>JAIOKQ010000001.1:0-2400000 GCA_020654165.1 Oryctes rhinoceros
GAGAAGGTAATACTCTATAAGACCCAATACTGACTTTTAAGGTGCGAACGGACTATACGCACATATAACGTGAAGTTCTAATATATTCCAACTGCAACTTGTGCTACTAACAACAACAAATTAGGAAACACGGAAGCGTTATTGCTAATAATTTACCCACATAGAAATCTACAACTCAGTTTCTTGCAATATTCGACTGAAAATCATGTTAGTTTCGATCAGCAGTATGACTCGCTTTTATTAACTTGTTTACAGATATTCCTTTGAAGATAGGAGACAAAGGATGCTGCCTTGCGTTAAAATACAAGCAGCTAACTGTATGCGCGAGAGATTTCGAGCAGTATGAATTTGAAGATACAGGTAGTAGAAATTATGTACATATAAAGATCTTTCTGCGTATTTGAGGAGTTTTGCATGTATGCGAAGACGCAGCAAGCTTGGTAACGAGTGTAATTAGGCCTTGTATAACCTTCTAGGTGCATACCATCCTTCTGAAGCAAGCCAATACAGGTTGTTCACAATATGGAGCCACTATTGGAAACTTACTTATTATTGCAGTTACGCCGTTGACTAAATTATCACAGATGTCATGTAGTGATTTTGACGCTTATCACAAAGATGTTTAAAAAAACTGTTATACATCGGATTTGGGCACTAGTCTGAATTGTTTATTTCTCAATATTAGATACCAGCGGGAAATGAAGCTTTGCATATAATATCCTTATAGTACTGAAATTCTAAAATTGAAAACAAAGAAATACGATTAAATTAAATATTTCAAACGTACTACGTCATTAGAGCAGATGCTCCAAACATGAAATATACACAAGTAATTTGTTAGTAAAAAGGTTGCACATCGTATTTCAATACTTGGTTAAATAACTCGGTTTTTAACGAAGCAACCGGTATATGTCTAGCAAGTATCTTCCATAAGTAACACCAAACTTCTGTTCCAGTCTATGCCATGAATCATGATATTTTGATCTTTACGATCCTCATGTTTGGGGTTCCATATAAAGTCTTCCAGCCAAATTCCAATATTCCTTCACTCGACCACGAGTTTCCAAATTCATCTACTTTTGTGCATGTTGATCCACCGAATCATCGCGCGCCTTCACAGATTAACACTTTCTTCTCTTTAAATTCTATCAACATTTGACGAGACCATCCGTACCGCGTGTTGAGCACCTTGAGCCAAAGCAAATCGCATATGTTACACAATCCGTGATCGCAGATCATGTTTGTCGATACACAGATCGGTGTATACTGGCGGTTTAGAGGAGAACGGAACTTTGCACTCTTACATAGCGTACTAACAGGACTTTTAGACAACTTGTACTCGACGGAGAGGGCTCTCGTTCATTTTTCAATAAGACAAATTATTTTCTGCAAACCGGAGACGCATCAACAAAAATCTGCAGATGTAGATAAATTGAAACAAACTACCCTGTTAATTGGCTGATTGGCGCTTTCCATACCCATCCGTTATAGATTTCTTCCTGCGCGGAGATTCGTAAGTAGCAGGCAAGGTACAGATACAAGTGCTACCACAATATAATTTTTGAGAATAGTCATCAAATGATCTAGAAAATGCATGGCGCAAAACGGTAATACTCACTGTAAACATTCGTTGTGATCAACAGAAAAATCATTACAGCTAATCTAAAGCGGCCCCATAGTTTTGAACAACGTCTATAATAACTTTTAATAGTTAGATAGAGAAGAATACAAGTAAGCTAACAATCTAACACAAGCAATAATAAGCAAACCAATGTTTTAATTGAATTTGTAAATTGCTACAGATTCTTGGATTTCTTGAAGGGTTTAATACAAGCTGTATGTATGTCGTGAAGCTTAATGTTAAAAAGAAGAGTTTGAGCAAAGTTGATTTGATTGAAAGTATAATATTGCCTTATTTTATGGATGATTCGACTGAAATTTTTATAATTTTCATTAATTTACTCGTAATATGTTATTCTCTCTAAATACCTGACAATCATTTGTAATTAATCATGCTATCGTTTCGAAGAACCTTTATAGTTTATTATATTGGTTTAATAGCCACGCGGCTGACAAGAGAAGGAATATTAACGGAGAGCTCGAATTGTACCACTTGTTCTATGTATCTATGGAGTACTTTCTCTTCTATCCTTTAAGTATGTACCTATTACTTACAGGTGGTTGCCAATCGATATATTACGAATACAGTGGACGGTACTCGTTTTGCCATGTGCACTGCTTCTTTAATAGTGTAACTATGCTGAACAGTGTGGCGGGCGAATGTTCCTGGATCCTGTAGAATCACATTAATGGAGTTTAATAGCTACCGTCGGCATGGACGAAAATTCGCGAACATCTATAGACTATCTCACACTCGGATCGAAGTATCGGCCTTATACCGAACTCTTACGCTACCGGATGTAGGAAAACGATTTTGGATAATTTCGTGTTATTGATAGTTCAAATTATTATCAAAACGTATTATTTAAACGTGCGAGATATAAATATAAATCAGTTTGAGTATTACTCGTATGTATATCTCTCGAGTGAAGTACTGTCGACCGCTGTCCGTCATTTACATCTGATTTAGTAGCTACGTACTTATCTCACACCGAAGACAACATTTTATATTTATGATAGCTGGCATCACCTAACTTCCTCGCCACCATATTCTCTTCTCTGTAAGGCACCGGGCTATTAAATCATAAATTTTAGTTGACATCCGGTAAACATCAAATATTAAAATTTGCCAATCTGTGCAATGCCGAACTGTTATAAGTACTGCTAGCTAACAGAAGTATTGTCGCATTTAGGATTAACTGTTTCATGTAATGACTGGCCAATTTTAGACAAACGCCGACTCTGACATAGTTGACTCAACTAAGCTCGATTACATTATTTACTTGATATAGTCATTTCTTGCAATCATATATTTAAATAAAATCCTAGCGAGACTGTTGTTAATCCACTAATTGTCTTTATGTAGTGTTATCTCTGCCATTCTTTGTATAAAAATAAACAAACGATATACAAACAATAACATGCAGATAAACATCAAAGGTGATTAGAGAAGAAGATTCTACGTAAGTAAATTATTGACTGGCGCGAATCTTTCCGGCATCTCGAATTGCAAAACACGTTGATCTTGTATCGAATGCATCTGTTTGATAAGGGTTGCTCGTGTGCTGATTTACGAAAACATTGAAAGGAATCTCTGTTCGCTGCTAGTAACAGTCAGTAGACAACTGCTTCTCCTTTATATAAACAAAAAGGAAAACTGTAGAAAAGTGGGTTTTTACATAGATGAAATCCAATCGGGTAAACTATACTGTAATACGTCCTGTCGATGCAATACATAAAACGATGCTCGTGTTTAGTATTGTGACGACATTGTTTTGCGTTGAAGCAACATTAGATTTAGAGCCACTCTAATGTCCAAATAAGTAATATGTAACGTGCCTTAAATATAATCACATTAAGTGTTGGATCAAAATAAATAATGTTGCCTCAACACGAAACTCGAACACAAAAAGAATCAAATACAATCATGTGTTACTTTTATCGAATTTTGAGTCAAGTTAATACAAAGTAACATATTCTTTGCGTTGAATTAACGTAATCATTTTTCTCGGAGTAGGGTCTTCTTGCTGTCCATATACATAATAGGTATGCCGTATTTTGCCGACCTGCAATATCATACAGTAATTCCTGTACACCTTTATTGGCACACTTTGGGTTAAAGAAGGTCCAAAATGAAGATTTCGTTAAATGATCTTGATCGTTCGGAATCATCGTCTAATCATGACATCGTGAGGTACCTGTTTTTGAAAGTGAAAGCTTGTTAACGTGAATGGTGTTACTGTTGGTTTCTCATTTCGCTTCTTTTTGCAGACTTTACATGTTCGTGGAAAATAAAATTTGATTGTAGGCGCAAAAAAGATTTTGTCTCGATCCGCATGACCTGTATTCGTGGGAATCCCACAATCAAACAATCATAAGAAGCCTTGGCGATGTGATTATTATCATTTTGTCACGTATGGTTAAGATTAGGATCCCATTATCGGCAATTTCCATAACACTGAACAAATACAAATTGTATTGCTTTCGAATTATCACGTATTTTTCACGATGTTGCTGCATTGCCTCTGTTTAGGCATTTTATATTTACATTTTCGGTGTAATGCACAAACTCTATGGATGAAAAGGCGGTGCCAGTCCACAACTGTAGTAGTAGTAGTCAAGCAACGCGCGTACTCGTGTGCATATGTTTTTCTTAATGTCTAAACTTATACTACTACACTAAATAAAATCAAGAATTTTGTAATACCGAATTTCAAGTTGGGCCAGTTTAATCCTTCTACATTCAAACTTTGATTTTCAATCACATACTATATGAGATACGCTTGCTCTGTAGGCAGCAGTATGCGGCGGTCAGGCAAGTCGCGTACCCGCCTATGGTTAAGTTTACCTTTTGTATTTGTTAATATATTACCTTGCAATAAACAAATTAAACCAGAAAAGTCAACAGCTCGATTGCAGACAAACAATATTTGATAATGTAAAACGTTAATTGACTTGGAATGTTGCGACATTCCTCCTTTGAAAACAAACCAACGGAAACCACTGCGTTTATACCTAAATACTCAATCGTAGTAGTCATTATTATCTTCTAATTACGTTATTACGAAATATGACTAAATTGGACAAAGAACGTAATCAGCTTGGTTTCACGACTTGCCTAACGTTGACCGATGATTATACAAAATAGTTAGAAACTTAGTTAAGCGCATTTTACCACTATAAACCTATTGGGGTAACAGTGTTAGTAATAATAATGATAATAAGAAGAATAGTCAATCTTCTTATTATCATTATCAATTCAAATATCAAAATCAAATCAATATCAATAGTCAATCAATTGCTAACACTTTATGTACGGTCTGGACACTTCACAGATTGGCATATTTCATTATTCATCGGCGGCATGTTTCATATTTAGTAATAATGATGTTGCGCAGATTTCGAATGTCCATCAAATGCAATTGGTAGGAACTGTTTACCATGTAAGGCGTTTGGTAATAGCCACTGCAAAGAAACAAAAATTTGTTATACGACGCCTAAAAATAGAACTTTGTGCTCTTGTGCTCCCGGTTATGAAACGAAGAGAGACTGTGAAGTAAGTAAGTACATTTCTTTCTATAATTTAGGCCATTCTAACTGCAACATTATTTTTCCTCTTGATCTAGGATGTTCGACTGGAACATACGGACATAATTGCAGAAGACACTGCGGGAAATGTATTGGGAAGACTTGCGACCATATTACAGGAAAATGCACATGTGAGGAAAATTTTAATGGACCGACCTGCGATCAACGTAAGTTAACCCATCTAGACATCTTTAACAGATTCTGTTTTCAAACCTCAACAAGTATAGATGAACTCCGATATAACGCACCTTGGTTATAACGAACACCTGTTTTCAATAAACAAAAACTATTTGCCCAACCATAACTCTCGTACTTCTAATATAAATATTTCATTTAAATTTATGAAAGTTGATAATTCCATGCGAGTTCATAGTAGCTATGTCATTCATCTACACTTAACTGTTCTGAACTTGCCTATAACGGAAGAATCAAGTTAACAGTAACATTTGGTCACGTTCTTCAATTATCACAGCAGTTTTTCGAATTTGATCGAATCAAATCGCATGCTTTTTTTGACCGAATAGAACTTGCATCGGAGTGATGCTTCTCCTATTTGTGCTTACCCTATTGTTACGTTATTCTTTTGTTAACATCTTTCGGGTGATGCGGTTGACTCCTCTGTGCGGCTGATTTGCGTTCCTGTATTAGCTTTTCGTCTAGTTTCTGTTACTTTGAGAGCATAAAAATATAAAAATTCTGAAACGCAATATGCTTACAATTAAAAAGATCAATTGTTGCCGAATTGGCGAAAGGTCGTTCAAATTCAGAGATATGAATTATAAACAACAAGGAGAGTTAAAAGGTTAGAATAATTTGCAAATAGATGAAGACGACATATTGACATGTACCAGAGGATCTGTGGACGGTCGAATTTAAAGATAGCTATAAAACAGCCAGAACAGGCTGGCTTATTCTATAAGATGTTGTCTGACAAAATTTTAACATTTGTTGTATTGAGTTGTGTAAGTATAAGTACAAGCAAAATATCTAGACTTCAGAAACTACCTTTGCAATGATCAAGCATTATTGCCCTTTTTTTGTAAATATTTCTTGTAACATATATCTCGCACATACAATTGGTATATGACATTGAGACGACGTTAAAAATATACGGAACTAAACATTCATTAAAAGAATAACGAAAAAAAGTATTGGGATACCCTAATTTAGTAAATAAATTAATAACAATTATAATAATATAATAGTTTAGAAAGTAGAAAGTAGGAGGAAAACGTGAAGATGCGCGGAGAACTAGAAAGTTGAAGGAAGAAAGCAAGTCGGAACAATCAAGGACACCACGCACCAACTTCCGGACAAAACGTGTCCCGGCGAGAAGCCGCGGTGTGCGTCGCATGTCAATCGATTATGTGCAAGAGCGCCATAATCGATGTTTCGCACTGGATAAATTCCGTCAATTTTGAACGATAAGAATTTGAGAAATCTCCGCTGAATCTTCTCAATTTGACGTTGTAAATAGATGTACTGAGGTGACTAAACAGGTGAAGCGTATTCGACTTTACTTACAACAAAGGTATAAAATAAAGTTTTGAAAAGGGATATGTACTCAAAGTATCTGCGGGTGCGCATTACGAAGCCTGAAGTTTTCGATGCGGAAATACAAAGGTGGTCGATATGTGGCCCAAAGCTCAAGTGAATATCAAAAACAATTCCAAGATGGCAAAATACATTAACTCTCAGAAGTGCTTGGCTGTTAACGGAGTAAGTAAAGGGAATTGAGTTAAATTTCCTTGGAAATGGCATGTAGCAGTACTTACTCATATCGACCTGCACCTTTGGTGAGGCAAACCAATCAGTGATAGTATTAAGGCTACACTGCAGTACATTAACGTCATTTCCGATTGACCAAAAACCAATTTGTATGCACAACATATTTTCTTTATCGTGATACAATTGCACAGACTTAAGTCCGGTGAGGATTACAAAGACTTGTCTTGCGGAAAGAGTTGCTAAACCGTTCGGAACGGAATTCGGATTACCTATTGCGTGGGATTCAAAGAGTTCTCAGAATTTGCACTCTAGAACTGCACGGCTCAACCATTGCACTCGTAATGCACATGCGCATTCTTTATAGAATTGCTCAGAGGTACGGCTAAAATAGCTAGGAGAGCTAGCCGGGTATCTACCCGGCGTCATTAGCGTGGTTCCGAGAGTATTTTAACTCTGCCGCTGGTGCTTCACAGCTAACGCTACAACATTTCAAAACGACATCTCTTGGCTCTCTGTAGTGCCAAGAAGCGCATACTTGCCTGTTAGAAAGCAGCGAGGAACTGTTCCTTAATCCATCCCTCGAGCAACTAATAGACAGCTTAACCACGACATGGAGGCGCAAGGAGCGCTTTGGGAAATCGTACATGTAAAGATCCCTTCAGGCTTACCGACCCTGATGCATTTAACAGGACACATTAGCAAATGTCTAGAAACGATAACCAAAAAGTAACTTCCTCGTGATACTAATGGAATTATTCACGGGTGACGTAGCACGAAGAGAGAAAGAACGCTCTACCCACGGACATGTTTCCGCCTATCCGGCGTCATCAGCGTGATTCCGGGAGTATTTTAACCTTACTTTATTCCGGTGTTACCTTGCAATTTAGTGCCACATTGCGAAATAACAGGCCAGATATTTAGCTTGTCGTTTCGAAATATTGCTGTATTAACTGTGATGCAACACAAAGTAGAATTAAAATACTCTCGGAACCACTTTAATGACGGCAATGTAGGCAGAAAATATCCGTGGGTAGTGTTTTTTGTCTCTCCTTGTGTCTCCCCGTTTTGTGATAAAGCATGAAGCCGTTAGTATCTCAACACGTATTATTCTTTCTAAACAGTTCTATTCCAAAAGGAAATGTTAATTATGTGAACTTTTGAAATGCGTTTGAACATGATCAGCTGCTAAATATCCGCCCTCACCAACAAAACCATTTTTTAAATGGCTAAATGGAAGTTTTCGGTTTCCCCTTTTTGAATATTTCAACAGCCAAATGAGCACAAAGTGAAATCTTTATGATACAAATGGAATAAAACGTTAAATTTTCAACAGTTCAAGAACTGCTGTAGTGGCTGCTAAATGTGTGCTGTCCAAAAAAGGATGAACACGAAACAAGTGTAGTGCTTCCAGCCCTTTGCCGTATATTAAGTTTCCGATTTGCTGCAAAACATAATGGGCAGAATATAAAATCGTTACCGTCGCTCACTAAAAGCTAAAACTAAACTAAAAAAGAACTAAAAAGAAATCGACAAGTGTGCGTTGCAGCAGCCTTCGACTCAATTATCGTCAACTGGGGATATGCAAACAGGATATTTTGTACAAAACACTTTCCTAAATTAGCAAGTGTTGAGGCAAGGTGAAGTTAGCTGCCACCCTTCAATCTTAAATATTTCGAAAATGAAATTAACAGAAATAAACGTTTGCGACACAATTCAGCACAAAACCAACACGAAGTGTTACTGAGGTATGAAACTTCCGTTTCTCATTTGACAAGGCTCGGTAATTGTAATTAAAAATTTGTGCGGTAGCAAGGTCTGTTTGGATGTAAATTTGCGAAAGACATTACGCGAATCGTTAATTTTCTTTGGATCTAATTTTTGTATAATGCAACTCTTTGATCAGCATTGACGGATATAAAATTCAGAGTCTGCCAAATTCATGATCGAGGTTTATACACGGCAGACACAAATTTCATAAATAATCCAACATGTACGTGAATGGACAGATTGAGTACATACGTATATCAGCAGAGCTATGCTCCTTTCTACATCTTTCCGACAAAATATATATTTTTGTAAAATACCATTACAATATCAATTTAGGGTCCAATGGCTTACTTACTTCTTCGGCTTACAACGTAGAGAGGCAATCGTTGCGTAACGTTACCATGACATACACACAATTCTTTCCTACGCCGCTGGTATATTGCCTAACTCCGAGCAAATGGGGAGTCATGCGCTGTTGCTTTCAATATTTATTCAACTGAGAATTCTGACTAGAAATCAGTGCTTCTGCATGTGCAGTGGACTATGTCAAAACATTTATGATGTCGAAAGTGTCATCGTTAACGTTGGAACGGCGGTATTTGTTTTCAAAATGTCTATTTAAAGGATTTATAATGAACAAGCTATTCCGCTTGAAATGAGAATGTTGATATTCGTTCGATGACGAGTGCCATAAAGTTGAAAATAATTTTTAGACGAAGCGTGGTTATCCACAATGCGACCAATCAACATTTTAAAAGAATATATGCTTTCATGACATTGAAAGATACTTTTAATAGATCATAGTGGTAAATGATGTGCTTTAAAGTGTCGACAATTTTAAAAATGACTAGAAAATATTTACACTTATTGCTAGTCATAGGCAACAGAAAGCTACTTTATCCATAAAACACAAATACTTCAAAATAATGGTGGACATAGTAATTTTACAATTCCAGAAGGTTTGCACATCTGCATATTGTTTATACTTACTATGTGTCCTAGAAATCCCGATAACACAGTGAAATCTATACTGGAAAATACCACGTGTCCATTAAAGAATGCGGGACTATTTGCAAAGAAGAGCACGTTTCAGTGTTTTCAAGACATGTTTCAAATTTTCAGATTTCTTCAATGTATGTCTTTCCGAACATGATGCTTTTTTATAAATTACATCGTGCGTCTCGAAATTTATTAAATTTTATAGTTTCCAACGTATTTATACTTAATCTGTAAACCTAACTATGACTACATCATTGAATAAAATATACACATCTCTGCTTCAGCTGTGTTACCCATCGTAAAGAAAGCTCCCACTAAAAAAGGAAACGAAGAATATCGAAGAATAATAATAAACTTAAATTTAGAATATGATGGACTGGAAGCTGCAAAGTATTACCAAGTTCAGTACAAGGTAAGTTGTAGCCTACATACCCAGCAAAGCTTATTCTGCGTATTTGTAATGTCTTCTTTACAAATATAGGTATTTCTAGATTGTACAGTAAGCACAATCAATTTTTCAACATTAGGTTTCTTGAAAATTGGTACCTAACAAAACTAAAGGACTAACGAAATTGATAGCAATGGAATCGTTTAAGCAACAAACCTAACTATTTCACTTTAAGAAATTAAAATTTTAAGAGAAAAAAGGAGAGGACATGTTTCTGCCTACGACTAACGCGGTTGCATCTCTACCAACATTAATGTTACCCGTCGTTCTTAAAGAAGAACGCTTGTATTTCTTTCATTAAAACATTCCTCTTTTTCTGTGCATCTTGTATCTAATGTTTGTTAGAAAACTCAAAATTCCAAACCGTTTAAAAAAAAAAACCAGCATCCAACTCACTCCGAACGGGTTCTGATTTTTGCCAGTAAGAATTACGAAAATGTTCTTCATTTATTTTCATGTAATTCTTAAGCTTGCATTAAGTACCTGCGCAGTTTATTCCAGAATTACGACCAGATGGATATCATATGTAATAATTATCAATAGTTCTGTTTTTTGTTTAGGAGCACGCAATAGCAAAACTATATTATACAGAACGTTGCTTTTCATCGATTCATATTTAGCACGGGCGTTCTGCTTACAGAAATATATACCGCTAGTTAGCCGAACAGCACGAAAGAAACATTTTGCCTTTAGTATTTTGACAGGCGCGACGTCGTACCTGGAACGGCAACAAAATTAGTGGTACTGAGTCGCACTTTGCTGTGAGCTTCATACAAAAACAGGGCGTAGAATACGATGATCGCGATAGCTAATGTCTTTTTACCCCTCAGACTGTTGCTTTATTTGTAATTGATATCAATGAGTTGCCTTATTTACTATCAATTATAAAACTGATAATACGAAAGCAATAGTCGTTTTCTTATATTACGTATTCTTGTATATCCTATTTTTAGAAGCAACAGGATCATACTTGGTTAAACACTGAGATGCGAATGGTCCTGGTTAATGAAACCGAATACGAGATAGATGGGTTAATACCAAACACTGATTATACCGTACGAGTTCTGTTATACGCAAGTGGGAAGGAAGCATATGATGGCGCCTATGTACCAATATTATATACTAAAACAATCTGCCTTGGTATGTATCTAGATTAAATTGTACGAATAAGTTTCCAATTCACAACATATGCACGATTAACAGATCCAAGTCAAAAAGATTTAAATCAAAGTGCAACAGGAACTTCAATTACAATGACAATTCAAAATGAAAGAGAAGGATTTTGTCAGCCGCTTAATCAATTTAAGTTGTGTTTACGCCTATATCCGCAAGAACACTGTCGTATATTGCAGAAAATTGTTAAATTTACATCCTTGGAGTACTATACAAACTACACAATAGACTTACGAAAGGGTAACGGGAGGATTGAAACATGGACAATACAAACTGCTGAAGGACGTAAGTATTCGAAACTTAGTATAAGTTGTTACAGACGCTATCTTTACTTCTTCTTATTATGGAAATTATCAATTTCAGCGCCGGGTAGAGTACGATCCATCCGAGTCGGAAAGGTAACAAATACTACTGCGGAGCTTGCCTGGGAGGAACCGTGGACAAGGAATGGTATAATTAGGAGATATCGTGTTGAATATTTTGTATATGCCGTGGTATATCGTTTAAAATTGCTTTTACATATTGCATTTCGTAGCGCGTTGAAAGTCGAGCTTGTCCTTCTGGAACATCAATCGAGAGCAAACGGAATGAAGTTGACGACGTAACGGAAAAGAGCATAAAAATTGATTCTTTGGCGCCGTATTCCAAATATCAGATTAATGTTTGGGCCTTCACTACGCAAAAGGGTGTCGGCGAACGTTATGAATTCAGTACAACACAAACAGGTCTATATTCAACTAGTAAACACTTGCAATTAAGAGGCTCTAGCGTGTATGCTCATTCGCAGAAAAGCCTACGGAACGAGAATTTCCTACACCAAGTTTTACACACTCAACGGAATTCCTTTCCGTACAATTTCAATGGAACTGTACTATTCTGGAGGGACCTGTTAACTTCGACGGGACTTTAACTTGTAAAAGTTGTTGGTGCTTTAACGAGACGGCAGCAAAATATTCATCTTCTTATAATCAACCACGAGATACATTTACATTTGCAAGTATAGGATATACGGATTACGAACTAACAATGATCATTTCTAGGAGAGGCAATCAAATCTCCAAAACTATTTCACTTTCGACACCGCCTACTGGTAAGAATACGTACGTATATTAGTAATGAAAGCCGAAAGGTATCGACGTATCCCGTAGCACGCACGGTAATTGATAAATGCCAAATATACGTTGCGAAAATTCGGTTTTCCGTCGTCATCTACACGAGTAAATGACGCTAGAAAACCGTGATACCTTGCTGTGTCCTCTTACGATGAATTTGCAAATATAGCGTCTCTAAACTAAAACGCGCGAAGGTCGATTCACGATGGCTAAGTGGGCCGTTCTCACGATTTAACAGCTATATTCTCTTAATTTTCGAAGCGCAGTTTTTCTCTTAGATCTCTCATTTATGGCCGGTTTTGTTCAAGTGTAGTGATACACTGGGCGATATGCTGCGTGTTTTTTATAGCAGGTACCTATTACACATCTCATTTGGCCAATATAGGCTTTATCATAGTCCTCGCATGTGGTTGAAAAATTCTTTTGTATTCCGTTTCCCTCTCCGATTACGTAAAATGTGACTAACAGCGCTTTACGATGTAATACATTCGTATTTTATTATGAACCAATGTTGCTGCACAAACACCTTACCGTGGGTTCATGCCATTGTTAAGATAGGGGAACTTTCCAACCAATATACCAAACTTCCCCGAAGACCCGATTAAAAAAATTGCAGAAAAGTAATCACCATAAATCACTAGATTGTTTATCTTTCACTAGTTTAACGCGCTGAACTATCAACCGAGCAGTGAGTACCGAGTGTGAAGGAATATGACGCAGTATGCTAAACAACACTATCGCTATCACTATGGGCAACTTCCTCATCACGCAGCGTCGATTCGAGAACATGCGTCCTCCGGAGATTTATAATCGTTACTTTCCTAGATTCAAGGAATTCCGACAGCAACTAGCAATAAGAAATTTATAAAACTTCATTTTAATGGAATATCGATTAGCGCGGGCAAACCTTCTAGACACAAATTATAGTATTACGAATTTTGCTGAGTGCTATGCTGAACAAATGGGACGAACAAATGGCCGCTGATGAAGACACAATAATATTATCACAGTCAATACGTCAGCAAAATTAGATGCGAAAGTATAATTTTAGACTTTAAATTTTGAATTATTTTATAACTTTGAACAAGACACGAAAATGATGAGGCCCGCACCAGACGTTTACTTTATTTTAAATAAAACACCCCGCGTATTATTAATCAGACTTAGTTCCTCCATCTATTTGCTATTTGCAATAGCAATCTTGACAAGATTATTAAAATAGATTACATTCCAGACTTTATACAGACATTATATTAGCACACCTTCGAAATAATACAGAGCGGTGGCTGTTCTTAATTGTCGATCCTGCAAACAGCTGCCTACAAAATTAAATATGTAAAAAGACGTTGATACATAGACTTTATGTATGTAGCTAAGAAAAACGCAGGCATTTCTGAACAGAACAGACTTTACAAATATTACCACAAATGTATCCGGGCGGACGGAGTGAATCTCAACCGTTCACTTCAGATAAATAAATTAGTGGATACATTGGCTGTTGATCATCGGTATAAACATTGCAATGCACATTACAAGGTGTATTCATACTGCATATAAATTGCTTTCCATATTTCTGTTTTCCGTTAGTTTATGTTTCACAACCTTGTTCGCACGATTCGCTTGGCGCATCGCATTTCAATACAAACGCAGCGTCCAACTCTGCTGTTGTGCAAATGAGGAAAGCTCTCAATAAATTCAATCCGCGTTTAGATGTTTTCTGCTTGGGTATAAGGCAAATAAAACGGTAGAATCAAGCCAATTGTGAACTTTTAGAATAATGTATATATAATCTTCGCCGTAACAATAGCTTAATAAATAGAATCATTTGTATGAAAACGGAAAAGAGCCTGCTACGCCTTGCCTAAACCGTGAAGAAATCCAAACCCGTCACTCTAAATAGACTCTTGCCTGTACACGCGGTTTATATTTCAAGTATTTTTCGCTTAGATCCTAGAATTTGGAACGTTTTATTTTAAGGTAAGCCGTAAAATTATGCATTTTTAAATGTCCTTTATAGTAAGGGTACCGAGGCATATTAGCTTCAAATTATTATTTCTCCCTTAGAAACTAGATTATTTGCAATTATTTAAATTGTTCAAAACTAAATTTTCAATATTATCTCGATTTAATATCCTAAAAATACATGCGTACATACGTCTGCTGAGGAAAAATGAAGCTGTACATACA
This sequence comes from Oryctes rhinoceros, assembly GCA_020654165.1. Lineage (NCBI taxonomy): Eukaryota > Metazoa > Arthropoda > Insecta > Coleoptera > Scarabaeidae > Oryctes > Oryctes rhinoceros. Next base: position 14,623 of record JAIOKQ010000001.1, read on the forward strand.
TTCTACCGACAGGCGACAAATTTAAATTCCGACTTTTCTACAGCAACGTAAAAGAACTCGGGGCAGCTGTGAATTGTATTATCTCTATGCTTACCGGCAAGCGACTGTTCGTTCTGCTAGACTTAGACCCTTTCGTTAAGAAAATTTTTGTCTACTAAGGAAGCAAATAAATGAAAACGGTAACCGCATTTGCTTCAATTCGTGGGTGTGTGGTTGTCGAATTGAAAAAGTCTCTATTTGTCTGACTTTCCTTTATTTGTTAGCTTGTGACGAAGTAAGATTACTCCGTGTGCAACTCTGGCACACGTGACAGGTTGGGGGATGGAAAACGCTACTAGACGGACGAATGGAAAAAATATCTTTCACTCATGTCATCCGCTCGAACGGCTGACAATTGAAATCCGCGAATTCCCGTACATCCGTACGACTCGAATTTATTAAAACATTTCCGTGGTTCGGAGGAAGCTCATATCCTTTGTGTTTGAACACCACTAATTGATCAGCCTATTTTTCGTTTTCACAATAATTGATTTTGTTGCTTGCTAAACAAGCAAGTTGGGAAAGGGTAATCTACTTACCTAATAGCTTGGATTATTCTTAATTCATGATTAAGCGTTGACTTTTATTATTGTAGTGATGGACAAAAGTACGGCTTACGCAGCAGAAAGTATCTAAAAGGGCGCGCAATTTAGCTTTTCTTCCATCAAAAGTTAAGCTAGACCTTTCAATAAGCATAATTTAAAATGTTCATAATCGATATGTGCTATTATACACCTCTATACCATTATATAATATGTGCTACACGCCTAGTCGGAAGAAACGACTGGAAAAGACTTTAATGCTTAAGCTCAAATTCAATACTAATACTACATATTATGTTTCAGCACCAGGAACAGTGCGAAATATAACCGTTTACACAAAAAATGCGACGTCTGTCAGTTTAAGATGGTTACCACCTTATCCACCAAAAGGAAAAATAGATTATTACACAATAAAATATTTTGACGGTGCCTACAAATACGCAATAGTTGACAGAACATCGAAGTGTAAAATATGGCAAGAGCAAATATGTCACACGTTCCCTGTATCATCCTCAGATGTTTATATTAACGTAATTATTTTCGTCCCTAGTTTACTTAGGTGCGTATATTGAAATGAGTCTGTTGCAGGTGTGGGCCAAAAATATTGACGTGCTCCAAAACGGAACGGAAAGCCATCGGTTTAAGACTTTAGCAAAAGAAGAAGGTAAGAACTGTTAATTCGTTATAGAGTACATATATGTGGGTATATTACATATATGCATATATTCTACATTCATTCGAGCGCCTGCTCAGTAAAATGGAATGAAAAGCACCAATTACATTCATATACTTAAGTGGTTCATGCAATTAATTCCATCGTTGCTAAGTGGCATCATGGCTAATCAAAACCACCCCACAAGCTAAATTTTATCCCCAACTTTATTCATATACTCAGTGTTAGACAACGGTTACATTTTGTGCAACGACTACTCATACAGAAGGTCGCTTGCTGAATCAACAAGAACTTCTTTACTGCGACTTTTGCTTAGAGGAATAACAATATTAGTCCAACAAAATTCTCGAACCATTGCATTTTGCAAAGGATAAAAAACTTGTTTCGCCGTATACACGCGAAAGCCCTTGCTGAAGTTACAAAAACTTTGTTAAATCTGCAGCTGGCTTTCTTTTAGTGTAGATGCAATCATATTTGCTCGTCTTATGACGTAAACAGTAGCACCTTATTTGTCGACACCTAAATTGTAAATAAATAATTATTAAACAATTAAATAATGAATACATAACATATCAATGAAAACGATTACATGATCGATAAAGAAACGTATAAACGAATACTAAAGGAGTAAGAGCAATGAATTAATTTCCACCGAAAATCTACTGTCGAGAATTCCACACCTTGCAATTAGCCAGCCTCAAGCCGTTTTACTTCTTAGATTAACGGAGGCGCACCACAGTGTGTTGCTACAAACATCAAAAGCCGTTCGTTAAAAGTGCAGCATTATTATTTGTGATATACCATTCAATAAAACCATTTTATATATACAAACTTTAACGACTAAATGTTAACAGAAAAGCTAATTCTTTGTAAGCGTTTTTGTATCAGATATAACCTTTTAAATATCGATGATTTGAAAAATATGCAGGATGTTTATTTCATTTATTATCTTCTTATTAAATCACTTAGCATTAAAAATCTGGAGTTAAAAGTAATTATTCTCACTAATAAGTTCTCTAATTTATCGCAGTGTTGCAAAGTGCCAAAAAAGTATCGCTTGCTTTGAAATGCGATACGTTTCCAATAAATTTTGAAATTTATATATTTTTTTAATGGTATGCATAGAAAATGGCGAGTCATTTTAAGTTATGATGTAAAAATAGGATGTGCACATGGGTTCAACATCCCAATAACCAACTAAAGAGTGATCGTCGTTTGGACCAAAGGTCTTATGCTTTAACTAATCATGCAAACTAAACAAGATCATCATTTTGATGTTGTTAACCTTAAAATATTAAACGTTTAACCTAATTCTTAGAACAAACGTTTTCTTGATATGCGCCACAGAATGAAATGACTACCAATCCCTTCGTAATCTACTAACTCCAATTAGTTGATGAAGAGAAACGTGCGAACCTAGAACATACATAAAAAATTATTAAGTCTAATATCTATCAAAGGCTACAGCTAATGTACTTATATAACATTTTTATAAACAAATGCCAACGCCAAGCCAAGTGTGAGAGACAAATTTTAAATGGCATCACGGAATCTCTTCAGTAACACAAGAATAGATTATTAACAGTGGTGACTAATTCTATGAACTTTCTCCAATTTAGATCGTGCATAACAATAACAAAGAGACAATGGATGACAAATTTGATTGTTTGTTTGACTGTTCACGGTAAATTTGTATATTTTAATTGTCACTTCCTGCTTAAACCTCTGCATACTCGTATCTCCAAAAGTTGGATCATAGACGATGTCAATATATCTAGTAATAACTTTAAAAAAATAGTTTATTTTCAAGAAAAATATCCGCATTTACCATAAGTTTACAAAGAGTGTAGAAAACACCTAAAAAGCTAACGAAGAAATAAGATTTAATGAATCCTTAAACCCTAACAGATGGACATGGCGGATTGTTTCGGAATTCAGCACTAAAGATGGAATTAGTGATGTCAAGGATTTTATTTTAGTTGTTAATAAGCAGCTTACTAACGATCCGGGCATTGTTTCCAACGCTCGTAATAAATATTTCCAAGAACAGCCAAGCAGGATTCCAGGTAACACCACAAAATCATCTTCTTTTGTGTATAGGTTACATCTATTCCTGACCTAAAGTTCGGATTTCGTTTTACGGAATTTGAAAAAATAACATTATATTAAAATTAAATGAAAATCTGGTCATCCGAACCAGATGATGTGCCGTCTGCCATAGTTAGAGGATGTTTGGAAGGATTAGTTGAGCCGATGACACATTTGATAACTTTTCTACTTGAACTTTTCTACTTCGCCACTGATGATGTTTACTGCAGCTGAAAACAAAAGAAATAGCCACCGACCACGGCTGAATAACCCGGAAAAATCTTTGTCGCAAATACGTAACTGGTTCGCAGCTAATGACTTGTATTCTTTAAAGGATAATATAATTCCCGATGTGTCCCACTAACAGATTTCCAGGCCTTGATCTTGATCACTGCTTGTCGTGGGAAACTCACTGTATGGGTATCACTACGATTGGATTGAATGCATCTTGCTTTCAAATGCTGTCGGTGAACCTTATCATTGGTTTGGGGTCTGTGACGAGACTGTGCCATGGGAATATTCATCTAAATATGAGAAACGGTATAGCGTTATGGGATGCCTCAAGCACAAAATGTTCTACTAGGCAGATCTTACTTTAGAAAATATAGCATCCAAGGTTTGCTTGTAATGGACGTATATAGGAAGCAAACAGTGTATGTTACCCAGTTGCCATACTGCAGAAAGACGTTTCCCAAGGACTCTTGGCAGGCTGTGTGAAGACGATGGAAATGGTTTTTCCGTCCCTAATGATATTGTTAATAATTTCGCTAATGTATTTTCTTCAGTTTTCAACGCAGACAATGGTATTTCGTGAAAGGTTTCTGGTCTCAGTTCGTCACCTTATTCATCTCCACCATTCGATGAAGGTAAACTAAAGGCTACCTAACAAATGTATCGCAGCTGATGTCATGTTACCAAGGTTTTTGATTCGTAACTGAATTGCGCAGGATTACATGTGTAGAATTAATCCATCTTCTTATATGTGTACGTAGAAGGCATTATTTTGTGAAATACTTTTAATGTACTTTAAATATTGATGGATTTTGAAGGCAAAATGTTCACCAGAAAAAATTGTTAATGATAGGAAACCTCTGCAGATACAACACAAAACAATCAAGAAAGAGGAAAATTAAAATAATAAAAAAAAAGCAATAATTTTGTTGGCATTCTGTGAGTGATGGCCGTGTATGAGAGCTTTGTTACTTACGCAAGAGGATCTCGAGGGTAAATAGCTTTGGCAATTCATTCCTAATTCAGGTATTTGTGAAGATAAAGAAAAAGATTATTATTATACTCATCAAGTACGACATTTTAGATATGCCCGTCAAGTTTGTGAAGGAAATAAGTTAAATTTAATTTTTATTAAACTAAAGTTATCACGCCAACAGAGTTATTTATTCTTCTGGAAAAAAAAAAACACTGTTCGGTAATATAAAAAAGGTTATGTTGCCGTAATCGCATTGAAATTGTTAAACTGACTAATATTGTTGTTCATGCAGGCAAAAAATCTCTACAGAAATGCTTTTGTTGATTTAGCAAGCGGTCTGTGTGATACTTATCCGAATAAGACAAGCCTGATGTGAGTTGAGTCAAACAGGGACAGCCTTTCCTAAAATAAGCTATCGGAACAGTCCAGAAAATTGAAGAGTGCAAGTATTTTTCACAGTACCTATCCACGTATACCTTCTATCGACGACCGATGAAACCGTTTTGGTGCTATCAAAAATTTTTAATTTTTATATATTAATTTAATTTTTTTACATTAATATAATAATAAGTAACAAGTATATATTGCAGTGTACCGGTCTGTATTCACAACTCGATATTGTTAACCGCACGTAATCAACAAAGACAAGTATGTTATGTATAGGTATTATGCTAGACGAATATCGTATTTACAATGCGAAATATAATAGACTAAAAAAATGAACTACTGCAATGAATCCTACAGGCAGACCTGGGTAATATATAAATTTTTCATGATGATTTGATAGGCTTATTATTATTTTCTCCAATATCAGTTTTTTTTTTATATCTGTCATGGTTCTATGAAGACGTCGAAATTTGATATTGCAAAATAATAACTGCAATGAAATGCACGTTTATAATACGAAGTGAAGCCTTAAATACCGTACCTCTCTGTTGTAGCGACTACTACTAATAATTCCTAAAAATTCCAAACTACCTCCGGTTTTTAATAATTATACTTCTATTATCTGTTTTTTTTATGTAAAATGGTGCCTAATAGTGAACGCAATGTCTATAATTTCGCATCTGATTAAATGAGAAATATTATTACTAACGGTTTCCGTATTTTGGCACGCGTATTATTGTATAAAGTTTGTTAAATTTATTTAATTAATTAAAATGTTCCTTAAAGAAGTTGACAACCGGACTCCCTAACGTCAATCAATTTAATTATACAATTGTGATAGAAACAACCTCCCTTTTTTCACAAGTTCTTTATTCAGAGGGACTCTCTTTTAATTTCCTTAATTAAGAGGAGCTCGCACAGAATCAACGTCAATCCTTTATTTGATTGTTGTTTATTATGTCTCCGCATTTTGAGTAGTACCCTAGTAATTAACGCGCTTGTATATATATCTGCCACATTTGTTCTATGTTAAATTTACCCGTAGTATCGCTGCCACCGAAAATTTTATCACTCAAATGGGACGAAGAATACAATTTAAGTGTCCGGTGGCAACATCCCGATCAGACGAATGGACAGTTGCGACAATTTTTAATAGTCGTTAATGGCAACATGTTGGCAACGTACGAGATACCTGATGAGAAATTGTATTATGAGCACAAAGTATGAATTTTGTGTAATCAAAAATGTGGAAGATTTTATACGTACCACTGTCGTTTTAGGTGAATATAGAAAATGAGAATTTAACTAATCGAAAACTAAATGTTGAAGTGAAGGCTAGAAATTCTGTTGGTGATTCCGTTTCACTCGAAACATCAATCTACAGCCCCCCAAAGCAACCTAAGCTGGCGATGGAACTTCGCTCAGAAGATGTGACAAATCATACGTTTCAAGTAGTAATACCAAAAATCCTGGATGTTGAAGGCGATACAAGGTAATTTAAAGGCAATATAAAGTGTACGTTTTGTAAGTCGTTCACGTGTTATCTTCTTTTTATTATTATTTTAGCAACTTGTACATTGTCGTTTCGAATACCAACGATAAGCAAATTATCGAACGCAAGGAAGTACACCCTTTGGAACACAAATTACTACAAAAAATTAACGTTGCAGCTGATCATTCATGGATCGTCGGTAAATTTGACTTGAGCAACATGACGAATCGAGAAGGTTTTTCTTTTGAAGTTGGTGATGATAGAGAGTCGCTTCTAGAAATGGACGGAAAATGGACACTAAGAAATCGAAAATTGATGCCAGGGATAACGTACAAGGTGTTCGTTGTGTTGAATAATACGTATATGGGATTTAGTAGAGTAATGACCTATACAATTGACGTGAAGACAGTTCCTCCAAAACGCCCTGAAGGATTACAATATCTTCTAATTTTGTTGCTTATACCCGTCATCTTATGCATACTTTGTGCCATATTTATTATTAGGTAAGTACCAGTTGAGTGAGTTGATATTTTTACTAGAATATTGTCCGAATTAACCAAAAACAGATCTAATGCTAAAACAGCCTGGCTCTCTCTGGTATTGATGAAATAACTCACGGCGAACGCAACAATACGAGAGAGAAAAAGTACATTAACACACGGACATGTTTCTGCCTACCGGGTGACATCTACGCGGCTTCGGGTGTAGCTTCATTTCTACTTTTTGTCGTTGTTGCCTTACAGATAATACTACAACTTCCAAAACGACGAACTCGACATTTCTCGGCGCGCTCCGGTGCCATAGAAACGCCGGTCTGCCGTCCAAGAAGCAGCGACATAAACCAGGTACTGTTGCCCAAACCATCTCTCTAGCAGCTCTCTGACTGCGTAACACGAGATGGTGGCGCAAGTAGCGCCTTGTGAATATTCCGACAGGCTTACTATGGGATATATTAATAGAACACATGCGAAAATGGCTAGAAACAATGACCAAAAATATATAATGCTAAGATAACTTAGCTCTCACATGTACGGTTTCCCAAAGCGCTACCAGTGCCGCCACCTCGTTGTTAAGCCGTCAGAGAACTGCTCGCTGGATGGTTTGGGAAACAGTGCCCGGTTTATGTCGCTGTTTCTTGGACGATTTATGGCACCAAAGGGCGTCAGGCAATGTAGAGTTTGTCGTTTTGGAAGTCGTGCCATTAACTGTGAAGCAACAGTGACAAAAGGTAGAGGTGAAAGTACCCTCGAAACCGCGCTGATGACGTCCGGTAGGCAGAAACATGTCCGCTTGTTAGTGTACTTTTTTCCTCTCGTGTTGATGCGTTCGCCGTGAGTTATTCCATCCAATACCATGAGAGAACTTAAGCTATCTTAGCATTATATATTTTTGGTTATTGTTTCTAGGCATTTTCTGATTGTTTCATTTTGTTTTTATTCTTATTTGGTTACCACCAATTATCTAGATATTAAGTAATATCTGACATACGATTACTGCAGCTATATTCTTCAAAATGAAACATGCTTATACAAACTTTTAGTATTACTATCCGTTAAAACTGATAGACATTGGACAGGTCAATAAATAATAGAAAGTATAGTGCAGCAAACTATACGAGACAAACTAACATATTAAAGCATCCCGAAGAAATCCTTATAACTATTGAGACTATGGACAATTAAAAACTACTGTCGTTTTTATAGTTGCTGTACTTAAAGATGACTAGATTTGCTTGACACTAGCTGTTACGCTAGGAAGTTTATTAAAGATGTGCGCACAGTTGACGGCGGGCGACTTTTCGAAGTGTGCAACGTGATGCGCCGAGTCTTTCGATTTGCTTTATCTTCTTGTTTCATATGAATGATATATATATTGTTTTTCTGGAAGTACTCATTGGATTTCTTTGCGAAAGTCTGTATATGTACAGACTTTCGCAATGTAATGTGTAGTGTAATGTAATCTGAGATAATCTGAGAGAATCTCAGATTATCCTGTGCTTTAAACATCTCTCTACAATACTCATGCGCCTCCATTTAGAAGGCTAGTCGTTAGTCTATTCCGTGCCTTTCTGTCCATTATGCGATCCCATAGCATAAAATTAAAGTAAACCAGTTCATAGTATACCTGATCTAATTTCTTAGGGTCGAGGGTAAATTTGAGTTGCCGCAGCTCACAGAACGCTGAGCGAAGATTATTGCAATCGTAGTTAATAGGCTCGCTCCAGGATAGCATTTATCGCAGTCCCAGTTCGAGAAAATATATGGACTCTTCCTTAGTAATGAATAGAAATGACCAAAGTAGGTAAAATTGTTACTTTTTTGCGGCGACTAGGCAGACTTGTGTCCATTCGTCTCTTCAGAAAGGGTTCGTATTGCCTACTGGTTTCCACGAGAGTCGACGAAACATGAGTCGGCCTAGCTGCTACAAAAAAGTAATAATTTCACCTGCTTTTGTCATCTTTAGTGATGAAGAAAGTTCGTTTTTATATCTTCCCAGTTTTGTCCTTTTTTGTCTTCGTTCAAAATTAGTGAATTCGTTGTACATCATTGACGCATGCTATGCTCATACTGTTGGTCAATAGGTCCTCCTCAGAATCTGCTGCAATAACGATCGATGCTTATGATGTTACATGCTGGAGAAAATCAGCACAGAAAAAACACAGCCGCCATCAATTTCCCATGATTGGTCTTCGCGTAGATGAATCGTGGGAATTAATTCTGCAGATCGGTATGATTCAGTACGAGTTTTTCGTAAACGCCTTTTTTCAACGAGGAAAATAACTTAGGTTTCTACAACAACATTAGCGGCTTATTGGCGGCTTTAAATATAAACTACACGCGAGAGGAATGTCGTAACAGTTTGCGTATATTGTAATAATGGAAATAACGGAATGATAAATTATAGCTTGTTTTTTCAGACGGAATCGCGAAAAAGTAGCTTCTTCTATCTACGTCAGTTTGCAACAATTAGGTAAGTTCTCGTCAAAACCAAACATCAAAAAATTTAAATATACAGGATATTCCCAAAGTTGAGACAAATATCCTAATTGCATGTAGAACCAAAATAAATAAAAGTAGGTCATCTTAACAAAAAAGGTCTGCATAATATTCACTAGCGAAGACGAAGATCTGCAGCACGTAAAATGGCATGTACTAAGGAATATAAGTAACACAGCGGCAAGATAATCCCATAATATTTCAAGTTTATCCGCTTTTGCGTCAATCCTTCAATAATTAAAGTTGTTCTAAATCTATTTTGATTATCGATGAAACTATAGTTGAATGGAGTGATCAATATTTATAAAAACGACACTTAGGGTCCAAAGAATCCATAGGCTGTGGAAGAAGCCAAATATTGGACACATTTTAAGCTAGGATGACTATTCATAAACATGTAAATGATCATCCAATCTCTTAGCCTCTACGCTCCCCGGATTTAAGACCTTGGATTTTTTTTTCTTTGGGACTATCTAAAATTCTTAATTTATCGCAATGGAAACGTGAACAATATGCAAGCTCTACGACAACGCATGGAATATGCTGCTTTTGAAATTGATCGTGGAGAGCGGAATTTCGCCACATAAGGTGCGGTCCGCGAATTCTAAGCCCAACATTGAAAGAGGAACTAAAAGTATATAGCTTAGCCTGCTCATGGTATTGATGGGATGATTCACAGCAAACGCAACAAAAGGGCAGAAAAAAATACATGAACTTACGGATATGTTTCTGCCTACCCGGGGTCATCAGCGTGGTTTCGAGAGTACTTTTTTATCTCTACCTTCTGTCGCTGTTGCCTCATAGTTAATGCCTTCCAATTTCCAAAACGACACACTCGACATTTCTTGGCGCCCTCTAGTGCCAAAGAAACACTTGCCTGCCGTTCAAGAAGCCACGACATAAACCGGATACTGTTTCCCAAACCATCGCTCGAACAGTTCTCTGATTGTTTAACAACGAGATGGCGGCATTGGTAGCGCTGTGGGAAACCGCACATGTGGACATTCCGATCGGTCTACGACTTTAGACGGTGTGTTTCCTTCCAAGCTGAAAAATGTTTTCATTGTCCGATGTTTTGGAGAGTTTCTATTTTATTTACCTAAGGCTTAAAGTTAGTGTACTTATTCATACTACGAACACGTACTGCAACGATATCAAATATTCACGCGATTGATGTACAATAAAAGCAATGGCGGTTGTTCAGTAAACAGCAGAAAATCGGAATCATATTTCGTTTTTTTAATTTTCTGTAATTAGTATGTCTGCTAATTTATTTTACAAGTTCTACTACCGATTCAAACAAATTCCTCGACTTTGGGAACACTCTATATTTTCGACGTAAAATACTTAAAAAAATAGATCTTATGTATCTACCTTCTTCGAACAGGACTGTCAAGAAATCATAGCGATGTCCCTCTAAGACCGTTAATTCGCGAGAACAATACTCCAACTCCACAAAGTTCTGTTGCGACACCTGTTGTTGCGGTAATATTTTCGAATTGATAAATGATTTTTCTTATGAAAGTTATTAATGTGTGTTTTACAGGTTACCAAGAAAAAGGAAGAACACACGATGGCGAAGGAAACGAAATATACTAAACCTGTTAATATTACCGATTTAAACCAGTACATTAAGGAATCGATAGAGAACGGTGAATTTGAGAAGCAACATGGGGTAAAGTAAAAAATGTTATAACGCTAATCGAGGTTTCCTTTTATAATTATCAAAATCGCGGATTAATAGGTGTAAGTACGTTTCCCAATGAAAAACAATGCCGACAATAAGAGCTGCTTACTTTTCTACTAACTCAATTTAATTTAATTTAAAAAGGGGCTAATAGATTATTAGTAACGGAAAAGGAGTGAGTCAGTAAAAGTTGTCATTCTAATGAAACTGTCAGCGCCAAAGTTTGTACAAAGATGCTATAACAAATCTATTATATTACAATCAAAGAATTTGGTAGAAATCTCATGTAAATCGTTTTTTTCATATTGAATTAAGTACCTATTTGTCTTTGTAAATAATATGTCTTGCTCCAATATTTTTCCCCTTTAAGAAACAGTTTTGGTATTGACGAACGGTAGGCCTGTTTCAATTTTCTTCGAACTATTACGGTGCTACACTTACACTATTCTTAAATACCCTTCATGGCATTTCATTGTATGATTTGTGTTGATTCTCGCGGGAGCTTGTTAAACGTAGTTATCAAAAAAATAACAGACCTGTTTGAAAATGGTCACATTCCGGCAATGTCAGAGAAATGCCTACATTGAATTGTGTGTATTGATAGCGATAAAGACCAGATTACTATTACACTCCAATTTCTTTATTCGCCGGATTGACCTCACGCAATTCGTTTTTATCATCGCTGTTTCAAGTTTTAGGAGGTGTTCGTCAGTACCAAAACTGTTTCTTAAAGGGGAAAAATACTGGAGCAAGACATATTATTTACAAAGATAGTAGGGACTTAATTCAATATGAAAAAAAAAACGATTTACATGAGATTTCTATCAAATAGTGTATATTCTTTGATGGTAATATAATAGATTTGTTATAGCATCTTTGTACAAATTTTGGCGCTGACAGTTTAATTCTTTAGAATGATAACTTTTACTGTCACTCCTTTTCTTAAGTAGTAGTAAAGTAGTAAAGTATTTAAAGTAATTAAAGTTAAAGCTTAAATTACTTCTCACCGTTTAACTAATTTACAACAAATTTAATTGCATCACAAAGAAATATCAAAATTAGGCGTTTTCAAATCATCGAAAACAAATCATTACCTTGTTTGTTTTTCTGAACATCCGGTTATGGGTATTTTTTGTTCATAGACAATTGTATGCTTTTCAGGTATTTCAAAGAGGCCAAACAAAGCCGTGGATTTATGGAACTAAACAACAGAATAAGTCGAAGAACAGATATAGTAATTTGGCCGCATGTACGTTTAGATAAAATTGGATACATTATAAATATACTGAAGTATTTTTGTGTTTCAGACGATCATACCAGAGTCAAATTAGAGATTATCAATAAAGATCCTTATTCAGATTATATTAACGCTAATTACATCGACGTAAGTATTTTATTTAAATACTTCAAGAAGTCAATTTTGTTCGCTAATTTTCGTTGTAACTGTAACAAAAACAACATGTATACTTTGTTTGCATCTCTTAAATTTTACAGGATTGTTAAGCTCACTTTGCTTGTAGATTCCTCGCTTCAACCGATCTTTTTTAAAAATAATTACCTTTGTAGATTACGTGTTGATGGTTATTTAGCTTGTAATAAATTCGTTTATTAATTCGTTGAAATATTTACGGCTGTTATTCTCAATATACGACATTGAAGCGTTAAAGACACTTGGAACTTTGAGCTGAAAGGTGTTTATAACAATTGTTCGACATTTTCTTTTTCTGCAATCCGTTTCGTCTTTTATATCGTTTTCAATGGAAGTGATGGTGTTAGAGTTCAATCACGAATTAACATTGTAGCTATGCTAAGTTCTTGTATCTATGTTCTATACCTTGCAGAGGCTTAAACTTCCTTTCTTTGATTTTTAAAAACCCGACACTGTTCAAAATATCTACGACGATGTTAACAGTGATGATATCATATTTACGATTCCCGTAAATCTTTCAGTCCCGTTTCTTTTCCACCTATTTCCCAATCTACTCTGATATTTGAATTTATCAATTTTATTACAAATACGTTGCATCTGATTTGAGTTAACTTAAGCATTTACTTGCAAATTTTCTTGAATAAAACATCTTTTTTCCCCTCTCAAATGCTATTTTTCAATCTGGCAGATTAATATGATTTTTTCGTTTTCTCTTTCAATTCTCTCTATTTTCGTTTCCACGCATTTGAAGTGTTCTTTTATTTCATAGCTTTCTCGCTAATTTGTTGATTTTTCTTTCTCAATGATTCGCTTCAATGATTGACATATCACCTTCTGTACGCTTTTTGCTGGAATAACTTTACAGCTCCGAAACGTACTAATATGTCGTACTTTCTCAGAATTCGGCCTTCCTTTTCGATGACTTTTTCCGTATAGTAAACATGCCATCCCTCTCTGTAGTTCTATAGTTTCTTCTTAGTTAGCCAACCATTCTTCTTCAGTACTTTCTCCGGATATATTTTCTCATTGGCTAGATGTAGGCAGGCCCACCGATGGTTTCGGCTCTGGATAATAACGTTTTAATTATCGTCGTCTTCTGCGTCGAATGATGGTGATATCTCTCACGTTGCACTCTTTGCCATTACACCTGAAAATGGCAGATTTCCATTTTCTTCTTCCCTCATGGTACGAGTTGAGGTGTTCCAAGAATTGTTGTAATTATTCTTCTCTGTGTTGCTATATTATAAAAGAATCGTCAGCATACCGAATCCAAGATTTCAATTTAATGTCGCTCAAACTTACGGCCTCTTATCTAAATGCTCCTATAAACAAATTGTCTATTACCAGGGATAGAGGGCTTTACATGGTGTATGTACATACCATAATCTTTATTCAGCAGTACAGTGGCCCGCTTTGAGGACGACGATGTTTTCTTCAATTTTCAATTTTGTTAGTACTGCTTCCTTCTTTCGAGAAAAGTCAGATGTCTGTGTTTTTCACCTCTTACTACCCTGCTTGCTTCTCGTCGCACTTCTGCGTCGATGTTTGGAATTCCTTCGATAGTTGTATCTAGCTCTGTAATGATTTCTTCTATAGGTATCTTCTTAGGTGCCTCCCCACGACAAGTACTTTCGTCTCGTTTACAGGTAGTTGTATCGTTGGTAAATTACACGGTGTTCTTCTATTCCATCGTTTTAACGCTTTAGAATAAGAAGACATTATTTTTAGTGGAAATCGTAAGCTACTCTGGGGTGCGAAGCTAATCTAAGCTAAATAGCTTAATTTGTAATAAATCCAACGCAAACAAGCGTGTACTTTAAAATACGTATGCATGCATATTATATTTACATACTTCTAGGGCTACAAAACGAAAAATGCGTACATAGCAACACAGGGACCAAAAGCTAGTACTCTAAACGACTTTTGGAGGATGATTTGGCAGGAGAAAGTGGAATACATAATAATGATAGCGAATATCGTCGAAGCTGGCAAGGTATTTAAAGAGGGAACAATAAGACGTTCCAGTACACTGGAGGATTACTTGAAAACGGACACGTTGCAAGAAATTATAATCAATATTCGTTTGGAACATAGAAATAATTGCCAATATTTCTATTTTTTTCGGCCCGACATTGTCATTCAACAATCAACAATAAGAAAGCTTCATATTTCTTGCAATTATTTTTTTATACGGATTGCCCTTCTTATGACAGTAACACAACTCATTCTCTATTTAATGAATTTAATTTAATAATATTTCTCTTCGGACCCGATAGTATTTCAAATAATCCTCCGTATGATATGTACACGCACATAGTATATCAGAAAGATTATGTTCACCGCTAATAATTATTTATGTATATTTACTATAAACATAGATGATATCTATTATAGAAAAAAGTGGAAAAGTATTGGCCGGAAATAAACGAGGTAAGGGAGTTTAATAACATCAAAGTGAAGTACGTTAGCGTCGATGTCATGGCAAACTACGAAATTAGACACTTCATCGTATCGCGCGACGACCAAGAAAGGAAGATTCAACAACTTCATTTCCTCACTTGGCCAGATCATGGTGTTCCTTTGTACGCCGAAAGTTTGTCACCGTTCTTGAAGAAAATGCTTACTATCCCGCATGGGAAGGTGCCAGTAGTCGTTCACTGCAGGTAAGAGAAAATTTGTCAGATGAAGCAGCAGTGTCCGCAGACCCTAAACGACTTATCGTACATACAAAAAGTGATCGAAAGTAATAGGTAAGCCCAAAAAGAAATGTCTTAAAGTAGACTCTCCAAATGGCAACGAACCCGTGTTTCCTAATATATATATTGATCAACGGTCGAACTTTTAATCGCTGATGTATTACTTTTTACATATTGCAAGCATCAATATACGTAAATAAGGAGATAGCCAACACATAGTGTCGTTTAAATGTTTTCTCACAACTCTCCCTCGTATTCAGGTCTAAAATAATGTTCATTATCCGTTTCTGGCAGCATTCACTCTCTAAGGCCAGTTACTCTCATTTTCTATCATTGTTATAACCACAGAGATACGAGGTGTGGTCTACGTATTCTAAATCTTAGTCATCTTATGAGAGGATAATCAAAACCAAATGTCTTTGGTTAACATTCAAAAAATAATTTAGCAGTATATTGCGTTGCTCAGTTAAGAAAAACAATGTTGGCCAATGGATGGTAAAATGTTTAAATTATCCAAAATTGTGCAGTGGTAAAATTTCTCACCTTAGAAGAAAAGACGCCGTCCGAAATCAAAGAGGGAATGGACGCGGCTTATAAAGACTCTGCACAATCGTATGCTCGAGTTAAACGTTGATCAAGCTTGTTGAGGTAGAGAATCTTTTGAAGATAATCCACGGGGTCAATAGAGAGGAACCGGTTGGTCGCCTCATATTAAAAAAAGTTCCCTTCTCACTTTTTGATGAGTGACGGTCGGTACCGATCTCTCGGAACCTAATTACTTCACATCTTGCTCGCCGGGATCTAAGCTATCGACTGGTAACCAACCGCAAAGTACGATCGGTCCGCCCATGCTATAAGTCTTGATATAAACAACGAGGACATTCCAGGCCTTAGGATCCAAGTAAGGAACTCCTGGCATTAAAATGAATTCAAAGGATTCCTCAACCAGCCGTAACACGGTCGATGCAGTAAGTTACCTCCTCGCGAATGTATAGATGCCCCTGCTACACCCATTACTCCGCAGCCAGAGATTGGATAAAGCTGAAGGGCTCTACGTATAGAAGCCATAGAGGAAACGCCTACCCTAATATACTATTTCCGCCATAGAAGGACCACCCTCATAGATTCGCTTAGCTAATGCCAAAGAGGAAAATTTGATGCTTATTTAAATTGAAAGTTGTATCTGTGAAAATTCTAAGGAAAAAAAACATTTTTTTCATAGTTAGTACGTCTTACACCTTGGACCTATCACATTGTTTAACGTGCATTTAAGAAGATTGCACAGAATCTCCCATGTACAGAGCGTTCTATTTGAAACAAAAAGATAGATGTGTACTGTGAAACGAAAGTAATTATAATAAATAACCATATTTTAATTTATCAAGGAGTTGCTTCGGGGATTACGATTTTTCCACCGTTCCAACATTAACACTATAGTTGGTTGGTTGCGGAGTAATCACAAATTAGTCGGATATAATTTGATTGGCGAAAAGATCCACAATTACAATCCAACTCATATTCCTTCTACTTGATTGGCTCTATCTACACTGATTAAGGACTTACTCTGCGAATAAAGCCTATATTTACGATTTTTCTGTATTTTTAATTACAGCGCTGGCGTTGGTCGCACCGGTAGTTTAATTCTATGCGATATCTGCTTGAGAATGGCGGCAAGAGAACGCCAAATAGACGCTTTCTACTACCTGTCCATGATACGCGAACAAAGAGTTAATATGGTCGATAACGTTGAACAATACAAGTTAGTACATTTGGTGTTATTGCAATGCCTGGTGGCTCCCGATACAGGTATTCTCTGCGACGAAAATATGGAGAAGAACATCGAAATAGTCACATCAACGAAAATCGACGAAGAAATGAATTATCTCGACGAATCCGCGTGGCAAGATGAAGCAATGAGGACCACAAGCGTTAACGTCGACTTGCCAATAATACGCAGTAAAAACAGATTCAGTAATATGTTACCAGGTTAGTGATAAAGTGTCCGTAAGAACGATCTAAGTACAAACGTTTTGCTTTAGACTCTACGACTAGAGTTTCCTTGACACCATATCCGTCATCGGACGCATCATCATCTTACATCAACGCCGTATGCGTAGACGCATTTACAATGCCATCCAAATTTATCGTGACGCAAAATCCGCTTAGCTCCACCGTTGGTGACTTTTGGCGCTTGATCGAGGAGAAAGAGATCACCATGATAATATGCTTGAACGATCTAGATCTTCAAGAGAAAGTACTTTCTTCTTTCAGTTATTGATCCTCCTTCTAACGCGTGGGTTGCTTTTAGACCACCTGCAAGTTTTATCCAACTTCCAACGGACATTCAATGAAGCCTGTGCCATATTTAGAGATCACATGCAATCGTAGAGAAGTAAGCCCCCATTTCAAAACATATAGTATTACCATGAACACAGTCGGTTGTAAGGTAAGTGCAGAGTGTAAAATTTATGTGGGATTAAGAACGTACTGCGGTGATTAGTCCTAAACTGAACTTAAGAATAAACAAGATTGTCGATTTTCTTTTATCACATCAATATGGGTGCATAAATAACCAATGACTACGGCTGTTTTCTTTTAATTATATTTTAGCATTACGTGATATTACACCTCCCGTTAAACCGAGCATGAAGTCCCTTGAAAGTCATACAAGTATTGAATTTCGAATGGTTAGAACAATCCTCGCCGCAATTCATATTATCTCTTTCTTGAACATTTTCTATAACTCAATTTTTGAGAGAACTAGATTCTACGAGATGGCCATCGAAGTGGTTGCTATGTTTGATCCATGTTATTTAATTTTTTTAACGAAACGCACATATTCTGCAGAAATCTGTTAGAACTTTTTTTGTAAACGTTCCTCCGTACCTAAAATGCGTCCTTCTTTGGTAAATTAAATATGAAACTACACAGACCAGCAAAAAGCACCGAATGTAACGATAAAACACTAGAAATTTTTAATATATATTGGTTCCCCTAAGAAAAATGCGAAAATCTTGGTTTTTTTCAACTTCTTAAGTTTTTGAAAAGTATTAACCTCGATAAGGTCTCGTACCTAAACCTTAAACCCAGATACCATAAAAAGAAAAAAAAATGTTTTAATTTCGAATATACTAACATATTAGACAGGATGTTAAGTAAGCATGCGGCAAAAATTGAAGCGGTTATTCCTTGGCCTATTCTAAGAATATTTTGTCCTGTGACGATTTCTGAAAAAACCCTTTGTTTCGAAGATGCAGGGTGAACAAAATTTGCGACAGTAACTATATCTTATTATCAAAAAGTACATGTAAAGTCGCTGAATCTACAATAAATGTTCGAAATTACTTCCTCCTGGATACAGGCATTCAATCTTCTCTTCATTGAGTGCCGGACTCTTTCAAACACACCAGGGTTGTTTCTAATCGAGTTACACCCAGTAATCATCCGATTTCGTAATTCATTCAAATTATCCACTGGAGTAGCGTAAACTAATGACTTCAGATAGCCCCATAAGAAATAATCCGGCAATCTCCGTATGTTGCTGTTAAAAAATCCCGTGCAACCAAATCGAAATGTGGTGCTGCTCCATCATGCATAAACCATATTGCAATTCTTGTCGCCAATGGTCCGTCCTGCAGAAACTCGGACAGTGTTTCTTCCAGAAAGTTGCGATACATCTCGCCAGTAAGTCTTGCTAGTAGATATACCGGTCCAATTAGTCAGCCACAATTCCAACCGGGACATTCAAGGAGAACTGATGTTGAAATCGACCTTCACATATCTCATGCGGATTTTCATCTGCCCGCACATGGTTGTTATAAAAATTCCTTATTGTATTTCTCGAGAAACCGGCTTAATCGGTGAAAAGAATTTGTCACGAATTAAGGGATTAGAACTAATGTTCGCAAAAGCCATTGACATAACGCAATACGTGGACGACAATCAGCAAGTAGTAGTGCCTGAACACGTGGAATGTGGTACGGATGCAACAAATTGCCCTTAAGATTTTTTTCCAAACTGTCCAATGACTTACATTCAAAGTACTAGCAATTTGTCGCGTAGAAGTACTTGGATCTTGGATACAGGTGATGATCATGATGATCATCGAGACGTATTCAAATGAAACAGCCGTTCCAAGTTACCGTCAACAGTTTTTTATAATATGGTTGCCGCGAATTTTGTTCACCTTGTATCTTTTTGATCTTGAAAAACAAAGGGTTTTTTCAGAAATCATCATAGGACAAAATATTCTTAGAATAGGCCAAGGAATAACGCCTTGAATTTTCGCCGCATGTTTACCTAACACCCTATATACAGACCGTAGCACAACCTATTTACACACTGATAAAGAAGTTTATATTCTACTATTTACATTCGCCAACAGTTCAGTGTTGGTGTGTTAATTAAACATTATCAGAATCTTAGTATAAAAACATATCAGAAAATGCCTAGAAACAAAAAGAAATGCTAAAATAGTTCTCTCCTGGTATTGATCAGCGTGGTTCCGAGAGTATTTTTAACTTTACCCTGTGTCACTGTTGGCTTACAGGTTTGAGGAACAGTACCCGGTTTCGGTTGCTGCTTTCGAAACGACAGCTATGGCAAAGTAGGCAACTGCAACACAGGATAGAGCTAAGAATATTCCTCGAACCACGCTGATGACGCCGGGTAGGCAGAAACTTGTCCGTCTGTTAGTGTATTTTTTTTCTCTCAATTTTTGTTGCGTTTGTTGTGAATCATTCCATCAATACCATGAGGAGGCTAAGCTTGTATAAACAACAATAAATACAAAAGAAAAATCAACAAAAATTATCGACAAGTGACATTAGATATCAGTTACATTTCGTTTTATCCAACTTAAGTTAATTTAAAAAATAGAATGTTCTTCGTATGCGTAAATTTGCCTCGCCTGAAAAAACTTGATCTACAGTCTTCAAAACAAAATTCCGTATATGAAAATTTTGCTTTGTAGATAGACGACGTCCATATTACTATCTTGCATTTCAACAATTGGAACTCCAACACCCTCCATCCAGAAAAACCGATTAGTCTCTTAATGGCATACGAAGAGATGAATCGTTTAGGACGCACCAGCGACACGATCGCCATAACATGCCAGTAAGTTCTTACTTGAGCATTATAAAATAATGATTTTGTTATTTACTTCCTTTATATTTTCAGCGATGGTGCTACAGCGTGCGGATTGTACGTGGCAATGTGTTTCGTCATTGATAAAATTAAAATGGAACAAATTTGCGATGTTTGCTTGGCCGTACGCACTGTACGACACGGGAGGAAGGAGTTCGTTAGGAAGCCGGAACAATACGCGTTTTTGTACAATTGTGCGTTAGAGTATGTTCAACAATTTTCAATGTATTCGAATTTCAGTTCCGGAAAATAATAATAAATCTCTCTCTCTCTCTATATATATATATATATATATATATATATATATTTAATATTAATTTATAATTTGCCAATAGTTTTATATACGTAATACTTATTTCTATAAACAAATAAGTTAATACTAAGCATACTTTATAAAAAATTTTGAATATAGTATTTTTGTGTTCTTTTGATGTAACATGGATTTATTAATTTCCTAACACAATTGAGAAAAGTCATTAGGAATAAATACATAACGTAGGGTCATTCACAACGAAGCATTACTAAACCTAACTCTGAAAATAAACAAGGTACTTTTTGATGTCTTTGTAATCGATAAAACGGATTTAAAAAAGAAAATTCAACTTTAATAACGCACTCTCAATCAAATCGAAAACGAATGTTTGATTTTTTATTTTTAATAGAATATTCTGTATATGAATTGTCAACTATCAAGTTAATTTTTAAGAAGTAGATCAACTTCGATCAACGTTTTCCAAATTCAGAAAGAACTGAATTTAGGTCTGAGAACTGCATAGTTGACTCGTTGAACCGTTGAAGACAACGCAAAATGCGAAAAATGGACCAAGCATAAATTCGCCCATTTATTACGAATCACACGCCCGAACGACTGCTCCCTTACCTATGTCTCCAAAGCGACATAAAACGACAGAAACTGAGGACCGGTGGTTACAACGACACTCTCTACAAAATCGACGTCGAACGGCAACAGATTTGGCTGGCGCGTTAAATCGACAACTCACCGTTAATTTAGCGCCTAAAACAGTAAGTGGACGTCTTAGAGAAGCCGGTCTATCATCGGGAAAAGCTAGAAAGAAACCGTGGCTGTCGGACGTAAATAAAAAGAAACGATTAGCATGGGCTCATAAACGTAAATCGTAAACAGAGAAGGACTGAGCGAATGCGATTTGGACAAATTAGTGTAATATAGAGGTAAATATAATTAATCGTTTTATATTCAGTATAAGGTAACTATTTTGTAGAAATTTAAACGACTTGTGTTAAAAAAAATCAAGAGTTGAAAAAATTAACTGGATAGGTTTTTATAGATTTTTGGTACACCTGGTGCTGTGCTAGTGCATCAGAGGCCTGGTGAAGAATACCATGCCGATTGTGTGGTGCCTACCATCAAACATGGTGGCGGTAGTGTCATGATATGAGGGTATATGATGTCGTGGACAGGACTTGGAGAGATGTTCATTTACTTCTATATTTGTTTTATTTCTTCATTGTTTATCTTAAAGATAATTAAAAAAAATTCGTAATAAATATGTTAAGTATTTTAGTTTTTAATTTTATTTTGTCTAAAATTTTATTTCAGGAAATTGTGGCTTTAATAATGAATTAGGGAGGAGGGACATCGCTATATACGCTTAAGCTATGTACAATACACAATAAACGCAATCTTAGATGTGCGGCGATGGGTGCTATTGAGTAAACTCAAACTTTCATCTTCCCTATTAGCGATGTAACAGTTGAATGCCGGTTGGATGAAAACCATTCACATAGCTTCATGCCAGCTACAGAAAAAATATTAAAGGTATTCTTGGTGTCTCTTGTACCTTTCGTAACCCTAAATATAACCAACAATACAAACTGATACTACCAAAATTAGGAAAAATTACAGATATCTGAAGTTACAAATTCTTGTTAAAGATAAAATATTTGTATGAAAGTAAGTTATGCTATTTTTAAAAATTGTAACTGTCTGATATAATAATAATAATAATACTATTACCTAAGAAAGATGTTGTTATCACATAGCTTTATATTCACAATTACTTTTATATAACTGATAGCGTAGTGATAATTGCTGATAACTGTAAGTGCAAACAATAAAAAAAAACCCGATGTAATCCAAGATATTTTTTTATCGTACAGTTCAGTATCGATCGAGGGGGAAGCAAGAGCACTAGTTCGTCGAAAAAGAAGCAGCTGTTATACGAGAAAATGTCGGAAGAAGTTAGTGTCCCCGATAACGTCAAGGAGTTCGTCGAAAGCCTGATCGGCAAATACAACTTGAATTCTCCAAAGATCACCTATTCTCTCGGTTCCAATCTCTCCGAAGGTCTTATGTCGAAAACGTACGCCGTCGATCTTAGCGACGACAAACAATCTCTTCATTTATTTCTAAAATGCCCTCTTGATATGGTAGTTTCGGGACCCATCCCGTTGGATCGTACCTACGGTAACGAGATACATTTCTACGAAGTAATCCTCCCTAAATATCAGGAATTTCTAAAGGAGAAATGTATCGAAAATGGCCTCCGAAACATGCCAAAGTGTTACGGGATCAACGAAAATAAAGCTTTAGCTTTGGAGAATTTGAGAGCGAATGGATACGAACTTTGCGATAAGACGTTCATCGGCAACGAGGAACACACTGAACTGATTTTCAGGACCTACGCCAAATTTCACGCCGTCGGTTTCGCATACAAAGACCGGAAGCCAGAGGAACACAGAGAACTTCTCGAAGGCGTAACCGACATGTTGCGTGCAGCCACAAAGGAATTCAGTGCTCAAACTATGCACGCTGGAATTGCATCTATACAGAATTTTTTCAAGGCGTTGGATCCGGACAAGGATAAATTTATTTTAGATCAGTCGCAAAAGATACTTGCTGAATTGGGCGATCTTGGTATTGAAAAGACATTGGAAGACGATAGATACAAATTTTGTCCTGATACAAGGAGATTGCTGGTGCAATAACATGATGTTCAGATACAATGTAAGTATATTCTCGTACTATAATTAGTCGATTAAAATTAGAACAGCCTTTCCTAAAGCTAATAATAGTAACAATAAATGGTATTTTATCATATTGTGGAAGTCTATAAATATTTGTGGTTAATTTGTGGCGACTTCATTTCCCAATTTGTACACTACTTTTTCTTCTGTTAAACTCGGACCGTCCTCGTATTGTTATAAACTTCCTCGTATATGTTTTTGAACGGTTACGCTACTTAAAATAGGCTCATTACAACATGTACGTCGGTATAACTGCTAATGCTATAACTTCTTCCGGGTTTCGCGGTGTGTTAACATTTTTTTTTTATATGGCAACACGGAGAAGAGAAATTGCAACATCTCTTGAGACGCTTCATCTTGCAGTAAACCCAGCCACTAACTTTACCATGAAGAAAGAAGAAGACGGAAATCTACCGTTCCTGAATGTACGAGCGCTTACTATCATCTGATGCAAAAGACGACTATAATTAAAAATTTACTATCCAGAGCATGATAAGCTACATCTAGCCAATAAGAAAATGCGCCTGGAGAAAGTTCTGAAGGAAAATGGTTACATTGGCATTGACATAAGGAGGGCGGCA
Organism: Oryctes rhinoceros; assembly: GCA_020654165.1. Taxonomy (NCBI): domain Eukaryota; kingdom Metazoa; phylum Arthropoda; class Insecta; order Coleoptera; family Scarabaeidae; genus Oryctes; species Oryctes rhinoceros. The sequence goes on from JAIOKQ010000001.1 coordinate 38,594, forward strand.
AGGAAGAAGTTGCCAGAGAACTATAAAGAATAATGACGTCTTTACCATAAATAGCAAGGAATTACCGAAGAGATAGGATGAATCCTGAAGAAACGCCACATCCTACTACGTTTCGGGACTGCAACGTAAATCTGGCAGCATCTACCGATCGCTAAGGATAGATAAGATTCTCACAGAAGGATCTCAAGAGTCGGAAAAAGCTGTCGCTGTAAAAATATTGGAACACGAAAGGTACGCAAGATTTGCAATTAGCGGTGGCAGAACAAGAAGCTGGAGATAAAATGTACATGTAAATGTACATTTTATTACGTGGTAAATATAAACCAAGAACTGCGGAAAAAGACTCATCAGGGAAGCCATAGAAATAGAAAAGAACGATACCGTCAAGAGATAAAAAGAGTACCACCTTAGCCACGCGTGGAAGAGCCTACTACGCGGAATCGTCACGCGGAAACTTCAACGCTAAATGCACCAACCACGTATATAAGAAGATCCGACAACGGAGAATCAGTTCAGTTATCCTGAAGAAGGCAGCTGTATTAACGTCAGGTAGTGCATAATGTTGAGTCCGTCTTTATTTCGTGGTAATATTGGTGGCGGCTCCAGATGAACTGTTTTCTTCGGTTTAGGCATTCCGCAAATGCAATATTATCGTGGCGCTGTTGGTAACGTTCAGTAAAAATGCATATTTATATTGTGCGAATTAGCTGTTTCCATATTTAACTTTAACGATTAAAAAAAAATATGTGGTATTTAACGGAAGCCAACCTTGGCGGTCAACATAATGCAGTCATAGTATCGAATACGAATCGTATTAGTGGACACGTGTAAAAGTGGTACTTCGGTACAACCCCGGAGCAACTCATTTGCATGTGGCAATGAACCAACACGGTGCAAATAAAAAAAGGAGACGGGATGAGACACGGACATAACCTACGAGAATTCTCTCCTATCCATTTCTACTTCAAATGGTCAACGCCGGGGGGCTACCACTTAATCTACATCATCTTTATCGGCTTAAAGCATATTCGACGGCACAACTCCGGAGCAACTGCAATGCAGCCTGAAGATACTCGAGGAAGATTTTATTTCTGTTTAAAATTGTCCACATTTCCCTTTCAGCAAACTAGGTTACGGTTACTGAAACTACCAACTTAAAATTATCCGCGAAATTTAAAAAGTTCTACGTGGAAGGATTATTCGATATGAAATGAAAATATATTTAGTTAATTTATTTTGTATATAATGTTCACCTTATCTGCATCCCGCATACATAATTTGTAGTGCGATAATGTATATCGCACTTGTAAATAGTGCTCTGCCTTACTTGTAGAACTTGATCAAGTCCTATATGGATTGTATCTACAATACGTCTATACATCTATAATACAACAGATTTATCTAATTTGAAAAAATATATAAAATTCCTTTAATTCAAGAGTATATGCGCTTAAGTTAGTTATATTCCGAGAATCTGTAAAAAATCTAGAAGTTTAGGGGTCACACGCTATATGTTGAAGAAATCACGATATCAGACGAAATTCCGGTAGAGAGCGCCATCTTCAATTTTAGTTCGAATTTTTACTAGTAGCGGGCCATCCGAAATATTTCCCTTCGATTTCCTGCTCTCCTAATAACCTACTCGTTCACGATTATATTTGAATGCCGGATTCTTAAGTAAATGAAAAACGATATTTTGCAGTCTCTTTTTTGTTTTTTTTAATTGATGATGGCGCCATCTGTTAGAAGCATGCAAAATCACGATGTTAGTCGAAATTTCAGAAGAGGGCGCCGTCTTCAATTGTAATTTGAAGTTTTCTTCTTAAGTAAATAAAAAACGATATTTTGCCGTATTTAATTTGTAATTTTGTAATTTAAATTTGTAACTTATTTGCATTCAGATATTAACTATACCATAAAAAAAGGTGAAGATTCGGAGTAGATGAGAGTTTAGCGTTGCTACGTTCGAGGCAGTTTTGGTTGGAATGCCGCCGGTTTCGCTGATGAGGCTGAGCTATTTATCTTCTATTTTTCTTAGAATCCTCAGGCGGAACTTGCCAACCATATGAATGATGCTGGGGAGTACACTTGCAAATTTATTGGTTCAGTATCTCCATGCCGCGTTGGATGATCTATTGGACTGGTCACGTTTGCAACCAAACACATACACTTCGTACCTTCGTACAGTCGATAATTACCAATTGCTTCGAGGCAACTCTCTTCGTAGATCGATAAAACAAGAGATGATTATTTTGATTTTTTATTTTCGATAACGTACATGAGAGGTTTGGACGGGTATATCTTGTTATTTATAGTACATGATTTGAAACATAATCATATTTAACAAATTTTTTAATTTAACGGTATGTTGCTCAACATCATCAACATTGACCGATTAAAAAAAAGAACATTCAGTGTTACATTGCCTACAAATTAATGGACTAGAATTGTTATTAACTACAGTGTTCATCGTTTTAGATATGTATGTAAAATCCGTCAAGTATTTTTCACTAAGCAAATATGCTTCATTCATTTTACTTGCACGCTCCTATCACCATTATGTTCACGACCTAGTTCTCTAGTTCCAATGTTTGACATGCATTCTCTGTTGGATTTATTGCGTTATTCATTCTAAACTTTAGAAAGAACGCACAATTCTGGCAATCCTTTATTGAGGCACATAGTCAGACAGCCCCAAGACGTAGGACGATTCACTTGAGTGATAAAATCCAAATTTTCGTTGTTAACCAAATGGTGTATTTGTTGGACTTTTGACCAACCTCCTGCACCAGTTGCCACTTCTGGGTAGCTTGTCCGTTGACAATTTCATTTCCTGCAAAAAGGTTTTAAAGGTTTAAGGTCATCCTTGGGTGGTTTTCAACAATTAATGAAAGATACCGTATACCTTTATATGTGAATCCGGTTAAATTTGGTAAAATCGTCTGAGGTTCTATCTTACATTCGCTGGTGCCATTTACTTAAAGGCATGTGTTGGCATTCACCTCCGTTTCCGTCGTAACGGGGGCTGCTATCTTTAAACCTGTACCATATAAATCATAAGGGGACAGCTGATATGTTTTTACCATACCACCACAGTAGTCTATTCGTGATCGACCAGAGGCTCGTCGTTAGATCCAAGCTACCCAAGTTTCTAGCGTTTGAATCGCATTTAGCGCGGGAAAAAGTGAAAGCTACTACCGGGAGAAGATCATTCCTCTTTAGGTGATCGACTAGAGCCGACCGTAGGCTCTTTTCTTTGGGGGGCGAACTTTTTCGGCATGGCTGTAGGTCCTGGTGGTGGAATAGAGGCACTGGCTTTCTCGTAACTGCAAACAAAACAATGGAATGCTATAAATATGCGAAGAATCCGTAGTGGAGTTTGTCAATCGAGAGACTAAAAATAGGTTTCCAATCGATCAGGGGTAAGATATTAGCGATTGCCAACCTTAGTAAAACACTCGATACATGTCTGCAGAGTAAATTGTAGGATGAAAATAATAAACGACTTACCCTTCTTGTACCCATGTATTAGTCTCGTTCGATACCAGAAAACGGTTATTTCGGGTACTACCACCGGTGCCGGTGTAAAGATAATGCTGCAAAGGTACTGGTCTCTTCAAAGTTCTTACAACGTAGACCTTCTTTTGATACATTCTTCCTAACCAATCCGCAAATTCGATCCTGTTAGGAACGGTAGCACTTAAAAAGAACCCACGGTTACGTGAGCCGGTAACAAAATCAACACTCGCTCCCAAACACGACCCCTTTCCTTATCGTCGATATAATGAACTTCATCGAATATCACAAATTCCAAGTCGATCGTAGAATTTCCATAATCGTAATAAGACAACCAGCAGTTTGGTTAATTCGAAAATCACCCGTTATCAACCCAACATCCTTGAAGGTACGTTTGAAGTCGCGGTACTTTTAATTCGACACAGCTTTAATTGGGGATGCGTAAATTGTTCTCGTCGTATGCTTCAACGATAAAGCGATGGCATATTCGGCTACGACTGTTTTTCCACCAGAAGTATGTGCTGCTACAAATACACGATTGTGTTCCTCCGATTGGAGATTGTAGCTTGCTTTTGAAATGTATCCAATTCAAACATCTCCGGGATACGTTCGTAGAAATTAGTAACCGGTTTGCTGCAATCTAACATTACAGCCCATCGAGGGTCTTCGCTGATCATACGAGAGGGTTCGGTAATTTTTAACATGCGGTACTTCTTTTGGAAGTACGTCTTCTTCTTCGGCAGTGATAAAAGATTCATCGTTTTCGTAGATTATACCTTTCGCTACGCAACTGGGGCTTCCCCGGATGTCTAAATAAACGTACATGTCAATTTTGTAAAGAAAAATTAAGATTCGTATCCGATAAAAACTTACCCGACACATATTCTTTTCTTGATTAACAAGATCATATATAATACTAATAACAGTATCCGCAGAATTAATATTAAAACTCGAGTCGACAACATCTGGTTCGTCAGTTATTGTAACTCCATCCGACTTAAAATATAAACCTTTATCCAGTTCCGGTGCTACAGATAAAAGTTCCGATGCCAAATCCTCTTCTTTAGGGCGCCAGCACTTACAACAGGAATTTCTTTAGGATTTAAATTCTAAAATCTTCCCTGCGGTGGGATCTCTTGAAACCTAAACAATAAATATCTACGAAACCTTTGTCCCTTGCAGTAATGTCTTTATTTCGCGGCCAATATTCTAGGTTACGTTCATATTCATGTATGCATATAATGTAATCTCGAAGCTGTTCTTCTATATCGGGTAATATTGGTGGCGGCTCCAGATGAAATGTTTTCTTCGGTTTAGGCATTCCGCAAATGCAATATTAATTGCCGGATCGTTAAGTAAATGAGAAAGGATATTTTCCCGGGATTCTATTCATTAATAATGGCGCCATCTGTTAGTTGAAATACCGGAAGATAGAGCCGTCATCGATTACATCATCGAATTTTTAATAGTAGCCCGCCAAATGTAATATATATATCCCCATGATTTCCTGATCTCCTGATAACTTGCCCATTCACGGTTCCGGCAGAGAACATTCGACTGTAGTTCGGCATTTTACCAGTAGATGGCCGTCCGAAATATTACCGGATAATTTTCTTATTTAATTTATAATCTAATATAATAATAATGACTTATTCGTGATTTTATTCACCAGGTTGATTTTTAGTAAATGAAAAACTATATTTGGCCGTATTTAGTTTGCAATTTATTTTTATTTCGGTAATAATTTTTTTTATTATCTGTTAAATTATATTGGCGCCATCTGTTAGAAGTTAGTTAAATCGTATCCGAAATATATCCCCGTGCTTTCCTGATCTCCCGATAACTTACTTATTCGCGGTTGTGTCTAAAGGCCCGGTTGAGTAAATGAAAAACGATATTTTGCCGTGTTTACACGGCCGCGGTAATACTTTTTCGGTTATTTATACGTTTCAAAAATTAGTACGTATTGTGTAAAATCTTAAATTTTATACTTACACAGAAAATACAATCAAATCGAGACGATAAAATTAAAATTACGAAATAGTAAAAAAGAAAAATAAGGGACATTTGATTATTTCTTTTCATTTTGGGCAGGGAGGTAGGGGGGACGTTCTTTTTCAAGTTTAAAAAAATTCCTTGGGTTGTTACACTTCGTACAACTGAAAATACTGATAATAATGGAATGTGTTTGCGTATCGAAATTCAACTCCTCCATCCTGGTCATAATCGACTAAATACGACAAACATACGAAGATTATAAAGGCTTAAAGTAATAAATAATGTTTTCTTAATTCTTTTTTACAAAAAAAAAAAAAAAAATTAAAGCTAATTAAAATAAATAGTACTAATACTACTTTTATTTAAACAAATAGAAATGAGGAATCAAGGGTTATTAGATTTTCCAGCCAGATTTATTTGAATAAAAAGTAATATAAAGAGCATTAAACGCAAGTGACCTACGTACGGATGTTTTTCAATTTATTTTAATTTCCCGTCTGCCGATTTGTTCTCTATGTATTTGTCGAAGTTGTTCGGTTATATATTATTTTTTTTTTTGATTTCGATCGGCGTATTTTGATAATAAGTTCTAAACTGTAGTAAGTACTTCCTTCCGCTATAATTATTATCATTATTATGAAGTTTGTTTGTTACGTATGAAGAGATTTGTGTTATTATGTATCGATGTACGAGAGAATTGGGAAAAGAGAGCAGTAAATACCAATTTGTCATTAAAATCGTATACTCGATGTATTTGCGTTTTATTTTGCGCTAACCGCTGCATTTCTGGTGTTAGACTACTTCTTGACTGCTCCGATTACCTTTAAAACGGGCGTTGTTGTTTCTTCAATTCAGCGGTGACTAATGATGGAGGGAGCAAAAATGTCTGCAAACGGTGAAAAAGACTCCGTCTTCGATCGGAGATAGACGCTACGCTACAGCATAATTTGTCACGATGAAATGTTAGGAAAGCGATTTCGATCGTGGTCATAACCAGCTTGGTTGACTGTGAACGTTCAGTACAGCCAAAAGATGCAACAATGCAACTAGACAATAGTAGAGCTTAGGACATACAAATAACAACGCTAAAATTAAATTATGCATTCTTATATTAAAACACATGTTATACAAAATACAAAATACAATGTCTAAAGAGGTGTATCGGCTTCTAACCTTGTCTGTATTTAGATTAAAGGAGTATTAGTATTTGATTTTAATTTAAGAGTTCAGGATAAAGAACTTATTCGAATGAATATTTCCAAAGTCATGTTTAACAACAGTTTAAACGAAATAATTTGAGGAGATTTGGTACAAATTTTACTAAACTTCATCAAGATAGATGATACTTGGAAACACATTCCTAAAAACAAGGCACAGTCGAGACGATGGACTGTGAAGAATGAATCGGTTCCGAAAAGAGCAAAAAAGAACAACTAACGTAGGTATACCACGCGTTATTACTTGACAAGCTGAAGGCGGAAATTGTGGAAAACTTCCACGGAAAGCCGTTCAACGCGCAGTAAGCTAAGAACATATTTTAAAAATAGAAAGCGTGTTGACATCAGATAACTCGGATTTTATTTTTTTAACACTTATCATGCCGTACGTCAATCGGAATTGACTTTTTAATTGGTTGGGCTTTCCAATCATCATATCCTTAATTTCCAGCGAGGAAGGTATCTTCCCTTTGCGTAGAATAATTACAGTGCCTTCCTTATCCGAACCTCTACGCCCTGCACGACCGGCCATTTGAATGTATTCTGGTAGCTGGTAGAAGGTTTCTGGTCTCCTTTCCATCATGTTTAGCGATCGAATCAAATATAACAGTTCTGGCAGGCATATTGACGTCCATCGCGAAAGTTCCCGTAGCAAAAAGTACATACAGCTTCCCGTATTTCTTCGATCATAGGAAGTACTCCCCTATGATGCACGCCGATCCCCCTTTTTAGAATCTCCTGCGTCATCAAGATTTGGGGAATCTGCCTATCGGGCTCTTTCACACTCTCAATGCAATCCTCGAAGAAACCGTGAATCTTCGATTTCTCCTTCGACGTCGTTAGATCTAAGCTACCCGAGTTTCTAGCGTTTGAATCGCATTTAGCGCGGGAAAAAGTGAAAGCTACTACCGGGAGAAGATCATTCCTCTTTAGGTGATCGACTAGAGCCGACCGTAGGCTCTTTTCTTTGGGGGGCGAACTTTTTCGGCATGGCTGTAGGTCCTGGTGGTGGAATAGAGGCACTGGCTTTCTCGTAACTGCAAACAAAACAATGGAATGCTATAAATATGCGAAGAATCCGTAGTGGAGTTTGTCAATCGAGAGACTAAAAATAGGTTTCCAATCGATCAGGGGTAAGATATTAGCGATTGCCAACCTTAGTAAAACACTCGATACATGTCTGCAGAGTAAATTGTAGGATGAAAATAATAAACGACTTACCCTTCTTGTACCCATGTATTAGTCTCGTTCGATACCAGAAAACGGTTATTTCGGGTACTACCACCGGTGCCGGTGTAAAGATAATGCTGCAAAGGTACTGGTCTCTTCAAAGTTCTTACAACGTAGACCTTCTTTTGATACATTCTTCCTAACCAATCCGCAAATTCGATCCTGTTAGGAACGGTAGCACTTAAAAAGAACCCACGGTTACGTGAGCCGGTAACAAAATCAACACTCGCTCCCAAACACGACCCCTTTCCTTATCGTCGATATAATGAACTTCATCGAATATCACAAATTCCAAGTCGATCGTAGAATTTCCATAATCGTAATAAGACAACCAGCAGTTTGGTTAATTCGAAAATCACCCGTTATCAACCCAACATCCTTGAAGGTACGTTTGAAGTCGCGGTACTTTTAATTCGACACAGCTTTAATTGGGGATGCGTAAATTGTTCTCGTCGTATGCTTCAACGATAAAGCGATGGCATATTCGGCTACGACTGTTTTTCCACCAGAAGTATGTGCTGCTACAAATACACGATTGTGTTCCTCCGATTGGAGATTGTAGCTTGCTTTTGAAATGTATCCAATTCAAACATCTCCGGGATACGTTCGTAGAAATTAGTAACCGGTTTGCTGCAATCTAACATTACAGCCCATCGAGGGTCTTCGCTGATCATACGAGAGGGTTCGGTAATTTTTAACATGCGGTACTTCTTTTGGAAGTACGTCTTCTTCTTCGGCAGTGATAAAAGATTCATCGTTTTCGTAGATTATACCTTTCGCTACGCAACTGGGGCTTCCCCGGATGTCTAAATAAACGTACATGTCAATTTTGTAAAGAAAAATTAAGATTCGTATCCGATAAAAACTTACCCGACACATATTCTTTTCTTGATTAACAAGATCATATATAATACTAATAACAGTATCCGCAGAATTAATATTAAAACTCGAGTCGACAACATCTGGTTCGTCAGTTATTGTAACTCCATCCGACTTAAAATATAAACCTTTATCCAGTTCCGGTGCTACAGATAAAAGTTCCGATGCCAAATCCTCTTCTTTAGGGCGCCAGCACTTACAACAGGAATTTCTTTAGGATTTAAATTCTAAAATCTTCCCTGCGGTGGGATCTCTTGAAACCTAAACAATAAATATCTACGAAACCTTTGTCCCTTGCAGTAATGTCTTTATTTCGCGGCCAATATTCTAGGTTACGTTCATATTCATGTATGCATATAATGTAATCTCGAAGCTGTTCTTCTATATCGGGTAATATTGGTGGCGGCTCCAGATGAAATGTTTTCTTCGGTTTAGGCATTCCGCAAATGCAATATTAATTGCCGGATCGTTAAGTAAATGAGAAAGGATATTTTCCCGGGATTCTATTCATTAATAATGGCGCCATCTGTTAGTTGAAATACCGGAAGATAGAGCCGTCATCGATTACATCATCGAATTTTTAATAGTAGCCCGCCAAATGTAATATATATATCCCCATGATTTCCTGATCTCCTGATAACTTGCCCATTCACGGTTCCGGCAGAGAACATTCGACTGTAGTTCGGCATTTTACCAGTAGATGGCCGTCCGAAATATTACCGGATAATTTTCTTATTTAATTTATAATCTAATATAATAATAATGACTTATTCGTGATTTTATTCACCAGGTTGATTTTTAGTAAATGAAAAACTATATTTGGCCGTATTTAGTTTGCAATTTATTTTTATTTCGGTAATAATTTTTTTTATTATCTGTTAAATTATATTGGCGCCATCTGTTAGAAGTTAGTTAAATCGTATCCGAAATATATCCCCGTGCTTTCCTGATCTCCCGATAACTTACTTATTCGCGGTTGTGTCTAAAGGCCCGGTTGAGTAAATGAAAAACGATATTTTGCCGTGTTTACACGGCCGCGGTAATACTTTTTCGGTTATTTATACGTTTCAAAAATTAGTACGTATTGTGTAAAATCTTAAATTTTATACTTACACAGAAAATACAATCAAATCGAGACGATAAAATTAAAATTACGAAATAGTAAAAAAGAAAAATAAGGGACATTTGATTATTTCTTTTCATTTTGGGCAGGGAGGTAGGGGGGACGTTCTTTTTCAAGTTTAAAAAAATTCCTTGGGTTGTTACACTTCGTACAACTGAAAATACTGATAATAATGGAATGTGTTTGCGTATCGAAATTCAACTCCTCCATCCTGGTCATAATCGACTAAATACGACAAACATACGAAGATTATAAAGGCTTAAAGTAATAAATAATGTTTTCTTAATTCTTTTTTACAAAAAAAAAAAAATTAAAGCTAATTAAAATAAATAGTACTAATACTACTTTTATTTAAACAAATAGAAATGAGGAATCAAGGGTTATTAGATTTTCCAGCCAGATTTATTTGAATAAAAAGTAATATAAAGAGCATTAAACGCAAGTGACCTACGTACGGATGTTTTTCAATTTATTTTAATTTCCCGTCTGCCGATTTGTTCTCTATGTATTTGTCGAAGTTGTTCGGTTATATATATATATTTTTTTTTTTGATTTCGATCGGCGTATTTTGATAATAAGTTCTAAACTGTAGTAAGTACTTCCTTCCGCTATAATTATTATCATTATTATGAAGTTTGTTTGTTACGTATGAAGAGATTTGTGTTATTATGTATCGATGTACGAGAGAATTGGGAAAAGAGAGCAGTAAATACCAATTTGTCATTAAAATCGTATACTCGATGTATTTGCGTTTTATTTTGCGCTAACCGCTGCATTTCTGGTGTTAGACTACTTCTTGACTGCTCCGATTACCTTTAAAACGGGCGTTGTTGTTTCTTCAATTCAGCGGTGACTAATGATGGAGGGAGCAAAAATGTCTGCAAACGGTGAAAAAGACTCCGTCTTCGATCGGAGATAGACGCTACGCTACAGCATAATTTGTCACGATGAAATGTTAGGAAAGCGATTTCGATCGTGGTCATAACCAGCTTGGTTGACTGTGAACGTTCAGTACAGCCAAAAGATGCAACAATGCAACTAGACAATAGTAGAGCTTAGGACATACAAATAACAACGCTAAAATTAAATTATGCATTCTTATATTAAAACACATGTTATACAAAATACAAAATACAATGTCTAAAGAGGTGTATCGGCTTCTAACCTTGTCTGTATTTAGATTAAAGGAGTATTAGTATTTGATTTTAATTTAAGAGTTCAGGATAAAGAACTTATTCGAATGAATATTTCCAAAGTCATGTTTAACAACAGTTTAAACGAAATAATTTGAGGAGATTTGGTACAAATTTTACTAAACTTCATCAAGATAGATGATACTTGGAAACACATTCCTAAAAACAAGGCACAGTCGAGACGATGGACTGTGAAGAATGAATCGGTTCCGAAAAGAGCAAAAAAGAACAACTAACGTAGGTATACCACGCGTTATTACTTGACAAGCTGAAGGCGGAAATTGTGGAAAACTTCCACGGAAAGCCGTTCAACGCGCAGTAAGCTAAGAACATATTTTAAAAATAGAAAGCGTGTTGACATCAGATAACTCGGATTTTATTTTTTTAACACTTATCATGCCGTACGTCAATCGGAATTGACTTTTTAATTGGTTGGGCTTTCCAATCATCATATCCTTAATTTCCAGCGAGGAAGGTATCTTCCCTTTGCGTAGAATAATTACAGTGCCTTCCTTATCCGAACCTCTACGCCCTGCACGACCGGCCATTTGAATGTATTCTGGTAGCTGGTAGAAGGTTTCTGGTCTCCTTTCCATCATGTTTAGCGATCGAATCAAATATAACAGTTCTGGCAGGCATATTGACGTCCATCGCGAAAGTTCCCGTAGCAAAAAGTACATACAGCTTCCCGTATTTCTTCGATCATAGGAAGTACTCCCCTATGATGCACGCCGATCCCCCTTTTTAGAATCTCCTGCGTCATCAAGATTTGGGGAATCTGCCTATCGGGCTCTTTCACACTCTCAATGCAATCCTCGAAGAAACCGTGAATCTTCGATTTCTCCTTCGACGTCGTTAGATCTAAGCTACCCGAGTTTCTAGCGTTTGAATCGCATTTAGCGCGGGAAAAAGTGAAAGCTACTACCGGGAGAAGATCATTCCTCTTTAGGTGATCGACTAGAGCCGACCGTAGGCTCTTTTCTTTGGGGGGCGAACTTTTTCGGCATGGCTGTAGGTCCTGGTGGTGGAATAGAGGCACTGGCTTTCTCGTAACTGCAAACAAAACAATGGAATGCTATAAATATGCGAAGAATCCGTAGTGGAGTTTGTCAATCGAGAGACTAAAAATAGGTTTCCAATCGATCAGGGGTAAGATATTAGCGATTGCCAACCTTAGTAAAACACTCGATACATGTCTGCAGAGTAAATTGTAGGATGAAAATAATAAACGACTTACCCTTCTTGTACCCATGTATTAGTCTCGTTCGATACCAGAAAACGGTTATTTCGGGTACTACCACCGGTGCCGGTGTAAAGATAATGCTGCAAAGGTACTGGTCTCTTCAAAGTTCTTACAACGTAGACCTTCTTTTGATACATTCTTCCTAACCAATCCGCAAATTCGATCCTGTTAGGAACGGTAGCACTTAAAAAGAACCCACGGTTACGTGAGCCGGTAACAAAATCAACACTCGCTCCCAAACACGACCCCTTTCCTTATCGTCGATATAATGAACTTCATCGAATATCACAAATTCCAAGTCGATCGTAGAATTTCCATAATCGTAATAAGACAACCAGCAGTTTGGTTAATTCGAAAATCACCCGTTATCAACCCAACATCCTTGAAGGTACGTTTGAAGTCGCGGTACTTTTAATTCGACACAGCTTTAATTGGGGATGCGTAAATTGTTCTCGTCGTATGCTTCAACGATAAAGCGATGGCATATTCGGCTACGACTGTTTTTCCACCAGAAGTATGTGCTGCTACAAATACACGATTGTGTTCCTCCGATTGGAGATTGTAGCTTGCTTTTGAAATGTATCCAATTCAAACATCTCCGGGATACGTTCGTAGAAATTAGTAACCGGTTTGCTGCAATCTAACATTACAGCCCATCGAGGGTCTTCGCTGATCATACGAGAGGGTTCGGTAATTTTTAACATGCGGTACTTCTTTTGGAAGTACGTCTTCTTCTTCGGCAGTGATAAAAGATTCATCGTTTTCGTAGATTATACCTTTCGCTACGCAACTGGGGCTTCCCCGGATGTCTAAATAAACGTACATGTCAATTTTGTAAAGAAAAATTAAGATTCGTATCCGATAAAAACTTACCCGACACATATTCTTTTCTTGATTAACAAGATCATATATAATACTAATAACAGTATCCGCAGAATTAATATTAAAACTCGAGTCGACAACATCTGGTTCGTCAGTTATTGTAACTCCATCCGACTTAAAATATAAACCTTTATCCAGTTCCGGTGCTACAGATAAAAGTTCCGATGCCAAATCCTCTTCTTTAGGGCGCCAGCACTTACAACAGGAATTTCTTTAGGATTTAAATTCTAAAATCTTCCCTGCGGTGGGATCTCTTGAAACCTAAACAATAAATATCTACGAAACCTTTGTCCCTTGCAGTAATGTCTTTATTTCGCGGCCAATATTCTAGGTTACGTTCATATTCATGTATGCATATAATGTAATCTCGAAGCTGTTCTTCTATATCGGGTAATATTGGTGGCGGCTCCAGATGAAATGTTTTCTTCGGTTTAGGCATTCCGCAAATGCAATATTAATTGCCGGATCGTTAAGTAAATGAGAAAGGATATTTTCCCGGGATTCTATTCATTAATAATGGCGCCATCTGTTAGTTGAAATACCGGAAGATAGAGCCGTCATCGATTACATCATCGAATTTTTAATAGTAGCCCGCCAAATGTAATATATATATCCCCATGATTTCCTGATCTCCTGATAACTTGCCCATTCACGGTTCCGGCAGAGAACATTCGACTGTAGTTCGGCATTTTACCAGTAGATGGCCGTCCGAAATATTACCGGATAATTTTCTTATTTAATTTATAATCTAATATAATAATAATGACTTATTCGTGATTTTATTCACCAGGTTGATTTTTAGTAAATGAAAAACTATATTTGGCCGTATTTAGTTTGCAATTTATTTTTATTTCGGTAATAATTTTTTTTATTATCTGTTAAATTATATTGGCGCCATCTGTTAGAAGTTAGTTAAATCGTATCCGAAATATATCCCCGTGCTTTCCTGATCTCCCGATAACTTACTTATTCGCGGTTGTGTCTAAAGGCCCGGTTGAGTAAATGAAAAACGATATTTTGCCGTGTTTACACGGCCGCGGTAATACTTTTTCGGTTATTTATACGTTTCAAAAATTAGTACGTATTGTGTAAAATCTTAAATTTTATACTTACACAGAAAATACAATCAAATCGAGACGATAAAATTAAAATTACGAAATAGTAAAAAAGAAAAATAAGGGACATTTGATTATTTCTTTTCATTTTGGGCAGGGAGGTAGGGGGGACGTTCTTTTTCAAGTTTAAAAAAATTCCTTGGGTTGTTACACTTCGTACAACTGAAAATACTGATAATAATGGAATGTGTTTGCGTATCGAAATTCAACTCCTCCATCCTGGTCATAATCGACTAAATACGACAAACATACGAAGATTATAAAGGCTTAAAGTAATAAATAATGTTTTCTTAATTCTTTTTTACAAAAAAAAAAAAAAAAATTAAAGCTAATTAAAATAAATAGTACTAATACTACTTTTATTTAAACAAATAGAAATGAGGAATCAAGGGTTATTAGATTTTCCAGCCAGATTTATTTGAATAAAAAGTAATATAAAGAGCATTAAACGCAAGTGACCTACGTACGGATGTTTTTCAATTTATTTTAATTTCCCGTCTGCCGATTTGTTCTCTATGTATTTGTCGAAGTTGTTCGGTTATATATATATATTTTTTTTTTTTGATTTCGATCGGCGTATTTTGATAATAAGTTCTAAACTGTAGTAAGTACTTCCTTCCGCTATAATTATTATCATTATTATGAAGTTTGTTTGTTACGTATGAAGAGATTTGTGTTATTATGTATCGATGTACGAGAGAATTGGG
The DNA here is from genome assembly GCA_020654165.1 of Oryctes rhinoceros. Taxonomy (NCBI): domain Eukaryota; kingdom Metazoa; phylum Arthropoda; class Insecta; order Coleoptera; family Scarabaeidae; genus Oryctes; species Oryctes rhinoceros. The sequence continues at coordinate 53,697 of JAIOKQ010000001.1, forward strand.
AAAAGAGAGCAGTAAATACCAATTTGTCATTAAAATCGTATACTCGATGTATTTGCGTTTTATTTTGCGCTAACCGCTGCATTTCTGGTGTTAGACTACTTCTTGACTGCTCCGATTACCTTTAAAACGGGCGTTGTTGTTTCTTCAATTCAGCGGTGACTAATGATGGAGGGAGCAAAAATGTCTGCAAACGGTGAAAAAGACTCCGTCTTCGATCGGAGATAGACGCTACGCTACAGCATAATTTGTCACGATGAAATGTTAGGAAAGCGATTTCGATCGTGGTCATAACCAGCTTGGTTGACTGTGAACGTTCAGTACAGCCAAAAGATGCAACAATGCAACTAGACAATAGTAGAGCTTAGGACATACAAATAACAACGCTAAAATTAAATTATGCATTCTTATATTAAAACACATGTTATACAAAATACAAAATACAATGTCTAAAGAGGTGTATCGGCTTCTAACCTTGTCTGTATTTAGATTAAAGGAGTATTAGTATTTGATTTTAATTTAAGAGTTCAGGATAAAGAACTTATTCGAATGAATATTTCCAAAGTCATGTTTAACAACAGTTTAAACGAAATAATTTGAGGAGATTTGGTACAAATTTTACTAAACTTCATCAAGATAGATGATACTTGGAAACACATTCCTAAAAACAAGGCACAGTCGAGACGATGGACTGTGAAGAATGAATCGGTTCCGAAAAGAGCAAAAAAGAACAACTAACGTAGGTATACCACGCGTTATTACTTGACAAGCTGAAGGCGGAAATTGTGGAAAACTTCCACGGAAAGCCGTTCAACGCGCAGTAAGCTAAGAACATATTTTAAAAATAGAAAGCGTGTTGACATCAGATAACTCGGATTTTATTTTTTTAACACTTATCATGCCGTACGTCAATCGGAATTGACTTTTTAATTGGTTGGGCTTTCCAATCATCATATCCTTAATTTCCAGCGAGGAAGGTATCTTCCCTTTGCGTAGAATAATTACAGTGCCTTCCTTATCCGAACCTCTACGCCCTGCACGACCGGCCATTTGAATGTATTCTGGTAGCTGGTAGAAGGTTTCTGGTCTCCTTTCCATCATGTTTAGCGATCGAATCAAATATAACAGTTCTGGCAGGCATATTGACGTCCATCGCGAAAGTTCCCGTAGCAAAAAGTACATACAGCTTCCCGTATTTCTTCGATCATAGGAAGTACTCCCCTATGATGCACGCCGATCCCCCTTTTTAGAATCTCCTGCGTCATCAAGATTTGGGGAATCTGCCTATCGGGCTCTTTCACACTCTCAATGCAATCCTCGAAGAAACCGTGAATCTTCGATTTCTCCTTCGACGTCGTTAGATCTAAGCTACCCGAGTTTCTAGCGTTTGAATCGCATTTAGCGCGGGAAAAAGTGAAAGCTACTACCGGGAGAAGATCATTCCTCTTTAGGTGATCGACTAGAGCCGACCGTAGGCTCTTTTCTTTGGGGGGCGAACTTTTTCGGCATGGCTGTAGGTCCTGGTGGTGGAATAGAGGCACTGGCTTTCTCGTAACTGCAAACAAAACAATGGAATGCTATAAATATGCGAAGAATCCGTAGTGGAGTTTGTCAATCGAGAGACTAAAAATAGGTTTCCAATCGATCAGGGGTAAGATATTAGCGATTGCCAACCTTAGTAAAACACTCGATACATGTCTGCAGAGTAAATTGTAGGATGAAAATAATAAACGACTTACCCTTCTTGTACCCATGTATTAGTCTCGTTCGATACCAGAAAACGGTTATTTCGGGTACTACCACCGGTGCCGGTGTAAAGATAATGCTGCAAAGGTACTGGTCTCTTCAAAGTTCTTACAACGTAGACCTTCTTTTGATACATTCTTCCTAACCAATCCGCAAATTCGATCCTGTTAGGAACGGTAGCACTTAAAAAGAACCCACGGTTACGTGAGCCGGTAACAAAATCAACACTCGCTCCCAAACACGACCCCTTTCCTTATCGTCGATATAATGAACTTCATCGAATATCACAAATTCCAAGTCGATCGTAGAATTTCCATAATCGTAATAAGACAACCAGCAGTTTGGTTAATTCGAAAATCACCCGTTATCAACCCAACATCCTTGAAGGTACGTTTGAAGTCGCGGTACTTTTAATTCGACACAGCTTTAATTGGGGATGCGTAAATTGTTCTCGTCGTATGCTTCAACGATAAAGCGATGGCATATTCGGCTACGACTGTTTTTCCACCAGAAGTATGTGCTGCTACAAATACACGATTGTGTTCCTCCGATTGGAGATTGTAGCTTGCTTTTGAAATGTATCCAATTCAAACATCTCCGGGATACGTTCGTAGAAATTAGTAACCGGTTTGCTGCAATCTAACATTACAGCCCATCGAGGGTCTTCGCTGATCATACGAGAGGGTTCGGTAATTTTTAACTAACCGGTACTTCTTTTGGAAGTACGTCTTCTTCTTCGGCAGTGATAAAAGATTCATCGTTTTCATAGATTAGACCTTTCGCTACGCAACTGGGGCTTCCCCGGATGTCTAAACAAGCGTACATGTCAATTTTGTAAAGAAAAATTAAGATTCGTGCCAGATAAAAACTTACCCGACACATATTCTTTTCTCGATTAACAAGATCATATATAATACTAATAACAGTATCCGTAGAATTAATATTAAAACTCGAGTCGACAACATCTGGTTCGTCAGTTATTGTAACTCCATCCGACTTAAAATATAAACCTTTATCCAGTTCCGGTGCTACAGATAAAAGTTCCGATGCCAAATCCTCTTCTTTAAGGCGCCGGCACCTACAACAGGAATTTCTTTAGGATTTAAATTCTAAAATCTTCCCTGCGGTGCGATCTCTGGAAACCTAAACGATAAATATTGACGAAACCTTTGTCCCTTGCAGTAATGTCTTTATTTCGCGGCCAATATTCTAGGTTACGTTCATATTCATGTATGCATATAATGTAATCTCGAAGCTGTTCTTCTATATCGGGTAATATTGGTGGCGGCTCCAGATGAAATGTTTTCTTCGGTTTAGGCATTCCGCAAATGCAATATTAATTGCCGGATCGTTAAGTAAATGAGAAAGGATATTTTCCCGGGTTTTTATTCATTAATAATGGCGCCATCTGTTAGTTGAAATTCCGGACGATAGCGCCGTCATCGATTACATCATCGAATTTTTAATAGTAGCCCGCCAAATGTAATATATATATCCCCATGATTTCCTGATCTCCTGATAACTTGCCCATTCACGGTTCCGGCAGAGAACATTCGACTGTAGTTCGGCATTTTACTAGTAGATGGCCGTCCGAAATATTACCGGATAATTTTCTTATTTAATTTATAATTTAATATAATAATAATGACTTATTCGTGATTTTATTCACCAGGTTGATTTTTAGTAAATGAAAAACTATATTTGGCCGTATTTAGTTTGCAATTTATTTTTATTTCGGTAATAATTTTTTTTATTATCTGTTAAATTATATTGGCGCCATCTGTTAGAAGTTAGTTAAATCGTATCCGAAATATATCCCCGTGCTTTCCTGATCTCCCGATAACTTACTTATTCGCGGTTGTGTCTAAAGGCCCGGTTAAGTAAATGAAAAACGATATTTTGCCGTGTTTACACGGCCGCGGTAATACTTTTTCAGTTATTTATACGTTTCAAAAATTAGTACGTATTGTGTAAAATCTTAAATTTTATACTTACACAGAAAATACAATCAAATCGAGACGATAAAATTAAAATTAGGAAATAGTAAAAAAGAAAAATAAGGGACATTTCATTATTTCTTTTCATTTTGGGCAGGGAGGTAGGGGGGACGTTCTTTTTCAAGTTTAAAGAAATTCCTTGGGTTGTTACACTTCGTACAACTGAAAATACTGATAATAATGGAATGTGTTTGCGTATCGAAATTCAACTCCTCCATCCTGGTCATAATCGACTAAATACGCCAAACATACGAAGATTATAAAGGCTTAAAGTAATAAATAATGTTTTCCTCATTTTTTTTTACAAAAAAAAAAATAATAATTAAAACTAATTAAAATAAATAGTACTAATACTACTTTTATTTAAACAAATAGAAATGAGGAATCAAGGGTTATTAGATTTTCCAGCCAGATTTATTTGAATAAAAAGTAATATAAAGAGCATTAAACGCAAGTGACCTATGTACGGATGTTTTTCAATTTATTTTACTTGAAATTTCGAATTTTCGTCATTTCTAAAAAGAAAAAAAAAAAAGAAAAAGAAAGAAAAATATAAACGCGATGCGAATATTGTTTTGTTTTTTTTTTTAGATTTCACTTAATTAATCTAAAAATAAAATAAAAATTCCAGAGCTGCAAGCAATAATACACGAGTTCGATTGTGTAACGCTTCTATTTGGCCGATACGCTTTCCATGCGAAAGTTTCCCCAAAGAATCTTAGTTTCAGGCGTAAATCAACGGTTATTATAGAATAAATTAGACATAAATAATTTAATTAATTAAGAAAAAAGCCGGACGACCAAATAAAGGCGATTTTTGTAATTATAATAATTAATAGTAACGATAATAATATGTATATAATTATTCGAAATTGACTAGAATATTAGGACATTTTTTATATTTTGCACGTATAAATAACGCTGTGATGTTGGCTTTTTTTTGTCTGTTGTTATATATTTCTTTTATTTTCCAATTATTTCAATATCCCCGTCAATGCTCTTGTTTTTATCGACACCGTTGATGAGAAGTGCTTCAAGACAACCTTTGAAATACATTGACAAGTTCATAAAAAATTCCGCAAAAATCCCAAAAATATTCGACGACCAGTGGTTCCCTGTGAGAATTGTAGCAAGAAAGTTTAAAGCATTGGTGCTTTTCGAAAAAAAAATAAAAAAATATACGGAAAAACTAGTTCGAAAAAATTGTTCTTAAAAAAAAATTCGAAACTTAAGAGAAAATAAAATCAAAAAGAAAATTATACGTGATCAAATTCACAATTAATTAAAAGGAAAATAAATAAAAAGTGCATGAAATACCTAAACCCTTGCTTCAGCCCCATGCAGTCCTCTTATGCTAGCTTGTATTTCATCCATTTCGTCAGCTAATTGCAGAGCTTCCAGGCATCCTTTGAAAATTTCTGTCGTGAAGCAGTTTTTCCTGAAAGAAACAAATTTTCTTTCGGGAAAATTCAGGGGTTTCTTTAGCATTTGTTTATTCTAGCTTTCTAGAATAGGAGACATTTCAAGATATTTAAGAATTGCATTGTCCTTCTAAAGGTAGATTTTGGCTTCAGAGCTTTCTACAGCATATTTCTCTTTATTTGAGCTTCTCTTCTTGTTCGTCTCAGAGGATACGGCGGAATGGCGAAATGTTTACATATGAAACCGAAGGATCTTGGAGTTCTTCGACTACTCAACTCGGAGGAACTTCCAACTCTTCTTTGAGGTAAATTACTTTAGGGCTCTGCGGAGTTGCTCGTACCAAGATATTGAGATGAACATTCTGAGCATTTCGCTCTGGAGAACCTCCAGTTTCCACAAATGTATCATTGCGATTGACGTATGTGCGTGACTTTGTGCGATAACAGCTTGGTTCGTAGGTTTAAGCAACTGTCGCTTACAAACGGTGCCATCGGCCTACTTCTAGCTTTTCTATTTTTCAAAGTTCAATCTGTGGTCCTCATATCAATCGCTGAATTCTATGGAATTTCCGTCCCGCCAATCTCCATTTTCTTTGAAGGTAAACGTTCATCCCAAGTCTTACAACAACCACTATATCAGAACTTGCCATTGCTGGTTAAAGCCGTTCAACTACGAGTTTCTCGGATCTATTCGCGGTATAGACCATAAGACGAATAATTCTCACGACAATTGACAATAGACTCGTGTCTATTCGTCTCCATGAGAATGGATTCGTGTTGTCTACTGGTGTCCCAAACACGCGTTTATCTAGTCGCTGCAAAAAAGTAACAATTCCATCCGCCTTTGTCCTCTCTACTGATGAGTTCCCTAGTTCTTGGTATTGGCTATTACTTTTACGTTGTTGAAATCCATTTTATGTCAAGTCTTGCGTCTACGTTTTGCCAACGTTGATAGCTCGATTCTTTCAAATCTAGCGTCCCTCTCGTGTTCCTTTATTCTTATCGCGATAGCTCTTCCTGTTTATCCGAAGTAACACTGTCTTTTCTGATATGCTATCTTCTGTCTCCTGTGCAATTTTTGTCTGGATTGTCTTCGCAGTTCCGAAACGTACTAGTACCTCGGGTTTTCTTAGGGTTCATCCATCTTTTAGGTGACTTCCGTTACGTATGGTATGTCATCTTTAAAGGTAGTGAAGGTAACTTCTTCCTAGTCTTACGTCAGTGTCAACGTAGCCATTCTTCATCGATGCTTTCACCAGATCTACCTTCTCATTAGCTAGATGTAGCTCAGGCTGATGGTTTCGGCTCTGGATAGTGAAGTTTTAATAACGGTCGTCTTCTGCATCGGATTATGGTGAAATATCACATGTAGATATCTATCGCCGTGCGACTTCTTTCTAAATACTGTAGTAGTAGTAATTTATTAGTAATTTATTAACGAAAGTGCATGTATGCAGCATGCCATTTATGTTTTTACAATCAAAATGTCCAAAAGTGTCTCTTTACTTTTTAAAGATGACATCGGAAAGATGTCCTCCCATTCGGCGTTCACACTCTAACAGCCTGTTATGAAAACTTAGGAGTGCGTGGTCGCTGGTGTAATTCACAAGAATTGTCCTGGGCCCAATAACGAAAATTCTGTTTGTTTACGAAACCGTTCAGGTGGAAATGGGCTTCATTTGGTATCCATATGTTACCAACGAAATTCGCTTCCTCGTTAATTTTAGCCAATATCTGCCTACTAAACTCTATACGTGACGCTAGGGTTGCACAATCCGCAACTTATAAGGATGGAAATGTAATTCGTGCAATATTCTTTGTAAGCTTCATCGCTTAATCCCTAGCGAAGATGCATGCTGTCGAACGGAGCGGCGAGGACTTCTCTCGATTGCAGCTCTAACAGCCTCAATGTTCACCTGGAGCTTTGTTTTTCAATACAGATCCTGTTTCTTCAAAATTACGCACCCACGTTGTAATCGCATACGCAGATGGGACACGTCTATGACGTCGAAGTTGGTGATGCTGTCGAAATATTCTCTGCGCGGCAGTCGCACTATCACCATTTTTATAAGACGCTCTCACAGCTACTGCACGTTCCGTACCAGCCCAACGATCCATGATTACTAAATGGCAATGCGTTCACAACAATTGCGACGTTACGAACAGCTGTCGGCTCTACAGTGCTGACAACTGTAACGTTCAAAATTTCCCGTGCCGCTGCGCCATTCTGTATAATGTAGAAGAGTAACAGCCCGAATCTATACGAGCGGACAGTTCACCGCACGTTCATCATGTTCAACATAATTGACCCTTGCAAATGAAGTTAGTGTAACATGTTAAGTGCAAGTGTTTTAATCGCATACATTCCTTCAAATCAGGAGGAATCTATATTAGTAATTTTCAATTATACAAATCTAAAAACAAGCAAAGTTAAATAATGATGACTCATAATGCTGATTAGTGTAAATGCTCTTACTTCCTTCATATGCATATATTTTTATTTGGAACATTTCCAATTACGTGCATTATATGAGATTAGTCACAAATAAATTTACAAAATCATTTTTTCCTTATTCACATTTACATCGTTTAAGTAACGTATCGTAACGTACCGTTACTTAAAAGAAGAAAAGGATAATAAAATGGGGTATTTTTTAAAACGGCTGTATGTACAAGCTACTCCAAATTAATTGCGATTTAATCCAATTTAATTACCATTTTTATGTCGGTTACTACTGAATTTATAGTGTTCATTAAATTAACAAAATACAAAATAGTAAGTTTCAATGCTGACTGAATACAATTTGCAAAGAAACCCGTTTAGGAAAGATTCGAATTTTAGTTTTTCTTCTTTTTTACATAGAAAAGTTTTCAAGAACGTATAAGATCAGTATAATGGTACATACAATATATGTATATGTATAAGTAAAATGGCACACTTCGCTTCATAAATAGCTTTGCAAAAATATTATTTGACCACTTTTTGCCGTTTCTGAACATATGAATGTTACCTCATTTTCCAATAATAATAAAAAGACGATCGCAGTGCCGTAATTACAAATTGTGGGGCCCGATGCATAAATTATTTCCCCTTTGAAACCACGTGTTCCACAGTGTTGTATCATAGAATTACACACAACTTTTTATTAATTTTAATTATAAAAATCTCTCCAAGACAAACATTTGGTCTCACTTTTAATTTGGTTTTTTTTTTTGGTTTCACTTTTAATTTGGTTTTTTTTTTTTTGGTTTCACTTTTAATTTTTAATAAATTGGTGCATTTAATTATCACAATTATTGCTTCTTCTAATAGTTTTGACTCTTCCTATTTCTGTCCTTGTGTTTTTATAAACAAACTAATAACAAAAATATAATATTTGCTTTGCAATGACTAATTATTTTATTGATGTTATAAATCTTCGTTCTAAATTATCCGTTTATTATACACCCATGTGTATACATCTGTTTATGGCATTAACCGAAATAAGCAAGAATTTTATAATACCGGGTTTTCTTTGAAGTACCTAACATATATATACACACCATTAAGGATCTATTTGAACCTGATTTTCTTTGAAATGCCACCTCTTTTGGATTTTGTATGTTTGATTAAAAATTATTGTAATGAATTGCTGAAACGGGTAAAATAAAGCAAAATGTAAACAGCCATGTTTATTTCAGTTTCTTTTTCCTACAACTATTTAATGCAAAGTAGAATTTTGCACTCCTGCAATTCGCTCTTTTGAATATATAAAAAAAAGACATTCATTCAGTATAAAAAAGGTTGATAGGAAGTAAATTGCTTCACTACCTTAAGTAATATAAGTAGGTAAGTAACATAGGTAGGCTATCATGCTTTAGTTTACGTTACAGTTGCAATATCGGTTCTAATAGCCAATTTTATGATAAAAATCCACTGATACGTCTATTTTTCTATTAGAAAACACGCTCACATGTCGTCCCAAATTATCATATTCACACTAAGTATGTATAATAAACTCTCTAAAATACAAATTCTGCACGAAGTACATCATTTTAATACGACAGTTCGGACAACACCAATATACATTGTTTTTCAGAAAATTTAGCATCCTGAAAAATACTTTCTACTATCCTTTACATGCAAAATTGCTCGTCAAAACTACACTCGTAAGTGCGGACCCATATATACAAAATTTTAATGTTAATTTAAAGACTCGTGGAATTAGAAATAAAACTCTGTACAGTACTAGCATACCACTTTATTTATGCATTGGCCGTAAAACGTTCGCGATTTGCAAACTGTTCATTCCTACACAGATCAATGTCTCTCTCGATGTATTTTTCCGGCTTCTTCGGCTCAACAACGGCCCTAACTGGCCAACCAGAACCAATATGACAATAATCCGTGCAGTACATCCCTGGAGATATTAACGCTTGCCAAGGTCCAGCTTTGGGAAGTGATTCGTCGTAGTTCTCCAAAGTTGAATGAATAGTCGGAAAGGAATCATAATAAGTTTGTTTAGTATATCTCCCCTGATATTCGCTTTGCATTCCACTGAAATAATAGAAAGGACACAAAATGATAATAGACGTTATTTGCCAATAACGAAATGAACAATAAAGTTAATAAACATACAAAACCTAAGTTTTTCTAACTCTAAATAACGATATATGGGGTCCTTTTATTCTACTTGACAGTTATAAGTTATGTTGTATACCTTATAACACACTTATAAGTTGTGTTATAAGGTCTTGTTGCTTGCTGATTGCGAAATTCTATTCAATAGAGTTCTAAAAACGGTGTGTTGTATTGTAATCATGGATGCCTGAGCGTAATTGTAGTTGTTTTAAACTTCTCCTCATAACCACTAACCAATAGAGTCAATATATCAAGAGAAAATACGCAAACTTTATGTTTTAATATTCTTTCTTGTATATAGTAAATACCTACAACTAAACGTCTGGTCGGTGGGTTAGAATAGAAAATGCCACGGAGAACGCGAAACAAACCATTCGTTACTCGCGTCTAAGTTTATGGTAAAAATATTCTCAACTGTATCAAGTTCAATAATTTCACTTTAGAAATGTAAGAGATTACACTGACAAATAAAAAAAAAACGCTCCTTACACATGTGCGACATACGAGGATGGTATTTAAACACCCGTGTTAGTAAGTTCATTTCATGACACAATCTCGTTGTGCTCTTATATAGCATTTATATACTTAGTTCAGCAATGTTTGAAATGTTTATACCTTCCAAATAATAGGATTTGACGAACTCTGCAAAATAAGCCTCTGTTTCGGCAATGATCTCTTCGTTTAATATGAATCGCTTTCCGCCAAAAGTATGGAAAAAAGCTTGGTACGGGTGGGGGAAATCTGGCGAATATGTGGATGGGGCACCAATTCGTACCGCAACTAAATTAGTTTTGCTGTCGCAAGAGGTGGGGCCCTTTCCTGTTTAGTTTAGCTCTCCGTCGGTCCAATAAATTGGCATAGTACGGTAATATCGTATCAAAACATTGCTATCACGTGATTCGTTTTTTTTTTTAATTAACCATCAACGAACGGGACACCCATCTATAGTTGATAGTTTTCTAATACTCTGTTTTTCGTGGACGATAATTTGCACACATTCAATCGAGACATTTACCATATTAGCAATTCTTCTAATCTTCACCTGGCGCACCGGTCTACTAACTCGATCTCAAGAACCTCGACAATCTCATCAAAGTGGGATATTCGCCCACGTTTAAACTCATCAAATCAGCATCTGATGCTAGTCGTCGAAGATACATGGTTGCTACAACTTCTCTTTGACTTCTTCTTTTGACAAAAAAAGAAATCGGATCACTGACTCATATTGATCTTTTTTCATTTTTTCAATTTGCTCACTTCGAACAGCTCTCAGAACAACACTGCTTAATGAATCTTCCTGAACTTTTTTGAAGAACGTCAACTAAAGAATGGTACTCACAGTCAATGCAGATTTTGACACAACGCTGCATCTGTCGATCCATCCATCGATCTGTCTCCAAACACGGGTACTTCCTATATCACCCTCGTATTGTTGTTGTCAAAACCACTACAACCTGCATGGTGATCTGCTCCTTATATGTTAAATAGAACTAATATCATATCAAATTTTAGGAACTACTGAAATATATTAACCAGGTCAACATGATAGCATAATAAATGTGTTAAGTATCCCGCGTTTTTATCCGATGTAAGTTTTTCTTCTTTTTTCTTTTGGCCTAATTTATGTACGTGTCCAATAAAATCGTTTGAATCATCATATTTAAAGCATTCTTCATCTTTAAGCAACTGCTTTACAAAATGCTGTATGTAGTCAAGATAAAATAATTTATACGTAAGTACATACGCCGTCCGGAGAAACAAGGGAGAGAAACCATAGAATATGGTGGAATGAAATGAACAATATCACTGAAATTATTTAGCAAGTATTCCTGTACTAAGTAAAACACATCGTTAACATGCAATATGGACTAATTTTTTTATATATAACTGGCATTCCCAAAGAAAAAGAACAAATAAAAAAAAACGCAAAAAAAAGAAAATATGTAAATATGTATAATTACTAATTCGGTATCCTCTTCATAAATCTTGGCAAAAGTTTATTGTAGGCCTTAGTTTTGAATACAGTTTTGTCGACCATTTCACCAATTTGCGTTCGAAATATTGGTTCCACCTCAGTGCAGTTCTTCGGTCCGTAACCTTTGCCCTTAAATAAAGGAAAAAAAGTTGCCGAAAAACATGAAGTAACGACATTCATTAACGTACGCCTCTCGGAAATCCAGATGCGTCGTAGAAGGTAACTATATCCTTTCTAGATAAACCGTCCTGTTGATCGATTGTGAATGGTAGATGTGTTATTCGGTTCGTGGTCACGTAGGGATCCATATGCCTGTAGTATCCGTTATGCTCTGGTCGAATCGTTGGTTGTTCATCACGGCCTAGCGCTTTGATCTAATAATTCGTTGCTTGTATTAAATGCTCGGACTTTCGAAGATGATAACACCCAACGATCGAAACGATATGTTGAGCGAATAAACCGGAAGATTTTATATGTATATTTAGACCCCGATTTTATATTACAATAACATTGGAAAAACGTGCCAAAATAGTTACCTCGCAACAGGCGAAATTATTCGGAGGATACACTTCTCTACCACCCTGCGTGAAATCTTTGCCGTAAAATTCTCGTTTCGTTTCCGAAATGCCAGGTGAAATAGGAGGCGGAGGTTCTTTAAACATCTACAAATGAATTGACTATCTTAAAGATTCTTACATCAACTTTTTTCGTAACGAATTACCTTTTCTTGTACGCTTCGCAAGAAGTCAACATTTTGAAGAGGTATAGGACGGGGTACGTAGCCCAAGGAATCACTTTGTTTCGCCGTGTATCCGAGCGTGTATATGCTTTTGTAATGCTCTTCCTTTTGCTTCGGTTCTGATTGCAATAATTTAGGGTTTATGGAAGCCTGTACTCTCTACAATATGTAGCAAGGGTAATGTATACATCTTTCAATATGAAATAGAACTTTAAAATCAAATATTTGAAAAACGAACGTTTAGATGCGAGATAAAGGAGGAAGAAATGTAATATACACAAATGCAAAAAGATGGTACTGTCGATGGTGCCGTCTACAAAATACAGGAAAATGGTGAGCGAATTTTCATTTTTCTATTCGTCAGAAAATCATCACCAAATACAAGAATTGTTGAAGAAGTTATTTATCAAGAACCCGTAATATTCATCAAATACCAGGCCAGCCGTTAGAAAGGTCCTGACCAAGCAAGGAAAGGGCGACATGTTTTCATCTCTAGGGGTTCCTGCTCTAGAAAAACGACGATTTACAGCCTATCGAAGTGTCCTCATCAGAGCTTAAAAATACTCGTTTAGCGAAAAGTATATTGTAGAAATAGTTGAAGTATCCTATACAACTACTATTAAGATACTTGCTGAAACGTCTAAACGATCTGTTTAGAAAAAAAAGGAAAAGTTAGCAAAAGCTATTCTTTTCCTACACTGCAAAAAAGATGAAAAAAGTCGACGAAGAAAGATATTTAAAAGTAATGTAGTGAAAACTTTCATCAAGATCAAGATTTCATCAAGAAAAAAATTCTTGATGAAATACTAAGATATACATAAGCAAACTCAAAGTTGCGAAAAATATACGAGCCCTAATAACTCTATGCCGAGACAAAAAGCATCATTTTATTAACGTTCTTATTAAAACATTCTGTTTGAAAACGAATCTATTTTTACTTGGACAGCAATATATTTAATAAGAAACTCTTGCATGCAAGGATCACAAAATATTTTAAACGGCAATGAATAATTAAGTTAAAAAAACAAGAAAAAATTCGATAATTAAAGGTTGGGACGCAAAACTAAGTTCATATATAACCGATAACAATCCTAACTAATCCTAACTAGCTCGGGATCTCTCCGTTTAATTTGATAATCGCTCCAATACATGTCGTTACACTTTTCACAGACCAGTTGCGAAATGCAGAAGTTAATGTATACATTTCCCTTGCCAACAATTATTCTTTGAAGATTGTTCCCCGGAAATTTTTTCTTTTCGTACATTTCATTCGATGGGATTTAAGCCCGAGCTATCGAAGGCCAACATATTCAGTTGGGAAAACCATTGTTTGATTGAACGCGCATCATCGACGTTCCTTTGGCACACTTTTTCAATATTAGTCAACAAACTGTCCTATCTGATCAGACAGTCACCTTAAGGAAGTCGCTAGAGATGATCAAATTATATCTTCGAACCTTATCTTGTGCGATGGACAGTATAATCGTTTGAACCATATAAATCTTTGGGACCACGTGGAGTGTTCCCGAGACTACTATAAAATAGTATTGGGGACCACGAGACCCCTTTTGTAGATATATAGAGTTAGCCATGCCGCAGGATGTAGGCTAAAAACATGGAAAAATGCTAGCGTTATCTTTACTTCTTAACCCGCAAAGGACGCATCGCCCCATCCAGCATCGTTTAAACCTATCAGTCTCGCACAAAACTATGGAAAAGTACAATGTCTGCACGTTAGAACACTTCTTTCTGCAACGATCACATCAAATAAAGAAATCAAGAATCTGTCCAGCATAATTTGGTACGAGGACTCGAAAGGGAGTTGCCATTACAGTATCCTTAGATATACAGCGACAACGCTACGATGCCCTTAATAATGTGTGCTAAGAATTGTTTAAAAACGTATTACCATGAAAATTACTAGAGGTCAAAGGAAAACTATTGTTACCACTGTTGTGGAGCTTGGTCGTGGATGGCATGATTTGGTCTTTAAATAACCAAGAATTATGGAGGCAGAGAATCGTTGATGATATTATTGTGTCCAAAGGGAAATCCTCTGAGAGAGAAGCAAGCATTATGCATAATACTCTGCAGATAGTGGAAGAACTCACTGACCTGAGTTGCACATTAATCAAAGAGGAGAAATATCTGTGTGTTGCCCTTACAAAAATTAACTAGAATAATCACTATCTTAAAATATCGAACAGGACTACACAACTGCTCTAGCGTTGCAGAAGAGTTATTAGTAATCAGTTTCATTGGCTATACACTATGTTAATAAGGCCAACAATTACAGACCAGTAGTCTAGAAGAGAACAGAAATGTTCTCTGCAATAAGATCTAACACTGCCGTCCAGAGGCAACCATTAGTGGGAATCTGAAGCAATGACGACACAGGAAGCGCTTCCTTGAGGACTAAGGCAGATCTTTCCTCGCTGGAGCCTTACGAGGGAATAGAAGCTATGGTTGCGATCCTTAAGCTGAAAGGCAACAATTTATAACAGAGTTAGGGCGCATACTGGTATTGCGGAAATGATACTGGACGAATCTTTGTTACAAATGCCCGCGCACAGTAGTCATTTTCACTGACAAATTGAAATAAAAAAATAGAAGACCATACACGTCCTCAGCACTCCTTGTGGCTGTTATACGGACGTTTCGCAATCCAGTCAATTGCAATCGTTTTAAAAAGGGAGCTGCTCCAGGAGGAAAATAAACATAATGACTAGTTATCAGACCACTATCGACGCAGTTATGAATCTTATTAATAGAGAAAGCTAGTGAAGTATTGCAAACAGTGCCTCGATAGAGTTACCGAGAGAGATAAGAATATTAATGGCAATATAATAGCCCAGAAGCTAGCCAAGGAGGATTGTAAGGAACACTTTATAGAGCCACAGGTCGTATGTGAAATCACAAGTGATACCGCTAGAAAATGATCTAGTCTTGGTTGGATAAAGAATATGTAAAGAGGTGGAGGTTAAGTGAAGGTAAATTCTATATTCAAGCACTAAGAAATACAAACTTTGAAAATTGAGAGAAGATGTAATGGTCTCCTAAAGTACTCAGATATCCCTTGGGCAAGATGATAATGGGCTATATAGAGAACACTAAACTGGTATTAGTGATCAACTCGGAGTATGAGTGAATAAACTGTTCTGCAAAATTTCCTCATGCTTTGCAACATTCACTTAATTCCCATTAGCCCAATTCCATATTTTCACGTTTGTTTGCGTGCCTGGGAGTATACTCGGACTAATCCAGACATAGTACCTACCTGATCATCATTTGTTCTTTTGGAATTTTGGCACTCCTCATGAAAAGCCTCTCACCCGTTTTCGATTATCTCTCACACTTAAACTCATCAATGAAAATAATATCTTCCAATTCAATGCCTAAGTCAACCACTATCATTGCTGACCAACAGTTGCACTTCAGTCTTACGTGTCGACAATACAAAGCGCCGTAATTTCTCTCGATGCATTTTTGCACCGTTCTTATCTTCGTATCTTTTCTTCTAACTTTGATGGTTCCAATTCATCATAGTGATTTACATGTAACAGTAGATTAGCAACAACAAGGGTAACAACAATAGGTAAACATATCCGTGACTAGAAATGATAAATTTTTTCCGCCGCTCCAACATTTAGTGTATACGTTTACAATTACAAAAAAAAGAGGTTGACAATTTTCAAATGTCTAAAAAAGCCAAGTCGTTCTGCAATTGTCTCGCAGTTACATGTCTTCGACGGAATGCTTGTAGTAGTAAATAGCGGTCATCTTGGCGAGTAGAACATCTTGGACGACCTGGTGCAGGTCTTCTATTGTAATTGCCTGTTTCCCTATATCTGGCTACGGCTCTAGAAACACTTGACTGATTGATGTTCATCAAATTAGCAACGTATGCTTGAGATCGTCCATCTTCGATCAAAGCAACTATAGCAGCCACTTGTTCTGAAGTTAAATTGCTCATTTTAGTTTTAAAAGCGTTGGTACAGAACTCTGACTTCGCACTTTAAAATTTGTCCATATAGGAAGACTTTCAATAAACAACTGAACAAACCTTACACATATGCATTTTTCTAGATGTGTTCTTTTAGAAAAAAAAAAAAAGTAAAAAAGCTATGTTCCATGATTTTGTTAGTGTTTTTATAGTTCACATACACGAGGCAAACTTCTTGTGAACGTATAAAAATATCTTGGTTTATAAATGCCCTTTTTTAGTTTATGCGATACTTTTTTGGCGGAGTGTATTTCTTTCATTTATAACCAGTTTGATATGATCTTGAAGGATCTTTAAAATACGCCGAATTTTAGTAATCATTAACAGCTTAGCACATAATGGTTGAGGTTCGCATTAGGATTAAAGGCGTTGAAAAAGCAAAATAGTTGCGTACTTTTATTTACACTCTCATTCAGCTCGATTCTGCGCAATATTTACACTGTATATTTTAATGGAAAATTGATGTACGCAATCGCCTTTAATAAAATATTACATTGTACCAAGAAACTATATGTGGATCGAATATTGAAGCATTTTAAGGCAATAAATTACATAATTCCTTCTTTTAACAAAAAAGCAAATTAATTTTTAGTGCTTACCGTATTAAAGTCTTGAGATAATGGGGGCATAAACCTATGATAGGTTCCCGTGGACGTTCTATAATCCGTACTTTTGTAAATAGATATCGGTATGTGGTAATCCACATGGCATAGCGTGTTGATTGTACAAGTTAGAGGCACCGCCATCGTGCTTGAAAAAGGCGTCAAAGAAATAGGATCAGAAAATCAGAAAAAGAACACGTAGTCATATGTATGTTCCTCTGCGAAGCTTATTTTAACTGGCTACCGCTATTGATCAAACTTTCCCCCTTTACGATTTTAATTCAAATCCATTGGATTTTATTAAATGAAAAATAGATAAGTCTGTCATCTTGCGACGATTCAAAAAAAATGAAAGACGTCGTCATATCCGTCAATGTCATAAGCACGAGGTGAATTTTATCGCTGGGTTGGTTTTTCGCGGGGACAATTACGTTTAATTATGCGCACGCGGCAAAAAATTCCCAGTCAACACGATGGATTCCGAACGCAGCTTGAGCTACTCTTTAGGGCGGACGCCAACTACTATGTTTGCACTTTTACCACCCGTAGAAAATCTCGAAGGTAAATCTACACCGCTAACTTCTACATATTAGCCATTAAGTGCTATCTATAATAGCTATAACAAGTCCTTTTTCTATTAAAAAAAAAAGAAACAAAAATGTCGGGGGACGAATTAAAACGACTATATGAAAGTAATAGTAATAATTGGACCACTTACTCGATCGATTTCGTTTCAAATATAGGTCGATCTTCGGAAGTAGAAATGTATCGGATCCGCATTTAATTTTTTTAAATAACGAATTAAAATACACGTTATAATGAAAACCCACGTTTAGTAGGGACCAGATGGATTTAAACATAGTAGTAACAGCTTGATTGATGATGAACGTTCTGGACGGCCAACAATCACAATCACCACGGAGAACATGATCGATTGAATGGCGTTAGACAATCGTCGAATTAAAGTTAGTGAGATAGCAATAACTAAAAATTTGAGCATGAAGAAGCTAACCAAAAAGTCGCTGGAGAACGCGTCCAAATTAGAAACACAATTTAGGATGAAGGAACTACATGAAGAAGGAGGGAGGTGTGGGTATTGGGCACTTTAATTTTTATAGACGGCACTGTAAATGTCCAGAAGTACATACAAGTTGTTGAAGAATCATCGCTGAGAAATGCATGAAAATTGTGCCCAATAAGGGATTATTAGTCTTGCTCAAGAATTGTGAAAAGCTTTTGTAAACATTACGCGCTTTCGAATTAAGGCGGTCGTTATGGTTAAATATGTTAGCCGTGGTTACACGTGCATCTTATATAAGTACTAATTGCATTATTTATCCGTAGGAGTAAGCGATAACGATTTAAAACAAATCATTCACGAAGTAGAAATGCAGATACGACGCTACAATCTCGAAAACCAAATTTTCCAAAAGTTTCTAATAAGCCAAGAATCTTGGTTGATCGCTGGTAAGACAAGTTCTATTTTTTCGAGTAAATATTAGTAATTTTTATTTCGTTAGATATGGATAAAGTTTTAAAGAAAGCTGAAGAACTACGATATAAATCGCATGTATCTCTTGAAACGCTCAACAAACTTTTCGCCTCAGACGTAACGATAGCATCAAGGAAACCCTCAGAGTTTAATACCAGAGGTCCAAGGTAAAATATTAACTTCTTTCAAGGATATTACTAGGTACTAGAAGTATAGGCTTCCACAGAGAGAGTCAGTTAAAACCAAACGTGTTACAGGTTAAGACTGTCATAATTAATCGAAAACTCGACGTTTCGCCCACAATCATATGGGGCTTTTTCAGGAAAGGGAAGGTCACTTTGAGCAATATCGAACAAGATACACAATCCAGATTTCTCTCCTAACCTCTCAAACACGCACCAACTTCAAACCTTCGTCTCTTGCACTTCTTACAAATTGTATCATAAGGAAAATGGATGCGGGTAGTCTTCAACAATAAATAATGTTTCATTTAAAAACGCTCAATTAACGTTTGTTTGATTTTGTTTATAATTTTATTCCGTTAGTACTAAAAATATTGATTGTTGCATCTCTCAAATATGAATGTGTACAAAAATAGAGCACTATCTTTAATAAAGCTGCTTTCAAATGATCCCATAATTTCGTGAAATTGTTGCTTAGATGCTGATAATATATTTAAAACGGTTTTGTCATCTTCAATAGCCGTCTTAGTTTAGTTTTCTTCTGGATTGTCCCATCAGCCTCTGGACAACAGAATCGGCCTCTTAATTTTTTTTTAATGAGACATCTTACAATTAGTCGGGCTTCAGCTTCCTATCCATTATCGTACATTTTTCCAACAAATATTGATCAAAAGCCATCTATAGGCCCAGTGTGAGGTATTGCCTAATTAAAGAACAATCTTTATGTTGTTTGTGTTGTACCCATCTCTAGTCTCTTACATAAAATCGTGAGGCTAAATTAGGCCAAAACATTATTGGCATTATATGTATTTAAAAACAAAAAGTAGTTATAATTGGCACCTCCTAATACAAAAGTCCTAATTGTGAAGTTTCCAATCATGGTCGTCTGCGAATTAATTCCGAAACACCGCACCAACATGTTTTCCTCTAACTTGAATTTACCTTTTCACTTAATATTATCTCGTGTACTTTCTATGCCGTCGATGTAAAAACCTTCAGTACGCTTCATCTCTGAATGGCCCAATTAAAATACTTTTCAAAATCCACAACAACCTGTTTTATTAATAAAATGCGCCTTAGAGCACAACGTCCTAGGAATTTGTTCAGATTGGGCCGCTGCATATTTTGGTGCAATTGTTCGTTTTCGAAGCACCATATTATTTCGAGAAATTGATTCGAGAATTGAAAAGCAGTTGATCACGTTAACTCAGCATGTTAACGTGAGTTAACATACAACACAGTTAGGAGAGAATTGCGGGATAACGGGTTTCTATATGTCTGCGAGAAGGTAACCTGTGTCCCTAATGACATTTTTAAAATGTTTAAGGATACCTATGGACTCTCGAATTTTCCGATTGTAATTGTAGAAAGAATTACAAAGTTCGGAATTTGTGAGCTGGTTCATGAACAAAGAGCTAATTCTCTTGTTGATAATTGATGGTACCTTTCTAAATCTCTAATAGAGTGCTCGTCTGTGAGTTTTTTGGGAATGCCTGTGGATGCGCGACTTAAATGGCAAGAACACTGCAATGAGCTGAGGCGTAGACTGTCCACGGATTTATATGGCACACGACAACTGCAAAAAAATGTCGATCTAGATTCTGACAGAATGTTTTACTTCGCCTATATAAAATCAAGGGTGCGATATGGCCCTATCTTCTGGGGCTCTTCAAAGAAGGCTAATGACTTATTTGTTCTTCAAAAGCGGGTTGTGAGGTGTATGGTGGGAGTCTCTCAAGTAACTTTTTATAGGCTATACTTTAGGCAATTAAATACACTCCGTTTACCATCATTATACATTCTGGAGATCTTATTATTTTACAAAGAAAACGAGCGAAAATTTGACGAATTGTTTTATTTATACCAAAGTATCTTCGTTTTACAATTTTGTTTATTATTATTATTTAAGTTAGCTTTTACTCTCTGTAACCTGACGATGTCTCTATTTTCTTTTAAACTAACGACAAATAAACGTTGCATTACATTACATTATAGAATAATGAGCTAATCCAAAATGCTGATTTCTGATGTATTTATTTCCACCGCATTAAAAAAATCCACTCTAAATATAATTGAATCTTAGTAAAATTGTATAAACATATTAGTCACTAAAACCAATTTCAAAATTGCAAAGCATTTGACAAAATTAGTTACAAAATTCGTATAAACCAATATGGCACTATAAGTAAAGGTTTCATATATACAAAACGTCCCTCCGTTCTCTCAAAAATATATTTTGGGATAAATATTGTTATTGTTTTTACACATTCGAATTTAAGTTTACTTGTATCCTTATTACACTAAAAGCATAGAACTATAAAATTAGAGATGTTGGTTAGGATTCAATATCGTGTTCGTAAATATCTTCAGTACTTTTTTCTAAAAGATTTAAGATACGTTTAACTGCTTCTTATATATTTAGATATGTTTTGTTAAGAATTCGCGGAGAGTACTTAAAAACAAATTTTTCAATTGTAAAATTTACTAAGCCACACAAACAATTATAAAAATTACGATAAATTCAAAGAGACACAATCATCTAATGCATATTCTAATATTAAAGACTGACCATTTATGATACTTTGGTTGTTCAAAAGATCCTCAACCTTCTCGCACATGCAGGTTGTTAAGATATCACCATTGTCTGCTCGGAATAACCTCAGTTTTGGGGCAGCTGCTTGGTTGTTATTATTAGGAACTTTAAATTCTAGGGCGACGGCATCTATTGCTCTTCCTGAAAATATTACCGTTAATAATTTTCACGAAAACTAATCATTTATATAGGGTCACGTGCTGGTTACCCCGCCTTGTAAAGAGCGGGGAAAATTTTAGTCAAAATTGCAGATGTTGTTTCTTATTATTAAAACTGTACTCACATGTTTAATTCGTGTTATTCTTTTTTTTTTAGTAGAATGCATATATACTTTTCCAGAATCTGGCAGACACGTTCCTTCTAACGAAACAGATACGATACTTTGTTGAAATATGAAAGAATTTCGTATTTCGTGGCAATACGAAATACCAGAAACTTTTGTTTTTCTAAAGATACTGTTTAAAAGTAACTTTTCTCCAAAACCTAAGAGAAGCTTTTCTAGAATCTCTTTTGTATATACTTCCCTGAAAATTTTCCTTCTTTAGTGAATTAAATATGAAGCTACGGAGATAAGTTTTAGTTATAAACACAAAGTGCTATAACGAAAGTTTTGTTTGGCTAAAGATATTCATTAAAACAAACGAGTAAACGTTATCAGATTCTGGAAAGATATACATAATGTTCCCTTAAAAAACATATCAAAATCGCATGAATTAAACACAGCAACGCTTCCGATAGATAGTTAATAAAAAATATATATACAATAGAATAAAATTTGAATTTCCGCTCTAGCGTCAGTTATCTCAGAATATAGGGTAAATGGATATAGGGAATAGATCTTGCGTTTACATGAAACTATGAAAGCCGTCTAAAATCGCATAAAATGCGGGATGTTCCATTTAAAAATCAAACTTGTATTGTGCGCTGCGGAAACTCAGCACCGCACCCTTGGATATAATTTCATGTCGTGCAGTGTTAATTTCCAAATATTTTTTTTTGAAAACTTTTTTCAAAATTAATGAAAATTTATTCTTGATGTTACTAAAAGCAAGTTGCTACATTTGGAAGATGAGTTCTGTGAAGATGAGACGAATGTTTTTCAAATTATTAGTAAGTTCAGCCTTTTGTCATATACCAGAATGGTAAAACTTATTGCATGGCATGCCTACAGAAGGGACAAAAATAACATATTCGCCAGCTATGTACGAATCATCCCTATGTATGTATCGTTATTGGCCATAGTGCTGCGCCAGATATACATAAAAATATTTTAAATTTACACAAATAAGAAACAGAACCTAAACCAACACCTGGGCTTAAATATAATTAGATTAGTCTTTCAAAATTAATACTATAGTTGGTAGAATGCATATTATGTTAAACAAAATATATTTTTTGCTGTTATAATTTCTGTAACTTACCAATACTCCACGTCCTGGAAACAAAAACTGATGTTATTTTGTCAGCAATACTCGAAGGGTACTTTATATTAAAGTAAATACGATCCGTTACTGGTATTGATTTTAAACCCACTGCTTTATTTTTAATACGCATTAGCTGTACTTTGTTAGCAGTTTCCACATTTTTGGGTTTTCTTTTAGCACTCTCTAAAGCATTGTCTAGCTATAAAATAAATTAAATCGTGAAATAATATTATAATACAGTAAAATCCCAAATACCTCTTGATCAATTGTTGCCTTTGCTTTATTAAACTGTTCAATGGGAACAAGTAGTCTTCGTCGAGACTCTGCAACTGCTTCATCATCGACAGGTTCACATTCAGTTATATGACGATGTTGTATACAGAAATGCTTCCGGCATCTATCACATATTAAGGGTACGATACTCGTAGATTTACAATCGTGATGTGAACATTCATATTTGTCCTCAATTTTCTTTAAATTTGTTGTACTGCTAGAAATCATTGTCCGACATGTCTGTGTATGTTCGTTAAAGTGCTCCGAGCAAAATATTTGGTGACATTTACACGTTAATGGAAGAAAGTCTAATTGGCTACAATCATGGTGATTGCACTGTTTGCCTACTTCGGGAAATTCCATTTTATTGCAGCTCGCTTAAGGATGACAATGCAATATCGGTCCACTTTTGTTCTTGCTCTTTTAAGGTTAAATTAACGTCTCCAGAGTCTGCTTCTGGATCGGGTAATTCGTAAAGAGGTACAGTAATATCGTCTTCTGGTAGTTTATCGGCTCTCCAATCGTCGTCGACTAAATCAACAAGATAACCTTCAATCATAACTTGACTGTCCATCTAAATAGCTACTAAAAAAAAAAAATGGGAAAACTGTGAAGCATCATTATAACATTATTACCGTCTTTATTCTATGCAAAAGTAATAGGTGAGACTAATTATAACAATTACATACAGAATTAGTACAAACAAATTTATTGAAATAAGGCGGACTTTTGAAAGGCAATTCTACCAATCCAACAGCACTAACATAAAAACAAATAGAAGCTGCCACCAACTGTCAAACGAAAATATACTTCTTTTGCTTCAAAGATACAGACATTTAAAAAAAAATATGAAATGTTGCTAGGTACCAATTAATCGGTTAACAATAAATAAAAAGTAACGTTAAAATAAGGTTACATTGATTAAATAATACAGGGGTAGCAAATTCCCAAAAATTATTTTCGTGACGGGTACGCCATTTTGCAAATGGGGTTATTAAACACGGGCTATTAGCTTGTTTAGATAACATTACATTGCATACCAAAAGGTTATCTAGCTTTAAACTACCTATTCATATAATCCCTATTATACCAAATTATTTTCTTCTTGTATCTTTGCATAATCACAAGGTTACAAAATTTGGTTGCATAAAACAGTATATACATATTTAACTTGTGGCTGCAGTGATAGCAACAAAGCACGGATTGTTGGAAAAGTATGGTAAACAAAAAGTACCGGTACACTTAGTACCTCCACCTATTGTTTCTACTTCCACATGCATAAATTGCAATATACTACACTGCGGTCCAACTTACAGGAAATGTAAATGAAGTGGATGTACGAGAGTAATATACTTTCCATCATGGTTTGAATTGTTGAATTACCTTCATTACTTTTACTTTGTTTATTAGTTTCTTTTTAGTTACTTTGTTGATTAGTTTATTTGGAATATTGTTTAGTGCCTATTTAGATTTCTTGAACAAATTGAACTTATTGTCCATGTTCCATATCGTCGCGCAGACTCGGCACTATAGTTTGGGCATTTGGTCCCAGTTTTAGCCATACAATTCAAATGATGAGAAAAAAATTTGGATTTATAGCCATGTTAGGGCCAAGTATCTACTTTACATTACATTCGTTGATGTTAAGAGCCCTCTTTCATTCTCTCTCTTTCTTTTCCCATTGACTTCCCGTCAAGTGCAGTTTTTGTAATTCTAACGTGCTCTAGTCTTTCTATATGTCCCAACAGTCTGTTTTTTTTTTCAGCTTTCGTATATGATGTTCTTTTAGATACATTATACAACGCTCCCAGTTCGTTGTTTGTTCGTCTTCCCCGTACATGGTCGATCTTAACTCCATATTTTCCTTTTCTATCTTTCTATGTTTTCTTCGATCTTTTTAAGCCCTCGTTTTACATCCGCATACATCTGTAACTCGTATCACCCTTCCATAGATTCTCTCCTTAGTTTTCCTTATCTTATCGGTGTTCTCCAAACTTCAAATTTCTGATTATCTTTTGCTATTCTTGCTTTTATCTCTCCTTCTTTGTCGTTTTACTCAATTTTAACACCTGAATATGGTCTTTTCGAACATGTATTCGTCAAGTCTTCATTTGGTTGCGCATCTCTCGTTACTATACGAGGTTAGTATATATTTAAACCAAAAGTATTTTTTCCTTTACTTTTCTTTATATTCTATTTCTTTATTTGTCTCCTTAAATCTGAATGCTTCTGCATATTATTGTCGCTATTTTATCCGCTGTATACATATTTTGTCTGACTTTTCTTATTTGCTCCTTTTCCCAAGCTCTTCATGAATTCATCATAACAAACATTGTTCTTTCGTTTTTCACTTATTCAAGTTACAATTTCTGTGATTAGTTAGTTATCATTGCTATGTTTGTAGCCTGCCATATTCATTCTATCCCTTTGTCTTGTTTTGGCTTTTTGTTCGTATATTTTGTTATCCATTTGTATTTATTGTTTGAATACCTTTTGACAAGTGTCAAGTATAATTTAGCCGTATGTCCAGCAAATTATTTAAACCTATCCTGTATTATTATGTATATTTCATCCATTCAAACGAACACCTAACAACCCAATACAAAAGATGCAAATATTTGGTGTAATTTCAGAATTAACTTATCGCAGAAAACAGACATAATCTTGCGGGAATTCGAAGAAATCGAAATTTCTTTCAAAAATTTTACCAAATCGGCGAAGAAGACAAAAGCTCAGCTACAAGCGGAGAATGAGGAATTGCGCTTGGAACTGCATGAAGTTCTTTTATCAATTGATACCTTTGAACGTGTTATTGTTACCGAGGGAGTCAGTAAGGAAACTCAGAGGATACCAGCGGAGAAATTCATCAGGTAAAATGCTGCTACCGGCTTCTAACATCGGGATTATGATCTATAAAATAAATATGATACGCTTATAATGTTAAGATAGCTTCCTCATGGTATTGATGGAATCATTTACGAAAAAAAAGCAATGTCAGGGAGGATATGTTTCTGTCTGGCGTCATCAGTATGGTTCCGATAGTATCCAACATCTTCAGTGCCATCTGTACCATAAGAAAACTATTTTCATTTGTTGAGACGAGTTAGCATAACTTAAAAATAAAAATGCTAGTTGTTGTAATTAATACGAGATATTCCGTCTAAAAACGCAAGCTTCAACATAATTTATGTATTATGCAGTACTCCTCTTTGATCATTTTTGTCCGAAACCTTTTTCATTAAATTTCCCAACACAAAAAATTGTTTCCTATCCAACCTGCACATAAGAGACTCATATACTACAGCTTTAAAAAAATCTAATTTAACCCTAAATTACTAGATTTATGCACGATTGGCTAAGAAATGCACAAATACTGTTGGAAAAGTTGCGATTGAGGACGATATCCTTTAAAATACAATTGAGAAAGTTAAAGGCTCTGTTAGTTCATAAACAAGATCTCTCGACGAACGTAGACGTAGCTGATTTTGATGTGATGCAGATCGAAAAAGCACGTTTAAAAGACGAACTGAAACAAAGGAACGAACATCTGATCGATTTGAAGCAAATGACTACCAAAGGAAACACGTTATTGCTTGTGAACAAGGGAATATTAAAGAAACAGTGTGAAACGTTGGATGCAACAAAACAGATGGCAGATTCTTCTTCGACGAAAGTGCAAATATTAATGCAAGAAGCTGAAGTGACGGAGCAGGAAGTGAAACGTTTACGTGCTAAGTATCGCAGGTTAAGGAAACTGGTTGATATATATAAAGTGCCATCCACTTTGGAATATATAAGGAAGAAAGCAGAATTAAGAGAGCTGTTCAGAGAATTAAAAGCCATGCAGAGAAAGGAGCGAATTGTAGAAGTAAGCATTACTTTGTTCTTCGTTTGAAAATTCTTATTGTAGTCTAGGGAAACCATTTGAATTTGATTCTGTATATCGTGGGTGTCATACACAACATAATTTTTTAAATATCGAAAGAGTTGTTGGGAGGGTGGATTGCGAACCATTTTGAAAGTACAGTTATCTTAAACATTCTCCGTGTCTCTTTTAAATTTTTGCTTTCTGTGTATTCTGATTTTTGCAGTTCTTTTTGTATTTTCTCCTCATATTTCTTTCTTACTCCTTCATTACTTAGTTCCATCACCGCCCATCGTTTTTATTTATTTTTCAAGATTTTCGGATTGTCTTTCGTTTCTCCCAATTATATTAAAAATATCTTTACTCCTATCTTTTTTCTATGTTGACTTTTATCTCTATTTCCACGTATTGGTTTGCCATATTGGTTATTACGTGACTCATAGGAGTCATAGGATAATCTGTGAGTCCGTTTACTATTAATTATTCTTATCTCTTTTCCTGCTTATTATCATCTCCTCCAGTTGTCTCTTAATTTCTTCAGTTTTTTTTTCTTATTTCTAGAATCTCTTCCTTCGGCATTCTCCCTTATTTGTTTAATTCCTTTAATTCTTCATGAAAATATTTTAGTTCTGTCTTTAATTGCTGAATTTCACTTTTTTTATATTATTCTTTGTTGGAAATAGGTTTGGTTTTTTTCTGGGTGAGCCAATAAAGAGAAATTTGCCAGATCTCTCACTGAGAGTCAGGTGATATTTACCTACGTTTTTCACTTAAAATACAACTAAATTGTTTATATGGAGTTTCTTAAAAGCGTCCTCTGGTCGTTTATCGAAGTCCATTGAAATTTGCCTATAATTACGGTAAAAATTTGTTAATCGATGTTTCCGATCGTTTTGCTAAAAGCGCTCCTATCACTTTGAATAGTGATTATTATTATGTCAAACAGTTTGACGAAAATTTTTAATTTTAACATTTTAAATTTTAGAATGGCTTAAAGACATACACGAAAATGATGTGCAAACTGAAAGGCACCAATAAACCGGAGGATTCGTGGTATAGGTAAGTATTTTCGTAGTAGTTCTCTTTTTAATTTTATTTTGAACATTATTTATTTTTAGATTCAGAATAGACGCATGTATAGTAGAAAATTGCTCAGATATAAAATCAACTACTCCGTCCTCATCAGAGACTCTTGCATTAAATAATATTGATGTTTAGTTACATTAAATTACAATTTAACACGGGAATCAAATGCTATTATTCCGTTCGTTGGTAATTCACGTATAAAAAAGAGTGGTTAACACAAATTGGAAGAAATTCTAGATATTTGTTCCAACAATTGGGTTCTCCAAATTTCTCTGATTTCTCAATTCTCTCAATTCGTTTAAAATAGTAGAAAAAAACGTTCCGCCAAATTGCCTCAAACTTTGTCCTTTTTCTATAATCAGTAATATTTAATCCTAGTCCTAATATCTCTAAAGTTGGCAGGGAAAACGCATCAAGTAAACTAATCTTGTGTAATCATTATTTGCCAAAGATATTTTTTCATGTATGGTACATCTTAGTATTAATGGTACATCTTAATATTAGTTACTTTTTTGGCGTAATTTATGCCGATATGACCATTATCGTTCGCGATATTTAATAAACGGTTTCCATCATTGCACATACAGGCTGTTTAGTGTAATTAATGTAAAAATGTTTTAAACGCAAAGTTCTGTTCGATGTATGCACGAATTGGCATAATTTACTAGGCTTTGGTCTTGCAGTCGGATCGTCGCCGCAGCTGCCCCACCACGTTTACGATGATCATCTAATCAATTATTTAGTTGGTGTATATCATAAATAAATATGAAGGGTATTAAGGTATTAAGGACGCCGTGGAACAAGACCGCCTCGACTAATCCACTTATTTTCAAAAACAACATTAATCTAAATTTTGATCGCCATCGTCAAGAAAACGCATATGTCGACGTACATTCAAAGAAACTTCTTCCATTAGTTCCGTCAAGTGATTTTTGCAAAAACAAGAGATAATCATATCCACTCAATAGATTTGGCAACACAAAGACGCCAATAAGTTAGTCCAGTTCAAATGTTTGTCGAATATCTGTGCTGGAAATGATTACGACGACAGCATATGGCCCAGATACATATGAGTATTGCGTTATTTATGCCGTTATGTGTAAACTTCGATTCATCGGTCGGCAATACAATCGAAGAAAAGTTTGGAATTTCAGCATGCGTTTGTAGAAACAATCGGCGAAATTGTAAACGTTAAAGATAATTTCGTAAAGGATACAATTGATTTTCGCGCAGTGTACGCTAGAGAATTCGATTTGATACATTTACTTGACGAGATATTATTCGAGTACTATTAGAAAGATTCTCCTCGATAAGATCTTCGGCATCCAATATTTGTTGGATTTTGTTGTTTGTTGTTAACTTATTTTAAGATCTTTAATCACCCTTTGAAAATAAAATCACAAGACCTTAAGCAGCCTGTATATTCAGCTTTCATAAAAATACCGTTAGAGATCTAATCTGTGAGTGTATCTAACAGGAATATACATATTTATTATTATGTTCACAAATACAAGTCCTTCACTTTATTACATCACAACAACATCAACATTAAATTTAATATGTATAATGCTAAGTTAGCTTACCTTTCTCATGGTATTGACGGAATTATTCACGGCAAACGCAACAAAAGGAGAGAGAAAAATTTTTATAACACACGGACATGTTTCTGCTTACCCGGCATCATCAGCGTGGTTTCGAGAATATCTTTTTCCCGAAGAAAAATTTTCTGGAAATCACGCTGATGAGGCCAGGTAGGCAGAAACATATCCATGTATTAGTGTATCTTTTTTCTCTTCTTTTGCTGCGTTTGCCGTGAATTATTCCATCAATACTATGAGAAAGCTAAGCTATCTTAACAATACATATATTTGGTTGGCATTCTAGGCATTTTCTGATGATTTCTGATATATAATACGTCTGAGATATAATACGTCTCACATAATTTTAATACGAATGAAAGAACGATACTCCCTTAAAAAACATACTTCGTTAACTATGTTCCTTTGATTTGTTAAAACGAATTTGTTTCATTATAGCCTCCATTACACAATTCTCATTACCGGACCAATGTTTTCTCTTTTATATATCGATCGATGCATTTCCCGGTGAAACATCCTGTATATCAACATATTTTAAACCTTTGAACTACGCAAAAACAATAATTTATTGTGAAATATTTGAATAAGTTGCAAAAATCAAATGCTTTGTATCCTCATCGAATTTATTTGTTTTTCGATAGCACTTGTTCCCATTGTATCCTGATGATCTTCAAAACCGTATTCTCATCTTCGAGGAAACTATATGATGAAATGTAGCATGTTTTCATTGCAACATCCGACAATAAGAAACTCGGATTCATTTGAAGGACTTTTCTCTCATTTTAATATGTAAATATACAAGTAGGTAATTTACCTTACAGTAAATGAACATAACATTAAAACCGTCGTAGTGCTAGTGAAATCCCTACACACCTAATTTTAGCCTTTGTTGCGGATTGTACGTCCATAAGCTTGTCTCCCTTCGGCAAATAATTGATCTTCCAGATTTAGGCCGACTGCCCTTCCATATAAGAAGATTCCGATGACGTATTAATGGATCAATTAAGTAATTCGGAGAAATGTAATCAACGTTTTTAATTTTGGAAATTAGAAAAAGATTACAAATATCTAATGTGGAGATTAGAGATTAGGTAAACAATATGCTGTCGCAAACATATAATAATAATTTACGAACAACAAAATATAAATACTACAAATACTTGTGACTATATTTTATAAAATATACAGGGTTGTTGTATTCTTCACGATACAGGTTAAGAAAAAGAAAAAACAACAGTTTCTGACACCAGAGCAGCTTTTATTTATATATTCCATAACACAATAATAATAACATATAATTACTGCAGATTACTTTCAAAACAACTTAACATAAATTATATATAAGCTTCGGTAGTTGAAAGAGCAGAGTAGCGATAGTGATTTCTTAATACAGCAGACATTCGATAATGTTTATGTAACATGTATTTATTTGTTAACTTGAGTGATCAATTTGCACGCGTTTCTGAATTGATGCTAGTGTGGTGTCCACATCCAGTAACCTCGAGTGTTTAAATTGAGTGACGAATTGAAAGTGATAAACTTATTAAGTGAGCATATTGCATGCGTTTATGCATTGTTACAAGTATGGCATCTACATCCAATAAGCGGAATTTTTTTAAACTGAACCCGGGCATGATACTAAATCAGTAAATTAGTAAAGTCTTCCTATAATAACAACAAATATAATAACAATAAAGCAGTTGGCGACGAAGACGGTTTTTCCCTATCGACAATTAGCAATTTAGCAGAGTAGACCTTTACGCGCAAAACAAGCGGCAAGACACTAGAACGTGTAAAGAATTGTGTTTGCGGTATTCAATAGTTTAGTGTATTTTATTAATAAATAAGTAGCAGTCAGCTGTCATTTATTTTTAACCTAGTCCCAATACACTCCGTAATCCCTCAGACACGTAAACGTCCTAAACCATGCAATCGTCGGAATGGGTAAGTTTCGTTACGATTTACGGCGTTTTATATCAATACATTTGTCTACCACTGTACAATTGCTTAGCGACACCTACTGCCAACAAACGGTTCTTGTATGACACTAGAAGTCTGGAGTTCCCCTACTATGTTAGTGCGATTATAAATAGGTTGGGGAGTGTTGCGAGACGGTAGTATTATTCGCGGGTTCATATTCGAAGAACTTAGTTTTTTTAATTTGCTAAATAAGTAACTATACAGTGTGAAACATGAATTTAGAACAGCGAATGTTTTACGACAAATTACCATCGAACTGGCAAGAACAGGATGGAAACTACAACACAATATTCGATGTAAACAGAGGTACGCAAGAATTTGAACAAGTTGAAGATTTGATCAAAGAATCAAAGATCAAACAACACGTAACTAAAGTGAAACGAGTACAAAATTGTAACTTTTACTGCCAGTTCATTTGTAGGCGAGAATATCTTGCGCGAACATCTAACCAGTATTACTCTGTAAGTCTTGAATTTTCTAATCTAAAAATTACTCTTTTCAATTGTTCATTTATAACTTGCAGGTAAGAAGGTTTATACAAATATCAAAACATCACCTACAAGAAGCACTTGACTATAACCTGGATCCACGAAGATTAGATGTAGAGGAATTAATACTACAACAACAGTTGAACTATATTGGCTACGAGCAAGTTGCCCTTATCGTTAATGTTTTAACGGAAAATCCATATAGAGACAGCAAACCGAAGAGAAACACTGACTACTATATTGAATACGTTGTATACTTCACTTGATTGTATTATTACGATCTAATGGTTTATGTAAAAAAGCGTGTCAAGTCAGTTTAATACTGAATTGTAAAATCTAATATTTATTTTATTAAGATTTTAGTGCTGAATTAATGTTTGTGCTTATTGTTTTAATTTTACGTAGTATATTTTTATATCCACAAAAATATAGTTTTAAAATTCTTTTACCTTTGTATTATTACTAGCTTAATATACAATGTATTACAGCGTGTTTTTTTAAGCAACAGAAAATAAACGATACAAAGGAAAACGCTGAAAAATACAAATCATAGGTGGCTTTACAGGAGTGGCTTTAACTGTGACGCATAAACTTGCTAATTTCATTAATGTGTGATTTGGATTTGTATCCACAATTAGTAGAAGGATCACCGAACTAAATAAATAATTAAAGTTTACATGTGCGCGGACATTTTATTTTTGAAATCTCTCTCCAAACCACTACAAAAAAAATTAAAAAAGTTGCATATAACAATTTACTGCTATAAAATACATAAGTTCCTTCAGGAGGTGGATACTAACAGACCATATTCACTCCCTATTTCTTAAATTTCGCTGATGATTCAAGTTGGTATTTCCGATAATAACGAACATATCGAATCCTTAGCATCGAATACAAGGTCTGCGTAATTCAATAATATGCGTTCGTCGGACTTCCGAGCGGATACCGAAGCCGGTGCAGTTCGAATCTACAATTAGCCCCTCCCTGCCCTTTGCTGGCTACCACCAGGGTGTTACACAACCATACACCTATTTGCTCTGATTAGTGAGGTCATTTTACAACATATTCAGTAAAAGTTCGGTCTAAGCGAACAAACTTAAATCGTAAGAATCGGCAACCTCCGTATCACATAGGTTTAATTAATTATATAATAAATTAATCCGGGACGGTCGTATCAAGTACATGTATCTCATCATTTGGTAATCGAATGTATATTGTATGCTTTATTGCTAGAATTACCAACCGGAAATTTTACCGGTTAAACAAGACGTATTGCGTCACTTATCTAGGTTTGAAAAAAATGAATTTCTCGTATGATAAGGATATTTTATGGTTTGAAATAGATAAGTATAATTTTTATTATCAGGGCACTGATTTATACCTGCTTTACGTTTTTATTTATTGTCAGTCGTTCACAGGCAAAGAGATGTACTCTTTTTAGGAATATTTTCATCTTTAGTGAACAATATCCTATTTATTTTTTTGTTGGCTTCTAGACCGGCTTTTAGTGTGTAGCTTGTGTGTGTAGTGTTGAATGGCCTTGTTATCACCCCTTCGGCGTAAAAGGTGAAGCGCAGTCAATTGTACCTCAACTGCGAATGGTGTACCGGACCCACTAAGAAAATTTGTTGATTCTATCGGGACTCGAATACACTGGGTTTAACTCTGCCCAGTCAAGTGCTGGCCCTTACCACTGGGCCACCGAGCCGATATATTGATATTTGATTTAATTAATTAATATTGGTCTTTGAGGCTCCTACATCGATACAATTCTATTTCGTCTATTTTCTGAAATTACGTAAATATCTCTCTGCCATTCTTATGAAATATTCTCCTAATTATCCGACCTACAATTATCTATAATAATATCCTCTACAGGGATGATGGAAATTACTCCAGCAGAAGACGAGCTGTTGGTTCAAATACCTAACCAGCATTCATTTTATACAAAAGCAAAAATAATAGAGAGCGCTGAAATTACTTATTTACGACGAACCGTAACACGGTGTTTAAAGAATGGTAATCAGATATGCAGCCTTCATAATTGCTTTGACATTAAGACCGCGAAATCCGCGCTTTTACAAGGAATATGCTTGTACTAGAAACAATAGTGGAAGGCTTTAATTGTTCATGTCGCTTCGGTTACGTGTAAAAAACTACTATGCTAAGTTGCTAACTGTCGATGGGGAAAAATCGTCCGCGTTTAGTAAAGAACACCCAAAAATTCAAAAGAACGCTTGACAACTAAGATCACCACGAGGCTGTCGCATTAAAAATTTAGTCATTTGCCTTATTTTGCCCAACTACATCTGGAGACTTGAGTCCGCAACAAGCGCACGTCATAAGTACGTACCAGTAATAATAAAACGTCAGAATTCGATTTTATGAGCTCTTCTATCCGATATATACAAAATATATGCCAGGTGTAAGCCAAGTAATAAGCATACAAACATAGACAGACCATAGAAACTTAAAAAAATATTTATTACCATGGCAACAGATTATTTACTAAGGTGCCACTAGGTGCAGCGTAGAATGTCATTCCAATATCAATCATTCCATGCAGTTAAGGGAAAATGTCTTCAGAGTTATTAAAAAAAGAAGAAGAGCTTTACAAGTTAAATAATGAATTGGAGTGTAAAACAAGGCAGTTAAAACAGGAAGTAGACGTTGTAATGGTAAATATATTGTTTTTTTTTTTTTCTGAATGTCAATACGTTCTTTTTTCCTGTTGTTTCTACAAAAACAGCACAGCTCAGTATAAATTCACGAGATAAAAGTGCTACAAACGGTTTGTATTTACTGAACAACTGAAACTGAAGGAAGAAAGAACTTAATATGTTGGAATTAATATACTACTTTATCCTACTTCACAATACGCAATATTTATATCAAGTTTGATCAATAACATACATGTACTCACGTAACGAAACTAAGGGTTTACCTAACTGATTTGACGGGTAAAGAGTTGCTTTGTTTTGGTAATGTTGAATTTAAGTTAGTATTTTGTAAAGTATCCAATTAAATGGGATTGGGTTCCTTTTACATATCTGTACAATGGTAGCCATCTATATATTTACAATACTTTCAAACAGGACAATATATGCAGGGAAGTGCCTCATGCGTTAAGATTTAATTTTGGTTCAAAGCAAAGTAAGAAGCATATAACTGAAATTTCGGAATGTAAAATTTATCCCAATCAGAAAGGTTTCTCCGAGGTGATAACGAACGATGACATCATACCCGAAAGCGTAAATGCAATGGGTGCTAAAGGGATGAATCATTTTTTTCGAGCAAAACTCAAAAAAATGCAAAACGACAACGAGAGGCTTCAGTCTGAATATAAGGCGAAGGTAAATTCAAACTCTTATATTATTGGTTATCACTTCCGTATTTACATTCTAGTGCGACGAATTAAAAAAGCTACAACGGGAGACCCAAAAAGCGGAAGAGGAGAAGGAAAAGTGGTTTCAGATTGCTACAGGACATAAAGCGCAAATTACCAAATTAGAGAGTCAAGTAGTTATTATTAAATATTGTTTTAATTTCCGTTCTACTAATTTATATCGTAGTTATTCTCGTTGTCGTCAAAATTACAATCGAGAGATGGTGAGAATGCTGCATTAAAGAAAGAGAATGAGCAATTGCAAAAGGATCTAAAAAACGAGATTCTAAATATATCAAACATGGACAATAAAATAAAAAAGCTTACGGAAGAGTCTGAAAAGCAAAAGGCATGCTTAAAGAACGCTAAACAAGAAGAAAAGGTGTTTATTGCAAGTAGCTGAAAGCATTTCACTGGAGACTATTTCATTTTGCCCATTTTGATTTTAAAGGTCGCATTTTTAGGATTTGAGGGAATCGCATAGGAAGCAATTGAATGAGATGACCAACATCATAAAGAAAATCGAGAAACATAAAATGGAGTTGTTAAATGGTTTTAAAAAGCAAATGTTACTGATTGATAACTTAAAGAAACAAAAGGTAATAACCAACATAATCTACAATTTAAGATTTCGAAAAAGTGGTTTTCGTATTATAGGGTCACATTGAATGCTTTAAATTGACTGAAAAAGCAGATGCGGATTTTATGAAAATTTTAGACTGGAAAACTGAGATGTAATATCTTAACCGTACGTAGTAACATTTACAATATTAATAGCAATTTTTGTATCTTCATACTTATTAAACTTTACATCAACCAATATACATTTTCGTAATAAATTGTTTTATTATTATTGTTCTGTCGAAGTTGTTGGAGTGCTCTTAAGAAGGTAAGTTCGATATTAATTTATTGGAATTGTAGTAAGGAAATTCGCCGAGTGAGTTGACAAGTTCCAAAGGTTTTCTCATCACTAATGTGTTATATAAAAAACAAAAATCTCGTTTAATACAGGGTTAATATAGTTTGCATCATCTAAATTCATATTTATTTTTCTTACTTGCTTTGAAAATACGGAAAAATTTATTTTTTCCGTGAAACATTTTTTAAGGGAAAAATCCAAACGTTTTACAATTACCATTAAACAATTTCTCATTTATTACTTCGCCAATATTAACGAAAAAAATTAACAATTGAATATTAAATGTATCACTGGTGTGAGCAGTTCTCCGCATAATTAATCTCTATTCCACATACGGGACACGATTATCCTTCAAGTTCCATATCAAATCTATAAATATCACAAAATAAATACTTAAAATAAGATGCGTCAGAAAAGGCACTCTAAAGAAAACAAACAAGTCGGCGCAGAAAACCAAAAAACTAAAGAAATAGTTAATAGAGCGTTGTAAAAACAAGCAGCATACCGTAAGGCCGTAAGATTGGTAAAAGGAAATATTTTATATTCTCTGTAAAAATCTCAAAGTAGTATTGGCACGGATTTAATTACGTAGTGATTACAATAACTTTCAAAATGAATAGACGAAGGAGACGATCCTACAACTCCACAATTACAATGGAATTATCGCTTTCGATACACAAAAGATAACTGACAAACATGGTAACAGCAATATTAGCGACATTCTATTTGCAAACTGAAAACTTTTAATTTTGATTTGTATTTTCCTGCCAACAATTGTATCCCTTTAACCGAGTGATATGATCGCAATAAGACGCTAAAGAGTAGAGCTGTATACTAAAACATTCTTACATTGTAGAGGTCCCATTTATTGTATGCAGTAATGACCAGTAATGAAAAATTTGTACCAAGCCGCCTAATTTTGCTAGAATGCAAGTAAGAAGTGATGAAATACGGACAAAATTACGAAGTTTTTTTTCAGTTTGACAACTAAATCTGATTCAATAGCTACGTATCTAACAGAGAAAGTAATGCTGTGATGACGATCTCGGATAGCATCGACTACTATGGGGTGAATGTGATATGTGTATGGTAGCTAATAAATTTTTCAACGACGATCTTGGGGTACATCTGCAAGGAGTACTGTGTACTTAGTTAAACTATCTTGATGTATATTTCTGAGTAACAATACTGAAAAGAGAGACATTGAAAATTAAGAAAAAAACTTTTATTCAAATGTATTAAAAATTATAATATCTTTATTCTTAAAAAATACAGTAGTATATGGTAATATAAAAAACTGAATTGTTTCCCCCGGTAATAACTTTACCGTATTAGAAAGATCATTCTTGAATAAAGAAATAAAACACTAAAACGAGATGTTCGAACAATAAAGTAATAAAGAAACACTTAGAGTAATTAAGTATGGAACGAAAACCAGCGAAAAACAAAAACGAAGGATAGCTACTAGGATAAACTTAAGATAAACAGCTTGTTCAATATTTCCAACTTAGGCGAGTTGTACGACGACCGTCAACTATACTTTAAAAACTTTATACAACTATAATGCGAGTCTCCCGTACTTGTAGATATATTTTATGTTCAAGTTTAAAATAAACAATTTAGTTTCACATAAAGTAAAAAATTATTTTTACCAAATTTCAGTCGTACGATTACATAGATAATATATGCAGTCTATTCAACACAGTTCCTTTAACCCTCCAGTGTACAAATGAGGTCTCATATTTCTCATATGCTTTTCCATTTTAAGATGCATCTAAAACTATTCGATCCATAATTATTACGAACATTTATGTAATAGATACGTTACTTTTAGTGTGACCATGGTCAGTTAGGAAACACCTGTGAGATTCTTCTGTGTGCAGTTTAAATGTTACAAAAGCACGAGATGAAAACTGGTATGCAACACTAAAGAATCAACGTACCTGTTATACAGTGAAACTTCCGTAGAACACAAACGGTGATGGTTGTACTAGCGTTACGTAAAGTTTTACAATATGTATATACATAACTAAATGAAGTTGAAAAATATGAAATGTGTGGAATTTTGATTATATGTATACATACTTATGTTAACAAATGTTGACATCAATAATTTGTAATTATAATATACTCAATTATTCGCGCAGTCCATTGTCAATTTTAACATATATTCAAATGTTAGGAACTATGGTTTTTATTACTACTACTTTCTAACGTAACTAAACGAGTTATTAGTTTAAAGAAAAAGGCACACAGTTGTACGGGACGGCAAATTTTGCAAAAATTTTTCTGTGAATATTTTTCGCAAAATCGTGCCAATAACAATGAGCTGTAGAGAAAATTAAGAAGTTTCCCTGCATTTTCGCGCATGGATCGTATATTGGTAATATAACATTTAATACTAATCGCTACCCTTCCCTGAGTTAGGAATTTTTAATACTGATAACCAAACTATAAATTTAGTGAGAATTATACAAAAAAAAAAAAAACACGATATAAATTTTAGACACATCTTTTAACGCTATAAAAATAAACAATTCTTATTTCTAACGTACTAGAAATGAGCAACAAATCGTTGCAATTTCTTAAGAGCATTATCTATATAAAATATACACAATATATACAACACTTTGACGTTGATATTATTGTGGTATACCTTACTTATAAATAGATTTCTTCAGTATTATTTTACAGATAATATAGAAGTGTGTCTAATTCCGGGTTAGGCGTCCTATGCAAATTTTGCGACACCAAGAAGGCCAATTTATGCGCATATTGGCAAGGGGCTGGAACACGCACCGTTCCCGACCAGTTAAAATACATGTGTGTTAGCTTGTAAGTTAATCTTTGGAGATGGTCTGTAGATAAACCCATGTTATCATCAATTATATTGTAGCTTGTGGGAGCAACAGTTCCTTGTCTAACGCATTGACTAACGATGAAGAAGTCGTACCTAAAAAAATAAAATTATAAAAATAGGAATTAGTAAAAAGAAGTAAGGATTAGGGCGTTTGAAATGTAATTATTACATGTTAAAAATTCAAACCGCACTTGACGCGACTAATAACGCGTTAAAGACAAAACATCTGAATACATTCAGGACTTTCTAATCTTCTGAAGTTGTAAAATTTCGCCTATTGCGGGAATGGTGGAAGATCAAAATATACATACTAGGCATCAGATTATCTTAAAAAATATATATTTCTGTATATACAGCCTGACCCATAACCGAACTTGGCACAATGTTTAAATAACCAATCCAATCTGCACCGCTATTTGAACATTGTAGAGATCGATTGGCTTTTATGCAAGTGTGTGCATAAAAGTGATCTTGCATAAAGGATGAATCCAGATTTTACTTGCAATCAAACAGATGTCCGGAAAAGAATTTGGAGAAGACAGGGAGAGTGAATTACTCAACGTGATTTTGTGGAACCAGGTACCAAGGAAGCTATATTGCGGTTTGAGCTGACATAAGCAACAAAGTCCGTACTATGGTGGTTGTTGGAGGTTTATGACGGCCGTTAGCTATAGGAACACCATTTTAGCTTCATGCAGTTGCTTTTGATCCATTTACAGGGCCTTTTCATTTTTATGGACGATAACTAATTATTAGTCCAGTCTCGACTTTAATAAAATAAGACAAGCAGATTCGAGCAGATGTACCCTGCACAAGCAATTTGAATGAACTTGCTGCGGAGATTCCGACTGAATGGGAAGAAGAACTGGACCAAAATGATTAATTAAGTCCATGCACGCTGTCAAAAAGGGTCCAAAGCGGAAATATTAAAATTAAAAATTTATTTAAGTATTAATTGCAATAAGCAGTTTAAAGCAGTTTTTATATTATTGTTTTATTTTTTTATTGTTGGAATCTTTTAATTTTCTGATTTCTCAAATGATCTAATTACATAAATTATTTTTTTCCATTTGAAATGTGCTTTTATTGAATTTTATCAATTTATATCTTGTAATCGTTTTAACGAGCTGCTTATGTAACTTTCTTTTACGTATTATGTCCAACTGAAACGTGAGGACAAATCTGCATACAATTATAAATTTACCAACCACTCAGTACTGTATCGTTTTTATAATATTACAAGTTGTTATATAAGCTTAATAGACTTAGAAAAACTGCACGATTTTGTAATTTTAATACGTTCAAATGCACACGATGTAATCCGGCTAAAGCAAAGAAAAAATTATTTATTCATTAGAAAGCTTTAATTTAAAAATCTCTACACGTTGATATCGAAGTAGATATTAAGTGTTATAGATTTTTTCAACGTTTAAAAAATAAACAATAAAATTGGATACCCTTCTTCGGCTCTGTCATTAGGCTTAATATAATTTCTCCAGCTAAAAGTAATGTAAAAATATTGTAATATTCTTGTAATAATGTACTGTGTGGCCGCTTTGATACTCGTAAACGATAAATAAATACAAATAAATAACAAACTGTACAGTAGACATTTCTAACAATTTTTACTGTCAATAACATGTAACACATACTATCTTAAGTAACCCTTCTCTTGGAAATCTGGCAGCGTTTAGTTCTATTTCAATAAAAGCAATTTCGATCTCAACAGGCTATTTACGAAAAACGAGTAATCCACTACAACTTACCTTTCAGGAAGTGTTACACACGAGTCTACAACAGTACCCGGATCGGGATTTTGGTCACCTTTGAAGAATCGGGTATTAATACGTTTCGATACGATAATAAAACAGAGCCGAAGATTATCACCGTATAATTCTTTCTTTAGAGCGTTCTTCATGTTTTCCACTTCGTGTTCTTTTATATACGGTATTTGACCGTCACCCACGCCATCTCTGTAGATCAATATCTTTTCAGGCAAACGCCCCCAGTGCCTCTGGTATACCTTGCATGCTTTTACCATATTTAAAGCGAAATGATTAGATATTTCTTCGCCTGTAGAATGTGCGGACGTAGTGCTGTAGTATCTGGTCAATTGTTTATCAAGAGATGCTACGAGAGCACCGTAACTTTTGGATTTATCTTGTGGATCGTGACAGACGTCGAAACCCACAATCATAATGCTACTAATTGGAATTTGTAGCGTCCATGGTGCACCACCTAATTTACAATTCATTTGTATCGCAACTTTAGTTGCTATAGACATTGAATCTCTGGATTCCAAACTTTTCCCGACTACAACTTGAGTAGGAACAGCTTTATCCACGCAGCATTTCTTTTTGATAGCAGAGTACCTGTCTGCTTTATTATTGGAAACGACACACAATATAAGAGAGGGATTGTATTTTCCGATTACGTTATCTAGCATTTCCAAATATGGACCTGGACGATCATCTCTTAAATCAAAGATCCTCGGTCTAGGAATTGACCATTGCATGCCCTGAGCACACTTATGTAAGCTTTGGGCGAATCTTTCAGCGGCTGACTTTAATCGTTGTGGAGTAATGATTGCCCACCCTTCGAGTGAACTTTCGGTAAATTGCTTCTTGCTTCTCACGTCCCTTGTCCAATTGGCTTGGTCGCCAGCGCTGTACATATTACCACCATTGTAAACGATATTTTCATTCGGCAAAACGCGAGCGTCAAATTGAATAAGATCTTGGGCCAATTGCATATCCCAAGTTCGTAATTCAGTCATGATTTTCTCGTTATTTCTTAGGCGTTGACTGAATTTCCTTAACTTATCAATTCTAGCAGCTGGTCCGACTCGAGTATGTTCCGACAAAGCTCGCATGAGTTGGAAATTAGCGCGCTGAGCGGCTGTTAACCCAGTAAGGCGACACAGCTCTGGCACCAAATATACGATTTCTGGCATGCCAGCACGAATTTCTCGGGGTTTCGTTCTTGATACTAACATCGGCTGTTGTTTGTCGGTGACGTTCACAGAGTACCGCTGAAAGAAGATATACATATATATGCAACAAATATTTTTTTATAATACTATAAACTTGAGAACAGTAAAAACCTCGTGACATTTATAAACAAAAAAAAGTTTTTAGTGATCAGCTTACTTTTTATGAAATAAACGTTAATTTGGGGAACTGAACACAAATGCATGACTTTTATTTCTATTAAATGAAAACTAGTTGTTTTCATGAAATGGAGAAAAATGTAAACTTCCAACAACTGCAGTGTGTATACTAAGTAATAAGTAGTAAATAATAAGTAGTAGTAAGTAATAAGTAGTAAGTATTTTCTACTAAACGCGCATATCGTAGTGCTTATGTCCATACGTAAATATTGAAAAAGAACAGCGAGGTGTACCTCACTCATGCTCCCCATCAGTATTCTTCTTTTTATGTAAGAGAATTGTATAAGGATATTAAACGACTATTGTTTCAAAGTATGCCTGGTATATAAAATTCGATACAGTACCAAATTTTACATCTATTTACCTTTAGAAGGAAGTGGTAATTCTTAGATCAGACATACATACAAAGTCGCCTACATTTAAATCAAGATTTGAAATAGAAGTATAATTCTTTAAATGTTCAATTGAGTCTCATGCATCGATTTGACTTGTATGCATGAAAATTGGCCACGTGACTGCCAAACTTCATCGAGTCAACTGTGTGTTCTCGGTTATGACATATTATTGCAAAAAAATTACCTCTTTAAAATACTGTAAGTAACTTATAGATGTACCATCATTTTTCTTGAATGTGCTTAATGGGGTAGAATTCCAGTCAATATCGTCAATGTGGTATGTTCTATTATTGTAATCTGTAAGAACTATAGTGCCAATCACTCTAGAATGGAATAAGCGCTTGTGTTGAGCACGATCTTCCTGCAGACATTCATTGAGAAGATGAAGTACTGTATCAGTTCGCATAAACTTGTTTATGATTTCGCAACACATTAAAATGTTTTCTTCGTGTTGCCTTATGGAAGTTAGATATCCTGGCCATACTTCCATTCGCCAATTAGGAACAATTGCCTAAAAAAATTAAATATAACTCGAAAATTGTCTACTGAAATTTCTAATGTTTTAAACTTAAAAGTGTACCTAAAAAAGACAATACAGAATAATCTACGCAATACAAACCTTAGCCTTCTCGTCATAGAAATTTCTTCCTACAAGCTGTAACTCTAAGAAACCCATGCATTTTCTCATAATTATATTAAAGAATTGAAGAAAATGGTAATCCCCATCTCCTAAATCACCAACGGTTCTTATAGTTATTCTAATCTTTTCTCCTTCCACTGCAATAAAATCAATGGTTAAAAACAAGTACGCTTATGAGATAAAATAGGTTACCTTCAGAGTCCACAAATATTTCGAATGGGTCCGGACTTAGTCGTCTAGACGCGTACAAAACTGTACCATCGAAAACGTAAACAGGTAAAATTTCCTTCAACGCAGTTCTAAGTAACCTTTTTCTTACAGGCGTTCGATCCTCCTCGGGTGAAAAGTCTACTCTACTCTGATACAAGCACCAATTTGTCATTTTTAGTAGTTGGAAGTAGTTACTTTGGAGTTTTATAGGACGACCATAGCTACCTATGAAGTTAAAAAGAATTAATAAAATTAATTTAGAGATAATATAATGAAATAAAATGCTTATAGAACATTTATAGTTAGAACAATATAGCTTATAACTGATATTAATACGTGATGCAAATAAATCAAATAACGGTGCATTGGTAGAGTATTATAGTTTACAAAATTTCTTTTACAAAATATATCGTTGCATTTTATTCTCATAACCCCCAATAGTATTTTCTAGGACGAGAATATATAATTATTATACTCGGCTCATGTTAAGAAGATGTGCACGTCATCGATAGAACATTCAGCATGACAAATAGCACTTCACCAAAATTACCATTTTTGTAAGGTATTTTTTGACACTTTTTCTGCTGTTTATGATCGTTTTGTTTGTTATTTATATTCTTGGTGTTTACTTATTATCGTTAGTTATTGACACCAAAGACAGAAATATGGGCTGTTTTTATTACCTTGTTTACTTTGAACTGCTTGCGGTTTAGTGCGATAATAAGTTGCCAGATCTGTTAAAGGCCGACGGCCGCGCATGGCTCCTCTTCCAGTATGTAACAATGCAGTATCACCTCCAGGTCCTACAAGTGCTGCTGCAATATCACCTTCTGCACCTGGCATTCTTCCGTCTCCTGTTGCACGGAAAGTTGCTCTCCCATGGTGTATGAGTTGTGGTTGAGGTGCCGGTGCACGTATCTGGTGTTGTTGTTGCACTTGGGCTTTTGGGCCCCATGCTGAAGTTACTTGCTGAGTTGGTGGAGCAGAAGATGGACCAGCTGTCGGACCGCCTGTAGCCCATGCACCCTGCGGCGGCCGACTAGGTTGGGGCCCGGGTCTTGGTACTGCACCCGTGCCCGTTGGTGGCCCTCTTGCACGACCACGTGCTCTGCCTCTACCACGTGGTTGTTGTTGTTCCATATTAAGTAACGCTATATAA
Source organism: Oryctes rhinoceros (assembly GCA_020654165.1). Lineage (NCBI taxonomy): Eukaryota > Metazoa > Arthropoda > Insecta > Coleoptera > Scarabaeidae > Oryctes > Oryctes rhinoceros. Next base: position 98,516 of record JAIOKQ010000001.1, read on the forward strand.
GGATTTTTACATTTAGGTTTTTGTTTGAAATGTATTCAAGACGCAAACGAAAACAAAAATGGCGTGTACAGGTACCAACTATGCAAATTCTAACTACCTGCTGACCAATCGAATCAACTGGAGGCAATAACAAACAAAAAATTAAAGAAAAACAACCTAAACCTAAACTTTACGAAATTAAATAAATAAAAAAAACTACAGCACAAAAAATACATTTTTAAAAATGGTTAGGTATATGCACAAATATTATACTTCGATTTTAAAATCGATAGGTTTGTTATCAAGTACCTAAACGTACAAATCTAGAATTGTTATTTCTCCGACTTTGTTATGATAACAGAAGTTAATTGGTATGATAGTATTATATTAACTATCACATTTCCAAGATAAAAAATACCACCATTATCTACACTAAGTAAAAACAAAGCGAGGTATTTTATCGCAGGTACTTTGAATGATACGAAACCTATTTTCAGCATGGCAAGCATATCCAATTTCAAGACAGTGACGAAGACATTTTAAATCAAAAAATTTCAAATATACATATTTTGATACATGTATTTGTGGATGCTCCATAAAATAAAAGAAAAATGAATATATTACAACATATAATATCAATTTGCAGAAGTTTAAAAACAAAATTATTTAATGTATCGGTTGTTTTTAAGTTTTAGGAGACAAAAAAACAACGAAATACAGGTCGAAAGAAAATGTAAGTTTCTAGAAACCGGAGATACATCCACCAAAACTTTTACAGTCTTGTAAATTCTATTGATGTGCAGACTACGACGTGTATAAACTTGTATTTAATACCTTTATTCAAACACGAAGTGAAACGGTAACTTTCTATATTATAATTATAAAGAGAAAAATTAGATACGTTTAAATTATACATATGAAATAATTAGAATTGTTAGTTCTTTTACCTTTACTTAATCCAAAATTTTCACACTTTCTCTTTCAATGCGACCGATACGACTTCGCACAACGTTAATAAGAAAATGATCAGAAATCCTAACCAACCCAAACAACTGGCGGTTTAAATTTTAGTAGCCAATCAACAATGAGTGTGCGGTCATCCATTGGCGCCAACATAAAAGAGAATTATTTTCTTCGTGTAAAACTAAACCATGAGATATTAATTCTGCTTTCCTTATTAACTTATTACCATATTTTATTTGGATCGATTATGAAAAGCCCAGATCGACTAAGTTGGAAAAATGTTCAAGTAGGGAAAGTATAGTTTGTGCAAGTTTGTTTAAATAACAATATGCTTCCTTTTTTTTTAAATCGACATGAATATGTAATTGATAAACGAACCAAAATTTTACTTAGACAGTAAACGAGTCATTAAATTAAATAGTACATTTTTAAGTACCCTAAACCAAGCCTGCAGAAACGAGTGCCTTCGCAGTAGCGTACGGCTTGGTTATTATCAATACTAGATGTAACGTATATAATTACTTTACTATTTTGTTTTGTGTTGTTGCTGTAGACTGATGCAAAAATTCACTACAGCATTGTATCATTGATGGCTCAGTCTTACTCCTAGAGCCAGGTAAAAATTAGTAGGTGTGTTTGAAAAATGAACGTTTTGCATTGACATTGCATATGACATTACACTCGAACTCTTGGTTTTCACTTGAACTCTTGTGGATTTTTATTTATAGCAGCACATAATTTATCGGTTGTTAACCTTCCTATATTATCTGTTAGATTTTCTAACCAGGTCAGTTATTATATTTAGCGCTTCATGTAATGAAAACTTGGTGTTTTCTAATTTGGAAATAATATCTAAAAGAATTTAATAATTTTCGGAAATTTGCTCTATTTGAGTATGGATTTCGGTATCTGAAACCAGCCGCTGGCTTGCTGAATTTGCTCGGGCTCTTTGTGGATTTAAATTTAAGATATAAGTTTTAATAACGTATAAAATGTATTATGATATAAAACAGCTTTAAGCTACGTTCCTCATCTCGTTAATACCGGCTATGGTGGCTGAAGAATACCGAGACAAGCCTGTTTAAAGTCAGTAATGCGTTTTCGAGATTTATTAACATTTTTGGTATATACTATTAATTGATCTACTTTTGGTTAAGTGCTTGTAATAATTTTTCGTTAGAATTACTTTTTTTTTACTTTTGTACTTTAATTTTAATCGCTATTATATATATTAAATGCAATAAAAAATTTAAGTTTTGGAAAAATGAGCGAATATTTTTTTTTAATTTATATACGTGTCCTAACTAATATGGACGATAATGTACATACTTACAAGTATCGAAAAGGTTTAGCTCTTTTTAACTTCCATGTTTATAATTTATGTAAAATTCTGATGATTGTATCTTGTAATATTTTATATAAAGCGTAATGTACACGTTGCTTTCAAGAAAGCTTATTCATAAACCTTCCTGTTGTAATTTTGTAAATGACTCAGTTCTTTTTTTTCAGTGCTGAAAAATTCTAGTTTATATCACATAGCAATATATTATCATATAATTTACTAAGAAAGGACGCATGTTAAGTATGCGTTGATGTTTATAAAACAATTTTAGAAGACCAACTTTAGCAGATTTTAGAAAACTATGTAGAATGTTTCAGTAATACGAATTTAACTTAATAACAACCTCGATGGCCATCTTACAGGATCTACTTGATATACAACCTTTTTCATGTATTCCTGATGCTTGAAATTTGAATCACTGTATCTGGTACGGATATTGTTATTATCTGAATTATCTCAGAAACTATACTAGAGTGGTAAAGGGAAACTCGAACAAAGTCGACATGGAATCTAAAGCTTTGTCTTCGATTATTTTTTGTTTAAAAATTTTCTTTTAAAGCTCAAAGAGAGCTCCGAATGTTAATATGAGTGTACGTAGTGTTAATTAATAGTTTTTAGACCAAGTGGGGAGTCTCTTACCAACAAAACCAGGAGCTCCTGGGGCGAAAAAATTTTCTTTAAGGAGGTCTACATAAGTTTTCTGTATCCTATGATCAAGAAAGAGACCTAGGTATTTTGTAAAGGATCTTCGCGGTATCTCTACACTTCTATCTTTAATTTTTTGGTCCTTTTTCTCGTGAACCTCATCGCCACATTTTGTGACCATTCACGAAGAGTCAGTGAAACACTCCCCTAGTCTGTCCAACACGTCCTGTAAGTATCTGGCTGTGCAGTACTCGTCGAGCAATATTGTTGGTGTACAACATGAACAATTCTCGCTCGAATGGATCTTTCAAAAGGATCGGCAGCATCAATCTCGGTAGGACATCTCCGTACGTGTAAACAGTAAATAATAAAGTATAAATAAGTTGTTTCATGCACATTACAAAGGACATGGTAACTATGCAATGCTATTTTTTATCAGTTTATAAGGCGACCATTGAAAGCCGTGGGCATCCGGTGATTCTCGCGGCAAAAGAGGCACTGGCTGGCATGGCACAGGGAGGATCCGACTATAGAAGGTGTTGGACGGAACAACTACAGGCATCAATAGAAACAATTACCACTTGAATAAGCATGCAAGATTCCACAGCCATGTATTTCAAGCAGAGACTTCTGCTTTAAACCAGTGTCATAAAAATCTTGAGAAAAGGACACAAGGCGTAGTTATAAATATATTCAACGACAGTCAATTAGACGAATATGTACACAATCTAAGGCAATTAGAGTGCAATAACTACGTCATTTTGTAGCGGGTTTCAAGCTACTAAGGGATCGAAGATAAAAAGACAAATAAGCTGGCCAAAGAACCCTTTTATGGGTCCAAAAGAGCCGCCTGAAACAAGTAACAAAGGCACGGGGAGACAATCAAAAACTTTCGTAGTGAGAAAATGTTTCCGGCCAAAAGTACTCATCAAAGATAGCAAAAATAGTTCCATCGTTCAGCAAAGAGGACTGGCGGGATTGTTGGCAGATCATGAGTCGTACACGACACTAAAATTTCAGTAGACTATTAAGGTTTTATTAAAAGTCTCCAACTATTCGAATACACACATGGATATTTTGTTGCAACATAACAGTGACCAAAGATAAAGGTGTCACTGCCAGAAAAAAGCAAAGAGATATTTGATCAAGAAGGTTTCATCTAAGCGAAAATATTTTTTATACCTGCTACAAATTTGAATGTTAGTACAGTAGGCAATAACATTTCTTGTCAGTCCTGTTTTTAATAAAAGATTTATTGGATGAAAAACCAAGTACTTATACGAGAAAATCATATAGATTGATTTGATATTCTCTTAAAATACTTTCTTCAATAAAACAAATTACGAATTATTATATTTCTTACAAGATCAGTATCCAAATTTTTGCAACTATTTTGCATACTGTTTTCGTTTTTTCACGAAATAGTAATAACTACGAACAAAAGGACAGTTATTGTTGAAAATATAGATTTCCTTGCACTCGCTTATACCAAATTGATTGATGTTTGATTAATTGAAAATTTATTATCGCATTTACTACTTATCTTTAAAAAGATAACCAGATAAGATAATACCTTATGGAGCCGCACCAACGCGATAACACCTTTTCGTTTCAGTGTGTGTAAATAATACGATGGCGTACGGTTTATTGTGACGAATTCTTTTTTTTTAAGCAGTATGGTGGAAGTTCAAAATAGAAACAGACTTAAGATCGATAGTGTTCTATCGACTCAATCTGAATTAGGGCCTAGCATACCGGATGGAGGATATGGCTGGATCATTGTACTGACTACTATGTTTTTTCAGGTATTTGCTTATATCGCATTAGATAAATAGCTACACTGAATACAGGTGAATCATTGTGGTTGGACGTAATACTATAATTTATCATCGTCGATATTCTGTTTGTATTTGTATAAAGAATTAAATTAATTAATTACGTCATAATCAATTTAATTTATAAGCGAAACTATTATAAATGTGCTAGGTATAATGTTTGTAGGATAGAAGTAAATTATTTTTATCTTGCTCAGAAATCGTTTTCGAAAATTTTGTATGATTTAAAGCATAGCAAGTTTTATGTAAGCATTTGAGTTTTAGATTAACCATAATCATCGCATTCATTCCTAAAATTTCTGCCTTCAACAAAACAATTTTTACTATAAATGCTTAAAGAATGTTATTAAATAAAATCTATTTTTTTAATAAATACTATTCTTTATCAGTAAATCAATATAGTTGCAAGAAGGTCTGCTTCATTGAGATCGCATCTATTTCCCTTACGGATAATGTTGATAGTGTGACAGAGAATTGGCGCTCATAGCTTCGATAATTTCTTTGATATGATTAATATTGTCTATTGGCTTAATATCGATTTCGACCTCCAGAAGCTTGAAGCTTTGGGTATTAGATGTAACATTATGCGGTGTTCTGAGACATCAATAAAAAACAAAATTATTAGTGTAAAAATGGTACATGCAGTTAAGCACGGATCGACTTTTGTCCCGTTTACATTTTCTAAGTTTATTAATGACTTGCCCTCGTCCATTGCAGGACACCGACAGTATCACTAAAATTGGTGTAGTTCGCTTTTGTATTAAATAAAAATGCTTCAAATCATCTTATATAAAAACATAATTCACGCTGGGCCTATAATAAAGTACCTGAATACTTGACGGAGGGAAGCCACGTTGAGTATGCAAGCCATGCAGCTCTACGCGTAACAACTTAACACGTTGTAGGAAAGTAATAACTTGGAGGATGTCTTCAGTTTAAAAATGTTAGGAGACCGATCACATCATTAATATTTCTATATATCTATCTTAGTTTTTTTTTATAAACATTTTCTTAGACCTAAAACATGTAGTTCTTTGGCAAATTAAATATATTTCTTGCCAAAATGCCTAAAGCGCTACAACAAAATATAACTGCTTCTTGAAAAATTTATTCTATTTCAACATGTTTACGAAGCGAGTACCATGTTCCTTCACATAAACTGTAATACGATCTCTTGCATTTTGTTGAACATTTACTAACATTTCCAGACTCATAATTTGTTCAACCTCTACTCATTCTTACTAAATGGTGCATTAAGTAAATCTATTAATTTTACGCCCAACTCTGATTAACTTTCGTCAGCTTAAGTTTGGTCAAAGAAGATACTTTTACAACAACAAAATTCTATGTTTATTAAAAATGTTACAAAAATTATTTTGTGTTCTACGGCATTCTTTAAGCAAACTTTTTTTTAATAAAATACACGTACTTTTATTTTCGATAAATCAAATAGAATGAACTTCTTTATTCTTTGTTCATGATGATTCAATTAAGTCAATTTTGCTCTTTTGAAATGATCTACGAAACTACTAGCCTTGCATTTAATGATATCCAAGATGATTGAAAACATAGTGCTTATTCGCGCTCAATTAAGTTAATAGTAAACTTACTTTTATATCCGATGTTGGATGAAAGTGAAATATCGGAAATACAGAAATTTGATCGGTTTTCTCCGTTTCTACTTCTAAAATCATTGTTCAGCAAGTCCAGCAAGAAATTCGTTGTTATCCGCACTATATCTTCGCCGGTTGCTAATTATTGTTTTATTAAAATGAGTTTGGTTATTTGAAATTTATACATACGGCGTAATAGTAAAAACACCGCGTACAATGTGAAAATCATGCATCAATTTTTCGGAAAAAATGAATGGTCGTAAACATAAATAAGAATGATGCAAAAAAAGACAGAATTTTCCAAAAAAATGTGTATAAATACCTAGTCTTAAAGTCTTAAAGTCAAACGTTATCGTCCATTCTTTCAATTAACTAAATTCGTGATTAATTAGAAGGAATGATTTTGATTTCTTTTGGTTATCAAAAAATCGAAGGTATTTTCTAATTTTTCAACTCAGCGTAACTCCACTATTAACATTTTCAGTTACAAAAATCGTTCAAGAACGTCCTTAAGTTTTCTATGTAAAATTTTTAATTTGGAAGAATAAGACTTTTTAAAGAAACTACGCTAAAAAAATATGCAGTGTATATTTTGAATTCCGTAGAGATAGAGGACATCTAAGTAGAAGAATCAATCAACAACAAATTTGAAAAAGATATTGAATCGACAACAGAACCGGAAATATATATATACAATTGGATCGATATTTTTCCAACACAATAAGGTTCGTACGTTATATAAAAGAAAGATGAATTTTTGTACAAAAAGAAGGGAGAATTGATGGAAAACTCCAGGAAATAGATGCGAATATTGTTGACATGTTGTTTGTTCATATTTGATCGTTTTTGGATAAGTTTCCATATGATGTAAACTTTTCCGGGGGCGCCGTACAACAGCATAATTTTCAAATCAAAACAAATAATCTGAACAAAAAGGCAATAACTTGTAACACAATTACAAACAAACTTTCGTTGTAGTAATTGCAATAATTGAATATTTATTGCAGTGCATATATCCACGTATTTCATTTACTTAAGAAAATAATAGAGACGAATTTGTAGATAGTAGTCATTGTACAATATCTCTTTTTTCGTCACCAATATTCATCACCAATATTCGTATTACTGTACGGTCCTGATTAAACGAAAGGCAGAAATACAGGCAGAAGGGTGATCACGGAGAGAAGAGTTTTAGGACTACAAACTCACGTATTACACTACCTATTTTTAATTCAATAAAATACGCACTTATTCTAACAAGAATGTCTCCAGCAGCAAAGAACGTAAGCCTACGGGTAAACGAGGAAAAAAGTAATTCCATTAAAGAAAAATTAGAGACGACATCTAAATAAGAGAGTCAATTAACAACAAATTTGGAAAAGATGCTGAATCCACAACAGAACTGGAAAGGAAAATGCAATTAGATTATATAAAAGAAAGAAAGAAGAATTCTTGTACGAAAACAAGGGAAAATTAATGGAAAACTCTAGAGGACTTATATATGGCAATGCATGTATTTCTAAAGTGATAGAAGATACGAGATGCTAATGATTGGTACACGCGGAAAAAATGGGTAAAGAAAATGCAGTGAAGTGGAAAGTAAGAAACTGAAAGAGGAGATTAACATAAAAGAAACAGAAGGAAAGTTATTTTAGAAAAAAAATCGTTGCTTAGAAGTTTAACATTTATACCAAAACAAATAATTCTTTTTTTTTAATTCATTGGCACAATTAACTATAGAATTTTAGATAAGCTCATTATTAACATGCCTAAGAATAAAGCTAAATTTAAACTGATGCCTTCGTTTACAGATCCTAATACCAAGCTTGATAATAGGCTATGGAATTATTGTACTGTTTATAAGAGAAGAAAATGCTGATGGCTCAATTTACCTAACGTTTTGGGATAATCCTGCTGTTTACGGTCCCCTATTTTTTATCGCCACATGGACTTTTGTTGGTAAGTTACCACATTGATATCTATACATTAATCAGAAACAGCACTTTAACGTTGTGCATTGATTTTGAAATTAAAAACACCCTTTTGCATTAATGCTATATTTACACAGACCCTTGGATAAGGAAATTAATAGAAACGAGTAAATGGCCAAGGTTAGTTATCACTTCCGGCGTTTGTTTAACATGTGCCGGATTGCTATTAATTTGGTTCGTCATTGCGATCGGTAACAGAATAGCCCCTTGGTTTCTGGCATCAGGAATATTGTCAGGTAGATCTATCAAATAATTTCTTACAATTTCGATAGCTATGTTCTCCACGTATAATTTAATTAACAACTTTATACTTTCAGGTGTTGGTGCGTCTCTCATCATATCTCAATGTGAGATCATTATCGCTCAATATTTCAAGTTAAAATTGAGAAAGGTTAACGTTTTTATCCAATGTGTAGTCGCCGTAGGGTTTATTATCACGCCAAGTGTACTTGGAAGAAATATGTTTATTCATGGCAACGCAACTCCAATAATATGGTATCAAATCATTATTTTGCAAGGGCTCATAGTGGCGATGTTTATTAAAAAACCTCCATATTTGAAGAGTGTGGCAAACCCTTATAAATTAATACAGGTAAGTTGTTTATCTTTGTATTTTAGGCTGATTTCTTATTTAACAGGAGATAATTAACGAGAAATGCATAAACTTGCGCATTTCAAAAACCGATCTTACATATTTTACATAATACTGTAAGGCTTACAAACCAACTTAAGTTTTATTAAATTTTGAATTTTCGCGTTGAGTACTTTTCCTTGTAAGTCAAACATTGAACCTTTCAGATGTATTTTTTAGACGGAGCTCACATCACGGAGATTTAAAAACTATTTAATATTAACTATTTAAAATTGAAATCTTTAACCTCTAAAGAAATGTAAGGCTTAATTTTAAATACAGGAATTGGCCTGTTTTTCTCTTTGCATATTTTAAGCTTTTCAGGCTTTATATAAAAACTTCGTATTGTAATATTATTGACAAAGAGTCTTCTCGATTCTTCTGCATATCGCTATCTTTGCTTCTTTGGCTTGTTCCGTTTCATATGATGCGAATACTTTGTTCTAATTCTTTTTGTATGAATTTTTATATCAAGGTCATCAAGATTTATATTTTTAGACTTGCTAAGGTCAATTTTTATACATTTATTGCATACTAAAGAAAAGCCAATGCTTAGTACAAACGACAAGTAAAAATTCAATTTATAAACATGGTATACTCTTTGAAAGTGTAATCTGATAGTTATGTATTTCCTTGGATATGTGATAAGAAACGTAATGTTCAGCTTACATTAAGCTATAAAGATATTCAATGCTAGGCTCACATTACATCGAATAAAACATTTTGCACATATCATATTCAGTTACGCTTATGTACCAATTGGCTAACGATACAGTGTTTTTTTTTAATGTCGTGTCTATGTTATTTAAATACAGCAGACCTTAGATGAAAGGATTAAACAAGTCACACTCTCCATAAATTTTGCTTTGCTAAAAACTATTAGGTTTAGATCTTGCTAGTAAGAAATTTTCTAGCATTCCAGTGGATGTTACACAGGTTTCCTGTGTAAAATTATTTCAGGCTTCGTGAAAAAATGCCGTCGCTGGCAAAACGTAATGTTGCCTAGATTTGTTTTCAATTAAAGTATTTCATTATATCTGAGATAGATATTGAAAAGAGTAACGGTTAAACGCATTCGTTCGTCGATCATTGTAATTTCTTGGCTTAACTGCAATTTCGACTGTTAAGGACCCATATTGATATCTAGTGATTTGTCTACATTTGGTTTAGTTTGGATTTGTATCATACTATAGATATACATACATTCGGTCACCGGTTGATGATCAGAACCATTCGTGGCCTCGAAACGGCCGTCCGGGACGAATTATTATATATTGTTATACAATAAAATAAACTTGTATGGTGCGGAGGTTACCGATACTTATGTGTTGTTTACCATACTACGCCACAGTGCTTGCTATCATTATTGATTTAATTGATTTAAATAATTCGGGCGTCAATGAATTTAGGCATATAAATTAAAATACGTTTTACCTTTCTTTTTTTTTTGGGAGAGAACGAGTAGAAATACTTAAAAATACGGGTTGCGATTTGAGAGAAATTGACTTTTCCATAGAATACGCCTAAGTTTGGACTAAATTTTCAAAACATCTTGTATAATACTTCTGCCACTTACTTCTAACCATAAATAGCTATTTATTTTATTAAATAACGCCAGAAAAAAGATTTATGTTTAAACTTGTTTTGCATTTGTCGACATTTTTAAGGAAAGAATAATTTCTAAGTTGACTCGAAGTACATCGTTCCACCTTATGCATATGCAGTGTATCACCTCCTGCTACATCTTCCTTGAACTTCTGCTTCTTCTCTTTTCCTCTCCTCTGGTTTTGTTTACTTTTCGGCTTGACGCACTTAATTTATTCCGGAGTACATCGTAATCGATTCTGTCGAATTAAATATAAATTTCTATACTAGAGATGACAAAGGTACGTGGAATTATTCTTTTTTTGCAGCAACTAGATAGACTCGTGTCTATTCGTCTCATAACAAAGGGTTCGTGTTGCGTACTGGTTTCCCCGAGAGTCGTCAAAACACGGATCTGTCTAGTCTCTGCAAAAAGTAATAATTTCACCCGCCTTTGTCCTCTCTAATTACGACTACTTTTGTTTTTTCTTGAATTTTTGTCTTTTCCAATATTTGTTTGGCTGTCTAGATATGTTATTTATGTTTCAGGGTCAGAATGACGATGAAATTGATATCTTTCCAAGCGCCAATAACAAAGAACTGCAGTATGCTCGCTATAGTAAAACAGAACAAAATATACACATGGGCGTCACCTCAAGTGATCAAGCGGGTCTTTCGTTAGCGGATGAACTTGCAATTAGTGCTTTGAAGGAAGAAGAATCAAGAATAAGAGCGGAGAAAAGAAGTAGTAGCTTGATTGACATCCAAGTGCATGCATCGGAAAATGGAAACATCGGTTGGGTACAATTCGATGATGACAACCAAGACAAACAGACTAAGTCAGCAAGCAGGAAGAATTTACAAAAGAAGTATTCTGTGAGCACCAGTCAGGATTTGGATAGGATAGATACGTTTGAGGATTCCTTCGTTCACGTACCGAAGCCATTATTCAGCGAATCGCATATCAATAACAACAACACCTACTCCTTCGACGGCGGAGAATCGGTTACCAGCGAGGAACCGGTCGTTTTCATGCCAGTCCCTCCTCATAAACAACCCGGATTTTTCGATAAACATTTGTACTTTTTTAAGCAGCCGACTTTCTACAAATCTCTTCTGCAGATAATAACTACCAAGTATTCTACCTTTGTGTTCTACGCTCTATTTCCCAGTTATCTTTACTTGGAGGTTCAACCACTCAGGATACAGGATCTGTCTGTCCTAGTGGGTTACATCAGTTTCGTCCATCTTATGTTTGCAGCATTGACCATATTGGTGGAAAACTCACATAGGAGGAAGGCCCTGTTTTTATGGATATTCTCCTGGAATGGCGCAATCGGATTTATTCGTAAGTTTTTCTTTTTATGAATGAATATTTTATTTGTTAATTTATACAAGGTGTGTAAACTTAAATGTGAAAAATATTTCGCTCAAAATGGATAATATACAAAACCAGTATATAAAAATAATAATGGCCATAAGTACGATGTTAATGTGGAATATATAGACACCAAATGATTATCAATGATCAGTAACGCTCGTTTTTCCATTCAACTAAAGTTTTATTTTATATAATTTATTGTATTGCAACATACTATACCTGTTTGTCAAAACAGCAGTAAATAGTATAAAGTAAGCTCTTTTGTAGCTGTAATAAATTAATATTCTTCATAATCGAGCTTTTATTCTTCTTTAAGTTCCTTAAAGTAATTTTGTTGCAGTACGAAAGTAAATAATTGAAGAGCAACTGTGTTGTTGTTATGACTGTTTGACTTCGACTACTCTTTCGGTACTTCTAGTATTTTCTTTTTGGGATTCGTTGTCGTGGAAGTTCTTGTCCACAACCTCAATACGACGTAATTAATTAATTAAGTCACGATTTACCGAATCTATAATTGGGCAATTTTGGCTCAACCTCGATGTGACAAGATCGTATTCTTATATTCTTAATAGGACAAAGAAGATTAATATAACACATAACTAAATTTACATTTGAAAAATAGGGAAGATAAGAGGAAAATAATAAATTTAATTACAATTGAATACAAATGTCGTCTATACGAGAAAATACGATGTGAGAATTGAAGCAGTTGGATAATATGAGAACATGAATATTTATATAGATAGATTTGGGACACGTTAACTTTATCTAGAGCTTGCACTTTTTTAGCTGAATAGCTTCGCCTACTCTAATTACATTTGTATTGGCCCATGACTTCCTTAAAGACGTATGGCCAACCTAAAAGAACTAGAATTTCTTCAATTTACTGCTACTTTAAAGAAATATCTGGTTACGAACATTTTTCTTCCATAAAAAGCAAGCCATCTCTATTTTATTGAACAGGAATAAAATGCATTGATTTAAATTTAGATAATTCAACGATTCGATCAGTTTTTCATAACAGTATCGATGTTGGTACATTAAGCCTCTGCTAATATTTATTTTTTCTACTTGGCGTTACTATTCTTTGGCCTAGGTTTGTATTATTATCATCTTGCCCGTCAATTGATCTCTGAATGTAATAATATGAAAATCCCGTATATTTTATTTCGCGATAAAGAGGATTTTGATGTTTATCAAATTTTTTAACCTTCGCCAGGATAGCATCCAGCCCAATATAACGCAAATTGTTTGATCGGGTATGACTCGTTGATATGTTACTTCTATGCGAAAATAAGTTTCTATTATTAATTTTGTGGTTTGGGATGAGCAAAATACCGTTTGTTATAATCTCAAGATGCTGCCAGCATTGTAATAGACGAATTAATATATGTACATTGCCGTTGAAGTTTTGATAACATATAATATTTATCTTTAGCATTTTCTGTTATCTCCCATATATTGATCTACTTATTACTCATATATGTACTTGTATGTTGTGCATGCTAGCATGCTGACCGTTGAACTTACCAATTTAAGCATTGTAATGCAACTTTCTTTATCTTAAACTACGTGTGTATATTTAAATTTATTAAAGTTTATAAACAGATTGTACAAATGTGCTTATTATGTACATCTGGAAGCTTATTTTAATAATCCTTAAACGAAACGCATAGTAAATAGCATTATTATCGTGTTTACATCAAGCATGAATACAATCATTTCTATACAGAAAACATTTTAAAAATGATTTTATCGAAAGACTATATCAACAGCTTACTTAACAACTTAATATAAAGCTGGTCCATAAATCGTTAGCTTCGTTAAAATTGATTTCTCTGAGCTATATGAGAAACGTTCCTTCTTATCGATATTATAACAATTTACAAATATAATCGAAGAGGTCGAATTTTGCTGTCCTCTCTTATGCATAATTTAAAAAATTATTTTACAGCGTTTTACAAAACATCCAAATTTTCTGCCAATGCACGGAGGAAGCTTAATAAATTCCTGGTCTTGGCAAAAAAAAAATGAATATCTTTATGCGTAAAATTCTTTCTATTTTTCAACATTGTCTACTTTGAGGTCGATACACTTGGTCCAACGTTTTCCCATCGTATGTATCCTGTCCAAAAATACGACTTTCTTTCCAAATCTTTCTCCACCGTGCCTTGTTTAATAATCGCTTGGGGCTAGATCTGGCAAATATGGTGGGTGCGGAAGCCGTTCGTATCCTAATTCGTGGCATTTTGTTATTGCTAAAAATCATTCGGACAGCGCTTTAACGCCGATAAATATTCCTTTGAAGTTGACACGCGTCCATATTTAGGTCGATTGTGAGTAATCGCGAGATCCACCTTACGGAAACTTGATTAATTGAGATACGCACAGTCTCACCAATCTCATATACTTTCCATTTTCAGTCATTTATTACTATATCTGATGTGGTGACTTCATTTAGACGACTTGGACGATCTTCACCCCGAAATAGCGTTTAAATTCAGCTGGCCAGTATTGTATGGTAAATAAGGAACAGTTCTCATTACTTCACTGAGTTCTGCTTTTGTCTCATTATTCGTTTCCTTAAAAAACCAAGTATTTGATGGCTACTTTATATTCATTTTTTTCTATTTTTGTTAAATCTTGAGAGTTGTTTACCTTAAATAGCTGTCATCTACAAACTAACTGACGGGTCTGTTTGAAAATCTAACAGAATGTGTTGCCAAAGGTCGCTTTTACTAAAAATAGATATATTTCAATTCTAGTAGCATCACTTCGAACTGGCCCTCCTACAGTCGTGTTTACTATGTAAGTGAAGATCAAAATGTTCAGAAAATGTGGCAGACATTCAATGTGATCGATAAGTAGTGAACCAAGAACCTATTTTCTTATTTATACACCTGTACTTTAATACATTTTTAGTTTCTTCATCAAGAAATAAACTACCGTAATACGGATTCCATTTCTGGCAGAAATTAAACGTACGTTTTTAGGTGAATAAAACGCACACTTACTTTTATTTGAGCGTAGTATTAAAAGGTCTTTGTGATATATGGGTCGTCTAGTATTAAACACCAAATATTGTTAAATTCAAACACCAGAAACGTAATTCTTCTTTTAAACAACAGCATATATTTTCTTTGTATCCTCGATATAGGACATTTCTGTTACTAACATTTTAAGATAATGAAGTGTATGTTTAATATTAATTGCAAAAGAGGTATTTATAATTAAACGCGCCTGCTATTTTTAAGTGGTTTCTAGTGTTACTAATTTTGTTATTACAATGGCAACAGTAAACAGAATATACGAACATTGTTCATAACTGTTGATCTGAAGTTTTCAGTCTAAGCAGCTGCTTGCACATGAACTACATGAAAAACTGCTGATACATGTGAAATTTTTTGGAAAAAATGTGGTGTTCAATACAAATAGACATACAAAACCTGCATTGTATTGGCGTCTTTCCTTTCCATACTGAAAAAACCAAAAACCTAACATACGGGGCGTTTCATTTAAAGTAACAAAGCAGATGGCCAATACTGTAATGTGTATGTTTTATGGATACTTCAGGCGAAAAGGCAATATCTACAAAAACTTACTTGAAAATTCTTCTTTTTTCAACAAGATAACTTTAATTGATCATCAAATATTAAATAACAACGCTTATTGAATAACCAGATGTTCTAATGCTAGAGATCTAGTGATCTAAAGAGATCGAGACGTGAAGCATTTTCATCAGTTTATTCAAATCTTATGTGAAACATGCTTGCTTTGAACTTCATATAAATGGATTAACATCTTTGTAGCTTTAGTATCTTATCTTGCTACTTTACCAGACCTGTCCAAAATATTGTGTTGAATATCACAATATTTTCCATATTTAAGAAATTTGATGCTATATATTAAATCATTAAATTTAAATTATGTTTATTCCAGTGGTTAGCGATGCTCATCATCAAGGTTGGTTTATCGTGGGAGCAATTCAAATAGTGCTCAGTATCCAATCTTTACAATACTTTGGGACTCCCTTGCTAAAGTTGAGCCGTAAAGGTGAATCCAATACAGTTCATCTAGCATTAAGCAGTATAGCTGGTTTATCTTTCTTGCTCTTCTTTACAATAGGTAAGTTGACAGCATTTCCAGAATTAAATTTTGAAATATGAACAATCCAAAACTGATCTAGCTAACTAATGCAAAACATCTTATGTGGCCGGTTATTACAAGGTACTGTCCAGATTATGTTTCAAATACCTTTTTTTAATTATAAGAAACGCTGTTAATAAGCGTGTGAAAGTGAGGGAAAGTTGTAAGTTTTGGAAATTAATAGTTTTGATTCCGGATTTTGATTTGCGTGATATATCGCACTACGAGGATATCTAGTGACCCTTTTCATCATATCTCATTTCGGCGAAAATTTACCTTTTGTATCTTTTCCCAACATCAAGTGATTTTTTCGTAAAGGTACCATTGTCTGTTCGTATCACATTCATGATATCCATTAGTTGACCAAAAACGTTCCTTTTCCCAATTCCTTCCGTTTCTCCATCGCTCTTAGCGTCATCTCGATCGTGATTGGCTCCAATATTATCCGAAGCACAGCTGTCTAGCTCCTTATACACCTCGGAGTTTAAGTTTTCCAAATAATTTGGAAGCTTCTCCGCATCTTTAGGAACATTGAAATATGTTACAATAGTAGCACCAAGCAAAAAAATCGTTCGTAACAAATTATTGCACCACTATTAAAGTAAAATATATCGTTAAAATATTACTTTTTCAATTCACTCACATTAAAAAGAAGTTTGGTGCATAAGAGATTTTCAAATAACTCCAAAACCAATAACCAAAAGAAATTATTCTGCTTGCTGGTAGTATTCTTAAAATTCCCATAGATGCAGATAAATTTGCTAAATTGTACAGGGGTGCTACTAGGTAGGGAACAATGTCAGATATTTATGCTTATTTAAGCTAAAAATTTCAATTTTTTGAATTGGCTATTCTTAATTTTAGTACTAAAGTACTAAATTCTGCATCAAAAAATAAGGAAAAAAATTCGAAAATTAATAGTATTGTTCAATTATTTACAACTGCACATATTTCTGAGTTTAACGAAAAGAACCAAACACCTGATGACGAAGATACGACATTAGGTTATTTTATGGCATACCCGACTAATTCGATCCATGACGAATAATTGCATCCAAAACAATTCACAGAATCTTGGTAAAACATAAGTGGCAGTCCTTTGAAACAAAGTCCGGTACAAAATATAAGATTTACGGACGCTAAATATTGAAGGGAATGCCGTGAATGGTTTTGAGTTAGAACACAAGAAAACGATGCATTTTGGATAATAACCAAATTTTGTGCATAACCGTAAGAATGTTAGTGTTTAGGGTTCACAAAACGTCGCACGTGCCAGGAGAAGGAAATTTCCAAGATTCCCAAGTATTCTGCGCTTTGAAGAACAATAAACATTTTGGCTGTTTAGTTTTACATAACATTATTCGTAAATCATTAAGTTTACGACCAGAGGAAGAAGGGTGAAATGCATGGTATCAAATGGATGGGGATCTCCCACGTAACGTACCAGATTTATCGATTATTCTTACAGAAATGTTTGATGGTAGTTCCATAAAAATACCATAAAAACATAAAAGTTGATGGCTTCTTTCCGTATTTGAAAACATGTTGGCTGAAATAGTTTAGGAGGTATTTTATGTATGTAAATTTCCAAATTTCTATTTTACTCTCATTCCAATATATTAGCTTGCTTCAAAACTTCCTCTACAAAGGTGTACCTTTTTTTGCATATTACAAAAACTAAGATCATTATCTTTGTGGGTTTGCTTGTGTCTGAAGTGTATGGAAAAGAAATCAATATTACACCTTTCATGTCCTTAGTTACTTTAATTTTGAACGGTTTTTAACCTTCAATTGAAGCAAACCATATGTATTATATAATTCCTTTTTCCATTTTTGCAGATATTAGTTACGCCAATTGTTTCCGAGTGATGGCATTCTTTCAGTTCATCATGGGTGGAATATGGTTCGCCAACTTTACCTTCAAAAGGGTGAAGCACTTGCTTGTTGCGCGAGGATAATGGCATTTATTTATTATAAATCCGGAATGTGCCGTTTTTAGAGAAGCGTTTATTTTATTGTAAAAGTTCATAATAACTCGAAAGTATTTATATTTATAGTCATGCTATTATTTCTATTTGATTGTTTTTAGTAATATCGAGAACAATATAAGCGTTAGACGCAGTCTGATAGATAATTGTTTAGTGGTCAAGAAAGTTTTGTAAGTTTTACATTTTATTATTGATGTTAAATATAATAAATCGTTTCTTTGAATGACAATTTTTTTAAAAGAAGTATGCTGCAGTTATAAAAGTAAAAAATATTTCTGATGATAAAGCGAAATGAAACAAGCGTTTATAAGCAGCGGTAATCTTGATCATAAATCTATCCAAACAGATTTACTCTCGTCGGCTTTCCAAATAATACGTTTCCGACTTGATTTGTAGTATTTTTCAACGGGCTAACAGGAGCTCCCAGTATTTCCATAAAACTATTTTGAACTTGGCAGCTGGCATCTTTCAATCTGTCACCTAAGCCAGCCCATAATCCCATTTCGCAGTACCGAAATTTGTTTGAGATTTTGGGTTCAGAACTGATCTCGATGAAATTGTTGGCGTTGGTGGTAAACCCTGGCACGAATTTATCGTTCAGACGAATCTTTCCGTTCGCCGCAAAGTCGACAATCGTCTGCGTGAAAAAATCGCGAACTGCTTCGTCTTGCTGGTCATAGATTTGCGATTCTTTTAAGGGTGAACCGTCTAAATTCATCGGCTCGAATAGGTAGGCTAAATCGTCACCATGGCTAACGGTATCCTTTTCTTTAGCTGAAAGAACGTTTCAACAAAGTATTTTTACAATTAGTATTAAATCTTAAGGTCTTAAGTTAAGTTAAATACCGTTCTAAATTTAATCGATCCAATATTGTTAGTATTTTTTTTTTGTTAGTACCCCAATACCCTCTTATATTTAAAAGAAAGTATAATCTCTTGATCAACACTTACGATCATGTCTTCCAAGACATCATGCAACTCCATTTCTTGAGATATAAGAGAAAATAATTATAATAATTTCATGACTTCAATTCCGGTAGAAACGCGCGACAAGAATTTACGAAATTCCGCTTTTATAGTATAGCGAAAGGTATTAGTGAAAATTTTAGGGAACATGTTGTAGATCTGTTTTTCAACTTTCTAGGTAAGCCAATAAATTGGATGCGAAGGAAAGGTCAGAAATGTATAAAATAGCGTGTTTACGTTTACGATATCCGTTTCTATGAAAAAGAACGCAATTCTATTGAACAAGAAAAAAGTCTACTGGCCACTCAGTTTTAATAGGTTTACTGATGTAAAACTGACACATATTTAAGTTTTGTGCAACAGACAAGAACTTTTCTTTTTGAAGTTTCGAATATCTCGCATGTCTTAAAGTATAAAGGCCGTATAAGTAGGTACTTTAAGTAAGTTTTAGAGTACTGATAGAACAACTTTCTTTTTTACGTCGTTTTACATCACAGTTAATTAATCAAATAACTTACGATAGTAGGAAGTGTGCTGCAATACTTTAGTGTTTGCTAAGAATTAATTGTATCGATGTGTAAATGCGTAACTTGTAAATGTAACAAATGATAGATGCAAATTAAAGAAGTCAGAATAGGGAAACAAATAGCCCAATAAATAAATTTTTTTCTAGTTTAATAGAATGAATATTTTAGGTTCGCTTTCTCGTATGTTTAAGACCAGACGCTATTTTTTTCCCATCAATATGATTTAGTATCATCCATTAAAATATAGCCTACAAAAAAATATAATGTTCTCGTTAGTTTTCACAACATAAACAAACAAAAGCCAGAAACAGGGGGCTGAGTTTTTTGTGGAAAAGTACGTTTAACTAACTAAAACTTAATTTCCTGCAATTGTACATATTAACTATCGTTCTAACTTAACTTAAGATTAGATTTGGATATTAATTTTCACTTAAGGAAAATTAAACACTAGCTTTGCTTTGATGTTGTGTAGATTCTTTTTATTCAGATTTCTGGTAATTTTGGATTCTAGCGTTGCTCAGCGCTCAGAAGGAACAAACGTGTCAAATGTAGTCGAAACTTTCTTGAGCTGTACAAGCTGACAACACGACCGTTAGCCAAATAAAGCAATGATTATATACCACGATCCATTGAGTGGCACTGGAGAGGTAAATACATCCCTAAGAAGACTGAGTATAAAAAATGGTAATGAATACTATTTTTGCGATAACGAGGACTGTCTGTTAATCGACTTTAACGAACGTAATACCACAATTAACCAAGATATTGTGTCGCCCTACTTCGCCAGTTGAGATATGAAGAAACGTTCAGGGAAGCTAGAACCTCTAGCATGACAACGTTCTTGCCCACATAGCTATAATTTCGATCGATCCTCCACCGCCCCTATATTACCTCAAGTAATTTTCTTTTATATTCAAAATGAAAATCGGGGCTAAGAGGGAGAACGTCGCCGAAGAGATCCATAAAGCAGCGCTTTAGTTAGTTAAGCAATTTATACCATGAGATTATATTGAAAAATAATAAAAAAAAAATGAAATGAATATGTGGATCGCATTTCATAGTTACTCCTCACTATTAGGTACATGTACTTACCCTCAGCATTACGGTTGACAAGAGATAATCCATTAAGAAATGCGCTTCCTTTAGGTGCTTTCCCGACATGATCAAATCTGTACAAGAACGTTGGTGTATTGTTTTTAGACCACAAATCGGCAGTCATAAATGCTGGCAAATTAAATAATGCATCGGCTACAACAATATTGCACATCATAGCTATTTAATTACAACGTAGATACTTCAGCTGTTAGTACTTACCAGTTGCTTCTGATACCTTACTTAAATTATCAACAATGGTATGAGACGTTGATTGGATATAAGGTCGGAAGTTCAAAGGATCCAAAATACTCCAAAAAGCGTTACTTTCGTTAGTTACAGTGGCCGTTATAGCCGTTAGAGATTGTAAATCTTTTATCAACACCTTGTTGAGGTAATCGGGAATAACTTTGAGGTTTGACACTATCTCGTTTCTAAATTGGCCTGCGGTAATAAACACATAAATGTCTTAATGTCGATGAAAAAAGAAGTTATAATCTTGTACCGTTTACTGCTCGCTTAGTCTCATCTTTTGTTATACCGGTAAGAAGTGGTATATTAGGCCTCCTACCCTCTGACATATCATCGAGAGGTTCACGTTGAACCATCGCTGGCAAAGATCTGCCATCGTTGACACCTTCCGCCACAGGGGAAGGACTAAGAAGACCCGATAGTCCTGATAAGAAGCCTCTGTCTTTCAAGCGGGTGGATTCTATATAACTATCGCCCTGTGCGAATATACATTTCTGGCTTTATTAATTCATAAAAGAGCGTAATCGTGATCGCTATTTTTTTTAAATAATTCTTTTATATTAGTTACAACTACATTTGATTGAAGCTGATAGCTCTGTAATTGACTTTTTAGGTGAATGATCCGTACGCCTACTCAGTTCACCAATAGTTTTAATAGTTTTTCCTTGAGTCCACCGCTGTTGGGTTTGCAACTTACTGCAATTAACCACATTGAAAAATGGTGAAACTAAAGACGAATTCCATCCAAACATAGTTGAATAGAATAAGATCATTCCCTATTCAATTGCTTTGGTTTCGTTACGAAAATATGCATGTTTAGTGACAAATACCCTTTAAATGATTCAATAAACCATGAACAATAATTTTTAAAAACCCTCGATTAGGACTTGTTATGATCATATTGCAAAATCACATGATATCAGACCTTGACGATCGCCTCAGCGTCCAGTGCTTGCATGCATTTTATCATTTTTACGGTGTCATTGATTGGACATCCTTGATACGCTGCCACTTCCTTTGCGGTTTCACCTGGATTTTTGTCGATTGCCCAGTTCGAAATTGCTGTACCTGACATTGCAGCTACAGAACTAGGAATACCTGAAAGAAGTCTTAAGCAATTAGAGTGCCTCAGAGAACGGATTAATAAGAATAAATAGAAATCTTTTTGGAAGAGTAGCTATAACTCTACTGACGGTTAAACGGCATCTTATTAGGATATGAATTTCTACCAGACAAGAAGAAGAAAAGTGATATAAAGATCCGATGTAATGGAGGACCCATCATCATCAGTACCAAATAGATCATGTTTGTTACTAGTATTAGAAAAAAATCATAGAGCATACTTGAACTTAATAATACGCAGACGTTAACTATCCAGTATTACCAATTCGCTCCGAAAAAAATATGTTCAAGAAATTCTTTTAATTTAGTTTTATCAATTTGGTAAAATAAACATGGAATTGCCAAAAAGGACATCCGAAACAATCCACAAGAATTGATTAATACGAAAACTCAATAATATTAGAATAAAGTCTAATGCTAATAAAGTCTAATGATGAAGGACCCACAAATTAACTTTCTGTGCATTACACATGCTAAAACAATGCGTTTCGTAAGGCACACCTTACGAAAAATCAATCTAAGCTGCCCAAGCTAAATTTTACTGTGGAAAACGATGGTGCACCGCTCCCGTGAACAACGTCAACTCTCGTAGCCGTAAATGCAAGAATTTAATGTCGGTAGTTATAACTTTAATTTTAGTTTGTGCGGTAGAGCCACATACATTACAAATTTAAATACTAATATTTGATATATTCTAATTTTCGTTGGTCTTTTATTTATTTCTAGAAGTATATGGAAAGATGAATAAAAGTTTTCTTTATATGGAATGGAAGTTATCAATTATGCTATTAACTAGCAGTTTTAGAGAAAAAAATATTCTCTTTGAATTAAGGAAATTAGAATTTAAAATCGCTTAAATGAAGAACTAAAGAACTTCTTTCTCTTAAACAATATAGTGGCCTTTACCTTTCGCTAGCTTAGAGAGACCCAATAGTAAAGCGCAACTGCCTCCAGTACCCTGTCCCATAACTGATATTTTTTTCGCATCGCCGCCGAAAAACGCGATATAATTTTTAGTCCATTCCGTAGCTAATGTTATATCGAAGAGGCCGGCATTACCAGGAAAATCCGAATGACCTGCGCTTAAAAATCCCAAGGTGCCTAAACGATATTGGATTGTTACCAAAACAACTTTCTTCTTCATGAGGTGTTTCGGCTGAAAGTATTAATGGCAGTAAATGGGAGTCTGTTCATTATACTTGGTAAAGAAAGAGACACTTACGCCATACTGCGAAGCTGATCCATATCTAAACCCTCCTCCGTGAATCCACAGAATCACAGGCAATCCTTAAATATAGAGCTACGTAATTAGAATGCTAGAACGTTTAACACATTTAAAACTAGTTTTACTTCAAAAGTGCTTTTAACGCTTTTGATAATGCTCTTAGTTCATGAACTAAACTGAATGAAGCGAAACATTTAAAAATTAAAAACATATTGTAATGAACCACCAGCCCAGTACATTATAATTAAAAGTCTTTATTTTGTAATATTAATGTGCTATGTATTGTTCTATTTATCGGATATTTTCGTATATTATTTTTAACGTTTTCACGTCATATTTTTATCATTCACACTTACCATCATTTAAGTCGCTTCATATATTTATGGTTTAACTACTTTGAAAGACTTTCAGTCAAGCTCTTCAGATACTTTTCTAAAATTTATTGATTGTTTGTAACGCTAACGCCTAAATATCATTATCTTTGTTGTTACACCGAACGTGGAAGGTCCATCCCTACTTTTAGGCGAGCGCTAACAATAAGAAATAAGTAGAGTAGATGAAATCAGTGTTGCTACGTCTGGTGAAATTTCGCCAGTTCTAACGATTTTAAATCCAATTCAGTGATTTATCAAATACAGCAGTATTATTTTTTATAATAAATGTTATTTATTACAGACATTGCTCACATCAAATCAGAACGTATGTAAAATAGGTAAATATCTGCTACTGTCGAGTGATTATTTGATCAATAGCTGTGGTTGTAATGTTAAGTTGAAGTTTAAAAACGGTCTTTTCAATTCAATTTGTTTTAAAGTTGGCATTTTCATGCGTATAATAGTGTGTGGAAATCCGATATTTATCCAATTTCTTCTACGATATTTTCATCGATTAGGTATTTAATACGTATATTGTCACTGATTTATTTGGTTCGTAATTCCGTAATTAATTTCGTAATTCAGATACACTAAAATGAGAAAATTTTTAGCGCCTCTACGCCACAATTACGAATGAATCTTTGTGATCATCTAAAATATGGCCACTCACAAGTGCACATATGCATAATTAGAAATTGTACACAACTTTGTATTAATTAGTAGAATTAGCGAAAATATAACGATATTTTTGGTCTTGATGACGATTTTAATTTTTTGACGAGGCAATGTTGGATATGAATATGAATAGTTGAACGTGAAATGACACTGAATTCTTATTTCATAAATATCATCCTGTACATACCTCTAAATCTATTTTGTTCGTCTCTTAATATATTCTGTGTAGTTTAGAATAACGCACTAAATAGAAATCTCGTTGTCCAGCTGGTACCATTCCCTATTATTTACTTTTTAATATCGAACACTACAGTTACAAAATATATATTTTCTTTAGTGTTGATATAAATTTTCTAATTTTATGAAACCCTTTTCTCAGAGTAACACAAATTTGGTATTGTTCAGGAAAAACTTCGAATAAGTCGCATCTGCATTCAGTAATAGGATTTAAAAGTAAGAATTTCAACATTAGGATATCTAGATGAAATTTCAGCCACCGAAAAATTAAATATTTTGGTCAAAATAACAATTCTAAATTTCAGATTTAATATTCGGTTCAAAATTCAGCTATTAATTTTGCGCCTCTTTAAATGTTGCATCTTCACCCAGGCACTCTTCAAACCTGCTGAATGAAGATAGAGTTGTCCGGAAAGAAGATTTTGCAATGACTCTCTTCAGAATATTAAGGTTTCATTGTGAGATTTGCTTTAAATTGTTGATATTACATTTACCAAACACAAGGTTTACATATTATGTATGTATGCGACTTAAAGAAAATAGATTTAGTCTGAGAAAACTTATTTTTAAGGGTGCGCTATACTTCCTTTAATTCTATTAAATACACAAATTATAAGAGTTACATATTCTGGCGATAACCTTAGAATGTCTTTGCTTATTCGGATGCTCAGACGTTAAACTTAAAATGATCCTTTTAAGCTAATAAAATACAAAAATCTCTAGTATCTGCTTTAGCCAACGGTTTATCGAAGAAAATCGGGAATCCAGGACTCTATAGTATATGTTTAAAAAAAAAACACTATTTCTAGTTCTATATACAGATACGGTACTATGTCATTAAAATAAATTTACTAATCTATGAAGAAATCAATATTGGAATGTAGAAATTTATAAATTTATAAGCAGGTACACAATGTAAAATAATAGGTTACCAAATTAACCTTTGTAATTTTTCAGTAACAGGAAAAATGTTTTTGAAGAAAGGCTAGAAATAGCGTTATCATTAAAATTAAAAAAATAAAGTTTTATTATATTTGCTTGTATCTGATGACTATTTGTTTATAATTAATGGTTGTCTTAATATGGTAAAAGAAAAATCGATAAACATTTCAAAGATAACAGCTTGGAGTCATTCGAGAATAATTAAAAGTGTACAAAATAAGTAAGTAATAAAGAGTGTAAGCTTTTAATTTTTGTATACGTCTTGATATTATAATACTTCTGAAAACACATATCCAGAATAATTATTGAAAGTATATACTTTCAAGCGTAATAATTAAAAAATTTTGAATATAATTTTGAAAACTTAGCCACTTCTTCAGGTTGATGGATACCAATATTAAATTAAATAATCCAAATATTTATTAGTGAAGCTGATGTTTACTTGTACGTGAAAGAAGTAGATATATATATATATATACAAATTTTAGTAACAAAAAAATATATTAATATATTTACGGTGTGGTGTGAGCCTTTTTCAAAAATTGATTTGTTAAAATTGTACCATTTACAACATTTGTAAATGAAGGGATAATATCAAATTATTTATAACATTTCATAGTTACGAAGATGTCCTAATTGTTAGAAACATTATTGCACATTGCAAAACGTTGCAAATTTCAAAAAAACCCGTCTATGAACTGTAGTAAATACAAAATTTTATTTTATATAAATATAAAACTTTATTTTATTTTGCTATTTCATACCTCGCATTAATGATTGCAATTCTTACCTTTATTACTGTCGGGCAATTTCGGAGTAAAAATGTTTAGAA
The DNA here is from genome assembly GCA_020654165.1 of Oryctes rhinoceros. Classification (NCBI taxonomy): domain Eukaryota; kingdom Metazoa; phylum Arthropoda; class Insecta; order Coleoptera; family Scarabaeidae; genus Oryctes; species Oryctes rhinoceros. The sequence goes on from JAIOKQ010000001.1 coordinate 124,858, forward strand.
ACAAGCAATCCTCTTTGCCAATAACTTTTTCGGTGTCTGGGACAGGTTGAATACATGGAGGAGGATATTCCGTTGCGTTATAATCACCTTCTAAGACATACTTTCTTGGTCTCTAGCAAAATATGCGAAGAAAACATTGCCGAATCCGCACTAATAATCATTGTTTATTTCTATTACCTGGAACCGATGAATGCCCACCGGACTCTGTCCATAGCGAAGTCCTCGAAAGCTGTAATGAGGCGCATCTAGAAGACCGCGTACTGTTGCAGTTTTTTCGCCGTAATTAACATAAGCTACTGGTTCATCGAAAGGGGCAACGTCAGCTTCTATGCCTCCTACAATTCTTCGAACCCTATTACTTCTGCATTGTATATTTTGGCTTTTATACAAAAGTATAAGGCACAATACAATAATCGAATAACTAGATGTATGCATTTTGGAGTACTGTTTCAAGAAGCTTTGAAAGAGCAATATAAAAAATGATAAATTAATAACGGAAACAAATTATCAACGTATTTTCTTCCCACGCTATGTTATAAACTAATTTATTTTTTATCGGGTGTCTATGTTAATTAATGTTTTAAGATTAAATTTGAAAAGTTTTAATCCAATGTTTGTCGTTGCGTATTGGATAAGAAGTTATCAATGATCCAAACAAATTAGCGAGAACTGATAGACGATTCATTGAATTTCCTAAATAACTTTTCATCAAATTCGTATCTATCGATATCACATATTTCACTTATGAGAGGGCCAGAGTATTAACGGTAGGGGATCTATTGGACACCACGTTCTACACCGCGCATATTATAGCAATAGCCTCCATGCTTTTCTAACTATACGACACTTGTTCCAACAGAATTAAACTTCTTTGATTTGTTTTAAATGAAAATTCAATGTTGGATCAAACCGAGCTATCAGTTTTGCTAAACATAAAAAGTTGCCACTGGATTTACTGCAATCACAAAATTATTTTTTCTATGTCCTATAAAGACAAAATTGTAAGAAACCAAGAATTGAACAATAGACATCAACCCCTCTAAAATATCTCTCCAGCGCTGTTTTTCTTTTTAAGTCCATGTTCCAAAGTTAGCTATTTCAGCATAGAGTCTTAGTATTTGTATCAAATTTGGTGTAATTACTCAGGTGCTTCCACGTGTGCACTTACACTACAATTTACTGTGAGTTATTTTTATAACTCCAGGAACGGACGCTTACGCAAGTGTCGAAAGCTTTTGAACTTCAAGAAACTACGTTGCTCCTATGACTGCCCCTAATCTTCTAGACTACCGATCCTTCTTTTCGAACCTTTTAGTATCTTCGGCAATCGATTGTTTCGATGACCTATGGATTTCTAGAATTCTCCGGGTTCCCACAATATTTTGGAGTTGTCTACACGAATCATTGACATTTCATATTAACAAATTTTTGTCCAGGACTGGCGATATAAAATATCAGACTGTTAAAACTTTTGTGTGCTTTTCGGCGAAGAACGTTTCTCTATCGAGGAAAATTTTCAGAATGTAATAAAACAATAATGAACGTAAAAAAGTTATATTTTCTCCGAAATAATTGATAAATAAAGGACATAATTTTTTTTGGAAGAAATGACTGATAATTTACAAGAATCATTTCTTACTTACAATCACATATTATGCATTTCCACATACAATACAATAAGAATGGTAACAAATTATTTATACGTTATTCTTCTGAGTTAAAGTATTGTCTTCATAAGTCTCCAGAACATCTGCCAAATGTTCATTGTCTCTAGGTTTCTTAAATTGTCTTTTCCGTTGACTAGCTTTCTTCCTCTTTGGAGCTATTTGTTTTTTAATTCCATGGTCCTGCATAGATCTAATACCTGCAAATTATTGCAAGTCTATAGTATTTTTGAACATTGTAAATGATAACTTTCTTGTGAAATAAACTTTTTCCTCGTACATTAGAATCAAACTACCAACATTTCATTGAAATCTTTATATTATAAAAGAATTTTGTATTTTTTTTTCCAGCAAATTTCGTACAAAAAAAAAACAGATAACCAAATTCGTTACATTGAGTATCCCGATAATTTCCCAAAAGTATATAGGAATTAAAAAGGATTTGTTTTTACACATATATAATTATCCAGGGTGAATCGGGAGGAACAAAATAACAGGAGTATGTTGTGCATGTAAAAATAATGTAAAAAACTTACATGATCTTATCCGGTTTCCATTGGTTTTCAAGTTATAATGTAATTATAAATAATCAAAATTTCATACCCTAACAGTTTATTAATTATAAATACGTTACTACCAGACTTACTCCGACGTGGAAACCGTTGGATTTGCGTTAATAGCAGTTGCAGTATTTTCATTATAAAAATTACAAATAAATACCGTTTATGCCTATTGACAATTTGGATAAGCATGTGGCATTTTCTAGCAAACTTCAAGTAAACGCTAAATCATTGTCACAATAAAATGATACGGCCAACAAATTTGGTGAAATCATTTTGAATCTCCAAAAAATTGATTTAGATAAGTAAGAGGCAAAAACAACTTTTAACGTTGAAAGTACCGGACTGTTTACTTTTGGTATTTAATACATGAATACTTTTATTTTATTTACTGATTATTTACAAGAATAGTAGTTATTTTTTTTTTCATTACGCTATAACCTGTAACAAATGGATAAAATATCGAATAAAGGCATGTTTTTTTTGCATTATTTTCACGTGTACAATAAACTTCTGAAGTTTGATTCGTTCCTTCCGTCTTACCTTTCCTCTCCACTCACGAACAAATCTTTGGTCATGCCTTTCTATTGCGTGCGCTGAAGATAATTCTTCCCTTTGATCAACTTAGAAAAACTTTTCACATAAAAATTACTTGAAGATAAGTTTTACATAACAAAATCATATTCAACTACATAGTTCAGTTTTTGCTGGGTAATAGAAGTTTGGAACTTTTAAACGGAATTCCCTGCACATTATTGTTTTTCAGAACCTTTCTTAGATTCATAATATCAAACATTTTAAATATTCCCTATAGCTTGAAGTAATTTGCCGTTATTTCGGTAGATACATGAAAACTTTTACATTTGAGACTAACGATTCAATATTGGGCTGAATATTTCTTGGAATTCTCAGCGGCCCATGGGAAAAATAAGTATATCAATTAAAGTCTATAAGATAGTCATCGAAATTGTTGTCGACTCATATTGAAAACATATAAAGGATGTTGAATTTAAACAAACTAAAGAAATATTCGCTTGAGTAAAATTTGAATAGCCGCTATAGAATGCAAAACGTTCAAGATACCAGTCGTCAAATTATTTTTAATCACCTCAAAAATTAAGATAGCCAACAAAAATGTTGAAGAAAGAAGTCGCTGTATACTTGAATATAAATTTATGCAATGCAACACTTCTACAAATAACTTTTCCTCTCAATTGCTCAGGGAGATAATTATTTTTCATTCATGCACTATGTATCTTATTTACAAATATGGAACTGAGCTATTGACAGCTCCAAACGTTTACCTTGCTTTTCCAAGTACTCATCAATTTTCGCATCATCGACTACATCTACACCCACCGATCTCCACAATTTTTGGAACTCTTCATCTATCGGCATTTGGGCAGTCCTATCATTGTAAAATAATACTTTTTTCTTGTCCATCGGCCTAGTAATAAATATTATTTCATTTTGACTTTGTAGCGTCTATAAAAATAAAGCAACAAGTTTTAACAATAAACAGTCATAGTCTCCATATACCTTTAAAGCTTTTTCACAATGCGGTAAAGATTCTTGAATGTCTTCTAGCATAACACCACCTAAACCCTTCAGATCTTGTTGTTTTAATAGTTTCAATAAACTCTTACGATCTTTTAATTTATACATTGCCTTAAAAGTATACCTTCCATCCGGAGTAACCTCTATTTTTGGATTATTTTGTAATGCCTCTGTTGCAAGCCACTAAATAAAAAAATTCCCTTTCAATACGCATAAAATAAATAGGCCGAAAATTACAGCATACGATAAGCTTACTTGTTTAACTTTAGCACCAACATCTAGTTGGTTAGTTTCGCCTAAAATATCATCTAACGTTAGAGGATGCGTATCACCATCTTGATGTCTCGCTTTCATATGTTTAACTATTTTTAATAATACACCAAACCTGTATTGTGAACTTCCAGTTGCTGTTTTATACCTAGACAAAGACGTAAATTAAATGTATAGGTACAACAGATAATTCGTTATCAAACAATATTGCAGTTATTTAACGTACGTATTAATATCAAGCTTTGGGGTCGAATTAACTGTTGATTTTGCCTTCTTTTTATCATCCTTGACAGTCTCCGATTTCGTTTCATTCTTCTTTTTCTCAACGCTAAAACGAAAAAGGAAATGGTTATAATTCTTTCAATAAATTCTAGTGTTATCTTACGTTGGTGTAGATAAGGCCCGTTTTTTAAATAGCTCCCTCTCTTTTAATAGGGCTGGATCCATGGCTTATACACTACGAGATCTAAATTTTTCATGCAATTTTTATCTTATAAAATAACAGCTTTAAGGTTTGTAACAACCGATAATAATTATGACTTGATTAGTAACCTCAAACGTCAAATAGATGTCAAATATCCAAACAACGCAAGCTAACCAACATTTAAATTTTGAATTTATCTGATATCCCAAGGATATCACCAAGTACCACATAAATAAACACTTTAAAAATATTTTTATACTTGTATTATCTTTTATTTCTATTAATGTATCATGGAACAAGTTTATAGATAGTTTATAATTGGCGTTTAATATGTGTAATTTATTGAATGGATCGTATGTGTATGTAACCACTCAACCATAGATAGTTGTAAGTTAGTAATATTCAAATAAATTTAGTGGTAAATTATTTCTATAATTTCTTTTTAATCATAGATAACTTTTATTTATTTCTGAATGATTTATAAAATATTTGAAATGTATTTACTTATACTATTCATAGATGTCACAACGGTTATTTGCAGCAGGTATTTGAATTTTGACAGTAAGAATGCGGTTGGAAACTATGCTAACGGTGTTGTCAAAAGTAATATGGCTCCCTTGAAGCTTTAGTGAATAGTGTTATTTTTCAGCGAATTTCGGTTAAATACACAGTTAAATAGTGCGTAACTTTTCGTCTGTGTTTGTCCATGATAGCTAGAACAATATAAACGGTATGCCAGTTTAGTAATATCATTCGCATACTTTAGAACCGTGTCCAACCTATTTTTACAATTTAAGTGGCAAGGCTGTTTTTATGTTTTATTTCTATTATTCTATTTATAACATACTTAAGATTACCCCCTTCCTACAAGAAGTAATCAAAACGGGAGAAAGAAAATTAAAACACATGCACCATTTTTCTTATTTTTTGCAACCGAAGGACGTTATCCTTATTTGACAATTTCGTGTTCATACTCAAATTAAACACCGTTCGTAAAGAATCTTATGCCGTTTAAAATGTAGTGGGTGCAATTGGCGATAGTGAACATTCGCAAGTTTCGCGTTTTCCAAAAAAAAACCGGGAAGAATATACATACATGATTTTGGGTACATTTTAGTGCAGCCAAAATGGCATATACGTGCCCAAGAGATCTTGATGGCTTTATGGCACATTTGCCAAACCCCGATACAAAATTTCGCCAACAAGTTGGGGCTGATCTTCTGGAATATTTAGCAGAACCGTCTAACAGCATCGTATGTCAGGATATTGGACAAGTAATTGATGGTTTAATACCATGGATGCAAAGCAGTAATTATAAAGTGAGTACCTAACCTCTTTTATCTATTTCTACTACAGTCGTATAGGTATTTATTACATTATTTTCTCTTTAATTTTATGACCTTTTGGATTTTCAGCTGTTTTGAACGTCTCTTAAGTAAGCGCGTATTATATCAAAATTTCAATTGGTGACTTTATTGCACGACCTTGACGATTTAGAAGGCAACTACTCCGAATATTTCTGATGTATTTGTTTATATGTTATGCAACTTTTATTAGAAAAAGTTTCGTTTACTTTCTCAAGAGAAAGAATAATACACCCATTTCTAGAGATATAACATGTACCGAACTATATAACCAATTTTAAATATTTTCCGAAGGCGATACGTCCAGGTATTTTTACAATACTATCTATCATCAACACAATTTTCTTGTTTGTACAAACCGCAGATGCCCAAGCGTTGCGTAATTTTTTTAGTGCAACATGTGGATGTTAATCATGCATAACTTATGGTTACATAGATTTGTGTGATAAAACCGCTTATTCACTGTTACTGAATATGATGTATTCAACATCTTATTTAAGATTGTAATATTGTTTATCTTTAAAATTTGACATGAATAAATAGTTTACATGTCAAAACAATATAAAATATGAATTTCAAAATCTAATCTACAGAGTGACTCAACTGTTTGGCCATTTATCACAGCAAACATAATTTGACGTATGTACATACATGTAGTATACAGAGTCTCACAGGATGAGCTTCCGTTAGCTGTATATCGGCTTCCATATTTGTAAATTTACAAGCTTATCTTGTTCTAGAGGACCTTATTTTAGGCAAAATATCGGCACTTTTTTCAATTTTCGGTTTCGCCGGAAATAACATAATCTTATTAATAGAATTGCCCTAATTTTTAGCAAACAGTTGAATTCAGCAATTAATTTGATCTATTTGACGTACTTTCGATTGATCTAAACATTACTGTTTTAATATCAACTTGATATTGATGATTTTAGCAAAATTCTGGTAGTACTTTATCGCTTATTTACTTATTTAAAACCATCAATGGATGATTGTTACGGTTTAGATATAAATATAGGGTATTGGCAAGTGTTTCCGTTTTTTGTTCAAATATTATGCAGGATGTTAGTACCTATCGATCAAATATGTTAAACTTCAAACAGTAATGTATGCGTAATTGTAAATAGTACACCCTGAACATTTGTACAGTACATGGTGGATCGTTAAATTTTTCATTAAACAATAATATAATGAACGTATACTGTCGAAAGGTGACTTTTAACATTTGTCGCTCATTTAGCGTATGAATTTAGTAAAGTTTAAATTTCTGGTGGGAGTGCGATAGCGTATTACTAAACTTGCTAATATATCGCACATTTCATAATCTAGTTTTTTTTGCGTTCCAGAAAATGTCATATTTGGGATCATGACAAATCAGAATTACGTGAATGTATTGATTGTTTATAGAGAATTATTTAAAACATTTCTAGCAAAAAATCAGAAAAAGTAAACCAATTGATGACAAAATTGTTGAGATTGCTGTTATGGAATAATTTTATACTAACCTGTCCGGTACCGCTTCGAGAAGCTGCAACAATCTTGGAAATTTTGCGAATATCCATTCAAAGAGTGTTGCCAAAATAAAAATGGAGACCATTTTAATACGAGCAAGCGCGAGACTTACATCTCCAAGATTTTTTTAAGAAGAACGCGTTTTTGTGTTCTCTATATCGTGTTAGTAAGGTGAAAGCTTCTCGAGAGAAATTATATAAACAGCTGAAATATCGTTTTGCACTATTAAAGATAACCGTAACTCACATTTTTACAACGAAGTCTTAAATGGCGAAAGATATTTAGACATATTGCGAAATATTGTCTAAGAAGAATTGGATACATTGCTAGTTTATTTAATTTGTTGCCCGCTTGGTTTCCTATGAATGAGATATGTTCTCATATTTCACGTGCTGTCGATTTGATGCCTCCGGATTTCTACATCTGGGGCTACGCTAAAAATAAAGCTTATAGTACTTCAGCGACAAATGTTGAAGAAACCAAGGAAAAAATACGAGTAGCATTGAGTTGTTTATTTGAAAAGCAAATACGAAACGTTAGTAGTAATTAAGTAGAAAAACGAATAAGTAATAATAATACAACCAGCTATGTGCAGACTTGCATTTGGCCGTAACACAGCTCATCAATGAAACTTTGGGGAAGGCGGTGAAATTGTCGCATATTTACGAAGATGAAAGTAATATGTACTAATGGGGGTACCTAATTAAACATTACAATAATCACTGAAAATTCCGAAATTAATAGCTATATCGACCTCCAGAGAATTGGGCAAAATTAAAAGTTGCTAATTTTGAGACCCATTTATTTATTCTAATATATCGCATTTTCTATATTTTGTTCTGTGGAGAATAAAATAATGTTGTCTTTTTTTTCCTTTAACAACGGGTAAACCCGGCGTTGGTAAGAATGGCATATCGAGGTGATTTTGTTGAATTTTTATTTTTTATCTCACAAACAAATCCTTAGATTAATCTCAATAACGGTACTACAAGTGGTTATTCTGTCACTATATAATATTTGATGTTTGTAACGACAACTTTTCAAAATGTTTGCTTTATTTGGGTACTTCTTAACATATTATCGATTTCTCCATATACGATAAATATTCATAACCGTCTTTCATATTTTATAAAACTGTTTGTAGAATTGCTAATAATGATATTTGATGTAGAATTTTTTTATGATTTGCAATAGAAATATGCAGAGTATTTTATTTAAAATTACAGTACAATAGTTAGATATTAATGGTTGGCGTTTAACATATTTCATGGACAAATGTTAACAGCCTGTACAATATTACTATAAAATGGAAATACTTTTCAATAGTCCATATTTATAGCTTACCAACTCGTAACATGCGTTTTAAAAAAATTGGGGCAATCCATTTAAGAAAGTGAAGCTTATGTTACGGAGAAACCGGAAGTCAGAAAAATGTGCGCAGCGGGTCCCCTTTAACAAGATAAATGTGAATGCCGGTAAATTGCAAAATTTGGGACTTACTTAGTTTCCAATATACAACTAACGTCTTGTCTAATAATTATGAATGCATCACCTAAAACTTCGCCTTTATCAAAGCGTGTCGCAATTAATTGTAACTTATCTTTTTTTCGAATATTCCACCTTATATATTATATAATTTTTTACATTCCCAATATTTTTTACTAGAAAAAGAAGCTATATTTCAATTAAAAATAGATGTTTTGCGGAAGTTTATAGAGTTCCTTACATCTTATGACACCGCTGACCAAACATTTGATAAGCCCGCACGTTAACCTGGCATTTCATACGATCACTCTTGATACTGTACAAAAACTGAATTTTCGTTGATTACTTCAGTCACTCGAAAATCGTTCAGCAAGGCTTACAAGAATTAGTTGACAAGTGTCTATATTTATTAATTAAGTTTAATTTTCTCTGTTTAAAATCGCAGGAAAAAATGGTTTACTTACATTAGAGGCTACTAATTATTATCAATGTTGGAGTAATGACGCAGATCGCACAGTAAACAAGAAAGACATGAACAACACAACAATGTGTACATTGTGTCGCAATTCTGCCCGTCTAATAAGAAAACGAATTAATGTAGTGCCCTTTAATTAATTCTTTTAATAGTGATATTGTAATCTAGCAACATTGTCTAGTTAAGTTTATGCGCAGACGAGTCAGGTGGGGGGAGGGCTCGTAAACTGTTGTGTGAAACTTGTATACTTTCTACGGAACGCTCTGTGTATGTTTACGGATTTGCATAATACCTAAAACTTTAACAACATGAAATATATGAAACCATATTAATGTATGAAACTATAGATAATGTACGAAAGTAACAGTAGAGTGAGTCATCTACATATGAAGTGAACATTTGCATCTGGCCAAAATAATAGCAGCGTTCATCTCATTGAAGTCTTATGAACAAGATTACAAACAAGAAAATCCAGAAATATTAGCCATAAAAGGAAAACGACAGTTCGTCAGGAGAACACGATGGTACCATATGCAAGAGTTGCGTTCTTTTATAACAGCCACTGCACCAAAACAAGAATAAGATCTAAATGTTTCTGCTAGAACAATCCAGAGACGACTGAAAAAGAAGGGTTTGGCAGTTCGAAGTTCAAGAAAAGGGGCCCTTTTTGCAAAAGCAATATATTAGAGGACGTCTTATGTCGCTAAGGAACATGTTAAATGGCCGGTAGTAAAATGTTGGAATAGTCTCTGGATTGATGAGAGCAAAATCGAACTGTCTGGTTCAAAAGAACGTAGAACGTACGTTAGAGTAATTACCAGCTTATCATCCACAATATACTTTAAAAATTGTTAAACACGGAGGTGCAAAGATTATGATTTGGCGGGTCCAGGGCCCATATATTGGATAAGAGACATTTTAATTCAAGATGGGTGTCTTCATATAATGGAACAGGTTATGTTGCCTTATGCGGAAGAAGATATATTATTAAATATTATAATTATTTAATATAATAATTAATATTAATAATTATATATATATATATATATTATATTATTAAAATGGGTTTTAATGTATGACAATAACAGCAAAAATACCAGCCGAAGAGTAAAGGACTAGTTACTTGATAATTGAACTGGAGTTCTGGAGTGGCTAGCACAATTTTCAGACCTCAATCCAATAGAGAATTTGTCGACCGATATTAAAGAAGCAGTCTTCAAAGAAAAACCAAGGTTACAGCAACAGTTATGGGAAATTGTTTGAACTGCTTGATATTCTATTACCTTGGTAGTTAATTAATCATTGACAGTATAACTGAACAATATACAAAGTAGAATAATACTAAAGGTTAAAGAACAAATTTTTGACGATTTTTTGAAAGATTAACTCACGTCGCACGTTCTGAGTTAGTTAGCAATGACTTTAAATCGGAGTAACAGTAAAATATAAACACAAAGAAAGGCTAAAAATGTAAAAAACAAGATTTTTGCAGTAAAATATGGGGCCAACTCGTATAAGTAACTTAAGAGATCACTTTTTCGGTCAATTTTCTGCAGTTGCCTAGATAATTAGAACAAAATATTAATTTAATTAAAAAAGTGAAATATCTGCTAAATTATTGCAGATAAGACTACCGTACGGCGAATAAAAGTTTTAGGGCACCTATCATTTAATTTCACCTTTGTTCAGGAAATGTCAACCGTAGATATTTCCAAACTTAATGTTTTTGTTACTCCTTTCCGTTATAAAAGGATAATCAAACAATCGGGCCATCTAAGAGATAAGAAACACTAACAATTTTTACTACGTGTATTTAAACAGTATGGCAGCGGCACATAACACTGTCTTTAAATTTTCTTTTGTTGTATGTGCTAAAAATAAATCATTACGTATTTGCATTCAACACGCACCTATACACTTTAAATATTTGCTAATGGTAGATAAAGTAAAAATTTGAAATTTATTCACACTTCTGAATCACATTGACAATATGCATATTTGGACGAAGACCTCACCTTAAAGAATTTTTTGTTATAGTTGCTAGTTTCGTAATCATAAATGTTATTGATGGAATTTGTACGTTCACACTGTGTAAAGTCGCAAATTTCTACTACCGTCGCAAGTACTTCCTGGTACCTCGTTTACTTTCTTTTGAAATTTAATTTTACTTTTATTAGTTCTTTTAATTCGCGAACAGCAATATAAATATTTAAAGAATAAATTCGTCCTAAAAGCCTTCTGTGATGTATCGGGTACAATAATGAGTAATTTTGATCAATCGAACTTGACTACATCGGATGTTAATGTAGTGCTTGAGTAGCAAATAACAACTCTCTGATCAATTTACAATTAAAGCTTCTAAATTAGACATATTCGGAGATAAGTGCTGCATAATATAAAATCATATTAATCTATACCGGATGTTCAGTTTCCATATTCCATGGTGCAAGTCTGGGTTTGTAAATAGAATACATTCTACATAATTACGTTTTTATAGCTAATCCCTAGATTACGTACGCTAGTTCTTGAGATAATTGAAATGATTTTGCGAAATGCTGCCGTCTCTTTCAAGACCGATATCTTAAAAGACTTACATGTTAGAGCTGTGATTCGAATTTTATTCGATTAGTTCGTGGAGCTTTTGTCATGATATCTTTTCTACTGTACAATCCTTTTCAATATTTGAGAACATGATACTGTTCTACAATTTTCTTATAAATAGTTTTCTATGTCTGATATGTACGAAACTATGCAGACAAGTTTCATGTTAAAATGCAGATTGTTTGCGACAAAATACTATAAACTTTTATTTTTTTAAAGATATTCATTAGAGATAGTTAACATTTGTAACATTTAACTTATTCTTACAATGTCATCTATTCTATGCGAACACTTGTTTTTTTTTATTATTTTAAATAAAACATAGTGTTTCATGCAATTTTGCACTTATCTTTGTTTAAAACATGTTTTAAATGGTCGGTACCATAAAATAGACATTTTAAACAACTTCGACAAGTGTTCGGTAATGAGATGTTTTCCAAATGGAACGTTTGAATTTCTGCACGGTATTTTACATCGGGTATTCTCGGATCCGGATCTGTTATCCGAAACCTCGGATCCAGATTCGGTATTCGATAATCTTGAATTCGTATTTTTCATTCCGATAATTTATTATCCGCTAACGTGGATTTCCGGCTAAATACCTGCAATAGGTCGAGTAATTAACAAGGAATATAGATATAATAATGGGATTTATTGAACACTTCTACAATGCAAAGTTAACTTTGAATTGTGCGCATGAAAATTCAGAATGCTTCGATTAAAAAAAAAATACATTTTTCTCTATACAACGAAAGTTTGATGTTTTCTTTATCAAACACTTTCTATATTGCAAAATAATAAGAGAGAGGGGGGAATCGGGGTGACAGTTGATCTGGATCCAAGAATCAGATAGTGGACCCAAAGATCTGGATAGTTTTAGGCCCGAATATCCGAATCTCAATTTTTGTTTTTGGATTCCTACATTACCAGTTAAGAAGTATCCTTTTTTTAAATTATTTGAGTCTTTCCCGACCGAAAAGCAATGTTACTTCGTTAATACTGTTCTTGAATCCTTGTTGATAAAATGATTGGATGGTCAGAAAACACTGCACTTGGGAATAATTTGAAGAAATTGAATTATGTGACGCAAAAGCAAATAGCACCGAATGTAAAGAGTGTAGCTGTTATTTGGATTAGTCGGGAGAATGTATGGTGACTGTTACTCAATCAAGATATTGCCATTTATGGGTGCTCTGCGTATATTTTAGACCTATCGGTATATGATATTGATTTACTACAACTTACAGAACGCTAGCAAATTGTCAAGTATTTTCGGAACACACACTTCGCTGCTGCAAAACATTGGAACATATTGGCGGATTGCCTAGAAACATTTGTCTATTCTTTCCTAAATATCTCAGAAAGCCATGCTGCTGGAGTTATGATTATACAATCAAAAGTATGTAATATTGGTTGACGTAATATTTCTTATTAAAATTAGAAAAATTGGGATTCGTTTGGATAAAATTCACGATAAAGAAAGCAGATGAAGTATGCTTTGGGTTAATTAATAATTATTTTTCTAATGAGAAATTGTACCAAGGTGAAACCGCTATGGAGAATGCAAGTAGATATTACTTGGAAGTCGTGCCAGACATTATTAAGTACAAAGCAATTTAAAAGTTACAACATCCTTAAAAAGATTAAGAGGCAATTACCTGGCGGCATGCTCTAAGAGATAGTTTGCCTCTTGAAACTTCGGAATTGTATAGACTAAACTACGATAACACTAAGGGACACAGAAAGCATCAAAATTACGCAAAAAAAATACGAAACCGAAAAGGAATATGATGAAAAATAGCTCTGTATCTGCATTATTTATTATCTATACTACATGCTGCATGTTTCTTTTTAATATTACTAAATATTAGGAATTAGAACTGTTTGTTTAGTGAATTAAGTATCAAGTATTGTAAAAAATATGTATTTTTTTTTTGTTACTACTGATAAAACGCAAAAATAGTTAATTTTATTACCATAAAGTAAAACAAGCGTAAACGAATTATTAAACAATACGTGATTAAAAAAAAACGTTTTTTCTTACATTTTGTTTTAAATAGCTGATATTGATTGTTGAGTGTCCCCCTTTAAGAAATTCGACCAGAAAGTTATTTCATATAAATTTTTATTATTTAAATTTCGAAAATGCTTAAAAACTTTTACTGTGTTCTTATTATATTTTTTAATGCTAAAAAAGCTCAGGGTAGGGTGTTGTAGATTAATCTATGCTTCTATTGCTTCCCATGTTAAATTAACTTGTCTTTCATCGTTCATTCTTATGAGGTGTTCTATCCATTTCTTCTACTCCATCTTTTCTTTAAAGGCTTAAAAAAAATAAATATTATAAAAGATGCAGGTGGAAAGGGACAAATCTGACGTTCGAATGATATCACTAAGAAGAGAACATTCTTACGTGGAGGAATTCAGATTCTATTTGGTAGCAGAAATGTTACTATGTCAGCAACAGCGGTGTTTAAAGCAAACGTGAACACTGAATGTTTTAAAACATCTTGGAACATTAAATATTAAATGATTTTTAATAAGGATGCAAATGCGATTTACCAAAAAAGTGTTTGCTTTGGTTCGTAATAAAAGGGCGAGTAACAAATTTACGCAAGTCAATATGTTTAAATTGTTATTAATATTTATACACAAACATGTGAGGTGTTTTGTTAACTGTTAACAGTTGACTAAATTATTTGTAATGTAACCCCTTCAGTAGAGTCTCCTCTTCTCTGGTCAAAAGTTGTTGATTTTGTTTCTTTTTTGTATACATATAATTTACACGTTACGAAGGGTTTGATGATATTGTTAAAAAATTAGTTTGCAAATTTGGATTCAATGTGTAATTAATTTAGTAATATATGTATATCTTGCATATCGGCAAAATAACGTTCTTAATCAGGCATTAATGCTTTTCTTCTTTATGAGCCAAAGTAGTGAGGTAAATTTAGGTTTAGTCCGTTATTGATTACGAGTGTTGAATAATATATGTAAATATGTACTTAGCAAGACAAAAACCTGCATTCGGCATTACATTTTGTGGGAACTGCTATCTACTATATAATGTTTCGTGAGTCTTTGCATATAACTAGGCGGAAGTGAATCCAGCAGTGAGTATGGTTGCAACTATCGATTTAACAATAACTTGGAGAGTAGCTTCAGGTGTATCGTTAGGCAAATTATATTCGTAGGTGGAGCAGTATTTACAAAGAGATTTCAAGATTTCAGTTGTGTTATGGTTGAATTGTACGATTCCAATTTTTTAATGTTTTTTAAAAATTTCCGTTATCAAATTAGAATTGCGCTTAATTCGCCTTTAAGCTGCTAAGCTCGGTAAATACAAAGAATAAGCCAATTGTAGATCTATTACACATTTAACATTCATAACTATAAGATTAATCCATAGAAGTTTTGTGTTGAGATTACCATAATTGTTGGGAATTTTTTTACAATGAAATTCTTAACTATTTTTTGGTTGGAAAACCCACCCTTTGCGTTAAGAACTGCTTGAACAATTCGCGGCGTCCTTTCAATTAATTTTCTTAGTGTATCGTTTGGGATGTTGTTCCATTTTTGTATGAGAATATTCCAGAATTCATTGGAAATAGAAGAATTTAGATTCTTCTAGCAACTCAATAGGGTTGAGATCGAGGCTCTGTGGTAACCATGTTATAATTTGTAAAATATTCTCTTTGCTCATTCAGATACTCTGTGGATATTCTGGATGTATGTTCGGGATCGTTTTCTGACATTTTTTTGGCCCAGTAATTCCCAGAACCTTAGTACACTTGATTACTTTTTTATGGGGCTATTTGAGAGAGAAAGTATATTTGCAAAAATCTTTTAAAAATAGTGATCGGTTGGAAAGAATAATTAGGGAAGCAATATAGGGACATGTCGAGGAAAATGAGCAATGATAGTAAATTAAAAATCGATTTGTTAAAGATGTATCCATTATTTTTAACAATGAAGGTAATGAGTTTTTGTTTTTATATTTTGTTCCGAAATCAAATAAATTATGTATACTTCTCTCTTAGTTCAATTTTAATCTTTAAAATTTTACGTTGGAAACGAAGTTTGGACAGCTTAATCATAAATTTTCAGAAAGCGGAATTTCTTGCATTCTTTTTCTCCAAAAAATTGACAATAAAGGAGCTTCCCAAATGTAGAAAATTTGCGAACACACAGTATACTAGTAAATTAAAAACAAAATTGCAGGTTTATCAGCAAAAATTAATGTAACTAATAGCTTGGTAACGTCCTATGCACATTTTCTATTGAATCTTGGTTTTGCAGTTGGACCAGAAAACCATGTTATTTTGAAAAGTTGCTGTTACTGACAAAAATTGCTTTGATACACTGCAGAATTTTGTTTTATCTTGTTTATGAAATGAAATAATTTTAATGTCGTGTGCTTCACCATCCCTTGTCAGTCGAGCAACTACCAGCCATTTTCCTATTTCTTGGCCAACATGTTTTAATATCAATATATAATTGACCTTGGTGTAAACGTAGGAAGTATTAATAGTGGAAAATTCAATGTTACACTAAATTGAAGATATTCAATGAGATCAATTGGAAAATGTCGCCCGTGGACAAAATTTAAACACAATTCAATAAATTGAATAAAAGCCATTGCTTAATAATCAGTAGCGACTTATTGCGGGTGATTCATATTGCGACAATTGCTGAGACAAAGACTGAGTACTACTCCTTTTATTCCATCTATTTTTTTTGTTATTTCTCGAGGCATTTCCAAGTCATAAGAATTACGTATTAGAGAATGAATTATATTAATTTATTTATTTTCCAGTTTCTAGATAAATTTATCGAAACAAGAATGTTCACGTTTTTTCCTTGCGTATGGTCATCGATCATTTGCAGCAATCAAACGTAACTCAAACCGAGAAAGTATCAGACGTACCAGTACAACAATAACATAAACAATCTATATTTAAACAGTGATTAATTTAAAGTTATCGATCGATGGTAGAGAATAAATAATGAATATCTGACTTTCTCTTATTTGCTCGTCACACGTACATACATTTCGCCTCTACAGATGTCTTTACGACACCCAATCGATTTGAATTTTAGTACAATGCGTCTTGCGTGTCTCTCAAGAAAGAGACTATGTTTTTGAAGTATAGAATAGCTTTGTCTGTTTTGTAGGCTTATTTACGATTAACTTGTTCCCTATAGAAATCACATGTGGAAAGTAGGCAAAACAGTTGATTCCAATGGAATTGTAATTTATACATAATTTTTTTATTATGTTAACTTTCCTTGATTAAAATTTACGATAATATTTAATAATAGCCAACTAAAATTTTATTTGTTTGGTAATAAGAAATCATGAGAATTAATTTAGATATGGGACCTACAATTATGGATTTTATATTTGCTTGGCGGTGTTTTCTATCTTCCAAGAATTTTTAGAAAGTTTTAGATTGACAATTGTTTGAATAATTTAGTTTTTTGTTTTGAGACCTTATCTTCTATTGCCGAAAATAAAAGTTATTTGTGCAATCATGTTTTAATTTTTTTTACTTTAACCCTCGTTCTCTAGTTTTCGATAGATATTAATGCTTTAATCTGAAATAGTATAAGTGCCTAATACGATAATTTTTTTCAAGCAAATTACACTTTCATTTCATAAAATTAAGTATATAATTTTCGGCGATGTATTCTCTTGGACAAAACAATTTATTAACGAATTAAAAATAAATGTACTGATTGTTCGCCACCAACTACCTAGCACTGGCTAACATACTTGCTCTACTATAAGCTTTAAAAGCAAATCTGTGCGGAGGTACTAGGCCTGGGGTGTTCATTGTTAAGTTTACTTCCATGAAATAAAACAAAGAAAGTGTTGAGGATTTTGAATATAATTTTTCATGTATTTTTCTAGGATATGTAACATATTTTATAATGTACCAACATCAAATTTCTACAGCAAATTCCTCAAAATTTCCTCATAACCCAAGTATATGAAGTAGCTTTGATTATAAAAAGGGACGCGCAGTGGTGTCCTGGGATGTCGGCGGCAGCTCTAAGGGAACAGTCGGGCGCGATCCATACTATCGGACCATGGTTATTATTAGAGAGGACAAAAGCGAATGAAATCATCTTTTTTACAGCGACGAGGCAGACTCGTGTCTATTCGCCTCATAAGAAAGTGTTCGTGTTGTCTACTGGTTTCTCCGAGAGTCAACAAAACACGAGTCTATCTAGTCGCTGCGAAACAGCTATGATGTCACTCGCTTTTACCCTCTCTAGTTATTAAATGTAGTTTGGCTGACAAAGAAAGGGAGTTTTCTAACTCTATCAGAGGCAGCAAAAACAGTATCAGAAGTACTGAGACGACATGCAACTCCAAAATATCATATACGCAAGATTTCGAAAAGCTGGTGATCAACATAATTGTTAATGCAAAAAAAACTAAACATACTGAGCTAGTTCTGCTATTGTACGTTTTTCGCACCTACATTGCTAAAGGAGAGGGATCATAAATTAAAATTAAAATTCATTAGAAGCTTGTAATACGACTGCAGTCAATAACCAACGCAGATTCGATCTGGTGCTTAAGTATTTCCGACGCATTAAGACATGTATCAATGCCACAATGGAGGGGCTAAGCCTTGCTTCTCGCTTTTAGACATACTTGTTGAGGATGTGGCGTTTACTACTGTGATTAGATGCCATTCAAATGCATAAAGGAAGAAGAAGGCGTGATACTTTGGCTGGACGCTTGCAACAGATCACCGAACTGGGAGGCCGGTCTCACCTCTTTTTGTTCTCGATAAACGTCACGATGCTAGAGCGATGAGGTGAGTTGTTTCTTTGAGGATAATAAAAGGCCGAGAACTTGAGTGTTCGGAGTGAAGAACCATGTTGGAGATCGTCGTTCGGACGGAAATCTTAGCACTGGTTCTACGTGCGCACTGTTTGAGTAATCTCAAAATTTCAATCTTTCTTACCGAATGCAATCAAGGACAGTTAACACAGACTGACTAATAACGTTGAACATGTTACTAGTCTTTTAAGCGGAGAGGCGAGCTAAGAGAATATCAGGGTGTGATGATTCACAACTGAGAACCCTCCATCCAATTGCTCATGTCTCCGCTATGTGCAAGGATTCATTAAAACTATCACTATGAGAATGTATTAACGAGATTATACCTGCTGCGCTGTTAAAATCACACCGAAACAGATTTAGTCAACATACAATACGAACGACCATACAATCAGTCGTTTACAGCATTACGATGATTCCTCTCGGCAACGTCTTGACCTATGCCAATGCATTGAGTTGGTTAACGGTGAAGGCTCCCTAATATAAAGTACATATACAACGCGCTTACTTTGGGTTAAATAATTTCTCACTCTTTCGTTGTCTACAACATAAGTCTAGAACGATGGCACATAATACTTTATGTTTATCTGCTGTGGTTGCTATACTGCGAAAAATCCTCAACAAATAAATACATTTATAACCATTTTTGTAGAATCCTATTAGATTTCTAAGCGTAATAAATTACTATGTGCACCAAATATATAAGGCCAACGTTAAATGTTTTCGAAGTCCTCGTTTGGTTTTAGCAAGTATTAAGTAAGGGAAAAGAGAAATGTACTTAGACGTTTTATCTAAATATACAAGCACACATATATCTCCTCTATTCCCGGACTAACTTTCCGCGAATATATTTTTAGAGAGAGTTAGTCGTGGTATTCGGCCAAGTCGACGTATCTTGCACCACATGTGCACGCGATTATGTGTACATACGTACCGGTGGTCCGTACATAGAATCAATGTTTGGCAGAGCATTGCTAGCATCCAGTTAATCGGTAACGGCAATATTTAGTCGTACGTTAATTACTACCTGGACGGCGAGCGGAGATTCATTTCTTTAACTTTTGACTTTGACCGCTTTCGTGCGCTTCGGTTTTCGTTTTGCAGAGAATTATTGCTACTCGTTACCGTGATGTTTCGTCGGATACGTGATTCTGCACTGGACCATATGCGTACGTAATGCTAATTATTGTTTGTTTTTCCATGTACATATGTAGTTTTCTTTCCTTAATGATTTTCAAGAGAGAGGTAGAGAGAGAGAGAGAGAAATTAGTTTTAAAACGAAGAGGAGCGGACAAAAAAGTATATAGAGCAACTAGATCAAATGATATTTGCATGCATTTGTATTGTTTTAGTGGCTAACTATGATGTGAATCTGCGCTGTGTTACTAGATAAATGTCGCAAGAGGAAAACCTTTTTTCACGGAGTAATTTTCTCAATACTGTGTAAAAAGGATTCTCTGGGTATTTGTAGCAAACTTTGGAGTTCTATTAATATTGTGTTAGTATTTAGCTACATTCGTCGTGATGTTTCTTGCTGTTGATGACTGTAATGTTATAATAGTGATTTTATTATAGTATCGCATGTAACAATAAATATATGCTTGTAAAAAGGAGAAGAAACAAGCAAAATTGAATGACTACAGTAACAAAAGGAGGAGTTCAGAAATTCTTTTACTTTGTTTACAAATTTCTAATTAAGTAAAAATACTTCAAACTGCTAAAATGGTGATAAGCACCAAAAAAACTGTTGAAAAAATATTTGAAGAGAAACGATTATCTAGATTATTATTTTAAAGAAAGAAATATCACTTAATTTTTGTTGTAAATGAGATAAACAAAGGAGAAATATGTTAATACAGCTTGCGAATAATTTTAGAGTAAGCTTTCTTATATTTGATATTTACACTCATATATGTACAAAAATAAAATCAACAAATAGCCCGTATAGTTTAATAAGGAAATTATCAACAATATTAAGGTTAGAGCTTATTATCTTTAAACAAAGCAACACAAATTTTCTAATTTTAAATTAGTCAAGGCATTAATTATGAAACAAATTCAAACAGCTGATAAAGCTTATGAAGCATCCGTAGTAAACGATCCTCAGAAATCTTAGAGTTCTATTAAGTTTGGAGGTTCGACTTACAACCAAAACACCAAAGAATAAAACGATATCTGATGTAGACCGAGTTCCTACTACGAGATTATAGTATCACTTTGACTCAACCAATAACTTCTCAACTTTTGCATTAAGGATTATAGCAGCGCATTGCAAAAGTGCATTTTCAGTGATGACCTGAAAATATTCACTGAATATATCTGTATAGCGGCTAACTGATACTGTTTACAAAATCAGATTAGTATCATGATTCAGTAAAGTACTTAAACAAACTGCAGGTAAACGCGTCTAAGTGTAGTGTTGGGTCCTATTCGAGAATAACGAAACCATTTCATTTGAACTATAGCAATGATGTCACTCCATTTACACGTTGTATTGTAACTAAAGGTTTAGCATTTATTATAATTATCCCAAGATTCAAGTACTGCTAAATTACTGTTCAATATTTATGTAAAAAGCAACCTAGAATGTGCTAGTGTAGTTTGGTGTACCTCTTATACATCACAGATTGCGCAAGTTGAAAAAGTTCAACATAAAGCTTTCAAACATCTATCTTATAAAACCGTGGGTATTTATCTAATGCACGGTTTTGATCGCATGTTCTCTTGCAACAATTTGGTACAGCATCATTCATATTCACATCTGCGACGCTTGCTGAGCAGCTTATAACCTTATGCGTAACAACATTGATTGTACTTATCTGTTATGAATTTGTTAGCATCCTGATTTTCCGCTCCTCAAATCGAAACTTTTTACATGCTCTCATGTTACAATTATGATACGGAATTTTAATAGCATTTTCCAATATTGTGATATCACAATACCTTTGTATATGCTTTGTCTATTGCTATATACTGTTATAGTTCATTGTATAGCTTATGATTTTGTTTTCTCTGCCCTCTAATCTTGGAGATTATCCTGTTATGTTCTATTACATATTAAGATTTGGACTTTTATTCAGCTTCGCAGTACAAGCATGAGTAGATACAAGATGGAATAATGCCAGAACATGACGCTTGCCACTTCAATTTACCTGCACGTATCATGAATCATGAAGCTTGTTCCAATAAGGTGGTTTGTATTTTACCAAGAGGGTAAAATATATCCCTAAACGAGAACGATATTTGGTATAATGAAGCTGTACAGCTATAGCTGTATGTGGAGACGTGTCTATGAACGGAAACGTTTTTTCATTAATTTAAGTAGGCAGTTTTTGTATGTATGTAACTGGATGTAATGTAACTGCAAATTTGTGCACGAAAGATTTTTATGTCTACTGTTTATAGACAACTGAGTATTATTAATTTGTATTTGAGAAACCTTAGACATTTCGAGAACTTTTTGGTTACATCCTGCGTTTTACACGAAATAAAACGCAATAGGCGTGAGTATATTTGTAAACTAAATGTTCGTATGTTTTAGTATTTAGCCCTATTTCAAAAATGACCAAATATTGCGTCATACATGCCATTGTTTAACACACTATGTTAGCTCCACTGTCGCGCAAAGAGCTCCAAATAATAATTGGCAACACTATGCCCCAGAAAGCAAGTCCGTATCATAACTCATAACTACTTTGCTACCAGTGACCGGTTGATGTGGACCATTCGTGACCTCGAAACGGTCGTCCCGGATTAATTATTATATAATAAATTAAACTTGGAGCGTAGGTTGCTGATACTTATGTGTTATTTACCATACTACGCGTCAGTCCTTGCTATCATTATTTATTATTTAAAATAATACCGTTATGTAAATCTTTTTGGAAAAATATTGGCAATAATTTAATTTTTCTTTAAAATACATATAATGATTCAGCTTCTGTTGCTACTATCTTTAGTCTAAAATATTTGCAATTTTTCCAAATATTCCTATTTTCTGAATTCTCTACTAAATAAAAGTATAAACTAAACTTTTCTGACAGCCTATTGATTGCAGCACTCATATTTCTAACCTGGAGATCTACAAATAACACTGCGAAAGCGGATTATGGTACGGCGAATAACGCGACCCGTGGAGATACATTTTTTGTATTGCCGATTTTATTGAATTTCACTACCAGGGATTCTCGGCAAGTTAACAATATTTGGCGGAATATATTTCCTATAGCCCTAAAAGTACCACTGCCGAAGCGCATTATGCTCCTACAAATAATACCGGGGATATATTTTTTGTATTGTGGATTTTATTAAATTTCACCTCCATGTACCCTCGGCAAGTTAACAATATTTGAGGAATATACTCCCTATATGCTTGAAGATAACATTGGCAGAACTTGCGATCCGGTGAATAACTCCGGACATGTAATTTTGGCATATGGAATTTTCTGAAATTTTGGCTCCTAGTATTCTCTTATTTACAATTAGCGATTTTCAAGGTGTAGAAGACGATTGCCTCTTTCGATGGCGATCGCAAATGCCATTTATTGTTTAGTTAGTAGAAAAAAAGTTGCAGCGATATATTTTAAATTATACCGCTATTACGAACGTCACTGTGCGTTCGGGTGTTTCCGTAAAGATTGGCTGGTATCTTAGGCTGCTTTTTTCACAACGATTATGCTCTGGGAATTTCCTCAATATATTTACAAGGCTTATTTTTGTATACCGCCGATTATAGATCTTATTATTAATTACATAAAAGATTGATAAATCATTGTATGTTTAGCAGCTTAACTCAGATTATGTTTGGAATTTTTACAGCCTTGATAAGGTGAGAACTGTATTTCATTTGTAATTCGTAATTTGTAAAGTAAGTACTGTCATCTTCAATTATCCGTTTTTACTTATATTAAGAATAAATTGTATGCTGCGCTCTTTCCAATGGATAGGGATTTAAAGCGAGGCGGAAACAGTTTTAAACAGCGCACATTTCTATGACTTATAAAAATTACTGCCCTCCTAAAATGCGGTCTCATTTATTCATCTTTATTCACACTGTTTGGCTTCTGGCAGCAATAGTCCAAGTACTTGAGATTAATATTATCTACTACTTAGATATCTCATTTCCTCCCAAACATAAGCTTATCTTTCCCAGTCCTTCACAGTCTTCAGAAGATCGTTCCTTCCCGAGTATCTTTAGTTCCTCTTATGTGTAAATTACATGTAATCTCCTTTTCTCTCATATCTTCTACACCCAGGTTCTCTTACTTAAAAGACTGGCCAGTCACCGACCCAGTAATGATTTTGATGTTTTCGTTGCTGTGTCTAATTGGGTCAGCATTTCCATTTCCTGTTAGTGCTTTTTCGTCAACCACCATTTCTTTTTTCGAGCAAAATTACTTATGGTTCTACATTCGGACTCTGGTCCTATGAAGTGTCTCTTGTTTAGTTCGTTGGCTATTATATTGCCCTTAATACTCTGACGTCTTGGAATCCAGATCAAAGATAATTTGTTGTCTTGTATTAGTCTATTGAAGGGCTGTTTACAGTGCTTCACTAGTTTCGACTTGGTATTAGAATTCATAATAAGACTATGTCTGTTTTTCGCGACTGTAGCCTCTGTGAATAGTACTGTGCGTTTTAATACATTCTCCGATTAGGACTGGGTTCACACGTACCAGCTCCTGTGTCCGGAATGGATTGTAGACCCCTCATCAGGTGTATTGAAATTATTCCATGGCTACTTAGTCCTCGGATCACCTGTGCTTATTTATAGTACCTCTAGCATCGTTCAAGTTTTTGAAATTGTAATTTTGCACGCGTTTCTCGCGTAATCTTCCTTTGCGGCATCCAGGTTCGTAGCAGACGTTACCATTGACGCAATGAATTCTGTCGCCAATATTCTCGAGTCGCGAGCACATTATTATAGTTCCTTATTAAGTAGTACGATTTCGATCTTATTAAAGATCTGCGATGATTGATTACAAATTAAAGTGGTGCGTTATCCAGTCGACGTGCGGTATTTTTTTTAATTTCTGCGATAAATTACGTGGAATTTTGATTTCGTTCAGTAGCCAATGCTTTTTAGCATGATTGATAATGTTTAATGCTAACCTCCGTGAACTTTGGAAACGTCGTCTTTACTTTTCCTCAGTGAAGCCCTAAAGCGATAACGTACGTTAGCAATAGGTATTCGTATTGTACTTTTTCTTCTGACTTTCGAGTCGCATTAACGATTGGATTTGGTACCAGAAACCCATCACTCTAGAGCTCGTTTCAAAAGATTTTCACTCTTTCGCATTCAGCATTGGAGATTCCAATGAGGCTAGCGTGCTGTAGTTTATTGAGTAACTTACCATCAATGTTGTCTAAATGGATTAACTTTTTTCAGAAACGCCAAGTTTGAGTTTATTATTTATAAGCTCAAATGTGTAGGATTGAATTTAAAAAAATACCTCCAGTTATAATTGGAAACGTATATTGGAAAAACTTTTAATAACGTTTAATATTCATAAACGGATAAAATTCATTTGTCCCGCATATTTCTAGTTATAATGAATAACAACGTTATATAAAAAAATTCCAATATTTATTGTACCGTACCTGCATATATTATTCCTTATTAAATCTGATGGTATAGTAGCAATAAAGGAGATTGGGATGCAAAATTTAATTAAATCCCTGCTCCAATATCCAATCAGATTAATTTCTACAGTATACGTGTAATCCATTGCGTACGATATTTCATATTAATAATGGATGCGATACGATTTGTACATATATAAGAAGGCAACTTAATGCAAATCGGTTGCGTATATACGTAATACGAAGTAACTTTTTCTTTAATTTGTCTTGCTGTTTTATATTAGGAATAAAATGTGTCGCTTTCTTAGGATTTACACGGCAAAGTAATTAAGTCGATTCGTATTTGGAAATTGTGCGAAAGAGAATGTGACCTATTTTTATTCACATGGTGTACTCTATATTTATTCATTGCTATTTTCGCGAAATTTGATCGATTAGACGTGGCAATCATTTGAAAGCAAATTCTTTGAATTCATTATTTACATACGAATTTGTACAATCCTCTAGTCCACGGACTTCAATTACTTATACAGCCCCTCTCAAAGGTATTTCGCCAGTACCTTGATGGTTTACACAATTAGTGCAATATCCTAATGTTAGCTAATTATTAATATTTTCATTTTTCATTTCATTCAAGTGTATTGAAGGATTGCGGTCATATTTGGAATAATATTTAAGAAAGAAGAAAACTCTCAAAATCGCCAAAGGAATATTGTCGGACGATCAAACTTGTTTTTTTTTTCCGAGTTCTGAGTGATAGAATTTGAATTCATCTTATAACATTTCTAAGCTTCTAACTTTGAAAATAGCTTCGAAAATTAATAATTTAGTCAAATACTTATTCACCCAAAGGCTACTTGCACCAAGGAAGCAGATTTTTGAAGCGTCACGTTGTTCCTTCGTTAATGATAGCATTTGTCAAATATCAGGGCTAATTTACAATAAATTTAAAATTCTCAAGACCTAGAGTTTAACAAACTGACGTTAGTGGGAGTATCAGTAAATATTAAACGTAGACATTTTCTATCGGACTTGATTGTCTATTAATATGTAGAAAACAAACACATTTCATTAACATGTTTAACATGTAGAAAATAAAGCGGAGATGTTTCCCCGGAATAATCAGTGGCTGGAACTAG
This sequence comes from Oryctes rhinoceros, assembly GCA_020654165.1. NCBI lineage: Eukaryota > Metazoa > Arthropoda > Insecta > Coleoptera > Scarabaeidae > Oryctes > Oryctes rhinoceros. Next base: position 151,350 of record JAIOKQ010000001.1, read on the forward strand.
ATTAACTTCGAACCTAGAATATGAGAGCCTCAGGACTTTGTAAGCAACTGGAAAAATCGAGAAATAAATTAGAACGGCTTAACCCTGTCATATGTTAATGAAGCGAAATTCGATTGGGTGTTATTTCACAGGGCACATACACAACTAGTTTGCTTTTTTTTTATTGCTTCCTATTCATTCAATCGGAAATAAGCTTAAGGTATATGTATAAAACATTCATCCGCCCTGTAGTATGGGTTGAGTTCAACTCTTTATTTTGGGTTATCCCATCGTACCAGAGGTACACGACAAATTCACAACTAAATCACTATTTTTACTATTTTCTATATCTCTTAAGGAAGATAAGAATGTTTGATATCGGTAGGCATTTATTTTAATGTTATTTAAAAGAAAAATAAAGAATTATTTCACCTAACAAATTATTGGTGATGAATGAAGTTTTCAAATACAACCAAGATTAGAGAGAATACAACCAAGGAAGATAACAATTCGGACGTTTGAAGGAAATTTATTTTCGAACCAGTCTTGTGATATGTTTGGTCTAAAGATAACGAACTACTTCGATATTGAAAATACGATAAAAATCAATTTCTTCAAAATTCCAAAAATTGACGCCATGACTTGACCAATACAAGTGCCTTCATACTTATTTTGAAACAGGTTGGGAATGCTTATGCTGCCATTTCGATCAAGGTTGCTAAAACAGAATATAACAAAAACTATTTTTCATCATGTTCATGTTCGGTTTCATAATTTCTAGTGTTGAGAGCATTAAGTATGAATTTTTATACTTTCTTTGTGCCTAAGCTATTACGCAGTTCAGCGTGTACAATTCCGAACGTGGAGAAAGCTACCAGATAATTGGCTCTATATCTTTTAAAGATGTTGGTGTAAATAAGTAACTTTTAAAATGGATTATATTTTACTTTGTACTTTATGTTTGGCGTAGTTTTGTATTCTCCATAGCACTGCCCTTTTCAGCCCGGTTTAATTTCTTCCCTTCGCATGAAAGTTCTCGTAGGTTCGTCAAGAAATGTGATTTTTCAAGCCCATGTTGCATCTTTTTTTGGACAACATTTCAGGTCTTTTGCAGAATACACAAACACAGTAGACAAACGATCAATTAATTCACGCCATATTTTAGCTGCCTTTCCTATCGTTGAATTTCCCGTCTGCATTTTGTTTGAGCTAACTGCAATTTTTTTACTTTCAATAAGAAATTTTATTCATTACTTTTAAAATGCACACGCTGGAGTCATTGTTGAACATTATTCCATTCATCTGGTAAAATACCATGCAGAAATTCAAACAAGTTGTTTAAGGAAATCTCATGCATATTTTTCCAACCAACCAATAGCTATTTTTTTTTAACAGTATCGGAAGTCTCTTGTTTCTTATTGCAATTTCTCGATTATTGAATATGGTCTCGAAAAGAAGCATACAAATGCGTTGATCAGTGTTTATAAAACTGTCGTTCGAATTTAATATGTGTGTTTGGTGAACCAATTCCAAAAATCTAGATTTTTTAAACGTAAAAGTTGCTGCAGGGTAACATTAATAGGTAAATCTTAATTGAAGAACTACAGTACAAGAAATATGCAACAGCCGATGAAACAACACTATCTTTTACTAATTATTATCCTCAATTAATCCTGAATTATTCTTCATATCTTTTTGGTACTTGCGAATCCTCATTATTTTATCAGATAATTGTTAAAAGTATTAGTTAGTAATTTGTATGATTTTTGGTTTCATATAAATGTTAGGATTTTGCCGACGAAATTTTCAAATTTTCAAATCATTTTGCGAGAGAGCTACAATTCGTTTTTTTGTCGAAAATAGTTGCAATATCATGTTCTTAAGGGCGTCCTTTTTAACTAAATTTGGGACATTTATCTATATCTAATTGATCCTAAATTATACTCTAATAAAAATGCTAAGATCTCATAAATTTGAACTGATAAATCTTCATAATTTAATGCCTGTTTCGTCCATTGATTGAATCTTTAAAAATATTACGTCCAGCTATTGGATTTTTATTTTGTTAATCCAAATTACCAAATGTTATAAAAATGGATGTCCTATAATTTTAAAACCTATATTTCACATTCATATCTACATGCATGCGTGTGCAGATCTATACACATACGCTTAACGGTTGCTCTTTTAAGACCGAAACGATAAAAATCAAGTGGCCATTAATGCTGTGTTAGTCCTTTGAATTCGAAGACGGTCGTGCAAGTATCACCCGTTATTACGCCATTAAAACGATGTCTTTATCGGGATCATGTGATCTCATTAGTGCGGTATTGTGCGATGCAAAAAGGCCAATGCAGGTTCGCCTACTATGTCATTTATTTACACAGAGTCAACAACACTTCGCTTGCGTTAATTCAATGTCCTCAAAAATCAAGATTTTTCATTATCATACGAGGAATTCCATTTCTTGTTTTAAAATGCGTAAACCGTACGAATGAAGTAGGATGTCGTGATTTGAAGAATTCTAGTTCTAAGATTTGGAATCCTGTAAATAAATAAATAAAGTAAATATGACTTATTATTTCGGAATTTCATGACAGTATTTTTCTAATATCTGCAAGACATTAAAAAAAAGAACTCTAATGCGAAATGTATATAGTCTATCCTAAATGTAGGTTACCGGGATGCCTTTTTATTGTCAAGAATCGAGATTTGTTTAAATTGGTAATCTTATGCGGTTTTCAATGCTAAAATTCCGTTGAATCAGTTCAAGAATGGTTGAGAATTAAACATTGTTATAGTTTCTCTAAAATAAAATATTTTTGTAGTTATAGAATATTGAAAAAATGTTTGAGGTAAAAGTTGAACAAATAGGTTAGCTTGAACTACGTTTGGTGCTGTATGGTGAACTTTATCAGATGTATGATTGAAACATGTTAAGTGGAAGTTTCCGACAAGAATAAATCAGCACAACTTTTTGGATCTGTATTACCGACGCAACTACGAGATTGGCAAATTTTTCTAAAGATTTGTCAACGTATATGACTTTTTTACAATATAATCCCTTTCTAACTTGACATGCTTCGCGCGATTATATTCCAGCTTTTCTAAGCCATTCACCATGCGCTTCACCATGTATTGAAAAGTATTAGACTTACTAATCTAGCCTCGTATATCACTCTGTAAACGACTGATCAAGAGTTGAATTTAAAATGTTTCTTTTCGTTAAAGATTTATAGAGATTAATGTGAAATTTTGAGCAAGTTCTTGAACGTGTTCGTGAAGTCATGATTATATGTGGGTCCGAACAGTGTTACTAGAACACCGCGTAAAAATCTTGGAAAATCATTGGATACAGGTTGTATAACATTGTCATGGAGCAAGTCTGCGCATTTTTATTGTAGATGACGGTGGAATATCAATTACATAATTTCAATGGAAAACCACGTCGTAAAATTTAATTACCTTGACCATTTATAAAAGCACTCGTTTCCTCTATGATTAAGAATTGCAGTAAGGCTTTGTATAAAATATTCGCGATGCACATGGTACTTTAACACGCCAAAGTTAATTTATTATATTAAAAAAATATCTATTTAAAATATTATTACAAATAAGGTAAATTTAAACAGTATTTTACCAGTACAGAAAATATTAGTTTAAGATCTAAGCCTTATGTTCAAACATTAACATTGCAAGTATTAGATTCCTAAATTAAGGGAATTTATTATGAATTTGCGCATGCGTGCAGATTTTTGTCGAACGTCAAACTCTCTAAAAATCCTCATATAATAATGGGGTCTATCCCAATTTTTTTTTAATATATCAATTATTATGCATGTTATTAATTGGTATAAAAAATCAATTCGATTGATATGATTTTATAGTTCGATTGATATTCACTGATTGGAGAAAATGCACATATCCAACAAAAATATATACGCATAATCAAGAGAAAATGCGTTAAAACCGTTAACTGATATTTTTTGTTCGATTAAATCAAATAAATGTCGATTCAATATTTGGTTTTTCCCAATTTAAGTAATTTGAGTAGTTGGTGTGGCATATTTATTTCGTTGAATTAAACTCTTCTTCATTCCTGTCCCATCCCTATCATCTCTTTAGAACAGCATTGTTTCAAAGCTTTTTGCCATTTAATTTCAATAAACAAAAGAAGTAACAAGGAAATAAGTAAAATACGTCACGTTATATCTCGACTAATATTTTCAATATTCACAATGTTTCAAATATGTGATAACGCGATTTATTGAACGAGTACAACAATCAACAAACTACTTATTTACAGTAAATATGAGAATAAGTACTTCCTGATACAAAATGTTTGTATTCTGCCAAATATATCTTTTTCAAAAATTATTAGATAATTCAAGATGTATTATTAGATAGTGATACATTTATCCATTTAAAGATAACAAGTATTTATATTCTTGAGATGTGACTAAGTGCTTCACTATTATACTTAAATTTAAGAAAATATGTTGTTTGAATCGAAAATAGTATTTAGAAATGTTCTAATTAGGCCAAGAATTTATTAGTCCATTTTCATGCGTTTATCCTCTTTCTTTACGGCTTCCTACAACTTTACCAATTATTATTTTAAAAATTAAAAATATTTACAAGTACACTTAAATGCACCGATGAGTGCAAAAAAATTGCAATAAACCAGTTCTATCGTATGCATGCAACGTATTTCATTAGTTTATGTTGCAATAAACACACATGTAAATGATCTTGGAATTCTAATTTAATTTTTTTTTGTCTTACAAAAAAGGAAATGTTATTAATTCAAGCTGTTCTTATTTCGAAAGATGGAGATTTAAAAGAGATACCAAAACGAACGTAATTCTTAAATCTTTTTCGTTAAATCAAACCATTTCTAGTTTTAATGGTATTCTCGTATTGTTTCATCTTCAGCCATAATTATTTTGTACAAATCAATATGTTTCAGGAATAGATTTCTTTTGCACAAATTTAACTCGTATGTGAAATGGCTGAGTGATAAGTAATTTAATCATATCTGTTGGATTAACAAAATTGATTCTATTTGAGCAACATTTCTATCCCTGGATTACTCATTTGTTTGAAACGGCAGGTATAATGATACGTGCAGGTGTAATTGTAATTATGATATTATGAAATATACTCCTAAATAGAAGTCTTACATATTAATATAAGACGTAAATGTGGTAGTAGCGCTATTGAGCATCTGTTCGGATGAACTAATACATATATTTTATTCCAGACGTATTTTTTACTTATTTTTATAGTGATTTTTATTTCGTAAAGTAATAATTAATAAAAACATTTTTATTCAAGAATATGTTAAATTCGCTGTAAGTCATAATTTAATAGCAGGGATGTTAACAATCACTTAGCAACTTTGTTTGTTACAGCAATAGGTACATGATTAGTGGTTTTTGAAAGCTAATTTTGGTGCAGCAGCTGCTATCAGTTTCACCTGAAAAACATTCCATTTTTCTAGAAAGTGAAACGCAATTTTAAAGTTGTTCAGCATTCTAAATTGTTCATTCAGGATTCTAAATCTATGAAATCCACGTTTGTTTGCCAATACCATGCGCTAGGTGTACTGGGGATATTTAGTCATCTCTGAAAATGTAGGTAACCCAAGGTTTACAGAAACGAATTAAATATTTAACTATGGACTAGCACGTTAATTTCAATAAATTTAATTTTGTGAAGTCAATAGTTACGATTAGATAATTTTGGTTAATTTATTAACAAGTGCGCATTACCTTATAATTGAAATTAAATTATAAAAGCTTTCGAAAATTTCTTCAATAGCGGCATCGAACATCTACTTGGGAGCACTAAAGTTCCACTTGATGAATATGACCAATCTAATAGTTAACAAAATGTTCTAAACCACCCCCTAATGACATTTAGCTAATGCCATTCTAGTTTTATCCGTTTAAAAGTACTCAAAAACCACAATATTTTTTGAAATATTTTGTTAAATTCTGTTTGTAATATAAAGATTTATTAACTCTTCATAAGTAATAGGATTAGTTCAAATATGTATTAATTCAGAGCATAAGTTGTACATGGTAATTCAGTTAAGTTTCAAGTAATGCGATACACATGCTCAGGATATAGTTTCAGAATTCCATTCCAAATAGAGCCCAATACAAAAGGCGAGTTCATTCCGCCACCCTATCAAATTCTGTAAATCAAGTTGCAGTGGTTTATGCTACCCTTATGTCCAGATTGTGCCGAACATTTCCTCTCGGCCTCGTCGAAACCTTGCAGTAAAACTTCCCGTTGACAATCTGGCCAACTTTACATTTCCGCCATCTTGGCATCTTGGAGAGGCCAATGACACTGACCGGGAAGTTTGAATCATTCCGAACTGCTTCCCGCGACTTAGTGCAGACATGAATCCAGAGATCTCGCTGGTTGCTGTTAAGAAGGCGAGAGTCGAACTTCGCTGTACTTCGCTCCCTGTTTAGGTCATTGGTTAGAAATTTTGCAGTGCTCGCCTTCTGTTTTGCTGTGAAGCTGTTTTGCGAACAGCTTCACACATTCTTTCATCCTTCACAGATTGCTATAATGAGTTAGCCATTTGGAAATTTGCAGAAGCACAAGAACACGTTGCAACGCAAACAGTAATAACTCATAAACAATTGCAAAAGGTGTACTAAGAGACGCCTACTGGTAGGACCTCGTTGTGCTTTTGGTTTGGATGGAATATTCAAATCCTGGGATATTTCCACTAACAAATATAATAATAATAAATGGTATTTTCTTGTAAATCTTGAGTTCAGTTATTTGTATAGATGTAGTAAAAAATGCAAGTAGTCACTGTATATCTCAAAAGTGGTTTGATTTAATAATTGCTTGAATTCCTCTTTTTCATTTCAAATATCTCCTTAGCTTTTTTAAAATTTGCTTATGTCAAGTGTTTGTTTATGTAGCAGAGAAAACAAAAATTGTTGGTAATTTGGATTCCAAGTCAATATATACATATATAGGTGCACTTTAGATATTTTAGTAACATTTTCTAACCTTTTTGCGAAGATTCTTACACTCCTCTTAGATACATTCAATTAGAATAAATATTTGTTTAGAATATTTTAGGGGGATATAGGCCAAATTTCTTGTTGACGTTCAACGGCCACTACTCGCTTTTATATTTACCTCCTAGCATGTGTGTATAAATAGCAATAAGTTCTATTTATTAACTCGTTGCTTATTCGTTCGTTGGTCACGCAAATGGCACATGACTGTAATTGTAAGTATCTATAGATGTATTGTTTGCTAGATAATTCGTGTAATATTTCAAGTACTGCACGGTGTTTGTGAATATTATTTGTTATTTTTGATATTGTAATAAGGAATAATAATTTACTTTATTTGTTATACAATTTTTGCAAAACTTATTGTTTTTAAGAAACCCGTTTGTTGTTTTCAATACGAAACGTGTTTGTCGTATTGGAAAATAATGCTATATACGTGTAAATCCTTGACCATATTACCTCAAATGCGAATGTGTACAAATTTAGTTTCGTCATATCGATGTAATCTTGCGATTAACGCTAACAGTAACAGAAAAGTGTTTGCATATCCTTGCAATCTTTCAAAAAAGATTAATAGAGATAACAAAGATAGGTGGTATTATTACTTTTTTGCAGCGATTACACAGACTCGTGCTTTGTCGACTCTCGGGGGAAACCAGTAGGCAACACGAACCCTTTCTTATGACACGAATAGACACGAGTCTGTCTAGTCGCTGCAATTTCATCGGCTTTTGCTCTCCCTAGAGATTAGCATAATTTAACATAGTGAGGCCGATAGGTTTCACTTTTCTCTTATAACCGACCTCGGGGCAATGTCAGTGGAAATTTGTAGAGTGAACTTAACAGAACGTTCAAATGGTCAACGGTCAAACCAAACCGCGGTTGTTACAGAGACTGGGGTTGATATTACCCAACAATTTAAAATCGAACGTTGTAAATTTGATGTTATGGTTGTTTACGTAAAAATATCATATATTTTCTGTTTTAATTTATAAAACATAGATTTAGAACGTTTCGGATGTTCTATAAGACAAAATTACATTTTTCAAAAATCTTAGAATAATGTTTCCCAAATTTGTACCAAACGTTGCGTTAACAGGCAAACGGTATCTTAAATTATAGCAAAATTTATATAAAATATTTTCGATTTGTTGCGGCGTAATTTTCTGAAAAACCTTCAGAATTCTATTCTTGAACTCTTCGATGCCGGCTACAGGAATATTGTCATATACTGAAGACTTCAGCCTTTCCACAACAACAGAAATTCATTGGATTTAAATCTGAGAACCATTACTAATAGAAACATTTTTAATTAAATTTCGAATAGTATTTCTGGGATAGTGAGGTGGTGCACCATTACGCTGATACTAGATTGAATCTAAATCTAAACCAATACAAATATTCGTCTCCATTCAGGTTTCTATCGATGAAAAATGAGCACCGACTTCTGCCTAAACACTTCTTCTACGTTCTGGTACTGCCTTCTAGTTATGTTGTACAAATGTAAATTTTCCTTCGACCAGTTCCTACAGTTTAGGCGTTTAGGTTTTCATCTCATCGGTACAAAGGATATTTTAGTGAAAATATTGTCAATTTCTGCCAAATCGGATTCTTTGCTCGTTACCATGTGATGCCCTACAAATTGCATTCTTGTTATTTTTTCCATATAAGCCTTAATTTCACATCGTCTGTCACTACTCTTGGCTTGTAGACCATTTCTTATTCAGTATGGTTTAAAAAATAACCAAATCTTCTTCAGCCTACAATTAGCAACAATAATAATAAACTTCAGCTCTCCGTTGTTTTTACGTAACGTTACGTAACGTACGTAAAATTTACGTAACGGATATTAAGTGTATGTATATCGTCTTTCCCGCTAGATTATATTAGGAGTGTGAGGACTGACGAGAGGAGAGGACAGTAGCGTCCGACAGAAAGATTCGGAACAGTCATATTGTACTTCCGCCTTTAAAAACTCAGAGCCCGTTTACTTGTTGACTTGGTAATAAGCATGACTATGGGTCTAGGTCAACCTGATGGAATCTTGTATGTAGGTTTAGCTATTCATGGGCTTGACGTGCGACTCTGCCCTTAATGCCCTGTGATAACATGCAGCTCCATATCACAATGTTGCCACCTTGCGCTTAAGGGTACCGATGACGCAATCCTTATGAGAAGGTACTTTCAGGCATACCAAAAACCAAACTATCGGTGTACAATGTTTATCCTTTAAAATTAACATTATCACGATGATAGGATGCAGTTTTATAGCAATAATTTCCTCTAAATTTGTGTTGTCAGATTACAATACGTTTTTCCGATTTTCAATGCACCAATGATGGTGTCTTTTTGCCCATTCTGGACGCTTTTTTTTGGAATAATGTCTTTTTTTCATGAATTACAACATTTATTCTTGCATTACTTCTATTCTAAACGTTCTATCCCGAAGAAAAAGTCCCTTTAATAGTCCTCTTTGCTTGTTGTTATGTTGGGACGTCAAGTTTAAATTTATAACTCTAATCAAAAATCCTAATAAAAAAAGAAAGTTTTGGATTAAAATCCTTTAATTAGGAAGTTTTAGCTTATACATATTCAGCTTCCTTCTATTAATGAACTGATTATGAACGAAGAAGTGGATTAATGCAAATATTTGCTTATATTTACAAGTAAAACCAAAATGTTTGCTTTTAGATAAATAGGGAACGATTGTGAATTAAAAAAAATGATCGGCGCAATAACCATGACGTTATAAATCTTTTATTGCAAACGAGATTTGTTGTAAACATCAAATAACGCTTTATGAATTTTATTCCATCTGTGGCGTCCACCGTATAATCTTTAACACGAGAAATATAACAGTTCTATTTATTGCTAACACGTGTATGCAAATGTTCTAAATGATCCTAAACACGACACTGTTTTAATAATAATAATAGAAAATAAAACTTTTAAATTCTCTCAAGTGGAAATTCATTTGTTATATGGTGTGTTATCATCTTAACTTCTCGCCGTAAATCTACTATCTTCATCCGCTCACCATCATTTAGGACACCAACATGATCGCGATCTATCAATTCGGCCTGAAGGTTAGAAAAAATTAATTGCTTAAGTTGCTTCACATTCTTTTTCCCGGTGTGCATGCATACTGTGCAAAACTATCGTTCCTATTCGCAATTGGTGTGTAGGCAAGATTTGGTCATGTATTAAATTGACTTTAATAAATTCGACAATTGGTTTGTTTTCCGCGGTAGACGTAAGTACGACCTCGGACGAGATGTTCTGATGACGTAATTTGCAATCTTGGGCTATTAAAAGAGATAACGATGCATTACACACCCATGCAGTAAGAGAATGAAACGGTATGGCGTTTTGAGTACATTGGATGCGTTTAGTTAGGTTTGTTTAATGTTTGGATATGTAAACATATTACGCGCTAAAAAAAAAACAAAACATTAGATTTACGCCGAACCAGTTTCATTTAAATTGGATTTTATGAACATGCTGTTTCTTTTAATAATTTTTCTATTAAATATGTATCATTTTCATTTTGATGATTATATTAATTGGTAATAGCCACATTTGACGGTTAAATTTAGCTATTGAAACTTTAAATTACATTTGACATGTAGTAATGATGCAAATAAATGTGTTTAAAGCGAGAACCATTAATGAAGTAATCTAAGTCAATAATAACAAAGTCATTAGTATTTTTCTTGGCTAATTTGGTTTAAATGTGAGCTATTTTCTTATAATATGTCGAATTTAACGATTCGATGGACAGAAGCCATCTTCTTCAGGAGAAAAAAAAATGTTTCCTGAGATCTTTGAAGCTTAGTATTTCTACCGCGAGTTCAATTTTTTTTTCGTTAGTTAATTTAAATTTATTTAAATCTTTAGTATTCTTGTTGGCCAATGTGGGCGATAGAAATGTTAGACTCAATATATTATAGCATAGACCACTACGCCCAATAGCTTTATTTTTCTGTGTTAATAAACAAATTGGCTAAGAAAAATGGTAAAGATTTCTTTTCTCTTGAAGAAGATGGCTTACGTCCATCGGAACCTTAGACTCAACATATTATAGTAATTAAAGGAAGTGGGCAAGTACGCTCAAGAGTTTTATTTTATCATTTAATAATAATAAAGCTAGTAGATAAGTTTCTAGTAAAAGTAAAGTTTAGCAATTTTCAAAGTCAAAATCCTTACTCATAGTTTCATGTTGTTGTATGCCTTTCAAGGTGGTGAGACCTTATTGTGTCTCAAACATTTTTAATTGCTCTGTTATTGTATTATCTGTGTCGTACTAAAGAAAAAGTATTAATCTAAAATATGTAGTTGGATCAGGAGAACGTGGAGGAAATTCTCCGTGAAGCTGCTCTCCAATAGACAGTTACGCCTGTTAAAAAGCCTATCAAGCTTTTTAGGTTGTTACTTGGATGGAAAGGATGGATTTGGCACGAACTATGCAAAATTGCTAAGTCAATTATAATATGATATAAATCTGACAACAATTATCGTGGTTGTCAAACATCGTGGTTGTCCAACAAATTGTCCAATAATTTAAGTCTCTGTAGATTTTATCATATTTGTTCTGCCTTATTCTTAGCGCAAAACTCGTCTAGCGTCTTCAATAGCCCATTAGTACGCGGCTAGACAACTGTGAAGAATGGACTGAGTTATTAATAATAAAAGTTCTAAATAATCATAATTTGAAATGGGTGACTATTTTAGGATTTTAATACTTAGAACTGGCGGATTATTGCGGGTATTACAAGTGTTCGTTATGTTCCACTTTGTGGAAATTTTTGCTAAATTTATCGAATATTAAAATGATTTAAAGTTTATTTTACCTACAGAACATGGTAAGATCAACTTCAAGATCCCGTTCTACATAAAGCAAATGGCGAAACTCTGCTTTGCCAATAAATTCAATTCAAACTAATTCAATTATTTTTAGCAGGAACCTTTTTATGTTTTTGTTTCTAATTATTAGTTCAATGTGCATAACGTGTTTATAGCACTCTGGTTGAAATTTCTTATTCCAAAAAGATTATTTATGTCTTTCGCGATAGTATTTCAAATTACCTTAAATCATAAATCAGTCTACAATTGCATCAGATGAGAACCGTGCTCACATGCATTATCGACTTAAAATCCTAAGATATCCCAGATTTATTTATGTGTACAAGACAATCTACACGTATTTGATTGAAATTCGATTAAATTACGCAGTTCAATGACCTAGTAAACTTTCCTATTATTTATTTAAGCCGAACAAGTATCCGGAAATGCGATCGCATAAAATCAATGATTACGAATATTCCTTATCTACAGAATTCATCATTACGACTTAAGCCGGGTTTATATTTCCGTGTAGATCCACTTTTAGAAACAGAATTTAAAGTAAAATAAAAACGTTCACAGCGAATACTTTTAAAATTCATACTACGAAAGGATTTAATGTTGAGAAAAAAAAAAACGAATAGTAGCAACAATTTGTATACGCACTTATAAAAGTGGGTGTCTACATACCGTAAGCATTGTTTTATGTATATTTCTGTTTGACCTTTTAGAAAATACAACGGTTATTTAATAGCAAAACCATGCCTACGTGAAAATCAACGACAGGAAAAAATGCGTTTCTTCTTCTCTCTTATTCTTTGAATGCAAATAATTTTCATAATTTAATGAATACATCAGAATTGCCCACGTATATATGTGGTTCTTGAAAAATGTTAATATTTAATTTGTTTTAAATCAACTATTACGATCAAAAAAATTTCATAAAAAAACGAATTTTATTATTTTTTATCGCTATGAGGGGGCCTCAGTACAAGTCACTGACTGACCATCACTGAAGTTACTATTCGTTACGGTGTTGTTGGTCTTTTTATAAACTTCAAACACCTCATTTAGAATTAATTATTATCTATTGACGTTAGAATTAATCGTGAGTCTTATCCTTCATTTCTGTGAGTTTCCGATACTCACAGAAATGAAGTTCTGAATTGGCGACAATGCTTTTGACTACATATTCATGCAAAGGTAAATTTATTAAAGGAAGTTACAGAATATCAATATTGCGTTTGAACATTGTTTTGCGTTATTTTTAATCACTACGCGATAGGAAGTGTGGGTTTTGTTTATAACTAAAAGAAACGCATACTTGAAATTAATGAAGTTTTACATAATTTAAATTTTCAAATGTATCTCTTAAGAGTTTAGTTGTTAATAAAGCTTGTAATATTTATTTTTTTATTCCCCGAATAGGGTGTATCGGAATAATTCACTCGCTACATTTTGTGTGGATACGAGTATACGAGGATATATAGGGAATAGATACTTCTGATTGTTTATATTTTGTATTAAAAGATTAAGATGGAATTTTTCCTTTCGCTAGATTTCAGCTAAAACGGAAACACGAGAATGGTAAGAGAAGTATCCGTGTTTGCATTTCTGATTGTAAGTACCATTCTTCAATCGGCATTTGGCAAAGATTCTGAGAGATTCATTGAATAGTGTTATTTGAAAGCCGTTCAAAGTGAGCAAGTTTATGTATTTATGGAATCCTGAAAACGGAACGTTACCGATTCAGTGATGCAATTTCTTTCTTTGAATGGGATAGCGTGCGGAAAAATTAAAAAGAAGTTGGATGCAGTTTACAAGGACCATGCACCTTCGATGACTGCCATCAGATTCTTTAAGAGGCATCCAAACAATGTGGTTATATAACGGAACTGAGTACGATAAAAATAAAACAATCAGCGGAAATAGAAGCCGACGCCGATGCTGATAGATAAATTACTGTTTTTATTTAGGTATTGCAGTAAGCACAGTATTACAGAATTGAAGGCCTGCGACGCCCACGGCATTGAATGTTAATATTGTGATGAAGAATTCCAACTTGGAAAACATCCTATAAAACATACTCGGCCAGGCACATAATTAACAAGCGTGAACAAAATAAAGCTTAGGTGTTTGCTTATTGGCTGCTCATTACGTTACTAGATTTAACTACCAAATTATAAATTGTAAGTTTATTTATTTTTTAAATATGAACAAGGTGTTCAAAACACCTTTTGTGAAAAGTTGAGCGTGAGAAAGCTATCGGTGTTGACGACTAATTAAAAACGGAATCCCGCGATAACTCCAAAGCATTGTTTGAACATGTTTAAGCGCAGAACGGGCGATTGTAGTGAGGCTTCGATACATTACTGTGGGGAAATGGGATTTTTTCAGCGAACGTTATTTTATGCGATTTGCAGGGCATAATCTTGGTAAATTTGGTTATTTGAAGAAGGAAGGGACAATTACGGGGCAGTACTACGTTTATTGAGAGGCGCAAAAACAATAATTGATGTTCCGCCTTTTAATATCACAGGATAATGTAAATAAAATCAAGTAATAAGACAACAGGAATAAAGATGGGGTCAACAGCCGATTACGAAAATGAACGACCCTTTTTATGGAATTCTAAGCTTCTGCATATCTATCGATGCTTCTTCACCAGAGAACAACAAATAGGAGATTTGAATGTAACATTTGAATTAAGTGGTTTGCAATGGCATTTTCCTGTTTGTTGGTAATATGACCTTTCATTTATTGCTTTAGCCTTTTATTTTTGCGATCGATAACTCTTTCCGTTATTTGTACCATCTTCATTACTGTTGCCCTAGTGTTGTTCAGTTAGAACTTCTGTTCTTTTTTGTATGACGGCCAAAGGATACTCGTGAAATGTGAAGTTTGTGGTAGCCATAAAAGCTTTCAAGTGCAATTATTATAGATGGTGACTGGTACTAGACCTAATAGAAATGCTGCTACTTCCCATAGAAGGATTCATCCGCCTATTTCCTAACGTGTCACGGTCAGTAACGGGCGTTCTTACCACCGGATCATATTTAAAATATGTAACTAATAAATAGAGAGAACAAAGGAAGATGAAATTATTACTTTTTTGCAAAGACTAGACAGACTCGTGTTTTATCGACCCTCGATGACACCAGTAGGCAACACGAATCCATTCTCATGAGGCGAATAGACACGGGTCTATCTAGTCGCTGCAAAAAAGGAATAATTCCACCTGCCTTTGTTATCTCTATCAATAAATAAAATAATGCCTTAATGGACGTAAATTTTGTTAGCAAGTTGCTTCTGTTACACAACTATTCGAAGGCAGTACTTGGCATAATTTCAAAGAAAAAAACAACAGATTAATGCAATTTAATTTTAGTTTTGTTAATAAAGTGTCAACACTGGGTATTCGTGGTGCCTCAAACTAACACCAATTGAGATCTACACTCATATATTTTAGCCCCCCATACCATAACATCCGCGGACGAATATCGCGACGGTCTCCACACTTCCTCAAAGCATCACCACTTAAAACGTTGCCGTCGATGCTGAACCGTAAGTAGTAATATAAGATGTGGTCGATGGAATTGCTAGTTAGAAACTCTGATTCGAAAGGTGACAGGACGACCTTTCTTATCTAACTATAGATCAGTAATTGAGCTGATATTGGATGGTGGTCTTGCACGTCATTAATTTCTTTTTGGCCTGTTCTTGGCTCACCCTAGTCCATAACAGTGGACGGTGGTGTTTCGGTCAAGGCGATTTGCAATCTTTGTAAACGAGAAACTACGTTCCTCCAAACCGACCTCTGTCGAATTCGCTCAACGCGTAGTAATTTCCAGATTACCGCACTTCAGATATAGTTAGACCCTTAAAACACGCTAAAAGTAGCAAAACTTGAACCGAAATTCGCAATAAATGCACATGATATGAGTCAGAAACGACTGCATAAAGTCATGCCCACTTTATTCGTTCCAAGAAAATTAGAAATAATTGTTATCTTTCAATAGTTCTATGTTTCCACTGAATTTGGTCAAAAAACAGCGAAATATGAATAATTGAATAATTACAGACGTTTGGTGCTAGTCACTGATACAACTGAATAAATGAACATCTTTGTACCAATTCAATCGGAAACAAATTATAAAATCCTGAAAGTAAAAAAACCCTGAATTCTCTGTTTAATTTTAAGCGTAATGACAGGATTTACAAATGGCAAACAACATAATTTGTGTTGCAGATTGTACGGCGTAATGAGCCTTTTCAATAATACAAAGTCCGAACGCTTGAGTCACACTCCCATTTAAGGTGGCCATATTAAAATACAAGACATACTTTTACTGCTCCATATATGCGTACATAGAGAACCTTATAAAACCAATAAGCAGATGTTTTTACGGATAACAGTGAATCCCTCCGTAACTGAAGGTCGAATACATCTGGCGGCCTATAAGGCATATTGCTGTTTCGTACAGGAATAAAGTATTTGGGTGTATTGTTTGTTAATTATGATTTTTTTTTACACCTGTGTATTGTCTTTTATGGAGGGTGCATTGGCTTGTTGCGCTAGATATCTTTATTTTCTGAAAGAGAATTGCTTCCATCGATAAATAAAATGCGTACATTTTGCTTTGCGCAAATACAACACGGGTTTAGATAGTATGACAACTCTCAACTTGATTTTAAAGCTTCGAAAACATTTAATTGTAACGAAACGATTGTATATCACTGTCTCCAGATTTAGAATGATAAAATGTGTGCCTGTGGGGATATATAGCGGAAAATATCATTTGCATATTCCGCAGCTTTATCGATTGTATAGGGTTGGCTTACACACTGGATGCTAATTTCTTTTTAATAACCACAATTAAGTTGACAATCACAACTTCGAGATAAGTGTAAGCTTGTTATCAGGGAACTACGAATTCCCGAATTGCGAAAAGAATCGCAGAAGTGTAACTGGAAATTCATTTTTTTGCACCCATTTATTTCATTTCAGAACTTCAGGAGTCGCTTTTGTTCCTTTTTGTATTGCTAACATTCTGCAGAACGTATGAATGTTAGCTAACAATAAGTCATTTTAACAGTTTCAAAGCTAAAATGTAATGGCAAATTTCAAAACTGCTTTATATCGACGTCTCGAGTTCCTCAGGGAAGCAATTTTGGAACCACTTTTGTTCATAATATTTATTAACATTACATACTCTCTGCTATTTGCCATCTTTGTTAGCGACGAGTACAGTTTCACTTCATTATGTGTAACGCTATTCATCATGTGCATATGGAAGTATTAGGCCTTAATTGCAACTTAATTTTGTAAGTTAAGATCCATTTATATATATATATATATATATACACTCCGCCAAAAAAGTATCGCATAAACTAAAAAAGGGCATTTATAAACCAAAATATTTTTATACGTTCACAAAAAGTTTGCCTCGTGTATGTGAACTATAAAAACACTAACAAAATCATGGAACATAGCTTTTTTACTTTTTTTTTCTAAAAGAACACATTTAGAAAAATGCATATGTGTAAGGTTTGTTCAGTTGTTTATTGAAAGTCTTCCTATACGGACAAATTTTAAAGTGCGAAGTCAGAGTTCTGTACCAACGCTTTTAAAACTAAAATGAGCAATTTAACTTCAGAACAAGTGGCTGCTATAGTTGCTTTAATCGAAGATGGACGATCTCAAGCATACGTTGCTAATTTGATGAACATCAATCAGTCAAGTGTTTCTAGAGCCGTAGCCAGATATAGGGAAACAGGCAATTACAGTAGAAGACCTGTACCAGGTCGTCCAAGATGTTCTACTCGCCAAGATGACCGCTATTTACTACTACAAGCATTACGTCGAAGACATGTAACTGCGAGACAATCGCAGAACGACTTGGCTAGAGTCAGAAATACTCGTGTGAGTACTCAAACTATTCGGAATAGGTTACGACAGAGTGGATTAAGAGCTAGAGTAGCTGTAACAGCCCCTCGTCTCACTAGGAACCACCGAGTGGCTCGCTTAAGGTTTGCCAGAGAACATGTAAATTGGAACATTAATGACTGGGCCAATATACTCTTCACAGATGAGTCAAGATTTGGTCTTTACACCTCAGATAGGCGTATCTCAGTGTACAGACGAGACGGTGAGCGCTATTCGCAGTGTAATATCAGACCTAGACCTAATTTCGCTGGTGGCTCTATTATGGTTTGGGGAGGCATCTGTTTAACAGGTCGTACAGAGTTAGTACCAGTAGACAGAGGTACACTGACTGCCCACAGGTATATAACGGACATTTTAGAAGAACATGTAGTACCATATGCGCCAATTATAGGAAACGAATTCATGTTAATGCACGATAATGCACGACCGCATGTTGCAATAATCGTCCAGGAATACCTTAACGATGTTGGTATTCCAGTTTTAGATTGGCCTGCGGTAAGTCCGAACATGAACCCTATCGAGCACGTGTGGGACCTCCTTCACAGACGGATACGAACCCAAAATGTTGCCCCAGCGGACCTGCATGGACTAGAAAATGCTCTCCGTGACGAGTGGGAGAATTTGGATCAGGCTTATATACGGAGGTTAATCGAATCTCTGCCAAACCGTATGCGAGCGGTCATAAGAGCCAGAGGTGGCAATACTCAGTATTAAAAGCTACTGTTATGACATTTTTCTTTCCAAAATTATAATTTCTTGTTTTAATAAAAATCTCAAGTATGAGTTCTTGTTTTTATTTGGCCTGTATTTTATTTAAACAATCATAGAAATTATATCTTAGAGCGCATTAAAGTATATTTACAACTTTATGCTACAAACAAAGATTATGCGATACTTTTATGATTCAAAACTAAATTATGTGATACTTTTTTGGCGGTGTGTATATATATATATATATATATATATATATTTTTTTTATGCGTACTTTGCCTTGTAATTGAATATACATATCTATCTACTGGGCAATTAAGTATGACATCATTATTAATCCAAAATGTAACTAGTGACTATCGTACATACTTTTACATGTAAGTAATTTTCAAATACGTAGATCGTAAGCAATACATTGTCGACGCCACCTATTATTTCCCTCGCCTCTATTTGCACAAGCACTTTAAAATTACCGGTTACATTATTACCGTGTAAATTTAATTGTATTACGTGGTAAGGGTAAACTATTGTTGCTAGAAATACGTCGTTTCGCAATAAAGGACTTATGTTTTTCACTGCTAAAGTTATTTCAGATGATTGTCTTTTCTATTAACTTTGTTAAAGCGAAACTTTTGCTTGCATCTTGTTAAAGATGATTCAAACTCTGGTCTCTTTTGTCCGGCATTCTTAGGCTTTCTTAATCTTTAAGCACTACAGGACATCACAAGCTGCATCTGCTCTTGTAGGACTAATATTAAAGGAGACATACTATTAGCTAAATTATAAGGAAACAGCATTTACCTTTGATTAAAGAAAAAAGGATAACCTAAAATGTCAATAGGAACGATATAATTCCAATTGCTACACGAATTATTTATCTAAATCGCTTATTCAATACGAATCAAATAATAAATAATAGTTCCTTAATTACTACATGATATTGTGGTATTCTACAGTGCATTCCAAAGAAAAGGTTGGGAACGAGTAAACGTCAATTGGGTTTATTATATACATACGTCGCATTTTCCGATCTGCGTTTATTGTTGATGAATATATTTAATTGATTTAATACGACTATTACAAACTTATTGTTTAATAGAATGTTGACTTCTTATCAGAGAAGGAAAAGATCTATAGGATAGTTACTTTGTCAATTTAGCCCAGTCATTCTGGCGGATATTAGTCATCCGAATGAATTGAATTGTTTTTTAATATATACTGAATAATTTAGTACATCGAGTTGCAAAAAAATTGTATTAAAAAAACCTGTTTTGAAATGCAACGATGTAGCAAGCGTAGTGATGATTAGAGATGACAAAGGCAGTTGGAATTATTCTTTTTTTTTTGCAGCGACTAGCTAGTCTCGTGTCTATTCGCCTCAAGAAAATGGATTCGTGTATCAGCAAAAAAGCAATGACTAGTGATGACTTGACTGGCAGTGACGTAGGAAGGAGTCAAGAATAACCTCATGTATTTTTTAAAAAGCACCATGTACACAATATGCAAACGGAAATACACGAAAGAATCGAAACCTTGCCCTTGATTTACCATTTGCGCCCGTATTGCCAAAACGTAATAAATTCGAAGGTGTTTGACGTAAACAATGTGTAGGGAAGTAGGAATGAAATAAATTTAATGTGATAATCTTCCTGGCTTAAGTGATAGCAACTCGAGGTACTTTCCGTTCAAGGTCGTTTTAATTGTTTCGAAATTAAGTTTTAATTTGTTTCGGTTTTATGTTACGTTTATAGCGCCTATGTTTTCGGTTTTATGTTCTACGTTTATGAACAAGCTTTCATATGTGTAAGCATGTTCTCGGAGTAGTTTGAAAATTCAACCCGCACCTACGACAAACTTAAAATTTATCACTGCTTACGTCGTAGATGTTGTAGAAAGCAACTTGTTGAGTTCTGAAATTAGTTGCCATTGTTAACCCGTTCGACCAACTAAGAGCGTTCTGATACCTGACGTGTCTGTTTCTTTAGTTTAGTAACAATTATTCTGCAATGCTTAGTTCTTGTATCAATTAATTCGTTTTTCTATCTTAAATATAATATATTAGATATTTAATATTAATAATTAATTACTTAAAAGTAGTACAAGGATTCAACTATAGATTAGATTTAAATATTGTTTAAAACACATAAATGTCGAATATGATTGTCTAATTTGTTCACCAGTTTAATAAAGTAACAAAGGTAGAAAATATTTCTCACTTTGTTACTTTTGAGACGCCGTGTATACAGCTTCTGTATCCCAGTGTTTTTTATCATTACTCGTCATTGTTATAGGTATCGAGCAATGGGATCGAGGTGATGACGGAATTGGTAAATCGACTAGGACACGATTTTAGGCCGTACTTACAGACAGTTTTGCCGGCGGTGGTCGACAGACTGGGCGATGCCAAAGACACGGTACGCGAAAAAGCTCAGCTTCTTATACTGAAGATTTTGGAACGGGAAGTGTTAACGCCGCAGAATCTCCTTGAAAAGTTGACGCCGAGTTTTTCACATCGAAACGCCAAAATCAGAGAAGAGGTACTCAGATGTCTGGTTAACACGCTTAACGAGTGAGTAAATTAAGAAAATCAACTAATGTTAGTTACGTGAAGCGGTGCGGGTAGTTCTTTTTGCATGTCTTTTGAACGATGCGGCGTTTGAAGAAACAAATGTGCACGTAGTATTTGATAACACAAGTAGAAAAAACTGTACTTATAAATTTTTAAATTTTACATTTTTTACAGATAAAAAGAAGTTTTAACTTTTTTGACGAGGCGATTAAAAATTAAAAGTGAAAACAGAAAATTGTATCAGGAATAAATTATATTATTTAACAATAACATAAATATAGCATAAATAAAACATTCGGATATTCTTCTTCATTTTTACTATTTTAACCTTAGTTGGACATATTTCTATATTAACAAACTCATGGCTTAAATTGCTGTAAAATAATGAGTATTTTATTTCAACGGATATCTGAGCAAAAGGTGTATTTCACTTCGATAATTGGACAGTGAGATAAAGGTAACATAAAAATAACGTAAGTACAGCTATGTGAATACGTATTAGGCACTCCCAATTTTTCTTCGGATGTATAAAAATAAATTATATATCAATAAAACGACAAATTGATATACCATACAGCATATTTTATTAATATTTTGAATATTTTATTGGTCTACCAGCTGCTTTTATTAGAGATGTTACACGTTTTGGCATGCTAATTAATTAATTTGCGGCATACATCGCTGGAAATTGAGATCCATTCGTTGAAAATTTGTTGGCGAAGCCGCTCTTTTGAGCCACACTCATGTTTTGCGATGTTTTTCTTCCGAATATACCATACATTTTCTATCGGTGATTAGTTCGAAGACTATGCTGGCCAGTCCAACAGTCGCACCCCGTTTTCCGTGAACCACTGCATTGCCGCCCTTGCACAATGACAAGAAGCGTTATCTTGTTGATAACTATATTCGATATTCTCATCTTTAAGCAATCTTAGTACGGACGACCTCCTGTAGCGTCTCGGTGTAACGATTGCTATTCATGCGTCCTTCGCAAAGAAAGGTTTCGCCAACGCCTGATGCGGGAAATATTCTTCTCCGGGTCTTCGCCGTACAAATTGGGTGCTCGGTCGTCAGAAAAGCCGCAATAAAAGAAGAAAACACAGTAAACGTGATTAAATAAGATATTTATAAAATTATTTTGCATAAATTACTTTTGGTGTAGTAAACCATTATAAAAGAAGATAAAAGGAGCATACTTCGATGTTAGATTCGTTAGAAAAGATTACAGCTGACCATTCTTCCTCTGTCCAATGCTCGTACTTCGTGGACCATTCCAAAGGTTTTTTTCGATGCGTTGGAGTTAAGTACGGCTTCTTTGGCACTATACTCCCATGTAAATTAGGTGCTTTCAGTTACCTTCTTACCGCCCTTGGGGTTACAGAAACTCCATGTCGCGTCCACAGCGCGTTGCTTAAAGCCTCGAAAGACATTCGTTCTAAAAAGCGGTCTGTTCTTGCCGTGATTCGCCGTTTTTTTCCTGATTTAGGTCTATTTTTATAGCCCTCGGTTTCTTTATAACGTTTACGACTGGTGTAAACCGCATACCCCGAACACTTAATTTTTTCAGAAATTGCACTTTACATTAAGCCTTGCCTACCAAGTAATATAATTTGGTCG
This sequence comes from Oryctes rhinoceros, assembly GCA_020654165.1. Classification (NCBI taxonomy): domain Eukaryota; kingdom Metazoa; phylum Arthropoda; class Insecta; order Coleoptera; family Scarabaeidae; genus Oryctes; species Oryctes rhinoceros. Next base: position 174,070 of record JAIOKQ010000001.1, read on the forward strand.
CTTTCTGCGATGGTTAATTCGCGGATTTTCGGCATAATTGCAAATGTTATGGTTTACTACTCAGTAATAAATTCAGTAATAATAAAAATACAATATTTGCTCTGCAATGAGTAACTATTTATTGCTGGCGTAAATCTTCATTGATCCACATATTATAATCCATTGTGTGTACATCTGTTTACGGAATTACGCGAAATTAGCAAGGATTTTATAATACCGAGCTTTTTTTTGAAGTGTCTAATACATATTCACTTAGCTGTAAGTCATTAGACTATCAGATATTTTTTATTAGTTGGGCCTGGTTTTGCATTAACATACTGGACAAAGTCTGCCGAAATTGAATCGTATGTTACCCATGATTGGCCCATGACTTTAAAGAACTAAACTTTACAGTTACAATTATTTTTAAGGTGCTTTTACATAACGAGCTCATTATTATTGATACAATTTCCTGTTTTCTTAAGTTTTAGATTTAATAGATTTAATCAACGTTTACGAAGAATGATTTGTTAGATACAGTACATACAGGAGAATCGTACACAAATGAATTGTGTATGATTGCTATGTGAGCCATTATTACTGTTACAGAGTGGTTTAAATTAGTAAAGCAATATCGTTTTAATGTGTGTTAATTAAGATGAAATTAATCAAAGAAAAATATATAAAAATGCTTTTGTTGATATTCACCAATGAAAGCCCAATGCACTGTATTGGGCTTTCATTTGGGTCCCCCCAAATCGCAAATGGATTTGATTTTTTTTTAATTTTAATAGAATACCTCTATATCACACCTATTGATTAATGACGTAACAACGCGTAGGAATCTAACTTTTGCTGAAAATTTTTATAAAACAAGATTCCATTTGAATATCACAATTTGTTATTTGGAATTATAGATGTATCTTAGCAGCCGGTAGTCCAAGCACAAGAAAATTTAACTAGAGAAAATTGCTTCTTAATCGCAATTTGTATTTGCTAAAAGAATGGCGTACTTCACTTCTTTTGTCTAAATTCACTCGTTTTCGAGATATTTAAAAAAATCATGTGATGTGATCTTTGTACCGGTGATATGGATAGCTTTGATGCGTACTGGGTTGGATTAACTTGTAGAGATAAAGAAATTATGAATTACTGTTTAAGTTAATTCTGTCATTTGGGATAAATAAGCTTGAGAATGGCATCCGTTTATAATACACCGTTTCCATTGTTACCTGCGTTTATTATAGAAAGTAGATACATATTGTTTGTTTTGAAGATGTGCGAGCTATCTACAAGAATGATGGTATTCTAAAGTAAATCATGTATTATTTTTATGTAAAGCGACTATGAAAATGCTGTAAAGTTTAGAAAGCACGCCACGATGTGTGTAGAATTGTATATATAATATTACAAAAAGTATAAGAGTTTTTTACCACATCAAACGTAATATGATTTTGCGAGATTCAAAGCTACAGCTCGTATAAACTTTAACGTCATTTTAGTTCTCACCAATATTCACACCAAGTAACCTATTATTGACAACTATATCTACATCCACTCCAGCCAATTCAGTATTCACTCATATTTGAAAACTATTATATAAGAGCTTTAAACTGCGTTTCGTGGGTATTCGCACGAGCTTCATCCGTTAATTTACAAAATGCGATGCATACAACGGAGAAGAGATCGTAAACAGTTATTGAAGCAATGGTTATATTGATTTCCACGTAACGTTACATAAAGAAAATGTTTTAAACATTAATAAAAGGATGGAATAATGTTGATTCTAAGACATAGCTTTCTGACGTACTTAAATATAACATTCTCCTAGCCACCTGAGCAAATTTACAGATGTATTTGTGATAGTTTTGTATATACATATGTACATGTAAAAATTTATAGTACCTATATTTTCGCACAAATTGGACGGGAGATGAATGCTCCCGTCTAATTTAGCACGGATTTGGAGGATTTCTTTCCGTTGGGCAAAAAAGCAATAGGTTTATTTTTATTTTTATTTTGTTATATATTTACTATTTCCCACCATAAACATTTTTGCCAATAACTTAGTATAGCAAACCAGATTGTGCAGACATATCCGGGCGGATTGCCACATCAGATGTGGATATCAGTGCAAATTCGGCTAGTGCACTCACCTAACCATTTTTTCCCCCCAAAATTATCGAATTAATGTAAACCTGTAAAGTAGTCTAAATGTAGCACAAAAATAATATATTTTTAAAACTACTTTAAGAAGCTAAATTTATAACACCCAAACAGTAAGCAAATGGAATCTCTCTTCGTATTATTTCTTGATACTTGTATCCCTGCCCGGCAGCATCATCGTCCCCGGATGTTCTGGGAAATCCGGATATCTGGTGACCCTATCATGATTTTTTTTCTGAATTGTTGGTAGAATCATAAAGTTCTACCGTCTATATATTGTTTTTATTAATCTTATACATTCAACGACGAATACCGTATAATTTCCATACATATTTTGCAACTAAATTAGGTAAGAAGGATGAAAACCGATTAAAACAAATTTTCGCCATATACTTACCAGAGGAGGTTACACTATGTTGTTCTATTATTTTCAAACACCGAGGTACTCATATTTTCGCGTGAATTAGTAAACCGGTTGTTTTCTATTGCGATAAACATATCGTGCCATCACTTAACACGCCATGTGATTTGGTTTAGTTATAAATATGTTATTGACACAAATTGGAAACGTTTCGATAATAACGTCATAAAGCATTTGTCGCTTGGGAAGTTGCATCGAATCTTATTTGCTTGAAAAGTTAGATGTATCGACTATTCAGGAATAAGGATTTCTTTCAGAGTACTTATCCAAATTTTACCATTTTAGAAGAAAAGGACTTTCGAAAATCCTTGAAATTCGTTTTTCTTGGTCGCAAATATCAAAGCAGTGTGATGTAGAAAATTCTACTACATAGACTGGGATGTTTTCGGTATTCTAACAAAAAAAAAAATGTATTCGGAAACATCTACCAAGTGGTCGGAATTAAGTAATAAAACGCGCGGAATTCAAACATAGTGTACAAAAGTAATTTAAAAACTTAAGTAGGTGTAAATTTGACGATTGGGTGAAAAAAAAAAACAAAATATAGTTTTTCTTTATTTATTTAAGGTTATTTGTGTATTTCCGCATATGTCATTTACGAAGAAATGTATGGCACATTCTATATGAACGGTAATCTGTCAACCCCCTGTATCCATTTATTCACGGTATGTTCTCTTCTTAAGGCGTAAGTCAAACCGTAACGGCTTCCTTTCCACTAGATGGCACTAGCCAGCGAAACCCACCAAATTCTACTCAATTACCGACAAAAACCGATGATTGAAATTCGAAATGCATAGCCATCGCTATGGCATTTGCATGAATATTATAGTAGGTATTAATATTTGCGTTGATTGTTTTGTCATATTTGTTGCGGTTCGGCCATTTGAGAGATATCCTTCCTACTGACGAATTTATTTATAGTATTATAGTACCGCGGAATGATATATATGTATGACTTTATTTTAACTGCTTTTGCAGCATCCATCGGTTATTCCTTATCATAAGTTATACGGTTTTCATTTTAATGCCTTCGGTTCCAATAAATGGAGCAAAATACGGCTCGAAAACTACATCGTTATGTAGCGTTTCTATCTTTGTATCATTAGTAGTTATTTTATTATCTATACACATATTAAACCTTTCCAGATTTGTTGCGGGCCCCCATACATTGGGCATTTATTTAATTTGTTCATATTGCTGAAAGCACAGAATATGGAGAAAGTTATACTTACCGCTGAACTGGCTATGTAGACATGAAAATTATGTATAGATATGACAAACGCAAGTGGAATTATTCCTTTTTTACGGCGACTAGATAGATTCGCATCTATTCATCTCGTAAGAAGGGGTTCGTGTTGCGTACCGGTGTCCCCCGAGAGTCGACAAAGCACGAGTCTGTCTAGTCTCAGCAAAAAAGTAATAATTTCATCCGCCTTTGTCCTGTCTAATTATGTACTTACCTATATGAAACATCAATGTTAGTACAGTATGATATATTACAACATAATCTCTCTATCCAGTAAGACTCCAAAAACAATAATATAACGTTAAAGAATTCGATAAACGCAGCGATACGTACCAAATGTAAGTTAAAAATGGCGTCTCAAAACATCGACAATCTCAAAAAATCAACAAATGCCACGCCAACGATTGAAAAATCCATAAATTCTGCTATGCTAGACGAATGGTCGGAAACTAAAAGTACCATTTCAGTAAGGGAAATTAAGATATTACCGTATGACTCCAGCTTAGAGGCTCGTACCGCATAAAGTGGTTTTCGTTCGTTACAGGTATGTTCCTTATATAAATATAAAATGAAATCATTGTGTCTTTCAAGCGCTACTTAGCATTATAATTCCATTTAATTGCCATAATTATATTAATACAATATAACAAGTAACATATGTTGTGAAAATTTGCTTGTAATGTAACAAAATGTGCCTTTAAAATTGTCAACAAGTAGTACAATGATAATAATGTGACATTTACATAAATTTGTTCTTTTGAGGATAAAGATTGTTTTGATTTGAACACTGCGTGCGAAAGAAAATTATATATCCATCAGACCTACCTGAAGTTATACAATTCGTAACACTCGTGTTAATATACAAAATTAACACTTCGTAATATTTAGTCGCATCTTACACTACCACATGTCATTATCCATATTGTTCTTTTAGGCACGGTGCTCAGACGGTAACGTTGAGCAAATTCATCCCTCACATCGTGAAGCTTCTGTCGGACCCGACGGCAACTGTGCGTGATACGGCATTTTCGACGTTGGTCGATCTCTACAAACACGTCGGCGAAAAGCTGAGGGTGGATATACAAAAAAGAAACCTAGTTCCCGCCTCCAGATTACCGAATTTGCTTGCGAGGTTTGACGAAGTGAAGAATGCCGGTGAACTGCTGCCTACGGCGACGTCGAACATAGAATGTAAGCCTTTTAGAATGTATGTAGAATAAAGTTTTTGTGCATATCGAAGAGGTATGTTGAAATAGTCACGGTTGCGCGGATTAAAATGGAAAATGAGATACTGTGTTAAATGAATTGTTTCGATTATACTCGTTGTAAAAGGATTTCGCACTGTGCGAAAAGTTGATGTTCAAGGAGAAGTAAATGCGTAAGTGTTATGTTTCTCGTACTCTTCTTCTATTAATATTGGAAAAAATATGAATTACAGGAATCTGAAAATGTTATATGCACTAACGCGAATAGGGCCACAGCTCACTCCGTCGCTTCCGATTATAATGGAAACAGGCACTAACTTGCTTATTTTAAACGGAGTAAAAGTTTTCAAAAGCGAAATTGATATGCGGTTAAGATAAAACTTCAATTTATCACAAACATGTTTTTTGTCATACAAAATCAATCCAAAAGATGCTATGTGCTAATTTTATTTCAAAACATTGAAAAGATTGCATAATATTGTTATTATTGTTAATCTATTCACTTATAAGTATGTGGTAGATAGCCTTGTTATCGGCATCCGCATTACAAAATGAAAATTAGGGATAACGAAGCAACACTGGAAAATTCAAAATATACAGAGTATTTCTAGTCTCTAGTACATTTTCTAAAAGCAAGTAAAATCTACTTACCAATAATGTATTACTACTATTATTAAGTCTTTAGTAAATATAGCTATGTGAATATGTATTAGGCACTCCCAATTTTTCTTCGGATGTAAAAAAATAAATTATATATCAATAGAACGACAAATTGATATACCATACAGCATGTTTTATTAATATTTCCAATATTTTATTGGTCCACCGGGTTGCTTTTATTAAAGATCTTGCACGCTTCGGTATACTATTAATTAATTTGCGGCCTACATCGCTGGAAATTGAGATCCATCCGTTGAAGATTTGTTTTGCATTGCAGTGATTTGACACTGATGTTTTGCATTGCCGCCCTTGCTCGGTGACAAGGAGCGTTATCTTATTGATAAAGATATTCGATATTCTCATCTTTAAACAATCTTAGTACGATTGTTATTCATGCGCTCTTCGCAAAGGATTTCGCCAACGCCTGATGCGGGAGATATTTTTCTCCGGGTCTTCGACGAACAAATTGGGCCCCCGGTCGTCAGAAAAGTTGCAATAAAAGGAGAAAATACAGCAAACGAGACTAAACAAGACATCTATAAGATGACTTTACATAAATTACGTTTGATGTAATAAACAACTATAAAAAAAGATAAAAGGAGCATACCTCGATGTTAGATACGTCGGAAAAGATTTTACGCGACCATTCTTCCTCTGTCCAATGCGCGTACTTCGTGGACCATTCCAAACGGTTTTTTCGATGCGTTGGAGTTAAGTACGGCTTCTTTCTCGCTAATCGCCCATGTAAATTAGCTGCTTTCACTCGCTTTCTTACCGCACTTGGGGTCAGAGAAACCCTCATAGCTCACTATTTAATTCTTCCGACGATTTTCGTCGATCCTGTAAAGCCACTCGTCCTAAAAGGCGAGCTGTTTTTGCCGTGGTTCGTCGTTTTCTTCCTGATTTATGTCTATTTTTATAACCCCCATATTTTTTTTTATAACGTTTAAGTGTGGTCTGAATCGCACATCGCGACCACTTCTTTTTTTTTTAATTGCACTTTGCGTTAAGCCGTGCCTACTAAGCAATACAATTTGTTCTGGTTCTTTAAGTATAATTGCAAACATTATCGAATGATCTATTACTCAGTAACTTACCTAGATGTAATTTAGCGAGGTAGTTCTACTCGCGGGACAGGATATAAGCATCCTTCACTGCGTGATTGACAGGAGCAGTCACAAGCACTACGACATTCTTGAGTGGGTCACGTATCTGATTATGTATACATTTACCAGCAATATAATGATTCGAAGCATCGTTTTTGGGATGCCCAGCATTGATTTCAATCTTTCGACCTGAATATTATCGTGGCGATAAGGAAGGACTTCGAGGGATGCCCGATGAATACTCACCGCTGCAATACCGCCCAGAAGCTCGCTGAAATGGAGGTAGAGTGGCCAGATCCTCTACTCTACTATCGACAAGCTTATCGACTCCGTGCCTCGCAGATGACAAGGTTCATTTGGACATGCGTCCAAGAATGGAGATCCTTAAGTTTAAATATTCCCTTTGTTTTCCCGTTATCAGCACCCGATGGCTATTGTTAGATCTTACTGGTATTCACGATTTCAAGTAAATAATGTTTTCGCGTGTTTGTAATTTCAAACGAGCATGTCTTGCAAATGATAATCATGTATCACCATGATATATCAAATTTTCAGATCGATCGGGAGAGTTTGGTCCAAGTTATGCTCGAAAAATAGTTGATAGACTTTTGGTCAGAGCAATTAGTGCTTGTTGCAAAGAAAAGGAAAAGTATCAGTATGGAATATTTTACAAATGTATAATACTTCTTTCACTACTTTTGTGTTATAAATAATACTAATTTCAAATTTAATATTGTTGATCAGATTACTGTTTCATAGTATATTGTTGTTTCCATAAAGATTGACTCTGCGGTGGTATCAACTTATATATATATATATATGTATATATATGTTTAAATTTTGTTGTCCACTTATATTTTCTAAATCGTTCGTTGTTTTTTCTTGTAGTTATCTGTGACGAGGTGGACCGGGCTGTTATGGTAAAACCCGCCGTGCCAATAAAGAAAGCAGGTTTAACCGCAATGAAGAGAACGCCATCTGCCGCTTCGAGATTGCAAACTACGCCTTCTGCGTCTAATTCTGGTATTGAAATTGAGAGTTTTCGTTTTTATAGTTTTGCATTGTAATGTTTGTATGAATATTATTAAAGTACTGTTTTTGGGAATGTAGAATTTGTCAATGTTTTATCAAATTTGAATTCATTGCTTAATTCATTTTGTATATATACTGATTTTTTATTATTTCGTGTTTATGCGAGATGCACAATCGTCAAAGTGTTCATTTAACAGCTTCTTTTTAGTATTTTTTGCTTTTGTTTTGGACAGTTCTTGCTATGGACATTTCTTTTTTCACAAACCAAAGAATTAATATCCAGCTAAGCTTATACACTTTTGAGCTGCCGTAAAGAAAATTTTTATACAATACAGCTTCGGCAGAAAAGCGCTTAATAACTAACAACTTCCACTTCAATGAGAGACGACCAAACTAAATAAATAATTAAAAAGTAGTTAGGTAAAGTTATAGCGTTTTAGTGGAACCGTAAATAATTTCAAATTATGAATTTCTTCCTAGACTGCAACATTTACTTACTGCGAAGTGCCGCTGCTGCCTATATGTAACCGTGAAATGTGCACGTTCCTAGCAAGCCTAACGACTGGCTAAATGAAATTTGGGAAATTGTTATTGTGACCTCTATGCGTTTATCGGAAGAAGTTACTTCGAATTTGAAAATTAAAGATACTGTGACGGTGGGTTATCTTTTCGTTTCCCCGAGATTGTCGATGAAAAGAGGCATAAGCCCATGCAACGTAATGTTAGATGTTAATAATGCATAGTAGGAGCATAGTAGAATTATCAGCAGATGATTTTTTTTATTATTTATTTAGTTTGGTGCATATTATTAAACTATCTACTTTGAATAGCAAAAGAATGAGTAGTGTATATCTTGCTTGGTTATTATTATTTTTTCTTTATTCCCGTGGTTTCTGTTTTGTTTATTCACATCACGTTATTCGCAATCATTTTCTCGGATCAACCAAGAGTATTGGTGATGTGTAGTGGTGGTGTGAATTGGTGTGTTCTTTGAATGGCGGTGTAACCAGAGGTATTAGCTTTCTTTCGCAGAGTAAATCTCAAATCGAATCAGAGCTAATCGAATAGAGCCAAGCAAATATTAGCCGTGTATTTTTTTTTTTTACTAATCGAATTAATTAAAAGACTAGATCAAATGAAAAACCAATTTAAATATCTATTCAAAAGCTTAAGATTACACGTAGTAAAGGTAGAGGGGTAAATCTTTCATAAAATTGTAGAATTAAATATCATAAGATACGGTAATAATCTGTTAGACGGATCAGATAGCATAAAAGAATTAATTCATAGCACACTAGTAAAAAGTAAAGGATATGATATTAATATGATAGCTATGTTCAATAGATAAACTAAAAAGAAGCTGCTCAATTGATTTGCACATTGTTGTACTTCTTAGCTAATTGCGTATATGCTCATTGGTAACATTCACTTGATATATAGTTTTTACATAGAACAATAAATTGTTGCATGAGTATCAGCTGATCAATTCATTGTTTCATTGTAAAATTGGTACGAGGATGGTATGAGAGGCAGCCGTGTTTGGAGATAGATTGCGTTTTGGGTAAACATCTGCATCGTCAGCTTCATGAAGTTAAGCATAATTAATCCTTCTTTGATGAAAAGCGGCGAAAAAAAATATCGGTCCATTAAAGTGACTATACGATACGATGAATAAAGTTCATGATAACGTGTTCGCAGATCGCCGGCTAAAGTTCAGAAAGATTGCTAATATAGCAAACATCTAACAGTACTATGCACCAAAAACTAAAGCTCAATTGACAAACTGGGTTTCTCCTGGTTAACAAGGCAAAGCTCATTCCAATTGCCGGAAGAGTTATGGCGACGACTTTTTGAAATTCGCAGGACATGATCTTAATTGGTTATTTAGAGAAGGGAAGGGCAGTCATGATTAGACATTTTGCTAGAAAAGGTTTACTACCATTCCCCATATCGTGACAACACCCCGGTCCGCTCATTGGCGTGAGACAACAAAATTATTCCAACTATGGGACGAACTTTATTCAATAGATTTAGGCCACCTGTGACTGTTTTCTGTTCCCAAACTTGGAAAAGTAATTTGGTGGAAAGCCGATCACGTTAAGTGAACAGGTTATTGCCGAAACACCGGGCTATTTTGCAAATTTCGACAATGCAAATTGATTAAAACTCTATTATTTGGATAGTTTGACAGGACATTGCTGGGCTAAGTGCTTAGAACTATGTGGAGATTTCGTCGAAAAATACATTACTAAACACGTTCTCCTTTACAAAGGTATTTATCATACCATCCTCGTTTATAAATCGAGTCGTCGCACTGTATTAGCTTCTTACTAATTCTATAAACTAGCGTTGTGTTTTTGTTAATACTAAAGATTCCAGCAGTTATGACTAGAGATGTGAAACTATTACTTTTTTTTCAGCGACTAGACACACTCCTGTCTATTCGTCTCATAAGAAAGGGTTCGTGTTGTTGCCTACTGGTTTCTCCGAGAGTTGACAAAACACGAGTCTATACAGTCGTTGCAAAAAAGTAATAATTTCATCTGCCTTTGTCATCTCTAGTTATGATAAACTTTAAAGTTTATATAGTTCGTTGAGACGTTTCCTCGCGTAATAAAAATATTCTTTTATATATTTCATTACCATGTCAGGTTTGGAATAGGTATCATATACATATATGTACATATTCTACATCACAGTCGTTATGGTTAAATTTGTTTACTTTTGTTACTCATCGCACGACATTTTTCACTTATTCCATTGACCATCGCGCTTCTGTGGTGCTGCATTTACTGTATGTCTATATGTGTTTTTTAAGCTAATTTGTTTTCTTTTTTTATTATTTTATTTAATCAACTAACGATCGATGCATGAAGCTGTTATGAGCCGAGTTGGATCGCTAAGAAAAATTAATACCGCATGTAAGTGTTTTATTTATACAATTTTTATATATTTTAATCGTTTAGCAGGTTGTTTTATTGGACGAGCATTGTACATTAGCATCATGTTTTTCTTTTGTTTTGCTTTTGTATAAATTTGTTCCAAGCAAAGATCAGTTGCAACAAAATTTTTGTCCTTTTTTTAACCGTAAGATTCAACTGAATTCATACCAACAGTACGTGTTTCCGGGCTATTTAAGACTCGACATTTCCCTGAAGATGCCAACCGCAGTGTTTGGCAAAACGTCGACCTCTACAGATCCACAGGAAACCACATCCTACCAGGCGGGAAACACGTACTGTTAGTACGAAAAGCCTACAGCTATACATTTTTATAAATAATAGGATTTGATATTGATACAATGTTAAGCTATCTTATGTAGAAAAATTAAGACTCTATTCATTATTCAATATTACTTAATTTATTTGGATAATGACCTTAGAAGTAATATTTAGATTTGTTTTATGGCAACTATATGTTTTGGAATATCCAATGTCACTGTAACGCGTAAGTAGATTTTTATGTCAAATCGGCTACAATGTTTGCTTTTCGTAGCTGTGTCAAATGAAAATATTTTTTCACACAGGTTTGTTGAGGATGGCATCAATATTTTGATGGCCTTTTCATTTAGCGCGGGGTACTCGTTTTTTATGGAAAATTAGAGATAACGCCTTCATGGGGATTACTAAAGTTTAACTTTGAGATTTACGTTAGATGATAAGTTCTTTAAGTGTACCATTTCATTCATACTGAGATGAGTATAGTAAAAAATAAAAAGATTCTGTGTCCGATTTTTAGTGTTGCTGAATAAGAGTCATCCTTTGTCGATGGACATAATTCTCTGTCCTGCAGAACTCTACGTTGTTTGAACCAAAAATTTATTAGACTACATTTATTACATTGATTTAAGTTTATAACTGCTTATGCCTTATATAATTGTTAAAAGATAAAGAAAGGTGACAGTCACGTGACGAAATATCAGAAGAATAAGTGGCACTGCTCCTCGACCAAGCCCCCCAAACATTTTTTTCCGAGTCATTCTTACTATATGAGGTCTGGCATTGTCCATTTGCTTACCTTTAGCGACTTTCTTCCCCGTTAAAAGACAAACGAATGGTTTTATCGCCTACTTTCTAAGCACGTTGTACTGGAATTTTTCTCCACAACATGGTAAATATTCTCGTTGTTAATGATTTTCGATCCTTTGGAGTGCACTTTCATCGATCGAGCTGAAATCTAAAGAAAATTTCTTGAACCGCTTCTGTATTGTTCAATATCATCTCCCAGTGCGGTACATATTTTTCACGCCGCTGCATTGCCCAATTTGTACTCATGAGTAAACAATCTCTCAAACGAAAGTTTTATTCGTTGTCATTTTAAATTATTTTATTATTAATTAAACAGCTGTTACCAAGAGGGTGTGTATCCAATGAAGGATTGATACTGAAGTAGGTGACAGTTAACAAACCTGTGGTCAACAACTTGATATACATTCATGACAATCTGATGTACATAAAAACCGCAGGAATTTATTTTGTCACCCGGTATTACCATTAATTATTTATTAATTTTTACGCAGTGTAAACACGTCTAAACATGATTTGTAAATTTTTTTCTTAACAAAGAGAAAATATTCAATTTTGGGTAGTTGGTCACTGTACGAAACGATGTTTTTGTTACAACAAATTTTTATTCTTTCAGCGGGAGCCGTAGATGAAGACATATTTCTAAAATTGTTCGAGGATGTGCCAACAGTACAGCTTTTCTCTCATAGGGAAGTAAACGATCATATGAAGGGAATCCTAGATACAATATCAGATCCCAATAAAGACTGGAACAAAAGAGTCGATGCTGTAATATAATCAGATACCTTGCCTTAATCATTAAGTTTATCTTGCATTATTCTTACAGTTGAAGAAAATTAGATCTCTAGTCATCGCAGGGGCCTCTACTTTTGACGACTTTTACACCAACTTAAAACTGTTAGAGCACCCGCTTCAAGAATCAATTAAAGATCTTCGATCGCAGGTAGCCAGAGAAACGTGCATTACAATCGCATATCTGGCTCAAACCCTGACGAACAACTTCGAACGACCCGCCGAATACCTCCTGAATTCGCTTATCAATTTAATTCAAAATTCCGCTAAGGTAAGTATCTAATAAGATCAAAACTTAACTCTGTTAAGTTAACTTAACTGTAGTTCGCCTAAAGTGTTTAATGTTTTTAATAATGATATTATTTCTAGCAATATATAGCGTGTATTTGAAATATGACACAATAACGTGCAACTGTAGTTTTATTAAATATATTGAGATGTTTTATTGATATGATATTAAATGTATAATATTGATTTACTTATAGTAAGCGCTTCTTCTGCCGTGTTTCTTCCTTTAAATTTGCATTTCTTCTGCAATACTCCCTGTAATTTTGTTGTAAATACCTTCCAGTTATATTTTCTTAACTTCTTGCCTTTATTTTTCTTTCTAATTTTTGTTGAGGTTCCTTTTGCTTACTTTTTAACAGTTTCTAAATAAGCGTCATATTGGAAATATTAGATTAAATTTTGATAATTAATGAATATTGAAACTATTAATAATATATCTGGCAAGATTTAAAGACAAAGACTTTAATTTAATCTTGTTCTAGTCACATACTTTGTGTGGTGAAAAAAATGTAAATATTCCATGCACGTATCTAGTTATTTCGAATAATGTATCGGATTTACTTACGCACTAAAGGCTTCAATTAAACATGATTCATTTTTGATCATGTATCAAATTTAGATTTCTAAATGTAAGAGCTTCAAAGAAGTAAAAGTGTTCGAAATATTTATGTTGGAACCGTTAATCTGTTGGTAAATTTGTTTTCCACTTAAGGTGAATTTCCGTCATGATTTGCAATTTCAGAAGATATATTAGGTTTTAAAAAGGGTAATATAGCTGACATTCACAACTACCGATCAATATCGTTAATATCAAACGCCGTGAAGATATTTGTGCATTGCGTGCTGACACACTTAGTATCGTTCGTGGATAAGTATTGCTTATAGTACATATGCATCGCGATAGGTTCAGGAAAAATAATACACCATTAATCACTAAAGCAGATACCTACTATTATATATAAAAAAAGTTAAAAGCATTTTATAATGTGACTAATTTTTTTAATACACGGTGTATTGTCTAATTTTACGTTATGTACATACTTTTTTTATTTATACACTGTTTGTTATTGACGTATTCAATGCTATTGCATAATGAATAAATTTATTAGTATTCTTTATTATTACTATTTTATTCTCCTTCTGTCATATTAGAACAAAGCGCCTTTTTTTTATTAATTAATGTTTTGCGATTTCCGTAAAACGTTCGATTGCCTATAATATTCTGTATTGCTGAATAAGTTGTTACATAGTGATTATATTAGGGAAAAAGCTCTAGATTGGATACGTTTTTGCCTTCATGACGGTACGAAACAAGTACAGGTACCATACAAATATCAGAGACGTTCTATTCTACTTAGCGACCTAAATTTTCCGGGTATGGCACCGCTATACTCAATATTCTGAAACGGAAACAGTGGCAATCAACGTTATTATGAATTACATCGTTGGTTCTGTACCAATACATTGGGCCAACACAGAAAAGACCAACTTTTTACTTTTCTACGTACAAAAACCCATCACTCACCTCGGTGTGTTTACTGAGGATTACTTGCTTTGGATATCCATTGTAATCGCCTGGTAAAAATGTTAAACGTGTGTATTGGTCGTGTGAACAGATCGGTCAGGGCTTCCTTTTTTTTATATACATCTTATTAATAATAATAATCTATGCCTTCGCATTCCTAACACCCATCACCATTTACTAGAAGTTCGCGGCCGGTTTTAAGTTATTGTTATGTCTGCGCCCGTAGAACGTCTTCAGATACCCCTCAGCATTCGTTAAAATAACGAAAAACCTGACTTTAAAAGTGACAAGCCCGGTATCTCAAAATTGCGTTAGGCACTGAGCCTAATAATAAATGCAATAAAGATTGAATTTTGTTGACATTTATAAAGGTTTCAGCTGTTACATTTTTTTTACAAGTTTTCTTTTGATACTTTAACACAACTAAACGACGAAGTCGATAGCGTTAGTATAAAAAAAATTGCTGGCGTTGAAACAGATTGTACTTTTCTTAATTTACATGTAAATACCAAAGGTGTGCTCGAATATAGGTCGCATGCTCAAGACTTGAATTTCATGCATTTAAACGCAATTTATGTCAGGATCAAACCAAGAGACTATTGCGGGTCTTGTTGATCTCTTTCTTGTGTGTATTGCAATGGAGATCTCGTATTTTGGAACTCGGCTAAATAATTACTGCTTTGTATGTAGAGGAAGTGACTAAATATACTCGCGTTTATTCGTCTTTGGAGAAGGGGTTCGCGTTATTTACCGGTTTCTTCTAGTGAATAAAACACGTAATCTCTCTTATTTTGCCCAACACTGTTTTAGGAACATCTAGTAGATGTTTTAGTTATATATAAATAATTAACAGAAATTCCTGAATTTCTATGTTGCTGTTATTGTGTTGCCAATACACGCTATAACTCGGAGCTTTAGTCTCGATTCTCGTAGATAGCAACTAATATGCTCGACATCTTAAATTTCATGATCCCATTTTCATTATTGTTTTATAGATCGTAGCGACATCCGGGCTGACTTGCATGAGGTTCATAATACAATATTGCCAAAGTCCTCGCTTAATACCAATTATATGCCAGAATCTGTGCAATTCGAAGAGCAAGGATATCCGACGTAGTTGTTGCGAATTCTTAGAGCAGATGCTGACGCAGTGGAGTAAGCATTCATTAGAGAAACACATTCCCATATTACAAGATGCCGTCAAGAGGGGTATTGCGGATGCGGATCCCGAAGCTAGAGTTAGCTCGAGGAAGTACGTAATATTTCCACCGATATGTTTGAATATAATTGTATTCAGTGTTATATATTTGAAATGTTATTTTTACGTATTTTCTTGTAGGGCATTTAGGGGTTTTAAAGAGCACTTTCCCGAACAAGGCGAAGCGTTATTACAATCCTTGGAACCGTCTTATAGGAAAGCGTTACAAGGAGAGTTGTGTCTTTCGAGCAGTTCTTCCAGCGGAAGTCTTGCACAAACTGTAGGTGGATTAAGAGCTCCAAGACAGTATAGACCACCACCTCAGAGTACAGGTAAATATGTTCAACAAGCGATGCTTATAATATTATACCAATAGATACAAATCTAGATAAAATAATTTTCATTGTAAAGATGCGGTAAACTGACATGCTTGTATTAGTGTGCTGGATACGTTAAGGTGTAGTAAACGAATTTAATGCCTATAAAACGTCTTTCAAAATGTAGACAAATCTTTCATCCCAAAAACCAATATTACTTGCGAACTTGTAGGAAATTATTTTTACGGGGGTAGTGGAATAGTAAGTTTCCAATTTATCACAAAAATTGACAAATTTTTATTTATTAACAGTCTTCCCTAAAATAAAATAAAGTTGAGTTACTGCGCTAACTGTTGCCTATCACTCTCCTGACGAAGCCCCATACGATTGTGGGCGAAACGTCGAGTTTTTATTTTAACAACGATTTCAATTTTCAATAGTTTCAATAGTTTTCGCAACGAGACTCCCACCTCTTTAATTCGTCTAAGTAGTAGTTGGCATTTTGTACTGCAGAATGTGTCTTTCCATTTGATGAACCTATCGTCCGAGCAAAGCTTTCAGCATAAGAAACAGAAAAAGGTCGGTCAGATCTAATAAATAGGCTACACAATTAGAACCTTTTCGAGGTGCATAGTCTTGATTGTACAAAACTTTTTTTACCAATACGGCCGTTTCTCAAGCAGCCCCCGCTATTGTTTTCCCTTTTAGAAGACAATCGATTAACACAATTTCCTAGCCATCCCAAAAAACCGTTCCCGGCCTATGGAACAGTCTTTGCGTAATCGATTCACCTTTCGCAGTCCACTGTTTCGACCGCGCATTGGCTTCAGGAGTTACTGATGTATCCAAGATTCAGCTACAACTATTAATCTTTTCCTACCTAACTTTAAAGAAAAGAAAGATGTTATCAAACCCATTATTGTTGCATATATTTTTTTTAAGTTAAAGAGTAACAATCTCCGTTGATAACGCTAAAAACTTGTTAAAAATAGGAACGAATTATTATTTTTTTCACTATATGGTGTAATAAAAGAAATCTGTATTGTTTTTCCTGCTTACTCAATGTGGATATTAGGCAGTAATGAAAACATATGCGGGCTTCAACGGACTCCTTCTTTACCAAGGAGTTATAGGCAACGAAGTGGTATTCCTGTGCTAAATAGTATGTAAAACGTATATTGATACAGATAATTCTGATATTTTTTCATACTATATGTTATTTCAGTTCATACTGACAATACTTTTAATTGTGAATTTTATAGATTCCGCGAAGAAGGGCTTTAGGAGTAACTCCGCAATAGATTTGCAAGCGGCGCAACGGGCCAAGGCCAGAGCGCAATACGCAGCTCTGGCACGACATAAAGTGACTTCTGGAACAGCAAGCTTACGTATGTTTCTTATGTTTTAAGAGATTCATAAATAAAATGTTTGGCAATGTTTTTATAAAAGCTAAAGAAGTAATAGTGCATGTAACATAAATAGCATGGCGAAGTGTGTTTATTTTTAGTATTGTTGCCGTAGCTGACAGAGATGTTATTTGTTTATTTTGATGAAATTAAAGTAAATGATCTAAACCTATTATAAGAATGACGAATAGGAAGTTGTGAATAATTTTCAGTAGGTGTAGTTATAGATAGTCCTTTCGTTACAATCTTAATTTAAAATGATAAAGTGGTTGTATTTACATTTTAAATTCAGTAAATTTAATTCGATTAGATTGCTGCATCTTTTGCATTCGTTACGGATTAAAAAAAGATTATAATTTACAACATTCAAGCAATCTATGTACTTAGATACGCGCTAGTGTTAGGAGAGATTAGAAGGCTGCAAGTAACGACGGCTCAAGCAATTCTTCGATTAATAATAGTTTCGAATAGTTATTGATAAGGATTAAAGAAAAACCTGAAAAAGGTGTAAATCGAACCTTCGATGCATCTTATTCACGTTACATATTGACGTAATGCTTTTTATCGTGTTGTCATATTTGATAATTGTTCAAAGTTATGTTCAAATGCACTACCCAGTTAGTCTTTAAGAGATGTTCGAAAATGAATTGTAATAATTTTAAAATAGAAATATTTCATATTTAAGTCTAAAACTCAACTATTTAGTCAGAAGTTTAAGCAGTAAAAAATGCAGAGTGTCTTATGAGAAGAGTGTCTTTTTATCATTTTTAAATATCTTCGTATATTACGCTAATGTTTCTTGGAGGACTTGAATAGCGTTAAAATTTAGAATTTAGAAGATTATCTATAGTTATTTTAATTTTAGTATCAAGCATGTTTACTTTCAATGTGTTCTAATATTCATAGATTGTTAACGCGACTATTTGTTATTAATTACATATTAACCTAATCGCCGTTCATATTAACATTAAGACCTAGAATATGATTTAAGAAGCACCCTAAACACATTGATATTGATGGTCTCTCTCTTTGTAAGTATATCCTAGGTCTAGGCGCTTAAGCGCAGCTCACAATTAACATACTAATATTATTACATAAATATCATAGAATCAGAACATTGAAAGTAAATACATTTTGTTCATGTTGCGTGTCTAACTTTATTTTGCTTTGTTTCATGCCTGTAGAGGGAGAGGTTACCCATCAAGGTACATGTTATTTTTAACTCATTTTTTAAACGTAATAAGTAGCTTAATTCGTAATTCTAACTGTTGCTAAAGCTATTTAGTCGTAGCAGTTTATAAATATATTTCTCTTAGATAATTTGTATGTTTCAATTTATTAATATAAACTACATTCTAGCTCGTCCCAGAAAATCCCCAGAAATAACCTCGTCGGTACCCGAGCAAACTGGACGTAGAAGAAGTCGAAGCTCTGGTGTTTCGCATTCACAACGTAAGTGATAATTTTTTTACAATGTCGCAATTATGTATATTTCCCTATATTCAGCTACTAGTAGATCGGGATCACCAAGTGCCAGATTACCGTACATGTATAACAGAGGTAACGAAAGCGAATCTCCGCGACCTAGGAGATTATCTTCCGGTATACCTCGTTCTACAACTGGTTCTCGTGACACATCCCGTGAAACCAGCCCCACAAGAACTTCCAGCATGAGTAGATACCGTAGAGCTAACGATAGACCACCGATAAGTCCAGCAGCGAGACCAGTAATGGCACAGAAGATATTGCAGCAGAGTAGAGAAGCGGAAAATGCATTAGCGGATGCATTGGTAAGGATAACCGTATCTTTTAATAGTTAATTGTTCTAAGTCTAATTTCAAACGTTATGGATATCGGCACACTCCGCATCGCACAAAATATTTAGTTAATTATGATTCGAAAATTCGTAGACCTGCGAAATTCGAAACCGTTAAAGTTACGGTAGCGCTATTAGATAGTTCAACAATTGGAAACAGAAAATTGAAAGTAGACATCTATTATACAAAAGGAATCGGTTCCGAATTATCGTGGGTAATATAAAATGCCTGTCGTTAGTTTTTTAACTAACAGATTAGACAAATTTTCTTTGAGTGCGAGTACAATTTTTTTCTTTATTTTCTTCTTTTTCAAGTCTTTTGATCAAGTGGATACAGCAGAACATCAGCGACTAAAAGAGTACTTATCCAGGAAAGGGATGAGATCATTGGAAAACCATTCAGATGATTCGGAAACATCCAGTGTATGTTCAGAAAGATCATTTGATTCCTATCGAAGACCAAGCGATGTGAGTACCTCTTACAAGCGTAAATTAAACTCGGGACTTTACAGTATTAAGTATTGAACTGTACTGCCACTGACTCGTATTAATATTTCATGGCTTTCATTTTTGTTGCCTATCGTAGAAACTTTTTTGGGATTTTGCTGTGTATAGTGTGTCAGTTTTTTGTATGTATGTATGATGTAGCAACAGATCATTTAGAACTATATTAATGTTTTTCACACTAATAAGTAGAGAGGACAAAGGCGGATGGAGGCGCTCTTTTGCGGCGACTAGACAGACTTGTGTCTGTTTGTTTCATGAGAAAGGGTTCGTGTTGCCCCGAGAGTCGACAAAATACGAGTCTGTATGGTCGCTGCAAAAGAATGGCGGTTCCAGCTGCTTTTGTCCTGTCTATTAATTATTAGTATTTCGTCGCCCAGCAAAATCTCGAAGTTTTTACCAATATTAGCTCTTTAATTTTGATTTCTATAAAAGTAAAATACTGATTAATACATTTTTCTCAAATAAGCTCCATTATTATTATTATTATTATGCAATTTTAATTTATACTTAAAGATTATTGACCTTATTCCAATCAGCTTTAAAGAATTAGCTTCAATGCTTTTAATGTCAAAGATTTTATTGCATGTTAATGGATAAATATGCGGAAACAAACTAATATCTTTCGAGTTTTCTGGAAGATTTCTAAATTAAAATTGGTAGATACATTGATAATATATTTTGATAGGAATTGAACTTAACTTAATTGAACTTTACCAATAATAATCGCGACTTGAAAGTTTCTAATGGAACGCCCTCTATATTGTTTCAATTTTGAGTTAGAACATTGTATTACGGTTATAAAAATACGGCTGCCGATGGGATTTTTTGACGTACAAACTTTATTTCAGCTGACTAAACAATTTGCAAGAGAGAATAACCAGAGGTTCAAAGGATTTCACCAAAAATAATAGTGAACACTACAAGATAATTTACAAACATGCGCTCTAATTCGATTGTTTCAATAATTCAATTCAGGTTTAATTAAGTTTAATTTTGGTAACTGTCATCGTTACGTTTAGGATTCATAGTTGTAAACTAGTAGATCTTCTTGGCGTTTCCCCCAAAAATTATTTTTTGTTAATATCACGGATAGCCGTGAAGTTAAAAATATTGAACCCCGTACTAATAAAATGTTGTAATTCAAAGCTAAAATAATACACTGAGTGTTTAATTAGAAATTTTATGTCGGCATTATTAACCGCTAAACCAGTTCAATTACGACAAAAAGTTTGAGGCTAAATACACAATGTACCGTAGCATCTACTTAGCAATTTTAATTTGAAAGTTCCTAAAAACTGTAGAAATACAAGGATGGTAGGGTAACTACCTGTGTTAAGGAAGACGGCGCAATTGTTTTACATTTAACATTTATTTCTCATAGTATACAACTTCAAACACTTAGTCTAGCGAAGTTGTATATTAGGAAAGTAGCGAAATCAAAAAAAGAAGGACGTCACAGATGGCCAAAACTGGCGGATATGGTAGATGGGCTCTAACGGCACCAATTTGTGCCGTTAAAGCCACATTTGCCTCCGAACATGGGTGCTTTTCATACCAACCTCGCATCTACTTTATTCCCCATATTTGTTCATCACTGTGTGTAACGTGTCGTATAAATTTTACATTAAAATAATAATTTTACATTTGGAGTTTATAATGTTAATTTAAGACATACAATCTGGTATCAATATATTTCCGAAATGGGTATCTAGAAAAAATAGCTGCTTAGTACCTTTGACCTTAATGTTTCCGCCATATCTAAAAAATCTTGCATTATGCCGAACGGTATATAACCAAGGTTAAAATTAAATAAGTCAAGCTTTTTCTATGCTCTATTTTGGGTGTATACTGATATTTCTACGAATAAAAGGTAGTTTCAAAAAATCCTACTTGAAGATGATAATGGTTGAAGCCTGCTTCTGTCGGTTAATTTTGTATAATTTACTCTTCAAGCGAGAATTTTCGAATCTCCCTTTTAGTCTTAATTAAACAACTCGAGTAAATATCTAAAATAATACTTATATTTTTTACAGAATTATATTAGGCAATGCGCAAGTAACTTAGATAATGCGAAATGTGCCTTGTGTAGAAAGATGTACATTGTAACTGCTATAATATACGACGCTCGTTAACTAGATCACATTTTTTCTATGATTTTGTTTTATGAATTTTGTGTTTGTGCGTCACAATTTGCAGCGTTGTTTATTTTCTCACCGCATACGTAATACATAGCACGAAAGTTAAAATATCAGGCACAAGCGAAAAGGATATCAAAACTTGCGCGTGCCGTTATTTTCGATTTCGTGAATTTGTACATCATTGGCCATAAGTATTTTACCATCTGTAGAAGCAAGGACGAACAGTTATTTCTATTACAAGTTCTATCTATTTCTCGGTTCAGAATATACGTTTGCAATTTCTAATAACGATAACAACATGTTGAGCAAACAATTGTTAATTAACACATTAACCGGTAGCTTTTGTATTGTTTGATTGTAGCCTACAACATAATTCATGGCTGCATTGGGGTTTGTTTTCGATGAGCTTGTTAAATGTAATAGAGTTGCTTGAGTATTTCTGTTCCTTTTATTCCGCCCAGTGAAGAAGGCAGTGGGTTGAAATTTGGAAAAATGAGCAAGCATGAGCTCATTGTAAAGAAGATATTCATAATGTTATTTAAAAAATGCTTGCAGGCACGAAAATGGAACAACGGAAATGTTGTTGTTAGAATAGTCCATTTTATTAATTATATATTTTTTTAAATAACATTTTCAAAGGGCTCGGTGATCTGATAAGTGGCCTGGTCTTGGCTGAGCAGCTAGGCGCTGTATGGTCGAGTTCCTCCTGTGGTTATGATAAACTTTAAGAGCTTATACGCTCCAAGGAAGTTTTCCGTTACTCTACGTAATAAATGAGCCCCACTAATGCAAATTTCAACTTCATTTGCGTTTATAAATTCCTACGGCGCGGGTGGAAGTTGTTCATAAACCTTTCCTTTTAGAAAACCGCCTTGGAAAATATCTAGAGAAATCAGGTCAGAGGACTTGAACGGCTAAGGAATATCAACTTTGAAATTAATTGATCGGGAAACATGTCTCTTGGCACATTCATTGTTTACCGCACTGTTGCTCCATCTTCTCGAAATAATGGGTCATTCATTCCAAGCCTAGGAAGCTCCATGCTAAGAAAATCTTACAGTATACTCAGGTATCGGCCTGAATTGGCAGCTCTGAAGTTCCGCTTATTAACGTAGCTGTTTGAACGAAAATGAATCCCATCATTCGTTATCAACTTGCTTAAAACGTTTGGGTTATTATTGAACATTTCTAGAAATTATTGGCGAAACTTCTTCGACTTCGAGCGGTTTAATGGATTTTGTAAAAATAGAATTGAAAATCATTTTTTAATTTTTGACGAAAACTTCTGTCTGAAATTTGTAGAACAAATGTAAGCTAAGAAGTCTTCTGGGACTTCAACTACATGCCGTATTCTCTCTCTATTTAACGGCGCCCTTATCATATGAGCAGATGCAGGATATCTCGATGTAATATTACCGTATACACAAAAAGTTTTTAACACAATTTAAAATTGCGCCAGGTTTCAGTATTTAGAGAGTCTTTAAAGTCCTTAAAGAGTCTGCGTCTGTACGCTTTCTGTTTGAACAAACTTCTCGACAACGAACACTCGTTGATTTAATTAATGTAAGCCATTATAATATAAATAGCAGATAACCTGTACGTCATGTAGAGATAGCGTGCATTAGTGCATAAAATAGGACGCCGTCTAAATAAACCTTAAATCGAATACATTATTGGTACATTTGCCAATAATAAATGCATTAATATTCTCATGTACTATCGTATCATGCAAAACCACGAATCTTCAATTTCAAAGATATTTCGTTATTACATTTTTGAAATAACTTGCGTATCTAAGCAAGCAACCCTTCAAGCGTCTTGCAGTGGGCGTAGAAGCTCCGAAGAACGAGGTAGAAACGTATTTTTTTACTAGAAGTAATTGGGCAGAAATAGCAATAAGATCAATAAAACTCATAGTAGCGATTTTGCTCAGATCGATACTATAAGATTTTGCTCGGATTTTATTAAAAAAGTTTGAAGGTATTTCATTTTGTTTCGGAACTAGAAAAATCTGAAATTTCAAGAAATTTCAAATGGCAACAGTTTTATGATAAATATACTTGAGGTAAAATACTTGTGGCCGGTGTTGTAAGTATTGGGTTGTTTGTTTGTCTCGTGTCTTGTTTTTTTTTTTTTTTAACTTCTTGTTGCTCTTGTGTTAACGAGTTATATTCTGTGTCAGTCGTATTCGTGGAGTGGCTCGCAACAGCGTTTATCCAGCAGGGACGTTTGGGAGCCCTGCCGTGTAAGTATGCTTCTGGGGCTTTGCACACCCATCTAATCTATTTGTTTTTATTTATTGCGAAACTTGCAAGTAACGTAAAAATAATACGAAACATAATTTTACGCGGATAAATATGCGTAAAGTAGGAGGTAATTAGTAATATGAACAATATGTAGTAATTTGCCATGTAAGCATATCGTGGTAACCACTAATTTTATTCACATTCAGTTCACGTTACTAAGTTCTCCTGTGTATAACACAAGTCTAACTAACGTTAAAACAAACCATATTTTAATATTGATGTTCACAATTTAATAGAAAGACCACGACTAGAGCCACAAAATTCAGTCTGCTTTGTATTATGTAATTGTAAAGAAGAAAATAAATTATCTAAATAAAATATGAACTGCTTCGTGGAAAGCTGACGCCGAATAATGATGTGATAATTAAATAGAAATATAGAGCATTCTATAAATATCGAGAACCACGTAAGTGAAGCTATTCTAAAGTTATCTATATAATGACTAGTATCGCATAAGGTTTGTGTTGAGAAATTACTAGTTCTTTCTGTGGTTACTCGGAACCAGGAACTGATTTCACCGTTCTTGAATCAGTTTAGATACTTTTGGAACGATCTTGGAATTAATACGAATGTCAATTTCCTTTAAGCATTCTCCACACGTTTCCGAATTGCTTCAGTACGTTGGGACGAACCGCTAATACTACTCGATATCATAAATAGAGATGAATTATTCCTTTTTCGCAGCGACTAGATAGATTCGTGTCTATTTGCCTAACGAGAATGGATTCGTGTTGCCTACTGGTGTCCCCGAGAGTCGACAAAAGCACGAGTCCGTCTAGTTTCTGCAAAAGAGGAATAATTGCATCCGCCTTTGTCCTCTCTAATCATAAATAACGGTTAATATGTATCTGGTCGTTGATATTATTAATCATTACCAAAACAGAACTGGCGTAATATTGACGTATGCCTGTCAGATGATAAATAATGACAACGCACCATTAGATAATGGAGACCAGAAGTACATTCTTCCAAGAAGAACCAATAGTCACGCATGTGCAAGTGGTAAATATAGACACCGAACGAGTTCATTTAATCATAATACGATAATTTATGTAAAACTATTTCATGATTGGTAAAGAAATTATTGGTCGCTTTAATGCAGAAGTGCAAAACAATGTATATCATATGGATTTTATGTCGCGTATTTGACATAGAAATTGCTTAAGCGTTAATGTTATGGTTATTGAATACCAATAACCGTGTCTACAACATTCTCCGTTTTTGTTGGTGTAATCTAGTAAAGACCTCCTGTCAATTTGTACTTTTAGACGCTCTTGAGATTAGGATAGTTCCTTAGTGTGACGAATTTTTCTCATTATATTCTCTTAATTATAAACTGTGCTAAAACACTCATAACTCTAGTAGATATATTATTAATTTATAAATGCAGTTATTGTGTTGGTATTAATTTTCCGGGCCGGATTAAGTTAAGTTTTTTACAGAAAAAATTATCTTTTGCGCTCATTAGATTTCTAAAGAAAACCAAAACAAAATTATCAGAATGGTTGCATCAAGCGGATTATGGCGTTAGAAGCAGACCAAATATGGAAAAAATCCGAATTCCGTCCATATCATCAACAGAAATTATGTAAGTTCCCGCGTTTATTTAAAACCGATCGTGGCAGGATTGAATGCTGCGAGTTCGTGCTTTGACAAACTCGGTTGTAGATATTTCTGGTTTGTTTGATACAATCACGAATTTCCATTCAAATATTAGGGAATAATAATAATAATGAATAATAAAAATATTGAATAATAATAATATTAGGGAATATGGAGATGTTTCGCTTACTGTCGGCTCCTTTGATATTTATGATATGAAAAGTAGTTCGCGCATGTCGACAGTGCGCGTTAGTAACGTGCTTGAGCCAAACGCCGACTGAAGCGTGATGCACATAGGAACAAAACACAGGATTCAGTAGAATTCGAACCTATGATTCAATTTTGCCGGAACCAGCTACACCACAGAGTTTGTAGGAACACATCACTTTCGATCCATGCAGGTATAATGCAATATCTCGACAGACATATCTTTGTGTCTATATATATTAGTTAGTGTATACTTGGCTTGGTGGTTAGAAATTGGTTTTCTTTGTTTTCTCCGACGTAAATAAATTTAATTAACGAAACAATCTTTTTTTTCTAGTCTTGTAGGAGGCTCCCGTGCTTTTACGCGCCTACCAATTGAACTTAGATTATCTGTTATTTTGTGGCTCTACTCTTCACGTAAAATTACCTTTTCATTGTCCTTTCGTAGCGGAATAATGAAAAAAATGCGTATGTTTATAATTAGGTATTTCCTTTAATATTTAAAAGAGAATGTATGCGCATCTAGAATGAATCAAAAGCCATATAAGGATGGTTCTTTTGTTATTGATTATAAAGAATTAAAGATTTAATTGCGTCATAATTAAAATATTCATACTGGTATTATGTAGGTTCTCTTTTAAATAACTGACGTATTATATTAAGATATTTCAAACACATACGTTTAACCGTTATCATTTTATTGTCGACTCCTTACATTCCAGGATATTAACGAAATAATAGCTTTATGCGCCAGCACCATCTGGCAAGAAAGGAAAGACGGTTTAGTGTCGTTGAGGTATTACATCAATATGGGGAGTCAGCTTTCGCCGGGCGAATTGAAGCATATCACCGAAATCTTTACGAGGATGTTCATGGATTCGCATACAAAAGGCGTTTGCGTCTTTCTAGATACCCTGAACGAAATTATCAAACGCTACAAGCACGATCTTCACGACTGGTTGTATGTCCTTCTGCAGCGCATATTCCACAAAATGGGTATTGATTTGCTGAATTCGACGCACAATAAGTTGCTGAACACCTTGGATAATATAAAGAAAAGTTTTCCAATGTCGTTGCAATTGACTTGCGTATACAGGTTCGTAACGTAATCCCTTCTATATAAGAATGTAGAACGTAATTAGTGCTAAGGACCGCTTTTGCAGTATATTTTCATGTTAAGAATTGGAGCAAAATCGTTTTAATTTGTGATCTAACATTGTATCAAGTATTGTATGAAAGTAAAGTGGAAAAGAACGCTCAAAATGTTTCCATTAATATAATCACACAGAGTCAATTAATATAATCACATAGAGTCAAGAGTCGATGTCAATCATTATTATAATTGTATTAAAGAAATATAAGTCAGCATTTTTATTGGCATTATCTGTTGGAATTTTTCAACATTTGTTATTTAAATCGATTTAGTAAAAGTCGCCCTTAATTCAAAGCAGTTTTTTTAACAAACTTTTACTTCTACCTTTTACAGGTTTCTTGTGGACGCAACTCAAACGCCTAACGTTAAAACTAAAGTGGCTGTGTTAAACTATCTCACATCTCTTTGTCATGTTGTTGATCATAATCTGTTTGTTGTGAAACCGCCTGCGGGGCAAGCGCTGCAGAAAATCATCTCATTCGCTCAGGACACCAAATCCGTAGAGATTAGAAATGCGGCCAAAGTGTGCATAGTGGCACTATGGAATTGTAATACGCCTCAAGTGACGATGATGCTGGCCGAATTGCCGAAGGATCAGCAGGAAATTGCATCCAGTATCGTTCAGAGCCATATGAACAAAAGCTCGGTTGGCAGCGAACCGGGGAGCCCTCTCGTCAGTAGTAGTCCGAAAGCTTTGTCGCCTAATTCTCCGCCTAAACACGACGACTTTAATCAGGAAGAAATCTATAAAAGCTTACGAAAAACTACGGCGGAAATTCAAAATTATAGTTATGAAACGTTAGGTAAGTGTTATTTTATGTTTGCTCAAACAACTAAGGTGGGGGTTGTTTAAAATAGAAAAGTACCGGTTGCAGTCACTTAAAAAGAATAGGTTCTTGTATAAAGTTGACTTAATTCTCGTTTCGATTACGCTATTCAAAATCGATTTTGTCTTTCAATTCACCAGTTTTAACGTCAGCACTATCTCGCGATGGCGTGTTGGAACCACCTGCTCGTATCGTGTGACATCGTTGCGTAAAGATGTGACGTCGTCGTTCGATATCGAAGAATATTGTAAATTATATAATTATCATAATTCTTACTTTAGTTGAAAATCCTCTCGTCAATAGTTCTGTACAGAGGAGAGCTTTTTTACGTATTCCATACGTGCAATATGGTTCTTCCGCCAATTCAAGTGACTTTGACTGGTACTTAAAGTAAAATCATATTGTTGATTGTTGTAATTTTTTGCTTTCAAATAATTATTACAATCAATTAACTAAGCAACTAATTATCTTATTAGCATATTTTGTGATAGTTGTGTTTTTCTTTAATTTCCTGATAAATAAAATTGAAATAGTCTGTTATAGAAGCTATTTGTTGATGGATATATTTATAGGATTACAATTTAAGATGGTGGACGGTAGTTCAACTTTGGTTTTAGGAAATTCTATAAGGAAGCCAACATTCACATGGGGATAAATATACAAACATAAAACAAAACAAATGTTCAGTTTCAAACCACTTTATTTAGTCTCTTCCGAATGTTTAACATACCCGCTGCCACCAGCAAGTTCTTGCAAGTTCTTTGTGGTTTGTTGAATTCACCAATGAAATGCACTGACATGCCTATTTAAAACCAGTAATGTACACTCTTATCTCAACAGCAACGATTGAATAATATAATATTTACAAATGTTCAGATGAAGTCCGCTGCATAATATGTAGTACCACAAAGATCCGCTATGATTGAAAATTCTCGTTAAATACGAACGAACCTACTAATTAATACACAGTGCGTCCCCTGATTGAGTTACAAAGAGGAAGAAAATCGTGTTTGACATCTCAGAAAAATCACTGTCAATACTAAGTCTTGCTTGTGTTCATATCCCAAAATCCAGCATTACATTGTGTGTAACTACTGAGTGTCACGACAAATAGGTTCTAACGTGTTTTGAAACTTGGTAAAAACGTTAAGTTCTGAATTTGTAAATAGGTTTGTTCGTTTGGACATTTTAAAGCGTCACATTAATGAGTAACTTTTTTGTAACAAAAATAATATTGCCTGAATGACAATGTTAATATTTCAGCTAAGAATTTTTTTTGTTTGATTCAGTGCTACGATAGAGCACCAAGTCAGTTACCGTATAGTAATAAAAATATTTTAAAAACGGTTTCCTGAGTTCAAAATTTCGCTTGTTTGTGCACGCAAACTGTTGAGAGTTCCATGCATAAACTGATAGTATTTTCAGACGAACCTGTGTTTTTGCAAATATCACTGTAGCTTTGTATAACTGTAGTTACTGAGTGAAATAATTTAAAAAGCTCTTCCTACATGTTAACATTTCAAAAAGTTCACTGTATGATATACAGTTACATACCACGGTATAACTGGACCTTATTTTTTCCATCGAAATTCAAACCAAAACACTTATTTAGCTTAATATTTTTGCCTTTGAGTTCTAAAACTCCTTGACACTCCTTGAAAAACCGTGACACGCCGTGGTTTATACACAAAGTAATGCTGGATTTTAATTAAAAATTAAAACGTTTTCCTCGTTGTAATTTAATCAGTGAATATTGAAAAATCGATATTTTCTTGATTTTACCCATGCAAATAAATAGAGTTAGTGAAATAAATATCTCATATATACGACTTCCGTTTAGACGATGGGAGTACTACCACTACACCACAGGTAGGTTTGAATACTTTTTGCCTTTGAATGCCTGCAATAAAAAGGAAACGTAAGTTCAAATTCTGCCAACGTCTGATGAGATATACATTTCATTAACTAAATTTAAGTATATCGATGAAATCAAGGAAATACCGATTTTCTTTATTATTATAAAGAAAATTTGTTTTTGAGCGTAATTTCATTCAGAATAGAATTAAGCGCGATATTTGATTCAAGTACTACTTATTCCGTTTTAAGCCATGGTCCGAGTTCACGTCGCTTAACGGTGCTAACTTACAAGAATTATCTAGCTCTATATTTTTAGTTTTACTTGATTTTCTGTGGTAGCATAAATAGGTCAATTAGTTATGTAATAAATAAATCGAAAAAAAAATATTTTGTTATGTACGACATTCGTCCAGCGTACTAAATAAGAATGCTTTAATAGCAGACTATCGCGATTTGAATATCAGCTTGTTATAATTTATTTTTGTTGCCATACAATGCAGTCTTTAAACTATTACTTTCATTTAATTAAATTTTTAAATACGTTACATTACAGGTTCGAAACTAGATCACGAAACACGTAAAGACACGACATCACAAGATTCGGGTATATCACAGATGTCTCTGGGTAACGATATTAAAAACGATGTCGCAGCATTAGAGGAACGTGCGGAGGAATTAACTATGAGGCAGAACTATTCATCAGCACCTGGTACTGTTAACGGAGTAGATTCTGAAATTAACGGATTTAATAATTTAGGTACTAATTTTAGCAGATTCGCTTACCTGCTCTAATTAACCCATTAATGTCATTTATTAACTCCACCTATTTATAGTAGAAATCATGGCACAGTGCACCTACGTTGTTTACGTTTTTATAGCCGAAGAAACATATTGTGAGGTACCGGTATAGAAATTGCGATGGTTACTCCTTTTTATGTTTGTCAACTTTCGGAATAGAGAAAATCGTATGAATGTTGGAGTAAATACACCAATGTGCCGTCTATGATGTAATATAAACAAATTGCTGGAAGTAGAAAAAAATCTTGTGTAAAGGGGCAATTGAAAACGTCTTCCGTGAAGAAGACAAAGCGTTTAAATTGTGCTATTGCTGATTATTAGTACTCGGAGAGACATCCAAATTCCATGGAGAGAAAAGAAAGTCAACACGACTGTATATGCAAACGTTGTTCGCGAAAGTGTTAAAAGGATATTGTTTACCCAATGTCTTCATGTGTTTTCCTATGCCCTCCATTTCAATATTCAGAATTTTTCAAATGATGCAAGTATCTAACTAACCTACATGTGCATTCAAATTAGGCTTTCATCGCTTGTTAAGAAATTCATGTATACAGACTCTCTCGGATAAAGACAGGATTAACTATTTTTAATTTAAAAAAAACAATGGCTTTAATGTGAAAAGGAATTTATAAATTTGTGATCATATTTATTTTGTGACGTATTAATACAGAACATTTAGTCCTTCTATTACTTTGATTGATGTTATTCAATTTTGAAATATGTTAGATTCTTGTCGGAAACGCATATACGTAATTATTGAATTTGATTTCAGTCCATTCACAAAATATTCAATATGGTATTTGTGAAATATGAGATAATTTGATTAAATTTTTCATTTACTTTTTTCCGTGTCACTATACTGCGTCGTGTTAATGTTTCTTGTTCTGCCTTAATAACATATTCAACACCAATTGAGAACAGTACTATTTTGTAGAATAGCTCATCTATAGCATTTCGTTCAGTACTTTACTTAATCTAGGAACCTCGTATAAAAAAAAAAAAAAACTGAATTAATTGTTTCTTCTCCAAGTTTTAAGAGTATTTTTACATTCATTTGTAACTGTTTTTTTTGTTTCTTTTACAGTAACATTAACCTTTAATCTTCATGTATCTGTACGCTTCTTACCCATGTTGTGCATATTTTGTTTTTCAAGCGCAAAGAATATTTGTTTTCGCGGTGGCGATATTTGACTTCCACTTAATACATAAATACCAAAAGCACATCTACGAACTAAGTAAACATTTCTTAGATGTAGCGTATTACAACATGAAAAGCTTACACTAAACGCAAGTATCTGAGTGGGCCAATAAAAACATAGATTACATCACATAATCTTTACTTTGTGATTGTGTATTGAATGTAGCCAATCATAAACCCAACTCTTAGCGCTCGATAACATTCGTTGTTGTTTCTTTGACTATTTCTAGTAAAGTACAATGACGTGACGACAAAATAAAAAAATGACGTCATTTTTTTATTTTGCTTTCATTTTACGGCGACAAACGTCGTTTTAAGATACAAGATAAAGTGCGTTCCTAACTTAGAATCCATGAACAGACGTGTTACGCGTGTAAAGTGCACTTAGATGGGTCGATGAGGGTCTATGGCCTGTAAGGCGTCTTGAGGGATATAGTCTCATATTGTGAGAACTATATGAGAGATATAGTTGACTATACAGTCTTATAAAATGAATATCTGTGTAAAGAAGAGTTGGAAAAGCTCAATTGGAAGTAGTTTGTCAATTATGGAACTAATTGTAAGTCGCGATTCACCAGATCACGTTAAAGATGAAATCTTTTTTATGCGAGTGCAGGAAATGGAAATGCATCCATATGCGAACCTGCTAAAAGAATAACATGGTAGCTATAACGGTACCTTACAATACTACAACAATATTTTATAATCATATGTTGATGTTTAAACATCAATGTACATATTTTTTAAGTAAAAATATTTTTTTTGTTACTTTAACTGTAGTTATCTCTGTATAGTTTGAAGACTAAGGCACGTATTCGTGTGGTTTGTAAATCGTGACAGTTTATAAATTGACCAATGGTAGCATTTCAAATTAAGACGAACGACATGAAGTGATGTGCCATTAGTTGTAGTAGCACTGCGTTTTTACTATAAATCGTATCATATTTACTAAGTATCACACGTTTAATTCAAAAACTATTTCAGATGAATGGCGACTGTATTGCACAAATTCGTATTTTCGCAAATTTATCGAAATAGGTAGCATTTATTACATTTCATGAGTTTTTTACGTGACCGCACGATTTTCGTTAGGAATAATTGTGAATATAGAAATAGAAGATTTTTTGAGAACAACCACTCAATCTATAACTTGGCATCTACAGAGCAGTAGAATACGTAGTTACTTTGTGTTCGGTTTTATTTGTGAAAAAGTAATTTTAGAATTTGATAGCATTTTGCAAAAGTTTCCTGAATATCTAAGCTGCCATTGTTGTGTATTTGTTGTTAATCTATCATCAATCGTTTCGGTGTTTTTATTAGAAGGAAGGACAAGTTAGTGGGCTCATATTATTTACTGTTAGATCAAAGATCCTTTTTAAGAATCGTCATGAATACATCAATAGCTGCATAGCATGGGAATCCATGCTAGATATGTATTCAAGGTATTATACTGATAAGGTATTAGTACTTCAGCTTGCATAAAGTTATGCAATAATATCGTGTTCTTCCAGCGTTAGCGGTGTTTTGCAAGTGATCTCCGTCCATTCTCAGGAGCTAATTTCTGCAGCAGAAATATCTTGCAAAAAAAATATTGAACCCCTTGCACGAGAAAGATATTTAGACTTTCATCAATTTGATTCTTTGGTTGCTCCTGTACAAATATTTTTACAAAAAAAAAAAAAAAAAAAAAAAAAAACGGGAAGGTTTCGTGTGTCGTTGGTGTTAAAATACGAATTTCTGCAGTACATTTTCGATTCACTGTGTGTTATAATCAAATGAAACATGATTGTATCCCAACGGAATATTAGAGCGTTACTTATATTCTTATTTATAGATGACTTGAACGGTGAAGCATTAGTTAGTAGAGTACTGAAACACTGTCAGGTTGACAATCCTACAGATATAACAGAAAAACGAATGTATTTATCTAAATTAGCAACTCTTATTAAGAGGGGACAGACTGAACATGTGATAGAAAACTTCAAGTAAGTATATTAGTATTATACTTGGTTTTAAGCCTAAAGCAACGAAAGAAGTTTAGTGTCCACCTAGTTCGTGGATGGAAGATATTTCCTTTCATAAGCCCTTTAGAGGCAACGTTTTTACGTAAGAAATATTCGAGAGACAGTATAAAATTCAAGTACAATTTCAAGAATATTACGGTATTCATGTTTCTACCGTACATTGTTTAGCAAATTAAAAAGGACGTATAAATAATAACAACGAAAATAACATTTATTTAAAGCATCGCGTACCTTTCAGCATTCAGCAAAATATATTAAGAGCAGTTAAATTATTTAAAGTGCTCACAATTTAGGTAAATAGAAATTAATTTCTTGAAGTAATGGTTGGGTGGACATTGCACAAAATAATACTCCGAAGATAGTTACAGTTATGTATGAAAGAAAGAGGTGTTCATTTACACGTAAATTAAATGTTATAGATTTTTTTTTTATTAATATATTTAAAAAACGAAAACGTATAGCATTTCATCGCGGCACTCTATGTATTTTAATAAAAAAATCTTCTCCGCCTAGCTTCACGTTCAATTTACTAAAGAGCGATACGTTTTAGGTAAAAGGTAATTTAAAAAAAAATGTAGAATTCCTGTATTAGATTCTTCGAACACATACAGAATATTCCAAATCACATTCCATGAACCAGACATGGCAACAATTTCTATGGAAATTGTTGTAAATACATGTAGGTACTTTACCGAGTATTCTCTCAAATAAAGTTGAAGCCACCTTACTGGCATATTAGGTGTTTAAGCAGTCGATCATTAAAGAAAAATCGAGATTTCGCAAATATTAAAAAAAAACAAACTTGTGTCGTTCGC
This sequence comes from Oryctes rhinoceros, assembly GCA_020654165.1. Classification (NCBI taxonomy): domain Eukaryota; kingdom Metazoa; phylum Arthropoda; class Insecta; order Coleoptera; family Scarabaeidae; genus Oryctes; species Oryctes rhinoceros. The sequence continues at coordinate 208,684 of JAIOKQ010000001.1, forward strand.
TGTGGAAATTTAACACCCTGTATAACTATGCAGGCTTATATGTTGAGCAGCACTTCGAATATTTTTTATTTGGAAAACCTTTTACTCTAAATTCCTCAGGGGAGGAATTATCTTCGACCCACGTGCTAGGTGGACACGCCGTGTACTTTTACTTATATTTTTAGGAAATTACTAAGGCTATTGCTGGATAATTTAGAGTCAAATGATACAGCAACGTTAGTGTTAGTACTACAAATTCTTACTGAAATCTTTAATAACCCCGACATGAAGCAATGCTGGTCGAATTTCGTGGAATTGTTGACGTTACGTGTTCTCCGTATGCATTGCCACGAAAAAAGAGAGGTAAAACTTTGTTTGGTCTCCTACCATTTTATTACAAGCGATTAATTATGAATTCTTATACTTGAGGGTATTCGATCTATCGATTAATTTTTCTTTGTATTTTCCTTTTGTAGGTAGTGAAAACAGCCGAAACAACTGCTGCAGCTATGAGCGTCTTTCCATTTACGACAGTAGTGTGCGTTTTATCACCTCTTATTCGTACTAGTAGTTATCCAACGATACAAGGAGCTATCAAAATGCTCACCAAAATGGTTGAAATGCATCCAGATGATGTTACGGATGAACATTTAGCTCAAATAATGCAAGGTTTAGTGAAGGTAAGGGTCGGCTATGTGCAATTGAAATAGAACGGCATGATTGTTATGAAAAGCATGCGTACTCCTTTTAATTGAAGTGAGTAGATATTGGACAAACATACATACTTTTTTAATCAATGATTCGTACCGAAGCTAATAAGTTGCAATAAGCAAATTATTTGATTCTCCTAACGTACACAGTCTTGGTTACTTCATTAAAATTTCCTTAATAACGGCTACAAAAAGCTTAACAGTACGCATATTAGTAGCGTTATATTAACCTTTCTTTGGCATACGCTCAACAACTCAATTTTTTAATGGTACTTTATTATCTTCATTCTTCTTTATTAATTTCTAGCCCAAAGCTTAATGACAGTAATTTGTCCGTCTCCAATTGCGTTTAATGTAATAAATATTACGTATTGGAGCCTTCTATATTCTTCACCCTATTTTGTTGGAGCATCTTTTACTCTCTGGTTAGAGGAGCAAGAGTTGGCTTAGAGCCGGCTAACAATAGCTGATGTCTACATTTTCCATTTATTTATGTCTACATTTACCATTAGGGCACCTCTATCCAGAATTTTCACACTAGCGTTGCAAGCTCCGTATGCGCCCTACCGCATTCCGATGGAATACGCTATAAACCGTGGTTTTTTGCAATTAGTTTGGTTTATGTCGCCAAGAAAATGTGCATTATTAGCAGTTGTTGTTGGCTTAAGTTCGCGTAAAGTCAGAAAACCTAACCTACGAAATAATGTGATTTAATATCCTAAACAACTTCGTCAGAAAGGGAACAGGGAGCAACTAAACCGAAACTGAACATTTACAAATGGAACGCTATTCGGTACATCACTTATTGAACCAATGTTTTATTTGAACCAATATTTTAATGCTTTAGTTAATGTATCAAATAGTTTTGAAATTGTGACATTTTATCAAGTTGAGGCACACACCAGTGTCAATCCTGATTTATACATAGCAATACAAAAAGTAATCGATTCGGGTGTTACTAATCTAGGGAAAAAATTATTAGAAAACTATTCAGAATTAATCATTTTTGAAGACTTTTTAATGGTTTAAGATAATGGCAGTCTGTTTAACATATGTTTGTTCTATGATATGTTTGTGCGTGTGGCCCACCTCGACCGATCCAGCAATCTCCGTATGTTGCTGTTAAAAAATTACGTGCAACCAAACTGAAATGTGGTGGTGCACCATCATGCATAAACCATATTGCAATTCTTGTCGCCAATGGTACATCTTGCAGAAACTCGGGCAGTGTTTCTTCCAAAAAGTTGCGATACGTCTCGCCAGTAAGTCTTGCTGGTAGAAATACCGGCCCAATTAGTCAGCCACAATTTCAACCCAAACATTCAAGGAGAACTGATGTTGAAAGCCATCTTCACATACCTCATGGTTCACGCATGGTTTATATAAAAATTCCTTATTATATTTCTCGAGAAACCGGCTTAATCGACGAAAAGAATTTGTCACGAATTAAGGGATTAGAACTAATGTTCGCAAAAGCCATTGACATAACGCAATACGAAACTTTCTCAACATAGATAAAATGCTACTTAACACGATAAACTATCTTTTTTTGATACGAGTAAGTAATATTGGTTTTTAAGAAGGAAATTATACATGTTGTGATAATTGCTTTGTTAAAATATATCTCCAATAAAATGCATGATCAAACTATCTGCCACTTCGGTTTGCTCTAGCCAGACTGCCCGTATGTTCTCCCTCAGGTATCCATTCCTCGCATTTTGTTTAGTCTGGTGAGTCTGTGAACTCGCTTCCTACTTGACATTCTAATAAGACGCGTCGAATATGGATTACGATTAACAAAAATTATTGTCTTATTGTCACATATTGTACTTATTGTCACATAGCGGAGAGTTTAGTGACGTAGCAACCTATGCCCACCTGTTTTGCATATAGTTTTGTGTTATTTTTGCCTGCTACGTTATTTAATGTAGCACGTTTAATGTCATTAATACAAATTAAAAATACAACCAAGCCTAGCGCAAAACACGGTGGTACAACAATTTTAAAACTTTGGACATTGCATATTGTCTTTTTAAGGAATTTGAATTAATACTTTAAGTTCTTTTAACATTTTTAGGCAAATGATCATGAAGAGAGTCCAGTAAGGAAGAGTGCTGTATTCTGTATGGTAGCCTTACATAAGGCGGTTGGTGAAGAGCGATTAGCACCCCATATATCAGGACTAGCCGGAAGTAAATTGAAGTTGTTAAGGTTGTACATTAGTAGAGCTCAGGCTGCTTCAGCGCCTACAAGTCCAAAAAATTCCGCTACGAGCTAGTCAAAAGCGTAATACTGGTTGAAAACAAAAGGCATAATTTGCATTTCAGTAGATGACGTTCTGTCAATATTAAGCAAAAATCATCATTTGGATAAGACAAGATTTATTTACAGTGACGAGTTTTGCTACGTCGAAGATTCTCTACGTAAAGAACGTTATCTTCGGGATTTACGTATATTACAAAAAGCACAGTTTTTGATACATCATTGGTAGTCTAGATAAGGTTATATTTTACAGCTGATGTTTTCATATTTTTTTTTCCTTTGAACTTCATATACGACTATTATGCTTTTTTCCTCAAAAGTATGGAGCCGTTATTTTTTCAAATTCTAGTTAGAACCAACGTGTCTCAAAAAGACGTATATTCTTTTGTATTATTAGATATGGTATTAGCAATTGTTTTCTTAAGATATAATACAATTTTACGATTCTAATTTCAATTGAACCTAGGTTTTTTTATATATATATATATAAGTCAAAATGTTGAATGAACTACCATAAAAGCAATTAAAATACTACTGCAGCTGTCAAATCATCCATACTTTTGAGTGATCTCTTTGATAAGAGTATGCAAATATTATAATAATATTAAACCTATATACACATAACTGCCTTAATAATCATATTAATTTTTTTTGTTAGCAAGTTTTAGATAGTAATAACTAACCACTGTATATTTTGTTTTAATAATTTCTCTTTTATTTCTTTACCTTCTTCAACACTTCTTTTGTATTCGTTTTTTCTATCTTTTAACATGATTATTTCCCCTTTATTATATTTTTTATTAATAAAATTATGTAATACCAAAAAAGCACATTCAATTGTAGAAAAGTGCCATCTAACCATAATTTCTTCAAGTATGGATATATGGAAAGGACGTCTTTTTTACTGAATATCCGGCTTTTCTTCGCTTTCCTCCTGGATATTGTACGGTTGTGTTTTGTACGTTCATTTTTGTTAAATTAGTTTATAATTTAAAAGGATGTTTGTATTCAGAGATATTTGTTAAGATGTTGGCGAATATATACTGTTTTTTTTTCGGAGTTTGAGTAGTAATGTATAATATTATAAGTGTTGCATTGTGATACATAAATAAATATATGTCTGGTGATTGACAGAGACGACCATATGTAAGGAGAAAAAACAGACGAACGCAAAGTGTGTTTAATCATCAAACTTTAGGGGATGTTAAAGAATTTTCGGCCTTTGTCTTGAGTGTAACGGTTTTATTAAAATTCGATGTTCATTTAAATGTAATACCAAAAGTTGATTATTCAAGTATTTCGTGCAGAATGTATCCGTTTAAAATTATAAACATTTACAGCATGAAAGAAACACGTGTCTGGTTGCATTTAGTTACGGAATAAAATTTACTGACTAAATTCATAGGCTTTTGCGGCTACGGTCGACTGTAGATTTTTGGTGGGCTTTGCTGTGTTAATTTTTTTTTTAATTTGCCGATTCTTTGCAGTATAAACTGCAGAGACAAGATGGAACGTTTTATAAATGACAATTCAAATGAATTTATATTGCAAACTTGTTCAGGCATCATCTAACGATTATATCATTTATGATAATTGTAATAGGATAGAAAGCTAAGTGGAAGTTGCATTGCATTTACCGCTTGTATCTAATTTGTATATATTAAGTTTTAAGTTTTGCTGTTATAACATTTTATATACGCGCTTATTGCATAACGCGTTAGTTTTTGCTAATGAAATTGGTTTTCTTGTTACAATATTATCTAAGCTGCATTTTCTCTTAAAATCTGTTCGTAAAAATAAGTTTACGTTTACAGCGATATTCGATAACCACTTTTGGAAATTTCGGAAAAATATAATCGTATTAAGGTTGATAGTTGATAGTAAAAGTTCAAAACCTTAACTTTTTGCAGAAAATCGAATTCATTGAAAGTGTATCGGCTACGTGTTAAGGCTTAAATTTTGGGTATCTATTTCATACACAAAGATCTTTTGTTCGCCGCTATATATATTATACACATACATATACAATGTGCTCTATTTTTTTTGGTTAATTATCTTTAGGCTGGATACGTTTTGAATCACTATGAAAATCATATTAGCTAATAATGAATCTTAGAAATGTGTTCATTGGGTTTTAAAAAATTAAACTTTGACAGTGTTTAAATGTTTGATTTAGGCCAAAGTAGTGGCATTCGATACAAACTCTAGTTTTTTAATACTGCAGGTGGTCTGTTAATGAAGGAATTACATTTTGATTATATTAAAATCATCAGCTTCATATACTCTAAGAGACGCAGCGGCTGAGATATCTCGACAGCGAAAGGGTTAAGATAAAATATTCAGGAAATGAAAAATACTTCAATTTTAAGAGGTAAAAAGTGTTTATGTTACACGTATCTCATTTTTTATCTTATATTTCTTCGCCTAAACACTAATTTGTCGTGATATAAATTGTATTATTCGTAAATTTTGCTAGACTATAGGAATGTAATGGAAAATTTCACGCGGAAAATTAGTTGGGGAGCTTAATTATCTTTGATAAAATATCTGTAACATTTTCATCTGTTTAGATAATAGGGGGACTTAATATTGCAACAACTAAATAAACATACTTCTTTTTAGAAGAGAAATAGTCGCAAACATACACGAATGAACCTACGAAACTATACTTGTAAGCTTTTTATTTTTCATTTCCGCAAGAATTTTTGTTTTATAAAGAAATATTTTTGAATATGTCATGATATCAGAATTTTAATTATATCTGTATAGTGATCAATGATTAAGAAAACAGGTAATCATGTCTAAAACAGGGTCTAAATCACCTATGAGCAAAAGTTGTTTCAAATGCCACTAAAACTTCAAGTATGAGTTTTTAGTGTTATTCTTTATAGTTATTTTTATCTCAGTGCTAGTGAACCCTGCTTTTATACAAGCTAACTCTCAGAATAAAGTGCTGTCGATATTGAACTTGTATAAGGGATCTGTTATATTTAGGACGCAAATTGGGAATTTCTTCTATTTAATAAACAACTCTATGTACGAGAAATACATGTTTTGGTTAGATTTCCATTGAAACAAAATGCTTAGTAAAGGTGAACCAAGGTAAAGCTAACTGAAAAACAATATCAAAATTTCATATTTGAGTTACTATTATCATTTGAAACAACAAGTTACCTTTAAATACATATTACTGCTTTAGCCCTGAAAGACTAGTTATTTTCTAAATTCTGAACGACTGATTTCGTTTTTTTGAAAAATAAACAAAAATGCAAGTATAGTTGGGTCCATCTACGAACACACTGACGTACTGTATGTTTTTTATATTGATTCAATTGTATCGGTTTTAATTACGAAATCTTCACAATTGCTTTAATTTCAACATTTTACTCGCGTCAAAAAGTTTACCGCTGAAATGTTAAAAAAAAATGCAGTTGATTAATTAATCTATCAATGTAATTCGTTGCTAATTTGATCCAATGGGTGGTTTATTAAAGATTTAATTCAGAAATACTTTATATAGCAAATTATGCTTTCGTTGGTTTGCGGAGTAATATGATTATTGAATCTAGTCCAGGTTGTATATCCATCAATGTACGTCAAATTTATTCCTTTCATACGTTAAACAAGAACAAATAAACAAAGCAATTCAAATTATATGTATATTGTTGCTTTTAAAGGTAGTTACGTATGTCATTGCAAATGCGGTGAACTGCTTGTGTTAAGGTAAGCTTAAGCTTGCTTAAAATTAATGGCAATTTTGTATCCGTCTAATTTCATTTCAGTCTCTAATTTCGTCTTAATTTTAGTGGCACTTAGCCGTAATTAATTTTTTTATTAAATTTATTCACATCTTAAGGACCTTCCTTCAAAAACTTCGTTACTATGAATAGCTTTATGTTTTTTTATCCTTTTTAGATAGCTTCGATAATTGTGGGATTGTTAGTTCACGTAAATAGAAGGCCACTATTTTTTTTTTTTCCATCTTTATCCATTCCAATTACGCTAGAACTTTCAGCTTACCATTCTACAATATTTTTGTTTTCTAAAAGAGTTTCATGTTGATATTCTGTTCATCCATTGTATCATTAAACATTTGCTTAAGTATTGGACATAAGCAATATGTTTTAAGATTGGTCTTCACTTCACTCGGTGGTGGTCACCCATGGTCACTTCGGTCCATGGGTCAAATCGGCATTGTTGTATTTGATGGTAAAAAAATTAATTTTGTTTTATGATGGTCGATCCACTCAATTGGATGGATGGGAGCGTTATTTAAGATAATTGGAATCTTGAATGTTTCCTCGACGCAATATCCCGTTAACTCGGGAATTACAGAGTTGGCAATCCAATTTCGAAAAAGGACCGTTGTCATACTAATAATGAAATGTTTGGAACAATGCTCTAGCACTGCAGGTGCGTTGCATACTAAAAGTAGTTTTAATTCCAAACCACGAAAGTTAAATTTATCTTTATTCATTTTAAAAACTGGATCATATGATAAGTCAATAATTATCTTTCAAATTCCTTGAAATATTCCGTTGCGACAAGGTCTCCACCGGCAGCTCTTTTTTGAAGGACAAGTTATGAAGAGCAAGGCAAGATTTTTATATTTTTCAAGCCACCTGCGGTTAACTTCGAAAGTTTATAATTTAACCATTAACCCGTCCAGACCAGATTGAGTTACAGGGGTGAAAATTTCAAATATGCTTTTTACTTTTTCTTATATTATCTGATTAGTAAGTGTCATTTGCATTCATTTTGATCAATGATCCACACTATTAGCAAGGACTTTGGCGTTGGCAGTAAATTTCTGTATATGGTTATTTCACTTGCAGTTAATGTTGTTCTTGCTGTTTCTCTTATTTTTTGGCCATCGGTCTCGCAGTTTTTGTGGGTTGCAATTCCAGAGATCGACCAATATCTACAGCTCTTTGTTCCGCTTCACACCGTCTTAAAGCTTTCATGTTGGTTTCTATTCTATTGGCTTTTGTGGATTTCATTGATATCTTCTTTCCATCGTTGTAAAATTTAAAAAGGAAAGCATACATACCTAAGCAACAACATTTTTCTGGCTGTAAAGTTTTCCATACTCAACTTACGTATCTATACCAAATTGGAAACTCACGACGCACAATGAAAAATCGACCCAAAATGATGCTCTGCTGTATTATCTATAAGCTTGTTTTGATAACGATTCGATCCGCCATTTTCATGTTTTGTTGAGTTTTCACTGTAAAATGCGATAAAACTTCTCGCCTAGTTTTATATCAACATTGATTTAAGGAAACAAAAATGATATTAAATGGTTACAGAATTACGTAACTAATTTTGAGTAAACGATCAGCATATTCTGGACAACTTACGGTTACCCTAGTAATCATGCTAAATCGTGTTTGCAATGATACTTATATAACTACTTATAAGCCTACCTCCATCAAGAGAATATTAGAGACATGAATAAAAATTTAAAAAATATATGCATTGGACGCACTTATCGTCCAATGTAATATCTGCGTATACATATAATATATATTTCTATAGAAATAAAAAGGTTAGAAGAAAACGATAAAGTAGCTTACGATATTTTGTATGCCAAATGAAAAATGTATTATTAATTGTGCTATAACGTTTTTAAATAATAACTCGATAGTTGTAAATACACTATTATTATACTGTAGTTTTTATTTTATAGCAAATAGGGAGCAGTTAGACACACGACTCTTGTTTTTCAAAGATCTTTTTTCTGCTTGAAATTACATGTTAATACGCTAATGATTTACCATTATTTAATAAACTACTCTTTGTGTAATTATTATGATATTGTAATAAATAAATTTTAAAAAATATCTACACGTATTCTCCTTTTCGAATAAAGCAGATGCATGTTACAAACATGAGGAATCTGAAGGAAGATAGGAATACGAAAATAAATTTACCAATTCGCAAATGCAAGGCGTCATTAGCATTTAATTTTAAGGGAACGATTCTTGCATTTTGCTCTTTAATTCCAATTACGTCTTGGTCGTAAAGAATTGAATAGAATTTTTGTGTCTACGTTGTTCGGAACGCGGACAAACGGAAATCAAAAATTGTCGATCCTTAAAACGCAATGTATTTATTAAGCGTAGTCGGTTATCGGATCGTTGTCAGTCCATAAATTCAGTTGCAATTGGCATACAAAACGGTCCCAAATAGTTCTGTTAAAGGACCATATTTCCTAAAATAAGAGACTTACTTAACGTTAATCCACAGTCTGAATTATTACAGACAGAAGGTGACTCTGAAGATCTTTATGTAGGAAGAATGCCTGCTTAACGATGAAATAATTTTGTTTATACCTACAGGTACGATAATAATCGGAAAAAAGGATTAATTATTAAAACACTGCAGGAACAACGTCCGCTACTTGCATTAACATTCTGGAGTTTAATGGAGGCTAATTTAACGCGAAGAAGATATTCGCAATTATGCTATTTTTTTTTAACATGTTTCACGAGCTCTCATTTGATGTAGCAGCAATATATTAAAGTTACAAAATGCTCATATCGTTTATTTTACTCAGTTCTGGACTTTCAACAATTTCTTCAAACGATTAAAAATTGCTGCCATCAGCTCCCTAACTGCAAGTTTCTTTTTCTGTTACTAACTTTATTCGGACGGTCTTGGCAATGATGATTTTTTTCTGATCTTCGTTTGTGTAGTCATCTCACTTTGTTTGCGTTAACTATAAATAGTATAATTAAATTCAATTCACTCCTTCGAGGTTGGGTAGTGGAAATTATGAAAATGAAGACTAAAATCTTAATGCTATTGATTGCACGATGTGCAGAAACTTTTGCGATAAGTTAAAGTAGGTGGCGCACGAAACTTATATCAATGTTCATGCAATTCATGTAATAGTTAAATATCAACTGCCCGAGACTGTAAGACCCTCAAGCGCCTAATTAAGGCTTAATAATGTTGTAAACTCAAGTAAACGGGAACAAACATTTTTCGTAAGATAAGCATGGCATATTGTGAAAGCATGTAGCGTACAAAGAATCTTGTTGAAACCCTTGTTGCATTTTCTTCATCGTTTTGAAAATCACCCTCTGAGTTTCTGCTGCAATTTCTTCATAGTTCGTACTACGCTCATAGTAGTCTGGACATTTCAATTTGAGGAACTAAAGGATGTTCAAATTAAACAAAACCAAAATATAAAATCTATACTACGTTGTAAAAGGGAATTTTGCTAATATGCTTGAATTTTTCATCTTTAGACCGTCACCCATCTCTTTACCCGAAGTTTTTCCGGTACTTTCTATTTGGCACTCTTCTTGTAGATATTTCGGTATATTGGTATGTCACACTTTCTTTTTCTTAGAGTGGCTAGGTCATTATTTGCAGCGTTTATCGTTTTGATTGATACTACATCCTTTCATGAATGTTAAATATTCGGGGTAGAAGGGAGGTTATCTCGCAAATTTTTTGTTCATCTATTAAACATACTGCTGATTGAATAGCATTTTCTTGCAATATTTATAGATAACAAGAGATCGCAAGACACCTCAAATTTTCTATACAAGCGACCTCAAACAATCACATAACTTTTTTCTTGTCTGTCTAGTTTCTGCTCGATGTAATCCTTTTTGACCGTTTCCCCGTCGAAGTACGGATTTTCTTACCGTAACAAGGCCGCGAAGATTTGCACCTTGCAACTGTACTAACAGAAATTTCTCTTGCACGTCCGCAATTTATTTATGCGGAAATCTACGGCGCTGTTAGTCCTCTTTGCTTAACAATTTAATTTGCTCATCCTCTGCGTGAGATATTCTGCTTACGACGAATCGGACTTCACAAGCTGGCAATGCGCTAATGTTTCCGAATAATACCGATTTACTGTGTCGATGCGAATCTTTTTAGGGATTCCTATAATACAATTCTTACCGAAAGGTCGTAAAGGATTCGTGCAAATTCGTGACGATTCCTTGTGAAAGGTTCAATACAATTTCGTAGCAAGTGCAGCTACCTGCAGTACGAATCTAAGTTAAACACGGATTCGTATACGGATTATTAAATTATACGGATTTGTACGATTAAGTAGCAAAGATTTGTGCCGTACGAATTGTATACGGGGATCGAATGAACTGTAAGAATCATTAGAATTCGACTCATCGCCAGTCCGAACCAATATAAACGGTTTCTCTCTTCCTTACACTTAGGGCGTATATATAAATTTACACATCCTATCGTAGTCTTCGGACATGCGCTTGTTTCTGCTAGAAACTTGCGAAAGAACGAAGTTTTGTCGATTTGTAGGACAAGTAAAGTTTAAAGAATACGTCGTAGCGATCATTCTGTTTGCGCTAACCACTACGCGGAAGGTCGTAAGTTCGAATCCTAATGAGACTTTTATGTCATTAAGATAAGGAAAATTCAAATAATTATATCTGATACTTTGACCATTATCGCATGTAAAAGTTATAAATAAAACGAACGGGCTAAAATTTGATTATATATTACACTATAATATACAAATTTTTAAAACTACTTTGTACATATTATTTAACCAAGGAAACAATTCGTAACAATTTAATACTTATCCAAATCATAATCATAAATAACATCTATGTTTTATTAGTAAGAAGACCGGTTTATAATATTAATCATGTCATGTGCCAACACTGGAGCAGCCCATTTCTTTTTTCATGTATTCGAAGAGACAGTGCAGCAAGTAAAAAACCTACATCCCTTAAATACTAAGTATTATACAAAGAAACGATGTTTATATACATGAACCAGTTCATTAAAACAGTACATATAAATATAAAATTAAATTAGAATCGTGATCATCACAATAAAATTTAAACGTGCAAGAAGGTATCTACGTCGAGGATTATACATAAAAACATGTCTCCGAAGAAGGATACAGCTTTTGCTATTAGGTAAGTGCGAGTTGTATCGAATGATCATACTGAATAACTAATCTAATCTAGCACGTATATTCTTTTTTGCGGCAATTGGATAAGAGGGCACGGGTAATATGATTACAATAAAAATATATGCAGCGTTGTCGCCTAAGATTATTGGAATACCTACTGGAAGTATATTACGTTGTCAACGATATTGTTTATAGGACTACTATTACTTTTCTTAATACGTTACTTTGCCCGTTCAAATTGTAACATTCTTAGAAATACGACTGGAAAGTATCTTCAAGATTAACTTAACTAAGAAAATATGTTCACATGCGGATGCTCACGACTCTGTAAATTGCACTTGGTAGGAATACAAATGAAAAACATTTAAGATTTCCAAAAGCAAAACGTTACGGAATTTACTTAACGCAACAGTTCTATTGGATTCACAGGACAGGTTAGCCGTGTATTTTCCCGATATTAACATACTTAGTAATAGGAATTAAAAATATTCTCTTAAATTAAAAAGACGTACGCTGTGTATATCGATGCTATTTATGATTGCTCCGCCTTCTCGTAAATGTCGAATTCCACGTGGCGGTGAAAAAACAAGAATCCTATTTTATTTTCGAAAAATACGAATTTGTTAATTTAAACTTAATAGTCGATATCACACAAGTTACTTAATTCACTATGTAAAGCGCTCCAACTTAATTTTTTTTAAGTATTCAAAAGAAGTAGTAGTCACCGATGTCATTTTCTGGATACGTCATTTTTGCTTCGTCATTGCGCCGGAATGTTCGTCATGGACGTGTCAAGGATAACGGTTAACTCCACGACAGATCGTAGCCTTTCCAATTGAAACTGGGCGCCAAATGAACAGTGCGTTTCTTGTAAAAGAACGTTACGATACCTCTGTACGCCATCCTAGGTACACCGCTCTGAAAAAGAACAAAGAAAATTTAATGCCGAAATCGCAGTTAATCACGTGATTACGTTTTCGCTTACTTCTACTTCTTTCTTTTAAGTCAGAATATAGAAAGTATCTGAGGAAATTTGATTTAATCTTCTTAGTCTTGATATTTTAAGAATGAGCGAGGTCGATAGTATAGTTAGAGGGGACAAAGACTCTCAAAATGTTTTATCGACTCTCGGGGAAACTAATTGACACACGAACCCTTTCTTATGAGACGAATAGACACGAGTCTGTCTAGTCGTTACAAAAGAATAATAATTCCACCCGCCTTTGTCCTTTCTAGTTATGATGATATCGCCTTTATTAATGATAGATGCATTATTTTTAACGTTGTTATCTTCATTAGAGACTTTCTTAATGGAAAACTGCCATTACATAATTTCAATTTGCACGATGATAAACAATAACATAATTGATAAGGTATTCAAAAATATCATTCAATCCTTGTCTGCAACATGATAATGTTCTGACCATTTTATCAGATAAACGATATTTTTGAATTGCACCATTAAAAAATTATGGGAAGGCATTTTCCATTAACAAAGACGCTTCTTATAGGGATAAAAATGTTATGAAGGCGTTAAGAATTGTGTATTTGTGTGCTCATTATAGAAAAATAAACGTAGATATTACTGTTGCTCTTTGGAGAGGTAGTAGTTGTTGATAAGTTGGTAAATCGAATACCTCTCTCAAACTATGATAACTTCTGCGATCGTCATTGAAATGCATAATACAAACAAATAATGTAGGAGTATTTGACTAACCTGAAGTAAGATAAAGTTACATAGGATTAGAAGTTATCCTACCTAGATGTCGTTCGCTTACTTGCTAGGGTTGCGCGTAAACATTTTAGCATTTTATTTTTTGAGATATGTCATGAAAATGTTCGTTAGTAAAATATAAATCACTTTCTAAAGATGGATCCTGTAACAGAGTTTCACACTTGCTTATCCTTTGCATCCTTTTTGCAACTTTCTCCTATTTGTCTGAATAAAATGAAGAGCCTTCTAACCATGTCCCAACATCTTGAACGCAAGGAAACCTACTTTCCTTACGTCCTAGTGTTGCCTAGTTTTCTGCGTGTAAAGCAACTCTTGTACGCGTTTTCAAGAAAACTTTTGATGTTCGTTCATGTTTAGAAATGGGACACAATGAGTAGCGCATGCAACATGCATCGTATTTTCGAAGATGTCTTTTAGCAATTTGGCAGCTATAAGTATATAAGCTTCAGCATCTGTTAAGGGAAGCAAAGCTTTCTCTTGTTTCGCCATACCTTCGAAAATTTGTCAATATTGCCGGCAACTACTTCTGCCATTATATCAGCACTTACTCGTTCTATTATTTTGTTGGCTATTACATATAGTTTTGTTAGGCGAACCGTATACAAAACACATGTAATATCAAGTATCAATACACAGTGGAGGTTGACTACAAAATGTTGATTTTGTCGAATCATTGGGCGGGTAGCATGAAGAAAATTGATGTGACACGGTCCCATTGTCATATTAATTTTTTTCCTGTAGGTGCAGTTCTACAGTCTCAACGTCCTCGATCGTAAAGCTACATGCATGTTCGTAAATAATCAACTACTTGCCCCTCAAGCGATGCAAAATTCTATTCAACCCTGCACTAAAATTTCATACGCTTGTAAATTTTGTTCTAAGAGGGCGCTAACTATTTAACAGTTTTTTTTTTTAACTTTTTCGTACAAATGATTTCATAAACTTCTACTTCCCGCAATGTTCTTAACTAATTTTAGATAATTTGATAGAAGCCCTTTGAACTTGCTCATCTCATTTATCGCAATTCCCAGATGTAACTTTATAAACTTCTTATCTTATGAAATCACTTCATTGATTACGAATTCACATTAATCAGATTCTCCTAAATTACTGAATAGACCGCAATATAATAACCCGTGGACTTTTTGAAGTATTACCTTAAAATCATCCATCAGTCCCAACATCTTCGCATTTCGCTTAAATGCATCTTTTGTATGGTAGACTATCCTCACAGGACCGTCATAGATTATTTTATCATCCTTCAGTTCTTGGTAACTTACAACGGGGCTTTGGTAAACCTTCTGAACGAAATCTTTATCATAAGTATCCTAGAAGCCCATATAAATTTGATAAAAAGCGTGCACACTTGAATGTTTTCGAAAATACAACTCACCTTTAATAAGTAACTTAAATCCATTTTTGTAAAAGGCACAAATAAATCATTCAGTTTTATAAATTTCAGATGTTTTTCAAAAAACAGTCCACTAGAAACAGATCGTAAGTAAATAAAAAAAGAAGCATAAGAGCGTACACCTACTTGGAAACGCCTATTTTCCCAAACGTTTTCGTCCTACTAATTTCAGGCCTAATACATGTCCGTTCTTTTCTTTGGTTAGGTTGTCGTATCCAGTCATCCCAATAGCTGCAATTATATCATTGAAGGTTTTGTAAAAAGGGAAAAATTTGATAATGGTAAACTTACGATTTTGGCCATTTCGTACATAATTCTGACCAAAGTTTCTTTGTAAGCATCCAACCCAATCCAGGGAAGAAATCTGTCCGATATAGTTGCTCTGGTTTATTCTCGTTTACCAATCCAATCTTACCATTATCATTCCACGCTGATATACACCACAATGTTGGGTCTTCCAACAGGAGAGGATATGTCGCAGTAAAATATTCGAAGAAATCGGGAGCTACCTCTAGATCATCTTTAATAACAGAAAATTATATTTTGAGGTATCTTGAAAGGCTGTGTTGGTATCTTGTCCTTCATTTACTTTTACCAGTAGTTTTAAAGCGGTAAAAATGTCTTGACGATCGGTAATGTACAATTAAGAAAAGAAGTATTCATACATCCAATAATTTCGGAAAAGTGTTTAATAAGATGCAATTTTTCCATATTTAAAGATAGTAGGTTAAGAACATTTTAGGTATCAGTAATGAGAAGTATTGATAGCATGTACTGTTAAACAACACTAAAGTATCGGCACACTCCGCACCACATACATAAGTTTAATTAACCAGTCCAAAATAATTGTTTCGGGATGCGTGGATCCACATTAATAACTTTAATTATAACATCTCACATTATTAGGTTACACAGTTGACAATGGGAATTTATGCATCCTCGAAATAGCTGTTTCGGACTAATTAATTCAACTTGTATGGCGTAGAGGGTACCTATACTACAGTGTTGTTTATACGTGCTATTCAAAAATAAATGGCGCTTTTACAAAAGCTGATGAAAATAATCGGTGCTAGCTATTTTGGCATAGATTCTATCAACTTTCTATATGTTAAAAATTAAACTATTGCTACTATATTTACCCTCGACAATAATAACAGCGTCAAAGTTGAAATTAAAGAATGTTTGATTTAAAGCCCAACCATAATGTCTAGCTATCTTGAAATACCCTTTAAACTTCTTCTCTTGTGGCAAGACTTCTATATCAGATTGGTCAGGTTGCTTAATCAATGTAACTTGAGATCCATACTTATTTATCACATCTGTAGTCTCTTTATGATTACAATCCTAAAAAAGGCAAGCAATTCTTAATGAAACAAATAGGTCCCATTAAACGAAAATTACCTGACTAACTATAATAGGAAATTGATCTGGATTAGGTCTATAACGTATCAGTTGATCTAAACATCGTGAAACGGATACTCTATTACATGCAAATACAAGTACAGGAATAACAAAGGTATTATGTTCTTTTTTTGTTTGTTTAGACGATTCATTCTTCATTTTGTTTCTCTTCTTGTATTCTAGAAATGTATGTACTTTACTTATCATCTCCCTATTCTGCCTAAACTGTTCATCTATGCCACCTTCGAGAGCATTCAACTGATTATCAATATTCTCGGGAGATTCGGCTAAACTTAATGGTCGATTTATAAACGTGAAATATATGAATGAAGCCCATATTATTAATAAAACACCTATAATATATGTCGTTTTTAAGCGCATGTTATTGATATAATTCTTTTTCCTGAAAAAATATCACATGTATTATTCGAATCATGCCGATAATTGTATTTGATATTTAGATAAGGATGTACTAACTGTGCTCTGCATTATGTACCACTATCGTGTTATCATCGCATACTCTATTTTCATTTCGTGTTAGAGATAAATATGAATTGAAGGTTTGAAACCTATGCGGTTATACATTCTCGACACGTCAAGTTGCAAACGTCAAATTCTAGTGTTCAAAAACTGCTGCCACTGTCAAAACTTACGTAGGCTTTAGCGCGTTCCGTAACTATACGGACAGGGACACGATTATTATGACACCCCCCCGATTTTTTCAATTATCTTCGAGATAAACAACGAACAAAACAAAACAAATATTATAAAAGCAAATATTTATTACTAAAAACTAGAAATTCAATATTTAGTTGGCTCCCCGCGAGGCTCTTATGACAGCTTGAATCCTCTCAGGTAAACTGGTCACTAACATATGGCAGGTTGAAGTTGGAATGTTCTCCCATATTCTTTCAAGTATTGTTTTTAATTCTTGTTTTTCTTGTTTCACAAATGCTCGATCGGATTTAGATCCGGGTTTTGGGGTGGCCATTCCAAGATGTCAATGTTCGCTTGCCGGAACCACGCTAAACTTGCAGCCGCAGTGTGGCATGGTGCATTATCTTGTTGAAACAAAACTTCGTCGGTATTCATTCCAAATAATTTTTCAATCGAGGGCAGTAAAACTTCATCTAACGCTGCCGTAGGTCCTCGCGTTCATTCTACTAGTGCATACGAACATCTCCCCAACCCCTGTCGACGACATCATACACCCCCATATCATGACACTACCGCCACCATGTTTGATGGTAGGCACCACACAATCGGCATGGTATTCTTCACCAGGCCTCTGATGCACTAGCACAGCACCAGGTGTACCAAAAATCTATAAAATCCTATCCAGTTAATTCTTTCAACTCTTGATTTTTTTTAACACAATTTGTTTAAATTTCTACAAAATAGTTACCTTATACTGAATATAAAATGATTAATTATATTTACCTCTATATTACACTAATTTGTCCAAACCACATTCGCCCAGTCCTTCTCTGTTCACGATTTGCGTTTATGAGCCCATGCTAATCGTTTATTTTTATTTACGTCCGACAGCCACGGTTTCTTTCTAGCTTTTCCCGATGATAGACCGGGTTCTCTAAGACGTCCACTTACTGTTTTAGGCGCTAAATTAACGGTGAGTTGTCGATTTAACGCGCCAGCCAAATCTGTTGCCGTTCGACGTCGATTTTGTAGAGAGTGTCGTTGTAACCACCGGTCCTCCCTTTCTGTCGTTTTATGTCGCTTTGGAGACATAGGTAAGGGAGCAGTCATTCGGGTGTGTGATTCGTAATAAATGGGCAAATTTATGCTTGGTCCATTTTTCGCATTTTGCGTTGTCTTCAACGGTTCAACGAGTGAACTATGCAGTTCTCAGACCTAAATTCAGTTCTTTCTGAATTTGGAATACATTGATCAAAGTTCATCTACTTCTTAAAAATTAACTTGATAGTTGACAATTCATATACAGAATAATCTATTAAAAATAAAAAAGCAAACATTCGTTTTTTTCGATTTGATTGAGAGTGCGTTATTAAAGTTGAATTTTCTTTTTTAAATCGTTTTATCGTTTACAAAACATCAAAAAGTGATTATCGTGGATTATCTTTAAAAGATTCTCTACGTTAACAAGCTTGATCAACGTTTAACTCAAGCATACCATGGTGCAGAGTCTTTATAAGCCGCGTCCATTCCCTCTTTGATTTTGGACAGCGTCTTTTCTTCTAAGGTGAGAAATTTTACCACTGCACAATTTTGGATAATTTAAAAATTTTACCATCCATTGGCCAACATTGTTTTTCTTAACTGAGCAACGCAATATACTGCTAAATTATTTTTTTAATGTTAACCAAAGACATTTGGTTTTGATTACCCTCTCATAAGATGACTAAGATTTAGAATACATAGATCACACCTCGTATCTCTGTGGTTATAACAATGATAAAAAATGAGAGTTACTGGCCTTAGAGAGTGAATGGCCAAATAGAAGCGTTACACAATCGAACTCGTGTATTATTGCAGCTCTGGAGTTTTTTTTTTATTTTTAGATTAATTAAGTAAAATCTAAAAAAAAAGAATATTCGCAACGCGTTGGTATTTTTCTTTTCTTTTTCTTTTTAGAAATAAGGAAAATTCGAAATTTCAAGTAAAATAAATTGAAAAACATCCGTACATAGGTCACTTGCGTTTTCGACTTCTTTATTACTTTTTATTCAAATAAATCTGGCTGGAAAATCTAATAACCCTTGATGCCTGATTTCTATTTGTTTAAATAAAGGTAGTATTGGTACTATTTATTTTAATTAGTTTTAATTTTTTTTTGTAAGAAAAAAAATGAAGAAAAAATTATTTATTACTTTAAGCTATATATTCTTCGTATGTCTGGCGTATTTAGTCGATTATGACCAGAATGGAGGAGCTGAATCTCGATACGCAAACACATTCCATCATTAGTATTTTCAGTTGTATGAAGCATAACCCAAAGTATTTTTTTAAACTTCAAAAAGAACGTCCCCACTACCTCAGACCACAAAATGAAAAGAAATAATCAAATGTTCCTTATTTTTTCGTATTTCTCTTATTTTCTACTATTTTGTAATTTTAATATTATCGTCCCGATTTGATTGTATTTTCTTTGTAAGTACAAAATTTAAGATTTTACACAATATGTACTAATTTTTGAAATGTATAAATAACTGAAAAAGTATTACCGTGGACGTGTAAACACGGCAAAATATCGGTTTTTATTTACTTAAGAAGAAAACTTCAAATTACAATTGAAGACGGCGCCCTCTTCTGAAATTTCGACTAACATCGTGATTTTGCATGCTTCTAACAGATGGCGCCATCATCAATTAAAAAAACAAAAAAGAAACTGCAAAATATCGTTTTTCAATTACTTAAGAATCCGCCATTTAAATATAATCGTGAACGAGTAGGTTATTAGGAGAGCAGGAAATCGAAGGGAAATATTTCGGATGGCGCGCTACTAGTAAAAATTCGAACTAAAATTGAAGATGGCGCTCTCTACCGGAATTTCGTCTGATATCGTGATTTCTTCAACATATAGCGTGTGACCCCTAAACTTCTAGATTTTTTTACAGATTCTCGGAATATAACTAACTTAAGCGTATACACTCTTGAATTAAAGGAATTTTATATATTTTTTTAAATTAGATAAATCTGTTGTATTATAGATGTATAGACGTATTGTGGATACAATCCATATAGGACTTGATCAAGTTCTACAAGTAAGGCGGAGCACTATTTACAAGTGCGATATACATTATCGCACTACAAATTATGTATGCGGGATGCAGATAAGGTGAACATTATATACAAAATAAATTAACTAAATATATTTTCATTTCATATCGAATAATCCTTCCACGTAGAACTTTTTAAATTTCGCGGATAATTTTAAGTTGGTAGTTTCAGTAACCGTAACCTAGTTTGCTTAAAGGGAAATGTGGACAATTTTAAACAGAAATAAAATCTTCCTCGAGTATCTTCAGGCTGCATTGCAGTTGCTCCGGAGTTGTGCCGTCGAATATGCTTTAAGCCGATAAAGATGATGTAGATTAAGTGGTAGCCCCTCGGCGTTGACCATTTGAAGTAGAAATGGATAGGAGAGAATTCTCGTAGGTTATGTCCGTGTCTCATCCCGTCTCCTTTTTTTATTTGCACCGTGTTGGTTCATTGCCACATGCAAATGAGTTGCTCCGGGGCTGTACCGAAGTACCACTTTTACACGTGTCCACAAATACGATTCGTATTCGATACTATGACTGCATTATGTTGACCGCCAAGGTTGGCTTCCGTTAAATACCACATATTTTTTTTTAATCGTTAAGTTAAATATGGAAACAGCTAATTCGCACAATATAAATATGCATTTTTACTAAACGTTACCAACAGCGCCAGGATAATATTGCATTTACGGAATGCCTAAACCGAAGAAAACAGTTCATCTGGAGCCGCCACCAATATTACTCGATATAGAACAGCTTCGAGATTACATTATATGCATAGAAAAACTTCCCATACATGAATATGAAGGTAACCGAGAATATTGGCCACGAAAATAAAGACGTTACTTCCTTGTTTGAATACACGGACTCAATATTATGCACCACTTTACACGTAATATGATTATCGGTATGTGCAAGGGACAAAGGTTTCGTCAATATGTATTGTTTAGGTTTCAAGAGATCCCACCACAGGGAAGATTTTAGAATTTAATGATATTCCTGTTGTAAGTGCTGCTGCCAATGCTCGAAATTCAATGTGGTTATCAAGGTTATCCTGTAGGTGACATGTCACTTAAAGAAGAGGATTTGGTATCGGAACTTTTAACCGTAGCACTAGGACTTGATAAAGGTTTATATTTTAAGTCGGATGGAGTTACAATAACTGACGAACCAGATGTTGTCGACGCAAGTTTTAATATTAATTCGGTGGATACTGTTATTAGTATTATTGATCTTGTTAATCAGGAAAATACGTTGGGTAAGTTTTTATTTAATACGAATCTTAATTTTTTTTTACAAAATTGACACGTATGTTTATTTAGACATCTGGGAAACCCGCAGCAAAGGTCTAAACAGGTATGAAAACAATGAATCCTTTATCACTGCCGAAGAAGAAGACGTGCTTCCAGAAGAAGTACCGGTGTTAAAAAAGACACCCAATGGGCTGTAATGTTAGGTTGCAGCAAACCGGTTACTGATTTCTATGAACGTATCCCGGAGATGGCGTATCGTTACAAGTTTGAATTGGATACATTTCAAAAACAAGCTATTCTCCAATTGGAGAAACATAATCTTGCATTTGTAGCAGCACATACTTCTGCTGGAGAAACAGTCGTAGCCGAATATGCCATCGCTTATTGTTAAAGCATATGACGAGAATAATTTACATATCCCCAATTAAAGCTCTGTCAAATCAAGAGTACCGCGACTTCAAACATACCTTCAAGGATGTTGGGTTGATAACTTTCAAATTAACCAAACTGCTGGTTGTCTTATTATGACTACGGAAATTCTACGATCGATGTTGTTTAACGGCAGCGATGTTGCTAAGGACTTGGAATTTATGCTTTTAAGTGCTACCGTTCCTAACACGATCGAATTTGCAGATTGGTTAGGAAGAATGTATCAAAAGAAGGTCTATGTTGTAAGAACTTTGGAGAGACCAGTACCTTGGCAGCATTATCTTTACACCGGCACTGGTGGTAGTACCAAAAATAACCGTTTTCTGGTATTGAACGAGACTAATATATGGGTACGAGAAGGGTAAGTCATTTATTATTTTCATCCTACAATTTACTCTGCAGACATGTATCGAGTGTTTTACTAAGGTTGGCAATCGCTAATATCTTACCCCTGCTTGATTGGAAACCTATTTTTAGTCTCTCGATTGACAAACCCCACTACGGATTCTTCATATATTTAGCATTCCATTGTTTTATTTGCAGATACAAGAAAGCCAGTGCCTCTAATCCACCACCAGGACCTACAGCCATGCCAAAAAGTTTGCCCCGCAAGAGAAGACTCTATGATCAGTTCTAGTCGATCACTTAAACAGGAATGATCTTCTTCCGATAGTAGTTTTCACCTTTTCCCGCGCTAAATGCGACTCAAACGCTAGAAACTTGGGTAGCTTAGATCTAACGACGAGCCTCTGGTCGATCACGAGTAGACTACTATGGTGGTATGGTAAAAACATATTAGCCGTCTCCTTATGGTTTATATGGTACAGGTTTAAAGGTAGCCCCCGTTACGACGGAAACGGAGGTGAATGCCAACACATGCCTTTAAGTAAATGGCACCAGCGAATGTAAGATAGAACCCCAGACGATTTTACCAAATTTAACCGGATTCACATATAAAGGTATACGGTATCTTTCATTAATTGTTGAGAACCACCCAAGGATGACCTTAAACCTTTAAAACCTTTTTGCAGGAAATGAAATTGTCAACGGACAAGCTACCCAGAAGTGGCAACTGGTGCAGGAGGTTGGTCAAAAGTCCAACAAATACACCATTTGGTTAACAACGAAAATTTGGATTTTATCACTCAAGTGAATCGTCCTACGTCTTGGGGCACTCTGACTATGCGCCTCAATAAAGGATTGCCGGAATTGTGCGTTCTTTCTAAAGTTTAGAATGAATAACGCAATAAATCCGACAGAAAATGCATGTCGAACATTGGAACTAGAGAACTAGGTCGTGAACATAATGGTGATAGGAGCGTGCAAGTAAAATGAATCAAGCATATTTGATTAGTGAAAAATACTTGACGGATTTTACATACATATCTAAAACGACGAACACTGTAGTTAATAACAATTCTAGTCCATTAATTTGTAGGCAATGTAACACTGAATGTTCTTTTTTTAATCGGTCAATGTTGATGATGTTGAGCAACATACCGTTAAATTAAAAAATTTGTTAAATATGATTATGTTTCAAATCATGTACTATAAATAACAAGAATATACCCGTCCAAACCTCTCATGTACGTTATCGAAAATAAAAAATCAAAATAATCATCTCTTGTTTTATCGATCTACGAAGAGAGTTGCCTCGAAGCAATTGGTAATTATCGACTGCACGAAGGTACGAAGTGTATGTGTTTGCTTGCAAACGTGACCAGTCCAATAGACCATCCAACGCGGCATGGAGATACTGAACCAATAAATTTGCAAGTGTACTCCCCAGCATCATTCATATGGTTGGCAAGTTCCGCCTGAGGATTCTAAGAAAAATAGAAGATAAATAGCTCAGCCTCATCAGCGAAACCGGCGGCATTCCAACCAAAACTGCCCCGAACGTAGCAACGCTAAACTCTCATCTACTCCGAACCTTCACCTTTTTTTATGGTATAGCTAATATCTGAATGCAAATAAGTTACAAATTTAAATTACAAAATTACAAATTAAACACGGCAAAATATCGTTTTTTATTTACTTAAGAAGAAAACTTCAAATTACAATTGAAGACGGCGCCCTCTTCTGAAATTTCGACTAACATCGTGATTTTGCATGCTTCTAACAGATGGCGCCATTATCAATTAAAAAAACAAAAAAGAAACTGCAAAATATCGTTTTTCATTTACTTAAGAATCCGCCATTTAAATATAATCGTGAACGAGTAGGTTATTAGGAGAGCAGGAAATCGAAGGGAAATATTTCGGATGGCCCGCTACTAGTAAAAATTCGAACTAAAATTGAAGATGGCGCTCTCTACCGGAATTTCGTCTGATATCGTGATTTTCTTCAACATAGAATTGGAATTTTTCTTTGTGAATAATGGCTCTTATGCTAATATTGACAATTGGGCACAACTGGTTATCCCGTACTTTATGGACTCAATACTCAAAACTGTCGAATACGGTTAACAGACAGCGGTTTAGGAGGGACGAGGACACGGTTTGATTTTTGATGATCTACTGCAACAGACTTATTCACAAGTTCGTCACCTATGGGTTGTAAGACCGTGAATTTGACATCATTATAAAGAAAAATGCATTTAGATTATTTTTAAATATACCACGTTGAGGGCTTGATTACTAGATAGGACAAAGGCGGATGAAACTATTACTTTTTTGCAGAGATGAGACGGACTCGTGTTTTGTCGACTATCGGGGACACCAGTAGACAACACGAATCCATTCTGATGAGGCGAATAGAGACGAGTCTATCTAGTCGTTGCAAAAATTTGTTATAAATATAATCGTATGTTTGACATAACAACTGCTTTTTAAACCACAAACCGGAGCAAAGAAGTCTCGAAATTCTAGGGAAGTCTAAAATGCCTTTCTTGGAACTTCTCGATATTATCTTGAATTAAAGATAAAATTTAAGCACAAAAATAAATATATTGAAAAGAGGAATTAAACTAAAGGGGATTAGAGTAATTTCGCGTTACAATCCTATTATTCCAAGAAGGTCAGCCGGGTGACTAAAGGAAATGAATATTTTAGATACCTGGAAGATTGGGAAGATAAAAGCATTTGTAAATAAGTACATTTCTGAATTGCTGATAATTATTATAACTGTTTAATCTCTCTGATGTGCATTCAGGTAAATGCAACGCTCGAAATCTAGAAAATTTCCTGGCAAGAGAAACACACAAAAGAATAAATTTTAATTGTCCGCAACACAAGCAATCATCCAAAATGCTAAATTTTGATTTTTTTTTTTACAATGTTCTATTTACTTGTTTTTTAATTAGAATTAAGTATATTTTAATTAGAATTAGCAAGAACACTATTTTGCTAATTTAAACTATTTTATAGTATTTATAATAGCGAAGATAAGGATGGTGCATGCTTATTTTAGATCACTTTATGTACCATTATATATTGGCTTTTATTTAATAGCATTAACGGTAACAATATTAGCAAATTTAACGTAACGAATTTCAATGTAGAGGTAAACGAACTTTTGATTACGAATGCAAATAAATAATGCAAAGAAACTAAGTTTGGGAGAACTTTCAAGTTGTTTAACAGTAATTATAATTTAAATTATGATATGAACCGCTGGGAATAGGTAGCAATAAACCGTTTCAGTTCTTTCAACTTATATATTCATTAAAATGATTCGCTTCGTTGCTGAATTCGCGGTTATTAATCGTGGGGACGTTGCGCTATGAGAAAATCACGCGGCGTTCAGTCGTTAAACCGATCCATCGTAAAAGGTTCACCGTCGAGACGGCGGAATTTCGATGATTTTTTTCTTTTTCGACGCTCCTCCGCACGTTGCGTATAGGTAAAGTAACTTCTCGCCTGTACAACGACCCCGAACTTGCAGACAATGATGTTTTGTATCTGTATTCGAGGGCGCGCAGTTCTATGTGCACTGAGGGGGTGCTCCTGTGTTTTGAACCATAGACGACCAACCAGACCGCCCGTAAACAAAAGCATGTAATCGGATTGGTCAACTAGATGAAACGGCAACCAAGGTCGCCGAATACTAACCGTTCCGTAAAATTTTGCTTCAGTCGACAGTGTTTAGTGTTTTGGTGAACGCTGTCCGTGGTGATTTTTATTTAACTTTTCACGTGGATTAATATGAGTTATGCCAATAGAAACAAATTCGAGGTATGATTTTTGTTGTGTGTCCATTGCATGTGTTGTCGAAAAATGGGCTATCAATGTGTAGTTTATTGTGTGTGCACGGCAGCAACTTTTCGATAGAAAACAGCTGATTCTCAACGTCAACTGTTTAGACTACTGTATTTGTTATTGTTTCTCCGATACGAAAAACTCATCGAATTGTCAATAATGTGAACAGTTCTTATGAAAATTATATGAATTTTTGCCGCATTCCTCGTGTTCTATCTTCCAGGAAATATTTTATTTAGTCCTGCATATAATTCTTTGTCTGCTTTTATGATATGTACACATATAATGTCTTGGTTTACTATTCGTACAGAACAAGTTGTACCGTTGAGATTTATACAATTTTTTGCGTCTCATAATTTAATTCGCCTTTGTTTGTACGTTAATTTACTCCTTTTTATATTGACAATTGAAGCGATAAATGTGTAAAAGTTCAGTTTTTTCATAACAACTCCGAAGCGCCCCTGAAACACGTCAATCGCATTCGTAAATAATCAAAATATATTTGCAAATTCGTACAGTGGGTGTCGCAATTCATTCATATCTTAAGTTCATTGTTCAAATTATTTGTTTCTATCGGTATTACGTTTATCTATCAAACATGTGAAATGCCAGTCTGCATGCTCCATAAGTTCTTTGTTCTTCTCTAGATCTTTGTATCTCCATCGTCTGTGTTTAGGTAAAGTTTATGGTAGATACAACACATTTATTCAAGATTGCGTTTTTCGAGTAAATAAGTTTTCCACCACAAATAGAATTGCATTTTTTATAAGCATATATATACATGCTGGGTAAAACTATTTAATAAATTAATAAGTATTAAATTTCAAGCATTTTGTTTTTGGAAGGAATGGTCGAACAGGTCAATTTCATTAAAAAATACACGTTTTTGCCTTAATTGTAAGCTTCTTCTAACTCTGCCTTTCAAGTTCATGAAGTCATTCGTATTTTTTTATTTTTATAAATTATTTAATTGTGTAGATGGTACCATTAACATTTCAGTACCTCGTATAACATTTTTTTGATTAAAAGTTATTTAAAGGGAGACAAAAATATATTAATAAAATAAAAAATAAGAAACAAAAATAAATGCCGTTATTCAAGAACTTAATTTTTTCTTTAAATCAAATTTTTGAAATGCCTCTTGACAATAAGCTAATTGCATTTTTCAAATCTTCTAAATTCTGCTGTCTATCAGCCTAGATTTTTAATTTTAAGTACCTTTATAATAAAGGCTACTCTATTAGTCCTCGTCTATCGGTTCATGCTCCAAAATCGTTGTTGAAAAATTTGCAAATAGGACGTATGGCAATTTGCGACGGTATACCATCTTGCTGCAACCAAATATCGTCGTTTGGTAAGTCGGTGTAGGGGCATCCCTAAAAAGATTGCCCCAAAGAAAAAAGGACCAACGATTCCATCGTTAACTATTCCTCCACTTACATTAATTTTACCAGGGTGTACGTCAGTAATCCAGTGACGATTTTCCCTGCTCCAGTACTAGCATTTTTGTCGAGTTCAACTGTTTCAATTAAGCGAAAGGAGGTTTTTTCCAAAAAAAAAGGTGATCGGGAGCACCTTCATTT
Organism: Oryctes rhinoceros; assembly: GCA_020654165.1. Classification (NCBI taxonomy): domain Eukaryota; kingdom Metazoa; phylum Arthropoda; class Insecta; order Coleoptera; family Scarabaeidae; genus Oryctes; species Oryctes rhinoceros. The sequence continues at coordinate 236,309 of JAIOKQ010000001.1, forward strand.
CTCCTTGCAATTGATCTAAATCAATTTCACCATGTTAATCGTTAACCAGGTTTAACAGAATATCAAGTTTCAAATTTTCATTTGTTTTTTTTAGGACGCCTTGCATTTAAAATGTTTCTCTAAATTTGGAATGGCTAACATTTCTGTCTGGGTATTCTGACTCAAACATATCGCTAGCATTTGGTCTTATCGCCGCATACAACAAGAATTAAAATTTCTATCCAGTGATTTTTATTTAAACGATCCATACTTAGTGAACTCTAAGAAGTACCTAAAAACTTCTTTACTTTTTGCTAAGGTTGTCAATCATTTCATTTCCTGAATAACAGCAGTTTTCCTTGCCTTTTGTTATTAATAATATTTGTTGGCCACTTATTAAACGACTTTTATTCGAAAATGTTTTTCTGTGAGATATTAACATTTTTGTAGTATGATTTAGATCTTGTCAACGACGCGATTACTTAAAAACCTGAAGCGGGGGAGAATAAAACTGATGGAAAGTTGGTCACCTTCAGAGAATAAAATTGACCTGGTCGAAGGATAAAGGATAAAGAAGGATAAAATTTTTTGAAGAAGTGCTCTTCAAAAAATAAATTGCTTCAAATTTAACGAGTTTATTCGATAATTTTGTTGCGCAGTGTATATATTTTTTTATTTCTTAAAAATACCTTAATTTAATACACCTTTATCTGTCGATCTAATCAATCAACTTGAAAGTGTATATTTTAAAGCTCTATCAGGTATATTTCGTTACTTCTGAGATGTTACAAATGAATTAAATGAATGCAGAACACTAGGCTGAGTAACACATTTTAATATCCTATACTTCGTCCACGATAAGAATTCAACGTTAGAATAGATAACCCAAAAATGTACAGCTTGTGATTAGCTAACAGATAAAGGGAATCTATGCATAGCAAAAATATTCTACTTCGTAAATTAAATTATCTTCAAACGACTTTGTTGATTTCAGTTTTGTATTTGTTGTACTTTCGATTAACCTCCAAATGTAATCTCATGCCGCAACACTAATATCATTAAACAAGGCCCATGCATCGTTTACAACAAATTAAACAGACAAAAATATAGATAGTATTTGTAAATATTGTAGTTTTCGGAAATATTACATTTACTTAATTATCATCGTATTAATTTCTCACGTCGCAATGCAACCATAACATACTGTAGATAAGATATGCTATTATAATTCCATCGGATATTTTTGCTGTTACTACAACATTTTGATAACCAAATTGATATGCTTATGCTTATGACTTATGACGCTTACAAATTACAATTTGAACTGGTCATCATTTTTCCATCGAATAAATTTCGCAAATGCCCATCGTAGCTTTATCTGTCGTGAACGAGGGTCGCTAAACAGGTACGACCATAAAGTACTTATAAATGAGTATGTAATTAAATGCGGTACCCTTTTCTTTGCGCCGTTTCATGTTTTCTTTACTTACTTGAAGGCCGAGCTGTTGCCGCAAGCCAGTTTAAGACCATGAACCTATGTTGCTTGGATTATTTTAACAGTATTGTAGATATGAAAGTTGAAATTAAATACCTACGTGCTTACTTACTTTGGACGGTTGCAAGTGCAAAAGATCGTTTGCGAGTTAATCACTGCAATTCGAAGTTGGTTCTAGGGAAATTATTTCAATTTTGTCACTGATCGCACTTAACTTTCTAAATTCTGTGTAAAAATGTAATGTGAATCTTAAAATTTAATTAATTACTTTTTAAGTGTAAATTGTAACGTATATTTTACTTAGAATCATCGAATTGGTATAACTAGCAGGTGTATATGTTTTCTTATCGGATGTAATTGTTGTAAAACTCCCTAGGTAGGCAATTTGAAGTAATTAAATATCATTAAGTTTAATTTATCTTATTGAGGAATAAGCCTGCAGAAATGAGTGCTTTCGCAGTAGCGCACGGTTCGGTTACTATCAATATCCAAAATAATGTATGTAATTACTTAGTATTTTAGCTTGAGTGTGTTGTTGATACAGAGTGACGTAAAAATTCGCTGTAGTATTGGATCATTAGCATGGCTTCCATAGATGACAGTCATCCTCCTACGGTGAGGTGAAAATATGTTGGTCTATTCGGGAAATGAGCGTTCTGCGTTTGTTCGCGAATTTAAAAAGGTCGTTCGCACTGCATTCACACCCTTAGTGTTCACTTGAGCTCGTGTTTATACGCATTATAATATGAAAGTCGGGATTAATTAAAGTTTAATCCCTTAATTAATTAAGGGATTAAGTAAAGATAGTAACGAACTGACAATTTGTGATAGGAAATCTCTCTTTCTCCATGATCCCCTACTATTCTTATTGTTTTTTTTTTTTTTTTTTTTTTTGAGAATACTACTAAGCTACTCAACTTTCATTTTATATAGGACATCGTATATTATGAATTCTTTGTGTAGTACTCTTAAATATAAATAAAACAGTATCGCATATTGCTTAAGGAGGATGCGCTAAATTTGAGAAATTATTTTTTCGTTAAAAATTTTGACAGGTGCAAATTTCAATTGCAACATCAGTATCTTCACTATGAAAATTAAATATCTTTCTTCTTTTTCTTCATGTACCGTTCCCTTTAAGAAGGTTGGCTATTATCATGGATATCTTCACTTTCGATGTTGCATCTCTAAACAATTCAACTGTACCACTGTCTCAGGTTATTCAGCGCCTTCTCCCTATGCTTCTTCTGTTCCATATCTTCCTTTGAATAGCAGTTTGTAAGAGTGCATATTTCTCCCCTCGCATCACGTGGCCAAGATACTGCTTCTTTCTGATTTTAATCGTATTTACAATTTCTTTCTCCTTCTCTAATCTTCTTAGCACCTCCGCATTTGTTGTTCTGCACATCCGGCTTATTCTTACGATTCGTTTAGGGCACCCACATCTTAAAGGCTTCCAACTGGTCAATATTATTCTTCTTAATTGTCCACGCTTTCCTACCATATAAAAGCACTGGAAAGACGTAATATTTCACCATTCTTGTTCTCGTTCACAATTGTTCCCAGATATTTGTACCTGCCGACCTCCACTGGCTATCCCTTTATCCGCAACTGTTGTTGTCGATGCTGTAACTTTGAGATAATCATGAATTTGGTCTTAGTATTTCCTTTGGGAGTCCTTTGTCTTCATGTTTCTCTACCACCCCTCCTAAGGACTGTGCGTATTTGATGTTTGTGTTTGATCTGTCAAAGTATGATGTTTTCCGAAAAGAAGTTAAAAAGCAACGGCACATCCTTGCCTTACTGCACGTTTTATCTTTATCTCCTCTGAAAATTCCCCTTCCGCATATAGTTTAGCCTCCTGATTAATGCACACATATTTTATTATTCGGATGTCGTTCTTGTTTACCTCTTTTTGAGTGCAGGTTGGTTGATGTCAATGCAATGTTCAATGCAAACAGCGCATCTCTAGTTTCTATTGCATTTCTGAAGCGAAATTGGGTTTTGCCAAGATCATGTTCAACCTAGTTCCTCAGGATCCTCTGATGTATAATTCTCAGGAATATCTTAAGGATGTGACTCATTAGGTTTATCGTTCGGTGGTGCTTGCATTCCTTTGCATTCACTTTTTTTAATATGCTAAATAGGTGTAATTTTCAGTAAGTAAACAATATGGTCATTTGCCAAAGTATTACTTTAATTTTCAAGACGATGTAGTACTTTATGCTTAAAACTGAACGTATAATTTGAAGAATGAATGGAGAACAATGGAGGATAATGCCCAAAAAGCATGTAAAGATCATATTTCAATATTATCAACGCAAAAACTGAACTGTTGTCCTTCGCAGATGTCTTATTTCTAGTGTTTTGAAATATAGACTTTCCCCAATAATTGTTCATGTTTTGTAGTTTTTTTTTTTTTGTCTTTATCCAGATACAGAAAGGATTTCTTAAAGAACATACTTGGTTACATATATTTCTGCGGTTTGATAGACTTTGTCTTTTAAATAAAGCAGCTTTTTTTAACATTATAAAGGTTTAAAAATCATGATTTTGTGTTTATTTAAAAGAATTAAAAAAATAGTTTTTTATGTGCTGGTAAAGCTGTTGTTAAATATCATGTATTAGCGTATCTTTAAACCCTTGAAGTATACAAAATAGCAATTTGCTGTGAGATATTTAATTTTTGTAGATTTTGTTAGTAATTTGTTTCCGATAAATGATCAAGTTCCAGAAAGTATTTTTATCTTTGGGGAAATCATAACGTACAACATTTTCCATGTCGCGACCGAATTGTTTTTACACTCAACAACCGCAATCCTGTCTACTTATCATTTTCATGAACTAACCAACTCTTTCAATAGTCATATTATAATCTACCACTTATAAATGCAACAAGCAATAGTCTAAGAGCTAAATTCAATGTGTTTAAACAAGAAAAAAAAATGAAATAAATTAATCAAAAATGCGATGTAGCACACGAAGACTGTGTGGAACGCAATTGGCGTCACGCAATCACGTGACTCTGATTACATTTCAAAATAGATATTACATAAAATCGGTCTCGGTACAATAGAAAATAACTGAGTTAACAAAGTAGGCGTTCTTTCCCTTAAAAAAAAAAAAAAACTGGTTATAACTTTGGGCTACGTTTGATCCACAATATTTTGTAAATTCCATTTCTGTTTGCTTTTATATATCTATATATTTTTACAGGTAATTTCTGAATAAAATAGATTTTCTTTCGAATATTGTCAAATCTTTGGGAAAACAGTATGCAACCCTCTCATGAGTCAAATAAACACGAGTCTGTCCAGTCGCTACAAATAAGTAATAATTTTTCAATCATCTCTAGCTATAATTAGAGAGCACATAGTAGGCTGAAATTGTTATTTTTTTGCAGAGACTAGACAGACTCGTGTTCTGTCGACTCTCGGGGAAACCAGTAGGCAACACGAATCCATTATCATCAGATTTCACTCGCTTTTGTCCTCTCTACCCTCAAGTTTTAAGCTCCAGTACAAAATTATACGTACCAACTTCATACTCACTAAGTTATTAAATAAGTGCTTACTGGAAAAACACTTATTTAATAGCTTAGTGAGAATGATTAATTCATAAAAAGAAGTGATCTCTGATCTACCACGTGCATAGAAATATCGGGAATCAAACCAGATTGGTAAGAATTGCAAAATCGCAGAAGAAGAAATCGCACTTCAACATTTTCAGAAATATGTTTTTATCATCTTAACTTTAGCAAATATACTTTATTTTGTTATAAATAAACATCAAAAGTATTAAACAAGAGTTCTAAAAATTCAGTCAAAACATGGATATGCTCAAAGAGGCAAAAGTCCAACAACAATGTTTAAAAATCTCAGAAAAAAAATTCAAATCAATTGATATATAAAATCAATTTGAATTTAAGAGCGCACCGCAATATTCAGGTGAATCCTATTTAAAATAAGAAAGTTGACATGAAATCCAAAGTATTTTGATGCATAGAACTGCTCCCCGAAATTTAAAAAAGGATACTTCATAGATGCGACTAATCGGCTATTGTCGTGAATGATCCTGTATACTAAATATCGTCAAGAAATTGGAGTTCTTTGTCTACTTGCTTGACTGTATTTTTATCGCTACCTTGCATGATGTGTTGGCGTAACTGTATTTGTCTATTGATTCATTTGCACAGTGGATAGCGCGTGAGAAATACATATTTCAATACTGCGAATGAGAAATGTTTAAGTGCTTGTTTTTTATGTATTGTGTTCACGAACATTTTCCATATACTTTGTTTTAGAATAAGAAGTAAATAATTCATTTCGCATATGGGTACTACCTTTGATTTGATGAAATTTGGATCCAATTTGAAATGGATTTATTTCAGTTGACAATGTTTGTTAGTGATATGGGTTGCTACGAAGTAGCTTGCCATTGCAGCAGTTAATCAATATCAAAAGAAACTGCTACTTTCTGTGCTGGAGTTTTGATGTATCAGATAACCAGACACTGCTAGAGTACGCAATAGTTTTATCAACCGTCTTGTGAATCATAAAAGTAGATAAACGTATATTTATAGCAGGAAGATGGTAATAAAATGCGTTAAAATATGAAATGTTTCTTAACACCTCGTTTCGAAAACGGTGTCTTTGCGCAGTACACGTGAATGTACAGGTTTCGGCAAAAGTCTAAATATATTCTTTAAAAGAAAATATTAATAAAAACTATTTTCTATTATTTTCCGCCGTTTGTGATTTTTAAGATTTTTCGTCAGATTTGGACAGCTTATATATTCCTTAGTGCGCATATGTATTGTATTCACGGAGCTAGATAATGGAAAAAAGATATATAAAAATATTATAATATTGAGTCGCGCTTTGTTCTTATCGTTATCATACGCATCGGTGTGTTTGGCCGAATGTGTTTATGTATTGGAGTGAATCTAATTCCGGGAAAGCGATTGTTTTCAATAGTTTGTGCGAAAATGGCGAAATTAACTACAAATGGAAAATCGTCTCTATAGATTGTTGGATACGGTGAATAGAGAGCAAAGTTTGCCGTTTGTTCAAAAAAGTTGATCCGCCGCGAATTCGTATGTTGCAACTATCCGTCTCAGAAGTCATCATCGCCATTCACACATCTTATCTAGTGACTTCAGGTTGTCTACTTAGCTGAGGTAAAGGTTTCTTTGGTGGTTGAGAGCTCCATTTCTAAAACGAATTTTTCTCTGGCCTATTTCTGGAGTGTTATGCGGTAGAAGGATAATAAGTAACACAACAGCAAATAACACTGTATGTTTAGGCATGTCATAGCGCCATTTCATCGATTAATAATTGCTCGTTTGGTCGTCCTCAAAATTCCGAGTAAAGTTTCACGTTGTAGTGTTGTATGTGGTATGAAATATCACCGAAAAGCATTGTATCTCTGCTGCAGGTGCATCTGCGTCGTTGCATTATGCTATATGAAAAATGACTAGTTTCAGTTTGTATTTCGACATCAAGATATTTTAAGTAGTAGAATCATCAAAATTTGTGGTGAAAAACCGTCACCAACGCGATGTGAAATTACGCTATTTTTATAATTGAAATTGAGTTAAGTTTGAGTTAAGTTAGAGAATTCAAATTGGAAATCAAAGTGTGAGTCGTATTCATTAATCAGAAGTAGCTGATTTTCAAAAAGAAGTCATATAAAACATAGTGTTTATGGCTAGAGAGGGCAAAGGCGGATGAAATGATCACTTTTTTGCAGAGACTAGACAGACTCGTGTTTTGTCGACTCACAGGGACATTAGTAAGCAACACGAATCCATTCTTATGAGGCGAATAGACACAAGTTTGTCTAGTCGCTGCAAAAAAGGAATAATTCCACTTAACTTTGTTATTTTCATTTATGAGGTGTTTTTTTCTTTATTTTTTAGTAGTATTAGTGTTAATGGGCTATGGCACAGATGTTTAGCTGTTGCAAGTTTGATACATCTATTGTGACAAAATGAATAATTGAAGGCTCTTAATAAACCGTGCTATTACTATAGAATCTTCATCCTTCTGTTCAGTAATTGATAGAAATGGTTTACTGAAATGTTGTCGTCGCATTGGCATAGAATGTGTTTTGCCGTCTCCAGATCTTCTTGGAGATAGACAAATTTGATCTTTAGCTTTTTTCTGGATTGAATAGGCGATATTTTAGGACCGCATGACCTGTCAGTAATCTAAGGTCTTTTTGCTGAACGGTAGCACTACCTTTGTTGTCTTAGGCGAGCCTGATATGAACACTTTCGCATGTTTTTGCCCTGGAACATTTTTCTGATTGTCCTCCTTTATGAGGTGTTAGTTGGCATTTAAATTTCTAATACCCAATCAAAAATTCGTTTACCTTTTCGTATCAAACCTAAGTTGCCGGGTGTTTTAGAGACTCTTCCGAATTCTTTAGTAAAATATTACAATATTTCTAAAGTCGACTTTTTCAGACATTTAATAATAATAAAGAAAGGATAATGGTTACAAAAAATTAAACATACTACTATATGTAAGTACCGGTTATCTAATTTTTTTTAAGAATCTATAAGGAGAAAATAATTGAGGTAAAAAAACAAGAAATAGGAAGCAATAATAATAACAAATATCCTCAAGTTAATATTTGAACCCTTTTTCAGACCAATAATAAGGTACTAGGTACAACAAGATCACAAAAGTTTAACCGGAGAAGCCATGCTACCAGAATAAAAACATTATCTCGTAGAAGGTAAATGAAGAAATTAACAAACAATTGTCGTAAATGCTTAAAGTGATCTCTTTCGGTCCGAAATCTGTACTTGTCGTTTCAACTTATAAAGTGGATTGACGAGATATGAACATATTGAATTACTTCGATAAGTTCTTGTAGAAAGGCTGCGAAAAGTTATGACGATATCTTTTCGCATTTATCGTTTCATCAAAAAATAATCGACCAATGCTGCTATCTAAAGACCAAACTTTTAAGAATGGGAAAATTTATGTATCGCAACACAAGGGATTGGACCATATATAGATGATTTATTTGATAATAAAACCGTTAAGGTAGAATCTGAATTCGTCTGAGAAGAAGGATTTATCAAGGATGTTATCGTCATTCATGTGACTTTTAAATCAATTGTAGTGCCGTACTTTCAGTGAGTGATCAATGGGGTTGAATTTTTGCACAACATTAATTTTTTTGTGGATACTTTTCAATAACTTCTTTAAGAATTTTCCTGAATCCTGTTTTCTTAATACCGTTACTAGATTTGCGATTTACCGCCGGGGTTCACGAAATTTCGTAACGCAGCGAATAATTTGTCGATGTGTATTGAGATATGACACTGCAAAATGTGAAAATTCATTCACAAGTTGGTTTTGTCCATAACATTCAGTGATAAATAGTTGGTGATCTGTGGCAAACATGTTTGAATATTTTAGGATACTTCGATAAATATCATAAAACGTAATTTCAAGTTTCAATCGTGAGCTAACTATGGGCTATTATAAAAAACAATCAAAAAACGAACATAGTCCTCTCCATTATCTTTTCTTTGTGATCATATTGTATAAGCTTAGTTAATACAAAGTTGTAGAAATCTAGAAACAATTTATTAGTTTGATGTATATCTCTATGTAAGAAAAACGAATACAAAAAGTAGTAGTTTTTTAAAGTGCTAACCTAAAGTTGCTGTAGCAGCTGCTAATGCAAACGAGTAATTTTTTGGTAGATAAAGGAGCTTTACGGATAGCCAATCTCATGCTATTATTTAGACACAAAACTGATTTATTAAAGAAGCGATATATGTAAATATTTAAACTAAAGCTTGCATTTGTCAACATTAAAAGAAATAATGTTAACAAGGACGGTGGCGTAGTATGGTAAGCAACAAGTATCTGCAACCTTTGCACCACATAAGTTTAATTTATTATATAATGATACAATAGTCAATCCGGAACGGCCATTTCCAGGACATGAATGGTATCAATCCCCATCATCAACCGGTAGCCGAATGTTCAATTTCTATATCCGTTTTAGATGTAATAATCAAGAGAGCGATGAAGAGACCTATCATCTACCAAGCTTTCGAAAAGATATTTTAATTACTTCTTAAATTCTATAGCTTTAGAATGCTTAATTTAATTTATTTTTTTTTGTCTTAATATAATCATAATAAAACAGTTTGCACCTGTTTTTTTATTTTTTTTATATATAATCAATAATTTGTCAACTATTCATTCCTTTTGGCTTTATAATACTTAATAATTTTATTTTTCGATCTAGTACTTGACGAATTGACCGAATCAATGTCTCCATCATTAGCCTAAAGCCATTTGGCATGTTATTGGAGTTAATTGAAATGTATTAACCCCACAGTTTAATTGTTGTGACGGGTACTTTCTTTCGCTTCTGTCTAGCTTATCGGAAGCTGGTAAAGGCTTCCACATCTCTTTCTTATCTGCTGGGAGATAATTTCCAAGATAGCTATATTATCAGGTTACTGACCTCTTTTTATTTATTTTTTAAATTAATTTTACATTTGCCAGGATTTATTTAACGCCTCTTATTGCTAACTAGGGTATAAAACAATCGCGGCTAGCTGTTCAAGAAGTATGCACGCATCTAATGCACGAAGTATGTATGTGATCGCGTTCTCCGTCTAAAAATAAACCGTCGGCGGTTCTTAGCGGTATAACTTATTTTTTATTACGTGTTTACGGGCAGGGAGAAAAGTAGCGTAATTTGTGCACCCTACATCGAATGTAATTGTAATTAGCAACTTAATAAGTTAGTTTGCGCCGGTTTTGGCACATCATAGGATAAGGCGATTTCGTAGGACTCTTCGTCAAACATTTTTCCGAAGATTATACACGGATTATTTTGATGTGACGTCCGTTTGCAATACTCTTATCAAGTGTATCCCGTAAAATTATCCTTTTCTGCATTTTCTATCGAACGATATCCGCACACATCGTCTTATTTATGCGTAGATAAATTGCATACCGCGATAACAGGTTGACTTATATCGTTTCATAAAGATAATAAAATAACGAGTTATTAATTACACAATTATTCTTTTTAAGTAATTCGATACATGTAAACTTGTGTATTTACATCTGCCTTCGTAACTGTACAAAGTAAATAAACACTTTTAAGCATATGCTAGATTTAAAATAATTAAGCATTTTGTATACTTTACACCTGTGAAGAATAAGGGTTTGGCAAAATAGCTTTACCTTTGTATGTATGCTTTACTGTTTGAAAGGGTAACTAGTAATTTTAATCTTTTACATCTTCAAAATAAATGATGATATATTTGCGCACTCTGTTCTACTTTAAAACACAGCGCAATCTAATTGTGAGAAATGCGACAGCCTTGCTATAACGTAGTACAACATCGCCACAGCTAACAGTCAGGTGTAACACAAGTTAAAATTTAATCACATATTAAGTTAAAATGTGAGAGCCTTTTTAATTGATTGCAATTTGACATATTCACGTCAATCCTAGATTAAATTTTAGTTAACCGCGTTAATGGAGTAAAAAGATTATGTACGACATTACCTTCCAGGTATAAAATTTGTGATGGATATCAAAGGAGGCATTTCCTTTTTATAGCGAGTTCACATCATTTTTATCAGTTTCAGTTGTTAGTTCATCATTATCTTAATGTCGTATTTTTAATGATAGCGTTCAATCTGATCGCTTTTCTCAATTATTAATATATACAGCCGCGATCGTCTTTTTCAACATAAGGTTGTCTTGCTTGATTTGCTCGATTATAGTGTACTTTCTCAAACAAAAAAAAAGGTTTCCAACGGTGTCTTGTTGGACCTTCCTAAGGCGTGTGATAGTATAAAAGATCATAGGCGAATTTTGCTAAATTAGAGAATTACGAAGGGTGGCACTGCTTGCGATGGTTTGAATCGCATCTCTTATGCCGTAAATTATCAATCATTTGCATTTTCTTTGTGTCCTGAGGAAGTTCCAAATTTCATATCCATTTAATTGTACCTTAATAACTGCCAAGTCTCGCATTCGACAGGCGCGTGGAATGGGGCGATCATTGACGGAATGTCTATAACAAATCGAGCAGCGAGGATGTTGTTGTTCTTGATGTTTGGACTGGCATTACTGACTTGATCTAAGTTTTTATAATACAACATATCGTTTGAATTGTAACAAATTATATAAAGGCTATAATAAACTCCCGATTTATATAAAATCTACAAAATTTATTTTATTATTATATCAAGCTGTCGAGAGCAACAAAGGACACCTAAATGTTTCTAAAACTCTCATCGCATGGCTGTTTATTCTGGCAATTCTGATGCAAATACAAATGTTCTCCATTGTGTTCGGTTCCTAATTATTCTTGTAGCCTTATTCCACGGTAGATTGGTTTGTTAAATTGTCCTCTTCTACGTAGTTAGTGATCTACGCCTTTTTCCCTTCCCTAGAAGGTTGTGTCTCAATCTAACTTGAGTTGGTCCTGGTAGGGCGGATTCTATCCATTTTTCTTTACCTTTTTTTATAATGATCTCTATTTTTTGTTCATCCATTCTCTTCCAGAATTCCTCATTGTTGATTTTACCGGGTCAGCAGACTCAAGGTTTAATTCGGTATCCATTTACAAATATCTGCATTTTTTATTGTCTTGCCATGTTTCGGAGCAGTATAACAGTACGTTTACTACCTTAGTTGGAAACAGCGACGGGTTAAGAAGGGAGAGAAAGCAACATCAGTGAGGGAGCCCGTTTTCAGCTTAAAAATTGTAATAACTAAATAATAAAATAAATTGCGACGATCAATGTTTCACTCCTGAAAGCTTCCATTAATTAACTTTTCAAGAAATTTACAAATTTCTGTGTGGGTAGTTTCCTAAAAAAATTTGCCAATTTCAGGCACATTTAAAATTTTCAGCCAAAAGGTATGAAAATCAGCCGCACTAAAGCTCAGTTTGAGAAGCAACAAGTGGTGCAAGAAATAAATTTCCACGTTAATTATGCGCCACTAATATAAGTGCAGAAATAGCTCTTCCCTGACTTCACTGGAACCTTTTCCAACATAGTCCTTATCACACAATACTTAAAATTAACGAAAAAATCATTTACGATTCACTATGATCGAAGAGAGGCTAGAAAATTTACCCATTTTATCGAGAGAAAGGAAAGTTAACGTTATGGATAAGTTTTGTAAAATGAAAACTGGAGAAATGTTTTTGTAACATAGTTACAATTTAGTTAGTTTGGAATATATTCCATTACATTTTACTCTTTTAATCCATCATTACTTTATCCACTATTTGGGGCTGGCTAATAGAGGCCACCGTGGCCCCCTAAAGGAATTAGTGCGCCACTGCTTAGAGAAAGCCTCAACTTAGTTGCTTTGCTAATATTTGTTGCAATGTGCTGAATGCGGTTTATGTTACTCCTATCCTTGTACATACACATGTCTTTCACATGTCCTTGTGTGCTTGGTATATTTGTAAGGTGACGAAATTCTTTTACTTTAACTTCATTTCCTTCTATGTATCTTTTATTGCCCGCAAGCTTATCGTAGCTTTGTTTTTCGTGAGTCTACTTTAAGTTCGATTTTCTTGGCATTAAAATGGAGGTGGGTTGTAAGTTGTTGCGTTTGTTGTTTATTTGAGGACGTCATCACTGAATCCTAAATCTCTTAATTTTTTAAAAATATTCCAAGCCATTCTTATCGCCTTCTTATGTATTTTTGTTATCTAATCCACCATATTTAAAGTTGGGAACAACGCGCACTCTAGTTTGACCCCTATTTATACGTTAGTTGGTTGGGGTAAGATGTACCTTGGATGGTAAGATGTAATTTTGCCAAACAATTATCATAGAAGAGCTTGTTAGTTCCCAAATCAATGATGCCGCTAATGATAATCATGATGAATGTTAAAAGTGTTTAAGGCCAACTTGTTTTTTTTATTTTTTATATCTTAGTTCATAATTTTCTTATATGAACACTTATATAATATAAAAATAATCTAAAATAATAAATGTACAGATATGGTGGATGAAACGATACGTCGTATTCCGTGTACATTAAAGAGACTTGTTGGGTATAAAATTCTTTAGGCATTCTGTAGCATTTTTTTATTTTTTTCGTGAAGTTACATTGATTTTTTTTTATTTCTTTGATTTTTTAAATTAATATCGTGCCCAATTTCGCTTACGTTTTGTGCTACATGTGATGATTCAATTCTCCTACAATGATAATGTGCTAGGTGTTGTTTGAATCTGGTGCTTACTGCTGTTTCGTTTGGATTGGATTAAATCATTCGTTTAAAAATTATCATAAATTATCATATCATATCTAGATCCATTTTTATATTTCTTCATTGTCTTCAAATACCATAAAAATATCGTCGGAATGTTGTTGCCTTTTAATAACCAAAAAATAAATAAAAATTTCCTAAGATAACTCCATTAAACGTAAATTTGCGTTTACTGTAGATTATTAAAATATTTTAAGGTTCAATCTAATAACAATAATCCTACTATTTAGTTTATTTGTTAGTTATTAGTTTTGTAAAGTGTCCTATACACATGCATTCTAATTTTTTATTTGTTTGTTTGTTTCTTTTCCCTACTAGGGAAAGCCTCAAAATTAGTGATTGGGTGTTAATCAGCTTAGACTTGCTTAACTGTATTCGTGAATTAAAGTATTTGGGAAGCGTATAAAGCAAAACACTTGCAATTTTACGTTAATGTTTCCAAATATAGATTTTGTAATTTAAATGGGAAAAATAGCACCCAATCGTTGATTTTGAGCCCGTCGCAGCGTAAGCGATACACTTATATTGCAATCTTTTGTTTGTTTTCCTTTTAGTTCAGTTATGTGAATCTGTTTGTTTGCATGTTAGTCAACAAACGGAGAAGAGATTAGGGAAGTAGATGTAAAGAGGCTGCAAAATCGCCATTGGTGGCACCCTAAAAAAAAGCACTGCACAAAAGCCGAGGATTTCGCGAGCACTATGGCTGTTGAGAGTGTAAAGAATAGTTGTATGCAGGTATAGTAACTTCCGTGCTAATTTTTTGACTAACTACTATTAGTTCGTTGTAAGCTATAACTAACTCGTGATTTGAAATATCATTATTTATTTCGGCGAACTTTCAACTAACATTGTACAATCTAACATGTTAACCTTCTAGGAAGTTCATGCAAGGAAAAGTAAATCCACACTGCTCATCGTTAAAGAGTAATATTGTTGTTATGAATGTTTTTTTTTTTTTTTTTAGGAAGTAAATACCTACTTAACATATTGTGCGACTTTTCGTTATTTGTCTGTTAGTTAACGCCAATAAAATTTCCCCTTTTTAAAAATCGTAATATTACTCCCCATCTTCCAGATCATCAAAGGTTCAGAGGAAAAAGTAATTAATAACGAGGTTTGTCGTTATTATGCGGTTCTTTTTAAATGGGAAAGTGGACGTTTGGTGTGTTCTTTCTGTTTCTTTTGGGACATTAGTAGATTGTAAATTATTACCCGAAAGATTATAGTTCGAAAGTTCCGAATTCAGTTAATCTCTTTTATTATTATATGATTTTAAAGCTCTTCGTTTAAGCTAAAGCTTAGCTAAGAGTAGTTGTCCACACTTCACACAGCATCTATGTTTATCCGCAAATCTTAATAGTCTTGTATTTATTTAGCATAATTAGTTGTATTATGAGAAATACGTGTTACGGATGAAATTATATGATTTCCCAGTAGGAGATCTAGCGATGTAATGATATAAAATAATTAAGCAATATTTAGATCTTCTAGACTACCACTTTTCCATCATTATAGAACAGGTACATTTGCTTAGATTTAAAATAGTGGACTTGTAATTTCCGAAATCTTTTTGGCACAAAAAAAACTTGGTGAAAATAGTTAACATTGATCAAGAAATAATTTGTGATGCGAAAAAGAAACTAAAAGTACTAAAATCTAGAGAATTCATAGTATTTACAACAAGCAGATGAGTTATTTACAAGGTTCTTCGATCTATTGTTAAAGATCTTTGAGGGAGAGAGAGAGAGAGAGAGAGGCTTAAAGATCAAATATATAAACTTATAATTCTACGGAGGAATTAAAGAGGACGAAGTTTTCAGAAGATGAACAAACACCGAAGCGATAGAATTGCATAAAAACCCAAGTAACCTAGGTAATAAAAGTACAAACAATAAGATGATTGGACCGTATCAATGTCTAGTTAGACAAAACGTATGTTGAAAGATTGAGACAGGGGAAAAAGAAGAAAAGGAAGCTGCGAAAGAAATAGCTAAAGGATGTTATAACAGTAGGAGTAACGGATTGGTAGAATAAGCAAAACGATAGAAAAACCTGGAAAGGAAGAGTGAAAGATTTCGAAGTTAGGCGTCGCTGGACTTGCAGTGCTGATATATATTAACGATACGACAAGATTAATATATTGGTTATTAGATAAAACTGAATTTGTTTGTCTAAAAAAAATGATAATTACTGCACAAGGTAGTATTTGCTTCTATAAGTTCTTCTATCTAAGTACAGACTTGTTCCTGAATTTTTGTGGATATGACACATTTATTTGAAGTTAATTTCCATCATCTTTGGCAAAATATTGCTATAATACAATCTTCTTGATCTCGTCATATAATTTCTGCAACTTCATAAATTTTCGACAGGCTTTGGTCATTCTGGAAACGCATGGCCGATTATGATCTTCTGGAGATCTATAAATTAAATAAATAGTAAAACTGTATTCAGCAGTCAGTACTTGATCTATACAATTCACGCGACCACGACTAATGATCGTGTTTTCAGATGTGGAGTGACTAATACGTCATTTTCTCACAATCTCCGTGCATGGTGTGATTCACCGTCATAATCGAGTACAATTTACAAAGAAATAATTCTTCGGAACCGAAACTCACCAGACAATTAATAGACTCTAACTTATAGTTCACCGAAATACAGTAAAATTCGTCGAAATTGTATTTGTAATATTATTATTGATTATCCTTCATGCTTTATTCAGATCAGGAGTGGTAGATCAATTCAGGTACCTTTAACAGTTGGGCATAGTTTCCTTTATGATAGTTCTTTGTTAAGAGCTGCATTAAGAGCAAATTTAAAGTTAAGAATATATTATTTACATAGAAGGCGGTAGTCAAAAGTTATTGAAATTTGTTTAAACAATTCAAATATGGCCGAATATCACTTGAGGATTACTTCTCTGGGGGAACAGTGAGTAGGAGGACCATTAACGTATACGTATGTATTAATGTTGCGGTATTATTCAACGACTAGAGAAGTGGCTTAGGGAAGCGGGGCTGTTCTTACCGTATTACAGGTTTTGGCGAAAAACAACATGGCTGTTATTCTTCATCTAAAGAACTCGTTTGACTTGACTGCTTGCGAGTTTTCTCTATTTGTAAAGACGAAGTCAAGTGAAAAGGGCGAAGATTTGGCACATATAATTAGTATACATAATAATTTCGTGACAGAAGCGCTAGCATCGGTATCTACCTCGCTAACTACTGTAAAGATTAGTGAGGTGGATGCAATCCTGACACAAAAAAGGAATGAAATGAACGTAATTCCATTTCAAATAACGCAGTAGACAAGTGTAGAATTTATAAAATTTATTAAAAAGTCATGGACAACTACATATATCCATTTCCAAAATGCCCGAATCAAATAGCCATCGCATTTCTAAAGGATGGTTCTGCGGGATAACGCAAATTATTGCATGCTTAAATTGCCGTGGTTATTCACGAGTTCATGAGAGTATTAAACAGAGCCGAGCGTTGGTCGATGAAGCCGTGAAAACATCACTTGCCGTCCGGCCATGTGTATGCCGAAATAAACGCACGCAACCTCTTCTATTACAATAAACACCAGTTCAAAAGGAGGCATAAATCAGCAGGAAAAGCGGACCAACGCACAAAAGCAAATCGGCCGTGTAACCGTGTAATGTACACGTTGTCCGTACTTATGAAATTTGCGAAACCTATTTTTGGCGAATTCGGAAAATATACGAGTTGCGATTGTTTATTGTATAAACTTCGACCGGTGAAGGATAGCAAGATTGTTATGTAAAGAAGGCGATTTGATGAGATACCGTTTGAAATGTATCAAGCATCGCAATTATGTGTGTTACCAAAATACCGAATACTTTCCTAAATCGTTATAGAAATGCGGTCAGTGAGTAGTCCTCTTAGTTAAAATAGAATAAGTATTGGAGATGGAACACTTCCAGTTTCAGTTTGAAGAACGTTTACAAAACGAATTGCACTGGTCAACAAATTATCAACTTTTGTAAACAAAGAAAATGTATATATAAACACTTACTTTTGTATCGGTTTTATCTTAAGCTGGATGAAGATTTGAATAACAAGGTTCTTTACGCACTTAAATAATTTTATTGTTTTGTAAAGGGAGTAACATCGAAGATGAATGGGTAAAGTGCTCTGCTTTGTATAATTAATATCTCCTCGTAATACCCAGCAGTATTTTGCTAGCGTAGCTGTTGTACTTTTCTTATTTCAAAAGAGAATATGTTAGTGCAAATCCAGAAATGCGAATTCTGAAGGGCAGTTCATAAAGAATTCAGACAATAAGATGTATGCCTTTTACCGGATTGGAGCCATACCGTAGTTGACAGAAAGGCGATCTAAGGTAAAGTTAAAAGATAGAAGAAAGGAGACGTCCTACAAGAAACAAGTACCAAAACAAAAATGTGTGACAAAATATGTGATAACGAAAGCAGAAATAAAAGCACGTGATATAATAATAATAATAATATTAACAATGTTAACACGTGAAACATGGACAACGATTCAACAAGAGCAAATAAAACTAGCAATCTGGGAAAGGTAAGTTTTAGAAACTGATGAGGAAGAGCAAATTAAGTAATTTTGGATACGTGTGCAAAAATCGAAAATAACAGAGAATGAAGGCACGATGAGTCAGATGGTTAAGACATATAATAAGAATGCCAAAGCGAAGAGAGGACGACAGGGCATCTCCAAGGTATGTAGTACTGATTTTTTACAGTATAATTGCTGTGAGAGGAGGCATTGGCGTTGGGGCCGATAACAATAATTGCAATAAGAATAGAGACGAACCTAAAGCGAGTTATATCATATAAGAAGAACTATAAAACGTATTAAAACAGAAGATCTGTCATTATTGCACTGGAACTTGTAAAGCACATTTTTGAAGTTGAAGATCAAATTTTGAAACATCTAAATCTTGAAGGTATGAAAGATGCTACGTTTACCAATACTTCCAATAATATGTGTAAAAGTTGAAAATCTAGTCTTTTTTTTGGCTTAGCTAATCTAAGCATTTTTAAACAATTCCTTTCAAAAATTTGTAAACTTCATCTTCTGCAGTTTTATATAAAATTTTATATGACTAAAAATTATGCAATTAGGATGGTAAGTTGTTGATAAATTAAACCACTTCGTATCGGGAGAGTTTCGAAAATTCTTGTCGGGGTACATCCGGTCAATGTCCAAACGTAACCCCAGTATGTGCACGTCGCGTCGGGTTGATGTCTTCATTTAATGGGAACTATGAGAGCATCTAAATCTTGAAAGTGAAGAGGGCAATATACAATAATTATTGCAGTTTTATATTACAATCCAGTGGATAAGTACGTATATCATCATCTGTAGTATTAGTAGGTCTATTACGGGTATTTATATGTAATCGTACAAAGAGAGTACCAACCTAGAAACACAGTGTTTACAGGTTGGTACTCTCTTTGTACGATTAATAATAGGTAGTAAACACAGGTAATAAACATTTCACAATGTTTATTAAAAAAGTTATTCAAATTGAGTGAGATGAAGTATCCCAATCTCGGAATTTTAAATTCTAAAGAAACTTGCGAGCATTTATCGGGATTTTCTGAAAAAAGCAAACCTGGGACTATCATTTTCGGAACTAAAAACAAGGACTCGTCGTGTTACTTTTCTGATGGAATCATTGCTTTAATTTAGAAGGGCGCCCTTAATGGAAAAGAAAGAGAAAAATCGGGCAGAATAATTTTGGTTGCCGTCTTGGATATCTTCTCTATTCCTTAGGTTTGTCTCCCAAACGATCATTTTCACCGTAAGCTAAGGGAACATTTAAGAGAAACTAATTTTATTGATGATGAAAATCCAATTGCTGCTGAGAATGTACTGCTGAGTGGTGGGGTAGACTTCTCTAAATGCCACGAATCGATCCGAATAAATCTTTTTTTTTATCTTTATTAGGTTACTGATTTTTTTTTAAACCTTCTGGCTACTTCTAGATAATCATTTATGAACTCGCTGAGCAATAACAAATCTTCCCTGTTTCCAAATCGAACACGTGCACCTTGGTTTTTCTCTTTGTTAACTTGGTAGGGATGTAGGGTATATACAAGGGGATATTTTTTTTTTATATTTGTTTAAATGTAAGAGTTACTCGATACCGTTTCTTCGCAACATGGTACTGCGGAGTGTTGAACTTAAACCCAACACTTGTGTACTGGACATATTTGTAATGATATAGAAAAATAAAGTAAATAAAGATTGTTTGCTGTTGAAGTCTGCTGCACTCAAAAAACGCCTCTGCCACAGTATCAATTCGAATAACTTAATGATACTAATTGCAAGAAACAACTGCGAGACGTGGGGTTGCTGTACCTAAGCGCAATTTTTTAAGTATGGTCGTATTTGTAATAATATGGCAAAATATTTTAAATCATTTAAATTTGCTTAGTGTTATATCTCTTCACAGGATCTTCCAGAGGTAAGTCATACGAACTCTCGTAAATCTTAATTATAATTCCGATTGATTATAATCAAGTATTTCATTTAATACTTTTTAGTACTTGTAATATGAGAGAAAGAGAAACCATGATTCCAACGAATAAACCTGTTTAAACTGCCTCATTCTTCGTATTTTTGTTTTATCTTTTATATTTCCTTGCAAAATCATACAAGTAGGAACTTATCACACCGCTATAATACTTATACCTCTGTGATTACCTGTTTTCGTGGATATGTAAAAAAATTAAAACATGTTTTTTTTTTATTTTATCTGTGAATAGATAAATAAACACATACTTAAAAAAATGCGTCTGTATGTCTTGCAGTTGCTTCTTGCAATTAATACCATCGGGTTATTTGAATTGATACTGTGGTACAGGTGCTGTTTGAGTGCACTTTGTTTGGTGTTAGTTACTTCTGAAACATGCTGTGTAGCTGGAAATGTATATGCGATTTTTTTAAGTAGATTTAAATATTAACTTCTATTTAAAAGATTCTTCCATATTAGTACAAATGCAAATGTTGCGTTTAAGTGCAACACTCCGTATAATTCGCAGTACGTGTTTTGCAGAAGTTTCCGATATTTCATCTTTTGCCGCTCGAGAACTGTACCGAAAAAAAATGAAGATGAATTAATTTTTGGAGAGATACTTCTTTAAAGTAAATTTTCGCCGATAGAAAAAGAGCTTTCCTTGTTAGTTATTGGTCGAATAGTAGCTTAATGTATTTCTTTACAAAAAAGTTTGGTAACAGTTTTGTAACTTCTTGTTTCGCAATTGAACCTTTTGAATGTAGCATGGAGGGCGTAATATTAAAATTGGAAAAGTAATGAAGGTGACACGTCTTTTCACCCTTCAAGCTGTAAGACTATTAGTGCGGCGTAGGTTAAGCAATTGATATCAAAGCCAGTGACAAATTGGGACAAAAATAAGTCCCATTTGTTCAAAAGCATTTTGTTCTTCTTGAGAAAATTTTTTAATTTAACAATCCAAATTTTCCTTCGAATTGAGTTAGTGTGGATTTTAGGACTGCTTCCGATACAATGAATTAATAAGCTGATGCATGGTAGCAACATTTTCACGGAAAGTTCTTCAGGTTGAGGTGCGTTAACATTGTAGGAAATCTATAAAATTCGTTGATTACGCACAAGTACAAATTTTGCTCGTAATTTATTTGCTAAATATTTTTTTCTTTTTCCAGCTGCTAACGTATTTCTCTAGATATTTTATTGTAATTTGATTGCTGTTATAACTTCGGTTTGTTCGTTTCAGTTAACAAGAGTTTTTGCCGACGATGAAGCACTCATTAATAAAAAGTTACCAAAGGAACTGCATCTTCGGATATTTTCTTACTTGGACGTCGTTTCTTTGTGTCGCTGCGCCCAAGTATCCAAAGCGTGGAATGTTCTAGCATTAGACGGTTCCAATTGGCAAAGGATAGATTTATTCGATTTTCAAAAAGACGTAGAGGTAAGTTATTGCATTTGCTTTTGATAAGTATAAGTATTGGAAAAATGTCTGTCGTGAAGGGATTCGAAAGTTGACAGATTGTCGTGTTCTCTCAATGTAATCGCAGAAAGATAGAAGGGGGAGGGAGATAGCTGTAAAAATTGTACCGTATTTGAGGGGCTTTGTGAATACATAATTAACGCATATACAAGATACAACTTTTAAGTATGACTCTTATGCATCTCTTTAAAGCCACACGAAAAATTTGTTTCCGTTTTAATTCTATTTAAAATCATAGCATTGTTCAATATATATTAATCGCCAAATTGTTATTTATTACCACGATTTATTCCAACAAACTATACGAAGATCGGATGCCAAACATTCGATGCTGTTCGTTTGCCTACTGTTGTCGTTATAATTCATAGTTACTAAATACGAGAAATGTTTCTAAAGTTCCAGCAATTTGTCTAGAACTCTTTTATTTTGTCAATTCTTGACAATATTACAAGTCCCCATTTAAGGGAACATATTAATTCCAACGTTTAATTAATTTCTTAAATTATCCTCAAAGAATTTCTTTGGAGTCTCTGTAATCCAACTATTTAAAGAATCGTTCGCTTCATTTAGCTTTTGAAACCGAATATCCCGTCGAGGTTGGAAGCTGACGGCCTGGATGTGACATCAGTTTTCAGCCGCAATTTGTTCAATATATCCCTTTCCTTCGTTTTACGCCAATGCCGCCTTCGTTCGTCTGTTGATTAAAACTAGGCTAGATTAAAAGACTTGAATCGTATTCTGCGTTGATGGTAGTACCTCTAGGTTTTAATAAAAATAATATGTAATTGCAGAATACAGTAAGTATTAGCTTTGGTATCAGGATTGTAGTACGGTTGTTTCATTGGTAGTTAGTACTCGTTGCTGAAATCGGTAGCCAACACCGTCATGAGTTGATAGCCTTGCCGCGTCGTTTCTGCTCAGGTATCAACAGTTTCGGTACCCAACCGACTGAAACGTTGTTGACGCACAAACATTCATGTAAGATGTCATGTCACCGCTTTTTAGACGTGGGACACGGCGATCATTTACATTAAATTTTCACTGCGTCAATCATTTCTGATTCTACGAATTTGCTAAATAACAGACGCATACGTTGGAAGGTTTCAAATGTTTTTATATCTTCTTTCCCATAAAAACAATTGCAATTGGTCTGCGTCTTCCATGGTTATCCAAACAGTGTTAGACTAACCAATATTAATAATTCAAGACCTCTGATCCGTTAGCGTCCCATAAACATTTGCGCAGTTGAACTAGAGTGCAATTCCTTGAACTTCGCGAACGTCCCTCGCATATACAAGCATTCGTTTAAATTCGATTATTAGTTTTGCCTGTTTAGGTTACATTGACTGAAACGCCGTGCGATGACTAGAATTTTGCGAAAGTATGAGCGACATGACTAGTGCAATTCTGTTTTTTACATTGCTAGATGTGAAATCGTAGCAGACGATTCCGTATTTAGTGGACCCTAACTTTGGAACTTACCCTGGGACTCAACTATTTCACGGACAAGGAGATAATTAGAAATAGTCTTTCGGTCTTATATTCTTGCCATAAAAGCCACGATTGGTAGTTTTTTTAGCTTCTTAATGTGCCCCTTGACAGCAGCGGATCAACCAATAGCAGCATACATTAATTAGGGCCGCAAAGTTAAGGTGTATAGAAGTAATTTGGTCTTTATGTTGTTGTTAATGATGTTGTGCTCGCACGATGTCAGACGTTTGTCGATAGTAATGCCTATGCATTTTATAGATGGTGACTAACACAGTTCACTGATTGGATGCAGCCTAGAGTCGTCTAATCAATATTTACTATGTCTTATGGTTGTAAAAAGATTCGAATAGGATCTACACTAAAAACGTAGGTTTCAACGGCCAGTGTCAGTTGAAACTAAACATATTCCGGGTTTGAACCATGTCATATCGTTTGGTTAAAATAAAAACTCTTCTTTAGGAGAGTGATAGGCAACAGTTAGTATGATAATTCAACGTGTAAACGACCCAGAGGCGAAACTAACTGAGCGGGAAGCAATTGACCACGGTAGCTCAGCATGTGAACCATGCCAGAGTGCCATGGTTCACATGCTCATGAACATGAATCGCAAACCTGGAACACGTTTAGTTTCAAACGGATCTATACCATGTTGCGTCTCTATCGCCAATGATGGGTGCTTATCAGTCCATTCAATATTTGGGCGTGGATAAGCGTTAGCAATATTAGAGTGTGCTGGCAAATTAATGGGCGTCTAATGCCCTGATAATTTAGCAACGACTTAATAATTAATAATTATATCGGTAACAGGAAAATTCTCAGACTTATATGGTACGAATATTAAGAGAATATTCGGTAGAACAACAGTTTGATTATGTATTGCTTTGCGGAGGAAAAGTCCGGATTGAAATCTCATTGAGAACGTGTGAGTCTTCATAGTCACGGAGATATGCCACAGGGACATTAGACCGGTAACTTGCGATCAATTGTGGAGAGTAATTAAAAGTTCATGGAAATATCTTGTGTATTCCTATAGCGTAGTAATATTGATAAAATCAGTGCAATTGAATAGTTAAAACAATTTTGCGCATATTTTTGTAACAGTACAGCACGACACCCTCAATTTCTTCCTTGTTAGTTCAAGTTTAAAATTTAATAAAATTTCGCATTGAATTTTCGGCATCTAGTACACCGACCGCTCCAATTATCTGTACAGACTATTTTGGGTTCTGGGATGTTCATTCCGGAATTGTGTAAAATCAAAGGCAATTACAAAAAAGATTGTCGTTGAAAGGCGGCAACTTTTAATCTACGTGAGGTTGCACAACGGATTTATGTTGCGTATATGAGATACTAATTTTCCCGGAAACCATTTACGACTGATAACGTTTCTCCTTGAATTTTTATCGAATGTTCAGCATAATGAACTAATCTCGTCATACGTTTTATTCATCCCAAGTTCCATGGACGCTTATTGTGAAAAATATCATCATCGACGGTGGGTTTACGTTGTTATCTATTGATTATTTACGCATAACCGTATGAATGTCTCGGTAGATAATGTTTAAACGAAGTGTATACGTACATATCCTATTGTTGAATGATTTCTGAATATAGTTTTTATAACTATTGCGTTCGTGATGGGTTCGGGTTATTGTGATCAAATATTAATAACTTTATCAACTTCTAAATTTAAGGCTATAAGTAAAATACTTTGTTATATTAGACATTGTTGCACGAAGGTACACGAAAAGATTACATGCTGCTCGATTAAAAATGTTATGATAACTAGTTTTATTTTCATTAGGAAATTCATATTGTACAGGGTGAATCGGGAGGAATGCCCAAAACCTCCTAATGTATTCTATAAGTTGCAATCAATTTTTTATTATATTTAAATTTCCTATTATTGTCGCATTTCTTTGCGACTGCAATATTTCTTCCTGTCGCTTTTCCTTTTTATAAATTTTTTAAAATAAATTCGAATGTTTAGTGATTATTCAAAAATAGACTTCAAGCATATTTATCCATTTTTGATAAGTACTTTACGGAATTATATGGTCCATTTTGTAAACTTATTTTAATGTATATGTGTTGTAAACTTTCGCGGTCGTTGTTCTTTTCTTTTAAAAAAATGTGGGTTTCAGGGTTGAAACCGCGTCTCAATAGCATAAGAATGCCGACATTTCGTTCTAAATTTCATGGAGAAGAAAAATATAAATGTAAACTGTAATGTAAATAATGTAAATATGTTGGTTTAGCAAAACGATATAAGATTGATCAGCCAAACAATATGACCGATTACAGTAACTCAAATAAATAAATAAATAAATAAAAAACACTGATAATAATTGCAAACACTAGCATTCTATATCACGCCGTAGAAAAGATAGCTGATTTCACGGGTGAGTTCGCATATGTAGAATGTTCTTATTTTAAATAGAACATTCCATATATATGTATAACGACACATTTACTAGAAAACAAATTTAGTGTAGAGACAACAAAAAAGTTATAGTTGCGTTAATAACATTTAGTGCATTATAGATATGTTAGACAACAATAAATAAATGTACTAAATACAGCAACAATTCAAACAATAAGGTGTGTAAATAAGAAAATTCGTTGGATATACCTGTAACCTGGACAATTGATTTGTTGGTCAGTTGTCTCAAACCATTTCTTTCTATTTTAATGTTTTATTCTGATAAATAACACTTGCTCAGCAATTTCACCTCATTACATGCACAGTGTCCATCAATGCTGAATGGAAATTTCCTATGTTCCTGCACTCTTACCGATTGTTAGATTCTTATCGCGAAGCAGTGTCCAGAAAAACACCTCCAAATATATAAGGGTACACAGTTAATAGCAGGATGGTGTTATTTTAACTTTGTTTTGGAGAATTTCTAAAAAGGTATAAGGTATCAAAATATATCCTCTGCAATGTTAAAGTTTTTTTAACTCCTTAAAAACAAATTAAAATGAAAGTTTGCACCGTTTAGGATACTGAAAAAGTAACTACTTTCTAGTTAGTTATTCTTCACTACAACTGTGTTGCTTTCACATAAAATAAGTGACGATTTAACTAAACTGCAGCGTATATCTTCATTATCAAGGAGATCTTTTACACCGTCTACTATTACTCTGGCTGTGTAGTGTGCGTGGACTCGGACTGTTTCCTTTCTTTAAGCCATGCCCTATTTCAAACATGATAGATGTTCTTCCATTTATTCTTACTTTATCAGTTGCTGTTTCGTAATCGTTTTCTATCACCTCTGTGATTTTTCTGTTCACTTCAACTTCCCGCAGACGTTCCCACATCTTACGCCTGGACACTGTATCGAATGCGGCTTTTCAGTCATATGCCTTCTTTTCCTCTTCCACTAATGTGATTTTGGGTTTGCCTCCCGTTTATAAAACGCGCTTGTTCTTTGTATATGCTTTTTACATCTTTTCTTAGTTTTGTTTGTGTATATTTTAAAGACAACTACCAGGATTATTACTCCTTAGTTTTTTTTTTTGCCTTGTACAGCGGAACAATTTCTTCCTTAGTATTCTATTTTTTTTCTATACTTTTCCGAAAAACTTTTCTGTCATGATGCCTCCCCATTTTATCATCTCTGGTCCTATTTCGTCACTCCCCTCTGCTTTTCTTTATCTACGATCTCGAGCTCCATATCTTTTTTTTCATCTACTATTTCCAATATTCGTGTTTCTTCTCTTTTGAATTTCGTTTGGTAATAGTCTCTCCATACTTGTAGTATTTCTTCGTTATTCGTAAGAAAATCAGAAGCTATTAATATAAATGTAATATAAAACTACTTGTTTGTCTTTTGCTGGATACTGTTCGTTATAAATTTTTGCAAGCAAGTAGATCTTATCATTGGCACTAACAAGCGGATTACTGTACAATTTATAATTTCTGGAAACATATATTTTGGTACTATTGCGTTTTTATTATAAGAATAAAGTAAGAACAAGCTTATATGTAGAAAACGGTGATGTATAACAAATTTTTATTTTTTTAGTAATAAAGAGTTAGAAAATCAGTGTCTTTTGCAATCTTTGCACTCTTACAGCACGTAGTCAAACAATTTCACTATCTACATTTGGAGAGGAATGCTTACTTTTACGGTTATTTTTGGTATTAAAGGAACCTACAAAGTAAATGTATCGATATCGATATATAAATTACACAATTTTTGTTTAATGAAATGTAAATGCATATATTTCTTTGTCAACGTCTTGAAAGCTTACCTCAATTCATTTTCATTTCAACCTGGTTAACAGGTGTCTTCTTCACAAAGATGGGCCGAACAGTCTTCTTTTGATCGCTTCTTGGAGTACAGGCGTAGTGTTACCGTTCTTAAGAAATTGAGACCAAAAGATAAGACTAAACATTTTAAATAGAGCCAACTTAGCAACGGCAATGATACCACCTCTAGATGTGTTTGGCTTTAGATTTTGGAAAATTGTTATTAACATTATTTTCTGATTCAGTCAATACGACACAGATTTGTATCAGAGAAGTAGAGGAGAGAGTAGAAGGTAATCGGCCCCTCGTTATATATTTGTTTGCAAATTATGTTAAAAAAATCTGCTGTAGCTTCCGAAATATTTACGAAAGATGGAGAGGGCGATATCCCGGGCGACTGAGCTGCTGAAAGAATGTAGTTCTTATACCAAGTAGCACTTTTAGTATGGCTGTCTATAGAGTTTCACTGAGCTCTGAATTGTCAAATTGCCGGTGTTAAAAGGTCAGCTTTATTACTTTCCCAACGATGATTGATTTAATTGTAACAAATAAAATTTTAATTAACTTGACAACACCACATTCTACGCAGGATATAAAAAAATATAGGATATTTAATTTGAAAGTTCCCAAAAATCATATTAGTATACCAACGACCTAAAAACTACTGCCTTGATACGTCTTAAGCAACTGTATTATTCAAGTGTAATAAAATTAGCATAATGACAAAATTGTAATTTTTTTTCTAGGGTCCAATTATAGAAAATATCTCACGAAGATGTGTCGGTTTTCTTCGTCAATTATCACTTCGCGGCTGTCAGTCCATAGCGGATGGATCGATAAAGACGTTAGCTCAAATGTGTCCAAATATAGAGGATCTCAACTTGAACGACTGCAAGAAACTCACCGATACTACGTGTCTGGCACTGTCCAGACATTGTCCTAAGTTACAGAAATTGAATTTAGATAGTTGCGCCAGTATTACGGATTTTTCGTTAAAGTTCCTTAGTGAAGGCTGCCCGCTACTGACGCACATCAACATCAGCTGGTGCAGCAATATTACAGAAGATGGCGTTGAGGCGTTAGCGAGGGGTTGCCCGAAGCTAAAAAGTTTTATCAGTAAGGGATGCAAGCAAATCACGTCGAAGGCGGTTATATGTTTAGCTAGATATTGTGAACATTTGGAGGTCGTTAATCTTCTCGGATGTAGTGTAAGTATAAACCACTTGGATCCATTTTAAAGTTTTGAAGAATATTTTGAACAATATTTTTCCTATAAAATTTAAATCAGGCTGTGCTTCCTTTTGGTTAAACTTTGCGTTCATTGGAGAATTGTGTGATACTAGTTTTAAAAGGTTATAGTCTATTACACATCGTTCTTTTTTATCTTCATATATGATAGCATTTTTACCTAATAAAAACTAACTTCTTGAAGCTGCTCTTAGTTTAATGGGACATTGACAATTTATCTTTATTTGTGAAAACTTTGAAAATTCATAATAAAAGTAATACCATGGGTGAATCCAGACAGGAGCACGGTAAGCCTATGCCCTCTCCTTCTTTTCTCCTTAAATCTCCGAAGTAATTTTACTTTCGTTTCTTTATTGTCTCCAAAATGTCAACTCTAATTGCATCCACTTTCCTTTCGTGATTAAACTCTGATTACGTCCATATATAATATAATGTAATTGTGAATAAATTCAAAGAAAATTTACTGCGCAAATGCCTCATCAAAATTTAATTTAAGCATTAAGCGATTAGTTAGGGAGTCGTCTGATAGAAGTTGATAGAAGTAAAGAACTGAGTAAAATAAACTACATGAGGAATTTCTTCTTTTAATTTTTTGTTACATCAAACGGAAGCTTGTGAAAGATGCTGGAAAATAATAGAGCCTAACCAATATAATCGCGTCTGGTTTGGTGTAATAAATTAGTTTTTAACTCAAAAGTGCCAGACGTTGTTCTTGCTGCGTTTAAGACTAATTAATTTTTTCCATCGTACCTGCTTTTAAGATTAATGGCTTAAGATTAATGGCAATTCAATGTTGATTTTTGGAAGGCAGGCGTGTTTAGTAGAATACCCTTCCGAAGATAGAAATTACAAGAAAACAGAGGATGAAATGAGTAGTTTTTTTTTCGTATTTGTGTTTATTATAAAAATGTAGCAATCCAGACGTCTGGCTTACATACATACATTTGTAATCTCTACAACATATCAATGATAGACAGGTTGACATAATTTACGACATTATTGTTGTTTTCAATTTGAAGTTCAAAAAAAAGATCACCTCTCGTTTTTTCCAAGTTATCTAGATGTAATCTATACAGTTCCCTACTAGATTCTTTCATAAATAAAGAAGGTTCACCAAGAATGCGGATTTACAGTAATTCCTTCAGTGTTTACGGTGTTTTATAATTACAAAGGTAGTGTTTTATTTTGTTTTAAAAGGATGTGCAATGTGTTCTGATCTACGTCAAATGTTTAACCTTTTACTAGAAAGTCTATAAGTTAATTTAGGAGAAGTATTTCTATTTAATCAATTAAACGCTTTATTTAGTAATCTAGTAATCTCCGAAGAGTCTTTTTTGCAGCTGGTTAAAAATATAATTTCATTTTATAATATTGTACACCTAGAAAATACGTGATTTATTTGAAAAAAAATTTTCGCGAAATTCCAAAATTTATTGCGTTGACAAGATTATCTAATCCGGCTGTATACAATGAGTAAAAATGTATGTATAGGGGGATGGAACATAGGCAAGTTTTCTGAGGACAGCGCAAGATACGGGTACTACGTAATCTCGCGGCTCTGGTGCAACGAGGTTGGAGAAATCCCCGTCTAGAGTTCCAAAAATTGGCTAGTAAACAACAGGAAACACACATTTGCTGCAAAACCATTCGTCAAGCATTTATACACGCACTTGCTACAAAGCAAGACTAGGAAGATACCACCTATTACGGAGAAGAACATTCAATAAAGAATTAGATGATAATCTACTAAGCGAGTCTTGAAGTAGAGAAAGACTTATAGTACAAAAATTTACAATTTCCCATAACAATTTTGATTTAGGTTGCAATTTCACAAGGTGATCACACTCCATTGTGTATTATTGTAAGGACGATATACAGCACATCTTATGAATGCTTTCTTCACATAACCGTCGACTTTGCACTCTAAAGGTTGGAGGTTATAGCAAGATGCTACATCTCCAGGTATGCAAAAAGGTGGTAGCAAGAGAATGGAGTTGAAACAATCCCGCGCCGAGCAACCTCTCCAAACTTGAGCCCGATTGAAAGTGTTTGGGGATTCATGAAAGTCGTGATAGAACGCGCAGCAACAAAGCATGCTTATGCCCTGCGACTTAACAAATGTTTACGGTACAATGTGTTAGCAAATAAAATGAGTTGGTTTTCGCATTAAATATTTAAAGATATACCCTATTTATTTAATTCTACGTACTTTCTGGACGTACTATGGTTTATGGAACAGAAACTTGGTTCAGAATAAAAAAAAACTGATTTTATAAGCATATTAGTAAGGATTAATAAAATACAGCTAAAAATACATAAATCATAATAAATATAAAGATAAACAATAAGGAAATACAATATACATCTTGTTGTCAAATTAAATTATAAATAGAGCATTGCATACACTTTACGTTTGTTTTTAATCCTTATTTTCAGAATATTAGAGATGAAGCAGTCCAAACTTTAGCGGAAAGATGTAGTCAGCTGCATTACTTATGTATATCCGGCTGTTTACATCTTACCGATGCCTCGTTAATAGCATTAGCCCATCACTGTTTGAAATTATCTACGTTGGAGGTTGCTGGGTGCGTTCAGTTCACGGATGCCGCTTTCCAGGCGTTATCGAAAGTAAGTTGGAAACAATGCGTCCGAAAGAAGTAATAATTGATATCCGTGCTTCTACAAAAGATTTAACGTATGCCTTTTATTTTCCAGAACTGTCGTTATTTAGAGAAGATGGATTTAGACGAATGCGTTTTAATAACGGACACCACGTTAACTAATTTAGCGATGGGTTGCCCAAGACTAGAATATTTGGTACGTTACTTTGATATGTTGAACGCAATATTTATAACCTCTTGTGTTCATGCAGACTTTATCTCACTGTGAATTGATAACGGACGAAGGGATTAGGCATTTGTGCTTGTCGCCTTGCGCTGCAGAAAATTTAACGGTTCTAGAACTAGATAATTGTCCATTAATCACAGATGCCTCCTTAGAATATCTAACGTCGTGTAGCAATTTACAACGGGTGGAACTATACGACTGTCAACTATTAACACGTGTCGGAATTAGGAGATTAAGGGTACGTATTCTGTAATTAGTAAAAAAAGACGTACATCTGATTCTTTATTAGTTATTAAAGTACAGGGTTGGACACCTGTCGTGGAACCGCCTATTCACAATCGAAAGAATATGATAACATATCAAGGTTTTGGTTAATCCGTAGTACTAAAATTGCACTAGTTTATTATGCTTGAAGCAGCTGATATAGCGTATCAAAACTTCTCATTTTTTTTATGAATTACTCTGTATATCATTGATTATCCTAAGTCCTCAGTTAGTTTAGGATATTTTCCGTTGCCTATTTTGGAAATAGTCAAAAGAATGTAAATCTTTTAATAGTTAGTAAAACATGATAAATCACAAGTTAAGTGAAAAACTATTTGTGTTCAAATTGTTTTTTATGTTTGCGTTTAACTTTCTCGATAAATCTGGAAAACACGTTCTATAAGTGTTTATGATAGATATCATGCATTGTATTCAAGAGCTGACCTCTCCGCAACACCAAATATGTATGTGTTTAATGCCTAGATTAGGAAACTAATTAAATTAGCTACAATCTTATTGCAAAGAAAATCTAAGTAGTTAGATTTTACTATCTAAGAGTTAGCAGTTATATTTTTATCGATAGAGAATCGATAGAGTGTGATATTGTATTGCTATTGAGAATTCCTTTCATTGTTATCATGTAGTACAGCAATCTTTGGATGTGAAGCTCGCGGACTTTCTGGCAAGGCCATTGTTAGCTGTTTCCGCAGTACTCGTTTTTGGCAAGTTTGTTATAGTAATTATTAGAGATGAATTGGAATGAGGTGGAATTAATACTTCTTTGCAGCGATTAGACAGACTCGTGTATATTTGCCCCATAAGAAAGGGTAAGTGTTGCCTATTGGTTTCACCGAGAGTCGACGAAACAAGAGTTCGTTTAGTCGCTGCAAAAAGGTTTCTAGTATTTCTAGTAAATATATACTCAACATTGTGGAAAATTCTGTAAATTGCTGATGATAGAAATAGGATCTTGTTCAAGGAATGTTTTATTGAAAAGATCGATTGTTTCCTGTAAGGATCTGCGCGTATCTCCAAATCATATTATCACAAGTTATACGTTCTTCTCGTAGCTGAATCATAGTGACTTTTCGAAACCGAAACGGTATGACGTTACACAAAGCATAAAATGTTTAGAAGCTTAACGGCGAAACAACTGAAAATCAAGGAAGAAATATGAGTCCTTTACGTACACAATATGCTCCTAAAATTTGGTTAAAAACTTTTTACCATTAACAGACATTATTTCTTCTGAACTGCTTCAATTTTTCTTCTTATAATAAACTAACCTTAAATGTAATAAAAGAATAGAATTCTGACAACGTTTACAATGGAAATAAAAACAATTTTTCGGGCCAATTTAAACTGAAGAAAGGATAACTTGGTAGAAAGTTGCATAAGTAGAGCGCGAGCGTCCCTGCAATAAAAGTTTGTGGAAGGTTGCTTAAGAAAGCAGCGTTATAATTTGTATTATTCGTATTATATGTTTATGTTATAGCGTCTTCCTGATACGGTACAGGAAGCTCACTTACCATTTATTCTCATAAATTGCATTTAATGGCGTTTCCTTATTTCAGACCCATCTTCCCAACATAAAGGTGCACGCGTATTTTGCACCAATAACACCACCACCGGCGCCGGGCGGAAATCGTCAGAGATATTGTAGGTGCTGTGCTATTCTGTGAGGAAGTTGTTCCCGAGATTCCCATAATACTCCACCGCCATAAGCTATGTGTTCAGCACGCTTGAGTGACACTACAATAAATAGAAAGTAAGGTTCTTTCACAATAGAAAATGAACGGCATCTATGATAAATTAATAATGAGTTTTGTATTTATACATCCAATAAAAAAATACAAAAGACACGTGAGAGGTGCGAAGAACGAAAGGAAGAGGAGTACGCGATTTCCTATTTCTTTTTGCATTTTTATTTTATTTTATTTTTAAGTATGTAACTACTACATATGTAATAACTTGTGGTATGCATGTGTGTAGAAACGACAGGGATAATCCGTATAGGACTGATTGCGTAAATTTGAATTTTTTACTGTTTCTTTTTTTTCTCTTCGTAAACGAGCGACAGTTTAGTGAATATATACATATGATTGAAAAAAAATGTGATTTTCCGGAAAATATTTTTGTTTTTATCAATAGATCGTCAATATTATTAGGCTACTAATCTCTTTTTTAAGTAGTTGATTTCTAATGAAGTAGGGCTTGAAAGATTCTTTCGCCTTTATCCGAGAAATACGGAACACTAAGTTAAAATAGGAAGATTTCAAGCAGTTGTAACGACTTGTTTTTTTTTTAAATAAATCTATATTGTTATTAACGGTCTTTTATTGATCATTATTCATGAAATCATTTATAGATTGCATCATTTTTTAATAAGGTTACGTACAGTAACAGTTAGGATAAATTCGTTTTATTAACTTTTTTATCTTTGGTAGTGATCGGCAACCTATTAATAAAGTGAAGTTTTAATTTTTGTTCAATGCTGGCAGTAATTCGTTGTTTGAATTGGTTTGGAACATTTGAATTAGTTTGTTTATTTTGATGTTCTGTTCTGTCGATTGAATGCAACATTTTCGAAATGGTTAATGCGCTTGTAATGTTGATAATAGTATTCAGTTAAACTTGGATTGTCGTCACTAGAGATGAACAAGGTAGGGGAACTTTGACCAATTCGTACTTTGTCGATTCTCGGGGAACCCAGTAGGCAACACGAACCCTTTTTCATGTTTGCGTTCAATAAACGCAGTAATAACTTTCTGTACCTTGGTCATCTGTATTCATCACTAGAGTTGTTGGGATCCTTATACAACTATATATCCTTATATCATCCTTATGTAATACCTAAGGTTTACTTTGACAATTGTTTACATGTATTAAGTAAGGTACTGAAAGTAGATCATCTACCATAGCGTTAAATTATAAAATAAGCGTTTTAATATTTTTTGATTGGATGTAATTTTGCATTGGTCAAATTGGGCTTGTTTTTGTATTTGTTTAAACACTTGTTAAAACTTGTGTAAAAAATTAGTTTCTTCTGTTTCTAACTTAAATGATGATAAGATAGTTTTCTTGCCGATCACTGCCTTATAAGAGATAAAGAATGAATTTACCTATTGAACTTTTCAACCATGGATTTATATCGAAAAGTAATGACGAGTGAAAGATCCTTACTATTCTCCATACCATCATCATCTATAGAATCAAGTAGAGCAAAGAACCTTTAAAAAAAATCACATAATTCGAAATTACCGTGGGTGGATGTACGATCGTTATTATTTTCGGACGTGCTAGAAAAAGATGTTTTTGCTCTTACAATGTTCCACAAACCAACTGAAAAAGAGTTTGAAGTATTACTAAAAAGCTAGAAAAAACATAGTGTCTGCAGTGATGGATAAATGGGGCCATATATGAATGGGTATCTCGGATTTTCGTTTTTTTTTTTTTTTTCCGTTATCTGTTGAGAATCGAAGGACGGGAGAGATAGTCTATGATTGTTGTAAGTTTGGTTGTATATTATTAACACTTGTTGAAAAGGGATGAATGGAAAGAATTAAAGTTTATAATGTGTTTTTATTTGGTTGAAATTTTAAGTAAACTATATGGTATGCTTAGTGCTGTTAGGATTTATTAAACGTTATGATGTTGTTTATTACTCCTTACTTTAGTTACAGTTAAGGAATTGCAAGCTAGATTATTTATGATGTTGTTTTCTCCTTCTTAGATATACGCAAGTAATACAAAAAAATACACTATCAATTTTTTATATAATGCAGACGATAACAGCTTTAGGTTTTATCAATATTGACATAGGTCTAATTTCTTTTTTAGAGGTCAGTAGGTAAAGTCAACTATTCACTGTGGGATAAGGTAATAAGACCTAACGCAATTTAATTAAAAGTTCTTTTAATCAATTAAAAAAACCCGGTTCAATTTCTATTTTCTTTAGAAAAAGAATAACAAACGAGGTAATTACTTAGCATGAAGTTAGAAGGCTTACAGCCCGATGTGTCAAATGAGTAAATTGATGATGTTAGGAATGAAATATTTTTTTTATAACTCGAATCCAACTGGTATTTTTTTGATAAGCTCTAAATCACATACATGAAGATAAATTGCAGAGTTGTGAGTTAAAATAAATTTTGTTTATCAAAAAATTGAATAACGTACTTTATTTGGATCATTGATTAGGACCTAACAATGTTTAGGTTTACATGGGATAGAGCGAAATTAGTGTAAGAATCAGTGCAAAGTTGCAATATTTCGCATTAATTCGTCAATGATTTGCCTTGGTATAGCGTAACCTAAATTTATCTGTTAATATTCTTCTTCTCTAATGCATGAAATTACACAGAAATGCTATGCGATACATTCATTAGCAGTTTCTGCGAAATAAATGTATTTAATGCAGCGCTGTGTTAGTGTACAGCTTCGTACAGCACTAATTCTTAATTCTGCATTGTACCTCTATGTGAATGCCGATATTGATTTGCATTGGGCAAAGTTTGTGGTGCGGTGCTGTGTTTTGGTCTTTCGTATTAGATCTATGTTAATGTAATGCAAGTAAAGTAACATTACGATTTTAATAGATGGAAGTAGGCATAGAACCTAAAATTGTTATTTGCGTAAAACGTTTGAGGAGGCACATTCCAAAACGCAGTTTTTTGTTTCTACAAAGAGCATAGATTAATTGTGCGTGTGCCACATAAAATATATTGTTGTAGATGTTAAGTTGCGTAAGATGAGAGATGCTACTGTATAATGTAGAAGTTTTCAAAATTAATTTACCAGGGGCACATAAAAAAATAAATTCAGCTTTTTGAATGGCTCCAAACAGCGCGTTTTGCAGTGTATCTCCTGACTTTTCTAAAACAAAATTTAAATTGAAATCGATAACTTTCATAGTGTATTTTCTTTAGATTAACTCTTCAAGAAATAGAAGCTCATAATTAGAGAGGACAAAGGCGGATGAAATTATTGTTTTTTTGCGGAGATTAGATAGACTCGCGTTTTGTCGATTCTCGGGGACACCAGTAGGCAACACGAATCCATTCTCGTGAGGCGAATAGACACGAGTCTATCTAATCGCTGCAAAAAAGGAATAATTCGACCTGCGTTTGTCCTCTCTATTTATAATTATACATAAGTATTTGTATTTTGAATAACTTTAGTCTATACGTATGTCTTGTTTTTATCAAATATTTTGCGAAACGAAATAAGTACAGTGTGATAATATATGGGAGAAACAGGTAGTACAGGTCAGAGTACATATATGTAATAGCGTCTTAGATGTGAAAGATCGTTGTCAAACGAGGAGAGATGCGCTTCGTAGAGCCGATTAAAATGTGTAGCTATTGTATTCTCAACATCATCAATTACATGTAGATAATTACATATAAGTACCAAGTCGTACTTATTATACGTATTACTTACGAAATAGCGTGCGTTAAGGGATGCGTACGCATTTCGTCATTTGTATATTGGAGAAGAAACGAATGAGAAATATTCGTAATGTAGTAATCACTTTGGGTGGATGTATGTGCGTATCAATGTTTACATAGCATACGTAAAAGTACGACTTTGAATTTGGTTTATCACGGGGTAAATGGATAACCATCAGAATTTATAACGAAACATTAGATTTCTATGCGTTTCTTAGCAGGTAAACATACATGTAAGTTACTGTTTACTAAAATATTGAAAAAATATTGGAAAATGTTTTGAAAAGTTACACAGGTTGAAATAAAAACGTAGGCTTCTGCGGCTGGAGTTAATTAAAAGTAAACGTTCTGAGTTCGGACCGCGTTTATGTTTTTTGTTGAGCGAAAGCTTAACTTTTTGCCCATAATCCTACGGACTTCTTCGGTGGTGAGCAACAGTAACACGGTGGCTTACTGTGCAAATCGCGCCAGAGTAAGCGGGAAGCAATTGATCACGATAACTTAGCATGTGAGCAATGCTACCATCAACTAGCCGTTTATTTTTCCTCTCCTGAAGAGGCCCTATTTGATTGTAGGTGAAACGTTGAGTTTTCGTTTAACAAAAAACAATAAGGCACGGTTCGAACCCGGAATACGTTTAGTTTTAAATTACACAGGTTGTCTAAAAACAAATCAGTTTTGAGAAGAAAAAAAATGAAAAATATAGACGCTTTCGTTTATTCGAAGAACTTCGCAGCAATATAGCCTCCAGAATAAGCATTCCACCTTTTTCTGTTCCATTTTTTGAAGAATCTATCGTTGTGGGTTTGTCTGATGTCGACGTGCAACACGCAAATTGAATAACTTGGAATGTCGTAGACGCCTGCATATTTGAGAAAATGCGATGATATGTACTATACAGGACGTCTCATTATATTTTTGGGAGATTTTGTAAGTTTATATGAGTTCAAGTCTTATGAATATATCATTTCTTCCATAAATAACGAAATGAAAATGTAATTTAGCAGATTCGATTCTTCTTTCAATGCAACACTTAATATATCGGTAGTAATTTGAAAATCTGTTTCTTTTAGCCTTGTTATTAATAATGTCATAAATTATTAATACATAAGTTATAAATTTATCGCCGTATACAGCTTATCATTCAAAGTGTACCGCCTCTCAAAAGTAACATGGTTTTAATGAAAATTGGGTAATAAATGATTAAATTTTCAAGCAAAATTAATTACATTTAATTACTCATCGGTTTAACCAAGGAATTCGAATTTTCAAGCGTGTTTCTGATAAGATTATCATCGTTTGGTGCTATTCCATCCTGATGATTTGATGATTCGCATGTCGTAGAGCCGTTAATGTTTATGGAAGTTGTAGTAAATTATTACTTAGCATAATGCGTAGGTACCGAAAGGTAATTTTATGTTTTTTCGAGATCGTTGGAATAAAGCCAATATACTGTTTCGAAAAACGATACGTTGAAAGATCGTGAGAACCGTGGAATGTGGGGAACTACTAGCTTGGTCACTTCTTCGCTGCCACGATTGCTAGAACAAAACCTCACTTCTTCTCAGATAATCTGTGTAAATTCTCAAAAATGTAGAAATCTAGAGAGAACTTACCCGCTGGCGAACCAAATTCAATGCCGTACAGTATTTTACTTAAGTGAGTTTACGAGTTAAACGATCGCTTCGGAGTCTTATCATTTTTCTTGCAATGCCTCAAGAGACTGTGATACGAAAAAAATTAACAAATCCTGCGTTCGAAAATTCGATAATTTTGGCTTTGTTCGCTTTTGCTTTTGTAATTTTACGATTATTTTTTAATCCGTTTGTGAAAAAGAATGTTTGACGATAAACAAATAATAAATACGGGAGCTGTATTTCAGCAAAGCGTTTTGAAGAACATGTAATTATCATTTATTAAGAAAGAAACGAATAAGCTCTGATAGACAAATCTGTTTTCGTTGTTCTCTTTCCTCAAAGTATTTCCGGTGATGATACCGCTATTATTTCGTTTATTTCCTCCAAGATTGTCTAGAAGATAAGTTCCTACAATACGTAATTTTGGTGGAGGAGCCTATTAAGCAATACAAGTATCCGTAGATTATACCAATTATTTTCTGCGTTGTTTTTTGGACTCTAAATTGTTAATAAATATATAGAGGCTGATTCATAGAAGGTCCACTAGGAATACCCGGTATCTCTATCTCTAATTACGAAATTACACTTATTGTATAAGTAATAAACAGTTAATCTCCTTTGAAGATGTAATACACCTCATACAACATTTTTTTTTAATTGTATATACATACAGGGTGATCGATGGGTGCCGGACCAGACACTTTGTGAATTTGTCGCTTAAATTTACGTACATTTATTTCCTTCAAAAAAGTTCGAAATACAATATATTTTAGCGTAAATTTGTATTTGCGCAAGACATATGTTACAACGCTTTAGAAATATACAGCGTGTTTAGTATTAGACACCAAATAGCACCTTATATTTTTTCTGTATCCACCCAATAGGAAATTTATTTGTTTAATTTCTTAATCACAAAATATGCTGATGATCGTGATTCAAAACTTTAAACTTAAGTAGCAACGAAATACATAAAAAGGAATTAATACGGATGGTTTACGTACGACGTAAAGGATAACTTAGACATTGTAGAGTGCAAGATCTAATTTGTTAAGAAAAATGTACGGGCAGCTTTTACGAATGAACTCGCTAAAGTATTGAGTTGGAAGGAAGGATCTGATGGTAGATAGATCGATAAGTAGATATCTGTTAATTGTTGCAATAAAAATTACAATGAAGGTTATTAAGTATATTTGATTTTGTTTCACGGTATTGTTGTTTTTAAATTTTAATTTTGATTTTAAATTTATGCCTGGCCTGAACGAACCGTTATTAAAATACCGTTCTAGCACATCATTTTTAGCAAAGCATCATTATTTGACGAATACGTTTGGTTGGTCCTGCCAGTTAGAATACACAATTTCTCTCACTTCTTCCTAAATCGTTAATTAATTCCATTACCTAAACTCTTACCATGAACAGTACCACTATCATTAATCATATTCTGTATGTAATTGGCTAACTTTTGAATTAATAATCCCAATATCAGCATCTTTTGCTTACTGCTGTCATGGTGACTAAACAGTATTAATTATCAGCACACGCGTTTAACTTTAATACAATGTTAATGTATGTTGTACAATGTTACACATATGCATCATTGTAGAAAAACATTAGAAGTATAGAGTAGATGCAGAAAAATGTATGTTATTATTTAAGAAAATTACGTCCTTAAAGGAGATAAAGTTGTCTCTATAAAGGCAAATACGCGATTCGATCTCGTAAAAATTTACGCTGGAATGTATTTGCATCTTTGATCTTTGCAGTTATTTTTTTTCGTAAATAGAAGATAAGGTAATCCCAAGGCATTAAAATTGAATCATTATTACATGTTCATAATCTTTTAATGGGAAGATTTTGCGAATCGGTCTGTATTTTTTGTGCATGAAATTGTGAAGGCCAAAAAAATTAATATACAGTGGGAACAGCATAATGTGAAGTCTTGCATTTCAAAATTTTATCCTACTTTACCTTTAATGCGTATAATGTTAACGATAACGAACCCATTTGAGTTCGATGGCACAGAACACGAAAACGTTTATCAGTTAAACGTGCGGTTTACCGGCAGAAATACAATGTTTATATTATTTAAAAGGGGACTCACTCCACTATATATTTCGTTGTCGAATATACAAGCATACTTCAGAGAAAAACGTAATAAATTACGGCAATCTCTAGAATATGTTTAACAGATTACATGTTAAACTTTATCAAACTGGACTTTTATCTGTCTATCGTATTATTTTTAATTGATTAATTTATAAATATTGTTAACAGTGTAACATACAGAGTCCGTTTATTATTGTTTCTTGGAAAATTGATAATTTTGGACGTGAATTTTTAAAAATGTAGTTGTAGTATATTTAAGCTTCGAGACACTTACATTGAAGTATCTTTTGTTCAAGTACTCGCTGCATTCTTTTCATCGAAATACTTTAAAGCTAATTTGAATTTTCGTGTTTAAAATTAACGTTTACGATTTTGTAAACAACTTGTGAAGATCTAATGTAAGTAGGCATTTTACATTAAAAATGTGCTTTTTAACATTTGTTATGCCAGACGAGATATTTTATTAAATGAAAATCTCCAAAACTAACTATTTACTCAATATACCGAACTCTTTTATTCAGAGATCTGTTTTTTTATCTTAAAAGAAGATCCAAACCTTAAAAAAAACAAAAATAAATAAAAATTATAGTTTTGTTTCTAAACGATTGAAATTAATTTTATTTGACAGTAGCGTGGCTCGTGGCAAGAGGAAACCCTCCAGTTTACTACATTAATATGGAATGTGTATAGAATTTAAGGCCATTGTGACACAAAAAGCACGTTACTTTGCGAAGAGTCCCAAGCTACTAAAAGATTAAAAAAGTGCAAAGGCCTTTATGTTAGCTTAAGTAGGATCGAATATGGATTTTATTGGTACAAACCCGTAAAACAAACATTTAAGAGAAAACATTTGTACCAGATTCGCCATATTTAAACACCAGAAATAGTAACGACATTTCAACAAAAATGTATTGCCATTAGTTACAAACGACATCAACAT
The DNA here is from genome assembly GCA_020654165.1 of Oryctes rhinoceros. Lineage (NCBI taxonomy): Eukaryota > Metazoa > Arthropoda > Insecta > Coleoptera > Scarabaeidae > Oryctes > Oryctes rhinoceros. The sequence goes on from JAIOKQ010000001.1 coordinate 278,324, forward strand.
TTCACCTACTGAATGACAAAAAAATTTTCCTAAAATAATATTCAGGTTCATCAAACGCCTCCAACTCTCACAGATGGGCATTGTTACAATAGATTTATTTAGCTTGCAAATACCATGGCTTGCCGCAATAAGAAAGGTAAACATTACAATTACAATAGTACACATACATTTACGTCGACCAGCAACGTTTGTTTGTAAGTCGGCAATATAATTCTAGATTTCCCGTCCTTTTGGCGAATTCCTGAACTTCTCTCAGCAGAGATTTTCTTAGATTCTCGCGCGATACTAAAGTAAAAGAACTCACCAAATAGAGAAAATTTGATTTTGCAAGCGGGAATAATGATAATGAATTACATGTGTTTTAGCAGCATTAAAAGATTAGCCTAACTGGTAATTCTAAAGCTTCTGGACCCAGGGAAGTGCGTTGAGCTTCCCTTCTAGTAAAGGCATTAGCCGTCTCATCGCCATCAATGCCAGTGTGTTTGGATGCCCAAATGAGAGTAATCTTGTTTTTACCCGAAATAATAATATTTAGCTATGAGTCGACGAAATGCTCCCCTCGATAACATTTTTGCTTGAAAAACTCGCACATCTGCTTATGCAACACGTCGGTTCAATTAGAGGTTTGTGACAGGAGATTCCTAAGCGTACTTATACGGTCAGTATAGATTAATTAATGTTTTTAGTGGCCAATTTAGACCGAAGAAACGCTTTCTTGAAGTTGTTCAGCAAGCTATTAAATGTATTAGATACTTTTTGGCAATCGCTATATCAAAGCTTGCCTAATAAATGTTTTATCGTGTCACGTATTTTGCTATTTACTAGATTGAATCTGTTGATTATTAATTAAAACAGCAATCATCAAACAGTTCCAAAAATTAACCTGCTACATCATGTGCGTTTCCTCAAAGAAGTTAGTATATTAGAGCTTATTCGTTAAGTATATCCAACAAGAAAAGTTAGCTGTAAAGTAATTAAAAACTAATTTAATAATTAATACAAATATCATTATTTATTTGTTCAGTATACGATAAAAACTATTTCAGCTACCTGTTCTATCATTTTTGTTCGTTAGGAACGAAGCACTACCACGAAACTAACAAAAACCTTAGATGAATAACCTTTCGGTAAGCAAAATCAACGTTTTCGTCCATAAACGCACCGTAAAATAGATAATATATGCTTAACATAGAATACTTTTGATATTCCGTTGTAAACGACGTAACTCTCTTTATTTCGTCAAACCTGTGCCTAAAATATTTAAATTGTGGGTAGCTGAATTATTTAGTTAGCACATTCATTGCATTAATAAACAATATCAGTAGACACATATAATAAAATAATTAGAGATCAGTATCTAGGTAACCAACTCGCTTTTTTTCTAATTCGTTCGCTGCGTAAATATAGCGTAAAGATGATATCGATAACAGTAGTTAGTATATGTTAAAGAATCTCTTACATAATCTATTTATTTTGTTCGATTTTAAGTCGTAAAGTTTCCAATGTTTTTGCCTAAAATCTCTATATTTTTGTTGCATGGTGTTTTAAAATAAAACAAACAAATATGTACGATAGATCGATAGCTCCATATTTTTCTAATTACTGATGAGGTAGTAGGTGTTTAATGTTGTAATGTAATAGAAATCGCCATATAATAGACTAAATATATACAGGGTGCGATATTACATAAATAACTATTTTCGAAATACGGAAAAAAGTTATTGCTGGACATCCGGGTATTTTTGACTCCATTTACACGTACGGAATGAGTAATTCATATATAGACGTTTGCGCCAGAAGACCCTGTATATATAACTGTGTTATGCATAATAGTATATGTGTGGTATTTTAAATACGCAAATATTCATTACGATATTTCTAAATAGGTAGCGGTGTAATACACGTTAAATTTGTTTATTTACTAGGTAGATGTCACACGCACAGTTGGTTGGTATATTACCAAACTTATTAGCTTGTACTGATAAACCGTTCGTGTGCCGTATACTTTTCCAATTGTCGTATTATTGTAGCCAATAGCTCATCCTGTTTGTATTTTTTTTTTACACGAAGCAAGTATTAGTTACAGATGAAATATACTTAAAAGTTAGAGGCGATCAACTATTCATTGATAATTACATTAATACTAAAGGTAGAATATAGTACGTAAATATAGGGTATGTTTTTCTTTTATTCAAGACTGAGCACTTTGCTGTAATAGGATTTTTAAGGATTTAAATGTAACGTTTATGTGACTATGTGCATTTTTTAATATCAATAAATGATTGTGTACTATTTATGGTGTTTTGTCATTTCGGACAGTTAAGTTTTGTATGTGTTTTTTATTATAGCATTGACGTAAAAATTATCTGCGAGTTGTAGGCGATAAAGGCGAATTATAACATTTATTGCTTCATCTGTTGGTAGCTAATATCGATGAAAATGATTACTTAATGAGATTTTACGACGGTATATTTAAATCCACAAATTTTTTCACGTTCACCTTTGTAATTTTCCGGAAGCCGGATTTAATATATCGTTTTCATCAACGGTTTCACGGGGAATCCGTAAACGAATATTTTCCGCGTTTCACCTTAAATCTTAGTATTGGTGTAAAATTAACAATATTTGAAATTGTTATTTGACTTTACAACGTAATCGTGCTAGGAAGTAATAGAAACAAAGCGGTGATACCTAAATTTGATGATTTCATGAAAGCTCTCTTTTATTTGTAAATTAACTGCAAGTATTCCATTACTTCTAACATACTCGAAATTTCCTTTACGGAAATATAGCCTCAAAGAACAAGATCCGAATGACCATAGGCGTAATTACAATGGATTTGATATTTAGCATAAAACCGAATATATTTGAATTCCAATGAAATTCTCTTAGAAGTCCACAAGTATGAAATCATCTAACATACCAATAAAATCCAAAATTTGCATACATACGGGAAATTATCATGCTACATGAAGAACTAGGAAGACGCGACTAACAGAATCCTTTACCAACTATACAGAGGGAAGACGAAAGATCTGCTGAGAAGAATAATTTCATTGTATAAATTCCGTAATGGCTTATTAGTTTCTGCATCGTCGCTACCTGGAGGAAAGTTTTTCCTCTTGTTTACCCTTCTTCTTGGAACCCATGTAGCTTGTTTCAATTTTTTTGTGCTGTGTCGTGACCGAAGGATTGTCCATTGTTTTCCTCGATTCATTCAGCATTAACTATTCTTCGACACTACAAAGTAATGCTTGCAACATGTCTAGTACAATGAAAGAAGCAAGCAACCATCTTCTTGGAAGTGCTCCATGAACGAACAGGAATTTTAGGATTTGGTTCATTTGAGGACACGCAAACAATTGGATCATTGCGCGATCTTCGGTCCGCATAAATATATCCAAGTTTCGTCACGTGTTATTATGTAGGAATTTTAAGGTTCCTCTGACGAAATTTTTGAGCATTTTCTTATATCGATTGGGCCAAAATTATACGGAATCCATTCGGAACGGTTCTTTTTTTCACGAAAAACGTTCATGCAAAATCGAATGCAGCTTTTGATGCGCCTACGGATGCTCATATCGATACTCTTCAGTTATTGCTGTTGGCCGATCTTTACAAAATTCATCACTGACGAAAGCACGATCGCGACGAAATTCTGCAAATCAATTGTAAACAGTCTCGTCTGATTGCCATTATAATTGTTGTTGTGTTAGGCTTTTAACAACATCGTGAAAATTGTCAATTTATTCACAAAATTGCTGTTTTGAATCGTTCACTGGAAACAAACTGCTTGGCCAATTTTTGTCTTGTCATCGCTCCAATCGCCCCAAGTGTTACGAAAACGATATAAAATCTCATTAGTACAATCTAGTGGAGGTTTGTAAAGACTTTAAGTGCTGCCCTTATACATTGTAGAATTAATTTCTGTCAAGAGAAATTAAAGCTATGTTGCAGAAGTATTAACGGTAGATTTCTGAAACTAAGTTAAAAAAGAAAAAAATGCTTTCTTTACTCTTACTTTAGACATAGATAATGTAAGTGAAGGAAAAGAATCGGTTACATAGGCAAATCCGAAAATTCTTTTCCTTAATTTCTAAGCCATGCCAGAATTCTAGAATCATATCATACAATGTCATAAACCTTTCCAGTCGATTTTTATCTTCCGATGAGATTGCTGTATTCTCCAAAGATCCTAACTGTACTCCTACGCTTAAACGAATCTCTGTCGAAGACATCATTACCGGCGCAGAGTTTACTATTGTCGGGCTTCCATCTGAAATCGCTGGTCTCATTTGCTTTGAAACGTTCGAAATCCTCGCGCGTGCCAAGCTTTCGAAAATAAACGTTCCTAAGTCAGAGACTCTGGCTTTAAGAAACGCGAAATCCGAACGTAAGATTGCTGTACTAAGGGCTGACGGCTACGGTGATCCTTAAATGTGGTCAAATTCTCCGACTTGAACATTATATCATTCTATTCCTACCGATAACTAGATCCCTAAAATTCGCAAAAAAATATCGCTTTGTCCTACTATCCTGTTAGGAGCCCTATCTACAAATTGTTGAAGTATTTTTCTAGTTTACTAGACTAACTCGACACTACCTCTTCATTTAAAACTTTCAACATGTTGTCAAATGATTGAAAGAGTTGATAGTAGATCCTGGTCAGCTTTACGTTCCAATGGTGCGTTGAGTCATTTCGTTTACTGAAGACTGATGTACACAGATATTTCTGTGCGTCTCTCACATCATCATTCAGTCTAAAAGCTCGGTGTTGTAAAAGGGCCAATTTGCTTCTTAAGAACTGAACGAGATCACCAAAACTCTTCTACACGGTAACTTCCTTTATCTAATCGTAATTTTGGTAAGCAAGTGTATTTATCTTACATTTAAGGGCTCACCTTAATTAACTAACTAACAACATCCTATTTAGAAACAGCATCAAAACTGCCTTCAAATCCAATTTAAAACTTTTAGACTATTTGCCTATTAAAGACTGTATCACGTTACATGTTCGTGCATCAGCGAAGTGTTACTTAGCACGAGCGCTGCCTGAGCGTAAACTGGAAAATGGCCATCAAATCTAATTCAATCCTACTTGCATTTCGTCTCGCCGTCCTCTCTATTATAGTAGAAAAATCAATGAATCTGTAGAAATAGCGATAATGGCTACCAAGCCTTATATAAAGAGCTCCTAGTCTCCAGAAGTTATAAGAGCGCCGCGGTTCCAACCCGGAAACCAAGAGGATAGTGAAAGAAAAGAATTTGTTAGCAGAGCAATTCACTTTCCTGAAGCTAACGACATTGTCTACATAAATTTTTATATAGAACAGATTGTTTTTAGTTCTTCCAAGGTTTTTACTACTTTTGCTGAAGTTTTTTAATTTTTTGGGGCATATTAGAAGAAAATATTTGTTTTTTCACTGTTTCACGTATTCCTCTAGACGGATATAAATGAAGTATTACTAATTTAATTTTTGTATTTTCCAAATCACTTAATAACCCGGGACTTAAAACACCGTGACTTTGTTGTTTTTAATGAATCTGTACAATCTCTTACTACGGTTAATACGAGATAAAATTCTCGTACACGTACAGACAATGTATTTTTTCATATTCATAAGTGTTGGTTTAATAACTTTAGAGGAAATTTTGTGCTGATTTATTTTAAATAGGGTTCGAAGAGGTTCCAAACTGATTTTGCAATACATTTGTGACGGAACAATATTTATTTATCAAATTTACCAAAATAATTTTTTTATAAAATAACGGTTCAAATTATCCAGAAGCCGTTGGAGATATCGCAAAATGGTCGTATTCCCTGTAATCAGCTGGTCAAACTGCACGTGGAACTATCAGCAAAATCAATATTTTAAAACATCTTTCTCCTAAGGGGAAAGTTATTTCATAAGTTTCTTAATTTTCTTCTACCTCTTCAATTAACAACCTCTAGATTCCGATGCGCTGATTCTATTAAAACTTACACCAATTTTTTTATCTCTTACGGTAAGCGACTATAAGTTTTAGAACGTTGGGAAACTTTATTTAATTCTTATCTTTAGCATTTTCGGAGCATAATTTGAGAAAAAAAAAAACGAGATAGGTAAATTAGAATTGCGAAAATCGACTCTCTGAGTCAGATTTTATTATTCAGAAACATGTAGGTGAAGCTCTTGTATTGTCCTTGATAATTCCTCAGGGCGATTTGGAGTAAAATACGAGAAATTCAAATGTTACTATATATTTAGAATTATCAATTTCAATAGAGATCATCTGATAGTATCTAGGGATGATTCTTTTTACTTGAATAAAGGCGTACTTAAAAAAAATCAAAATTTAAATTTAAACACTTATTAGGATAGTATAAATGAATGTCATCGGTTTTTCTCTCCCTCCTTCGGTTTATCAAATAACTCATATAAGGTCAGTAAGGATTATTTATATTCATAATTTATGCTTTATGCCATACACGCAAGCTTTTTGGGCCATCGCTTTGTGATTCTCTTCCATTTCGGTCCATCTCTGACTTTTTTTCTGCCATCTGGCAGTTTTCGTGCTATGTTCTTATGCATTCTATCTGTCTTCAGCTTTCCTACGTGATTTACCTGCTCCTTTGTTCTAACTTCATTGAAGTCGCTGATTTTAGCTTCCCCACGTGCTTCATACAGTTCCTTGTTCGTTAATCTTTCCTAGCCTAGTTTAGTTAATTTTCCCTTCTAGATTCTCCGTAGCATTCTTCTTTCCCAATTCTCTAAATGTTGGCTTCTTGGTTTTCAGTAGCAATGTTTTACATGGTACATGTTACTCTTATACGCTTATAAGTAGAGAGGACAAAGGCGAATGAAATTATATTGTTTTGCAAAGACTAGATAGACTCGTGTTTTGTCGATTCTCGGAGACACCTGTAGGCAACACGGATCTATTCCCATGAGGCGAATAGACAAAAACGGAATAATTCCACCTGCCTTTGTCATCTCTACTCATAAGTCCTCAATTTTGATTTTTTAAACCTGCACTGTGTCATGCATATGCATATGCATAAAAAATGGGTGGGAGAGTTTTGAATAACATAATTTTCATCTGGTCAATTAATTAATGGTTCCGTGGTTTCTAAATTTAGATAAATAAATGGATAGATTTTGAAAAAGAAAAAAAAAGAGAAGAAATATAATTATTGTATACGGAAGCAGATAACACACAGTTGAGCTAACTCCATGCCGTCCTAAGTTATGTTTTAGATCATCACCTTGCTGGAAGATAATTACTGACAACATTTTTTTCTTAAATGCCAAAGCTAATTGATAACGTAAATTCATTGATTGTTTTTTAATTACCGATGAGAGTCTGTGAAATTCCGAATTCTAAAAATAAATTCTTGTGTATCAATTTAAAATTTAATCTTTTCGGATACTCTCAGAATCTGTTTTAATCAATCGAGCAAGATCTAAAAATACAGGGCTTTTTTTATGTTGTAATTATTTGAATTATGTGCAATCCCCCATTCTTACTTTACTTTGTTATAAACAATGATGGCAAGGACTATGGCGTAGTATGGCAAACGACACATAAGCCTTGGCAACCTCCGCACCTCACAAGATGGAGTCATTTTCGGGACCATTCGTACCGTGGAAACGGCCCTCCCTGACTAATTATTATATATTATTTTATAATAAATTAAACTTGTGCGTTGCGGAGATTACCTATACTTAGGTGTTGTTTACTTTACTTTGCTATATTTGTTTATGATAATAATAGCAGTACATTGTAATCCCGTTATTGTGAATGCCTGGGATTAGCCCCGTAATACAGATTTTATCTGAGATTAATACCGTAGCACGTGTCAGAATGTGAACATTTTAGTTTATAGTTCCGGAAATACGAGTTAATTTTGTAGGGCTATATCCACAAACATGATTTTTATTACCGTAATTACCAACTTAATTTTACAACAAATGTTTTTAATACCAAGAAATAACGATGATTGTTGATGCGAAAGCGAGGTCGCGGGCATTTCTTTATATTTTTTTAAAATTTAATAATTTTTTTTTCTTTTGTTATGTTTTATTGCTTTAAAGCTCACGTTAGCCGAGTAGCGATTTTTTCGTTATGAGATATTGAACATGAATAAATATTCTTTAAATTTCTTTAACTTCCAATATCCTGTATCTTGAAAACAAATATTTATGGTCATTAGTGTATAAAATCTTTCATTACTCTTTTTTTTAAATTTAATCATTGTCTTTTTCTTTTGTTATGTTTTATTGCCTTTAAAGCTCACGTTAGCCGAGTAGCGATTTTTTCGTTATGAGATATTGAACATGAATAAATATTCTTTAAATTTCTTTAACTTCCAATATCCTGTATCTTGAAAACAAATATTTATGGTCATTAGTGTATAAAATCTTTCATTACTCTTTTTTTTAAATTTAATCATTGTCTTTTTCTTTTGTTATGTTTTATTGCCTTTAAAGCTCACGTTAGCCGAGTAGCGATTTTTTCGTTATGAGATATTGAACATGAATAAATATTCTTTAAATTTCTTTAACTTCCAATATCCTGTATCTTGAAAACAAATATTTATGGTCATTAGTGTATAAAATCTTTCATTACTCTTTTTTTTAAATTTAATCATTGTCTTTTTCTTTTGTTATGTTTTATTGTCTTTAAAGCTCACGTTAGCCGAGTAGCGATTTTTTCGTTATGAGATATTGAACATGAATAAATATTCTTTAAATTTCTTTAACTTCCAATATCCTGTATCTTGAAAACAAATATTTATGATCATTAGTGTATAAAATCTTTCATTACTCTTTTTTTAAATTTAATCATTGTCTTTTTCTTTTGTTATGTTTTATTGTCTTTAAAGCTCATGTTAGCCGAGTAGCGATTTTTTCGTCATGAGATATTGAACATGAATAAATATTCTTTAAATTTCTTTAACTTCCAATATCCTGTATCTTGAAAACAAATATTTATGGTCATTAGTGTATAAAATCTTTCATTACTCTTTTTTTTTAATTTAATCATTGTCTTTTTCTTTTGTTATGTTTTATTGCCTTTAAAGCTCACGTTAGCCGAGTAGCGATTTTTTCGTTATGAGATATTGAACATGAATAAATATTCTTTAAATTTCTTTAACTTCCAATATCCTGTATCTTGAAAACAAATATTTATGGTCATTAGTGTATAAAATCTTTCATTGCTCTTTTATGGTCTTCTAACGTGTGATACTATGCATTGTGTTGCATAGTTTTCGTCCATTCTTTAGGGTGCGAGTCCCGTGTGAATATTAATATATTTCCGCGATTAAGAACGTATTATTTATGGTAATATAATCTATTAACGGTGTGCGGCATCTTTAAGGTGAGATATATATTTATAATTTATGGTGCATTGTTAATAAACAAGTTAAATTGAAAATAGCATTGATCGTTCCGCAAAGAAATTGATTTATGATGTAATACTATTTATTACATATTTATAAAACGTTATCTCTAATTGGTGCGAAATGAAAATCGCCAATCTCATTTTTAATAATGCAATGTTGTATAGCATTGTCTATTTATATTTAAAAAATAATTAAACAAAAATAAAACTCGAGAGCAGGATAAGATGTACTTTCATAAAAGGTTCCCGATTCGTTATCGCTGCATATATCGAGTGATTCTCGTTTATTACATGCACAAAGTTACAACTATTAATTACACCAATTACAATCCATGACATGAAACTTCGATCGTCAACTTCCTAGAAGTGTCCTACAGTTATAATAACATATTTATGCAAAGTATCTTGCGTTAGTATTTATGGAATCAAAATCTTAATTATTGCTTGTACTTTGTAATAACAATCGCTATTTGTCGCTGGTCGATTATCTCCTATCTTTCGGGCCTTTAGAGGCCTATCAGAAACATTTCCTTTACAGGCTCAAAAACAAATTATTGCGAATTTTATCTTTAATTAGTGCATGCTTACTTCATCGACATCGTTGCTTTGTATCGTTCATAATGACACGGCGGCCTATAAGAATGCCGCTAATAACGTTTAACGAGGATAACGAGTTTTTAAGGTATGTATGTATAAAAATTATGTCGTAGCGATAGCGAGATAATCTTCGGTTAGTATTGGAGCGAACGCAATTTTCATTTTATTTGGACCTTGATCTTTCGATCTTTCTCCTCGGAGTGGTATTTGACGCTAACATTTAACTTGATGATTTTGAATGAAAACCACTTAATTGTAATTATTTATTTTGTCCACTTATTAAGTGCCGTTTAATTGTTTAGAGTAATACTAATATTTTATTGTTACCGAAAACCAGAAATACATGTTTATTAAATTTTATTTCAGTTCAATCGCAGAATGTGCGACTTGATACATTTGAGAAATATTTCGAATTAAGATATTAATAATTCATTTTTTTTATTCCAACGTAACTATATGCACAGCCACTTACCTAGAGTCTCCGGTATATATAAATAATATATATTTTTAGCCATAGTTAAATAACTTGCTTTTTTAACGAAACATGTACATTTTTACTACATTTTACAAGTCGATAAATAGTTGCATTTCATATATGTTACTCCTAACGCTTTAAAATTAAAGTTTTTAAATATGAATCAAACCAAGTAAATGTTGCTTTTTCGATGTCGCTATGAAATTTGTTTCGCGGGTAAATCTTGTTCGATCCTGTAAATAAAAAAATATGATAACTACAATCGATAAGCCGCATGTTCTGCTTTTGTTTTTATGCGGTATTGTACAGAGGGGTATAAACAGCAGAAACAAACCAAGAAACAGCAGGTCCAGGAAAGAATTCGTAGATAAATCACGACAAGCTAAATAGCACCGATCGTAATACTGCAAGACGGTTTTTGCAAGTCCTAGTTGTAATTACTGGAGTCGATGAAGAGTTCATACAGAAAATCCAGATTATCCTGCAGACCCTGGCATGCGGTAAGAAGATCGATCCAGAAAAATTTGGAGAATTTCCTCTTAAAACTGTGGAATTCTACGTGAGTTAACGTAGTTGGTATTATATACCTTCAACTACAATGCAATTCTTCCAATTGGGCAACTTTCTGAGGATATCCAAGAAGCTCGAAACAAAAACTGTCGGCAATATAGACTACTGTGACTCATGCGAGAAATTGTACAAGACTCTGCGACAAATGAAGATGTTTTCCATATTTCACACTTCAGACCCGTACATATCAAGTTTAAGCATTTCTTCAACGATAAAGGTAGCGCAATTACTGGCAGAGTAATTTGTTCATGTCATTTGTTCAAGTTAATTGTAATATTCCAAGAATATAGAAACTTTAATATTATTTAATATCTAACTTCTTTTTTAAAGAAGTTTATTGCATTTTATTGAATTTCTGACTTTATATATTATACAGGGTTACCTGTAAATAGCACGTAAGCTACCGAAATCTGAAGACTACCTATCAATGTGTTCCTGAAAATTTAAAAAGAAATTTATTTGTAACATATACATTTTTTTCAAATTTTAGGGCCCAAAATGCAGGTAAAGCCGGTCCATATCTTTGTTTCTCCTATATTATACAAATACCGCTGATGAATCAAAGTTAACCCAGATGCAAATAAAAAGCGATAAAGCATTGTAGATGCTATGAATAGTGAATAGTCTATTGAAATGCATTAGTCTGTCGTACAGCTGATGTCGAAGTGTTTATGTGTTTACATTGAATATGCCGATAACCATATGATTTGCGTTCTTAATGTTTAAAGTTAATGCATCCGAAATGTCGGGTTTTGAGTTTTTTGTAGTTATACATTCTTTTTCTTTTTATGAAATTTGTGGTGGTCCTAACAAGGACCGATCTAGACGAAACAGGACAAAATAATTTATTAATGTAAAAAATGTTCGAAATGTCCACCGTGAGCTCTAATACAGGCATCAATTCGGCGACGAAAGTTATTATGCACACGAGTAAAATTTACCATGTCTTCGCGAATGCGTTGAGCTGCAACATAAATGCGATTTCGCAGATCTTTGACATTTTCAATATCAGGACGACGATCATATACCAAGCTTTTCATGTATCCCCACAGAAAAAAGTCTAATGGATTTAGATCATTTAATCTAATTCCGTTAATCTTTGCACGCGCTGGATGTGATACGGATGAAGTAAATTATTTTTCAAAATTCGATGCACCGTCGTTTGGGACACATTTACTTGCTGGGCTAAAGTTGTAGTACTTATGCCTGGTTCCGCCTCAACGATGTTTAAAATATGCTCTTCTGCTTGCTGAACTCTACGTGATATATGACGGCCACGACCTTCGAAACGTGGAATTACTGATCCTGTTTCTCGAAGTCGATACACGGTTCTCACAATTGTCTCGGATGATGGATGCCGCCGATTGGGAAACCGTTCCGCGTACAAATTTTCTGCCGCAAGACTATTTTGTCCTGTTTCGCCATAAATCAAAATCATATCGGTGTATTCGATATTCGTATAGGATGCCATTGCAATTGCGTGTAATGACGGTGAATGCTATGTGCATACTAAATGGATATCCGAACGCTGCTTCAGCGACTGCCGGTGATTCCCATATGTTAACTAAGACAGAGTCGGACTCGAATAAAGAAAAATCATTTTCTCGTTACTACGTGCACATAGAACCATAATATTTTGTATTTAGGCATTACTCATGCGTTTCTTTCACCTAATTTTTTTTTTCGTACTATATCCGAATAAGACTGTATACTTAGTACCCATATTTACTTCTTTTAACAATAATATTTCTAAAAAATAAATACAATATGAATTTTTAAGTGCCTGAAGTGCCCATGATGACTTACAATCCCGGACCTAGTGGAAACACTTAACATTTAATTTCATAAAACATTTAATTTTTAATTTATAGAGTTTTAAGAACTCTATTTTCTGTTATTTTGTACTTTTAGTTTTTTTTTTTTTTTTTTATACCAAAAACAGAACTTAGATTTGTGCGTTCTAGTAATTATAACAATCGTAATAATGGTGTGTAGAATAAGGTAAGTACTAATGCAACAAGTTAAGCATTTCCTTTGTTTCATTGTTTTATCTGCGAATAATTAAAAACGCAGATGATAATTTCTTAGTTTTCTTATATAACTATATGTGGTAAAGCTTGTTATACATTACAATAACTTACACAAATAAGTAAAAAGGTTACAGATTTGTGAGACGGTTTTCTCGATTGTGAACAATGGAATGGTACAGAAATGGGTTAGACCTTTTTAAAACGCCGCATATAATGAGGAAGAGGAGGAGGGGGCACGGCTGTTGACGTTCCATTGTCTATAAACATTTACTGTAGAAAGTTGACGAAAAAGTAAAAGTAGGCAACACGAATCCATTCTCATGAGGCGAACACGGATACGTTTTCCTATGTTTCCTTAAGTTTTAAGAAATGTTCTCTATAATTGTGGCAGAAAGTTTAAATTATGGAAAGTTGTGCTTACGCTAGGCATTGAAAATTTTAACAGGGGTGCACAAAACGAAACGTTGAGTTAGTATGTTGACTTTCCTAGAGAGGTATAGTGAGGAGGGTGATGATTGTTTAAGCCAAATTGTTACAGGAGACGAAACATCGGCGGGCCAAGTTACACCGGAATCGAAGCAGCAATCCATGGCATTGATCGCCCATGAGAATGAAGTTTAGGCAAATAATTTCAGCCCGAAAAATCACGTGTACTGTGCTTTGGGAAGAAAGGACTGTGGGGCTTCCGGATTTTTTTAAACTGGTCGTGCAGTACATAGGTTATTACTTTGCTTGATAATAATACTCGTTCAGAGATCTTCAATCGAATACAAGATCTCATTGTATCATTTCACTGGAAACACTTGATCACCCGTCACATAGTCCTGATCTTGCGCCCAGTGACTACTACATATTTGAATACAATTTTTGAATACGTATTCTACTATATTTGAAGAAGCGTCTGGAATCAGCGCCACGACAACGATGATGAGCCCAAAAAGGCTGTGCGGCAGCGGGTGTTAAATCAAGCGATAGACTTCTACGAGGATGGCATTCATAAACTGATTGTACGATACGATAATATCGGTAGAAATTTTGTAGAAAAGTAGATTAAGGCACATGTAAAAATAAAATTGTGAAGAAAAGTTAACACTTGTAGAACTAAGCCGCGCTATAGGAGGCAGAGTAATGTTGTCTTTAACTTTGGAGAGAATTTTCACCCATTTTTTTAAGGGGGTCCGATGGTTGTTAATTATTTTCTTTAACATCCGGTATTCATATAAAATAAAAAAAGATAATATTTGTTTGGCCACTTTTTTTGATATCTTTTGTACGAATTTACAATAATATGGAGTCATGGTCTTATCTTAATTGCGAATGGAATTATTTCCTATTTGGAGATTTAAGGTTCGGTAAATACTAGATGTTAGATATTTCTTCTCGGATTATTACGCGAGAGAGAGGTGACATTTTTATCAGTTGGAACATAAGTCCTGTGATTTGTTTCTGTTAAGTTTGAAGTAACCGGAAATTACATCATTTTTCATTTTTCTCATTACAATTACTCTCGAAACGTATTAACTGTTGGAGATAAATACGACATTTTATATTTACTCATGCTCACTTTGATTTATATAATATATCATGCCTACCATTATCTTCACTTTATTATGATATAATATCAAATTGTGTTTTGATAATTTTGTTTTAATTATCAGCATTGTTGTTACCTTCTGAGTTATTTGTTTTCTAAGATTGTATAAGAACGATCTGTTTTGAAGAAGATTTAGATGTAGGATGAACTTCCTCTTAGATCTTATTTGCACAATAGCGTACAAAGATAGGGATCTTACATTCTTTGCTTATCACTTGTAAAAATGCATTTAATTTGTCTTACTTTCTTCAGTACCTGACAGTATCGTTCTTTCTATCAGAACATTATGTATTAAAAAATGTCAGCAGATGTTAACTGGGCAATTGATTGCTTCTATTTGAATACTGGATGGATAGCATGACATGTATTTTATGTATTCACAATGGTATTTCGAGGATATTTTAATCTTAGATCTTATCTCTTATTAACGAGCAGTAATCATATTCTTATAGTAGTACCAAAGAAGTTAAAGCAATAGAAGAAGTTATTTATTATAGTTAGGTGTGTAACCCGACATAAAATAAAAATTTTTACATCAAACCCCTAGAGTGGAGGTAAAACGGGAATGACCATGGTTGATTCCAATCGTCGCCATAATCGTAGTTTCAATCTGTGCCTATACCTGACAATCCATTGTTTACACGTATTTTATAATCTCTAATGTCACTCGTATAGTATTATCGTAGAGATCATTGAAGTATTAGAGGATTAGAAAACTCGTTCGAAATTACAAATCGGAAAGAATTGTTTGGCTTTCGTGAATTGCTCAAATCATATTTCCTTATTTACGTCTGAAAATATCAGATCGAGACTGAAAATCACACCGTGGAACAAAAGAACCGGTTTTGTTGTGGTTTTGCATTAAATTTCTGTCTTTATTACATTGCTTCCGATCTTCAAAGTAATCTAAAGTGTCGAAATTAAGCCTCCTTTTGATGCAAGTTACATTGTTAGTGGTTTACTTTATAAATAACATTCTTTTGTTGTCCCTTTTTATCAAGTGTCCTCTTCTGAACAAGAATAGCGCAAAGTTTTTGTCTTATTATTATTATTGATAGATAAAGCTTACTTTTATCAAAGCGCTTTAAAAATGATTGTTACAAAAATGGAGACAGTGCATTAACAACCTTGAAGTTTCTTGTTACATTTGTAATTAATACAGCCTTGCAACAGAAAGAAAAAATATAACTGCTTTCGAAAAACTTTGCAATTGAACGGAAGGCGAACGAGAATGACATAATTTTGGCCTACCTATGGCGAGTCAAAAGAATGTTTGTATGATTGCTATTTTTGTGTTATAAATTATAAAGGTATAAGAAACGCAAATGGGGCTACTCCAATATTAAATCTGGAAGTAACCGCGGATTTACCTGTATCGGATATGTACTTCTTTGCATGAAGTTGAACGTGATGACATTAAGATGTTAAATCGACATGGTGCAAGTGATACATGGTTCAGATGTAAGTATGTTTGAAGAAAGGCTAACCAAGTAATTCAATTAATGATCTAAATCTAAGGCAACAAACTGTACGGCCCTTAAGAAAAGATCTAACTGCAGAAACAGCTAGCATCATTAATAAAGCGTTAATAATGACGCTTGCTTGGATAGATCAGGTAATCGTTTCAAATATATTTGACGACCTATTTTCTTACGAATTTTGAATGTTGATTTAAATTAAATAAATTCGTCATGTTCAAGGTAGATACTTTAAGTAATAGATAAAGATAGGTAGAATTTTGATCGTTTACGTTGGCCAAATAATAAAAAGTCCTAATACTACTTACATGAACCCATTTCACTTCTTCGATGGGTTTGCGTTTCTTAGTATCTTTCCACATCCTGTCCTCTTTTACTAATAAAATTTCTCCAGTTGTTTTATTGATTAAATTTTGACGCTTGTTTACATCAAGAAGAATAAGGTAGCCTGCTTGTTTATTAAATAGAAATAACATTTTTAATAATTTTGAAATAATCTCGTTATCCCAGACAATAGTCATAACAATATCTCTCTTCTTTTCTCCAATTTACTTAATTTGAAATCCAAATGGTCTTATCAGCTTCAAGTCAACTCAACTTATCAGTCAAAATAGGAAAATTCCAGAGAAGATGTGTCCAACACTGCTTCTCTTCATAACTTTTATAAACAAACATAAACTTCAATTAGGTCATAAAATAAGAAGCTTCCCAGAATGCAATATAATAGATTGCAATCGAGGACAACAGAAGGAGAGGAGTTACAACAGAACAAAATTAATTTATTTCGGAAAAGTAAAAAAGTTCATTCGATTAACACTTGTAGCTATGCGCCTTATTATAATTCCCGTTTGAAATGAATGTTTGTTGCAAATGTAATAAAATAATTTTTTATGTAAAGTATATTATTACCAGAATATCAACATCTTCTTAGATACACTTCTTAATTGATAAGAACATGTCTTTTGCTAATGTCTGTTACTTATTTCGAGGTATACAATGACATTTAAAATACATAGAAATACTCGTATATTTCATTTAAAAGGGAACTGATTTAAGTATATCCATAAGTTCGTAAATAAGAGACCATTCCACATATGGGCCACTCTCACAAGGAAAAGCGCACACTTTCGGATAATAAAAGGACCCTTTATAATACTTTTATAAAATTAATAATACGTTTATTTGAGTTAGACAATTGTAAATAAGTAGATAGGGCTCTAACCTGGATGTCGGGAAATTACATCAATGAGTACTCAACGAAGTCACGAAGATGTAAGCGAAATATTGAAGCTTCGGTGAGCTAGCTTATATATTTTTGAAAATAGGCGATGAACAAGATAAACATTTTATTGGCAGTTCCTGCTGCAATTGTTACAGATTCGTTAATAAAAAGACGTGCTAAACTGAAGAGAACGTTTCGGAAAAGTGCAGATTTTCAAAATTCGCATGTACAAAACCTAACAATTCCTTTCAGCCAACATTCGCTGGATTATTCTCGATCAGTAAGTCTACGACACTTAATCATATAACAATTAATTATACGGTAGCATTCCGCTTTTCAAGATCTTATCAACCTCAATAACAACTAGAAAACAAGCATGCACTCAATGCGAATGATTAACAATACCGATTTTCGCAATCAGTTCGATAGTTTGCGGTTGAAGTACCTCTTTGCGGTGTTCATATTGATCCTTACCAGTAACGTAGATAAGGGATATTGATGCGGGCTGTGCAGATTGATATCTGCTTATCGGTTTGAATGAATCTATCGCTGCAAACAACAGCGTAATTAAAAATTGATGTTTCTCCACTTTAAGTTCATTAAGCATGTACACTCTGTCCATCCTAAAACGGCCGTCTGATGAGTCATCAAAAAAAAAAAAAAACGATATTATAATTATTGACGTCGCGTAGTGAGGTATTTGATAACAATAAATAAGGATTATACACACGTAGAAATTTCTGTCGACCCGATTGCCTGTATTCTATATGCCGTAAGGGCATATAATGTCTAAAAAAAAGATATAATAATCATTATATCATTTTTTTTAACAGAATATACTGAGAATGTAAATATATGAAATATAAGAAGGTGAACAATTTTGAAGTACCAACTGTTTTATACATACATACATAGAATGAAGGATAGAGAGGCCATATGTGTATGTATTAGCCAGCGTATATCCGTACGTTAATTGTTTTTTGATGGACGCAGTAGTGAGAACCACCATCCTTACGGATCGTCCTTAGAGCAGGGAATTTTGTTGAACTATGTTAAACTCTTAGCATGGTTGCTTTATAGACGTTGAAGTACGAAGAGTCGCTGAGTCTTAACTCACCGTCTTAACATAACTTTAGAGTGTACGAAGATTTTTACGATAAACATTCGTTTTACAGAAGACAACTTCATATAATTCTATCGTATTTACTAAACTAATTTTTCGAGATAATCTCCTTGTAGCTCTGCGCACCTACTTCAATAATGTTCCAACTTTTTTGGGCTATCCAAATTAGCAACGACTTCTTCATTTGGCGTGAATCGTTTTTCCGTCAAGTCATTCTTCTCAACGAATGAATGAATGGATGGAGCACTTACTACATACTACAGCTGGACTAACTTTGCTATTGCAGTTGCTGACGAGTGGATCGGCCCAATGAAACCGGTTAGTGGTGTCCCGTAACTGTTCTTCCCATCTCAAAATAAAATGAACTAAGATTATGCCCATTATTCGAATCCCAAGAAATCGTTGCCATAATTTCTTCTTGCCTTCCTTTGTGGCGCACGTCCGCCGGGGAAACCTTATTTTGCCGATTGACTTTTGGCTTCCAGTGAATAGTGACGTATCAATGTCGCATTTACAGGTGCACAGTGTTATATTGCTTTTGTTTAATTACTGAGTTACTACGTACTTCTAATTTTGCTCATAAGTAAACGCATTATGTCTGTTACCCGATAGCTTCCTTATTTTTTCGTGAGGGATATTTTGATTGGCTCTTCACCCGCTGGTTTGCTAACACAATATTATGAATTTTATTCATCACATTGTCCGTACTACGGACTTCGTAGTTACCTTAATGGAACGACCAGGTTCATATTTATCGAAGACGGATGTTTGGTCACGCATAAAATCATTAAAGCAGACTCTGCTAATAATAATAATTTAATAATTTGAATAATAATTTGTTGGTTCAGGTTGCGGCGCATAAGAGGTTGTTGGTTGCTTTGCTTTTACTTAGAAATGATTGCACATAAATTTCAAAATATTGCATGCGTAGCTAACTACCCTAATCGTACTGAAATCTAGAAGGAGCTTACAATACGGGCGAATTGTCAGAGAAGTATTGAGGCCTGGAAGCAGCTTATAATACCGGTAGTTAGTGTGGACAGAAGACGTCGAGAAGTTAATGTACCGCATTGCATACATTAACACTATTCATGAACTCGAATTTCAGAGCAGGTTGGTGTTGGTGAGCAAACGATTAAGAAAGTTTTGAAAAAATATGCTTATTGATGTTACAATGCGCAAACTCGTTAAAAAAATGTATCTGCATGACAAGGCTAAAGGAGGTTTTGTTCATAATTATTATTATTATAATTATTGACGATTATAAAAGTGTGAATTGTGTACAATGCGATACGCGAGGGCTAGTGATAGGACGGTCAAATCCGATTGGTTGCAGTAGATTGCAGCCGACTACGAATTTGCGATAATAGAAACGATTTGGGAATATCGCACACCCTGCTGTACGTTGGCATATAGAAAGAATTCAGCTGCATAATTCTTCCGACGGCTGTAGTACATGTTTTAAGAAGCGGCAAATTAGAAACACACGTTGGAAGTTCGTCTAATATATAAAGATCGCCAGCGAAAGTGAGCTTCAAACTACAACGCTAAAGATGAAAGCCAAAGACCCAAACAAAGTTTTTAAGCTTAGAAAACACATTGAAGTACAGAAATATTTCTGATAGAGTATGTCCAGAATAAAAGTTATTTATTATTTATATTATATTATTTATTATTTATAATATTACAGTATGTTCCTTTTTAAGGTTTAAAATAATATTAATTAAGTTATTCTGTTATATATATTCATATATTCTTAACACATAATGTATACATAAGTATGCAAAGCCTGACATGGTCAAGCACCTATCATAGAAGATTGGAGAAGAATATCTGATGATTTCTTCAGATTATGGAATTTTCCAAACTCTTTGGAGCAATAATTCATTTAAGAAGTGCTTCACTCTACATATTACAATTAAAAAAAAATAACATTATATTACTGGTTTCATGTTATGGTAACTATATTTTTAAATCAATTGATGTAGGAGTATATGGCTCGTAAAGTGATGGTGGTGTTTCTAAAAATAATACGTTTGGAGCGAGGTTAGAATATGGGACAGAGCCAGCGCTATGTTTCGAGAGGTTCTGCGCAAAACGAAGAAATGGGGCCGCTCTCAGGCGTAAAAGCTATAGGTTTTTATAAAATTGACACGAGATCGTAATTTGTATTGGTTCATATAAGTGATGTATAATAAATCAAATGGTTTTTTTTTCTATATGCATAGTAACAAGATCCAATGCACCAATAAGTATTAATTTATTGTGGTGGTAAAATTGACAATTATATTAATCCGATGCGTTTATTTATAAAATTATCTGCAACATTATCATAATTAATTTCCTTTCCGATTTCATGTTTATCAATTGGATGGTAGGCGTTGCCTAGACATGATGTACCGCATGATTTTGCGATTTTTTGCTATAGTTCGAAATGATCTTTTATAGAGTATAAATTAACATAAATAATAAGAAGAAATAAATGTATTTTACGATGTTTTCTATTGTCCGTCACGCAATGATTTTTATGATCGTATCAACACACAAGTTTCATTTCGATTTGAATCTCTGAAATTTTGAATTTTTGAAATTTAAAATAACAATGTGTTTTGTTCCCTAACAATATGTTTAGTTTGGACAACTAGCCAGATTTGAAATAAAGACAAATCGATACATTTACCTTGCCACGAGGCTATGAAGATGCCATGAGGCATCACCAGTTGCTTTTTCAGTTGCAAGACCACACGGAGAAGTCCCATGTTCAAGGTTACACATAATTTCGTCTCCATTGTCGATTGTTACAATAAATGGCTTTGTCACGGTGTATGCTCTAGAAGTAGATCTTCATCTAAAGATAATACATCCTTAGTATGGGATTCTGTCAGGACTATTGTATCGCTTCTATATGCTTAATTTTTTTAGGTATAACTGTAGCAGTCAATGAACCAGATGGTGGCACTTTTCTCTTCAGTTGCGTAAGACACTTGTTTAATTTTGATAAAATATAATCGATTATATATGTACATCTGGTGCTTATTCGCTTAACTTAGAATTGCAGATTCCGCGATACTCAGAAAATTTGTTTTAAGCCAACTGTCTTTAAATTCTGATAAAGATTTATTGCAGGTGCGAGGAGATACTTTATTTGAAGTAACATGTACACAATAATTTTTGATTAATATTGAAGACAAAAATAATAAACAGTTGTAAGCATCTATTGTTATACAAACTTTTCTTAGGATTAGGATCTTCAACGGATGGGTGGATGGAAATCTACAGACCGGCCTTTATAATCAAAGGCCATTATGGGGAGCTACATCATCATGACATGCGTCATATAATCATCATTGTAAGTGCAAGCGTTCCTTGTTGGTGAAAATGTTGCATTATTATTTCCAGTGGCCTATTTGAAGTACCACCGCATCTGTATCCACTTCCGGTTCAAATGTGAACTTATGATTGGTTTAAACGTTTTAAAAATAGCTGAACATCAGTTGATGAGGAAAAAGTTTTGGAATACCGTTAATCGATACTGATGGGATTTTCCACGGAGTTTATGCCTTCAAGTCAGCGAATTACTGCACAGTTCTATCGCGGTGTTGTCAGGTGGATAGGAGAGGATGTGACGAGAAAATGTCAACACAGGCGATGCGGGGAGCTTCTTGGTTTTCCATCGTGATAACGCAAGTTTTGTTTCTCGTTCTGGCTTCCTTAAGATTTTCTCCTCTTCCCAAAGACGAAAACCAAGATGATGCTGACACGGTAGAGGATATCGAAGTTCAATTGTGAACGGTCTTGAACATATTAAGAAAACAATATTTCCAGAGAAAGAGAGAGACTACTTTGAATTACTTTTCTCTTACTTTTAACGCTCTTCGTTATTTTCCGGTTTCATAATATCGCCGATCTCTCTTATCTTATATCCTAAATCCAGCAGTTCAACATAAGTTGTAAAAAGTCCAACGGTGATAATGAGTAATCTAAAGTTACTTATTATAGATTAAGTGCTATTTGTTGAATTTTATTAATGTATTATGTTTAATTAAGGTGTTTCACTGATTACAATATTCTTTTGCTCAAGAGCCAATGTCAACTTACTTGCTTGATCAAACACTCTATAATATACAGAGTGTTCTCAAAGTTGAGTCGCTTCTTTTAACAGGTTGTACAATTCGTAAAGAGAAGAAGTCAGTTTACCGTAAGTCATTTATAAAAAACTTCCAAAATAAGAGAGTTTAAGTAATTCTAGTTGTTAATTATATTAAAAACGAGAACAGTGCATATTCACTGGTAAATTGCATCCCGTTGTTGCAAATATTGTTCATAATTGTCACCATTTGTTCGGTTAGCGCAAAGTCTTGCTCGGCGTATCTAGGGCTCACCACGTACTTCAAAAATAAAATTCGAGCGTCCAAACATTGCAATCGTTTCCGATGCGCTGTTAGTAGTTCGTCCATAGTATTTACTTCCTTATCGTGATAAATTAACTGTTTTTAAATAACTGAGCGTTAGTTCAGTTATTTAAAACCTGCCTAAAATATCTGGCTTTGTCGGCTGTCATAATTTTTGTAAAATTTTCATTTCTGTTGTATTCATCACTGATAAAATTCAATTTTTCTAGGAAATTCTTCGGGTTATAACGCTTGTACTCACATTTTATTACGATTAACTTCAACTTGAGCTGCTTAGACCTAGTGCTCTAAGCTTTCTAAGATTTCTAAGATTCAAAACCATACAACAGTACAAAGATTACTCCAGAAACTTTATTTTTGAGGCACAGCGCGATTCATAGATAAGCCGAACAAGATTTTGCACTAAATTTGGATTCATTCGCATTCACTCGGAAAAAGCGAGACGACGAGCCTCATCTTCAGGATTAAAAGCTTGTTCGATGTTAAAGGTATATGCGTGTATATATATTGACAGAATGCTTTGTACTGATGGATATGATGTAATACCTATTTCCTCAACAGCAGCACGTACGGAACTGTGAGGGTAGCTGTGAAAATAAGCTTATATCATTATTTCGTAGTTCTCCTTCTCCGTTATTGGTTCTGGCGTGTACTTATTATGCTCTTATTGCTCAATAAGTAAAAAGTTTTATGTTTTCCGTTTTTGCTAATGTAATGAACACGACAGCACAGACCAAGATAATTTGACAGACCACTTGAATGTAGATTGATATTATTTGGTAATGCTCCGTAATCCGCACAGCCTACTGCGTGATAATTTTCCAAGAAGTACTAATTCAAGCTGCATGTTCTGAAAATCACTAATCCTAAAAGAAGCGATAGAGATACGTATAACGGTACTTATAGCTTCTCGATAGAGAATTCCATGCCGCATCACGTGATGTAAAAATATGTAGGAGCTTCTATTTAAAAAAAGTGCTTTTAGTACGCCAAATCAACACTAGGTTGTAGGACAGCCCGTATAATTTTGTTTACTTTTTATGCTTTGGTTTAATGGTAGAGTACATGTACCCTTTACAATTATAACAAAAGCTTTCTAACTTTTACTGTGTAGCTGTTACTACAAAAGTCGAAATAACTTTAAAACACTTACCGATTGGTAACGAGACCTTTCGAAAAATTGGATTTAAAGTGTTAAAATTTAAAGAGTTAAAAAATATAGTTTTCTATTTATAATATCAAAGTTGATCATAACTTTGGATACAACCGGAAGTGCGACATTGATAAAGTTATTCTTTTTAAATAACTGATAACTAGCTATGCTTGTCTCCGAACCTTCAAAAGCGAGGTATCATTGCAAATGATTGCACGCAATCCGTTTATCATGCTATATATGCCAGATATCTTTCAATTTAGTGGCATACGGTGGTCTGGATATTTTCAATATCTCGACAACTTCGAATAACGTTATTGCATACTAATGCGCCATTCGAGCCATTTCTACTCGTAACTAAAGAGGGCAAAGGCGGGTGGAATTGTTGCTCTTTTGCGGCGATTAGACAGACTCGTGTCTGTTCGTCTCATGAGAAAGGGTTCGGGTTCGTACCTATTGGTTTCCCCGAGAGTCGACAAAACATGAGTCTGTCTGGTCGCTGCAAAAGAGTGGTGGTTCCACCCGCCATTGTCTCTCTATACTCATAACCGCAACTATTTCTTATTACCAATCTAACAACTTATTTTTATCGAATTATTTCGTGTTACCAAATATCCCTCACCTTCCCCACATATTTGAATCTCTCTATTCGACTACCTCAACTGCTATAGGTGACATATTGTATTATACGTTGTATCGAGGTACTTAGTCTTAATACGCTGTTAATGGTATCTGGTACTGACAGGCGATTATATGTTTCTATTGACGAATTACGTTGTCAATTAGTAGATCTTCTTTTAAATTTATTTTCCAAGTTTAAGTATTCAAAGGATGTAATATGATCTGCGTAGTTTAAAATTATAGCATCCTTTCATATTTCAAATACAGCCAGGAGACAGATGAGTGGAATATACATACATACATATATATATCCGTAAATGATGTAATCTCGAACGATAAAATCACTGCGACTATAATGCGAGAATACCTTAAAGTATTTTCGACTAAAGCGGATTTCCGTGTAATTCAAATTCGCGTAGAACTGCCAAATTTGTTATCGAATTTCAATGCCCTCCGTTGATAAGGATATATCGTACTACACGACTTTATTATTTGCTTGATAGTATTTGATCCTCCAGCATTATCGATTTGAAACGCAGTTGTAAGGAACACGAAACAAACGAATTAATATCGACATTACTTCAGATTTAATTTCTTTATTTCCTTTCCCAGAAATTTGATAACGATAACCTTAATCTGACGATTTCGTAATTAATTAGATAAAACTTTATTGAAGTTTGGTATGTATATACTTTGCCATAAGCATGATAGTAATACCCAGAAATTTGATTCCATTGCACTGAATTGCAAATTGTGTTATAAGAAATCAATCAGTATTTGTTTCGAGATCTGAATAACTCCATTTTCACAATTATGATTTGAACTAAATTTGCGCCGATGCGTTCATGTTATTTCAATTGCTTACAACGTTATTATTAAAAAGAAGAGACAAATGTATATGTTGGAGCAGTGGATTCGGCTCAGGGAACAATTTTTATAGCCAAAATCTCACCATGAACCCCCGTGAAAAAGTAAAAAAAAAAAACAATGTTTTAGGCAAGTTACTGAATGTAGTAGTGAGAATCCTTTTCAATTTAAACATGCATAGATAAAACGTAAAAATCGCTAACAATCGATTTATTGCTGTATATTTTAACTTTCGTAATAATAAAAATGGGTCACAATTATTTTACTTTATATTGAAACCTTTGTGGACCTTCCAACGTTGTCCAGAAACTCGCAAATTAATTTTAATTTGCTACAGAGTCCTGTCAGGGGTTCAGAACCAAAGTAGTTCGCTAGAGCAAGCAAAAGTAAACTATCGGCATATTCCGCACCACACAATTTAATTAATCAGTTCGGTGCAGACGCTTACGATATGCTTGTTCCATCCTTACTTTCAAAAGAAAATTATTTACAAGCATCTATTTATGTCATCCTAAAAATAGGACAGCGCTCGATTTTCTCTATTTATCAAATTTCTAATTCTTTTACGTTCCTGTGGGGAAGTTATCTTTTTTATCGCATATTCATACATTTAAATTTGCGGTTAATAACTAGAGAGGGCAAAGGCGGCTGAAATTATTACTTTTTTTGCAGAGACTAGACAGACTCGTGCTTTGTCGACTCTCGGGGAGTACACCAGTAGGCAACATGAATCCATTCTCATGAGGCGAATAGACACAAGTTTATTCAATCGCTGCAAAAAAGGAATAATTCCACCGTCTTTGTCATCTCTATTAATAATACCTTCCCTTCAGCTTCGATTATCTTGTGGGCAACTGAATTGATGTCTGCTTTCGATGCAGGTTGGTTAAATTTCTTCTTTCTATTTTTCTCGATGATTTTGGAGTTAATAACATCCTTTCTTGCGAAAATAAGTTTCGATAATCTTCCCCGTAGTTGGATTAACCTCGACAAAGGTTTGCTATACGTAGTTGTCGGTGTTATTCGAATTCTTTGTTTACTTATATTCCTTTATTGTAAGTGTCTGTGTATTTATTTACTACGTCCTTATTTTATCGTTTGATCCTTAATATAATCGTTCAGATATTAGGTTAGAGAAACTTTCGCAGGAACGATGGCCGTTGGCTTCGCGTTAGCGGCCTCTTCTGATTGGAAAGTTGGTCGTCTGTGCGTCCCCATTAGGTGATCGGGCGCGAGACTCTTCCAGCGATTTTGAATGACTTGCGGAGTCCCGAGAGAAAATTCCTAGCGTTCGCGTATTAAACGCTATACGAAAAATAATGCGCCTACGGTAACGATGGAGGATCGGACTTTTTTTCGATATATGTAGATCTTGACCGGCCATCGGTCAACCCTATTTTTCCTTCCGATTCCGGGAATTCCTCGTAGGCGTGGTCTAAGAGCGTTTATTAGAGTAAATTTATGCTCGGTTTCGTTTGTGTTGTGTTACATTTGTTGATTCTATCTTTTTGTATCTGCAATATCTGATGTGCTCGTTGAATCCGGTACTTATTACTCTCTCCAATTGATCAATATAGACTCTACTATATACACCATACATAATTATAAAATTATATGTTTCTTATATATGTTATTTATAAAAATTCCCGATTAAAAATACCATTCGATATGCCGTGGAAGAAAAGTTTAACAAACATCTTATTGGAGGTTTTGTCGGGATTAAGGAACTGGAATTTTTTAGACATTCTTAGACGTGCCTATTTTGTTGTTGTTCACCGTGGTTAGAGTCGGTCATAATGTATTTATTGCTGTTTGTTTCCTTTCTACAGAAGTCCGTTTCTAATTTTTGGTTGTCTCTAATCACCGAAGTAGCGAGGAATACGCGTCAGTATTCGCAACCTCCTCAATGCATGGTAAGTTGCGCATGTATTGACGCGATGTATCAGTTCCTATACAACGTATGATCAATAATAAGCCCCGCAAATTTGTTGTTCTAGTGATCTTCGGCTTATTTTAATTAGTAAGCTGCTTCTGCTGATCTCTTAAGCTACGAGAGAGAAGCATAGAAGTTTCCATTTGAAACTGTTAACTGTTAGGGTTCTTGCTCACAACTAGTTACTTACGGCTTCTCTCCCTGCTCGTGGGCAATATTTGCGTGCAGTTTTTATCTAAGAATGTCTGGTGATAGGTATACATCGTTTGCAATTTTGTATACTCTCATTTGCATATGTTTATGAATTCATTTTTTTTGTTAGTGTATTTGAATTTAGAAATCGTAAAGAAAGATTTTTTTAAAGAAGAAAACAAAAGGTTTTATTTGACTTAGTAATGCGTAGGCAATTCTAGAGCACAGGTGCAATAAATGTAGAAATTTAGTATAAAAAGATGCTTGCTTGGGGTGCCTCAATGCACATATGCGTAGTTCTTCTACAACTCCTCGCCTATGTTTAAAAACTCGGATTTCTCCAAAGGAAAAGATCCAATAGTGTTAGATCAGGCGACCTTGCCGGCCAATGTATCGATCCTTGATTCCCGATCCGATTATCACCGAATTGTCGGTTTAAAAATTCATGAATCTGGCCAGCATTGTGAGGAAGTGCTCCGTCAGACTGGAAGTAAACGAATTCCCATCGATTTAAACGTATTTCGTCTGCGAAAGGTTCAATAAATTGTTGTAAAATTTGCAAGTATCTTTCAATAGTTAAAAATTTCGTTATATATGTGGGGCCTGCTACGGAAAATTCCTACTCCCACATTAAAACTGTATCGTCGTCCTTGGTTTCTCCTCTGAACACTAGTAATGGGATCTTCACGCGACCAAGTATAAGAACTGAGCTTGTTAAAAATTCCCGCATTGGTTACGTTACATTCAATATTATGGTTTTCTTCACATTTTCCCAAAAGCCATTGACAATGCACCATACGACGCTCCAAATCGCGACGAAAAGGTAGGTAGATAATCAGTTAGTAAATAATTAGTGTGATTTTTTGAAACCTTAGACTCGTATTTGATTGAACGTACTGAACTAAAATGTTTTATTTTGTTTTATTCCAAAGTAAGTTATATTTTACCAAGTTAGGAAAAAAATCGCCGAGTCTTTTTATTTTTTTTTTATTAGCAGCCTTGAACAAACCGTTTCATATATAAACAATCTCGTGATAAACAAAAAGTAAACATAATAATAAAACTATAAAACAAAAACTGTCGTTTTTATCAAAATTAGGAAAACTTATTGACGAAAGTGTAAATTATACAGGGTTATTCACGACGAGGGCCTATTAGACTAAATTATCTTTTTGAAATTTTTATTGATAACGTTATAGAGAAGAATTTAGTTTTTAAAAATAATTTCAATATCGTAAGACTTGATTAAGCCGGAAATGGATATCAAATTTCTTGGTTCAAATAGGACACCGCGTATTAGGAATTAAATGACATGGCATGGCCACGGGCCTACCGTGCACTAACTCTGACAAATTTGGCAGGTGTAATTTTACCATCAGTATTTCCTTTTTGGCATTAGCAATGCAGATCAGTTTCGAGATTATGAATTATAAAGACAATTATTTATAGATATAAACAAATAACAAAAATGTTGTACCGGGTGCTTAGTCAAAGGGGAGCACATTCAGTTGGGAAAAATTCTCATCTAATAACAAATACGAAATAACCTAAAGTTCATAACTATGCTTTCAATAAGTATTTATTCTGTGAATTGTATACAAATACAATTATAATACGAGAACCGAGTGGGTGGATTAGAGTTCCTACCTTCATTGATCAGTGACATCTGTTGTAGGCCGAAGATGCAATTCTAAGGCTTGTCCAGCGGACCTATTCTTCTGTCGAGTTTTGGAAGTTCACTTAGCGAAATCTTTCTCGAACTCCGTTACAAAGTTACAAAGCGTTACAAAGACCTCGCAGAACAGAGAAGATCTTAAAAATTTTATAAGGCAAGACAAGGTTGATTAGAAATATTAAGAAGAAGTAGCAAAATGTGTTAATACATAATCTGTGTATGGAGTTAGGGACGACGCAAACATTCTGAAGCGCAACAGTTAATATCTCAAGAAGATGCAGGACAGTTTTTACAGACAATTACGCAAATGGATCGTGATAAAATGAAGGAATTTCGAGTTCATTGTAAATTGCTGATTAAGTAGATAGTTATCAATTTATTTAGTTACGTATAAGAACAATTGAAATTTTAATAAGAGGCTTATTAAGAGATCTTGTTTAAATTTTAAATTTATGGTATTTTATTGTTTACATCAGTTATTGTTAGCCCGTTCTTTATACGTTTCTTCTCTTATTTCTTTTCGCTAAAAAGATGTATTAATATTATAATTAAAAGAATAAAAGAAAATAGTATAACTTCTTCCAGTAGCGTTAAAACCTATCTTCAATATGGCAATTATTTTTGATTGTGGACATCGTGGATTCGGATAGGATACTTTCAAGTTGAAATAAATCACTTTTCTTTAATACGTAAATTATTACTTAACTCTTCTTCACACAGGTTCGAAGTTTTGATCGGATAGCCCAAGACAGTCGATGCTAGTATGTTTTGGTTGCTCTTGCCATTGTAACCAAACTATGTTAATACTAGTGGTCATTTTGGATATAATTTGCAAAGGCAAGACTTGCCTCTGAGTGTAAGTAGCTACTAGGAGTTAACATTTTAAATGAGTAATTTAAAAACGACAAGGAACTCTCCTTTGTTTACTGTTGTTATCGCAACCTAACAATACTAACACTCAAAAACCACTAAATATCTCTTTTAGTTTTAATATTAGACATACGCATCATTATAGAGAAACGTTGGTTCTGAACATTGGAAAGAGTATATGGCGTTGTTCAAAAAAAATGTCGTTTGTGGTATTTGAATTTGGTAAAATTTGGTGTTCAATACAGAACGGTCTGTATGTTTCGAAGGTGTTTTAATATCATATCTAGATGGAAATATTTCGGGTAGGTTGAAGGACCTAAATACATTTACATTCAGGACATTCAGGATAAGATATAAATATCTCGAAATCCATGATAGAAATAGACATATGAAACCCACGTCGTAGGTCTGATTATTTCTAGATGGAGAAAGTCGAAGCATTTTTGCATCAGAAATCTCTATTGCCTAGCGCTTCAATCTTTACTAGATCCGTGGCGGAAAAAATATTTGAGGATACCTTTGCGTCACGTAGAATAATGTTATAATATTTAATTGCTTCTAGGTACACAAGTTTGCTTTTAATGTTTTCGTGTTTCCGTGTTATCTACAGATTACTCTAGAACACTAATAGGTTTATCCCGAATATCTTTTTCATTCATCTCCGATTCTACGAAGTAATTTTCAATGCGGAACTCGGTAGCTTTAGTATGTGTCGTCAGAAAATCGATACACGATACCGATTGGTTACATCGGTAGGGCACGTTAAGTATTTATTGTTTTGCTGTGAAATAATAATTGCCTCCTCCGTAGAGGTCGTTTGATATTCTTATTATTCACATTAGTTGGTCTAATATTATAAAGAAATATTTATTGTCAATTTACAATAAATTACTATAATCAATTAATTGTAAATGTTCAATAGGAATGATGTTGATTTGGTTTCTCCTTTTATCCTGTACTGGATATTGCTTATTAGATTGTTCAAAGTTATCGAGTATTGCTAACTATGTTATTATATTCTTGGCTAAATTACCAAAGATGTAGTGATTTTTCCGCTGATTACTTATACTTACAAACAGGAAAAGAAAAACAACTGCACAGCGCTAGCCTAACTTGTTTATTTCTTTAGATTGAACAGCTTCAAAAAACAAAAGAGACAAGATGAAATTTATGTTTATTAAATTTACGAAAAGGTGTAATTAAAATTTCTGTGGTTCCTTTAATTGCGTCGTACAATACTTTCATACTTCTCTAACGCTGCTAGTACGTAGTATTCTTTAATAGCTCCCGCAAGACAAATTTCTATGTGGAATAGGTCGGAAGAACACGTTATTCAGTTACCCAATCTCATCCAATCTCTAACTCCACAGATTTCAGTTAAAACTTTTGCGGTTTCTAACGAATTATGCGCAGGAGTACGCAGTCTTCTTGAAAAAAAAAAAGAAAGCCCTCTTCTGTGTCTAACACGCCACGAAAGATTGCAATATACTGGCGCTCTCGTAAAAGTGCCGCTTTAAAAATCTGGGTCAATAGTAAGGTATGTATAGATGCTGTATCAAATGTTTAAGTAAATCGATGTTCTAAATAGCGTTGTTGTAGAGTAAGGAGGTTCGCAATGCTCCAATCCATAGATCTCAAATTACGTTTACATTTGTTGTTATTTATAAAATTTTCTAGAAACAACTCAAAACCTTTTCATTTGTGTGCATTTAGAAAGTACCTATTTGTATTTTTTCAGAATTGCATGAACACTCTTTATGTTACAATTATTTCCTGCGTCAGTTCATGAATGAAATGAAAGTTCAGCACCAAAGTAGGCTATTCGCATCCCTACCTAAGATTACGCTTTTTAATGAAAGCGTAATCTTATGATCTAATGGTCGTTTAGCTAGCTTCAGACAGGTGATCATGTTCTCGCGAAATTTTCAGAAGAGACGTAGAAGGAATGCCCTACTAACTGGCATCCTTCTGAAAGGTCGGAGCTAGGGAGTTGAGATTTCGCGCACTTGAAACGCTCGTCGAGACCTTTCGAAAGGGCTCTAACTGATAGTCGTAGTACGTCCGATCGCTAGAGATCTGAACAGCCGAAGAAATTCGAGCTTGAAGGTAATGGGATTTCGAAAAGTAAAAAATTAAAAATTTCGTCGTTTCGAAGATCTAACTAGGCTAATCGAAGTTCCTATATCAGTGTATGTTATTCGTAAAATTTTGGGCCGCTAGCCCTAAGAGCTTCGGAGATACGGGCGTTTAAAGTTTTCGAAAACGTTGACATCGCTCCCGGTTTCAACGGTTACCTCCTCACATATGCATCCGCGATATTCCGTGTTGGTACTCGTTCGAAAGGGAATTGAACGGCGGATCGATTGTGCCCAATCCCAAAGCTCTAGATTTTAGTTGTGGTGGTATTTTCGGGGAAAAGAAGAATTTTTAAATTTTCAAACTTTGGGACGCCGTAGCTTCCGAACAGTTGGAGCTAAAGAGTTGAGACTTCGCGCAGTTGAAACTATCCAAAAAAGTTCCGCTATTACAGTGCAAGTTACTTGCGTAGTTCCTATTGCATGCAAAATATGCTCCAAACATGTTAAACTTAGTAACAATAACAACTATAATAAACGGGCGAAAAAGAAATAATTTTTTTTTTAAAAATTATTGCGATGCCGACCAAAATTCGCGAAGATCAAAAATGTTAGGCTTCCTTTGATTTATATTCTAAACCTTCCTTCTTAAAATCCACCAAATATCTTTTCTCCCTTATTTTAAAATCTTAGAGTAATTTATTTGGAATATTTTCTGTAAATTTCTGAAAAGATATACAGGATGTATATGCACAGTATGGTTGGATTTTATAAGCACAGCATGAATAACTTTTGTATTTGAAGAGATATGGAGATGATCTGATTAGCAAAAAAAGTAATATTCTAAGAGCCTATTAAGTAATCCATTTTCAAGTATTACGTGTCGTAGCCAACTTCGATTAGAACCAAAAAAATCTGCTAATTTGTTTTGGTTGCTTTTTTTTATTAATTAAAACATTGAGGTGTGTTTTGAACTAATCTTCATGATCATTTATTATCCGTTTTA
This sequence comes from Oryctes rhinoceros, assembly GCA_020654165.1. Taxonomy (NCBI): domain Eukaryota; kingdom Metazoa; phylum Arthropoda; class Insecta; order Coleoptera; family Scarabaeidae; genus Oryctes; species Oryctes rhinoceros. The sequence continues at coordinate 311,604 of JAIOKQ010000001.1, forward strand.
GCACTTACTAAAACTAATTTAACTTTTGCAAATTTTTAGAAATTTATCCTAGGTTTAAAATTTTGAATTGTTCAACGCGCTTTATTTTGAATCTTTCAAGAGAGATTATTTTTCTGAATGCAAGATAAGACGATATGTAAACATCTTAAAAATTTTGAAAAGTTGAGATTATTCTATTTTTTTGGACTGAAATCACCAATGCCATCATGACTTTCCTTTTTGTTTATCGAGTTATCTGAAATTAAGCTTTGAAATTTTGAAACAAGCTTATTATACTTGCCTGTTAATGTTGTTCACTAGTGTCCGTGTTTACTAATTCAATTAATAATGCGAAAATTTCGAAAAATCTGATTTATTTTGTACGTGTATTAAGTCGTACAGGAACAGTCAAACATAGAGAGGCGACTATCCAGAAAGGAAAATTGCCTGATTGCGGAACAATGTCGCAATTAAATGGGAATCTAAAGAATTCAGGTTCGTTTGCTACAGAAATACTAATGAAGTGCAGTAAGAATAACGAAAGGAGAGAAGAACTAGTTTTAGTTTGTGTTAATGTCGATAAGTGTGCTAGAGAAATTTCGCAGAGCGTTGGTGTTTCAATAGACGGAGTTTTCCCTTCCCAAGCACTAGGACCTGGAGACGCAGAAAGAGGGCTTCAATTTTTCAACCTGCTATTCGGCCCAAGTGAAGGCAGATTCATATTTGACGAATATCATTTTGTGGATATAACTTACGGCTGATTCCAGGTTAAATTAGGTTTGAATATTTGGTGCCACATAATAAAGAATTGATTAGTAATGCTCATTATCTTTAAGGGTATTTTAAAAGGTACAAAGGTAAACAGATATGGTTTCAACAGGATGGATGACGCTCATGGCGCTATGGATTTAGAACTGATCCACAATTGTTTCTTCTTTTATATCTTCTTTTACGTGGCTTGGCATTTATGGCCTGGTACGTGGCTATATAAATTTATGTGCTCTCTATACAGGGTTACCTGTAAATAGCACGTAAGCTACTGAAATCTGAAGACTACGTATCAATGTGTTACTGAAAATTTAAAAAGAAATTTATTTGTAACATATACATTTTGTTCAAATTTTAGGGCCCAAAATGCATGTAAAGCCGGTCCATATCTTTGTTTCTCCTATATTATACAAATACCGCTGATGAATCAAAGTTAACCCAGATGCAAATAAAAAGCGATAAAGCATTGTAGATGCTATGACTAGTGAATAGTCTATTGAAATGCATTAGTCTGTCGTACAGCTGATGTCGAAGTGTTTATGTGTTTACATTGAATATGCTGATAACAGTGATAACCATATGATTTGCGTTCTTAATGTTTAAAGTTAATGCATCCGAAATGTCGGGTTTTGAGTTATTTGTAGTTATACATTCTTTTTCTTTTTATGAAATTTGTGGTGGTCCTAACAAGGACCGATCTAGGCGAAACAGGACAAAATAATTTATTAATGTAAAAAATGTTCGAAATGTCCACCGTGAGCTCTAATACAGGCATCAATTCGGCGACGAAAGTTATTATGCACACGAGTAAAATTTACCATGTCTTCGCGAATGCGTTGAGCTGCATTCACAGAAGGCAAGACGGCGAGGATAATCTAATTCCGTTAATCTTTGCACGTGCTGGATGTGATACGGATGAAGTAAATTATTTTTCAAAATTCGATGCACCGTCGTTTGAGACACATTTACTTGCTGGGCTAAAGTTGTAGTACTTATGCCTGCTTCCGCCTCAACGATGTTTAAAATATGCTCTTCTGCTTGCTGAACTCTACGTGATATATGACGGCCACCACCTTCGAAACGTGGAATTACTGATCCTGTTTCTCGAAGTCGATACACGGTTCTCACAATTGTCTCGGATGATGGATGCCGCCGATTGGGAAACCGTTCCGCGTACAAATTTTCTGCCGCAAGACTATTTTGTCCTGTTTCGCCATAAATCAAAATCATATCGGTGTATTCGATATTCGTATAGGATGCCATTGCAATTGCGCGTAATGACGGTGAATGCTATGTGCATACTAAATGGATATCCGAACGCTGCTTCAGCGACTGCCGGTGATTCCCATATGTTAACTAAGACAGAGTCGGACTCGAATAAAGAAAAATCATTTTCTCGTTACTACGTGCACATAGAACCATAATATTTTGTATTTAGGCATTACTCATGCGTTTCTTTCACCTAATTTTTTTTTTTCGTACTATATCCGAATAAGACTGTATAATGATAATTAATAGAGTAATTATCTTGATAAGAATTAAAGTTATCCTGAAGTACTTGCAGATAAGTATGGCTGAAATGTATTATTTAATGGTCTTGACCAAGTTAAAAAGCAAAAATGTTTTGAAGGGAGAAGTATTTGTTTAAAATCGAACCTTTTTGTTTTAAACCGTTGCCTGTTTAAATTTGGAAATTTCATTCAATAATATTGTAAATGACTTGTAAATACCAAGAATTAACTGTGCCGAACACGCTCAATCTCACTCCATCACAGTTTATTGGCAGATGAATGATATTTGATGTAAAAATGATGGTTTGTGGGCGGAGTTAGTCGATAAAACGTTTTTATTTTGAGCTATCTTTATGTTTTTCGGCTTTTGACCATATTTACAGACGGTGATGCTGAAAGCGGCCAATTTGTCTTCACTAAGCTTCTATTGGCAGATGTATTGTATTCGGTATTTATAACTCGTTTGTCAAATTAATCCCTTGATATAACAGTAGAGCAAAAATACCAAATTCTCGTTCATTATTACGCAGGAATGTATACGTCTAATTGGTTATATATTTTTTGCCGGTACCTATCCTAAGCATCAAATATCGAGCAAATTCTACTTACCAGCACGTGCATCAACCTTGGGCCTGAACATTATCGACGTTGTAAATAAAACGTATCTCAAATCTTTGGATCAAACGATATTGCGTTCAGAATTAAAGAATTGATAAAAACCTTCATTATATAATTTAATAACGAAACGGACAGTTTTGTATCGCCGCAAAATAATAATTTCTCGCCGAAAATTGACGTATAAGAATTCATTTGTAAGGTGAACACGTAATTGTTTAACCATGTTATTGGGGCAATAAAATTCTATTTTGTTTACAATCTACTCTATTTTTTTTTCCACGACAACGTTATTTACGACAAAAGCCTATCAGACCTCTCTCTGAAAATTTTTAATTTCACAACACTTGATTAAATCGAAAACAGATATCAACTTTCTTATTTCAAGTGAACTTAGTCTGGAATGTACTAACGTTGTGAAATATTTTTTTCTTCGATAATTGTGATGAATGTAAGCTTAAATATGAATATTTTTTGGTGATATCAACAGTGGCGACGCGTGCTCTTTGACGAGATGTCAAGGAAGGGAAGGGGACGATTGACAAAAACATGATAAGATCTTACAATGATTCATGAAAAAGCAGGAACGTAGGCACGTTCAATGGTATTTGTTTCTATTGTGTCTGAGCGCTGCCTATCCTTCATTCGAAAACCACCTATAAATTCCGAAATTAAATATAACAAAACAAAATTACCATCTGATACCAATTGGCTAGATCTCTAGTTTCGTCACACGACAAAATCGTAGTTTTTAATTTGACTCGAATCTTTTATTACAGACGCTCGAAATTGAAGCCTGTTTTACCACATTCCTAATCACTGGAGATGACAAGGGCAGGTGGAACTATTCCTTTTTTGCAGCGACTAGATAGACTCGTGTCTATTCGCCTCATGAGAATAGATTCGTGTTGTCTACTGGTGTCTCAGAGAGTCGATAAAACACGAGTTGGTCTAGTCTCTGGAAAAAAGTAATAATTTCATCCGCCTTCCTCCTCTCTACTAATCACACAATCAAATAAAATAACTAGCTGCTGTACTTTACAACCTTGAATATTCATTTATAGCAATTGATGAATCAGTGTGTGATACACAATTTTCCGATGAATTTGTAGCATATGAACGTTAATCGGCTCCCGAATTCCAGCATAAGTTAGCTTTTCCAGTAGAATCGTTCTGTAGCGTGGACATTTGGGAGATCCTAGATTTATTTTGTTTAGTTTAGTCCTATAAAAGGATTTCCACATATATAAGAAGGTGAATCAAGTACCTTGATCTTATAAAGGTGAGCTAGAAACTGACCATGGTTAAACGGGAAACGAAATATCAACAAAACAATCTTATTGCCGTTTAAGAGAAAAAGAATAATATCAGTCAGTGATTCGATTTCTTTTTTTTATGGGAAAACGTGCGGGGACTAAAGAGAAGTTGGATACAATTTATAAGAACCTTCGATGACTGCTGTCAGATGTCGATTTAGTGAACTTAAACGTGGACGAATATCCGTTTTTGATAAGGCCCGGCCAGGCCTTCCGATTGATATGAATGCGGATGATATAATCAATCAATGATATCATGTTAGCGGACCAACTGGTGAAGATTAGAAAGATTACTAATATAGTAAACATGTGTGTGGAACATCCTTCATGAAGAGTTGAGTATAAGAAACCTACTAGCGAGTTAGGTGCCGCGTTTGCAGACGATTGATCAAAAACAAAGTGGTGTGATAACATCAAAGCAATAGTTGGGGATGTTTAAGCGCAATACGAGTGGCTAGTGCGGAGTCGTGTAACTATAGATGATGCATGGATACACTGCTAGACGTCAGATGTCAGAGATCAGTGGAAAAAATGGTTTTTGACTCATGCGAACGGGCATCAAAGAAGGCGAAGATGATTCTATCAACCGGAAAAGTTACGAGGATATTTTTTTTTTTGGGATGTGTCGAACGTTAATCTATTAGATCTATAGAGAAAAAGCTCCCTTACTAATGAACAACAAATTCTTTACTATTGTGATAATGGCCTGACCCATTCGTTGGCAATTGTAACTGTAAAGCTAATCCAGTTACGATATAAATTGATGGTCCATCCATCCAATTTTGGCTTTCTGAGACTTCTATTTTTTTTCTTAACTTGAAAACTGCTGATTTGTTGTACTGATTCCATCGTTAAACTAAAGAGACAAAGACCTCGCCTAGTGAAGCGAAATATTTTTTATCATGATGCATTCATTCATGAGCGCTTGTAACAGTAAAGACGATACAAATTCATATTCTCCAGTTTTGGCCTTCCGGGACTTCTAACTTTTTCTTATCTTGAGAAATATTAATTTATTGACCGATTCCACCGTTAAACTAAAGAGAGAAAGGCCATTCCTACAGAAGAAGAAAGTTCTCTACCGTTATGATAATGCTCCGACCCATTCATCAGCAATTGCATCAACTAGTCCAGTTACAGTACAAAGTGGTGCCTCACCTACCAGCTACTTCAGATTTGGCCCTCTGCGACTTCTTTTATTTATCTAACTTGAATAGTATAAAATAGTTGAAACATCGCTGGACGTATAGAGTTATGAGAGGAAATAAATTTATTAATTCGAAAACAATTGCGTTGTCTTCATTAACATAGATATTTATCGTAGCAAGCTCTTATACATACATGTTTACGTTTGGTGACGGTTCAACAAGCTAAATAAGAATAAATAAAAATACATAAAAAAATAATAAAAATAAATAAAAAAATAAGACCTAAGTAATCCTCAATGCAATACTAAAAAATATCAATACGCTCAGGTATTCTTCATTTAAATTTTAAACAATTTTTATTGATTTTAAAAGATAAAGGCATCGAAACAAACTTAGTGTTATTTAATTTAATCTTGTTTACAATTTCAAGGAAATTTTCGATTCCCACCTCGAGTACCTACTGTAAAGTTTAGCGTCCATATTTACACGAGCTGTAGGTGTTGTTATAAGTATTTATTGAGAAATATGCGATTTAACTTGGTATCGTATCGGGAAATGTAATTTTTATTTTGATACTATCGCGGATCGCGATCATAAAAATTTTTACAAGTAACTACAAGGAAGAGAAATTTTGTAAACCTAACGTACGGAAAACATGAATGAACACCGAAGACTCGATAAGATCAAATTGCAGAAATAGCATGGCTTGTTTTATTCGAGGTATCGATTGGGGGAATTCACTATAATTAATAATCTATCTAATTGGTTGTTCGGAATTATCAATTGTCTCCTTTTACAAAAGTTGATAAAATTAAATTGTAGAAGATTGTGATTATTCTCCGGTAACTGCGTCATATTTTTTTAATAAAACTTACGCTTTGGTACCGAACAAATTAATAATGAATTGCAGTAGTCTGAATACTCAAATTACATCGAAAATCCATACCGACATTTGAGCTTTGGACATGACTTGTTTTCTTTTCTACTCGTTATGCAGACGTAATGATGTGATGCATTAGTTGATTAAGTTCTTAGATAAAAAGATGCACGTATTACAAATCTTGCTGATATCCGTATGAGAGTAGTCGATTATGTAGTCATTTCCATATTCTAGAAATCAGTATAGATAATAACAGAGTATTAAGATAAAGTAGGTAGTATTTCCGTGACGAAATCAAATACTAAAATTTAAACATTTATGTGAAAATGTAATTACAATAATAGTAATAATAGTAATAATAATAATAATAATAATAATAATAATAATAATAATAATAATAATAATAATAATAATAATAATAATAATAATAATAATAATAATAATAATAATAATAATATTACTACTGGTCGATGATTTACTGATCAATGGTTTATTGGTCAATGGATACCAGTTACAGGACGATAATATACAAAAAATACGTATAATACTAAGTGTAGCAATTGAATACAACAAAAAAAATAAAAACAAGTAAAAGAAAAAACACTGTAAATTCTTTAATTTTACTAAAAAATACATCATTATAAAATGTATCCGTTATGCGACACACGCAAGTGATAGGAGAAAAGGATAACAGATTTGTTCGAGGTACAGGAAGGGAGAAAGTAGGAAGAAAACGATGAAGATGAAGAAAGCAAGTCGGGACAATCAAGGACACCGCACCCTAACTGCCAAGCAAAACGTGCACTCTGTCGCTCCCGACGAGAAGCCGCGATGTGCATCCCATATCGAAGAAGAAGAGCACCATAATCGATGTTCCGCACTGGATAAATTCCATCAATCTTGAAAGATAAGAATTTGAGAAACCTCCGTTGAATCATCTCAATTTGGAGTTGCAGATAGATAGTGCGATGACTGAACAGGTGAAGCATATTCGAGTTTGTTTATAACAAAGGTATAAAATAAAGTTTTTAAAAAAGGATACATTCACAAAGTATCTGTAGGTGCGCATTACGAAGCCTAAAAAATGTGGCACAAAGCTCAAGCGACTACCAAAAATAACTACAAGATCGCTAACATTTATTAACTCTCAGAAGTGTTTGGCTGTTAATGGAGTAAGTTGAAGTAATTGAGTTAGATTTCTTTGTAAATGCCATATAACAGCATTTGTACACATTGACCAGCTGCTTTGAAGAGGTAAACCAATCGGTAATCGTATTAAGGTTACGCTGTAGCTCAATAACGTCATTCCAGTTATTAATAGCTATAAATATTTTTAAATCACCTGTGTTGGCTAGAATAGAGCAACATACAGAAGCAAGTAAATCGTTAACGTAGAAATTGAATATGGTACAACAATAAATAGATAACGGAAACAAGATGATAATATAAGAATTTAATTTAATAAGAAAGCTATTCAGATTCTAATATGCCACGTGATAAAAAATGTATATAACCTACTAATTGTATGTATTTTTAGTGAACAGCACTAAGATACAGAACAGTCCAGACCTTTGAGTGGTTATTTGGATCTGACTAGACATTGCTGACAAAAGAGGCACTTTTATAAGATGACATTAGCCCAAGGTCTATCATTTAGATTGTCCAGAACAGATCTTCGAGTGGCTATTTGTGTCTGACTAGGCATTGCCGACAAAAGAGGCACCTTTATAAGATGAGATTAGTCCAAGGTCTATCATTTAGGGGCCGCCAACCTGAAGACGAAACACTCAAACTTTTTCTTTGCAAGTGCTAGGCGCATACGTCAATTCGAAGGATTATGCTCTGCAACAAGTGGCCATATCTCGCCGCTATTAGGGTGATTCTTTTAGGAAACGTTTTAACCTGTGTCGAGGTAGTGGGGTGGTTGATGGCCTAGAAGGCTCTCCAGCATTGTAGTCTAAGTGCTGTGGGACCAATATCAGCCTCTCTATATCCATAACCATAACCATAACCATATCGCCCACAAGAATACAAATATTTAAATTGCCTGAGAGCACGTGGCTGAATATGAAAATCAGATCTATAGGCTTTGAGTCGTTGGAATGGCAGGTCTTACTGGTGAACTTTAAAATTATGTATATCCTGGCAAGTAGATACTTTCTGTGGAGGTGAAAATAAGGTGTTTGAATTATTATTTCTTATTTTATATATTTACCTTATCCCGGTTGAAATTTAATAATAAATAACAATATTATAAGAAACTTTGTTAAAAAAGCGAAAAAAGGTCTATCGCAATCACTTGTACAAAACTAATAGTTTACAGTGTATCTGGAAAGAGATAAACTTAATGTTATGTGTCTCATGTGACTGTGTGAGTGAAGATAAGCATTGTCTATAATGCGGTTTCTGAATTTTGCAGTGGTGTTGGAATAACATATGATACGATAAGACGGTCTAACCCTTTTCATGTTTCTTTAATCAGGTTGGTATTATATCAGGTGGTACCAATAAATAACAAATAACAAATAACAAAATAAATCTGAAAATAACAAATTAAATCTTAAAAACGTGACGTATAAAACGCGAAATATAAGTAGCGTGTCAGTTGATATCACTATATGGTGATCATTTACGCAATATTTGACAAATCTAATTTTGAGTCGAGTCGAAATCATGTATACAATTCTATATGAATTATATACACAAATACTATCTCCACTAACTTATATCACTATTAGAACAATATCCTGTGTATAACAACAATTTACATCATGTATCCATTGAAGTGATCCTTTAAAATATGCTTAAAGTTATTAGTGCCATCGAAATGGATGGCTGTCTTCCGAGAGATTTAATTCTGATTGCTACGTACATTTTTGTAAGCAAGCGTTGATGAGCTAAAACGTGAAATACCGCGCGATTGAAATTTTATTGAAGATTGATTGAAATTTCATTCAAGACTCGGTTAAACCTGAGTAACAATCTCCTTCTGAATGAGTTTCCGTCGCGTTTTGGATTTGGCGAACAGAAAATCAAATCAGACAAGTGTACTTCAAGGAAAAATTCAATTGTTTTGGAACTGAAATTGTTTGGTCTTATGGAATACAACCTTCATTTATCAATCCATATCTATGTGAATATTAGAACTGGCGGGCTTTTTTCCGACGTTTAAAACATTTGTTTTGTTTAGATTTGTGCCTGCACAATTCGGTTTCGTTGTTTGTTACCTTCAATGTTCATTTCTCCGTATGTTTGCCCTTGATTGCATCTACTCTCGGGTGAATTAGTTGTATTAAAAGCTTCTGCAACTTTTAATAAAGTTAATTACTTACAGAAGAATGCGCTAAGGCGAAAACTCATTTACAAAAAAAACCTAATAATTTTCAATACCTTTACATGTTTACGAAAGGCAGGCTTACAAATTAAAAACTACATTTGACGCAACAATTTAGCGTTCAGTTAACGATTTGCAAAAACTTTTCGACAGAAGGATATGAACATTTCAGCTCAGGATAGGAGAAATTATAACAGAAGATACACCTTCTATTACTGTGTTATTACCTTCTCCTGTAACCTATTTGTTTCAGTTGAAGAAGATGGAGATCCGATGAGTTACAATTTATTGTACACACGTTTTCTTCAACGTGATCGAGCTTATTAAAGTAAATGCAAAGTTATTAAAATAAATTATGGGAGTGTTGGTAAATAGGCTTCAAAGTTAAATGTTGATTGTTGATCGTCGTTACTGATATATGTTCTATCCGCAAAGCTTGGACGGGGCTAACACAAAAACTGTTGAAGTTAATTACAAAAATTTCTGTTTCCGTGTATTTTCGTCCATTTCTCAAATGGAACCATGAAGCATAGATTGCTTCAACGTATATTTTTCGAAAATGCTTAGAATATAAGAAATTGTTGATTCAGATAGACTTTTCAATATTAACTCTATCGAATTTCAGCTTATATCGTCGTGCAATCAATTCAATTGTAAAAAGAACCTGCTTTACAGAGAAAGATAATTCTCGTTTATGTTTATTAAAACGAACATCTCGTTGTCGGTAGGTTGAAAGGTATACCAAATATGTTGGATTATTTCTGATAACATAATATCTTGTTTACCTCCAAAATATTGTTATTATAAATTATTAAAGTCCTTTCTACAATTAATCGAAACAAATCGACTTATCTTAGTCGCAAATAGAACTGCTCATTCATAGCGTATCGCTTTGTATTTCGCTCTTTTCTAATCTTTTCATATTGTTTTAAAACCATATTTTGATTAAGTATTGTCTTGCATTTTGTAATCTAAACTTTTACTCAAACAACAACAATTTGCGCATATATGTAAATGTACCATCGAAATCAATTTAATGTGAAATATCGGTTACTTCTTACAATAACTAATGGGTAAGTATGTAGCGCATTAATAGACACTGCGTCAACATCAATACATGTGGTGGGCCTAAGAAGAAATTAAAACCTAAGGAAATGAATAACCTTCAGACTGTTAGTGCAAAACACGCCCAGGGGATATCTACAGATATGGGCTGCTTTCTCTTATTTCTTAAAGATTATAAATTCTTTCGTTCAACATCTCGCACTAAACATTTGCTTTTTCCGAATGCTGATTCTTGCAGTTAATCACTCAGTTTGGGTTTCATTGGCCCAATACCAAGCAATTTGTGATGATATTACTCGATTTATTGTGAAAGTAGCTCCACCACCCAATAAAATATTGTTTGAGAAAGGTGTTTTCTTTTCTTATCTGGTTCTATAGTATCTAGTTTGGTCTAAATTTTTTCATCTTATTCTTTTTAAGATATCGTTGAATGTTCGTCCTTGGCATGTTCAGATCTAAGCTAGCAACTAGCAACTTGCTACTGTCCATCTATTCTTTGTACATTATTTCTTTATGGCATTTAATAAAAAAAAATCTAGTTAATTTTTAATTGTTTCTTTTTCTAAATTTTAACCTAGCTTGGTCAGTAGATGTTAGATGTTAATGCGCCGTAAGGTGCAAAAAATTTTACTCTTTTAACGTTTTTATCAATAAACATTAATAAAATTCCGGATAGAACCAGTGGTGTAGTCAGATTCTTATCTTCTTTTTTATTTTTGGACGCGAAAGCTGATCATAGCATGCCTTGAAAATATAGACGAACTTCCGAAATTTTGTGTGAAATTAGATCTTTTGTGTCCATCGTGTACTCAAAGAAAAGAATCGTTTCATTTTGAACGTAAGATATAGGTTTCACCGGTTGGATTTATTTCAAACGGCTCACACTGTATATAAATTATTTACGTAAGTAGTATCTCCACTAACTTACACTACTTACACAATTAAAACGATATGCTGTTCGTAGAAGCAATTTACATCATGTATTCATTGAAGTGATCCTTTACAATATGCTTAAAGTTATTAATGCTATCAAAATGAATGGCTGTTTTCCGGGATATTTAATCGTGCTACACGCACTGCTGTAACGAAGCGTTGATGGGCTAATACCTGCTAGAAATATCTTGTGACCAACTGAATGAATGATGAGAAAATATGTACATTAGCAGACACTACATCAACATCAGCAAATCATACCTTTTTTGCAGCGACTAGACAGACTCGTTGTCTCATAAGAAAGGGTTCGTGTTGCCTACTGGTTTCCCCGAGAGTCGACAAAACACGAGTCTGTTTAGTCGCTACACAACAGGTACGATTTCACTCGCTTTTGTCCTCTCTAATGATGTGTCCAGCTAAACCTAAACAAGACACCTTCAGGTTGTTAGCGCGAATCTCGCTAGATGAAAGACCCATAAATATTGGTCCCCTTCTTTACGCGCTTAGTTTATGAAGCTGATATTGTATATTTCCTACAATCTATCATATTATCCAATGGCCTACTCTAATTGCTGACCAAAGTAGTAAAGAAAAAAATGTTTCAAAGAACGATTTAAGAATGAGATTGGAATTATGAGAGATCAATCTCAACAAGGAATAGGAAATAGTAATGATGGAAATAATCTTTAATTCATTCTGCGCAGTATACGTTATAGGTGTCGATGAATTAATTCGGAGATTTGCTATTATTACAGCGATATACAGTGATTAAAATTTATTTCTAGATAAGCCTAATTATACCTAAACCACAAAAAAGTGATAATCCTTTGAATAAGTTTCAGTCGTTTTTTTTTGAGTTTGGTAAACTGGAAATCAAATAAAACAAGCGTACTACATGCGTGATCTTGTAAGGAAAAATACAATGATTTAGGGCCATAATGCTTAAAAAAGGACGAAAGGGCGACAAGAGCAGCTGGTAGACTATGGTTGCGGAGTGTATTCCGTTCCATACGCTTCAATTCCATCGTGTATATCGTTGATACATTGTAATTGATCTCCTATTTGTGGCATCACCAGAGCTAATAATGTATAATAAATATTATTGTTTTTGTTTTTATCATTATCGTTAACTTACTACTTCAGTTCCTTAAAAGATTAAATTGTACTTTAATATATGTCATACATTTACAGAAAAGATGTACATTGTAGGCTATTTAAGATATTCGAATATTGTATGAAGCTCGTGGTATTTCCCGCATATTCATCTAGCTTTAGCAAACGAATCAATCAAATACATACTAATGTTGGCATCGATGTTGTGATCCGTGCAGACCATGTTGTTGCTGCTTCCTTTTTTCAGTGCTTTGTTGTTATTTTGAAATTGTAAAGTACTTTGCTATGTGCCAATATCGAAGTGATGACATTTTGGGAATAACGTTAGAATATTCCACAGGTGTTTTGTTTCATTTTCAGCAGACGAGTTGTGCAACGAATGAATGCATCAAATTACTAGAACGATCCTGTGAATGTAATAATTTGGAATATTCGAGAAATTGAGTTACTAAAGAAATCTGTCACTGTTATTTGGAATCAATTGAGGATCTCGCCACTTATGCATTTGCAACAGGGCATCGTGCTTCGTGTATTATTTTAGCGATACATATAAGTAGAGATATGAAATTATTATTATTTTGTAGCGACTAGGCAGACCAGCGTCTATTCGTCTTCTAAAAAAAAGCATTCGTTGCCTTTTTTACATTTTACATTTTACATGCCCTTGCGATCTCTAGTAACGATTCTGCAACTGAAAGGAAAACGCAAAAATAGCTTCTTTATGGTATTGATAGAAAACCATGAATGTTTCCACCTACCAGATGGTTACAGCCAGTTCGAAATAACTGTTAGATATTTTTAGGCGCTTCCTAGTGTCAAGTAACATATGCCTGCTGTTTAGAAAGCAGCAACATAACAATCCAAAAACTACTTGAACGAAAACCTGTTTTACTTAATGTGTAAGACGAGGATGAAAACACTATCTGGAGGAAATTGGCGAGAACAAGTTACCAACATTGATCCGCCTCGCAATTAAAAATAACTAAATAAATGATACTACAATAATGTCAAATATTAATGAATATATATGCAAGAAATACTAAAGAACTGTTATATGATAAACATTAGAAAATTATAATTATAAAACAATATATATGGAATATTAAAAGGCTGACGTTTGGATATCCAAAAATTATTTTATTTTTAATACCTATTAATATAATATTTTTATGGCACTTGGATAGACTTGACAGGAGAGCTCTGCAGTGACCAATTCCATTATTGCAGCGATATATTTTCGAATTAGTGAAATAACAAATTTTTCGATCAAATATCCTTACTAATGCTATCGACAAAGAATGATAAATTTAAGCGAATTTAGATTTCAGCTTTGTGTTATTCCTGAAAATGCCACGTACAGTAAAGATGCTCTTTTTCATGAAGTAGTTCTGCTACGAAATAACGGCAATAACTTGTTACTTTAAGAGAGTCTCCACTTTCTAGGAGACGTATTACAGTAAATCTTGGCAAGGGTAGGCTTAAAATGTTGACGTAGTTAGCATGATGTTGGATTGGCCATAAAAAACATTGGACTGGAGGGAAACTCGTATGCAAACGCTGTTAAACATTACATTAGCAGTTGAATTTAAAATAACAAAAAAAATGTAAAATTTCGTTAGATCCACATATGCGTACTTACTTACTTACCCAACGTGCAGCCTAAAAGTACTCAAAGACACAAACACAAACGGCATATGTGCACGCATTTACTTGAACAGATATGTTAATAAGCGGAAAACACGTACTGTTATCGTTTAATTATGTCATGTGCCGCCAATTACCCGACCTTGTTGCTGTATGTTTTCATATAATAATTACTATCACTTCGGCTTGTAAGATTTGCATTTGCCGGAAAAAAATGGTAAATTTGTGCGTTTATTCGATTCTTGTCGATCAGTTACAAGTTACAAATCATATTTATTAAGAAAAAATTTTAGTAATGTTGAACGAGAAAATAAACAAAACAGAATGGATACGATCAAATTATTAGATCAATTATCGCAGCTTATGTTATGGTTATCTATTGAAACATTTTAGTTTGTCATCGTTGGTCGGTACTTTAGTAGTTTGCGTCTTTAACGCGAGTGTGTGTGATTGATTGTTTAGTTCGGATTAAGTTGTCTCATCTTAAGTGAGATTTGCTAAGAATACAATAGCAAAGACAAGGTTCAATTTTCATTAGCGGCAACAACTATATATACTTCATCATATTTAATAATGTTATGTTATAGATTATATCTAAATCTATATAGTTTAATCTTGATTTTCCCGATGGGTGTAAATTTCTTTTGAGGCCCATCAATAATATTGTTTTAATTCCCTTACAATAGGAATGCTATAATCTGCTGATAGAGCTTCATATGAAACTTTTGATGAGAGTATGTACTTATAGATTCAGAAACTGAAAGGTACTTAGAAGTTTTTAATACGTCAACGTGCATATCCTAGATGGTAGATACATAAACGAGAACTACACAATAATTGAAAAAAAGTTGAAGCCAGTTTTTCAGTCTTATGGAATAAGAGCAATTGCGAAGAGTCGTCCTGGTGAAATGAAACATGAAATACAGGTTTCTCTTGGCGCTATAAACCATCTCAGCCTCCATTTGGTTGAGAAGGAAGCAACTATCAACTTTGTAATACCAAAACTTGAGCCATATGTTTTGAATGTGTGACGAATAAATGAATATAATAATTTTATAGAAACATATAAATCTGGTTAAAATTTTACAAGAAAGCCGATATATGTTTGAAGCAATTAGGTATATGCATAGGTAGAACTATCTCATAGTTCTTCCACAATATATGAAAAAAATATTACTTGATAATGAATATCAAGTTGGATGGACTAAAATCCTGCAAACAGATGCATCGTACAGAAAGTATACAGAATGCCAAACGACTTACAAATTGTGCAAAAAAAAACAGTCCCGTTGATTTGTACAGCAAAAGTGATGATTGCTTAAAATACTGGATGATATGTAGCTGTGTAGCTATGTAGGATTCCATGTAGCCAATGATTTGATGGCGACTGCTCGATGGAAATATTTCATCCAAAATAGCCGTCAGATTGTTAGGCGCTTCTGTGTCTGCTGCGGCTGTAGAACGCATATTAGCTCTTTTTCATCTATAAAAAACCGATATAGGTCGACAATCGCTTCGTTGATTGTCTTAGGAAAGGTTTCTAATTTCTTTGAACTATTTTTTATTGGTGTTGTCGCTAGGTCAATTTCAATATTTTTACGTCATTGGAAAGGTAACGGAAAGGCTAATTCGTAGACACCACATTCATTATACTTTAATTTATTAAATATCACAAAATCCAGCAATAGAGATATTGGAATTATTTCCGTTTCCGCTGTTATGCAAAATTGGCTAGCAAAAACCATTAAATTGTTTAATGTAATATTAGGTTACACCAAAGAGCCTGTTGCTATGCAAAGCAACTATAATATTTGCCAAACTGTCAAATGTCAGTTTTTTGTTTATTGTTATTTATGCACATTTACTAGAATGTGTATAAATGCTGCATAAGTGCAGCTAGTATACTGGTTCATTACTATTATCATGCATGCTCTTGCTCAAGTAGATCTATCTATCAGAGCTTGTGTGTATGATAGCTGCGATCATATCGTTTTTACAGTAAAGATTCCTAAACATTTGCAGGATATGCATAGGCAACATGCAAAATGTCGTTAATGGGAGGAATAAACCTGATGCTTCGCCAGCAATCCTTCAATATTCGGTTTCAATTTAAACTCGTAAACCAGCAAATTTTATATGGCCCTACAGCAACAACTACTTTAGCATATTGCAAAAAATTCAGAATCTGTGACCACAGTTTCTCGAACATACAGCAACTACAATGGTCTCGTATTCAACAGAGAGATACAACAACAAAATATGTTAGACGATTTTTTTTTGCTCTAAGCGATGTTTTATTGCATATTCGGATCGAAATATTTTGCGATAATGCAAATAACATTGCAAATAACATGCAAAAACAAATACAACAATTAAACAAACAAGGAATTTATTTATTTCTGTATTTCTGAATTTATGGAGGACTATAGTATTGTACAAGATCTTAATTTGCTAATCCATTTTACAGATAATTGGCAAATCCAGGATTAAATGCACCTGATTTTATGTTATGTCTGGTACCTAATATTATTGCGTCATGATCTTTGCATTTGAATGATATTATCGTAAGCAGCAGATAAGATTTTTCCGAGCTGGATACATCACGCTTCGTTTGGACATTGTCCTCGACGTACTTTGGTAAATTTATTTAGAAGTACCCCAAAATGTAAAAATAATATCCTCACGGTGCGTAATTATTGTAAAATTAATAATTAGCAAAAAGCCTCCAAGTGTCCGCATACCGCACAAAAAAAAAATAATTATAACCAATGTTTGCAAATTGCGTTCTTTTATGATAACAAAGCAACGATATTTACTACAGGAGATTATTTAGACGAAATTTACGTGATTGGTCTCTGATACTTAATATCAATAGCAGTAGCTGTGTTCTCCTTCCTTGTTCAAATTTTTCAAACCGATATAGGTCGACAATCGCTTCGTTGATTGTCTTAGGAAAGGTTGTGTATTATTGGAAATTATTGAATAAACACAACCAAAGTAAGCTACTTTCACAGGTCAATGAAGCGGGCGAATCGTATGACGAAGGTGCAGATGTAGATGAAATAGACGATAAAACAGAAGATGAAGCTCAAGAATTGGACGGAAATTTAGGAAAGTTGGCCTCCAACATTAGAAGCAGAATTAATCTGTTAATAATTAATTTCGTCCAATTCTGCTTCTAATGAAGATGAAGATGAAGCTTAAGAATTGGACGGAAATTTGTAAAAAAATATCATAATTTTATATATATAGTTCTTTTTTAACATACATATACCGTAAATACCTGGGCATGTACCTACAATTTCATTTCTATACCCCATAAATTGCCGTCACTGGGTATCACACACAATGCCCCGTTATGTCAGTACAAATAAAGAGATTGAGAAATAAAAATTGAAGCTACATTTTTATATTTAAACATTACTGCACAATCTTCTCATCTAAACATATGAGAGCCTTAAATCTTATAAGAAAGTTGGCCTGCAACATTAGAAGCAGAATAGGGCGAAATTAATCTGTTACTAATCAGGATACTAATTCAATTAAGCAACAC
The DNA here is from genome assembly GCA_020654165.1 of Oryctes rhinoceros. Classification (NCBI taxonomy): domain Eukaryota; kingdom Metazoa; phylum Arthropoda; class Insecta; order Coleoptera; family Scarabaeidae; genus Oryctes; species Oryctes rhinoceros. The sequence continues at coordinate 329,463 of JAIOKQ010000001.1, forward strand.
CGCTAAAGTTTTTAAAGAAATTATTAAAGAGTAATAAGATATTGTAATAATAGTTCCACCAACGTCAAGTTGACGAAGAAATTAAACGCCACATTGTATTATTGACGAATCTAAGCAAATTTTATACCGTTTGGAAAACTAAAATATAAAGATGATTGCGAAATTTTTGTATCTTAAAATCAGCAGGAAAGTCACCACAAATATTTAGCCAATTTAATGATAGTACGTGTCAGAATATCAATATTAAGCTTATATATAGAGAGGATAAAGGCCGATGGAATTATTACTTTTTTTGTAGAAACTAGACAGACTCGTGTTTTATCGATTCTCGGGAACATCAGTAGGCAACACGAATTAATTCTCATGAGGCGAATAGACACGAATCTATTAAGTTGCTGCAAAAAAGGAATATTTCCACCTGCCTTTGTCATCTTTGCTTATATAAGACATTAATGCATTTTTAAATTTCTTTGTGGGTTAAAGGTAATTATCTATTGTTAATTTAAAATGCTCAACCCAAAATCATGCGCCGTATATGGATTCTAAAAGTATTTGGAGGTGCTACTATGCCAATATGTAAAAAATTGTGCGTTATAAGAAAATGGTATAATGAGTTGGCGGAAAAATATAACAAGGAAAACTTGCATTGAAATTGTGCACATTATTTTGAAGTTTAGCGTGGAGGTACGGTGGAGATACTTGATTATTTTGTAGTAAAAGATACAGATGAAACCGGCAGCGATTCTTCATGTCTAACCATCCCAACATTTATGAGAAATATACTGCAATCTTCTTAGATCATAAATAAAACGAATACAAGAGTTTTGAAGTCTCTTAAATCTCTTAAATCCTCAAGAAGCACTAGAACTACACCTTATGTGTACAGCAATTGTAATGATGAAATCAGAGAATCGCGTATCATCATGGAATACAATCTCTTTAAGATGATACCTAAATCCGCAGAAGCAGGCAGGATTGCTAGTTTTTGGAAGTGGTATGACACGAGCACTGGGGGAAATGGCTGTTCGCAATACATTCATTCAACAAGTTTGTATCAATCAGTTTCGATCATGAAGTCGCCGCTTTTTCTATTATCTTTAGTTTAGGTGTTTATCCCCAGTTTTTCACTATAGTGTTGATTCTTTTTCTATATCGTGGTCTGGTTTTTTTTTTGTTTGTTTTCAATTGTCGTAGCGTCAAATGCTTTTCTTTTTTTATTCTTCGTTATTAGATAGAATATTTTTTTATGTACTGATAGTCAAATAAATTGTCGCTGCATTCAAGGACCACAAACAACAAAAGGGCAGATGTTTTTAGTATGAAAAAGCAATTACAAATGATATGCTTAGTATTTATTTATATAATGTCATTAATTTCCACAAAAACCTTGTATTCATATCAGGCGGTTTCTTAAATCAACAATTATCGCTCCTATTGATAAATATCTAAACTGATATAGATTGTTTTTATTGAGCAAAACTTTTTGATTAATGTTTGTTAATTTTGCTTCGTCAAGTTATAGTTTTTTTTTTTTTTCAGCTGGTGTATAGTATAATAAGTGCTAGATCCAAGTGCTATTATATATTTTTAGGAACGAAGTACAATAGAATGTTGTATTCCAGTGGCCTGGATAGTTCCTTACCAATTGGAACAATTTTCAGATTTTTAATTGTTTGTACTATACAGGATGTCCGATGAGAACTCGATATCAATTGTGTAATGAAAATCTCTGACTGGTTTGATATTTAGTAGGAATTCCCCCGCCTTATAGAAACAGTTTTTTAAACAATTTCTCTTTATTTGTGTTTTAAATTTTGGAAATTCTTTTTCCAAGTACTAAGCTGAGGGTGTGTTTAACGGTTCTATAAGTCTAGTTTTCATTGTGGCTGTTGGCAATCTATGGTAAGATGGCAACACCTGTTGTTTAGATCGCAGCTGGAGGAACATGTCCTCTTCCTTTCTCTTTAGGGATGAAAGCTGCAGTCTTGCGTAAACTAGCTGTTTATATATATATATGCCCATGGAAGAGATATAATTTTGTTTTTTATAAGCAGCTGCTTGCAGAGTGTTGTTTGCGTTACAGGTTCGATTGCACCCAAGGCTCTTTCTCGTAAGACAAAGATATTCGCATGTGCAGATTCGCCCCATGTATTCGAGAGTGAAAAAGTGCGTGATATGATACTATTGCTGCTTCTTTATTGCTAATTGATCGAATTCTCCGTATGGCATACAGTGCAGAAGAAACCGTTTCAGAGAGAGCATCGATTTCAGCTCTCCAGGTTAATCTATTATCCAAGAATACTACTAGTAGTCTTGCTGATCCGGCTGCTGTAGGTGTTCCATTTCGCTTAGATGTAAAAGGTAATTGAACGGTTTTTTCTTAATTAAGAAGAAGATTGTTCAAAGTAAACCATGTGATAGCCTCAGATAACATCATACGACTTTTTGCTCCTAGCTGTTTATTAGTAGTATACATTAAAAGACCAGATATTAAAAGGTAATAAAGCGTACTAACATTGCAATAAGGATGAATAATTGGAATCGTGGATATTTAGGCAATTGTGTTTCTTGTCCGGATAATATAGACAAATTAAAAAAGTTTATATAATATAGACAAATTACAGGCAGTAGCTTATTGTACGGTATCAATGTATTAAAGGAACCAATGTTTTGGGTTTTCAATATTTTAATTTGCATCTTAAATATTCAACCATGCGCTCTGCACATGGAAGTTCCTGTATACTTAGTATTTAGGAATATATACCCGGATTAAGAATAGAGTAGAACGGGAAACGTAATCAGAAGGAGTCAACATTTCATAATGATTCCAATATAAAAGAAGGCTATTGAAGCTTAGGTGTTAGTGCAAGAAAATTCTAATGTGCCACACGGAATGTTTCTAGAGATATAGGACAAACAGCAACTAGCTTTCGAAATGTTATTGATAAAAACACCTGGTCTGCATATCCTCATGGAAAATATGAAAAATTCATTCGGGTGGTTAATTTAACTATCAACAGTCTGCAACTCTTCCAATCTGGAAAAATTATTAATATGTAGCTGGAAGCCAATTCTGTAGTATTATGTACAGTATGAAATACAGTAGCGTACTTATCATTATTAATTATTTTAAATTATTGTTGTTACACTGTATTATATTTAAAACTACTTGCAAACTGTAAAGCGCCTTTCACGAGATTTATCGTATATTTTTGGCGTCTAAAAATTTCGAGCTCTACTTATTACTATTGTGATAAAGGTTATTAACTCACTTTTTATGATCTATTTTTTTGAGAGTACTTCTACTACTTGTATAAATTTCTGAGAGATTCAAACTAAGTAAATTGCGATTATGCTTATATATTCAAATGTGATGTAGCAATAGTGGTACCAAGCTGAGTGCGTAGACAGGTTAGCTGATGCATTTTCGTCCATCAAATGAGTAAATTGATAAATGTTTGTCATTAAGCATAAATCGAAAATCTCTAGCATGCCAATAGTGTAAAAGCGGTGGATTATTCATGAACTCGGAACATATATATCAACTTTCCAATAAGTTCTACTGTTTACCTATTTAAGACAATAAGATCAAAAACGTTGGATGCGGTGCTCAAAGATATGTACTATGGTTTGGTGCAGTCTGTTAATCTTAACTAATCTGTCTGTTAATCTTAAATAAACATTAACATTAAGTTAACTCCTTAACTTAACGTTAATGTTTATTCTTTATATATGTATAATTTGAATTTATATATAAGAAATTTATATAAGTTTTTATAAGTCTTTAAGGAGCAAGAGAAGAACATAGTGGATAATTATAGACCAATCTCGATCTTGCCTAATTTTATCAAGATCTATGAAACTGTCTTATTTTCCACTATACATTATCATACAAAACTTTATTTACTTGCTTTATTATGCTGATTTACTTGCTTCTGTATCTTGTCCTGTTTTGGCCGCATATCAACCATCTTTGTATTTCCGCATCGAAAGCTTTAGGCTTCGTAATGCACGCCTGCAGATACTTTGAGAACATACCCCTTTTCAAAACTTTATTTCATACCTTTGTTGTAAGTAAACTCGAATATGTTTCACCTGTTTCACCTGAGATTTCTCAAGTTGCTATCGTTCAAGATTGACGGAATTTATCCAGCGCGGAACATCGATTATGGCGCTCTTCTTGAACGATATGGGATACACACGGTGGCTTCTTGTAGGGAGCGACAGAGTGCACGTTTTGGCTGAAAGTTGGTGCGTGATGTCCTTGATTGTCCCGACTTGCTTCCTTCTTTGAATTTTCTAGTTCCTCTCGCATCTTCACGTTTTTCTCCTACTTTCTCTCTTCCTGTACCTCGAACAAATCTGTTTTCTCCTATCTCTTGTATGTGTCGCATAACGGATACATTTTATAATGATGTATTTTTTAGTAAATTTAATCAGCTTTAAGTTTTTTTTTTCCTTTTACTATTTAATATTGTCTTGTAACTGGAATCCGTTGGACAATAAATTATTATTAAGAAATTGGGATATTACAAAAAAAAGTAATGATTGCTACTCCTTCTCCAGAATTTATAGATCTTTGATATTTAAAATATATTGTGCATAGTTTGAAAATATTCGATTACTATAATTTTAGCAGTTACAATATGAAGGGAAGCGATTATAATTCTATTGCTTTAAGTCTAAACGTTTCGTTGTGATTACATTCTATCTTAACGGTCGAATATAATAATAACCGTTTTAGAAAGAATAATTTAACCTTTTGTCATGGATTATTACAATTAAGGTAAAATCGCGTACCCCGATTCAACTAAAAACATCATCATAACTACATTCGAATGGATGCCATTTCGTCTATGTAGTTTTGTTTTATTTGTAAATAGTTTACCAAACAAACTCTTTAAAATAACACCAATAACATGACAAAATGCAAGTTACTAAGCCATTTTAAATATACGACATGAAACCTGTTTCAAATAGAAATAATTTCGCTAATGGAATTATCTGGTAGGGTGATAATGAACAATTAAATAAGTAGCGTTTATTGTTACTTGTTCTTGGAAGTTTATCTGACCCATCAGAACAGTAATGTTAACTAATTAATTAAAATTGTATCAAATGCTTGGCCACATGTTAATGCCTACGATTATTCGAAAATTGTATAATTCAAGAGGCTAAATCTACAACTGATACTTCATCTCTCATTTCTTTATCAACGGCACTTCAACCGAAAGTTTTAGGAGAAATCGATGTTTTGTAATCCCAATTATAAATTAATTTTTGGCGTTGGTAATGTTTAGAATGTTGTTGATTTTTTAACACGTTTTTTTTTCTTGTTATGAGGCCCGATTGGGATCAGTTCAAAATCATATTGAAATCCTTTAAGGTAACATCTACACTATTGACATTTTGAGAAACGAGTTTTAACCAAAATTTGAGGCAAAATGTGAGATACTATTATTTGATAACTAAGAGTTTCAAAATCATTAAGGCTTCTTTAGAAAAGCTAATATTTAGAAAAATCGTTATATTCTTACAAGCGTATTTGTTGAAGTAAAGTCATTTATTTCCTTGCTATAGCGATTTTTAATAATAGTAATAATAATATTAATATGTGTAGCACTGAACTTCGTATCCCCCCTTTTATTTATTTCAACTTATGTATTGATTAATTATTTCCTTTGTTTTGTATGAACCAAGTTCCTGTTTATTTATGTACCATTCTGAATTGCCGTCACTTTAGGCGCATGCCTTTTCAAAATTTTCGGTACAGCAGCAGACGAGAAACACGGACATTCCTAAATTATTATTTCTTTTATTGAAACCACTGTAAAAAATATCTACCTTGCGTTTGTTATTGAGCAATTAACAATATAGCGACAGAAAGAACAGATAGACGCTTTGCAGATTACTTGCCACAGGGCATTAAATTAAATTGTAAATACTAAGCAAATAATAAAGTAATTAATCGAATTACAACGAACTTAGAATATATGCATTTTGGCAGTAAATAGTTTCACTAGAGTGAACGCTGTGGCACTAGAACACTAGAAAGCTGCAGTAAAACCTTCATTTTACTACTACTTCAGGTTTACTGTTAAAAGTGATTGCGACCAGTCAGTAGGCAACACGAACCAATTTCGTGAAGCGTACAGAACGTAGCGAACGTGGTAAAGGTTTTAATGAAGTGTTTCACAGTATGGTGGACATGTGGACTTATGTTTATCTCCTATAACTAATCTATTTTTGAGGCCCATTAATTTTCTTTTGCAACTTATGCGTTGAAAGTAATACCTGTCTAACGCGTCCTTCCGAAGAAATATCAATTTTTCTAAATGCCCTTTTCAAAGAAACTCTCTAATAGCTGTGATAGCAATAAGATGAATATTGTAGGGTAAATACCCTACAATATTCATTTTATTGTTTCCCTCACAATTTTTATCTTTAAGGCGGGTACCAAACTTGCGATAATATACAAAGATATCGTTTTGCGTAGCTGCGATTTTGTGAGATAGCCTGTAGGTTTCAATATAATTGTAAAAAATTTCCTGAATCGCGGCTCGTATCAAGAAAAAAGAAAAAAAAGAACATTAACAAAGGCACAATATAGGTTCCCCCAATACTGATTTTTAAACGACAAAGCCATTGCCTTAACAAAAACAACAGGACGATTTCTAATTTCTTTGAACTATTTTTTATTGGTGTTGTCGCTAGGTCAATTTCAATATTTTTACGTCATTGGAAAGGTAACGGAAAGGCTAATTCGTAGACACCACATTCATTATACTTTAATTTATTAAATATCACAAAATCCAGCAATAGAGATATTGGAATTATTTCCGTTTCCGCTGTTATGCAAAATTGGCTAGCAAAAACCATTAAATTGTTTAATGTAATATTAGGTTGCTCCAAAGAGCCTGTTGCTATGCAAAGCAACTATAATATTTGCCAAACTGTCAAATATCAGTGTTTTGTTTATTGTTATTTATGCACATTTACTAGAATGTGTATAAATGCTGCATAAGTGCAGCTAGTATACTGGTTCATTACTATTATCATGCATGCTCTTGCTCAAGTAGATGATCTATCAGAGCTTGTGTGTATGATAGCTGCGATCATATCGTTTTTACGGTAAAGATTCCTAAACATTTGCAGGATATGCATAGGCAACATGCAAAATGTCGTTAATGGGAGGAATAAACCTGATGCTTCGCCAGCAATCCTTCAATATTCCGTTTCAATTTAAACACGTAAACCAGCAAATTTTATATGGCCCTACAGCAACGACTACTTTAACATATTGCAAAAAATTCAGAATCTGTGACCACAGTTTCTCGAACATACAGCAGCTTCAATGGTCTCGTGCTCAACAGAGAGATACAACAACAAAATATGTTAGACGATTTTTTTTTGCTCCAAGCGATGTTTTATTGCATTTTCGGATCGAAATATTTTGCAATAATGCAAATAACAAATACAATAATTAAACAAACAAGGAATTTATTTATTTCTGTATTTCTGAATTTACGGAGGACTATAGTATTGTACAAGATCTTAATTTGCTAATCCATGCAGATAATTAGCAAATCCAGGATTAAATGCACCTGATTTTATGTTATGTCTGGTACCTAAAATTATTGCGTCACGATCTAAGCATTTGAATGATACTATCGTAAGCAGCAGATAAGATTTTTCCGAGCTGGATACATCACGCTTCGTTTGGACATTGTCCTCGACGTACTTTGGTAAATTTATTTAGAAGTACCCCAAAATGTAAAAATAATATCCTCACGGTGCGTAATTATTGTAAAATTAATAATTAGCAAAAAGCCTCCAAGTATCCGCATACCGCACAAAAAAAATAATTATAACCAATGTTTGCAAATTGCGTTCTTTTATGATAACAAAGCAACGATATTTACTACAGGAGATTATTTAGACGAAATTTACGTGATTGGTCTCTGATACTTAATATCAATAGCAGTAGCAGTGTTCTCCTTCCTTGTTCAAATTTTTTTATCGTATCAAACATCGGATCTCCAATCTTCGCATAATATCGTCCTATTACTTTTGAAGTTATTCTGATATGAAGTTATTCTGATAAAAAACGAGAAATATACTAATTATAATATTAACGCACTTGAAAATATTTGTGTGCTTCGACTCTACTTTTGGAGTATTAAATTTTCTTTCGAAAAACTGGTGTCATTTGTTTTTAAAGTATAATAATAATAATAATACGATCGTGAACATCATTTTCGATTGTATAAAATACGCAGAAATAATGCAAACTGATACAGTTACAGACACCTAACAAAAAAATGAATGAATGTCAAAACAAGAACTTATTTTCGTATATTTTTTTATTCTTTTTAATACCTCCAGAGTTCCGCGATGAACCATTACAATTCGGGGTAAATTGGAATTATATAAGTTAATGCTTGCAGTGCAACTGATTATTTTTTACACAACGAAAACATCTTCGATCAAACAGAAGAATTGTAAATTCCTATATTTATACTCGAAATTCTTCGCTCCGTCTGTATGTCGGTATGACGAACAGTACTTGAATATTTTTTTTTATAAATCCGTGTTATACTTCAAATATAATATACATACTTTGCCAAAATGTCTTCAATAAACGAAATTCAACGTTTAATAAACGGTCAATGAAAAAGCGTCAGCCTACAACACTTATAGAGTTCATCAGATTTAATTGAAAGAATTTGGGATAATTTTTTGTTTTTAGCTTTGTAAAGTAGCTTTCTTTGATCCCGAACCATTTTCGGTTTTTCAGTGCATAATTTACTAATTAAGCGATTTATATGCAAAAGTGTTCGTCCATTTGTATCTCTGAAATCTATGTTTAATAACGAGCGTGGAGAAAAAATACAGAATTAAAAAAATTGGATCAATTGCGTTAACTGTAAAATACAGCGGAGAATCCATCATTATACGGGCGTGATTTTGTTGGCCCGAGCCAACAACATACATAGGCCTAATTAATTCATATTAATTCACGCATAGTTAATAAACGCTAAACTACATAGGCCTGAAAGTCTTATTACTACGTAACTGATGGAGTGACGGATCGATGGGTGTATCTCAATGCTTTAAGAGTCCCATATGTACTGGAAATGTTACCTTAAAACACCGACATAACCTGGCCTTAGGAAACCGACGTGGCCTTAGGGAATATCGAACCAAAAAGAAGGAAGACTTCAAAAAGTATTCAGTTGAATAATGACAGAAGGTAACATGAGGGTTTATGGAGCTATTGGCTACGACACAAATATTAATTTTTAAAGAATATAATTCAATTTATTACCTTGTATTTAGAGTAATGTCTTATGGACGAATGGTTTTGCTTGATGATAAACGGTAAATGTGCTTTCGTATTTCCTTGTGTAACCTTCATTCATTACTTCTAAACCGATTCTTAAATAAATCAAAATACTTGTGGCATTAGTGACTACTATCACTAACACTATTAGTATTTTCATGCTATAGTTCAATCACCACTATTTTTTAAAGATGGATTCTGTAGCTCACAGAAATAACATATGCTGCATTTATAGTTATAGTTATATAGTACATCTTACTCATCAAGTGGAAACTCATTCTTCAATGTACTCATGGAAAAATTGTGTGCTTTTATTTCCACGAAAATATTAAGATGATAATTAATTAGTCAAATATCCAAAGGCCATGGATACAAGTTGAAAATGCTTCCTTTAAAAACACAAAGAAACTTCCAAAGGCAAGCCAAATAGTTTCTTATGTTTGAATTATAAAAACTACATTAATTTGTTTGCTGCTTGGCGGTACGCTTATTTAAGTTAAGTACTAGATTGAGTAAAACGTATCGCTTACGTATGCACACTGATCTGTATAATAAAATGTGAAATTTAGTTCCGATAAAAATGCCCTTCCACAAAAAAATATACGTTGTAATAGATAAGAAATTCTACAAAGATTCCTTCCCGAACTTATTAGATAAGCATCCGATAAATGACTGCAATGATATATAAAGTAGCTCTAGATCCAAGAGTGACATTGTCTCAGATTTTGGTACGTAGGTAAACGCTCATTTTTTTACCAGTGGTATTAGCGAGCAACAACATTATCGTTTGTCACAAATATGGGAGGTAAGTACAACAGATTTCTATGCATTATCCAGAAGAAAGAGAAAAGTAAATCCTACTTACGTTTTCAGGAAAGCTCCTACTATTTATCGGTTGCTGGCTACTATTAGCAGGCAGCGGATGTAAGTCAATTCGAATGCTAAGGGAAGTATTACTCATTTACTGATTTCAAAATTTTAGATTCAGAACCTGTTGGTACGTGTCCAGAACAAAATGAGGAATACGTAACATTTTTAACGGATTCTAACGATTGTACGATATTTTACAAATGCGAAACCGGAGTACCGTATCAATACCAGTGCCCTACCCCCCTTTACTTCAATCCTGAAATTAATGCGTGCGACTGGACTGTACAAGTAGATTGTGGTGCTGGAAATGGAAATAATGGTGGCGGGGGTGAAGACGAAAATGTAAACCCTGGAGAAAACGAAAACGGAAATGGTCCTACATCGGGAGAGTGCCTTGATGAGAATGGGGAATATGTTCAATTTCTCACTCATGAATCAGATTGTTCTCTCTTCTATAAATGTGATTGGGGACAACCCATTTTGCAGCAATGCCCAGATGGTTTATACTTTAACCCAACGCTGAACGTTTGCGATTGGCCCGAAAATGCAGGTTGCGGTAATGGAGGCGGTGGCAATAACGGAGGAGGTGGCGAAAACGGAGGCGGTGGCGAGAACGGAGGCGGTGGCGAAAACGGAGGTGGAGGAGGCGGGAATGGTCCTTCACCTGGAGAATGTCCAGTCGAGAATGGTGAGCTAGTCGATTTCGTTCCACACGAGACGGATTGTTCCCTCTTCTACAAATGCGATTGGGGACAATTAGTTTTGCAGCAATGCCCAGAGGGTTTATACTTTAACCCATCGTTGAACGTTTGCGATTGGCCCGAAGATGCAGGCTGCGGTAATGGAGGCGGTGGCAATAACGGAGGAGGTGGCGAAAACGGAGGCGGTGGCGAGAACGGAGGCAGTGGCGAAAATGGAGGCGGAGGAGGCGGGAATGGCCCTTCACCTGGAGAATGTCCAGTCGAGAATGGTGAGCTAGTCGACTTCGTTCCACACGAGACAGATTGTTCGCTCTTCTACAAATGCGATTGGGGACAATTGGTTTTGCAGCAATGCCCAGATGGTTTATACTTTAACCCAACGCTGAACGTTTGCGATTGGCCCGAAGATGCAGGCTGCGGTAATGGAGGCGGTGGCAATAACGGAGGAGGTGGCGAAAACGGAGGCGGTGGCGAGAACGGAGGCAGTGGCGAAAATGGAGGCGGAGGAGGCGGGAATGGCCCTTCACCTGGAGAATGTCCAGTCGAGAATGGTGAGCTAGTCGACTTCGTTCCACACGAGACGGATTGTTCGCTCTTCTACAAATGCGATTGGGGACAATTGGTTTTGCAGCAATGCCCAGATGGTTTATACTTTAACCCAACGCTGAACGTTTGCGATTGGCCCGAAGATGCAGGCTGCGGTAATGGAGGCGGTGGCAATAACGGAGGAGGTGGCGAAAACGGAGGCGGTGGCGAGAACGGAGGCAGTGGCGAAAATGGAGGCGGAGGAGGCGGGAATGGCCCTTCACCTGGAGAATGTCCAGTCGAGAATGGTGAGCTAGTCGACTTCGTTCCACACGAGACAGATTGTTCGCTCTTCTACAAATGCGATTGGGGACAATTGGTTTTGCAGCAATGCCCAGATGGTTTATACTTTAACCCAACGCTGAACGTTTGCGATTGGCCCGAAGATGCAGGCTGCGGTAATGGAGGCGGTGGCAATAACGGAGGAGGTGGCGAAAACGGAGGCGGTGGCGAGAACGGAGGCAGTGGCGAAAATGGAGGCGGAGGAGGCGGGAATGGCCCTTCACCTGGAGAATGTCCAGTCGAGAATGGTGAGCTAGTCGACTTCGTTCCACACGAGACGGATTGTTCCCTCTTCTACAAATGCGATTGGGGACAATTAGTTTTGCAGCAATGCCCAGATGGTTTATACTTTAACCCAACGCTGAACGTTTGCGATTGGCCCGAAGATGCAGGCTGCGGTAATGGAGGCGGTGGCAATAACGGAGGAGGTGGCGAAAACGGAGGCGGTGGCGAGAACGGAGGCAGTGGCGAAAATGGAGGCGGAGGAGGCGGGAATGGCCCTTCACCTGGAGAATGTCCAGTCGAGAATGGTGAGCTAGTCGACTTCGTTCCACACGAGACAGATTGTTCGCTCTTCTACAAATGCGATTGGGGACAATTGGTTTTGCAGCAATGCCCAGATGGTTTATACTTTAACCCAACGCTGAACGTTTGCGATTGGCCCGAAGATGCAGGCTGCGGTAATGGAGGCGGTGGCAATAACGGAGGAGGTGGCGAAAACGGAGGCGGTGGCGAGAACGGAGGCAGTGGGGAAAATGGAGGCGGAGGAGGCGGGAATGGCCCTTCACCTGGAGAATGTCCAGTCGAGAATGGTGAGCTAGTCGACTTCGTTCCACACGAGACAGATTGTTCCCTCTTCTACAAATGCGATTGGGGACAATTAGTTTTGCAGCAATGCCCAGATGGTTTATACTTTAACCCAACGCTGAACGTTTGCGATTGGCCCGAAGATGCAGGCTGCGGTAATGGAGGCGGTGGCAATAACGGAGGAGGTGGCGAAAACGGAGGCGGTGGCGAGAACGGAGGCAGTGGCGAAAATGGAGGCGGAGGAGGCGGGAATGGCCCTTCACCTGGAGAATGTCCAGTCGAGAATGGTGAGCTAGTCGACTTCGTTCCACACGAGACGGATTGTTCCCTCTTCTACAAATGCGATTGGGGACAATTAGTTTTGCAGCAATGCCCAGATGGTTTATACTTTAACCCAACGCTGAACGTTTGCGATTGGCCCGAAGATGCAGGCTGCGGTAATGGAGGCGGTGGCGAGAACGGAGGCAGTGGCGAAAATGGAGGCGGAGGAGGCGGGAATGGCCCTTCACCTGGAGAATGTCCAGTCGAGAATGGTGAGCTAGTCGACTTCGTTCCACACGAGACGGATTGTTCCCTCTTCTACAAATGCGATTGGGGACAATTAGTTTTGCAGCAATGCCCAGATGGATTATACTTTAACCCAACGCTGAACGTTTGCGATTGGCCCGAAGATGCAGGTTGTGGATCTTCAGGTGGCAATAATGGAAACGGTAGTGAAGAAGGCGAGCAGAACGGAGGAAATGGAGGTGGCAATAATGGGGAGGGATTTTGTGAAACGATCGATTGTCCAGCCGAAAACGAAGAGTTTGTTACCTTCGTTCCATTTGAAACGGATTGTACAAGATACTGCAAATGTGACTGGGGAGTTGCGTACGAGTTTACATGTCCAGATGGTCTTTATTTCAATCCCGTCAAGAACGTGTGTGATTGGCCGTGGGATTCTGGATGCACGATGTAGTTTTTAACTATTTTCAATGACGTGCAGACGGTAACTCTTTACTATTTGTCTATGTAACATTATTATTGTATGTAGCGGTGGTATTATTAATTTATTGCTCTATTATGTATATACGTTTTATTTGGTTGTTTGTGTATATTAATATGATGTTTGTTTACTATTAATAAAGTTCTTCTGCAACTGTATTATCCGTTTCTTAATTTGGTTGTTAGTTTTATAATGAGCAACAATATTGTCATATTTTACTTCATAGAGACGCTTCATAACTACTATCTATTGAAAGTTTTGTTAATATATTCACTTTTTACTTTCAATACAAATAAGGACTTGCTACAAGTCGAATTGGAGGTTTGATCGAAGTAAATAACTATCTTGAATAGAGCGAAAAGTAATTGTATGAAGAGCTTAGCCTTTAAACTTCTACTTAATTTAGAATAATCATGTCAAAATGTCCAAAAACCGACTATGGAATTATTAGAGTTGCTTTACTTAAGTCAACCGGGTTGCTACTGGTGATTTAGTAAACGATATTTCGGTCAAAGTCATAACAAGGAAGGTTTTAGTATATTGCAGGCCATGATTGATTTGCTTATTTTTGTTGTAATTACAATCCTACTATTTGAGTACGAAACGGAAATCAATACACTAAGTATACAGCAAATAAGGTTCACTTTACAATAGTTACTTCAAAAACAGTTCAATACTTGTAATTAACCATATGCAAAATGATTTTTTCGTAGTAAAAGTAAGCTTGCGCGTTTTTACACATGTCGTACATTTATGTGTTTATTAATGGAGTCCTATTTCTTGTGATATTGGTGTAGTAGTAAGTAAGTAGCCTACTTACTACTAAATATCTCTTTATCGTGAGATGCGCTACATCTTTGGCTGTCCTGCCTGGACTTCGGAAGGCTGTGATATAATCTGTGAGTACGTGCTCAGCAGAAATACTGTATAAAATTCCTCTCGCGTAAAATTTATCGAATTATAGGAAGGAATTCGCTTTTATTCAGACGGAGTACTGCACAACACATTCTTCAACGGCGGTATAGGTAAAGCGATATACACTCAGACGAATCGTCAGGTGAATCGAACGGCAAGATTTGTTTAGTTTCCAATTACGTAGTATTCTGCAAATGTTAGAAGCGATATATTAACATTGATTTCTAAAACACACTCCACATTTTCTGCTGTGACGGGTGTTTGTTTACCCGTTAGAGTTGCGGATAGAAACTGTACCGATTTCTTTTCACAAGAAGACCTTTATAACGTTATATCGTTCCAAATTTTCTTTATATTTTGTAAAAAGCATGAACAGGTTTCTAACCATGTGCTACCATCTTAGACGGAGGCTAAAGAAGCGCTGGCCATTTTCTTTATATAAACTAACCCTTGTAGGTTGGTGTGACTGATCAATTTGTTTACGTTTGGAAATTGCGCTGCTTTATGGAGAGCGTAAACAGTGCATGTATTATGCATGCAACATATTTTCGAGTATGTCTTTTAGTATTGTTGTTGCTTTTTAGTAAATTACCAGCTGTAAACATATAACAAGCAAAGCAACAAACTTCCTTGCGCTTCGTCACCCCTTTAAAGGTTTTGTTTCTACTAGTGATATCTGATACCGCCATTGTGTTAGCATTTATCTGTTTCAATATTTTGCTAGCTAATAAATATGGCTTTGTAAGGCGATGTGGGTATACTATACATTAGCAATGACGTGAATTCTGCTTTGGCTTATTGAATCCATTGTTTGCTCTGCCACCAGGTAGTTGTAATTGTCTCCTATATCGCTTTTCATGTACTTGTGCTGATTCAACAGGTATATTTGTCAGAACTTAACCAATGAATATTAAGTGATTAAATTCAATAAAAATTAAAACGAATTTTAGGAATGCTTAATTAGAAGATATACGGTAAACGTGGTATAGTAAATTAAAACTCGATAGCTATAATAAATTCAACAAAGATGAAATTCTTCATTGTTTACAATATTTTGCGGAACGCTGCACATACTTAACATAAAAGTAGTCATATGGAAATTATTAATGTGGTGCTATTCACATGTCTTCTACAAACAACATTCTTGTACGGTAAAAATGTTGATATTGCAAACAGTACATTTAATAATAATGCTAGTGTATTTTAATGTCGGAAATCGATTAATAAATGTATTAACGCTCGTCGAATATAACAAAGCACGCCGTCAACTCGCCTTCATCAATCCAACCCGTCATTCATACACATACTAACCGTACACGTATGAACCCCGATTTCGGGTATGTCCAACCGCTTCGAATTATATAAGCGCCGCCAAGGAGCGTGTACTCACCGGTCCAGAATGTGAATTCTTGTATTCGAATGAAACGGCCTTTACGGATTACTTAATTAAACTTATACGGTGCGGAAACTGGTGATATATTCGTGTTGTTAGCTAAACTTCATTTAACTTAACTTTATGAATTTTATGTACACTTTATATATCACTTTGAATGTCTTTCTTAACACCAGCTCCTGCGCCATTTCTTTGATGTCAAATCGGTTATCTCATTTTCTGAAGGAGTTTTGTATAATAAAGTATTATTTACTTATTAAATCGGGAAAATGCATACGTTATTTATGCTTTCATCAATAACTGGTATCGTTAACACTGGTATCGTTAATGTTAATCACATGCTACTAACCGAGAGCTAATAAAGTAAGACATTTACAAAGAAACTAGAATTTTCTTGAAGTAGATCACGTGCATAGCTCTCAATATTTAAACTTTTCTGTCTCAAATAATCTGTAGCGACTGGTGGTGTCGTAAATGGGAGGTCAATACCAAGCTCTCTGTTCCCTCCTACATCTGTTATAGTATAGCATATCTATTGGATATCGTGTACTGCTTGACAAAAAAAGAAGTGAGAAAATCGAACTGTTACTCTGCAAATTATGCTGCCGTTTACAAAATGTACAATGTTGCATTAAAATAAACATTAATACTCTATTCCTTTGGGATTCAAAATTCCTTTGGGTTATTCAAAAATGCTTCTTCTTTGAAAAATAGCTTGGAACATCTATACTAACGTATAAATAGGAACGGTGTACCCTCAATTTGTATAGCATCGACCAGTTTCAATAACTTCATAGGAAACAGCAATCAATCTCATCTCTCATTAAAAGAGAGAATCGCCTACTTAATGTTTGATTTGACGTTTCGCTGATCATACTATCAGCTTCTTCAGAAGATTTTTAAAGACTGGTGTTGTTGTCTCTTGCTCTTTGTTATACATATATCCCATTTCTGTACCACTTTGCTGAACCATAACCGTTCGGCTCCGATGAATCGCGTCCTTTGTTGTATGATGAGTCCGCAGTCTTTTCACGTGTTGCTGATTTTGTATCCGTCTTCGCGATTGCAGTTGTTGCTTTTCTTCATTATATCTATCGATTCGCTTATTTTCCTCGGGTAGTAGCGGTTGATCTTGGCTAATACTTTAACGTCGTTGTAGGTTATGCGGTCGGTACAGGTGTTATGCCACTGCAGATCCCAAGGCGTCTCACGTGACGATGAAAAAAAAATGGAACAAACTAAAATAAAATCAGGCAAGCCTTACAAGAAGGACCACAGGCCCGAAAATAATTTCAGCATTCACATAACCTAAGCCATTCAACTAACACAGCAAATCAATTACTGCAGAATTGATGCTAGACAAAAGTATCAATCAAAAGTAGCAAAATTGCTCCAAATACGTACTGCAGCTATGATAATAACAAACGAAATTTATAGGAAAGTGGGTACAAATGTTTCCGTCTACGTGGTTGTAATTCCGAACTCCTATAAAAGCTAATTATTCAGCTATTACAAATTAACAAAACAAGTCAATTACCGTAAGAGTATTAAAACAAGTCAATTACCGTAAGAGTATTAAACAATTTCAAACTACTCGAAATATGTACGACAGCTATAATAACGATAAACAAAGATGAAACAAAGAGATACAAATGTATCTATTGCTATCAATAATCCAAGTCAGTAAGGGTTTCACCAACTATCACGCAAATAAATTTAAATCAAAGTGCTTGATGCTACACACAAAATCAATCACAGCAAATCCTAATAGAACTAAGATAAGAATTAAGATCATAAGATAACAACGACAATTGAAAAACAAGCGTAAAAAAGTAACTATAACATGCTATATACAAACAATAAACATAAATATATGCAGCAAAATTAAATTAAATTAAATAAAAGGTTAGTACATTGGCTAGTTTACACCAAACAATTTTTTTACAGTACGTTCGGTTTTATGTAGGTATATACATATTATTTATCGTTCATACGTTGTCTCTGCCGTATTTCTCCGTTAATTTTTAGCCTGTACTGCATAAGATCTTCTATAATAATAATAATGTTAGTCCGTCGAAATAGTTCTGATTTGCAATTATAAGAAAAAAGCTTAACAATCACTAATCGTCAGTGTTAGATCCTTAAAATTCACACTGTTGCGCTTTTCAATAGAACCATCGGTAATACTGACATTTAATTTGTTCGATATTATCTCTTTTACAACTTCTTCAACATTTTCCGTGTTTTCTTCTTTTATTTCGAATATATGGACACTATTTTATGGACCATATTGCCTCGAGCCTATCGCTTTTTTCGTTGCCTTGGGTTTTTTACCATTTGATTTTTTTTCTTTTATTGTGTTCTGCAACAATGCAGTTTTTGTTTCATACAGCTGGACGATTTTACTTTTTAGTATTAATTACTTCCCTAATTGAAGATGAATGAAAATAAATGATTCCTTGTTGAAGGGTTTAGATAATTAAGTATTCATATTCAGCTATCTGCGCTTGTGAGAACACAATTTTTCATCTGATTTTTCGATCACTTTTTCACGAATAAATCGGTGATAGATTATTGGCGTACTTATTAGATCAGCATAACAAGCGTAAAAATAAGCAGCAAACTATACAATTAAATGAAACTTTTCGTAAACCGTGTAATTGCATGTAATTCTCTTTCGCTATCTTGATATTATTTCAAAAACAGTTACTTGTAATTAATCATATGGAAAATGATTTTTTTTATATATATGTTTATGCTAATACATATTTTTTTCAGTTATTTGGTGGTAGGGTTCTATTTTCTGCGGTATTGCTTGGGTAGTACGTAAGCTACTAAATATCTCTGTATCGCGTTGTTAGAATGTACTCATACGAGTCAGAAACAACAAAATAATACACTGTTTAAGTGTTTCAAAGTATACTAAAGTCAATAAATTTGTTCGTTTACGAAACGTTCGCTTTCTTGGTCCGTTTGTGGGGTGACAAATTTTTGGACTAGTTCGAAAGAACATCAAAGTGTCACATTTATTGAGAAACCAGCGGTTTATCTGGCAGATTTTCTTAATAATTTATGGCGATCTATTTATTTGAGTATGCTCTATGAACATTGTTAGCAACGTTGGCAATAATTTTGCTGGTAACTCGGTCTGTTTCTGTTATCTCTTAAACCATACAAACCTCTGTTATTTGCTTTGGCGCGGTTGTTAAATATCCGTTACAGAAGCAATTTCTTGGTTTTAATATGGTTCTCAATTTCTAATTTCTTTTATCATTGCTGAAAGGATGACCCAATTTTTTGAACGAAATTTACTTACAAAATTTATAGGCAAAAATAGTCATCCGCTTGTATCTTTGAAACCTAGGTTTAATAGCATTTATTTTATATACAAAACACACCATAATATATCCTCCGACTAGTTATGTAAACATTTCCAAGCGGGGAAATTTTTAGAAACAAGTAAAGTTTTGCATATTGAACTCAACTGAGCAGCAGCGCGTGGAAAGAAAAAGGAAAAGAGATTAAAAAAATATATATTTACTGTAAAAGATGGTGGAAGATCTATCATCGTATGCAGATGTGTATCGGTATCTGGGATGAGCAATTACTATATAATTGACGGAAAAATGGGCAAAAATCAAACGTGACCTTAGGGAGTATCGAATTAAAAACATGGAAGACTCCACAAAGCAATTTATTTAAGAATTGCGGAAGGCAACATCGGGGTTCATAGAGCTACTGGCTAGGGCATAAATATTAATTTTAAGATCACATAATTTACTTCCTTGCATTATGTTTAGAGTAATTTTTCAAATGCTTTTGCTTGCTCGAATTTAATGCTGTTTGTATGGTCATCTTAATATTATTTATATCTTATATAATTTACGTTAGTAAACAGTTTTGCATGTTAAATATTTCCTTAAGTCGACTTCATCAACTTTCGCCTATAGCTGAAGTATCGATTTAGTAAAATATTGCTTTCTTAATACATCCATTTTGTTTAAATTATGAGATTAAATAAATCGCTGATCTGAGCAATAGAGAACTCTCAGAATTTATACAACGGAATCGATCATACACATACGATCAATAATCGTAAAATAACAATCGATTTTCAAAAATAGTAGCCAAGACAAATTTTTATCTTTAATGATGGATTCCGTAGCCCATAGATATGCATAACACTGGGAAACTACATGTTGCGTTCATATTTAATCAATTAATTAAACATATTGCTCGAAAAGTGGAAACTCATTCTTCATACCTGCCCATATTTCTCAAAATTTGAAGACCATGATGATAATAATTCGGATACACAGCGACTACGGATATTAGTTGTAAATAGTTAAACACCAGGAAATTTTCAAAGGCTAGCCAATTAGATTGTTAGGTTTGAATTATTGAAGCTACATTGATTTGCTTGCTGTATGGTAGTAAGTTTACATAAGTTAAGTATAAGGTTGAGCGGCACGTGTCACTTACATATGCACACTGATCTGTATAATAAAGTGAGAAATTTAGTTCCGATAAAAATACACCTCCATAACAATATACGTTGTAAGAGATAAGAATTTACACGAAGATTCTTTCCCGAACTTATTAGATAAGCATCTGATAATTGATTGCAATGGTATATAAAGCAGCTCTGGCTCCAAGAGGGACATTGCCGCAGATTTTGGTACGTAGGTAAATCTTACTTGTTCACCAGTGGTATTAGCGAGTAAGAACATTATCGTTTGTCTGGAATATGGGAGGTAAGTGCGAAAAATTCCAAAGTTAAATAAAATACACACATATATATATATATTATGCAGAAATTAAAAGTAGATCATACATACGTTTGCAGGAAAGCTCCTACTATTTATCGGTTGCTGGCTACTATTAGCAGGCAGTGGATGTAAGTCAGTTCGAATGCTAAGGAAAGTATTACTCATTTACTGATTTCCAAATTTTAGATTCAGAACCTGTTGGTACGTGCCCAGAACAAAATGAGGAATACGTAACATTTTTAACGGATTCTAACGATTGTACGATATTTTACAAATGCGAAACCGGAGTACCGTATCAATACGAGTGCCCTACCCCCCTTTACTTCAATCCTGAACTTAATGTGTGCGACTGGACTGTACAAGTAGATTGTGGTGCTGGAAATGGAAATAATGGTGGCGGGGGTGAAGACGAAAATGTAAACCCTGGAGAAAACGAAAACGGAAATGGTCCTACATCGGGAGAGTGCCTTGATGAGAATGGGGAATATGTTCAATTTCTCACTCATGAATCGGATTGTTCTCTCTTCTATAAATGTGATTGGGGACAACCCATTTTGCAGCAATGCCCAGATGGTTTATATTTTAACCCAACGCTGAACGTTTGCGATTGGCCCGAAGATGCAGGTTGCGGTAATGGAGACGGTGGCGATAATGGAGACGGTGGCGACAATGGAGATGGCGGCAATAACGGAGGTGATAATGGGAACGAAAGCGAAGAAGACGAGAATGGCACACCCTCAGGAGAATGTCCAGCCGAAAATGGTGAGCTAGTCGACTTCGTTCCGCACGAGACGGATTGTTCCCTCTTCTACAAATGCAATTGGGGACAACTGGTTTTGCAGCGATGCCCAGATGGCTTATACTTTAACCCAACGCTGAACGTTTGCGATTGGCCCGAAGATGCAGGTTGCGGTAATGGAGACGGTGGCGATAATGGAGACGGTGGTGACAATGGAGATGGCGGCAATAACGGAGGTGATAGTGGGAACGAAAGCGAAGAAGACGACAATGGCGCACCCTCAGGAGAATGTCCAGCTGAAAATGGTGAGCTAGTCGACTTCGTTCCGCACGAGACGGATTGTTCCCTCTTCTACAAATGCAATTGGGGACAACTGGTTTTGCAGCGATGCCCAGATGGTTTATACTTTAACCCAACGCTGAACGTTTGCGATTGGCCCGAAGATGCAGGTTGCGGTAACGGAGACGGTGGCGATAATGGAGACGGTGGTGACAATGGAGATGGCGGCAATAACGGAGGTGATAGTGGGAACGAAAGCGAAGAAGACGAGAATGGCGCACCCTCAGGAGAATGTCCAGCTGAAAATGGTGAGCTAGTCGACTTCGTTCCGCACGAGACGGATTGTTCCCTCTTCTACAAATGCAATTGGGGACAACTGGTTTTGCAGCGATGCCCAGATGGTTTATACTTTAACCCAACGCTGAACGTTTGCGATTGGCCCGAAGATGCAGGTTGCGGTAATGGAGACGGTGGCGATAATGGAGACGGTGGTGACAATGGAGATGGCGGCAATAACGGAGGTGATAGTGGGAACGAAAGCGAAGAAGACGAGAATGGCGTACCATCAGGAGAATGTCCAGCTGAAAATGGTGAGCTAGTCGACTTCGTTCCGCACGAGACGGATTGTTCCCTCTTCTACAAATGCAATTGGGGACAACTGGTTTTGCAGCGATGCCCAGATGGTTTATACTTTAACCCATCGCTGAACGTTTGCGATTGGCCCGAGGATGCAGGTTGTGGATCTTCAAGTGGAAATAATGGAAACGGTAGTGAAGAAGGCGAGCAGAGCGGAGAAAATGGAGGTGGCAATAATGGGGAAGGATTTTGTGAAACGATCGATTGTCCAGCAGAAAACGAGGAGTTTGTTACCTTCGTTCCATTTGAAACGGATTGTACAAGATTCTGCAAATGTGACTGGGGAGTTGCGTACGAGTTTACATGTCCAGATGGTCTTTATTTCAATCCCGTTAAGAACGTATGCGACTGGCCGTGGGATTCTGGATGCACAATGTAGTTTCCAACAACACTTTGCTATTTCCTGATGTAATATTATTACTGTATGTACTGGTAGTAGTATTAATTTATAGCTCTATTACGTATGAGTTTTGTTTGGTTGTTTGTATATTAACATTATGTTTATTTGTTTACATATAATAAAGTACTTTTGCAATTGTATGATCCTCTTTTAAGTGTCATTGTTATTCCGACGATGAGGAACAACATTCTCATAACTTAAAGGTTTTGTCTTGTTCTGGCTTGTCGACGTGTGTAAACTGTTTAGTGAATGGTTTGTTAAATATTTTGATTTTTTTGCTTTTAGTAAAAGTAATGACTTGTTGCAACTCGAAATGTCTGTCTGATTAGTGTAAGTAATTATTTTGAAAGGAGTGAAATGTAATTGTTATCTGAAGTAGCTTTTAAGCTTTCACTTAATCGAGAATAATTATGCCAATATGCCGAAAATCTTGAAAATGATTATGGAATTACTAGAGATGCGTTACTTAACTGCTCCGGGTTGCTGAAGGCGATTTAGCAATCGATATTTCTTCCAAAATCATAACAAGGAAGGTTGAACTATATGCCAGAACACAACCCATGATTGATTTGCTTGCTTTTCTTGTAATCAGAGAATATCATTTTTCTGTAGTATATAGCATATTCCAAAAACAATTCAATATCAATGGTTAACCTTACGCGCTATGATTTTTTCGTTTATATTAAAAATATGTTTGCGTTAATACAGATGCCGTATTTTCTTTCGTTTATTTAGTTAGTTTAGAGTGCTATCTTCTGTGTGGTATTGCTTTGGTAGTATGTAGGCTACTAAATATCTCTGTACCGTGAGATGGGCTATGTCGTTAGCGGCCTCTTCTGGATATGTTCATACGAACCAGAAGCGAAACAATAGATCTCCGTTCGGGAGTTCCAAACCAAACCAAAACCAACAAATTTGTTCCGTCAGGAAGCGTTTCAAAAAAGCGACTGCTTTTTTGTTACGTAAATCTTGACCTGTTGCTACCGTTGCGTTTGAGTATCGGAAAACAGTATACGCTAACTGGTATACAATAATTTGTGCTCTTCAAGCCTTCGATAAAATCAGAAAAAACACCAGCACCAGCGCACAGCACGTCCAACAGTCGATTACTTAAAGGAGAATAACATTGAATTGTGCGCATTGCCCTGACTTACTTCTTCCATTTGTCTTTTGCCAAAGACAAATTGTGCAGTGAGCGATCTTCGACACTGGAAGAGGCCGGTGAAGCATTTAAAAGGCATGTTTGTAAGATACCTAATTCAGATTGGGATAAATGTCCTGACAATTGTTTTCTTCGAATGCGAATGTGCTTAATACTTAAAGGCGAATTTGTTGAGGAACAATAAGGTGTTTTGCTATTTTCGATAAAATGCGTTTTTTTCTTTTTCGGGAAATTTTTGGTAATATTGCTTTACTTAATAATTACAACAAATACCTTGGTTTTAACCTAACTATTTTGTGGCGTCCTCACAACTATCCATCGATGGTAACAGGGATGAGTTGTTTCTAGATTAAAGAACTCCATTGTTGACTTATCTACTTTTAATCCATTTTCGAGAACGCCACGAGCTTCAGTAGGAAAACTTTAAATTCTCTTAAGATATATTTTAATATCGCTAATTAAGCCTAAATGCCTGAATATTAGTTTAGTAGTAAAAGACCACAAGGGAGCTCTTTTGTGAAGTTTTGGTTACTGCTTCAAATAAATATAAACACTCGGAATTTGTGGCAGAATCTCGAAGATTTGAAAATAAAAATATCGAAGTTAATTTGCTTTTTATTTGTTCATTATTTGAAATCATTTCACATCGCTTTTTTTTAGTAGCTTTTAAATTTGGTTAAACACAGAGGTACTTCACATTTTTTACAATTAATTCTTGAATGTCCACGATAGGTTTCAAGTTTGCAGCGTTGTTCATGTCTTGTTATATATTCCGGCCAGTGTTTGTGGCTGCAGGAGAACTTCTGGAAATGTTGGAAATAGATCGACATCGTTTAGATGTTTTATTGAGAAACCAGAAAATGCCGGTCTTCTTGTTATCGATGTTCTGGCTCTCTTTATAACTTCATTCTTTTTCATATCGAGCTGAAATTCGAGTTAAGCATATTGCCGATATGTAAATTGTAAATATGATATGTAAATAATCGAAAATAATTCTCAGTATACTTTCTTGAATGGACGAAGATACGGTTAGAATAAAAAAATATATAGATAGAATTATTATTGTTGAATGCTGTACCGTGGTTCTTCGTATCTCATCTTTTGACTTCGTCTTCTAGTTCAGTTGCTGCAAAGTTTGATATTAAGGTTATGGCTAGCGTACTGCCTGAATAATCTCATCTTTTGGCACCGATGAGCAACAGCTACTACAACCAACTTTCTTGAGTTCTTTTTTCCGATTTTATGGACACTGTTGAAGTTTGTTAGTTCTAAACGTTTCTACCAGAAGAATGCAATTTTTAAACATTTTTTGTTGTATTTTTTTAACAACAATTTTTGAACAAAGAGTAGTGAAAAGATTGTTACAAATTAACGTGTTTCCTCCATGTTTGGAGTTCGATTTGACAATTTTGTACGAGCAGTTTCCGAAATTCAATTCACGAACAACAAAGTATAGTTGTTCCTAAGGAGAAACCTAAATACCAAATTGTATGTGTTTTTGTAGAGTTCCGAGATTGTTGCTTTCTTTTAAAGAATTTAGGGTTTCGTGTTGAAACCGCGTCGTAATTGCATGCAGAAGAAGCTCAATGCAACTGAGAGCGAAACGTCGGCAGACTCTTGCAATTACGACGCGGTTTCAACTCAAAAACCTAAGTTCATTAGAAGATACCAAATTTGATCTTTCTAAGTTAAAAAATTACGAGACTTCTTCTATTTTATACCGTTAAGGATTAAATTTCCAATATTTAACACAGGAAGGAAGGAAATTTCCTTCTGCAGTAAAGAAACAAAAATGTGTTTGTGATTTCAGTAGTTTCGACTATGCGTTGATATATTTGTCAACCAGGTCTTCTCTCTTTATAAAATTAGCAAGGTGGCGATAAACATTCTAATGTTTTTATATGTATTTCTTGGATGAAGGATCTACGATGTTTGAAACAACAGATATTGAATATGAAAATGAGAAAGTTATAATTTTTAATACATAAAATAGTAACGATATTTGAAGTTGAAACGAATTTTGGGTTGCCTATTTTATACGTTATCGTTTTAGTGTTGTTTCAAAATCTGCTATTTTGTATGAAATTTGATACCAAAACGTTGCAAATATATGCTACATGACTTGGCAATTGCAACACCAAGAATGATTGCGACTGTTTCAACTTGTTTATATTGTTTCCTTCTGAAAATATTTTGTAATATGCTGTATTTAAACAGTATGTAATTCTATTAAAGAAAAGAATAATTGAATGTATGTACAATGGCCGGTCTATGTTTCTTACCACCAAATATTGATACTATCTTCTGCGTGGCAAGGCCAAGTATTTAGAATCGGCAAATAAAAGCACAAAAAGGCGTTTATTGGGAATACCCATCGCAAACTAGAATGGAAGTAGTAAAGTATAGCTGGGAATGCTGGAATAATTCAAGCTCACGGCTATGAGTGGTAGAAAATATAGATATATCGCCTCAGATCATCGTCCGTGCAGTAATTAACCTTTTCTTTGAAAAAAGTGGTTGCAGTACGATTATGAGAACAAAAGGACAATTTAAGGCTTTTGAGTTAAAAAAAATATTTCCTTATTTCTGCGTCCCAAAAATACTTAGTTAAAAGAAGGAATTTCCATTAGATGGACCCTTATACTCGATATGCCAAGAAGAGATGTGGTATGAGTAAATTTTGTACGACAAACGTCTAAAGGTAGTGTCAAAATACATGTAAAGTAGTTAAATAAATGTAATTTGTTAAAGAAAGGGAGGCTCGTATAATACTGGGACTTTTTTTTAATCAGGCATCCTCTTTTGGAAGGGTAATAGTAATATAAGATCTGTATCTAAAATATCTTAGGTTTATAAATAATGCTTAGTTTCGTACAAAAACCGTGAAGGGTAAAAGTTTTTCATGATGCAAATAAAAACCTACATTCGGTTGTTCACGTCACACAAGATCGGGATTGCTATTTTCTAAATATTAAAGAGATTGTTTAAATTTGGAGTTGTAGTGATCAGATTCCGCTACCTGCAATACCAATTATTGCGATTTTGGATATCCCTTGTCACCTCATATTTAATTTTCTTGGATTCCACTTGATATTTGGTATTTCCTTCAGTATATTGAAACTCTTTACCGGTTCTCATGACTAGAGAGGATAAGGGCAGATGGAATTGCAACGACTAGACAGACTCGTGTTTTGACTCTCGGGGAAACCAGTAGGCAACTGGTATAGTAAGCACGTGTCTATCTAGTCGCTGCAAAACGGAATAATTCCATCTATCTTTGTCATCTCTACTCATGATCATCCAAATTGTTGATTTACAGTATTTAATTTCTTTTCTAAATAGAAATTCTATCCATTTTTGCAAAAATCTTATGAAGAAGTGTAAAATGTGCATTTTAAAGCTACACATCTTTCTTTTTAATGCACTTATAAAATATAAAATTTATTCTATACGTACGAATTTAACTAAACGACTTAAATTCACCTGAAAAACTTTTTAAAATCACGAACGTACTTTACTTCAATGTAAAAAGTGATTTTCAGTTCTTTTTCTTATTGAGGACTATTGAGAACTTTTTCCCATACTCTATATATACTGTCGTTGCACTGTAAATATTTTTTCTTGATATACATATATGGTCAACGATTTCAACCTAAGTCAGAATTAGATGTGGATGTTATACATGTTTACCTAAATTAACTTACATCCTTAGATACTATTTTATTATGTAAGTTTCTTGCAAAATCTACATATATCCTCATTGCAATAACGTTTTCAATTACAACTTGACTTCAAGTCTACTTGAATAGAAATTGAAGTGAAACAAGAAGAAAACAAACAATCTTCAACGGGATTACGTAAAACCGCCATACTAATTTATTCTATCCAAATACGAAACAAAACAAATATATATGCTATTTAAAACTTTACTTTATTTAAATGAATACAAAAGAATTACGGGCTATTACATCCAGCCCTCTCTGGATAATCGCAAACATTCAAGGTAGGATTAAAGAATAACCCAGCCGGACAAACAAATTCGTAAGCAAGTCCCCAATTGCATTTACAGAATCTGGTGCAGTCCTGCGTATTAGGTATAAACGTAACGTACTCCTCGTTCTCCGCAGGACAACTTACAGTATTGCAGAATCCGCTGCCGTCTTGTGTAGAAGGTGCCTCACTGCTGCTATTTCCATCATTGTCGCTATTGTCACCACCATCACTATTATCGCCACTATTGTCACCATCGCCGTTATTATCAACTTCTACATCGTCGCTACCCTCATCGCCAACACTGCCTCCACCGGTTTGGCAACCGGCATCGTCAGGCCAGTCACATACTTGTAAAACTGGGTTAAAGTGTAAGCCAGCTGGACATTCTTTCAAAACAGCTACTCCCCAATCGCACTGGTAGAATAAACCGCAATCCGATTCGTGCGGCAGATGTACAGCATTGCCTTCATTATCAGCAGGGCATTCGCTTCCTCCATTGCTATCACCATTGTTGTCACTGTCACCGTCACCTTCGCCGCCATCGTTATCGCCATTGTTGGTATCATCGTTGTCACCTTCGCCGTCGCCGTCGCTGTTTCCTTCACCGTCATTACCGCCATTGCCGCCATTATTGCCGTTATCGTCTCCTCCGCTTTGGCAACCGGCATCATCAGGCCAGTCACATACTTGTAAAACTGGGTTGAAGTGTAAGCCAGCTGGACATTCTTTCAAAACAGCTACTCCCCAATCGCACTGGTAGAATAAACCGCAATCCGATTCGTGCGGCAGATGTACAGCATTGCCTTCATTATCAGCAGGGCATTCGCTTCCTCCATTGCTATCACCATTGTTGTCACTGTCACCGTCACCTTCGCCGCCATCGTTATCGCTATTGTTGGTATCATCGTTGTCACCTTCGCCGTCGCCGTCGCTGTTTCCTTCACCGTCATTATCGCCATTGCCGCCATTATTGCCGTTATCGTCTCCTCCGCTTTGGCAACCGGCATCATCAGGCCAGTCACATACTTGTAAAACTGGGTTGAAGTGTAAGCCAGCTGGACATTCTTTCAAAACAGCTACTCCCCAATCGCACTGGTAGAATAAACCGCAATCCGATTCGTGCGGCAGATGTACAGCATTGCCTTCATTATCAGCAGGGCATTCGCTTCCTCCATTGCTATCACCATTGTTGTCACTGTCACCGTCACCTTCGCCGCCATCATTATCGCTATTGTTGGTATCATCGTTGTCACCTTCGCCGTCGCCGTCGCTGTTTCCTTCACCGTCATTATCGCCATTGCCGCCATTATTGCCGTTATCGTCTCCTCCGCTTTGGCAACCGGCATCATCAGGCCAGTCACATACTTGTAAAACTGGGTTGAAGTGTAAGCCAGCTGGACATTCTTTCAAAACAGCTACTCCCCAATCGCACTGGTAGAATAAACCGCAATCCGATTCGTGCGGCAGATGTACAGCATTGCCTTCATTATCAGCAGGGCATTCGCTTCCTCCATTCCGTAAAAGTTTTTCATTATGCAAATAAAAACCTACATTCGGTTGTTCACGTCACACAAGATCGGGATTGTTCTTTTCTAAATATTAAAGAGATTGTTTAAATTTGGAGTTGTAGTGATCAGATTCCGCTACCTGCAATACCAATTATTGCGATTTTGGATATCCCTTGTCACCTCATATTTAATTTTCTTGGATTCCACTTGATATTTGGTATTTCCTTCAGTATATTGAAACTCTTTACCGGTTCTCATGACTAGAGAGGATAAGGGCAGATGGAATTGCAACGACTAGACAGACTCGTGTTTTGACTCTCGGGGAAACCAGTAGGCAACTGGTATAGTAAGCACGTGTCTATCTAGTCGCTGCAAAACGGAATAATTCCATCTATCTTTGTCATCTCTACTCATGATCATCCAAATTGTTGATTTACAGTATTTAATTTCTTTTCTAAATAGAAATTCTATCCATTTTTGCAAAAATCTTATGAAGAAGTGTAAAATGTGCATTTTAAAGCTACACATCTTTCTTTTTAATGCACTTATAAAATATAAAATTTATTCTATACGTACGAATTTAACTAAACGACTTAAATTCACCTGAAAAACTTTTTAAAATCACGAACGTACTTTACTTCAATGTAAAAAGTGATTTTCAGTTCTTTTTCTTATTGAGGACTATTGAGAACTTTTTCCCATACTCTATATATACTGTCGTTGCACTGTAAATATTTTTTCTTGATATACATATATGGTCAACGATTTCAACCTAAGTCAGAATTAGATGTGGATGTTATACATGTTTACCTAAATTAACTTACATCCTTAGATACTATTTTATTATGTAAGTTTCTTGCAAAATCTACATATATCCTCATTGCAATAACGTTTTCAATTACAACTCACTCTGAAGTCCGAAGTAGAAATTTGAAGTGAAACAAGAAGAAAACAAACAATCTTCAACGAGATTACGTAAAACCGCCATACTAATTTATTCTATCCAAATACGAAACAAAACAAATATATATGCTATTTAAAACTTTACTTTATTTAAATGAATACAAAAGAATTACGGGCTATTACATCCAGCCCTCTCTGGATAATCGCAAACATTCAAGGTAGGATTAAAGAATAACCCAGCCGGACAAACAAATTCGTAAGCAAGTCCCCAATTGCATTTACAGAATCTGGTGCAGTCCTGCGTATTAGGTATAAACGTAACGTACTCCTCGTTCTCCGCAGGACAACTTACAGTATTGCAGAATCCGCTGCCGTCTTGTGTAGAAGGTGCCTCACTGCTGCTATTTCCATCATTGTCGCTATTGTCACCACCATCACTATTATCGCCACTATTGTCACCATCGCCGTTATTATCAACTTCTACATCGTCGCTACCCTCATCGCCAACACTGCCTCCACCGGTTTGGCAACCGGCATCGTCAGGCCAGTCACATACTTGTAAAACTGGGTTAAAGTGTAAGCCAGCTGGACATTCTTTCAAAACAGCTACTCCCCAATCGCACTGGTAGAATAAACCGCAATCCGATTCGTGCGGCAGATGTACAGCATTGCCTTCATTATCAGCAGGGCATTCGCTTCCTCCATTGCTATCACCACTGTTGTCGCTGTCACCGTCACCTTCGCCGCCATCGTTACCGCCATTGTTGGTACCATCGTTATCACCTTCGCCGTCGCCGTTTCCTTCACCGTCATTACCGCCATTGTCGCCATCATTGCCGTTATCGTCTCCTCCGCTTTGGCAACCGGCATCGTCAGGCCAGTCACATACTTGTAAAACTGGGTTAAAGTGTAAGCCAGCTGGACATTCTTTCAAAACGGCTACTCCCCAGTCGCACTGGTAGAATAAACTGCAATTTGATTCGTGCGGTAGATGTACAGCATTGCCTTCATTATCAGCAGGGCATTCGCTTCCTCCATTGCTATCACCACTGTTGTCGCTGTCACCGTCACCTTCGCCGCCATCGTTACCGCCATTGTTGGTACCATCGTTATCACCTTCGCCGTCGCCGTCTCCTTCACCGTCATTACCGCCATTGTCGCCATCATTGCCGTTATCGTCTCCTCCGCTTTGGCAACCGGCATCGTCAGGCCAGTCACATACTTGTAAAACTGGGTTAAAGTGTAAGCCAGCTGGACATTCTTTCAAAACGGCTACTCCCCAGTCGCACTGGTAGAATAAACTGCAATCTGATTCGTGCGGCAGATGTACAGCATTGCCTTCATTATCAGCAGGGCATTCGCTTCCTCCATTGCTATCACCACTGTTGTCGCTGTCACCGTCACCTTCGCCGCCATCGTTACCGCCATTGTTGGTACCATCGTTATCACCTTCGCCGTCGCCGTTTCCTTCACCGTCATTACCGCCATTGTCGCCATCATTGCCGTTATCGTCTCCTCCGCTTTGGCAACCGGCATCGTCAGGCCAGTCACATACTTGTAAAACTGGGTTAAAGTGTAAGCCAGCTGGACATTCTTTCAAAACGGCTACTCCCCAGTCGCACTGGTAGAATAAACTGCAATCTGATTCGTGCGGTAGATGTACAGCATTGCCTTCATTATCAGCAGGGCATTCGCTTCCTCCATTGCTATCACCACTGTTGTCGCTGTCACCGTCACCTTCGCCGCCATCGTTATCGCCATTGTTGGTATCATCGTTGTCACCTTCGCCGTCGCCGTCGCTGTTTCCTTCACCGTCATTACCGCCATTGTCGCCATCATTGCCGTTATCGTCTCCTCCGCTTTGGCAACCGGCATCGTCAGGCCAGTCACATACTTGTAAAACTGGGTTAAAGTGTAAGCCAGCTGGACATTCTTTCAAAACAGCTACTCCCCAATCGCACTGGTAGAATAAACCGCAATCTGATTCGTGCGGCAGATGTACAGCATTGCCTTCATTATCAGCAGGGCATTCGCTTCCTCCATTGCTATCACCACTGTTGTCGCTGTCACCGTCACCTTCGCCGCCATCGTTACCGCCATTGTTGGTATCATCGTTGTCACCTTCGCCGTCGCCGTCGCTGTTTCCTTCACCGTCATTACCGCCATTGTCGCCATCATTGCCGTTATCGTCTCCTCCGCTTTGGCAACCGGCATCGTCAGGCCAGTCACATACTTGTAAAACTGGGTTGAAGTGTAAGCCAGCTGGACATTCTTTCAAAACGGCTACTCCCCAATCGCACTGGTAGAATAAACTGCAATTTGATTCGTGCGGTAGATGTACAGCATTGCCTTCATTATCAGCAGGGCATTCGCTTCCTCCATTGCTATCACCACTGTTGTCGCTGTCACCGTCACCTTCGCCGCCATCGTTACCGCCATTGTTGGTACCATCGTTATCACCTTCGCCGTCGCCGTCGCTGTTTCCTTCACCGTCATTACCGCCATTGTCGCCATCATTGCCGTTATCGTCTCCTCCGCTTTGGCAACCGGCATCGTCAGGCCAGTCACATACTTGTAAAACTGGGTTAAAGTGTAAGCCAGCTGGACATTCTTTCAAAACGGCTACTCCCCAGTCGCACTGGTAGAATAAACTGCAATCTGATTCGTGCGGTAGATGTACAGCATTGCCTTCATTATCAGCAGGGCATTCGCTTCCTCCATTGCTATCACCACTGTTGTCGCTGTCACCGTCACCTTCGCCGCCATCGTTACCGCCATTGTTGGTACCATCGTTATCACCTTCGCCGTCGCCGTCTCCTTCACCGTCATTACCGCCATTGTCGCCATCATTGCCGTTATCGTCTCCTCCGCTTTGGCAACCGGCATCGTCAGGCCAGTCACATACTTGTAAAACTGGGTTAAAGTGTAAGCCAGCTGGACATTCTTTCAAAACGGCTACTCCCCAGTCGCACTGGTAGAATAAACTGCAATCTGATTCGTGCGGCAGATGTACAGCATTGCCTTCATTATCAGCAGGGCATTCGCTTCCTCCATTGCTATCACCACTGTTGTCGCTGTCACCGTCACCTTCGCCGCCATCGTTATCGCCATTGTTGGTATCATCGTTGTCATCTTCGCCGTCGCCGTCGCTGTTTCCTTCACCGTCATTACCGCCATTGTCGCCATCATTGCCGTTATCGTCTCCTCCGCTTTGGCAACCGGCATCGTCAGGCCAGTCACATACTTGTAAAACTGGGTTAAAGTGTAAGCCAGCTGGACATTCTTTCAAAACAGCTACTCCCCAATCGCACTGGTAGAATAAACCGCAATCCGATTCGTGCGGCAGATGTACAGCATTGCCTTCGTTATCAGCAGGGCATTCGCTTCCTCCATTGCTGCTGTTGTCAGCGTTACTGCCTTCACCATCGTTACCACCAGTGCTATCGCCGTTGCCGTCGCTGGTGCCGTCTTCATTGGCAGCGCTATTACCTTCACCATCGCTACCCGTATCATCACTGCTGTCGTCGCTTCCTCCGCTTCCCCCGCCTTGACAGCCGGCACGCTCAGGCCAATCGCATACTTCCAAGATTTGGTTGAAGTGTAGACCATCAGGACATTCTTTCAAAACGGGTACTCCCCAATCGCAATGGTAGAACAAACTACAATTTGTTTCATGTGGAAGGTGAACGGCAAGGCCTTCATTGCTTTCAGGACATTGGGTTCCTTCAGCCCTTATATCTATAATTTTAGTTGGTTATTACAGTGAGCTTTACGTATCTACCGACCTACCTTTAAAGTTCACAAGTACTAGTAGTACACTAAGGAGGAAGAGTTTACCTGCAACAAAGAGTGGTGGTGGTTAGCAAAATCTTTTAATGCTTAATTTCGTTTTTGATTATTGTATGTGCATGTATAGGAATACCTCTGGCTCCCATTCTACGCTGTAAATCACTAATTCTTGTTGTAAATTGCTAGACTTAACACGATATTACTAATAGAACACTTGAATGCTTGAATGAATGAATCCGGCTCCCTGTGTCTTTTATATATTTTATTATAATCTGTCGATTGCATCAATAGATAACAATAATCCTGGAACTATTTTTTGAAAAGGTATCTATTTTTCTCTAGGAATTTATTTATTTAAAATTGATTGTTATCTAGTTATTGTTCGAATGTATCGTTTGCATTAAACAGAAAATGAGACGAATATATATAGGTGTATCTTCAATTTCTTTTGCCAAATTGTGTAGTATGTGGGGGTGAATGAATCAGCGTAATTCAAATCAATTTTTGAAAATACTTTATGCTAGATGATATTAAAAGGACTTTGGTAAATAATTAAAGTCGTTCTGGCTTTCCGTTCATTTATTAACGATGTCA
Source organism: Oryctes rhinoceros (assembly GCA_020654165.1). Taxonomy (NCBI): domain Eukaryota; kingdom Metazoa; phylum Arthropoda; class Insecta; order Coleoptera; family Scarabaeidae; genus Oryctes; species Oryctes rhinoceros. The sequence goes on from JAIOKQ010000001.1 coordinate 364,116, forward strand.
GCAGATGCTGTAATGGCATAATAGTAAATAGCTGTAATGTAATGTGTTACAAGTTGAAGATCTAGTTTGGAAATCTTGAATTATTGGAGATTTCTGTATTTTGTGACTCAGAGTGATTTGTTTAATGCGAATCTGATTTTCGAAAAAAATCAGTTTCGCATTAAACTGATGTTTTCCTCCTATTTTTTAAAGAGATAACCTAGAATTACTTATATTTATTTAGAGAAGTATCTAATAATATAGCAACAAATCGACATTTCCAGATACAAAGTTTATAAGTTCAAATTTTTAACCGATAGGCGCGTAGGAGCTATACACCTCCCTTGTGTAAATGCCGCAAAAAATATGTGAATCGTGAGTGGTTACCGATGTTCAAACTAATTTGTGTATAATTATCCTAATTGCATGCAGTGAGTAGTGATAGATTAGAATAATCTTACTGATATACGCGATTAATTGAATGAACTATAAAGACGCCTGATCTTCCGTTAGCGATGTTTATCACTTATGAATTATTTATTTATTATTATATAAATAAGTTCTGTATAAATACTGTTGAATACTGTTTATTTGACAGCACGGAATACGTATATTGCCACGGTAAAAATCTATCTTCAACACATATTATTCCAAGTTCCAAGACAATAGCGTCATAATCTCCTACTAATAAATAGCTGGTACAAAAATAGAAAGATTATGATAAGATTAGGATTTGTAATACTCTTTAAGAAATCCCGTGACTAATTTTATTTAAGAGGTAGGTTAAAATGTAATGGAGAGTTCATGACAGTAAGTATTACTGGCAGAAGTTGATGAAAGTAAAGAACAGCTGCTGTAGAACACGTCAGAGAATGCATAGAAACAATAACCAAAAATATATGATGCTAAGATAGCGCTGATGACGCCGGGTAACCAGAAACATGTCCGCGTGTTAGTGTACTTCTTTCTCTCCTTTTGTTGCGTTCGTCGTGCATTATTCCATCAATATCATGAGAGAGCTGAGTTATCTTAGCATTATATACTTTTGGTTAACAGCTTCTGTATTTGATATAATATTGCAATATCTAATGAAAACTCCCGGAAGATGTTACAAAAATTCTGATAAATTTAATCGCGTTCGTCTTATTGGATTAAATTAGCCTAACTCCAGAAATAGGTAATAATGTGAATGGCACACCCCGTTCCTGCTGTGATTAAGAAAAATTAATGTTTCTCTCAACTACTGTACTATACAAAAGAAATATGTTATCGTCAGAAAGATTAATTATTAAAATTGTATTATAAAAAGTAAAAGTTTATTATATCTACCTTTAACTTAATAGTTTTAATAATTAAAAAAGCCATAAAAATGAAGAAGGTGGATAATTTCATGTTGATTTTTGAAAGGTAGGCGTTTTGTAATTTATTAGCAAAGAACTTAAAAGGTATTAATTTTGTAAAAGTTTGAGGCTCAAAATGGACTCTGAATTGCAATTAATGCAATGAACTTAAAAAAATGTAGGTTACTTTAATGTTTCAACCGCTTTTTGGATATTCATCCTCTAAAGGTCTCTATATTACTTAAGAAGAAATTATTACTTTTTTGCAGCGACTGGACAGATTTGTGTTTTGCGGACTCTCGGGGACACCAGTAGGCAACACGTATCCATTCTCATGAGGCGAATAGACACGAACCTGTCAAGTCGCTGCAAAAAAGGAATAATTCCACCTGCCTTTGCCATATCTAATTATAATATAATTAATGTTCCACAAAGTCTTCAGGTCCTTATCTGTTGATTGACGCGTTTGTCTGATCACCTTTGCTAAATTATAGTATAGGTGTTTAACGTATATATTCAATAATACTGTTAGCGAAATGTATAATTTTATGTATAGAAGAATTAAATGATAACTCAATCAATTCAGTTCAAAAACTTATTGAAAAACCGTGATAACAATAATGGTTTAATTATTCTTTCAAAACAATTCATAAAGAAGTACAAGCAATTCGCCGATACAATGAGAAGATTAATTTCTCATTTGAACCAAACCTAGATTTGAAAAATTTAAAAGAACTTGATTAGCTACGAAAAAATGTAGATAGTGAATATTTAAATGAATATAAAAATCGCAAAAAAAATCTAAATACCAAAATAATAACTGAATATTACGGTCGTTTGATCTCTCAAGCTGCTAATAGTGCGAAGACTCTGTAGGATATTGTAAATAAACTAAAAAAAGTAATAAAATTGTTATAAATTATAATAATCACTATATTATAGACACTAATGAGATTGTTGGTATTTTCGGGAATTATTTTTCAAATATCGTACGAGAGCATCTCTCTTCTCATTATGCAATAGACGCAAGCATGAAATGCATCGTAGAGAAATATTACTCAATAGTAGACAAAAAGTGTGAAAGGCAGAGATAAAAAATATTCTCGAAACCACGCTGATGACGCCGGGTAGGTAGAAACATATCCGTGTGTTAGTGTACTTTTTTCTTTCTTTTTATTGCGTTTGCAGTGAATTATTCTATCAATACCATGAGGAAGCTAACCTAAAGTAAAACGAAAGAATACGAAACAAGTAAATATTAAATAAAACATTATAAAACGAAATGTAAACTCAGAAGGATACTCCAAAAATATGGGAGTATTTAACGAAATAAATCGAAAATGAAACTTCTGAAAAAGATTAGTGACGAAATAAACGAAAAAGATACTAAAACAATACAGTAATAGTACAAAATGGACACCTATAAAATGAAATGCTAACGAAATATCTAGATATTTTGAGCTGAACGCTCTGAACCACTTGGCTACTAACTACGTACTGGCAAGTACTGTTGTCGCTCTCTCTTGTCTGAAAATATCGCATGCTGTTAGGTTTCTCTGTTTTCTTAAAGCTCGTTTTTGCATGTCTTCAATTATGAAGTTGCAAGAATTGGATGCTTTTATTTAGGAAAGATTTTCAGGAACATGATATTTAGGATCACCAAGACTCCTCTCATCTCCTTCAATCAAGATGAAGGAGATGAGAAAATACATTTCGGTAACAAAATAATCAACTATCTAGACAGTATTCAAAAACGCACATAATTACATGTAGAGAGGACAAAGGCGAATGGAATTATTACTTTTTTGCGAAGACTAGACAGAATCGTGTTTTTTCGACTCTCGGGGACACCAGTAAGCAACACCATGAGGCGAATAGACACGAATCTATCTAATCGTTGTAAAAAAGGAATAATTCCACCTGCCCTCGTCATCTCTAGTTATATGTTACAGTTTGCCTTCTAGGGCGAAAATAAATCATCAAAAACAAATACGATTCGATCTCCATTTATATTACCACTATTTGATGGTATACTGAATTTACTCCGAATATGCCCAGAATTTGTGGACAAGTACCGTAGGTGCGCGGAAATTTACCCAGAATTTTATTTATCGTATATTACCATCGTTGATCGATGTCTCAAATAAACCGCACGCGTTTTATTTACGTTTGAAGTGACATGTAGAAGCTTTTAAATTTTCGTGACGGAAGAAGAATGTTAATAGAATACGGAGGATCATATATCTATATCCCTTCTCTTTAATGTATCTTCTGATTGTTATGAAATTGAAGAATGTGCAAGTCCTCTATTGCAATTTGCAAGTTATTTTCAGTAGTTATTATTGAAAGTAGTTTACGGCACAAGAAAAATTCATCCGCAAATAACTCACATTTGGTGTATTTCTCTTGTTTCAAAATTCAGGACATCACATTATGTTCGCTCATAAAACAAACCTACCTATTTTTGATGCTGTTGTCATTTGTATAAATTGACATCTAGCCAATATCTTTATAATATCCTATAAACTGACATGTAATCTTTAATATATAAGCATATCGTGTTCAGAGTACTCGAATTTATTTGTCACTTAAACTAATATATCAATTTTAAGGTAATTAAACTTGTTCTTTTTCACGTTATCTTCTACTTGAGACTTATTTAAAACACCAATATTCCGTCTAATAATCCATTACACGGAACAAATTACCTATTTGGAAAAATAGTTTCGTAGTAGCAAAGTAGAATAAATTGCAAAATTTTTTGGTCAATTTATCAAGCCCCGGTATCAACAGTAATGCTTCGTCGAATATTGTGCAGTACCTATAAATTAATTAAAATAAAAATACTTGTTTGTTAGCCGAATGCAGTGTGCTGATTGCATTAGTTAGAGATGACCTTACACGTGTGATACTGTACAATGTGCATGCTTAAATGCGCCTAACGACATCTAAATTTAATAACATTTCAATTCCGATATGAACTATAATCTATATATTTTTTTTCCATGTAGCCTTGTTCAGCATACTAGATAGGAAAGACAGCTTTTGCGAGTGTTCTACACTTTACAAAGCCGTAAAATAATTTCAATTTACTTTAAATTAAAAAAAACTTGCAGAGTAAGCCATAACTTACACTAATTTAGACTTATACATAGCGGTGTGCGTAAATCACTAATCAACAATGACTCATGTGTTATTAAATAAGGCGGTTATGTTGTTAAGCTATGAAAATAACGAGCGGGACAAACACGAAATTTTATTTTTTAATGTAAGAATCAGTAACGCTAAGGTAGTTATTTCAATGTTTTACGCTCGGATAAAATGTCGTTTTTTGTTTGAGGTTGGGCAACCTGGGAACGTGGCAGCTTACTAATGCTTTGCTTATTTCCAAGTCTTCATGTGAAATATTGAAAATATTCGTAAAGTAAAATTTCTAATATTCTTATTACTTAGTGATTATTGGTGATAGCTAGAGAAGACAATGGCGGATGAAATGATTACTTTTTTGCAACAACTAGACAGACTCGTGTTTTGTCGACTCTCGCGGATACCAGCAGGCAACAAGAATCCATCCTCCTGAGGGGAATAGACATGAGTCCTTCTAGTCGCTGCAAAAGAGTGATAATTCCACCCGCGTTTGTCCTCTCTAGTGATAACTAAAACTTTTACTCGCCGATTACTCCACACCAAATCTTCTATTTTGTTGATGATTTTTTCAGTTCGTGCTTCCAGCTCTTCTATACTTTGAGCCACCACCAACGAACTCTCTGCCCTATTTGAACTACTTGCACCGATATTTGAAATTTAATAACGTTTCTTCTTCGTTTTCATAGCTATGTAAGTAGCTACCTCTCTTCGTATTTGGGAATCTTGTTCAGGTTATACTGTCTACGACCAAAAACAATTTGCTAAGATAAAAGAACAATTTACACGTTACGAAAATAAGACCCTTTCCAAATGTAGAGGTAGTCTACTGATGGGCGTACATACATTATGGTGCACGTTTGCCGTAGAATGTTTTGATAAGTATTTATGAGTGCTGAGTATCTTGTATGTGTTGTAAGTACTTTTTCAGAATAAATGTAAATGTAATTATTGAGTAATTGGGTGCAGATTGATTGTTTATTATTAAATTGTAAAATATTTATGGAAGATAAGCATGCAGCTGAAGAAATGGGTTAATCACAGGCTAGTGTTCATACGATATTAAGGAGTTTATTGTTAACAAATGTGGTCAAAGAAATCCCTCAGTTCCATAAGAATTCGAATACGAGAATCGTTCAATTGTTGCATTAGGCAACAGCCATTGTCCGCAGATTCTGTTTAATTAGATGTTTTTATATCGGGTCAAATTGGCAGACGAAGACCACTTCTTAGTTGGTTACTCCTCTATAGATGTCGACCGGATGGTTAATTAATCCAATGTATCGGTCAAACGAAAAGAGAAGCACAAGACAGGTACCAGATTCAATGAGTACATTAGGATTTGTAGGTATGGTAGAATAGAATCGTCAAGCGTGGCAGAGCACATACAGAAAAAAGGTATAATATTAAATTAGAAAACCTAAAATTGATTAATAGCAATACGATTTTGAGGCATACAGAGAGACCGTTGTTGTATTCAGTTCCATCTGATTTATTAGGGTAAGGCTATGTTTCATAGTATAATGGTAAGCCACCATCGCCTATCTTCCCGTATTTTTCAATTTTAGTCTTAGTTTTAGGGTGTCTAGCCGATAAAAAGAGGTACTTATAAATAATATATTTTCTGGCGAGTAGACGTATTACAGTTGAAACGAGGATGAACGCATCCTCGAAATAGCTGTGCTGGACACTCGTGTGGTGTGCAGTTGTGCCGATATTTGACAATTTGTAAAGTAAAAATGGGTAGTTTCTTTATATACATATACGCTTAAAGAAACTATGCAGACTATTTTCTTTATAACCCTGTTAAAATAAAACTGATCCTTTAAAAATACACTACCACTCATAACTAGAGATAACAAAGGCAGGTGGAATTATTATTTTTTTGCAGCGATTAGATAGATTCGTGTCTATTCGCCTCATGAGAATTGATTCGTGTTGCCTACTGGTTTTCCCGAGAGTCGACAAAACACAAACACTTTTTTGCAGAGTCTCTATAGTCTCTGTAAAAAAGTAATGTCATCCGCCTTTGTCTTCTCTACTCATAAGTATTTGGGCATCCTTATTTTATTATACAATTAATATCACATTAGGTTGAGAAATTTCACTCTTATTTTATCGCATAGTTATATGAAAAGCAAGCCAACTAAGTAAATCTAATTTATAAATATGACTAAAGAGTTTGTTACTGTTGGAAAAGTATCAGTGCTATAAAATAGACTGAAAATTCCCGGAATTGTCTGATCTTGCAAGCTTCAGGGTTGAATTTCAAAATTATATCTAATTATCTTTTCATGTAAAATATGTGAAAACTTCCTTTGACTAATAATGCTTTTAGTTACTAGAAATGCTGAATTAAAAACAATATAAGAAATGCTTGCTTTTATAATTGCGCATCATCATGTTGGCAAAGGTAACCGTGAAATTGCTAAACATTAACTTCATTGTGGATTATTAACCCACAAAAATAACGAGGAAGTGGTTGGTTTGGTAACCAGGACAAAATGGCCAAAAGAATAACATCTTATGCAGGATTTTGCACTAGCGGTAACTAGTAAGTGAAGTAGACGAATATATCCCTACGCTACTACCATTCTTCAAAAGTCGGTAGGAGCTTTTACCGTAAAACCATGTTTACAGAAAAGCGGTCTGCATGATTCGCGAGTACAAACATTACGCTATTGGGCTGAAGGATTGGAATAGAGTTCAATGGATCGGCGAATCAAATTCGTGATTTTTGGTTCATGAAGTCGGGGAGTCTACAAGGGAACAGTTTATTCTGCCTTTAATTAACACGATGGGTGTTCCGTTATGATCTGGGAATGTTTTCTGGGTGATATTATAAGTATCAAAGACATATTAAGAAAAGAATAATATTTAGACATATTAGAAAGCAGTGGTGTGCCTTTACGAAGAAGACTTTTGGGTCAGAAATTTCACAAGTCAATAAAAAGAAACTGATCTAGAACACACATATATAAAATTTCTAAAGAATTTTCATACCATTTAGACGTAGAACGATCTTTATTCTATGTAATAACCTTTCCATTCAAGTTACATTTCAATTGAATCGAGCTACTGTGCGATGAACTTGACCGAACTTGCCAGCATTAACACCAACGTCAGTTATCGCTACCTGTAATATGTTATTATTATAGACAATATTAAATAAAACATATTTTATTATATTACATAGAATATATAAAAAATGTTAATAATTCTTCGATACTTTATAACCTCTCCAGCAACTTTTCCTCAAAGTTGATGAAGAGAGTTCCTCTTTCTTTTCATTCATGGTTGCAAGTTAGCTCAAGCAGCGAGTTTAAGTTTCTCTTTTTTTCTATTAAGTTTAATGAACTATTATAACTGCAGGACATGAGATGATATTCCATAGCAAACAAATCATCATTGCTAGAATCCACAATGGGAATTCGGAAAGAAAAGAATAAGAACAATTCAGAGCAATATATATTAATATGTTCTGTTGTATCCCAATTTTAACGCATCTAGAAGATCAAGAAGATAAATTCAGCATTGGTACACGGTCGGCTCGAGAATATAAGGTGTACAGGTTTAGGAATTAGTGGACCTAACTACCACGTTAAAATGCCTACCGGACTCCACAACAGAATATTTGAATGAGAGACTTTGCTTTAAACCTATGCCCCATAAAAATCTCGAGTTAGGAAAATGATGCGAAGTTATAAATGGGAAAATCTTTAACGTTTCCTGCACGTCGCAGTATACTTTAGATATATACTTTAGAGATCGTAATTTGTGTTTAAGAAATACTTTTGTACTAGACTTGTTAATAATAGTATTTTTAAAGCTAGGAGAATAGAATACGTGGGAATACGCCTGGTCATATTTAAACTAGGCAAAGCTGAAGGTTTCTGTCGTCTATGCCAACAACATCTGGAGACACCAGAGCACGCTCTATGCAAATGTGTTGTATCAGTCGTAGCGACACCAACACTTCGGTAACGTACTCCTTGTTTCTACTGAATTGAAGGAAGAAGATCCTCTATCTATTCTAACACACACAAAGGAATTTGTTACAATAGATCTATTAAGGTCACAGTGACCAAATATATCCGTACCATGGGTCCGACTATAATAGTAATAGTAATAATAAACGCGTTCTTGTTTTTATACAAAGTTGACAAGAATAAAGCTCCAAATTACTTTTTATTAGGCTAAGCTCATCCAAAAAGCTCAATGTTAGACGTCTTAATTTGAAAAGGGAAAATTGTTCTTGATATTAAATACTCTCCGCTTATTATTATTTTCCTTATGCGTTCTTGTTATTTCAACTTGTTTTGTTGATTATCGTATTTTATTGCAGATAATAAATTACGAAAGTTTTGTTTAAGTTTGTTAGTTTTTCACAGACAGTAGAATTATTTTCTAGCTTTCTTAATTGTTTTCATGATTGATCATCTACGAACTATGCAACTATGCAAGATAAAGTTGACGCAATTTAGTAGATTACCGAAATCTTTATTACTGCATATCGTTATTTTTTTTAACGTATGATAGTATGATATACGCGGAATCGTCTCCATATGCTTCTAAGAATATAGATTTTCTCATAAGTTTTGTCACGTTTGCAATCGTTCCTGTGGTGAAACGGGGCGAGGGAGTGATGTGTCGCTGGTAACAATCGGTTCAGATGTATTTGGTAACTACGACCTAGTTTACGGGAGAACGACGTGCGTTTAAAAACATTTTATAAAAACTACAATTTCTACATTCGACGGCAATCTTAAATCAAAAAGTACCAAGGAACCTCTTCAACCATAAATAAAGAGCAAGTAGGGTAGCCACGAAGCACAAGGAGAAAAAAAGGAAATACCGTGGTGTTTAATGCGTCCACTCAAGCCGATTCAACATGTCGATGCGTAAACGTTCTATTGCTTTAACGTTGCCAAAATCCATTTTACATCGAATATTGAAATTTGATTTAAAGTTGATTTAAAGCATCAACTCGGACGAGGCCCACTTTTACGTGAACGAACATGATAATAAATAAAATTACGTACCAAAGACCTGTTTGGGTGGCTATGTATTTTTCAGGTCTCCGTACTTCTTTGAAGAACCACTTGGCATTTCTGTTACGGTTATTTTTGAAAGGAATGTCGAAATAATAGCCATAATTACAGGAAAGCAACATTAATGTGATATCGTGGAGAGGCGACTTTCCCTGGTCTTCCCTGAGCGCGAACTGGACCTAATTTTTTTACGGTACCTGCCGCATTTGTACGCTCAAAATACGGAAGTTGCGAGAAAAACGATCCTCTTTCAAAATTCCTTTCGTTAATATGAACTCATATAGAGGCGTACATCTTCTATTACATGTAAATGAAAAAAATATTTTCCTACGACTTATAGTTTGCTCGTTATTAAACACCAAAAGGTGCAAAAACTTATGGGACAGTCTGCATTTAAAACAAAAGAGTTGGAATTGGATTGTTGATAACACCAATTGTTAATTCCAAGATACCTGTTCTTTTTTAACTATTTCATTAAGAGTTTATAGACAGGGTTAATGAAATGCTGTGGTTACCGACAAAAACTTGGTAAGAAAAACAACAATATCAACTGCTGCACACTGAGTAATGGTTTATCTATAAAACTGCCTTTGTTGATATTATGCTCATAATTCACCACTTACAGCAAAGCAACGTCTTCAAATAAAATACTTAACTAATAGAAAACAAAGTCACAACAGTAAATAAATTTGGACGCAGCACGTTCTCTAATTGGCAAATTGTCAAAGCGGAGTCCCACGAAGCTTTAGGCCGGGCCTACTTCTTTTTGCCACGAACGGTTACAATTATCGATATACCCAACGACACTGTTTGCTAAAGATAGCTCCGGAAAAATCATGTGGACTGTTTAACCGCCGGTCTCTTCCATCGTAACAACATCGGCCAGTAATGGATGCGGATGCTCTCAGTGCCTACTTTGTCTGTGTCCAAAGTCGTAACTGAATTGATTAAAAGATTACTTAACGAGATATATTTTAGCATTCTAAGATATAGTTTTATTAATCAGACAATTTTTATCTTTGGTGTGAATATGATCTGTGCATAGTTCGAAACCTGTACTTATTTATTAAAGAGTATTGTGAGACATGGATATACTTTTTTCCATTTACCCAATTATGAATTACTCATACAGTCAACATGGATTATTTTAATTGTTACGGTGTCAAATCGGTGCTCTAAAAGCTTCAGTTATTGTTATTACATCACCTTTATTATTTCTGTCCTCTATTCCAATTATTACCTTCTTACTATTACTTGCTCTGGTCATTGTTGTGTATGTTTATATTACGGAAATAACATTAATTAGTGTAAGTTTCTTTAAATTTATCAGTTTTTAAAGGGCAATATGCTGATTTTTCAGAAGATACAGGTGTCAAGACTATCGTTTATACTATAGGGATGTGCCAATTCCATAATATCGCAACACCCACAACAGAACATGTCTAACGTTTTTAAGTTATTTGGAGGCAATTCTTAGCTTCTAGTGTAACAAGATTATAATTTAGATTCCCAATAGTCTTAACATTTTTTACATACATTAAAACCAATGAGCTGCAGTCCTGATTTTGTAGCGATTGCGTGCGATGTAGTTGTGGCTGAAAACATTCGTTCTTGTTGTTGTGGACATGTATTAATACATATCGGACGTACAATGACACCAAGCTAAGTATTTCTTTACTTAAAGTCAGTTATTTTTTTTTAACTTGTAATATTGTGGACTATCTAGCAATAGAATGTATTTTTCTGGAGCAGGAACGTCAGTCGCGCGATCCTGGTAACGCTATGAGTTGCTCTCCGTATTCTTATATCCTTATTCTTATATTGCTGATGTACGTTTGGATTCTAGCTTATCAATATGGGCCGTCCATTCTTGTTTTGTTTCGATGTTTAGCATTCATGTTCCTAATGGCGAGTGTGAGATTCTGCGTCTTTTCTCTGTTTTCGCTGGCAGAGAACCAATTGCGGGCATCATCAACTGCTTGTTTTGTAGTGCAGCCGCCCGAACGACATCAGGATATTTCAGCGTCTTGATACTGGCTGGTAGATGGTTAAAGTCTTCTGCAATTAAATTCGATATTTCATAATTAGATGAAGACCTAAATTGGACGTATACATATGTCACCCGCAATACACTATTGCAAAATAGCTGTCAATCTTGTCGCATTCATTTATCAAGACAGTATTCTAGTGTAGTTGGTTGTCTAATTCAATGAAATCTAATCTCGATACGATCAACAGTATTCTCAAGTTGTATTTGTTAACGATAGGTGGTGTAGCTCTGAGAAAAAAAAGGAAGCCGCTATTGATCAATAGAATAAACCAATGGGACTATAGCAGTAGAGAAATAAAGAATAAAGTGTGAAGTACATTCAGTATATGTAAATCCATATGTATATGATAAGGATAGTGGCTGAATAAGGAAATTTTTAGATTTAGGAATGTTGATATAATAAAGTACAATCACTATACGGAAGATGTCACTAATTTCACGTATGCTAGAAAACGAACGGTAATTAATATGTAATACTTTTTGAATCCGTGTAGTGATGGCACCGAATTAACCAATTGTAAGATACCGCTTTTTCTTTTTTCAAGAATAAATTACTTACAAACTTACATGTATTTGATAACAAACAGCATTACAAAAAAAAAAAACGAATGAAATTGTATTTGTTTCTACAAAACCAATCCACGATGTGCGCGGCAAGATTATGGAATAAATCTTTTAAATTGGAAGTAATTTGTTGTCAGAAAGGGTTCTCGGATACGTCAATTCTATTTAATTTTTTTGATAAACATTTTTGTATCAATTTTGAGCTTTGCACACTTCTGGCTTTCAAGTAATAACGCCACTAACAATTTTATAAATTTTAACTCTCATTTTTTTTTGTCGAAGTAAAACCTATCAAAATATATTTATTTAATTCGAAGTCATTTAAAGAATGGAAAACATAAACTTCTATCTTCTTCTAACTATAGCTAACAAAAAAGCAAAAATAAATGTTTCTATTCGAAATGAAGTGATTGTTATCTTAAATCAAATACTCGAAATGCTACCCACCTGTCTGGAAATTTTATTATTAAACTATCATATCCTCTTTGCGACAAAATCTTCCGAACTGCTCAGCCACAGAACTTCTTTTGTCATCCGTCTTCTCCTCGTTTTCATTGGTTTTAACCTTTCATACTCGTTTTACTTGCGTTTCGTTGCTCGTTCTCTACAAATGTCATCATCTAAGTTGCTTTTTTTTCAGTGAAATTTGTTATTGATTCGGTATTTAGATCTCGTCTTTTGTTTCCTAATCACCACATTTACTCTGCTTAGGTATTTCACTTCCATAGCTTGGATTTTGGTCTTTTCTCGTTTGAGGTGATGTAAGAATTGGCCGTTATACCGTTTTGAAGATAATCATTTTGGTTTGTTTGAATATTTCTTTATTGTTAGCTAAAATTAAAAATTGTTAGCCTTTTTTATTCGACTGTATATCTTAAGTTAGTGTTTACCAAATTCTCCCAAAGTAATTCCCAGTTATTGACGAATTAACTTCTTCTATTTCCATTTCATTTATCTTTATATGCATAACTTCTTTTTCCTTGGCTATTGCCATCACTTTGGTTTTATTTTTCATTCCATATTTATCCAGGAGTTTATTCCATACGTCTAGATTGTTCAGTAAATTTTTCTTGTTTCCCACTATTATTATGACTTCATCTGTAAAAATATATATCCCGAAAGATTGACTTTTTCTAAATGTCTCTATCCTAAATGCTGTCCTAATGGTTTCGATAGTCTTTCTATTTTTTTTAACAATTTCATCCATATATGTTATAATTAGTAAGGAACTTACTAATTATACTTACTAACTTAATAATACTTACTAACTCTCGAGCGACATCTGGATTTCTTGAGGGAAGCACTTGCGCAAATTCCTATACAAGCTGATACATGCAAGTATCCTTGACAAAATGGCGAAATTTGGTTTCAGCAAGGTGATGTGCCTCCGTACTTTGCAACTTATATTCGTTGGCTTTTAAGTAATTTCTTTCCTCGGAGGTAGATCGGTAGCCGAGGGGACTTTGATGAGGGGACACTTTTTTCTTTATGGAGGTATCTAAAAACAAATAAATACGATGAAAGAACATAAAATCTGGAGGATTTGAAGAATGAAATTAAGCAATGATATGAAATGAGGCAAATGTACAAAATGTGTCCATAGCGTTGCTCGTTGTCAACAAGCTGGCCGATAGCATTTAAAATATTTACTTTAAAGAAAACAATCATTTAATATCTGTGGAATAACAGTATTTTCAGTTTCTAAGTAACTTTTATTAGAAGAATTAGGATAAAAGTGAGTGGAGATCATCCGCATTTAATACAACTGATTAAGAATGTTAATGCTAATTGAATTTAGTCATTCAAATTAGGTAGATATATTATATTAGATATTGAGCGATATTTTTCATTGAATACGCCGGTTTATATGATTCAAGCTAATAAAGCGATAGGTTTATTAGAAGAACGCTTTTAGTCGGAAACGAACTAACAGGAACGTACCATTAGGTTAGTCACCTACAGAAATTGCCCAGATCTACAATTAATAAATATTACCGGTAAAATATAACGCTTATGTTCATATATTAATACAATAAAATTCAATATTTACTAATAATCACAAACTTTCAAGAAACCGATCGCAAAGTATTGATTAAGATATATTACATTTACTTAACAGGAAAAGTATGTGCATATGTCTATTACGATTATTACACGAAAATTTGTCATACACTTATGACAATTTTGCGACGCAAATCTTTAAAGTAATGCAATACATACACATAAACATTAATTTACAATGCAATTATTTGGCAGCAGACAGATCAGCGGCGTATGATAAACATTATCGTTAATTTATTAGCAACATAATAAATGAATTTGCCTTAAATAATTCGAAAAATGTGCATGTAATCCTAATAAATGTAAGCTTTTTAGCATGGTGACAGGAGCGTCTGAAAAACTTATTGACTTGTTTGTAACATAGGATAGATGCGTTGTCTTGATAATTTTTTGATCTTAATTGCTTAGGTGTATATTTTCCTACTTTACTAATATTATGGCAATATTTTGCAATACTCGTTTTCTGGATTTTTGGTTGGTTTTACAAGGTTTTCTTACCTTCCATGTCGTATTGAAATTCCGTTAAGTTATATGGGCATGTTGCTAGATGATGTCTGCCTCTTGCAGGTTTTGGTATTTCAATGTTACCGTATGATTTTACTTATTTACTAATGATTTTGTTGATTCGTTTCATTGATAATTGAAATTATTCCTTTTCCCTTCCTTCAATTAGTTACATTATTCGAAGGCTATATTTGCTTAATTTCTGCTAAACTTGAAAGGGAGAAAAGCCTCTTTCAAGTTTAGCAACACTATCAGCGATGTAATATATGTACATTGAAAGCTACCCATCATCAGGGTCTTCACTTTTATACAGTCATATTGTTCTTTTGAATTGCGGCTTCTCCAGAAGTAGGGTTTGCAGCAATTATCTAAGTATGACTTGTGTAAACATTTATCCTATAGCGCTTATCCAATCTCTAGTTGATCACAGAGTAACGGATATGGCGGGGTTAATGTTAGATAGGTAGGATGCAACATTTTGTTGCATTGACCGTATCCTGGATAGTTAGGGAATTCTTTGGATTTATCCTAATACCAAACTTATTACATAGACTCTAACGCTTGGAGCTAGTGACTTAATCCCAGGTATCTCGGTAACGAACACCCCAGCAGACATGGTTTTGGCAGGGCTTTGGCCATCTCCGTTGTATAAGCCTAATTCATGCATTGCACCTTGCGGTTGGTTTCCGTCGCTGATCGATACTTATTAGTGCTCGGCAGCCTAGGTTCCGGGCAGCTGATAAGGGAGCTTCTCTCACACGAGGGAAGGGTGGCCCTATCGGCGACCAACTAGTCAACTTCCAATGAGGGTCGCGGGATTAGTGCGCGTTAGGAACGTTTGCCTTGGCGGGTCAGCAGCCTTCCGTTAAATGGGGTTGGTGCCCATACTTCTCTTCCCTCTTCATACCTAGGCTTTGGCGACTTCGCACTTTCAAATATTTTAAAAATTTCACGAGTTTCCGCGTTCCTCGTGCCAGGGATGTCGACGTTATGCGAAAGGGTGAACTTCTTACACGTTTGCCCGAATATTGCTTCGCAACGTTACTTTGGGATGCACCGATCTATCTTTAATGAACATCCCTTGAAAATTGGTTTACTGTCTCTCCAGCGTAATGTCTCATGTTTACAACGCGTGGTATGATGTTCATCTGACACTGCACCGACTGAATTGGTTTAACATGGACTTCCCTATGTTGCTCAGGTGTTTACTGCCAAGCGTAATTCGATTATCATTTACCGATTGTCGACTAACAGTTAACAGATTTGACTAATCTAGAATCAATTGAGGCCCAATTTTAGAAAAGTATCATGGACATTACGTCGACCATTCAACATTGTACCAACTGAAACCCAACTATCCGCCAATCGATTGTGCTACTACGTTCCACGCATTTCCTTGGTATAGCCGGCATATGGGAGGCTATCATATATACTATGCTACAGGATTCAGTTTTTAATTAGTTTTTAATCGACACTGCCAAATAATACACGATAAAAGCTCATACAACACAAAGGCATGTTAAGCACGTTCGGCCCGACAAGCTCGTTCGCTGTTAACTTTTCTTTAATTCATTTCACTGACTTACCTCGATAGGCCAATATTTCACGGTTAAGGTTGAAACAAATTTTTCTTCCCATTTTTTTGGTCTTATTGTCTTTTATTATTATTAAGTTCGCTAGTACTAGTTGCTACCGAAAATTTCCTCTCTATTGTTTCTTTTTGCAATGAAAACACTGATTTGAAGAGGATGATAAACTCTTTAACCACAATTCCATACGACATAAATTTAAAAGCAAGGTAGTAAAGAAGAAGAAAACCTCTTTTTGTTGTATCATTTATTCGAATTAAATAAGTAATAGTAAACTCATTGGTTCTGAGAATAGTGTAATTTACGCAAATGAAATTATTCTATTTGGGAATGTACTCTTTGAAGTAGCAACGAACGGATTTGACCATCTGATTGTCAAATAAAACAGGCTTGTTGTGTCGATCGAATTTGATGCGGTAACAGCCAATGGAAGCGCTGAGAAGGCATTAAGTCGAGCCGAGCTAACAAACACATCTAGACCACTTGAATAAAAGTGGTAAACATAATTTTTATCATCCCCGTAATGTTAAGAAAAATAAATACGTGTTAAGTATTATGTATGTTGAAGGATAAGCAACCCGCGCTAACTAAACAGAGAAATATGTAATAACTTTTAAATAAAAATAAGAGAATTATAATACTTCATATGAAGAATCGTTTCAATCCTTGCTTGTTACAGATTGATTTCTATAATTTCATATAAACCGACCCTGAACACCTATTTTTTTAGTACAAGTACCATCTACAGATGTATTAAGTTTACCTTTGTAGGTAGATATTTACAACTGTTTTATATATGTACTTTTCTGCTCCGCAAATGAGAAATATTAATAAACCGGGTTGTATTTCAGTACAATGAAGAGGGACGAATTTTACATATTTGTTAATAATAATAAAGGATGGCCGATTAAATCCAAACCGCGGGATATTCATTTTAACGATGACTAAATCTAATTGTAGTTGATTACGCTTTATTTTAAGTGCACACTTGAGATGTAATATTTCCCTCTTACATGTAGTTCTGTTTAATAATCTTTTTTATTTGTTTAAACATTGATGTTATCAGTTAGTGAGCGAAATAAAGATAAGAACGAAATTGTCATCATAAAATAATGCAGATTATAACAATATGAGCTTGTACTTTTACTTTCACGAAATTTACAATCATGGAATAATACAATTAGATTAGTTTCGATTGCGGCACCATACGACTTTTCTGATGGTAGAATTAAACCAGAGGCGAATTGGAGTGAGCCGGGGTATAACGGATTGGAGTGGTACAGTAAAGAACAACAATTCAAGCTCTTTAAACTAGACCAATAAGACATTTATTATTCCTTATCAAAGGCACATACTTAAATTGGAGAATATGGAAACTATCAAAAATAAATAAACTGCTGCATGAACAGGTACCGGAAGTGTACGAAGAAACTGAATCTAACAAGAAAACAATTCAGAGAGATGATGAAAACTACCAAAAGTGATTCGGAAGGTCTACGAAAAGAAATCCACGAACCGCTTCTTTGTGTACATATGCAAGCATATTAATATATAAAGCATCGATATGGAAAATTAGTAGGAAAACGGGCTACCGATGCTAAATAGTGAGTATAGAATTATAACAATTGCGGTAGTAGGAAAATGTCCAGTAAATAACGATGAATTGGAGATACACTTCCTCACGATTTACACTACATACACTTTCATCAGAGCAATTATATATAAGTTTGCATTGGCCTGAGCGCACCCGTTGTTAAACGACGATAAGCAGGGAAGAAAATAGTAACAGCGCCAAGCTTAAGAACAACCGTGTCGAACAAAGCGGAAGTAATGATGAAAAGGGGAACAGCAACAACTGGAGCACCGGTATCAAAAGTGACAGTAAGAGTACTGAAGGGAGAAATAGCAATGATGATAAGCACATTTACTTCTACAGTATCCTATGCAGGGTACATAGTACGTAATAGGTCAACCACAAACCACAACATATCATAATCGTCTAAACTATACCAATTACATTGTAATAAGTATTCCTCACTATCTTTTTTTAAATAAATAAAAGGAATTAATGGGCCGGTAGCTTATTGTAGAGAAAGAGTGCTGTTGAATCTTTGGACGCAAAAAGACGATTTTTTTTTTATCTACTGTTAAAGTTGCGAAAAATTATTTTTACTGAGTAAATTATAATATTTATAGAGAAAATATATCACTTCAATTATATAAAACATTAGGAAGTAGTTTTCACCGAAAGCATCTCTACAAGTTTCCAAATGGACTAAATTGAACATTGTGCGAAGAGTTTGTTTTTGTTTGAGAAATACACGGTATGCGTATGGCGAGCAACCCCGATGAAGTTCACCATAACGTACAGCACATGTAAAATTTGTCTAATAAAATGTTGTCATCGACTTCAGATTACATAACTACGCAACTAATAAATCTAAAGCAACAGATCTAGGATTAGCCAATAACATGCTTCTTCTTGATAATCGATCGCTATTGGAAAACCAATTGCATAACTTGTTATCGATTAATTAGGTGTATCCTTTTGTACAATCACGTTAATGTTACGACAAATTGACAATCAATATGTTCCACTGCATGTACTACGTCATTTACAAATTTCAGAGAGAGTTGGTCTAAGCACTGAGCTTTGAGGTATTCCAATATTCGTGACAGCTGAATTAGAAAAAACAGTGTCGCAGTGAACTCTCTATTGCCTGTTGAAAACCTCGGATAAATGAACGGACAACCCCAACATGAATTTCTTATTGTCCAACGCTCCATAGACACGTGTTACGAAACCGAAAGCGGCAACGTCTGAACTTTTGCCAGAGATATAACCTTCCAATATTTTGATTTATTGAACGGTGCATTAACTCGCTCGTCAATCATTCAAACATTCTTAAAAATACAGATAATAACTGATTGGCCTGTAGTTATGATAAAGAATGTTGTTAATCGTGACGAACAATGTTCCAAAGTAATCCAATGTTCCAAACACGGGAACAGGAAACGTTAAAGTGGGATATCCTTCTATTAACGACGATAATGCTGCTTATCTTTTGTACGAATCGGCCAGTACGCCATTCTACCACTGCAATTGGAGTCCTACAATTTTAAAAGAATCCCATTAAACGTTACAAGTTTGAGATTGACGCCAAAATGTCGGTGAAAGCAATAGCGACGAAACTAACTGGAGAAGCTATAAAACAAACGGTAGCAATAGCGATAATTGTGACAGTAGTAACTAAGTAGGTGGCGACGGTGGTGGAAACATTTCAATTTCACATTACCAATATACGATTAAGCCCAGAATACAGGTTGCGCCAATAAATCTGGAGAAAGAAGTCAAGGGGATGGTGGCAACTGCGAAGGGGCAAACAGCAGCAACGAAAGTAGCTATGGGACTGGAGGTAGTGATGAAGCGAGCTGCAACGATAACGGCGAGGGTGTAGTAACATCGACGGAATGATATAGAAGTAAGAAAGGAACAGTAACGGATTTAATAGGAACCGCCAGCAGAAGTAATGGAAGCTGCGAGAATGAAGACCGCGTTATATTTGTAACCTAACGATTAGGTATAAATTGTAACAAATTCTGCAAATGCACTTGGAGGTTTGTTTATAAGTTTTAATCAATGCTTGAACGTTTGTGATTGGCCACAAAGTTCACGATGCGTTAAAGCAGCGCGCGTCATACAGGAGAAATGCGATAACGCGGCCGTTTTTAAAGCATGTATGTTTTAGTTTCATGCAGCTTTACTAAGTTAGGATTTATATCTACTACCTAAGTACTTGTGAAATGCTATACATATTTAATGCACCTACAAAGACAATACAACTTTTCATACTTGTAATTCCTCTTTAAAGCACGTAATCTCTAATTAGGCATCGTTCAGTGCATATTGATCTTCCATTAATGTTCGACATAAAAAATTAATGAGTTATTACTTGTATATTGCCTTATGTGATAATTAAACATGATTCCTATATATGTATTTCACCGACATTGTTCTGATTTCGATCGTGATACCCGATAAGTGCTAATTATTTTAGAATTTGCATGCTCTCAAGTGGTCGTCTACTTTATGTTTAGGTTAATTATTCTAGGGCGTAATATTTTAGAATTTAAAATTGTAAAAATAGACAATTTATTCATTGTTTTATTTCCTTTCCTACGATTGCTGTAACGATTAAGTTAAATTAATGTAAAAAGTGATCCCCGCAAAATCGTTATTGTCGTAATAATTTCAACGCAATATCTTACCTGAACAGTTCAATGTTGAAAGGTTAAGCTTAAGATACGTGCCGCGTTTGCATACCGCATTCCAAATGTAAACACCAGTTACAATTTTAAACAATTCCTTTGGCTAATTCAAGAGAAATCTTTCGTCGGCATGTCGCCGCGGATGAAACATGGATAGATTCTTCCAGCTGCAGTAGCATAACACAAGAAGAACTGTTTCTGTTGGACGTGTCCTAAAGAAAGCAAAAGCCGTTCGGTTCAGCCAATAAGGTTGTAGGCGTGATTTTTTGTGATGTAATGAGCAGAGGAAAGAAGTACGACAACTGACAGATATTATGATAATTTACTGAAATGTTTCATTATCGAACTAAAGAAATACTGAAAAAGAAAGAAAAGGGTTGCTCGGTAGGTGAAGATTCGAGACAGACAAGGAAGTGATAATCTAAACGAATGCATACTTTGACGAATTTTCGGTAAATTACTTTTAGATGATTTGAAGAAATTGGATTAAGTATGCAGAATTGCATTATTAAAAATAAAATACGTTTCTTACCTTAAAACGAGTCGTTCATTGAAAAGTCACTTTCCGGTCACCGTTCCATCATCAGACAATTTATCATCCATAAAATTAACTAACAATTTGGAGTAATTTGGCTAAAATATTTTGACATAGTTGCGTCTTCGTAGAATTAGAAAGACCTCTTTCATCCTATGATAGCAATCCACACAGATTTATGTCCTCAAGAATAATATAAAAGATTAAAGAAGCACTTCGTTCTATTTGCATATTTGTAATAAGCAACCTTGTAACAGTATTCGATGAAATAGGTGAATATTTCGTCATTACGGGTATTTTTTGGTTAACATCAAATTTGCAAATATTATCTCTATCAAGATAACATAATCGTAATTTCTACACTTCTACGTAGTTCTATAGTTAAAAACACTTGAGAGACAAGCATTTCAAGCATTGAAGAAAGTTCTGGATTTCTTGGAAGTAACGCCCAAATTTATCTTCTTTGTTTACTATTTTTTTGAGAACATGATATGATCAAACGTTACGTATGAGTACATAGCACATACATACCTCATGAAATTCATAACCAGGAGTAACTATAGGCATCCGATCCTCTTGGAGAAACGATTAAAGGATTCATGTGTTTAGTTAATAAGTTTTATTTTAATGGGTAGAACTCAATTTTATTAATATTTTATTTTCAGCTGCATAAAAATACGAAGATATGAATTTTCTTGCTTTGTTTTAAGACGTTTTGTGAAAAGGAAAAATGTTTGGAAAAATTTAGTTGTTACAATTCTAAAAAGGACAGACAAGATTCATTATATTACTTTCAAGTTTTATCTTTTTCTGGAATTCTTCAGGTTTCACTTCAAAAAGAGAAAGAATGAAACGCTAGATAGAAAAAATGTCCTTATACTTACCTCATAGATCCTTTTTTCATTTAACTTTTACATAGATTATTCATATTTAGATTTTTTCTTGCTCTCATGCTTTGTCCTTGTTGAAACTTATCTTCTCGGGAAACGTGTGCTGAACTGATAAGTGATTTTCTGTACTACACGTTTCACTTTGGTCAATCTTATATTAAATTTGGCTCGAATATCATAATCATGGAAATAGTCATAATTTCTAAGATAACAATTTTTGTTTAGATAAATATAAATTAAAAGAGTTTCTGACGTGCAATGCGTGACTCGAGTAATATCCTTGGACAGCAAATATGAATCAATATTCAGACAATTCTTAAGGTGCACGTAATATAATAAACGCTTATTTAATTTCTACGAATAGGAGAAAGATTATAATCAAATGTTAAATTTAGTTAACATATCATTTAAAGTTCCCAATTTTCCGTGTACCACACGAAACTAGCTGAGACTAGACAGACTCGTCTTTTGTCGACTCTCGGGGGAAACCAGTAGGCAAAACGAATCCATTCTCTTGACTCATGAAATGAACGAACAGAAGTCTCTGCAAATTTCGTGAAACGAACGGAAAGTGGTGAACGTTATAAGTCAATAAAAATAAATCATGGCGGCATAGCAATGCGGCAAAGTTCGATGTAACTGCTATTAAACGAGATATCAAAAAACATCCTAATAAAAATTGTAAATACTTCAAAATATATCTTTAAATTATTTATATACATACAGGGTACTATATAATGTCAGCGTATGGTTTTTTGAAGGGGACATAAATTTAAATTTTGAATAAGCTCGCATCGCTCGTATTTTCCAATATAAGCTTTCTTTGCGTTATTGCAATATATACCCGAAAATATGCATGTTCAACATTGTAAATAGTAACAATTTCTCTCCGGTAACTTCACTCTTATTAGGGGTGGTAATTACAGAACGCTAGTGTTCACGTTTAAATTGTCACAGATCATCATCATCATCAGCATCAGCAAACAGGGGCCACAACTACTCACGATTGCAAGTGCTATTTTTATTTAATAAGTTACTAATTCTTGAAATGGGTTCAATATACCTCTATTAGGATGTTAAACTCCTCCTCAATGGTAACAATACCATCCGTCATGAGGAGGAACCCTATAAGCTGAATAAAATTCCTTTTTAACGGACGCAATTAACGCCTTAGCGGTTGATAACGGATGATAGGGGGGAACACAAGAAAGGAATTAAAAAGTGATAGATCCAATCCATATTTTTATACGCGTAGCATGTTCCACGAAAAAAAAAAATATAATTCATTTATTAATTTTTAAATAATGTTCTATTCTTGATAGCACCTAATTAATTAATTAGTTAAAAAGCATCATACTTATCTTATAACCTTGAACAAGCTTTCTATAAAGCACCAATCACGCTGTTATAGGGTATATATCGCAGAACCAAGCGAGCTAGAAATTTTCCTTTTGTCTACAGTAACCGCGAGGTTATGTACTTATTTTGCTTATTTCTTATTAAGGAGGGAAGAAACACAGGACAAATGTTTCATTTTAAAATCTGCCTGAAAAAAAAAATTATTGTAAAGTAGTTGCGCAAATTTCGTTTACCGCTTGTCTCTTAAATTAATTGATAACTATCGACTTGTTCGGTGATGTAAATAAATCACGTTCGCCAGCTACACTCTTCAAACACGTCAATCAAAAGGAACACCGTTTCGACTTCTTATCAAATCCTGGGATGCTTTCGGAGAGAATACAATGTTATGAACGAGTAAAACACCTTTTACTACTCAGATCAATCGGCGATATGTCCTGCTAGCTGTGATCTTTTGTTTGAAAGTCAAGAGAGTATGTCTCTTACAGCAAAGCTAATAATTATAATTACATCCTGCACTGAAATTAATTGAATTCAATCGAGTAAATAGAATCATGGAGAGATGCCGATATTTCGAGACCTTGATTAACTACCCGTTAAACAACTATTATTACTACTACAATATGATGATAAAAAAAAAGGAATCGAAGGGGGGGAAATTTGTATCACGATAAAGCCTCAACGTATCAACCGAAGGACATCACTTTCGACATTTAATTGTCTAGTAAATTCTTGTTTTACTTTCACTCAGAAATTTTTATTATAAAATTTATTTTATAAGTAGTTGTAACCAACATTAAAAATAATTTAAAAAGTGTGCCCTCCTAATTACTTTTTATACGTAACATATTTTAAAAATTACAACCGATGATTTTTCACGTGATTTTATCCATCCGTTATATTAAATTGTTAAGTTATATTAACAAAGTTTACATGGCCACGTACATATAAAGCAGTTGTGGTAAGGATTAGAAATACTGGTAAAAAGACATTAAAATGCATCAAAATATTTATTTTTGTCGGAAAGTTTCTTCCATATATTTGCTGTCAATAGCGTCAATCGGCAACGGCGAGTGCCACTGGTCATTAAATACCAATATTTAATTTAGGGAAGCACTACGTCATACAAAAATGACTTAACTATGTTTAATGTGGTTCGAATTTGATAAGTTGATTTCGAAAACGTATTTTAAAGAGGTGAATTATGCTTCTACCGAAGTATTGGATAAAACCCGATAGATAAAGGGAAGGAATGAAAGGATGAAACATCGTAGTCACCGTTGAAATTGCTCAAGAGTACGTTTGGAGTTCGATATTGTCGCGAATAAACGCTTTGCTTTTACTTTTACTTTTAGAAAGGACGCTAACTGGACCTTCGCTGGTATTTTATTGCCTTTATTATTATTGGGTCGGTGATGGGTGTTTTCGAACTAACTGAGCTTCCGGACAATCGCTGTGTAAGATCAAACAGCAAAAGGACAATTAGTAGAAGGGGTTAAGTAGATTATAAATATAGGTAGGTACCTTTGCTAAAGTAAAGGACTTCTTGAAGTTCTTCGACTTAAATTTGGACTTGACTGTTTTTAATAATTCATATTATATTAAATTAATAGCAGGTAGGTGAATATTTATGTACGTTTTTTAAGCGAGTATCTACCCTGAGCTGACCCTATCAGGGTAGACCGTGACAATAGAGAGTTGTTGAGTGTCAAGGAAAGATTTTGAACCACCAGACAACGCTACACTTCGACAGATCCTAACATATGTATGAGCGCTAGCATATTTGCCATTTTAAAATCTCAACAAATCTGGTACTTTAACCTTTTCATTTATGTGAAGTCCTAACACTTCGGAAGTACCTTCACAACCTTTTCAAAAACGCATTAAAGAAAATGAAGGCCGGCAAGAACTATCGCTCAGAAGTGTGATTGAAGCACAGCAGGAAAGCCTAAACTGAGAATATATTCAATTCAACAATTCAACAAAACAACAATATATTCAACAATTCAAGTACGTGAATCGTTGCTTAAGCACCAGAAGAGTGTCGGCGTTGATTGCAGCAATTACATTAGAACTGCATTACGGTCATCCTATAGGATTTTTGATCTTAAGTTACCTATTTTCTTTACAATGTTAAGTAGCATCGTAGCATTATTGTAACAACTACTATCCCACTCCATAGTACTTGTTTCAAATTTAAATGTAATTGTGGGGATCTTGCTTACGGCAAAGGAATAGAATACGAGTGATTTTGACTAAGAATCGAATATAAACATTTAACGTATACACAGAGAGAGAAATATATTTGACGAAAATGGGCGAATAATTAGTTTTTGCTGTACAACGTTGCCAGATAAACTAGTATTTGCTGTAGTAAAGCTCTACACAATTTAGTGTGATTTTTAACAATATATTTGCAATAACTAGTACTATTCTTATTCTGAAATTTAACGAATGTAGTATGTATCATTAATTCGACATTTCATCCGTAAGGTTTCCTCTAAACGAATCAGTGTAAGAGGTAAAAATAGATCCAATACATCTACAAATTAAAAGTACTCTTAAACTATGTTAAAAGAAACAAATGAGCAAGACAACAAACTTTAACAAAAGTAAACTTTCGCAACACGCTCAGCCAGTATTATTTAATGTTAGAAGTAAACGTGTTTTGGGCTAGGGCTGTGTACGCTTAACTCGACGTTTTGGCCACAATCATTTAGGGCTTCTTCAGGAGAAGTAAGGGTAATAGGCAACAGTTAACATGGTAGTTCAACGTTTTAACCACGCCAAAGGCAACACTAACTGAGTAGGAAGCAGTTGACCACGGTAATTCGGCACGCCAACAATGCCAGAGTCGGAAATCAACTGCTACCGAGTATTATTTAAACTAATTTAAATTAATTAGTGTAAATTAACATGGTACGTAACAAATCAGCATACATTCGTATATTTAGCTTGCCCGATCTGCATTCATTAGTTCTTGATTCACAACACATCATAATAGCGGATTAATAAATAACACAATTACTTTATTAAAAAGTACACTACCGTCCATAATTATTTGCCCGCCTTTAATAAAACGTAGTTTTGAGTGAAACATCAATACAAAAATGAAACTATTTATTATAATGGTTAAGTACGTATCAATATGAAAAATAGAAGCAAAATTTTGAGTAGAAAATGTAAGAAAACAAAGAAAATAATTAAACATTGCGCTCGTCTATGTGACCTCCTTTCTGTCGAATGATTTCTTGACACAATCTGGGCATCCTTTCGATTAGTTTGGACAATGTTAACGGGTCTATGTGTCTCCACGCTGTTTGTAGTTGGTTCCACAATGTTGTTGTAGATGTTGGAGTCGATTGTCGAATTTGTCGATCGAGATGGTCCCATAAAAGCATCGATGGGGTTGATGTCTGGGCTCTGGGCGGGCCATTTCATGATTGTCAATCCCCCATCAAGTTCCATCTGATTGAAATAATCACGACCTAATTTCGAGATGTGTTTCGGATCATTATCCTATTATACGTGTTCCCGATGGAATGGCGAATTCGCCGAATGAATTGGCGAATCCAAAATTTGTTGGTAGCGCTCTTTCTTTAATATCCCGTCGATTCGCACTAAATCCCCTACGGTGGTCCCAGTAAAACGCCCCCAAATCATGACCGAACCTCCCCCATGTTTAATTGTAGGCACTATACAGGGTTCAGCTAACCGTTCTCCAGCTGATCTCCGAACAAGTACGCTTCTTCTGCCCAATTTAACCATTTAGTTTTATTTTGCTTGCTTAACAAGGACTTTCTTACAGCAATTCTTCCATGTAAACCAGCTTCCTTTAAGCTGATTACTTTCTGGCGATTGATATTCACTTCGGCGGTAATTTCTGGCGCTGTTTTGCGGCGATTTCTTCTACTGATTAAAACGATGTTACGATCTTCTGCCGGGGTTGTAATTTTAGGACATCCGGACCGTTTTTTGTTTAAAATACTGCCGATACTTTAAAATTTTTTAATATGTAGTAATTTCGCAATCAAGAGATTACTTTTACCGATTTTGTGGTAACCAAATATCAGAGCACGGGTTTCTGTCGGTAACTCTTTCGTTTTCAAGTTTATCCCTTTTATACCCTTTAATACGCACACTTCGATGTTAACGCTTCTAGTAGTAAAGCTAAACTAATAATTCTTGGCTTTGAGGGCCCAATAATATTTATAATCTTTCATCTTTGATTATTTGTATTACCTGCTGCGACATCGCTCATCACCATAAATCTTAAAAGGATGTTATCCCGTTTATGAGATTAAAATATTTGTTTTTAATTTTGGTTAGGAGTATACGTAAATTAACGCATTTCCTTAGTGATATTTCTATCGTAGATGCACTTGTACCAGGAAATAATATATTAAGATTAAGCTATACGCAAATATACAGGTGGGTAAATAATTATGAACGGTGGTGTACATTTAACAAGTTACGTTTCAATCTTTTCTTAAGTTTATGTAAGGGTAAGCTTTTTAATTTAGGAGAGGTTTGTATACTTCAACATTCATACACAAGAAGCTCTTAGATGTTAGTGTTAATCTGCGCCTTAGTAGATGAATATCTGGATTTCTTCTTATTATTATCGCTATCGTAAATGAAGTTTTATGTACGATTGCAGACGCTTCTAATATATACAGAGATATTAATTAAAAATGTGCTCCGGTAAGTACCCACCATGACACTGTTCAAACCCAGAGCACGTTTAGTTTTAACTAATTTTGGTCGTTACTATTTCAACGATATTACTGTCAATAATCGAGAATTACAAAATATCAGACAAGATATAGTTTGTCGGAGACCAGCCATCGCACCTTTGACATAGTATAGTTCTAGTCGTTGCAGTATTAGAATTTCATACAGTAATGCTTCAACTTTACTTTAAATTGATCTTAGTACTTCTACGGTCTAAGTGGTCAGGTGTATAATTTTCTAAAAAGATCTTGAGATATATAAGTTTACCTGTTCAATGTGCTTTTGCCATTTCAAGTCGTGTGGAAAGATTAACATACCACTTCATAGAAAGACAATTGAATTACTTTCGTCCTCGATTAATTTTGTCGTTTACTAATACAGTGGTATCATCAACGTATATTATTAAACTATTAAAGTATCCATCTACGATTTTATTTGCGATAAAAAACTTAAGTGGTATATACTTACGATCTAGATAACGCAGTATTATTTTAAAGATTAAGATGCGCGTGTATGAGCGGAGGTTTCGCGGTTCACTCAGTATACGACGTTGCTCTACACATAGATGATCTAGTCGCGGAATCAAACTCGCATCGAATATTTTTTTTGAAAAATTTTTCCCAAAAATGTTCAGGAAATATATTATCTTCCGCTTCCGTACTGAACACGCTTTGTATCTATCAAATTACAAACCAAAGAAAAAAAAATTACCAAATGTTAGTTGTAGGTACAATCCGATATAAGCATCTGTAAATATATTAAAAATGTCACATTGAAAATTTGAATGACTTTTCTTATTTTCATATTTCAACGCATGTTGTGAGAAGGAGTCATGTTTGAAAAATTCTTTTTTTCATCTCAGATGCTTGATAAAAGGAGAAACAATAGAACGTTAAAAATTATAAAGGATGGACCTCTAGGCATAAAGAATCATTGTACGTTTTTCAATTTATTTGTTAAATAAATGTATCTTTTAGACGTACCTAGAGTCATTAAGCTAGTAAGATGCAACAGATCATTTGCAATAGTATCCGTTCATTTATTGCCTCAAATCGACATGGCTTCATCCCCGACAGATCGGCAGATGTACAGATGCAAATTCGAGGACCATATTCCAATTTATTGCTGTCTTGGATAGTCGAAGCCAGGTGGATGTAATTTATGCAGACCTATCCAAAAAATATCCATAAATTGTTGTTGTTGAAGAATTTGTTTCATCTGTGGTTAGTTTCCTCAATCGTACCTGAAACAAAGAAAGCGTTACGTTAACTACAATGGGTAGTTCTCCAATGACTTTGTTCTGTCCTCTGGAGTCCCCTTTGGTATAGAAATTGACCTTCCTACCCTTGTATATAGAGGTGATATATCTTCAATTCATGACAGAAGAAAACTTCAAAGTGTCTTGATATTCTAATGGAAAGATGTGAATGTATTAAGTTAAAAATGAATGTTGAAGAATTTTATATTTCTGTTTTCTTTATTCATTACTATCCCAGATTAGAGCTGTCCATTTGATTGTGCCTATCTTTAAAAATGCTTTACAAAAAGCATTCTTTGTTAAAATCATTATACTTTGCCTTTGCACTAAGTAAATTAGAATACACAACTCTAATTTGGTATCGCTTATATGCTTATGATCTTCCAAGTCATAACATCCGTCGCAAATACTTTAAGTTTCTTTTATACAAAATTTATGAAACTTACCTTCAAAGAGATATTCCACAGGATGCAATATTGCCAAGGCATAACTTGCTGACTTTGAGTACTACGTATTAATTTTCTTCTGCCAGGCTTGAACTCATACGATAACAGATTCATTCTGTCATTCAGGAGGGCTAACATCGCGCGACCCCAGCATTTTAATATCGCCTAAAAAATAGATTTATATACATAACAGGAGAATTATTAAAATATGCATTTTTCTCTGAATTTTGTTGTAATAAATGTTCATAAAAGTTAACCACAACTATTCAGTAATGAAAAGTCGCTAGGTAATGTCTCCACAGTTGAGGAGCAGCATACGTTACGTACATAGTAGCGTCGGAAACTTCGAGACACATGCTTGTATACACAACTATTTAATAAGATATCCAAACCATATTAGTTGCAATAACAAGGTAAACATTTGCAAAACTAAGAATGATTCGAAAAGCGACAACATTGGTTTACCTCTGGTTACAGAGAAAATGCAGGCCGAGACTTGTTGCAAACGTGACTTGACTCGGTGGTCTACTGCAATAATGTTTATAAACTTTCGGAAGCTTTCGGAATACATCATGATCCCAGTTCTTGGAGATTATTCACAGACTCATCAGAGACCAGCCTAAAAGCGGCTTTGTTGCATAATGGAAACCATCATCCTTTTATTCCGATAGGTCATGCTGTTTCTATGAAAGAAACTTACGAAAATCTAAAGATTTTGTTAGAAAAGTATTTGTGCAGATTTTAAAGTAATTGCGATTATTTTGGGTATGCAATCTGGTTACACCAAATACTGTTGGAAAAGACAATGTATAATATCAGCCTCCAGTAGAAAAAGAAAAGATCATAATACCATCTCTCCACGTGAAACTTGGGCTCATGAAAAACTTTATAAAGGCACTGGATCTCGAAAGTGAAGGTTTTAAATATCGTCGTGAAGAGTTTCCAAAATTAACACAAGGAAGAAAACTGAAAGAAAGTATTTTTGTTAGAAGGAAAAAAAAACGTGGTTCTCCATGGTACAAGTTTTCTCAAATTTCTTGGGAAACAAAAAAGCTGACAACTATAAAACTTTAGTAATGGATATGTTACAAGCATTTCACGCTGCTGGCTGCAATATGTCCCTTAAAGTATATATTACACATTTTCACTTAGATTTTTGTCCGGAAAATATGGGCGACGTTAGCGATGAACACGGTGAGCGCTTCCACTAAGACATCACAGGAATGGAAGAACGAAAAAAAAAAGAATCAGGCAAATGGAATCCTGTTATGTTAGCAGATTACTGTTGGATGTTAAGAAGAGATGCTGTAGATATTGTTTATAAGATACGGATTACTTCACATTTCTAATTATAACAATTTGAAATATACTTTAAATTATCTAATCTAAAAAGCTTTTCATTAAAATATAAAAAAAAATCGAGCTAACTTGGCCTTCTATCTTTTATTAAAATAAATGTTTATATGTTTTCTATTGAAGTTAGTATAAATTATTTTATGGCAAAATCAGAAGTTGAAATTTATTAGCGGCAGAGCAGAGGTAGGGCTTGGGCACTTAAACGATTTAGGCCTTATATTAAAGGATTTCTAAGAGGTAATTGTGCCCTAACTTCTCTAACAGTAAGCAGAAACTTTACTGTTCGCTATGAGATCAGGTAACATATAGAGCGACGTAGTAGTGCGAGATTCGATAACACATTCATTACTAATGGGCAAAAATATCCCATATAAAAGTCATAGATACACATTAGTACCACAAGCTAAAATTACTTTGCCCTATACAGCGTGAATGAAAAAAGAAGGTACATTGAAGATAAAATTTTTTAAGTGGAACGATATATTAGCTTTTACTCGAGAATCCAAGGTCTTTTTGTATATGCTTACCTATATCCTTATTTACTTGTTTCCGCAATATTTACGAAAAACAGCATTTGCTGTGTTTTATAGAAATAGCTGTGGTTTCTAATATTAGACATTTTTTCTATCTAAATTTGTGACCTATGGACGTAGGAATATTTTTTACTTAGAACATAGGCCAACTCTGGTAACATTTTGCAATAATTAGGAAAAACTTGCCCTATACCTAAAGCTTTGAGATATGTTACATCTTCAACTTATTGTCTT
Source organism: Oryctes rhinoceros (assembly GCA_020654165.1). Classification (NCBI taxonomy): domain Eukaryota; kingdom Metazoa; phylum Arthropoda; class Insecta; order Coleoptera; family Scarabaeidae; genus Oryctes; species Oryctes rhinoceros. The sequence goes on from JAIOKQ010000001.1 coordinate 396,012, forward strand.
GATTCGGCGATATTAGGTGTAAGACATTAAATTCTTAACACAATTATTGCGTTTCCTATCTATCTGTTAACTCACTTAAATACACAGTTTTTTGACTAGAATCTTGGTATCCCTTACAATGTTATTAACTATGGATTTTCCCACTCAACACAGGCCTAATTGACAGTATATTAAAAATGAATTAATAACGTTTAAAGAATATATAAAAAATACACTTATTAGTTTGTTCTAAGCTCAACAAATAAATGTTTACTCCACAAAATATAAAAGCAAAGATAAATGCAAAATATAAATAACAAAAATTAAAAGGTAAGTTAATCAAATAAACTAGCGAAGAGAAGAAGGAGACAAATAATAGAACACAATAGTAAAAACGTTATACATTTTGTTCAAAAATGTTCCATAGTTGTAGTCTTGCTTGCACGTTGATTAACACATGCTTAAGTAATACCTCGCAAGAAGAAACTGATAATAAGGTCTGATGACCTAGCCGGTTAAGATATCGATCCCCCTCGTTCTTTTAATTTATTGTAGCAAGCAAGCTTTTATATCATTTGGAACATCTGGAAACGATTCATGAAGATCGTTTTCCAAACAATTTGAATAGCGGCTTCCGCCAAACAAGGAAGGCCTTACCACGACATCCATAACAACACCACCCCAAACATTTAGCGACCAATGTTTTTTGCAATTTTCAGTTCTTATGGATCGAGGGTTACTTTGGGAGAAAATGTGGAAATTATGTTTGTCCATACATCAATTTTTGTAAAACGGTGAGGGTCTGTATTGATTTTACTTAAAGCCTACCTACAAGATTCTAAACGATTTTCCAGATCGCATTGTTACTTTGTAGGAATGAAAGTGATTCAATTTTAATAGACGCCGTTCAGATCAAACGCTCATATCCATTCTTGGGGCAAATTGTCCAAAGATGTCTAAATGAGACGTGGAGATCTTCCGTAACTGACGGCAAAGCTGTATTTTTCTTCTTGTGCTTTCTTTGCAGTTTACCCTTCTACACTACTCAAACCTACGCATCAAATTGGAACGCTATCTTCATATAGCTTTTCAAGCGTGCGTTTATACTATAGTCCATACATGATTACGTTTGACAGAAAGAAATGTTTGTTTTTTGAATCCTTACCTATTACAAATGAAAATAATATCCGGAATATTACAAAAATGACATTTTGAGGTGAAAAGCTCATTGCTGATCTTCTAAAAATGGTTAAAATAGCAAAAAACTGCACACTCGATAGAGATAATAGATAAATGGGAGCGCAAGTCGTGACAAAAAGTCGAAGATAATAACTTAAAAATGACTAGCTTTAGATACATGGAAAGTTTTAGATAACCAACGCCAAATGTTATCAACAATTCCAAAATGAAAACATATACAGGATGTTCCATTCAAAACAACGGCGAAAACGTTACTTGAAGAATAAAATTTTCACTATGTTGCCAGTGATGGCCTACGATCAAGAAATTCTCCTTTTCTAAGTGAAAATACACCTATGTCAGCTTATTTAATACCCAATATGGAAGGCAAAATGCAAAGGCAAACGTTCGAGTATAAATGAAGATATGTACTAACATACAGAGTGTTATATAGGAAAGAACATAATGTTGATATGTAATTTTTTTTAATTCACGTTGTATGAGTCGTAATAATAACAGCTTGAGCTCCCGTTCTTATATAAGACTTTTTTTTTATTACTAATGGTGTGTTAATAGGTTATAAAAGAAATTGGCGTCCTACTCAAAGTATACGAATATTGAAATTTCGATGTACTGATTCGAATTGTTTCAATAGAAATCTCGAAGTAGAACAATAGAGAACGCTTTCGAATTTTTTTTAGCCAATCGAATCGCGTCTGACTAATTTGTGCTTTCTGTCAGCCTCGTATAATTACATTTATCAAAATAGAAAACTATTCGTTTTCGAGACAGCACCTTTGCAATCTGTTTAGGTTAATCTGCAGCTAGACATAAATCATAACCGATTTGAGAGATCTAAATATGTTTAGATCATCGGCGTACTGAAGAAAAAGAGAATTTATGAAACAAATTACAAAAATTGCACGAAATGAAAATGTTTGTTCGAGGTGTGATAGTATAACAAAGAGATACACTTACCCATCTACAGGTAGCGAACTTTGATAATACGTACACTAGCGAAACCAATTAGTTCATAGATAAAATCTCGATAATAAACATTCTGGCATTTAACATATGCTACGTGCAACTATTACAACTGGTTTTGTAGATTATACCATGTCACATCTTATAAAAAAACTACATCGAAAGCAATCGTTAACAAACCAATGCCCAATTATCGACCTATGCACCTATCTTTACTAAACGCTTAAGGTTAAGAAGCATGCGGAACGATTTAATTCCTTTTATAAGGATTTTACTATTTATCAGACAATGTTGAAACTATCTGTTAGTTTACTCCAGATTTGTTATACGTGCAAATGGCAGCTAATGTAGATTCATTTGATTGTAATCAACGATAAAACCTTAGACGTAAATTGGATTTTAGAAATAATTGATTTTAGAGATGTTATGCGAGTGTACTTTAGGAAAGCGGATCGATATTGATCGTAGATGAAAGGAAATAAATGAAGATAAAAAAATATAACTTAATGTGTAAACAAATGATGTCAACTGTTTAATTTTAACATCAAAAAGTGAAAGTTAAAAAAAGAAATGAAAAATAGACATTTCAGTGTAAGTACTATTGAATTTGATGAGGGCAATTTTCTTGCTCTCTAGATTATTTTTTTTTACATTTCACGTCAAAAAGATCAACAATTGGTACTTAGAGATATTATACTTCGTAGAATCTAGGAATGTAATACCCTGATCGCACCACTCACATGCTTCAACCTCTGGACTGTGGGTACTTTAAATCTCTAAAGCATCACCCGAAGAAAGAAACAAAGTAATGAACTCGATTACAACATGTTACAGATGTTTCATTTGTAAGAGTAAATTCTATGACAATTCTCCTTTGTGAGAAAATACGATTGTTTCTACACAACACAAAGGAACTTCATTAGGAAGCGATAACAAAACGCAAACGTAAACTCCTCGCATTTAACGCAGCAAAATGAAGAAACATCTTCAAACAGTTGAACTACTATAAGCCCAATTCCAAAAATTTTCAAAACCTTCCAGAGAGGAAAGAAAGAAGCAGTGTATGGAAGTTTTAGTATGGCCAATGAACAGGTCTTCATTGCTGGCATGTTACATCAACAAACAAACTTTAGCATGGCCATTAATGGTTGAGATCGTCAACACATATTGCCGCTGTCTTTCAAGATGAGAAGAATACGGAAGAACATAGAAGATTACGTTGTTAAGTGAAAGTAATTGTGTAGTGTTGAGAACGTTATTAGGTCCCAACAAGGAAAATGGATTGGATACAGCGTGGGCATTGTGCACGGGAGCTGCACGCTATATCAAACCTCGATTCATCAACCTAAAAAATTAAAAAGAAACATTACCGTTTGGCACCTTTTCTGTTATTGGTAGAATTATCATTTTTTGAATAATTTAGGCTGGCAATTCAAGCAATAAGCAACATATTAGCCGTAGTATAAAACGTGTTAGCATATTTTCTTAAGTGGGGTGATTCTCTCAGAAAAAGAAAAGAGCCAAAGAAAACGTAATCTCAACTGTAATGTATTAACAAGTAGCATCATCTAAAGATCGTTAACACAGTGGTAGCGTTTCTTAAATAGAATGTTTATTATATTCTGCGTGAATGATGCTGTGCTTTCTAGGCAATCAGATAGGTTGTTGTGGAAGTTTTTAACCAAGTAATGTAGGCTTCTATCGGTCGGATATAAATCGCATATTGTTGTTAGCCGGAAAATTATTTCTGCCTTTGTCTAACATTTAGTTTCCATGGTAAGAAGACGATCTTGGTCGAAGGAGATAAATCCTAAAATAAAATTTAGTCTTGCTTTAGTTTTCCGCTCCTACTTCTATTTTCACAAGATGTATATTTCCGAATTGCATTAAAATTGCAAAGCAATGAAACTTGCCCAATTTTGATCTGTCATATTAAGAGTACGAATCTATCTTATATAAGGTGCATAGCATCCTTGATAATACCGACGACGGATACGAATTTTCTTACTTTGACGTTCTAAGATGTTTCGTGGAAGGGCAAAATGTTTGGGAAAAGAGCATTTCGTTATTACAAAAGGCGGACAAAGTTCATCATATGACTTTCAGTTTTGAAACACTTCAGATTTCACATCAAAAAGAGAAACAATGAAACGCTAGATGTTGGAAGAAAAGATGGACCTTCGTAAGAAGTAGCTACCTCGTAGATTCTTTCTTTCATTTAACTTTGGATAGACCATTCATATTCATCTAATATGCGAAATATATTATTGAATATGCTATTCAATACATCATTCAAACATCGGGTTTCAACAGAGACAAAGCAAAATTAAGAAACAGTATGTTTCTTAATTTTGCTCTCTTGTTGTCTCTGTTGAAACCTGATGTTCTTATCTTTTCAGGCAACGTATCCGGAACTGATATGTGAATTTCTGTAATACATGTGTTTCACTTTGGTCAATCTTATATTAAATTCGATTCGAGTATCATAATCATGGAAATAATCGCAATTTCTAAGATTACAATTTTTGTTTTGATAAATATACATTAAAAGCTTTATTATATGAACTGCGTGAGGAGCTCATATCTTCAGACGTATCTCATTCATCCAAGAGAGTTTCCGACGTGGAGTGCGTGACTCGAGTGACATCATAAGATCGACGTCGGACAGCAAAAATAACTTGAGGATAAGGGAATAGTAAATTTGGAAACATGAATCAATGTTCAGATTGATTTTTAAGGTGCAGATAATATAAAAAACGCTTACTTATTTTTCTTTTACGAATAAGACTGATTTATTCCATCGGAGAAAGATTATAATCAAATATTAAACGTAAAAATTCTATTGAAGTATTCTTAGTTAACATATTACCTATCAAATGTTATATAAATGCTAATCGCAGATCTAAGTTTGCTTCGAGTTCTGCGTTTTGAATGTTGGCAAGCAATGAACTTCTATGGCAATAACTTGCAAAATCCGCCATTATGAATTTTATCTTATTTTATTATTATACAAAGGTATTCCATGAAATATACAGGCTGAGTTTTTCTCGATATTTATTATGGAGATCTCTGTAGCTAGCGGAGATGGAGAGATATAGCCTAGTTGGAAAAGTGTTGCATTTTTACCAGTTATTATCGAAAAATATTATTTTTATAATTTCTCTGTTATTATTGTTTAAAAAACAGTGTAAGGCAGAACGTTATAGATAACTTAGATCATAATAACTTTGTATTTAAAGTATAATTTCCTATCTATGTCTATCATCGTGTTGAAACCGTACGAGCATACTACGTGTATGTAAGGGTAATTCATCTAACAACATATTATCGAAATCATGAAATAGCAATATAAAGTTTATTAATACTTTGTAGTTCTACGGACACTTCATTTTGATAAGTACGTATTTAAAAAGATAATGAAAATTAAAAATTTCCTTCAAGATGAGAACGAAATCATTTGCAAGGACCTGTTGTACTCTGCAGCAATTGTAAACCTATCCGTTTACCATTTCTGTGGAAGAATGACACCCCTAAGACATGAGTACCTATCCATTAAATTATCTATTTGTTATTTATTGGTTGAATAAATAATAACGTAAATACGAAAACGTTACTGACATCTTGCGGATTAAGAAATAAATGCCCAAATAAATAGCTTACAGCCATTACAAGCATTACAAACAAATAGCTATTGGCCTTAAGGCCAATTGTTGCCGTTCAGCTAATATATTGAAAGTAAAATATAAAATTTTCGGCTGGCCAAGATTTTATATGAGATAAATATTGATTATTTCAGTTTACATTCCCCGATGTTACAATAGGGCATTCAAGCTTAATAGATAGATATATTGATGAATAGCTGGGCACATTATAGTTGGGCCAGTATATTTATATTATACTGCCGTAAATTATGCATGCATCCAGCAGCTTTCGTCATGTACAGCGAAGCATTAGTCGGTCATAACTGTCCATCAAGCATTCGGCAAATTTGGAGAGCACGGGAGACCTTACTCTGAGAGAGTTGCGAGTATGGGACTCGATTCGAAACGGATAGCGAACCGGACAGTACTAGCTGTGCTAGTAATGATGAAGGTACTTCTTGTGAAGGTACAATAGCTGTAGCAAAGGAAACAAGTTTTTGATTACTAGAATAGCATTGGCAAGTTTAATGAATCTATGTTTAAACTAGAGTTAGAGATGATGGATGCTAGGGGTGTAGTTGGGAATCAACAGTACATTTTAAATTTGTTGGCAATTATTTGGAAAAAGGAAAGGTACTACTGCGCCGTTTCCGCCACTATAATAAAAACATGTAGGGCTTACGCATTTAACAATAAATTTCTCTTAAATATTAATTATCTGCCTAATTTGAAATCCTGAAGGTGTAGATACAAAAAACTAAGTTTTCTTGTTAACGAGGATGTAAATCTTTAGCGACGGATTTTCAGCAAAGACGTGAAGAGAAAGGCTACAACAACAAATTGAACGAGAAAACTGCAAAGTTAATGCACACCGACTCACAATTCAACAACTTTCAAACGTTATCGAACTATTTTTCACGCGAACTTATAACTTATAACATTAACGTACTTTACTGTACGGTATCTTTTGGTTTGCTATTATTAGTCAACTTTGTTTATCTCGCGAAAAAATGCTTAGTACATGGATGGTTTCAAAGATGGACACTATGCTTCTTTAGTATTCTGCCTTTTTTCTAGATAAAACATCGCCAGCACTTGAATTTATTACATCTAAAATGTGTAAAAAATAGAAATAATTGTTCAGAATAAATAGGATGTTGATTTCATCTTTCTCAAGCACGTTATCGGAAAATTTTTTGCGTAGGTTTAACTGGAGACTATAACGATTACATCAACGTAAAGCAAACGTTGAAATATACCTTTGAGTTCCAGTTTATTGATTGTAATGAAGTGAGCGATTCATTCTCCTTTGACTTAGTTCAGACTCCGGTTAATGATTTTTTAGCAGATGAAAGAAACTTATCAATGGTTACAATAGCGAAAGCTCCAAATTTCCGCCTCATACTTGGGCGGGTTTATCTGCTGCACTTTGTGAAACAATAAATGCCTGCTGGACTTTTCACTTGAAATTTAAGACCAATTATTCGTTTCATCTAAATATTTTCAGTTTATTGGGAGTACATTGCATCTTCGAAATAAGGTCTATAAGAAAATAAATGCAGCGTTGTTTCCTACAATCAATTTTGAAACTGCTTATAGATGTAAGCCCCTGTGTTTGTTTTCTTAAAATTCTTCCATAAAATACCTTTCTTTCCTTTTATGTGACGTTCTATGTTCTTATGTTGCAAAATCCTCCTCAACTTCAAATTTTAACTGCTTTTATGATTAAAGTATTGTTTATTGGCAAATATTCTAAAATATGCGATGGCAACTGTTCGTATTGTAAACAGACGCTATCGTTCAATATAACATAAGAAGATAATTCACAAATACGCGTTGATAACATAGATATTAAAAAAAATGTACATATTGCGAAGCCTGTATTTGATATCTCAAGGGTCCAAAAAATACAGATTTTGTTCTGTAAACGTCTCTTTAATTTGCTTTATATGTGCCTATGGAAATTTGTCATAATTTTGTTGTAATTAATTTTCGATTTTTTTTAATGTTGCAAAAATGGAGCAGTTTATGTACGAGGGTTGCGCAAAATGGAAAGATGGCATTTATTAATTATTATTACTAATGCGCAAGTCATCATCTCACATTTGTTCAAGATTCACGTAAAATGTATAGCCTAGGTGCGGCGGTAAAAATAAAGAGATATACTTACCTGTCTACAGGTAACAACACTTGTATGCGTATTTTCCAAAATCTTGTAAATAAAGCTCTGTATGTACAACTATTACAACAGATTTCGTAGATTATATCATGTCGGGTCTTATAAAAAAAAAATATCAAAATGAAAACATTTGTAAATAAATCAATGCGCAATTATCAATGTACCTGTACGTACACATGTCGCAATATTTGTACTAAGATGTCGAGTTAAGATGCTCGTGGAACGATTTAATTCTTTTTATAAAGATTTTAATGTTTATAGGAATGTTGAAACTATCTGCTAGTTTAATCCACAATACTAATGTAGATTTAATTGATTTTAATCAACGATAAAACCTCAGACGTAAATTGGATTTTAGAAATAATTGATTTTAGAGATGTTGTGCGAGAGTACTTTAGGAAAGCGGATCGATATTGATCGTAGATGAAAGGAATTCAATGATGATAAGAAAATATTACTTATTTACATATAAATAAATGATGTCAATTGTTTGATTTTATCGCCATAAAATGAAATTTAAAAAAGAAGTAAAATATAGAATTTTCTTGGTAAATACTATGGAACCTTTACTCACAATTGACTAGCATAATCAAATGTTTCGTAAAGTTCCTTATAAATCGGCATAAATATTCGCACAAACAACACGAATACGTTTACTTATATAAAACTAAAAGTTATATCAAAAAGAAATTCAGCTTTGACAAATAATTTAGTTATTACATCGCAATAACGCGCAATGAATTGCTTCCTTACTACATTCCTTGACGACTTAAACCCATTGCGTGCAATGCTAATAAAGAGTTAATAAACATTACATGTTAATACTTTTCAAGCTTTCCTTTCGTTTATATTTGTCATAGCTCTTTTGCGTCGTAAACCATCGTCGTAAAATAAGTGTACACAATCCGAAGCGAAAGATACGAATGAAGAGTAATAATTCCACCCGCCTTTGTCCTCTCTAGGGATTGGCTTTGATAGTTATGGGAAATTATAGGTTCTTGCTTTAGGTACGAAAATATTTCTGGTGCAGTTGCTGCCAACTACGCACGGACCAACCTAGTATTGAATCTGATGAACGACCTACTCTAGTTTCTACATTACAACTTGAACTGCGAAAATCTAGAAAGTTTACAAAAGAATCTTCAATAGAGGTTGATGAGGAAGTTACACTTGAGCCATAAGATGAGGATGAAACAACATTGATTAACCTTCTAATAAGAACGTCATTCGTCAGGAAACCAAGCAGATTTCCAATCTGCAGATACTAACTTTGTGTACATGGTAAGGCCCATTCTGATCAACCTGTCGGATCACATTTTATGAAAAGCCAAATATTATCAATATTCAACTGTTATTGCTTTTATTGCTTACGTTTCACTTACTGTTAATATACTTTTGTTTTAAATAGTGAATAATAGCGATAGCAAAAACTGTGGCGTAGTATGGTAAACCGACACCTCTGCATTACACAAGTTTATTTTATTATATAGTAATATATGTATATCCGGGACGGCCGTTTCGAGGACACGAATGGTCCTCATCATCGGTTACCGGTTAATGATGGTTATATATTGGTATAATAATAAATTAAACTTGTGTGGTGTGGAGGTTACCGATACCTATGTGTTGTTAGCTTTTGTTTTGAAAGAGCTCAGCTTTTCTTTGTCTTTGATCGAGAATAGCAAGCCTGGAGAACTTTCGGTCGCTATATCGAGATTCGCTACATCCTTGAAACTAAAAAAAGTTAAAGATTATTCTGGCTATCTATTTTTTTTCTTACATTGAAACAAAAGTATTTTGCACCCCGATGAAATTTGAAATTGAGAGTTTTCTATTGCAAATGGATAAGTTCTAGTCCACAGGAAAACCAACGAACTGAAAAAGTAACATTTCTTTCTACAAAGAAAATTTTTTGAGATCGACACGTGGACTTCCTTACTGAACTTAACATCGAAGCGGAGAAATTCTTCACCGTTGAGGTAAATGCTCCGATTCTTAATGAGAGAATTGTTTCACCATAGAAGGAAATTCTGAATACCAAAACGGAGGCATTTTTTTTTTAACAAAATGGAGAAACTTCGAGAAATTTTTCATTAAAACCGGGAAAGTTTCCACCTAAAAGGAATGTGTGTAACACGTTTTTTTCCCTATTCAACTACACTTATCGGGTGAAGTCGTTGAAACAACACCGTCAAATTTCAACCCCGCAATTTTAACTGCTTGTACAAATGGACGCGGCATAATATCCAGAAGGTGTTAAAACGATGTTAGATATGACATCATATTTTTATTTACGCCGCATTCATCGATATCATGAAACGGGTGATTTTGAAGACCATATTGTCCAATACAATTAGAACTAACAGCTGCAATGGATGATCTTTTATTCCATATATTAACGAAACGAAACAAACGGAAAGCAGAGAGACCCAAGAGCGTCATCACAGAATAATAGAAGTACGTTTTCTGTGCTGGCGGGTCAATGTTTCAAGTGTTCAGTCAAAAGAAAGGTGTTTGTGAGAAGATCGGCAAACAAGTAGATATTTCCGGAGTGTATTTTACCAATAAACAAATACGGTGCAGTTTTGCTTTTCGTAGTTTGGAATAGGGATGCCTAAAGTAGAAGCTGCGATCCGAAAAAAGTACGGTGGATATCTTTTAAAATTATAAAAACAATGAAAACCCATTTTTTGGTATAAATGGTTTTATTGTTTTTGTATTTCAAAATATTAGCCATTACCATTTATATATTTTGGCATGTATTTACACTAATTCTCGAATTGTTTTTAACTCTAAAGGTAGTACTTCAAAAAAAATGATTTGTATAATTGTATATAATTTGTATAATACAAATATAACTTGTATTTGTGTATTGTGTCTGTATAACATAAAATTATGTTCCAGCCTGTAAGTAAAGTATTGAATTGCCCATGATATTTGGTTTTTCACATATAATTGTAATTGAGATAATTTGGGACTTTTCGAAATGTCATTGTTTCATTAACGGTCCATATCTTACGCTACAACCGAGATAAACATCTGAATGTTTGTTTAGTGCATGATAAAGAGCTGTTCCTATTTTTAGGAACAGCTGCATTTAGTAAATTCTATGAATTTAATTTAATTTGCAATTTTATGAACATTTACTAACATTTTATAAATAATATTATATACAGGAGCACCAATGCAACGTCCATCTTTTATTACTTAGGCTGTATGTAATATATACAATAATACAATGTTAATTGTGCATCGTTAGAAAACATATTTCAATATACTGAGTGTTCTATCAAATGATGGCAGGAAAATTTCTTTTTTTTTAGTATATTTGTAAACTATCAATTATTCCTAATTATACCCCATTCATTTTTTCTTCATCGCTTCTGTTAAAAAAGTGAAAAATCGCCCATGCCAAAGGAAGTGCCCTTTCAAATTTAGCAATAAAATTTCTTTTGTCTGTGTATTATCACATTACTAGAGAGGACAAAGGCAGTTGGAAATATTCCTTTTTTTTAAAGCGACTAGATACACTCGTGTCTATTCGTCTCATGAAAATGAGTTCGTATTGCCTACTGGTGTCCCGAGAGTCGATAAAACACGAGTCTGTCTAGTCTCTGCAAAAAAATTACAATTTCATCCGCCTTTGTCCTCTCTATACATTACGCCCTGTATAACGTCTATATCACGTGTTGCCTTAAAAAAATTACCGAGAACGTCTTCTATATACCTAAACCGTGAAATCGTTTAGACAATCGAAAAAAATGTTATCATTTCTTTACTGTAAAAGAAATGTGCCTTCGTTCTAGTGTTTATGGATTAAGATTAGTTCTAATCAAATCTAGAGTCTTCATCGATATTCACAGTGTTTCTTCCAGTTAACTTCCATGTTTTCATAGGTTTAAACGGAACATATCTATTTCAAATTACGAGATACTGTTTAATTCATAATGAATTTTTAATAGTACTAAACGCTGCAGAAATTATTAGTCTTTTCGTAAATTATTGTACTGTTCTTAGCGACACAGGTGATGTTTACTAGAAAAACTTAGAATTTAATATGATTTTATCCTCCACTTCTCTAATAACGATATTACGCTAATATTACTGTTGTATTATCAATTAATTAGTTTTATTAAGCTATCTAAAGTTTTCGTACAAGTACTTTTCGCATTCTTTTGCGGCTACAAATAACCATTGTTCGACAAATCAAAACGCTACCGTACGTAATTAATTATGCAGGTTTAAAGTGTTCTAGGAAAGGACGTATCGCAAATGTATCTGAATTTGTCGATCTTTTATAAGGCACATTTACAACACTTGTAGTCCATTAAGCAAATTTTGCTTGATTTCAATGGTAAGATAGGAAACAGAGGATCTCTTGTTGATAACCATCCGTGGTGATATACATCTTATTTCCCAATATAAATGTTCAGGTACCTCTGCGACGGAATCAGCAGTGTTTTGTGTCTACGCGAAGCGAGTGCTCATAATCCCCAAGTTATTGGATTAAAGGAATGAAAGGTACGGATTAAGTGGTTGGTGTGAAACAATTCAGTTGCGCTAATTATCGGTTCTTATTTTAGGTGGTACGACAATATTTCTGGCGCTGCTACTGCAGAGCCTGCTGCCATTAGTATGTAAGTAATTAAATTTAAAATCTATGCTTGAATTTTTGATTTGCGTTATTCTAATACGAGAATTTTAGAGGAAGCTGCTTAAATACGCAATTACTTTCAGATAGTGAGCCTGTGGGGACGTGTCCAACTACAAATGGCGACGCTGCAATTAATTGTTTAACGGATTCAGATGATTGTTCCACTTTCTATATTTGTGATTGGGGCCGACCAATTTTATTTGTTTGTCCTATCGGACTGGAATTTAATACTGCCACTAATACGTGCGATTATCCAGAAAATACGCGATGTTGGTGGGGTCAACGACCGCCAGTCATACCCACCACCCAACCTGATGTAGAACCTACCACAGAACCTGAAGTACCTGCTGAAACCACTGCACCTTCAGAAGAGGAAACAACTCAAGGTGAAGTTACAGAGACGACTGAACCCGCAGTAGAAGAAACAACCGCGAGTGAAGAAGTTACGGAAACAACTGAACCTTCAGTAGAGGTAACAACATCGGATGAAGATGCTACGGAGGAAACTGAACCTACAGTGGACGAAACAACTACAAGCGAAGATATTACAGAAACAACTGAACCCTCAGTAGAGGTAACAACTTCGAGTGAAGACATTACTGACGAAACTGAATCTACTGTGGACGATACAACTGTGAGTGAAGAAGTTACGGAAACAACAGAACCCTCAGTGGGGGTAACAACTCCGAGTGAAGACATTACTGACGAAACTGAATCTACAGAGGACGAAGCAACTACGACTGAAGAAGTTACAACTGAATCCTCAGTAGAGGTAACAACGTCGAGTGAAGACATTACTGACGAAACTGAATCTACTGTGGACGATACAACTGTGAGTGAAGAAGTTACAGAAACAACAGAACCCTCAGTAGATGTAACGACTCCGAGTGAAGATGTTACTGACGAAACTGAATCTACAGAGGACGAAACAACTACGACTGAAGAAGTTACAACTGAAACCTCAGTAGAGGTAACAACTCCCAGTGAAGACATTACGGAAGAAACTGAACCTACAGAGGTCGAAACAACTACGACTGAAGAGGAAACTGAACCTACAGTGGGCGAAACAACTACGACTGAAGGAGTTACAACGGAAGGTGAAGACATTACTGAAGAATCTGAGCCTACAGTTGAAACAACTGTGAGTGAAGAAATTACGGAGACAACTCCAAGTGTAGATACAACAGTTTCTAGCGAAACAGATGAACCTACTGAAACTGATGAACCGATTACAAACGAACCTGAGGATGGTGGCAATCCAGTAGGTGAATGTCCAGCAGCAAATGGAGAAGATATTGTATTATTACCACATGATACTGATTGTACATTGTACTTTACATGTGACCATGGAGTTCCAATATTAATGTCGTGCCCTGCCGGATTATATTTCAACCCTATACTCAACGTATGCGACCACCCAGAAAACGCAGGATGCGCTGCCGAACAGCCGGAAGAACCAACTGAAGAACCGACTGAAGAACCGACTGAGGAGCCGACTGAAGAACCAACTGATGAACCAACCGAAGAACCTACTGAAGAACCCACTGAAGAACCAACTGAAGAACCGACTGAGGAACCGACTGAAGAACCGACTGAGGAGCCGACCGAAGAACCAACTGATGAACCAACCGAAGAACCTACTGAAGAACCAACTGAGGTACCAACTGAAGAACCAACTGAAGAGCCCACTGAGGAACCAACTGAAGAACAGACAGAAGAACCAACTGAAGAGCCAACTGAAGAACCCACTGAGGAACCAACTGAAGAACCGACAGAAGAACCAACTGAAGAACCGACAGAAGAACCAACTGAAGAACCGACAGAAGAACCAACTGAAGAACCGACAGAAGAACCAACTGAAGAACCAACTGAAGAACCAACTGAGGAACCAACTGAAGAGCCAACTGAAGAACCGACAGAAGAACCAACTGAAGAACCGACAGAAGAACCAACTGAAGAACCGACAGAAGAACCAACTGAAGAGCCAACTGAAGAACCCACTGAGGAACCAACTGAAGAACCGACAGAAGAACCAACTGAAGAACCGACAGAAGAACCAACTGAAGAACCTGAGCAGCCAGGCGGTTGTGAAGTTGTTGTCTGCGAATTTAATGGCCAAACCGTACCTCATCCAACCGTTTGTGACAGATTCTGCGTGTGTAATTGGGCAGTTGCCGTTGAGATTCTCTGCCCTGCAGGTTTAGATTTCAACCCATCACTGGGTGTGTGCGATTGGCCTCAAAACGCTGGCTGCGTTACCAAATAAAATGTAAGAATATATGTTATATTTAGTGTGAGCTATCTGTAATTATATATGTCCTCGTTGTAAACTATTTTGCAGACATATATTAATCTTTGCTGTAATTGTATGAAAATTTTATAAATCTTAGGGAAAAAACATATTCAATAAAAGATTTTTGAAGTGAGCATCATCTATTGGTTAGAATATACATTCACGATAAAATTTTGTCGATAATAACGATTTGATAAAAACATATCGCCATAAAGCGCCGCAGTTCTAGAGCTTTAAGTAATAATATGGCTACGTACCGTTAGACGGCGCACATTGTATTAAAACAAGTAACAAAAACGAAGGCAGTTAAATTCGTAAACTACGGATTGTTGCAATATGCAATAGTACAACGAAGCTTTTTTTTAATTAATTACATATAACGTCTATTTACAAGGATTACTTGTGTTAACTACTTTCTAACGTTCAAAAATGTCTTCGATCACCGTTTCTGAATTAGCTTAGGATTTTAATTAATTTAATAAAAGGTGACGCCTCTACAAGATAACGGCTAATGGACGATCAAAGTATTTTCACACAATCTTTCCGATATTATCTCTTTCCTTTGTTTGACTTCCTTAATAACACAAAAAAACTTTTAGTCGAT
Organism: Oryctes rhinoceros; assembly: GCA_020654165.1. NCBI lineage: Eukaryota > Metazoa > Arthropoda > Insecta > Coleoptera > Scarabaeidae > Oryctes > Oryctes rhinoceros. Next base: position 411,525 of record JAIOKQ010000001.1, read on the forward strand.
TTCGATCTACAATCTATCAACGGCCAAGGCATACAAATTTTATAGACACAATGCTTTTGATAATCGCTATATTAAATTACATTTCTTCAACTAATGCTGCTCCTATCAAAAAATCTGTTCATTTTATTCATATTCGTAGAACACGTTTGCAAATTTCTAGAACTGCGTATACTAGAAGTAGACGTAACATTTCTTTTAGAGTGTTTTCTTTTTCAAATATATGTGCGATGGTGGCTGCTGAACTCATCTGATGATATTCAATGGGAAAAGTTAATTTTTAATCCTTTTCTTAATTTCTTTGCCAATAGGTTCTTCGTTCTACGTCGCTTACTTAATAGTGCTTACGTCGATACATACACAAATTTAACAATAATACTTTATTGGCGCTAACATACTTATGTATACAGAATTATTTCTCTCTTTCTCTCTCTGAATAAAATTGGTGAGCAACTTCAATAATCCTCAATTCGTACGGTCCAATAATAACGATAACCCGTACACTACCTTCTGTGAATACAGTGATTTTTTAAACGTGCAACAATATAATGAAATTTGTAAGAAGAAGGTAAATTCCCCGATCTAATGTATCCAAATCACTTTTGCCTTGTACAGCACTCAGAATCGCCGCTTACTAAACAGGATTCTGTTTTTCATCCACCATTAGAGATTTCCTTTACTCTGGCTAGTAAACAGATAAATTCTTTTCCGGCCAACCCAACCAATAAGCTGTATAATTTTCGGACGGCCGACTATCCCGCATTGTACAACTCCTTATTTGAGGCTGATTGGTTGATTGTAGAGGACTGTACAGGTGTTGATGATGTCTGTAAATTATTTTATGATATATTGTACGGTGTCTTAGATAACCACGTACCCACTTACAAGAAGTATATTTATCCCCGATGGTTTACACGAGATGCAATCGCCATATGAACGTTGTTTGGTTTCAATGAAGACATCAATTATTATTATTATTCTGGTCCTCTGTAAATGCTAGAAGAAAACAAAGTAGAATACTCGACTCCATACACTTTAGCACTGTTCCGTTAGACGATCCCGCAAGATATAATAAATGCCTTTAGTACCCACTTCTCGGCCGTGTTTCAATGTTCAAGTGACCAGGATGTTCCGAAACATGTACGCAGTAACTCTCTTTCACTTGATATAACTTCTGTGAGTGAAGACGATATTCTCCAGTTTGAACCGAAAAACACTGCCGGATATGATCAAGCACCGAGTTTTTTGATATGCGATTGTAGAAACATCTTTCTTCGCTCTTAACAATTATATTCAACTTATCTCTTCGTAATTCCTCGTTTCCGGTGGCGTGGAAATTAAGTGTAGTATATCCAATCTGCAAGTCTGGCGATGCGATCAATGTACGCAATTACAGGCCCATATCCATTCTGTGCAACTTTTTAAAAATTTACGAGGGCGTTCTGTACAACTATCTTAGCCTGTACGTAATGAGGACTATCTCTGACTGACAACGAGGGGGCGACTAAACGATAAAACGACTGTTTTACGAGGGGGCGTTACTAATTTGATTTGCTTCTCTCAGTACATCTCGGATGTGATAGACGCTCAGGGTTAGATGGATGTGGTTTATACTGATTTCGCAAAGGCATTTAATTGTTTAGATCATGCCGTTTAGCTAAGTTTAATGAAGCAGGAGATGCACTGCTAAACTTATTAAAATCGTATCTGGGAAACCGGCGATTTCCTTCTGATGATGATCTGGTTGAGCTGTTAAATTGTTAAATTTACCGATTACGTAAACTTGTTCTTATCAGTATCTTGTACGGATAACGCCGTTGCTCTCCAAAGTAATAGGATTTACAGCCTGCATGAATGGAGCGTCGCAAGTAGATTGCATCTGATCATCTCGAAATGCGAAGCAATCACATTTTCACGAAAGAAGAAGCTCATTGTTTATGTCGATTCTCTGGAGGATGAAATTCTATCTCGACCTGAAGTTGTCACTGATCTGGGTGTCACTTTTGACATTTGTTCCATACAATGCGATAATGCTAGGGCTTTGTCTTACGAAGTACTAGACACTTCCATAATAGCTTTACTATGGTTACTTTGTTGAATTGTCTTGTAAGAATTGGGATTGAGTATTGCGCGTTGATTTGGAACGCAATTTGCTCGCAGGACAAGGCTAGAGGATGTACAAAGGAAGTTTCTGAAGTATCTCTACTTAGTATATCCAGAACGAAGTTATCCCCAGGATTAATTTTTAGCCAGCTTTAACACCTGCTCCTTTTTAACTCGACGTTCCGTGCAGGCTCTAAAGTTTATATTTCCTTGGTATTATCAATGGCGATATTTACTGCTTCCAAATCCTCGAGTGCTCGCAGTTTCTGGTTCCAACACATTCTGCGTGGTATTCGTTAACTTTCTGTACTCCCAAGACACGTACAAATGTACTACTTAGATCACCCATTATATTTATTTGTGGCACATGTACTATCAATAAAAACGTAGGCTTCCACCGTCGGAGTCTGTTGAAATTAAACGTTTTTCGGTTTCGAACCGTGTCATGTCGTTAAAATTAAAAAATTAGAAATTAAAAAGTTAAAAATTAAAAAATTAAAAATTAAGAAATAAACTCGACGTTTCGTCCACAATCACAAAAGAAGCCCCATACGATTGTGGGCGAAACGTCGAGTTTATTTTTTAATTTTTAATTTTTTAATTTTAACGAGATAACACGGTTCGAATCCGAAAAACGTTTAATTTCATATACTATCAACTCTAGATGCGATATATCTTCTTGTACCTTGGCCACCCTTGTTGACATCTTTTTGTCAATATAGGTATATACATAGCTTTGGGTATGAGAAACTATTTTCATTGTATCTTGAGTAAGTATATGTTGTAACCTTGCATAACTTTTTGGGCTATGTTGTGCTATATATGTATACACTACCGCTCATAATTATTTAGACGCCCCAAATTTGTGATATCATTCATAGAAAAATTAGACAGAATCGTACATAAGTGTATTTATCTCGTAGTTTTATGCAATACACGTCAAGAAGGAGATGTTTACATAGCTTAAACTGTTGTTTCGTCAATGTGGCCTCCTTTGAATTTTATCAGTGCATCGCAAAGACGCGGCACTCTCGCAATCAGTTTTGCGAGCGTGTCTGGTGTTATTTTCACCCAACCTGATTGTAGTGCGTTTCACAGACTACCAGCAGTCATTGGAGCTGATTGACGTGCGCGTCGGTCTGACGGTTCTTCCCACAATAGCTCAATTGGATTCAAGCCAGGACTCTGAGGTGACCATTCCATAATCTTTAAAACTCCATCTGTCAACAAACGCTGCAAATATTCATTGCATAGTTTGGACGTGTGTTCTGGGTAATTATTCTGTTGAAGAACAAAATTCTGACCCAAAATTCGTGTTCCTGAAGCTATCGCATCCTGCTGTAAGATATCCCGGTAACCTTCTTTTTTTAATGTACCTTCAATTTTGTCGATGTCGCCGCCCCCATGCTTCACCGTAGGAACAACACAGTGTTCATTTACGCGTTCGACCGTCGATTTCGAATATTTCGAATACGAATTCACCGTTCCAAAGCACCTTATTCCAGCCTTCCACAGTTCAAATTCGATGTTCACGGATCCATTGGAGTAGTTTTCGTTTGTTAACTTTACGCAGCAACGCTTTTTTTTTGCATAGCAATTCGCCCACGAACACCGCCTCGCTCTAGGCGACATTTCATTGCAACCACGTTAATCGGATTTTCGCGATGTCCATTTACTTCCTGCGGTGATTTCCGGAGCGGTTTTTCGCCTCTTTCTCTTGCTGGTAACTACAATTTCGTGATCTTCTGCAACTGTTGTCGCGTTTGGCCTTTCACTTCGTGGCTTATTAGAAATACTGCAATGCCCTTGTAATTTTTAATGTTATAATCTGACAGTAGCAGGCTGCAGTTTTAATTTTTCGGACGATTTGTCTGTTAGTCTTGCCACTCTTATGGTAGGCAATTAATAACGAACGTGTTTCAATACTTAGATTCTTTCGGCATTTTAAATAACCGTCACTCTGTATTCCGATATTTTACTTTAAAACTTACACAAAATTGGTATAAAATCATTACTATGCTATTACTACCTAGACATTAGGTGCCTAACTAGTTATGAGGGATAGTGTATATATATTTTATTTCCTTTGCATATTTTTCTTATAACTTTCTTTATTCTTAATTTGGCGATTAGCACTGTTGGATAAATATATTCTTATTATTATTATTACTATATATTTGCACAAGTCAAGTAGGAAAAAAAGCGGAAAAACCATACAAGTAGTAGTAATGATAGCAAGGGCCTATTATCGTCTGTATAACTGAAAGCAGGTTAATATGGATCTACATTTGTGTGGCAATACGCTAGTACTGTAAATATTTAGTGAGATCTTAAAGTATCTTCACCTCTATTTCAATTTTTGAACGACAAAAGTTAGCGCTTTTACAAAAAAATAGGTTCATTTTTAGAGCTGATGAGCTGATTTTTGGCATTATTAACAGCAGCAGATGAAATATTGGTTTTACAAGAATAGTAGATACCAACTCGGTCTGTGATATCCAAACCAGCGTTTGTTCTAGGCAGAATCCCAAGTGTTTGACTGGTTTTAGGTTATTAACGTGCACGTGTCTCTTTTAGAAAACGACCAGTTTTAAGTTTACTATGTTCTAGAATTTACTTAATTAACGCTGCATCGCACTCCAACGTGCTGCTCATAACATCCTGGTTATCCGTTGATCTGGGTAACTGAGGAAAGAATGCATTTACCGCTGGCATTGTTTGCGAAAAATCATTGTCTTTCTGAGACAATCTCATCTCTCTATCTCTTTAACTACTCTTTCCTATAGTAAAACAGGAACGAAAGCACATTTCGCAACAAATTTTTTTCGCAGCAAACGAAACCATAACGAAAGCAAATTTTCTCAAAGAATAAGACAATTTTATTTTTAATTAGGTTTAAGCAGAATATAATAATCATAACCGTAAAAATACGATTTTTTTCGATAAAATATTCAAATACTTTTATGCGCAAGTGTACTCGTACGTGGTGTGGTATAAATAAGCATAATGTCGAAGATATTGATTAAAGTAGTTAGAATACGAAAATTAGTCTAAAAAAGAACAGAATATTGCGATTAGTTTAAAAATAGCGCTCTGGAGTTTGAAGTATAGTACTTACAATCTAATCTCCCAAATATTATTTAAATTTACAATCTCTCCTTACGCTACTTTCCGCGAACATATTTCAAACGCTGCCATTTAAATTTAAAAACAGACCTGTAATGTGGCCATTTGTGGTATCTCCAGATCAACATCTATAAATTATCTTCTTATTGTGCGATCTGTTACCACGTTTTCTAAAATTGATTGCTCTACACGTCAAACGTTATTGATGTGAACGGATAACGATAATTTTTTTTTGAAAGACGCTCATTTATCATATTGTGCACATTGCAAACCTTATCGCCTATGCAAGCTCAGAACCATGTGTTTTGTTAACTTGACAGGTACCTGCCCAACAAATGACTGATTATACCTATCATGGTGTCTTCTAACCAATCTAACCGTTTATATCAACGCAAAAGGATCACAAATTCGACACTTGTTCCGTCAACATTAAGATGTTTTCGTGGAAGAGGAATCTCAGATTGCAATATTGCGAAAGACAACAGTTATCATACTGGTGAACGATTTTTACTTTAATCTTGAAATAAAATACTTTAGATGTACAAATAATAAAGAAATAAATACATAAGCTCCTTTATAGTATATTAAGATTTACCTCCAAACACATGGAATTTTGAAATGTTGATGACTGATAAGACATCAACACAAGGCACAAGACACAGAAAAGAATTTTTAGGTTCGTTTCAACTGTCTTAATTCCCATTACAAATTGTTATAGGATTCGCGAAGCGGATAATTTGTAGCAATCAGTGAAACAGTATTGCAGGAAATAAGAACGGTGCCAAAACGCGAACTTCGAACGTTTATTTGCAATATGTTTCAGCAATCATAGCAAGTAATATTTACAGCTTACTACTCGCTCAAGTAAAACATACAATAATTGCAAACAAAATTGCAATAATTACGCAAATAATTAAGACATTTTGTACTAACAACTACGACTTTATGTAATGTTGTGAAAGAACGAATAGAAGAATCAATCCACTTTTTCGCATCTATAAAACTTTTCACTTTCTAATGGACTAAGATAAACTAAGAACAGCCATACCGTTCTGAGAGAGCTGAGCGAGTCCAGGACTTCAATTCAAAGATTCGAATAGAGTCTCTGAAACTTATTATTCTCTTATTTGCTGAAGTAGGAGTGCTCTTATTCTAGTCTAGATTCCACTTATTACCACTGATGGCAAAGCCTGCGACTCGATCCATGATTTTGGGTCTTTCGATCGTTTGATTCTAGCCTTCACAGGTTCTTCATCTGCCTTGGAGGCTTGCATTTTCAGATCTGACGACTCGCCCACAACACCTCTCTGGATGTTTAAGAGATCATGCCGATAAATAGGGGCATTATTATCTCTATGCTATCCAATTCTACGTCGATGTTATTGGTTATCATCAAGGCTAGAAAGTCTGTAGTCAGTCTGGGCCGAAATCGGAACTGTGTGTCAGGAATGAAATTCTGTTCGACCAACTCAACCTTGTAAAGTTGCGTTTCAGCTAACTTACCTAGGTAAACCTAACAGAAAGGTAAGTGACCTGTAACCTGCGAGAATCCCAAATCTCGACCAGGTTTGGTTATCGTCCGACCAATTCCCAATTTTATACTTTAGGAAGATGATGATCCACACTAGGCGGACGGCACATATCGTTGCCAAACGTTTAAAATGAAACAACGCCGACAATGTTCAACAAAGTCTCAGATATTTACTATTGCTTTCAGTTTCTGCAAACTGTTTTCAGAACTTAACCATCCACTTCGAGAAGGACAGAACTGAGGTTGGAGCCCAATTCGATGGGCAAATTCTTTACTAGCACTATGCTGAGGACGTCCAACACACGCTCGAGCTGTGGAAATAAGTTAAATCTGTTGGAACCATTACTCGAATTTTTAATGGCTATAAATACGTCGTAGATTAGAAAAGAATGAAAATGTCGTTTCGACATCTGTTAGTGAACAACTAATATTATATTTTAGTATTTAGTGGTAAGGCAGTAAAGCATTGGCTCAATGTATGTAGGTACACCTCGATAATGAGGCTGTCTACTCAGAGAAATTGTAAGTTCCCTCATTTCCTTTTATTTATTTTAAGATAAGAAAATAAATCGATAAACATACAACCTCGGCGATTCCGCGTAGCGCGATGAAATGTATATTTTAGGGATAATGAGTTGCACAATATGCGATCCTACTGTTACATGCAATCTAAACTAAACTAATAAAAAAATTGTCATCGGATCCCGGTTAACGAATAAGATTTCAAATCAAGGATTTGATGATTAACACATCAAAATCAGATTTCGGACAACGAAGATTAAATATTTTGGTCAAAACACATGAAGTTCAATTGTTCACAGCAATTACTAAATTCAAAATTCAATATTCTGTTCAAAATTCACCTATCGGTTAGGGATTACATTAAGAAAGTGTATTTTTCTATTTTAAAAGAAACATCCAAAATATGTAAACAAGCTTCACGTAAAATATAAACGGTAACTCGCACACTCTAAAATTATTTAATTTATCTTTGAATTTGCAAAAATAAGCAGATGCCACAATCGAGTCCAAAAAAAAATCCTGAGTATTTAATTTCATTCATTTAAAAAGGAGCACCATAACAATAGTGTTTACTAAACAACATAAAGGACATTATAATATTAAGTATAGTCTTTATTTACCCGTTTTTCATTTGTATATTAACGTTGAATGGAGAAATAGTTACTGTGCTCTACGCTCGAACGAAATCCAATCTTCCAATTTTCCTTGTATTAGTTTTAATAATAATAATAATAACACTCGTTCAATACCCAACAGGCTTAGGCTCAATAATAGGATACAACACTTGAAATAGGATATACACAAATTATTAACAAAATAAACAAGTAAAAATAAAAATTAAAAATCTGGGGATGCAAAAAAAAAAGGAAAAGAAGGTTCCTGTTGTTCCTGTCGCTTTTATTGTTTGCTTTTGTTTTTATTGTTTTGCGTTTACTTTTGTACGTATTATTTGTATTAGACGAAAAAAATTACTTACGACCTTCACACACACATTCATTAAATCTGATAATTAGAGAGGACAAAGTCGGGTGGAATCACCATTCTATTTCAGCGACTAGACAGACTCGTGTTTTGTCGACTCTCAGGGAAACTAATAGGCACACGAACCCTTCCCACGAGACGAACAGACACGAGCCTGTCTAGTCGCCGCGAAGGAGAAACATTTCACCTGCCTTTGTCTTCTCTACTGGCAATGCGGGTAGATTTATCTTCCTAGTTTGGCGGTGTGTTGCTTGTTACCCAAGCTTAGTTGTTCATCGTAGTAGCGATCTCATAAAGGTGATAACTAACAAAGACACGTGGAAAATCCCCGAAGAAAATTTTGCGACGATTGTTTTAAAAATGTCAGTGTTTCATCGTGAAATTTTACGTTTGTTTTAAATTCTTGACGATATACATATTTTAAATGCAAGATAAATTGTGCATAGGTATGAGTTAGGGCTACAATGTTTGACGATATTATAAGCTTCATTCGAAACTTTAATTTTTAACGGTAGGCTATACATCCGTTAACACTATCGAACACTCAAATTCTACGAATCCAGTATTCTTGCGATAATCTTTGCTCCTGCGGATGCTCATACTTTAATCTTGAAATTATGTTTTAAGTTAATTGAAATTTAAAGAATAAAGAAAATATACAAACTATGTAGTGTATCTGTTTCAGCGAACTGTTTATCGTAGATAGGGCATTTGGGACTATGGTATGGTAAGAAAATAAATCTACTTCTATATACAGATACCGCACCGTATCGCCAAAATAAATTTACTAATCTCTGGAGAAATCAGTACGGAATGTAGCAATTTATACATTTGTAACCAGGTACGCAGCCTAAAATAATAGATAGCTAAATTAACCTTTGTAATTTATCAGTAACAGGAAAAATGTTTTCAAAGAAAGGTTAGAAATGGTGTTATCGCTCTAAATAATGCAGCATTTCAACTGTATTAATGGAAATTTAAAAATGTAGGTTGTTTTTTGAGTTATTTGATTTCTATCTAAGATCAGTTATTGCACATCAAACTAGCTTGCGCTAAATTGAATATAGCAATAATGCGTAGTATCCTACGATAATAACCGGACTTTTTCATTCATGAAATTACGCGAATTACGTTTTATTAAGGTTAATTGTTAGAAGAATTTCACTTTGCAGTTAGAGCTGTATATTTTAAGATAAACAGTATGATCCATTTGAAATGTACTTTGTAACTTTATATTTTGCATTAAAATTAAATCATTTCTTTTTAATATACAGTGGACCAAAAAGCCTTTTGATCATACCAGATCGAAAATAGTAATTCAAAATGGTCCGCATTGGTTTTAATCAAAATTTCATTTAAGTATGTTTGTTAATAAAAACGTTATGAGAGAATAATTTTTCACTTTACTGTGTAATATTCATAAATCCGCTTCTTACAACACCAAGAAAAGAGTTGTTATCAAATGCCACTAAATTACAAGTAATTATTTCTTGAAGATTAATTAGCGAAGAACGTAATAATATATCCATCAAATTACAAATTTTAAGGAAATAAATAATACCAACTGGTCACATTGAGAAATCAAAGTATTCAAATAAGCAATATTTTATATACGGTATCGATATTGGGCGGCATAGACAAGTTGAAAAATCTGCTCCAATCCACTCGATATGGTTTCTCGCAATAGGTGAAACTATTTTCCTTATGTCTACGTTAAAACCAATTTTTTCTATAATCTATGTCGTTTTAGATGTGCACAGTTTTTAATCATCCTTTGTACAGTTCTCAAACTGGTCATAGATTTCCCGGCTCGCTTGATTTTCCTAACAGTATAACGGGAATTAGAAGCCTCTCTTAAAATTTTTCCTTTCTCGCTCGATAATTGTAGTTTTGAATGTCGTCTCGATCATTTTTTTTTCGTAGTTTTCGTATAAATTTATTCACGATTTGCGAACTTTTGATAATTCTGCCAGCAATATTTCTATTAGCATTCTTCGTGAAACGCTTTAATTTTCCTTAACTTTCGCATCCAACCTTTTACCGCGTTCCATCGTATTTCAGTGACTTCCAAAATTAATGCGAATTAACCATTTATTGCTGTGTTTCTATTGGTGAAGTTAATTCGTTGGAGTGATTTAGTGGCTTTTAATAGTAAAATATGTTTTGTTTATAAAAATTACTATTATATAGTAGATATATACTTATCTTTATATCCAAAATAATTGTGTGAATATTGTCTAAATTGTAGCTTTCTCTTGGGAGGTTGTTCAGTTGACGATATTAAGTTCATATTTACCACCGTACGGACTATTCTATATATATATATATATATATAGATAGCTACCGAAATCTGAAGACTACCTATCAATATGTTACTGAAAATTTAAAAAGAAATTTATTTGTAACATATACATTTTGTTCAAATTTTAGGGCCCAAAATTCAGGTAAAGCCGGTCCATATCTTTGTTTCTCCTATATTATACAAATACCGCTGATGAATCAAAGTTAACCCAGATGCAAATAAAAATCGATAAAGCATTGTAGATGCTATGAATAGTGAATAGTAATAATGATATATAGATATATATATATATATATATAGATAGCTACCGAAATCTGAAGACTACCTATCAATGTGTTACTGAAAATTTAAAAAGAAATTTATTTGTAACATATACATTAATAACACAACAGCAACAAAACAACAATTAACAACACAATAAAAAGCGATAAAGCAATGTAGATGCTATGAATACTGAATAGTCTATTGAAATGCATTAGTCTGTCGTACAGCTGATGTCGAAGTGTTTATGTGTTTACATTGAATATGCCGATAACCATATGATTTGCGTTCTTAATGTTTAAAGTTAATGCATCCGAAATGTCGGGTTTTGAGTTATTTGTAGTTATACATTCTTTTTCTTTTTATGAAATTTGTGGTGGTCCTAACAAGGACCGATCTAGGCGAAACAGGACAAAATAATTTATTAATGTAAAAAATGTTCGAAATGTCCACCGTGAGCTCTAATACAGGCATCAATTCGGCGACGAAAGTTATTATGCACACGAGTAAAATTTACCATGTCTTCGCGAATGCGTTGAGCTGCAACATAAATGCGATTTCGCAGATCTTCGACATTTTCAATATCAGGGCGACGATCATATACCAAGCTTTTCATGTATCCCCACAGAAAAAAGTCTAATGGATTTAGATCGGGACTACGAGGTGGCCATGGAGTACGACTTCCACGTCCAATCCATTGTGGAAATCTTTGGTTCAAAAATACTTGAATTACTCGACTACTATGCGCGGGTGCTCCGTCATGCATAAACCACAATTGTTGCCGTATCGCTAGTGGTATCTCATCCAAATACTCGGGTAATTCATCTCGGAGGAACTGTAAATAGGATTCTGTATTTAATCGTTGTGGGAGCACATGTGGTCCAAGTAGGTGATCGCCTACTAAACCCGCCCAAACATTGACAGATATCCTAACTTGCGAGGCGCCTTGGTGTATCTCGTGTGGGTTTTCGTCTGCCCAGTGGTGAATATTATGGTAATTCAAAATACCATCTCTTGTAAACGTGGATTCGTCGGTAAAGAGAATTACTGACGCAAGACGTGGTTGACGAACTTCGGTGCGTTGAAACCACTCGCAGAAGGCAAGACGGCGAGGATATTCTAGTTCCGTTAATCTTTGCACGCGCTGGATGTGATACGGATGAAGTAAATTATTTTTCAAAATTTGATGCACCGTCGTTTGGGACACATTTACTTGCTGGGCTAAAGTTGTAGTACTTATGCCTGGTTCCGCCTCAACGATGTTTAAAATATGCTCTTCTGCTTGCTGAACTCTACGTGATATGTGACGGCCACGACCTTCGAAACGTGGAATTACTGATCCTGTTTCTCGAAGTCGATACACGGTTCTCACAATTGTCTCGGATGATGGATGCCGCCGATTGGGAAACCGTTCCGCGTACAAATTTTCTGCCGCAAGACTATTTTGTCCTGTTTCGCCATAAATCAAAATCATATCGGTGTATTCGATATTCGTATAGGATGCCATTGCAATTGCGTGTAATGACGGTGAATGCTATGTGCATACTAAATGGATATCCGAACGCTGCTTCAGCGACTGCCGGTGATTCCCATATGTTAACTAAGACAGAGTCGGACTCGAATAAAGAAAAATCATTTTCTCGTTACTGCGTGCACATAGAACCATAATATTTTGTATTTAGGCATTACTCATGCGTTTCTTTCACCTAATTTTTTTTTCGTACTATATCCGAATAAGACTGTATATAGAGTTCTAGAGTGGCGCAATGTACAAGCAGAATTAAATATTAAAATGCAAAAATGTCTGAGGATGACTTATATAGTGATGACCGGAAGTATCTTAACATTGTACAGCTAACTAATGCTGCTTGTAACATCATACTCCAGTAGCATTTAAACATTTTGTTCAATTCGTTACTAAATTGAACATTTGAGGTTATTCGTAAGGGTGAAACTTCCACTCATTATTATCATTATTGTTGAATTAAACCGTTACTTTCTCCTCAGCTTTCAATTTTGTAGAACAATAAATATTTGTTCTTGTAATGGCTAATCAGACGTTGCAGCTGCTAGGGTTGCTTAATAGAAGTGCGACTAATATTAAAATTTGTTTTTAATGCTTTAATGATACTTTCAAGTAACAAACAATAAAATTAATATAATTGCCTTTATATCTTGAACAATTCTCTGAATTTTGAGTAAATTGTTTCATTTTCTTGTGAGGCTAATCAGTTGACGCGGAGTATGAAATTGGGGGCACAACTCTGTACTTCAATCAAGAAAACAGTACGTTTGTATATAAGTAAAAAATATTTGCTTGGTCCAAAACTAATTCAAACTATTGGAAATAAAACAAAAATAGTAGTAACTTGCATAAAAGAAATAAAATTGAAATTGTAAAGGTAAATAAGTGACAAAATGTGTGAAGAATTAAATGCACAATCCATCCTGGAGGTTACCCAGCAATATCAACTAAGATAATTTGAATACCTGGTTAGAATCGAGGACAAAAGAATGACCGAAACAAGTGAAATTAATAAAAAAAAAACAAAAAAAATGATTAAGGTCAACTACGAAATTTGACGATTTCATTAAATCAACAAAATAATAATATTTCAATATCTATTAATATAAAAAATAAATGGAACTGAATAATACATTTTAGAGAAGATTCGAATGCTTTAGATTTGAATAAAAATTACTTAATATAAACCGAAAACTTGTCTTAACAAAATAATTATCGGCTTATATGGAAAGTTTGCATTTATTGATTATGCTTTCCACATAAAAAAATTATTAAATAACTAAATAAATTAAATAAATGTTGTTTATTCAGTTGATTAAATTAGTTATTTTTTTGGAAAATTACTGGTTTTATAAATTTTGTCGGAAAATATCAAGGATAAAGTTCTATTTTATAAAAGTATTTGCAGTCAAGCACCAAAGCATTGGCACAGTTCTCACCACATAACTTATTCCGTTTATTTTAATTTTAAGTTCGCTACGCTAAAAGGTATCTTTAAGTACCTACATTTACCACCTATGTACCCTCAAGTATGTGTAATTTATTAAACTAAAAAGGGAAGTGCCTGCAGCTACATTTGACGATCCTTAACCGAGCTATATGTTTCCGTAACGAGCTATACGTTTTTGGAATCCAGTGCTTATTGCAAGTTTCGTATAGTAGCCGCAAGTGATTTTGTAGATTCCCGACCATTCCTCCGTCTTTCGGATTGCCTATACGTTTCTGAAGATGAGACAATATTGGAGTGAACTGAAAGATACATTTATATCTTCTCGCATAAAAACTTTGATAGTACCTTTCGAAATTTCGCAAATTTCTTATCGCAGGCTTCTGTCAGAATGAATGTTGCGGAAATTCTTCCATAATGCCTATGTTGTTAAAGATCCATTTAACAAGGGAGCAACCGTTACAAATAGTTATGTTTTTTAATAAAAGACCATTGTTGTATTTTCTTCATTCAAAGGGAATTTTAAGCATCTGTTAATAAATCCGGGCCACTTTTATTCGCAGCGGTTAGAATGTACCATAACGTATCTATTAACGTTGCAGTGGTTTTTAAGTTACAAGTTTTAAGAACTCGATCAAATATTCTATTGTTTCTGAAATCGATACGTAAGGAGTAGGTATAGGGGTAAGATAGGTAAGGGTGAACGATATTATTTACTTTATTTATAAAGTCTAGTGAATTTTTTTCTTGAGGATATTTTTTTCAGAACCTCTTACTATTGCTTATTATAGCTGATAAAGGATTATTTTGTAATTCTTTGTAAAGTCTTAACGATAACAAATCGTTGACGTGGATGTAACGATTCGGTTGCTGCAATACGACTACTTTTGCCACTTATTTGAAAAAGAATGCAAAATTGTTAAACAGGCAAATTTGTTAAGCTCTCATCTCTGATGAATTTATTGCCGTAAAACAGGCACATGCTTATGTTTTGTGTTACACGCAACAACCTTCACTTTCGCTTTCGTATATTTAACGTATATTTACGATACATAGGCGTTAAAAGTAGTAAATAGCTTTTAGAGTAGGAACAGAATAAGGCACGCTGTCTTCTCAAATTATTTAGTAGCACGGTAGACAATGCTAATCCATGCTTTCAGAAACAATTGTTCCAAAATAACAAGTAACTTCAGCAACAACAACAGCATCTAATACATAATATTGTGTCCAAGGATCGATGTATTCGATTTTAAGACTGTTTCTACCCATTTCCTCTAAAAAGTCTCGTTTTAAAAACTACATTAAATGTAGACATTTTCCAACATGAAGCATTTTTAACTATCAAATATTCGCGATTCTTCCAATGTATAAATTGTTTGTTTTGACTTGAAGTATATAAAGGCTACTTAGGTTCTTACACATTGAGAGCATATCTTTCAGATGAATAAAAATACGCTACTTTTTGTTGTTGGTCGTTTCAAAATAGTATTTTATTCAATTAAATTATCTTTTAAAATGTTCAAAATTGTATATGTCGCGTATAAAATGTTGTAACGCATTTATGTTCGGTATCTGACAGCATTTAAATGTTTATTATAATCCACTTTTTGATATAGGTTTGACTTACTTTGTGCAGCCGATGTTTGCAGGATCCTCCTCTTTACGTAGGAGGGACAGTAATCTACCCATCCATGCATTATTATTCCTTACCTGTTGTAAAATAATGAAGAAATAGTAGAAAATTGGGTACCTACCTTGGTAAATTTGACCAGTTCACCATTAACTGAAATATACTTCTTTGAAAAGAATATAAGCCTAGACGCATTGAAATTCGAAAAGCCAATTATGTGGATACTATTACCCTTAGTGAAAGGGTTACAAATAAATTCGTCTATAATAAGCCTATGGCAACATTGTGAAAGATTGTGACTTAAGTGCCGCTTATTGTCGTAAATAAAAAGAAAAATGTAACAGGATTGAAAAACTTGTATTTTCAAGTGCAAATCAGATAAGTGAATTTTAAAAAATAACGTTAACAATTTTTGAATTCATTAGAATCGCTTTATGTTACTTTAGCACTTGTACTCTTTAAAATCCGCCACGAACATGACGATCGCCACAGAGATTACAATAGTATGTAATCAGCGGCATATGACACAGCAGCCGACGTATTTTTGTTTTTTCGTGTGAAAAAATACGAGACTCTCAAGGTTTAATGGACAACATCTTCAATCGAACAATGCAGGGAATTCGTGTACAATAAATTTCACTTATTTGGAAGCTTGTCCGCATAATTAATTGACAATGTTTAGATAACTAGAACATAACAATGAGAGCACTTTCCAGAAACTGTGACCATACATCTCTCCTCTCTAATCAAGGAAAACATGCATGTGATAAGAGAAAAAAGGTATATAAACTCGATTAAGATGTGATTTTGGTCAAATCGGTTTTATCGGTATCAAAGTTTTTTTTCTGTATTTTCTCGTTGCAAGGATTACGATAAAATCAAACTAAAGGAAACGTGAGGACCAAAACATGAAAGGTATAATAGACAGATAAGTACTTAAGGGTTTTCTTGTAAATAATCGACTTTCTTTCGTGTTTCAGTGTTCCTCCTATTATCCACTGTGCTGCTTGCAGTACATCTGGGAAGTAAGTATTTCTTTTTCTCTTTTTTTTAGCTTAAATTGATACAACTCTGTTTTGTTATTGGCGTCCACAAATGTCTTCTGTTTCTGTTTAGAGACAAATGCGTACTAATTAGAGGAATAATGTTAAATTGTCAATTTACGTGCGGTCTTTACCTTCTTCCTAACATTTTAGTGCAATCCCTCTTTAATTCTACAGCATTTGCAAATCTTTATACCCTCGATTTCTTACTTTATCAAGTTTACCACGAAGGAAAATGCTGAAAAAGAAACTAACATTTGCTTCTTCTCAGAAATAATACTTAGTAAATGGTAAAAATAGCCATTTAGTTCTGTTTGCATATCAAATTTCGCGACGGAGAGATTTTTATATTTTCTCAATATATACATATGTATCTATCACCATACTGACCAGTTGGCTATATTTATTTATTGGAACTAAAGGACTATTCGATTATAATTTACCAATTATCCGAATATACTAGTCTTATTTTTTTACAAACTTTGTTTTTAAAAGGAACCGAAGAGAATCATTATTAATATTAACATTAATTTTTCTAATAAGCTTTATAATTTTATCAAACTATTGCTTGTTCACTCCAGAAATGTACAAGTGGAAATCTGAAGCAGAACGTTATTTTCTTGTCTGATATATCCTGTCTACTAGAAAATATATATTCTTAATATTGTCAGAACAACTTACAATATATATTGTTACTTATCTCTCAAGTACCATTGACGCCCAAGTTAAACTCTGCTGTTGTTTACAATTTATTATCAAGTATATGGTTATTTTGGTTGTTATGCTTGATGATAGCCATCTCTATCTCATCTTAATTACGCTTTAATTGAGTTAGTCTATTCACGATAGGTCAAAATTTTCATATAAAGATTTAATCTCCGTATCGCGTTAATATCTATCGACCTGGACAGAGACAACTGAGGAAAGCCGTGTTATCGTTATTTTTGTTAGATCTTCCAAAATGAAAGCTGTCCCTAAGAATGATTTATTGCCAGACGAAGACAACCTGTCATTTTTTCGCTATTTTAGGAAGTACGCCGGTTGGCACTTGTCCGGCCAACAATCCTCCTGTTGACGTCCGTCTACCTGATAGCGACAACTGCGCCATCTTCTACAAATGCGACTGGGGGAATCCGGTTTTGATGAACTGTCCCGCAACACTAGCTTTCAATACGATTACTAGTGATTGCGACTATCCAGAGAACGTAGATTGTGACCGCAATGGCGTCGTCGACGGTGGCGTTGATGGTGGTGTTGACGGTGGAACAGGGCCACTGGTCGAATGCCCGACAAATAACATATACGCCACTTACATTCCAGACAAAACGGATTGTACGGTGTATTACGTTTGCAGTTTTGGAAATCCGATCGCGCAAAAATGCCCAGCAGGACTCTACTACGATGGAACCATTTGGGCCTGCACATACCAAGAACAGGCTAAATGCTTTACGTACGGACCGATTGAAATAGATGACGGCAATAATAACAATGGGGGCGGACCTCCTGGTGGTGGAACAGGTATTATTTCTGATGTTAGATAACTTTGCAAGTTCATTTAAAGGATATGAACTTGGAATGGTAAATAACCTCATAAGCCAGCTGGAATTATTCCTTTTTTGCAGCGACTAGATAGACTCGTGTCTATTCGCCACATGAAAATGGATTAGTATTGCCTACCGACATCCCTGACACGCGACAAAACACGAGTCTCTCCAGTATCTGCAAAAAAGTAATAATTTCATCCGCCTTTGTCCTCTCTACTCATAAGATCTACAGTAATTTCAGTATTGAGTTGCTATTTTGATCCAAACAAATAAACGCTAAAAGCAAGGCTATTGAATTAAAACTAATCTTCCGGGATTGGATCGCGTCATGCTAGGTAATCGAAAGCTCGACAATCATATAAGGCTTCTTCAATTGATCACCGACTGATGATTCACATCATCTGCTTCTAACTGGGGCCTACCATCTTTCCTTCTTTGTGTGACACAACCCAAACCCGGAACACGATCACTTCTAATTAACTCTGGCCGTGGAAATTTATGTTATTATCTCAAGGCTACTGGGAATATGATAATGTGCTCCCAAGAACTTTAGACGTAAGATGCTTCTCTTGTATTACTGCTGACATCAACGCAGCAGGTTTGTGTGAAAAAATTCTATATAAGCGTTCAGAACGGAGACATCCATATATAATCAATATTTAGCAAAGTTAAACACTCTTTTTAACAACTTACTCGTTATTTTTAGAATTCAATGGGGCTTATTTCAAATTTCATCTTTTTGAACATGTAATAGTTGCATAACCAAATATTAAAGAACTAAGCTTATCCGATTCTTTAGGCGGGCCTGTTGGAAGTTGTCCAGCGGAAAGCGACGAAGACGTGCTCCTACCCGACGCTGAAAACTGCGGAATCTTCTACCTGTGCGATGCTGGTGTTCCAGTTGCAATGGATTGCCCTGCTGGTCTCAACTTTAACACCGACACAAACCAGTGCGATTACCCGGAGAATGTCAACTGCGATCGCACTTCTGGTGGAAATGGGGGAAATGGCGGAAACGGAGGAACGGGAGGAACCGGAGGTGGCCCGCTTATAGAATGCCCTGCCGATGGAGTCTATCTTCCAGATAAAACCGACTGCACCATCTACTACGTTTGCGCATACGGAACCGCCATAGCACAGAAATGTCCAGCCGGACTTTATTATGACGGAACCATTTGGACTTGCACATATCAAAACCAGGCTACATGCTTTACGTACAGTCCTGCAGAAATAGGTGACGGCAACAATAACAATGGGGGCGGACCTCCTGGTGGTGGAGCAGGTATTATTTTTGATTTCAGATGACTATTTCAAAATTCGTCTAAAGAAAATGAACTAGGGAGAATAAATAATCTCATAAGGTCTACAGTCATTTCGGCATTGTCTTGTATTTTCATAAAAACGAACAAACAAAAGATCGAAATAAGGCTAGTAAGCATATGCTAGTAAGTTTAAGTATTTCTCTTATCTTACCCCTAAAATATATCCCGTAGCTTTGTGCGTATGAGTTCTATATAGGCATTCAGAACGGAGAGATCTATAAATGATCCATACAAAAACAAAGCGAAATATGCCATTAAGTAACTTGCTGGTTAATATTACAATTTAACGCAACCCGCTCCATATTACTCCCCTTTTCTAACATGTAATAGTTGCATAATCAAATACTAGGAAACTCAATTTATTATGGTTCTTTAGGTGGACCTGTTGGAACCTGTCCAGTGGAAAGCGAAGAAGACGTGCTCTTACCAGACGCTGAAAACTGCGGAATCTTCTACCTGTGCGATGCTGGTGTTCCAGTTGCAATGGATTGCCCTGCTGGTCTCAACTTTAACACCGACACAAACCAGTGCGATTACCCGGAGAATGTCAACTGCGATCGCACTTCGGGTGGAAATGGGGGAAATGGCGGAAACGGAGGAACGGGAGGAACCGGAGGTGGCCCGCTTATAGAATGCCCTGCGGATGGAGTCTATCTCCCAGATAAAACCGACTGCACCATTTACTACGTTTGCGCATACGGAACCGCCATAGCACAGAAATGTCCAGCCGGGCTTTATTATGACGGAACCATTTGGGCTTGCACATATCAAAACCAGGCTACATGCTTTACGTACAATCCTGCAGAAATAGGTGACGGCAACAATAACAATGGGGGTGGACCTCCTGGTGGTGGAACAGGTAATACTTTTGATTTCAGACGACTATTTCAAAATTCGTCTAAAGAAAATGAACTAGGGAGAATAAATAATCTCATAAGGTCTACAGTCATTTCGGCATTGTCTTGTATTTTCATAAAAATGAACAAACAAAAGATCGAAATAAGGCTAGTAAGCATATGCTAGTAAGTTTAAGTATTTCTCTTATATTACCCCTAAAATATATGCCGTAGCTTTATGCGTATGAGTTCTATATAGGCATTCAGAACGGAGAGATCTATAAATGATCCATACAAAAACAAAGCGAAATATGTCATTAAGTAACTTGCTGGTTAATATTACAATTTAACGCAACCCGTCCCATATTACTCCCCTTTTCTAACATGTAATAGTTGCATAATCAAATACTAGGAAACTCAATTTATTATGGTTCTTTAGGTGGACCTGTTGGAACCTGTCCAGTGGAAAGCGAAGAAGACGTGCTTTTACCAGACGCTGAAAACTGCGGAATCTTCTACCTGTGCGTTGCTGATATTCCAGTTGCTATGGATTGCCCTGCTGGTCTCAACTTTAACACCGACACAAATCAGTGCGATTACCCGGAGAATGTCAACTGCGATCGCACTTCGGGTGGAAATGGGGGAAATGGCGGAAACGGAGGAACGGGAGGAACCGGAGGTGGCCCGCTTATAGAATGCCCTGCGGATGGAGTCTATCTCCCAGATAAAACCGACTGCACCATTTACTACGTTTGCGCATACGGAACCGCCATAGCACAGAAATGTCCAGCCGGGCTTTATTATGACGGAACCATTTGGGCTTGCACATATCAAAACCAGGCCACATGCTTTACGTACAATCCTGCAGAAATAGGTGACGGCGACAATAACAATGGGGGTGGACCTCCTGGTGGTGGAACAGGTAATACTTTTGATTTCAGATGACTATTTCAAAATTCATTTAAAGAAAAATGAACTCGGGGCAGTAAGTAACATTATAAGCTCTAAAGCCGTTTTAGCATTGCGTTGTATTTTCATGAAAACAAACGAATAAAAGGTCAAAGCAAGGCTGTTAAGAATATGTTAATAAGCTTGCTAGCACTTGAAACGTTTCTCTTGTATTACATGTAGAAGATTTGTTTGAATGACTCTTATATTTCATATTATATTTCAAACGTTCAAAGCAGAGAGATCCATAAATAGTCAATACAAAGATAAAGCGAAACATACCATTTAGTAACTTGCCCATTAATTTTCCAATTTTATGAAGTGCACTCCAATTTCTTAACGTCCAGTTGTTGCATAACCAAATACCAAGAAATTCAATTTACTCCGGTTCTTTAGGTGGACCTGTTGGAACCTGTCCATTGGAAAGCGAAGAAGATGTGCTCTTACCCGACGCTGAAAACTGTGGAATCTTTTACCTGTGCGACGCTGGTGTTCCAGTTGCTATGGATTGCCCTGCTGGTCTCAACTTTAACACCGACACAAACCAGTGCGATTTCCCGGAGAATGTCAACTGCGATCGCACTTCGGGTGGAAATGGCGGTAGCGGTGGAAACGGTGGCAGTGGCGGAAATGGTGGAAGTGGCGGAAATGGAGGAACTGGGGGAAACGGAGGCGGACCGCTTATCGAATGTCCAGCCGAAGGAGTCTACCTTCCAGATAAAACCGATTGTAGCATCTACTACGTTTGCGCATACGGAACCGCCATCGAACAGAAATGTCCAGCTGACCTTTACTATGACGGAACCATTTGGGCGTGCACATACCAAGATCAGGCTACCTGCTTCACGTACCGACCGCTAGAGGGTGATAATGGCAACGGTGGTCAACCACCAGTTGGTGGAGGAACAGGTAAGGTGCTTACCGAGACGGTCAGTTAATTTGTTATATTAGAGTAAAACTGACTTTGTTTAATTACTTCGTCGTACTTTGGTTTCATTAATTTCAGCAAATGCACTCTTTGGTAAATGAAACTTAATTAACCTATTGAAATGTGACGCTGTCAATAGGCTTCACCAATTAGAGAAAAAGATCGATGTTAGTTTATTTAGGAAACCTTCATAACCTCAACATTTAGTCCTTTAGACCTCCCCAACTTTTGTAAATGGTGGAGTCTGGTGTCGGTTTTATATTTTAACAGTTACTTAGTACTTCCCTTCACGGTTCGGTTCTAAGATATGTTGTATACGCTAAGAATTGTGTTAACTGCTGTACTATAATTCTGCAGGCGGACCAGTCGGAAGTTGCCCAGTTGAAAGCGACGTCGATGTCCTCTTACCTGACGCAGAGAATTGCGCGATATTCTACATATGCGATGCCGGAAATCCTGTAGCCATGGACTGCCCTGCTGGCCTTAACTTCAACACAAATAACAACCAATGCGATTTTCCTGAAAACGTTAATTGCGATCGTACGTCCGCTGAAAACGGTGGCACTGGTGATGGGGATAATAACGGAAATGGTGGTTCAGGAAGCGGTCCTCTCATTAGCTGTCCAGGTGATGGAGTCTATCTTCCCGACAAGACCGACTGCAGTATTTACTACATTTGCGCGTATGGAAATGCAATACAACAACAATGCCCTGCTGGACTTTATTACGACGGAACAATCTGGGCTTGCACGTACCAAAACCAGGCTGTATGCTACACATATGCTCCCCAAGACGGAAACGTCGATGGTGAGCAACCTGGCGGCGCTCAAGGTGAATTTCCCAATTTTTCTAGCTGAACGAGCACCTAATCTATTTTACTTTGCGTTACGCAACGCAACGTTGCGCTTGCAACTTTGGGATTAAAGCGGATATAAACTCGAAACCTTAATTTCAGGTTCCGGACCTATTGGCACGTGTCCCGCAGAAAATACGGTACCCGATACTCTCTTACCGGATGGAGAAAATTGTGCCATCTTCTACAAATGTAACTGGGGTGAGCCAGTCTTGATGCTATGTCCCGATAACCTTCTTTTCAACACTGTAAATGGGCAATGCGATTATGCTGGAAATGTAAATTGTGATCGAGATGTTGTCGTTGGACCCGGTGAAGTAGTACCACCACCATCAGAAGGTACTCCCGACGATGGGCAATTGTGGGTAGGAGAATGTCCAGCACAGTCCGTCACGGATGTTTACCTACCTAGCAAGAACGATCCGCACAAATTTTACGTATGTGTTGGTACAACGCCCGTAGAACAAGTATGTCCAGCGAACCTCGTCTTCAATCTAGCGTTACAACGATGCGATTACAACGCTTGAAAACTATATTTTATTTAATCACCGACATTAAGATTATTTTTACTATTTGGTGATGAGTGATATATAATAAGTAAAAAGGGCATTTCTAAGCTGTATTTGTATTTTAGTTTTATTTATTCAATAAATTTATTTTTGCGCTTCGAATTTACGTCTTTTTTTGAAAATCCCTTGTATTATATTATTTATATTCTACGAGGGCGGAGCTAATATTGAGAATTTAGAATTTAACGGAGAATTTGGGAATGCTTTCAAAATACTAATGAACGCGTACCGGGTTCGAACGTTAATCGTGCGCAAAACGTCAAGACGTTTCGTTCACAAACATACGAAACTTATTCGGGAGATGGAAAGTTGATATGGAATAATTCACATGCTGAGTGATTAACTGCTTCTCGTTCAGTTAGTTTCGTCTCTGGCGTGGTTTACACATCGAGTTACCGCGCTAACTGTTGCGTACCACCTTTTTCTTTCCTGAAGAAGGTCCGTAGGTTTGTGGCAGAAACGTCGAGAGTTCGTTTAACCATGACACGTTTAGTTTTAACTGACACTAGCCGTGGAAGCCTACGTTATTACGGTGGATGTTCTATTATTTTTTAGTTTCTTTTAGCCAAATGTTGGCGTATGGAACGATGCATTATCAGATGCAACACAATACTTTTTTCAGGAAATCTACTGAATACCTCAGGTAAACGTTTTAGCGTATCGCTTCACTGTAATCGGCTTTCGCTTAACTAATTTAATTTCACATACCAGACCCGTGCCTTTAAAAAGTACCACATACATAATTTTCTCCCCTGTTGTTCCTAATGTACTTCTCTAGCTTTTTACATTATTCCATTGATACCAACTTGCTACTTGGCAAAAAAACTTTTGTAATTATTTTAATCAAAGCAAACTTGTTAAGAAAAATACAAAAATGTCCATTCAACTAGTTTTATTACTAGTTGTTTGTTTAAATAGACGTTATTAATTAAATAAAACATGCGCTAATGAAACTCCATTAACTTGATGCAAGGTTAATTTATGTACATAAATGCGCAATGGTATGGCAAATTTCAATATATCTCCTGTTAAAGGAAATATCAAAATTACTTTCTAATAACCATTGTAGACACTTCTAAATATAATAACTAAAGATTGTTTACATTTATACAGGATGTTCCGCAAACCTAACTTATACTTATTTCTATATATTAATTTAAATTTTGATTAGCTCATCCCCCCAATGTTTCCAATATAGGGTGGCGGTAGGTATGTAGAGAGTTATTGTAAACAACACATAAGTCTAATTTATTATATAGTCATATAATAATTAGTCCGGGTCGGCTGACACGAACGATCCTCATCATCAACCGGTGACCGAATGGTGCCGATTATGTGTTATTTACCATACTACGCCACAGTCTTTGCTACCATTATTTAAAGAGTTATTGTTTATGAAACCTATGTCGCTGTATAATATTATAATTGATTATACAACTGTAGAAATGCTTACTCTTCATATTTAAAGTATTATTATAAAAAGAAAATTAACCAAACGAAAAAGGATAAGAACAAAGAAGGATAGCTGTCTACATACGAGTATTAATAAGACGGTGTTACGTGGAGCTATGTGTTTGTTTCTAAATTCTATACTCAACGCTACTATGCATAATTAATATTCTTATTATTACATAAAGTTATACGGTTTAGATTTTGCGCGGAATTCCTTTGAAGTTGCTAAATATTCAATTATTCCTGCTTATCAATTAAATTATTACCGGTTCATTAATAAGAATTAACCTAGTAAGATATTTTATTTAATTTTTAAGTTTTGCTGATAACTTTGGTCTAATTTAAGCTTATTGTTGATTGCTTTATTTCCTAAAATTCGATATAAACTTTTTTCTTAATTGCATTTGTTCCGATTTTCAGAAAATAACATTTAGAGTTTGGGGAATAAATTGTAATATTATTACTTAATATACTGCAGTTTTTGCTATTACCTATTGTGATTTAGTCGTCTAACACAGAAAAGAATACATTACTTTTCTGTGGTATGGACCCAACGTCTCCATCACAATATTCCTTCGTTGTTATATAATCGGCTATTAAATTAGTTTAGATAGATGGCTGGTATATCTAAGCACCAAATTATATTTTAAATTGAAGTAATTTCTCAAAATTTATTACCCGAGAAGAAATATAAGAAGTCGCCTATATAATTTGTATTTAAATAGAGTTTTGTAATTTTGGTGGATGTGCCGGTTATCTTAGAAAAACAAATAAATCACACCTTTTATATAGTAACAAGGAATGTATTTGATACTGGATGACAGGTATGATTATATTTACATGTGAATCGCAGCAAAACGAATATTTTACAAATCTGTTTCATACAATTGAAAAGATACACTTCCAAAAAGAATTTAGTGCAAAATTTTGAAATAAAAATGACAGCACCCCACGATAACTACTTCAGGCATTATGAAATTGAAGAAATCTTTACCATTATATGATTTTTAATGTAGGGTTTCGTTAGGAAGTTTTTGTCGCATTTGATAAGATACAATAGATTGAAAAACAAGACGACCCAGTGGTCTTCAAACACCCCATCTAGTAAAACCAACGAAATTTAATTTTTTTCACCAAAATGCTTCGGCGTGTTTTACGACTTTAATTCGAAAAGCTAGACCTCTTGGCTCATTTTGAAACTTTTACCAGATAAATACTTCGCGAGAAGAAAGCGGCAATCATTTGACGAGATCATATTAATTGCAGTTTGTTTCATCAGTCTTGCTTGTTTCTTCTTGACATACCGAATTCCGAATTATCATTGCCCTCAAGTATTTAACGCTATTTACATCTTTAAATATATATCGCTTTGCCTTTCATAAGTTTCTCTTCTATCCAACATATACCTTTCGTTTCTTCCTCGTTTATCTCTTGATTTCAAAGCAGCTCTTACCCAGTTTATGCCGCTGTTTTCTAAGTAGCAGACATATGTTTCTTGGTACCAGATGGCACAAAGAAATCAAACGTTGTGGTATTAATTGTGATGTAAACATCGATGCGAGGTCGAGTAAAAGCACTCTGGGAACCATACTGAAGATGCCAATTAGACAAAAGCATCTGTGTAGGTAGTGTGTTGTTTTTCTCTCCTTAATTTGGTGGCACTCCAAACGTTTCTGTCAATATTATGACAAAGCTATTTTTGGATTATTGTTGTATTTACACAGCGAGCACAAATACCATGTCGTGAAAAATTAAGATGGAGAAAATACGATATATTTAGATTTAGTTTTTAGTGGGGAGAGAACCTTTTAACTATTCTAAGATTTACTAAAAGAGAGTCTCCTGTTTGATCATTCAAAATGTTGTCCTGGTTCAATAATAAACCTTCCTTTGTAAAATAGGCATCTTGAAACTTCGTTTTATGGCTTTTAGTTGTTTTAAAAAGAATATTTGAATTAACAAATTCCCAGTTTCTAATACTGGGTTATCTATGTTTAATCTTACCACAAGTGAATTATTTTGTTTCAACTCTGAAATTATATTTTTTATCTCTTGGCGGCTTGGCAGATCTGCATAGCATATGTCAATTATGTATCTTCCATCCAAATCAATCCAAATCATTAATATAATTATTATTATTCTCCTTCGTAGTATGTCCATTAGTTGATCGAAAAATTCTCTCTATTTTTGACGTACACATTCTCCTTTCGTTTCTTAGTCCTGAAAAAAGCGCTGTAACCCTCTTATTTTTAAAATGCTCTCCTATGCTAGCTACCAATCTTCCTTGGTACTTTATTCTTTATTTTAATAACATACTTGCAATTCCTTTTTATTTTCATATCTGGCCACATCTATATTATTCTTTTTGTTCCTTCATGAAACCAATTAGGTGCAAGCATAACTGCGAAAACTCCCTTGTTTCTAAAATGATGTAGCTTAGGACAATCCTCAAGAGTTTTATAGTCATATTATGTAAAGCGTTGGAAACCTTCTTACTTGTCTGTTTTCACCTATTTCGTAATTCGTTTCATTAGTATTTATTTTAATTCACTTAATACATATCTTTAGACTACTTTTAATAAGTGCTTGCAGCCATTTATCCCTTGTTGCAATTAAAATCGTTATCATGTGCCAATATTTATAGGTACACTTGTCTGAATAATTACAACTGAATGTAGAGGTAGTGGTTCTTCCCCATATTATCCTACTTACTTCAGCTTTTTTATCTTTGCTCATTTGGGCCAGGTAATTGGTAGCTCTCACAAGTTTTTATCACACCTTTTGATCTCTCTATGAATACATGTGTATGTCTCGTTTTTATATGTCAAAACAAGATTGTTTTGATATAATGTAGTAAATGTCAATATTTCAATTCAGTTCATTAATATTGAGCAGTACGAGTAATTTATACACGCATTTGGTAGAATTATTAGCTAAATCTAGAATAACAAATACGTAATGGACGTACTACTATGTTTTTTTTTCTTTATTTTTTTTTATTGTTTATTTCTCCAAAAGTAGCGTTACCAATGTGCTATCGTTTAAAATGCCTAATCGTTCATAGGTCAGGCACACAAAAATGGACAATAATACTGGCTCAACAAATATTGTCTTTTCCCAAAACGTTGTCCTTATCGAAGGGAAATGCATACTTTTGCAAAACCTAAATATCTCAGTTACTGATACAAAAACAACTAAGTACACAACACAAATTCTTGTGTTATCAGTTTGAAAATGAGTGTCAAGTAATGTAGCGCAAAAATAGTCTCGAGGATATTAAAGAAGTTCAACGAAGATTTGTACATCACATGGAAAGTAGGTTCTGGGAGAAAAAAACAGGATTTCTTACACGGAAAAAGTAAGAAAGAAGAATCCGAATATTTTGGACAGAAAAACTGTTCGAAAAGGGGGTTGGGCGGAGTCTCTTGTTCACAAAGCAAAAAAGAAAGCAAGATTGAACATTTTTAACTATTATCTCGGGAAAATTTTGAATAAAAAAGCAGTAAAAATTTCCTCGAAAATTCCTTGTTTAGCGGTTGTGGCAAAGGAAGCAAGTTCCTTGTCAGCATGCGCACAATTAACTCCGACATCTACATCAGGGAATGCTCAGAAATTCTTCCTTCTTCCTTCCGAGCCAACCTCCCCCACTACAGTATGAAGGCTTTAGAGTGGTGCCAAAGCAATAATATGTTTCTGGTGTCTTGAGAACCAAACCTCCAAATTTGACCAGAATTGAAGGCTTTTTTGGTTTTGACGAAGAGATAAACGAAGGCGACAAATAAGATGGTTACAGATGTCGATGGCTTTCGGGTAACGTGGTTTTCAACAACTCGGAACGTATCCGGAAGTACTTTCCATTCGTTAATAGATGTAACGGCAGAAAATTTTAATGTGTTGCCTTTTCTGTTAATTCCAGTAACGAATACT
The DNA here is from genome assembly GCA_020654165.1 of Oryctes rhinoceros. Lineage (NCBI taxonomy): Eukaryota > Metazoa > Arthropoda > Insecta > Coleoptera > Scarabaeidae > Oryctes > Oryctes rhinoceros. The sequence continues at coordinate 440,372 of JAIOKQ010000001.1, forward strand.
TATGAATGTCTATAGATTAGGTCTGGTGCATTAGGGGCAATATGGAGAAGAATGTACAGTCCATAAGTGTAACGATAAATATAGTACAATATGAGTCAACAACACAATCTTTGTTGGAGCAACTACATACTTTAATGGATTAAATAAGCCTGAGAGATTGTTATTCTAATTCCAAGAGTAAGTTGTTGTTGAAAGTGTTCTTGTAATTTGCAAAATTTCTGATCGTTTCCATTTTGCTTATGGTTTTCGTTCATCGAACATCTACGTTCTCTAATGTTACACTTAATGCGTTGTTTAAAGCATGTCTTGCATCCAGATTTTTGGTTTTTAAATACTTTATTGCACTTGGGCAGTCTCCAAAATGTTCGAAATTTCCATTAGGTCATGGCGAAAATGACTTTTAGGCGTCAACTTAAATATTCTAAAGCAACAAATATTTTAAAGTAAACCAAAAATAGAATGAATAAAAATATAAATTGGAAAACGGACAAATAATCAAACAAACTTACAACTTAACAACCAACTACGAAAATAATTGAAGCATACAAACATATAAATAATTTCAAAGAAATAAAAAAGAAACATTAAATTCTTAACAAATAAAAACAACCTATATAACTCAGAATGTACAACTTTATATCACAGAATACCTAGAATCTTGTGATATATTTTAGTTAAACCAAAATTTTTGAACAATTGTTATATTTACAACACGGAGTTACCTTTTGCATTTCAAAGCACTATTCCTGCGTTTTAGTATCTCGAACTCCGTTTTGAAATGTGGAAAAATGGAAATGGAGATACACCCTTGCCTGCGTTTGCTTTGGTGTCCCTCGTTGTCCTTCGTTGGTTGTATTTGGTTTTTTATCTGCTTATATTCGCCAATTACTTGTTAACGCGACCGAAAGTTTGAAATATAGCATCGTCGCTCAAAATAATGTTGGCAATTAAGTTTCGTATGTTAAAATTAGATTTGATAGGCTTTTCCTTCAATATAAAATATGAAGGCAAATCGATGTGGCCAGCCCATATTCAATTGCTTGTAATGTAGTTGGGAAGGTTTTCTGATATTTGTGGCCTACCCTAGCGTTGTTTACCATGTAAGCTTGTTGTTCATTGGAATTTGCTCCCAAGAAACCGTATATTCGCTCTCACAAAATCAAGTTTGTTAAACTTACGCATGAACTTGGCAAACGACTTCATACGTGTTCGGACAACAACCAATTCTTTCTTTTAATGTTAGCGTTATTCAATTAGTTAATAATGCCCGAAAAAAATGGCAATTAGGAATATTTTTGTTAGCGTGGATGGAGATTTTAGGAATTTATTGTGTATTTTTTTATTGTTAAATTTTATTGTATGAATTACAAATTAAGACGCACACGTTAATTTTACCCGTATAATTGAAGGTACTTAAATACAAAAAAAAATGTAAAAAGTACCTTTTCCAAAAGTTCAGGAAGCCTAACATACTCCGTTGCTTATGCAACCAATACTACTCCTGTTGAACGTCCTTTTAAAACCATTTTCCTGGAACTTGTATTAAAGTTTTTAATAGTTTCCAAACAAATAAAAGTATACTTAGACAATAAAGCGAATTTAAGCGACCTCCATAATTTTCAGTTTCCTACAGTGATATTTATCACAGTAAATACGTAATGGCAACGGCATTAGTGATTTAAGTTCACGATAGGTAGTTGTGATTTGTTTCCATTCATCTTTTTTATTTAATTCCTAACCGGTTTAGCGTGCTTATTAATATAAATTATTCGCCATGGATTCCATGGATATCGAATATTTCCAAAGCTATGAAGATATTGAGGTGAGTTTATCAAGAATCTATCATATTTTAAATTATGGCATGGTACTAGTAATACGGATATTGAGGTTATGTTTTTCAAACATTGATTTATCAGATTGCCGCATTAGGCAAATTGGTCAATTAAATAGGTTCCCGTAAATGACGCTCTTAATGGAATAATCAATAATTTTTTTGTGTATTGGCAACGTTTAATTAATCTTGCCTCATTTTAAAGAGTTCTTTTTTGTTTTGCCTCAATTTGCAATTGTTTTGCCTGTAAACAAACTTTGAATTACTTATAACACTCGACATTAAATTAACTTAACGGATTCTAATTAAAATAAGTGAACTTTTAGTAATGTAATTAATTATGTATATTGCTCTTCCTTAATAATTATTATTACTATTATAAATTAAATTAAATCATTAGTCGAGGTGGTTCATGACCTGTGTCTCTATGACCTTCTCTGATGTATTGCAATCCCTTTGTCAATAGATCAGTTACGTCAGCTTTGTTTTCTTCGCTAGACTTAGCAGCCTTCTGAGTAATGTCTTTGTGTATGGGAGTCTCTTCTTCCACCTGGCAGAATCTACTTGCTGTTTCCTTAGTTAGGCCTAGATTGCTTATGTGCTTCTTGAGCATAGAGTGTCCTGTTAGCAGCCCCACGATTGTTTAAAGAGATTTCCTGTTTCTGCTTAGTAGGCCTGCTGTAATTGTAGGATTGGGTAGCCCTGGAATACACGCACCAGTCCTGAAATTTCTTGTTTTTACATTGTTTAGTGGATGCTTTAATCATCGTATATGCTATTCCTACATAGTACCTTGAACCATTTTCAGCAGTTGACGAGCTTACTCAGGCTAATTCGCCTGCTTTACATCTCTTCGATAGTCCTTCATATCTTGGTACCCAAACTATGGTCACCTTAGTTCGGCTTACCAACATATTGAGCGCATTCATGCAGTCCCATATCGGTTTCGCTTTTACTTGCGCGGGCTCTACCACTTTTATGACTCCTTGACTGTCTGAAGATAGATAGTAGAAGTAGGCCTGGCATACAAACATCATGGTCTTTATTTGCCACTTAGCCGCCTTGCTGCCTTTACTAGCAATCTTTTCGTCCACCATAGCCACCGAGGCATATATTGGTCCGATTACCCTCATGTATAACCACAGCATCATTTTTGGGCTGAATTCCTATATATTTCGAGATATTTGAGATATGAGATATTTCGTTTCTTTAACCTAGAATAATCTGTTTCTTTGTAATGCAATGATTTGTATTTTTTGGCCATTGATCGTCTTTCTTGTTTACACCAAGTTATCTACCGTATTGAAAGCATTTTGTATTCGTTCTGATATTACCCCAGCAAGTTTGCCCCGTACTACTACAATAATTAATTAGGCTCAGCTAATTTTCATGTTAGAAGTGATCGTTTTAAAAATTACTCAGCCTAACTGTAATGGCCGGATTTAAAATTAAATTATGGTATTTATTTTCTTAATAAGCTGTCAAATATAACTAAATAATATTAAGAGAAAATTACTAATGCTCGGATGAAAACTTAAATCTAAGACGTATTAACTAAAGTCCGATATATGCATAAATTTGTATATCTTTGCTTACAATGGAACTCGATACTTACACGTACTGAAAATGAATTGTCATTGTGTCATTGCGAGTCGTATCAATGTGATAGATTAATGAAATAATGAATAGCGCCAGAATAAAACAATACTTACTGAAAAAGTGGATAAATAAATCAAATGATTTTAAAATACATATTAAAGCACTTCTCAGCACCGCTTGTAAAAGATGATAAGTGTAAATGCTTGTTTTCTTCGTTGTACTAAACTTATCCCGGGACTATAGAAAGCGAATCACGGATTGGCACCCTAATTTTGGTTAGGTTAATAAGTATCGCAATAACGTTATTAAAATAAAAGGAAGCAATATAATTGATCAATGTTGAGTGTAACTCTTGATTTTTAGCGTTGAATTTGGATTTACTGAGAATATTGCATTTTTTATTAGTAGGTGCTTTAATAACGAATATCAAATTTCGATGCATTTTTAAAAAGTCTATATCAAGGGGTGTTGAAGAGGTTGTCTAGCCGCAAGGTACAATACAATCGTACATTATTTTTATTTTTAATAAATAAAGTTTATTGCGTGTTTTACAATGCAATAAACTTTAATATCAGTAACATCCTCTCGTCATTCGATTTTACGTTAATTTTGAATTAAAAACTTTCTATAAATCGTGACTTATTGTAAGGCAATAAGTAATGTCAACATGTCTTGCGTTCCTTTTAGTGCGATAAGAAAAAGACGCCAAATCTATACGAAAATACCAAGCTTTATTTTGTTTGTATTTTTCCCTATGCATTGAATGTTCCACTTGTGAAGTTAAACAATCTGTTATTTCGGAGTATTGTAGAAAAAGTAAAAAACTGCAATTGAAGAGATTAAAAAAGCCATCGATAAACCCTAACATACACGTAAGGTATTCGTTACAAGAGGTCGGTATATTATAAACTATGTTAACAAATAAGAATTTATCTATGGATTAAAACGTAGGAACGAAATTCCTGTTTTGTTTAAATAAGTCCGGAACGCTTGCTTGAGGAATAGGTGGATTCCCATTATTAACCATATGAACGACAAAAATTCTAACAATTCTCGAAGAAAGTATTTACTTTTACAGCCTATGCACTTTAAAACTCGGACAAGTCGAAAATATGGTAAAATAAACGAAAACGTCTCTTGTCGTTGCATGAAACATGTAAAACACGCATCCACCTTACCCTAATAAATCAAAGTGACCTGAATAGAATGGCGGTCTTTTCTGTCTGTTTATCATTTATTACTTTGGGCGAGAAGGCAACGGCGATATTTATTACCCTGGAACCATTATTAACATTCTAAACTAATTTTCCGACAGGTAGGTACAACTCGTAATTCAGATAAATTTTCTTATATGTGGTTACATTCGTGAAACATACATTAGGTGATATGATCATATTAGGTGATATCGTGATCACATTCGATGATGTGATCGTATCATTGATGAATGGACGACATATCTGAACCTAAGTGAATGTATGATGTAAGAGATTATCTACTGTTATATAATTTTGGTCTTATAAATAAATACGTGCATGTCTATTGCCTTACACGATGGTCGCCATCATACGATTCGTACTACATACATGTCTACCAATAAACATTGGGTGAATTGTATTTGTCTCGCATAAAGGTATTTCTTTCAAATCACGTAGTACACTTGCGCATCATAACTAAGATGGTGCAAAATTACGTTTCATTGAAAATATACAAAAAAACGGGTCTGAGACAAAGGTACATTCGAAGACCATTTTTTTTCAACTTGTGCTGGGTGATGTAGTTAAATCTTTTAATGACAAACTGAGTAGATATGGAATAACGACGGAAAATTAAGATAATAACAATAACCGATTTAAAAATTGGATTAATGGATAATTATAGGAGAGATAGAAAAACAATTTCAGAATAGTATAAATGTACTTGATAAAGAAAGAAAATTAAAACTAATGATAGTGGGAGAAATAGAAGAGAAATACAGTATAAATCCCGAAGATAAAGTCCAGAACAAGTAAAAAGTTAACATTTAACTAGTTCCCGCGAAAAATAGAAAGGAAGACAAAAAATGAAGTATTGAGAAAGAATCTAAACAATGCCCCTACAGCATTATCACTAGAGCTAGCATATCTAGATTTCTAAAGCATATAGTGAGGATAGGAGAAGGTAGATTGCTCAAGCAATTATTTAAATCTAAATAAGCAGAAGACGAAATTTTAGAAGGACGAAACCCGCACAGCCGCTGAAAAAGAAGACTGCAATGCTACTTTCTACAAATTTGTTTAGTGCGTATGTTTCAAGCTCTAGTTGTCATTGTTTAAGTTTCGATACTCTCAACATAATCAATAAAGGGATTGTGTAAACTTTATTATTACCTCAATTTTTATTCACACAAGACATAGTACATGCATATTTTTAGATTTTCTATACTTTAACAATAGCTTTTCCCATATTTTCGCCGCTCATAATCCCAATGAAAGCTCTCGGCATGTTTGTAAAGCCTTCCGTTACGGTTTCCTGACTCTGCACTTTTCCCTCTTTGTACCATTTCATATTTTGGTCGATGCTTTCCATCCAACGATTTAAATAACTCCTAACCACGAATCCTTTCATGTACAGCTCGTTGAATACAAATGAAGGCTGTACGATCCTTGCTGTAAAATAAATGCAAATAGGTATTACATAGATAGATGTGAAACATTACAGCAAATGGACGAACTGGATCACATTAAGAAAAATACTTTGGAAAGAGCTAAACTGGTTCACGTTGTGATCGCGGTATTGAATATTATTATACTAACAGTTCTGTTATTATTTCATACCGACTTATATGCAGATGATAAATGTAAATGGGAAGCTATAACAAACGGGGAAGTTGCAGAGGTAGCAGTTAGCAAAACTTAACAAAAAAGATTAGCTACAAGACTACCAAATATTTTCGATAAATGATGGCAAAGAGGGAAACTTCCCTTAGAGTGGAAAATAGAAAATATCCTGCAAGTATTTAAAAAGCGGGACGGAAAAGGGAAAAAAGTGAATTATCACAATATTAAAAACACCACGATTATATTAAGAAAAAAGTGCAAACATACACAGCGTGTTTAGATTTCGATGAACCTTTCGATACGGTACCATGTTGAAGCAATATTGGAAAGAATTGTCCCAACTAACTTAATATGAGCGATTATGGACCCGAATAATTCAACACAAACGAGGGTCTACGTCTAAGTGGCGCGCCAGTCCGGTCATTTTCAACTATGTCGTTAAGGAAATAAGACGTACATCGATGGTATGGTTGTCAACCTTGCGATATCTACGAAAAATTGGGGAAGGAAAACCTAAATTATGCAAACAGTAACTAAAGAAAAAAGATCTCTAACAATTAGCAGAAAAATCAAAAGTAACTAGAAATTACTAGAAAAGACAAGGTCATAAATGTGAGAATCGGGGAACTCCTTGAGGTAGAACCGTTGATATAAAAAATATAACTAAATAAAATATATATAATATATAAGTATAAGATAGTATGGACATTTGACCGGAGTGGATACTGCAAGGCAGACGAAGCAAGTGCAGTAGGCAAATAAGCAAAGGATAAGGCAGGAAGGGAATAACGTTGTAAAAATACGATCTCACAGAAGAATGGACGTGAGATAAGCCAAGATCTTAATTGAAGATAAAAAAAAATGGAGTAAATTTGTAGATGGAGAAACGCATTTCTCCATTTGTTAGAAATGGCAAAATGCTTTTTTACAAGACCAAAACGGTTCTGCAAGAGAAGGGCAATTGCATATTGCACTATGGCTTATTGCGCTAGTTGTAGCTGTAGTTTATCAATGAGACATACACCATGTAATGAGAGGAACAGTTCGTATTTGGTAGTTCTACTTCTAACAATTTCTTTCATTTAGTTGAAGAAAAGATATGATCTGAAAAATGATATTAATTCATCGTCATTTGGATAGTTTCGGTTGATTTGATTGTACAATAGTGTTATTAATTCTCATATATGAACTATGGATAATATAAAGGAAATAAACAGAATAAGATGAGAATGTTTTCTTCGATTTAATCATTTTCAGTAATTACTCCATTTAAAATTAGCTATTGAGGAATATGTGTAATTCTTTAGTTGTTGCAAATATGTATATTTGTCTAGAAGTAGGGCCGATTTCATATAATGGTTAATGCGCCATTAACTAATAGAGACTTTAATTTAATGCCGGATTTAATACTACATTAAAGCTATTTAATAGTTACTCTATGTGCACATTAAATTGTGCCATATATAGTAAAAATTATACGAAATAATGCTTAATAGGACAAGTTGATATCGTGGTTTCAGTGTAAATAACTGTAAGGATAACCACCTCAAATGCAGCAAAATTCCAAAGCCCGAAGCTTTTACGGAATTACGTTTGCATGACTTTCGTTAAATTGAAAATTATGTGAAGAAAAGAAGGATTATAGAAGCCTCAAAAGTTACTAGCTGCGTCGGTCACTCTATCGACTAAATTGAACTGGTATTGAAGAAGTATTCGGGGGCTGGTTAGTAAGTGATCGTAGTACCGATCCGGTAAATTCTTCTAGTTTACCAGTGGAAAAAGGCGTCTCGCAAGATGGTATGCTAGAGCTTGTGCTACTTTTAGTTTGTCAATGATCCAAGTGATATAATTTAACAATGTATGCAGACGACGGTAGTGCGGTTGCATCTTTGCACTAATATGTCCGTGTGAAAACAAAACTAATTTATTTGTTACGAAGTATAAATGACTGGATATTGTTTCTCAGTGCTCAGAAAACCAAGTATGTTACTTTCCATAATGTTAACAACAAATTTTAATACAATGGAAAAAAAAATGGAATATTCTTCCCATGTTAGCGACAGATGTATTGGAGCTTTTAATTTATGTACGTATATATAAATAGGGACAAATTTTGGCGTATTAACGATATCCACCAGCGTAATACTAGGGCGAACGCTAATTTTTAGATACCTAGTTATTCATTAAAGTTAACAAAGGACTCGCCCCGCATTCTGAGTCTGCGTTTCTTCAAAAGAAAGAACAATTCTTCTTTTGAAAGAAAGGCCTTCTTTTAAAGAAAGAACAATTGTCTTTTAAGCACAGAGTCAAGGCCTTGCCGTTGACTGATTATATCTTTTGATAAGTATTTTGTATAAGATGGATAGTTTTTATTACATGTACATGGTGTTCTTCCATTTTGCAATCGTCTCCGAATAACGGAAATATACATTGATATATTAAAAAGAAAATCCGTCAAAAACTGGCCGTTAGCTTAATTTTCAATTAAAACGGATAATTAATTTAAACATGGATTATGAAGTCGGAAATTGAGTTAATGATGGCATTAAAGCTTAATGAAGCATTACATCTTATTATGTTATAAGCATAAGTTGTGTTTGAACTAGTACACCAATAGCAATAAAACTTTTATCGGAAAACGGGTAAAGTTTAATGATGTCTCCCTACGAGCAATACACTGATCTAAACGTGAGACAAGGTACAGTTAAAATTCAGAAGCATTATTTGTAATTAGTACAACGACAAGAAATATTCAAAATACAGTGCTCTAATTTCGGCAAGATTTGGCTGGCAACTTAGTAAAGTTAATGTACTCGCAGCATTCACGGAAGCTAAATTAAATATTACATTAAGTAATTACCCTTTGGATAAGTTGCGGGGGTTGCATTATACGAAGAAATTGAACCACACACTGCTATTCTACCGTATTTATTCATGCGTTGGATTACGCAGCTACTTATTTCACCGCCTACCTGAAACAGAGGTTAGAGGGCACATTTATTGTCAGCATATAAATCTACTTACGTTATCAAAGTAGCAATCGATTCCTTTTGGAGCTGCTAAGCTTAGAGATGCGCCGATATCTTCAGTTTTGTAATTTATTATGTGATCGAATCCTAATTGTTTTAACCATTTAGCTTTATCATCGGAACCTGTGATACCGATTACCGTACAACCTTTAATTTTCGCTATTTGACCTACGTGGTAACCAACAGCACCGCCTGCACCTGTCACTACAACTGTTTCTCCTGGTTGCGGTTTGCAGATGTCTAGCAATCCAAAATAGGCCGAATTTCTAGAAAACGCCGCATTAAGAAAGTCGTATATTTAATATGGTATGAATAATTTTCTATTTTTCAAGGGTCTTCAAGGAAAATTGTAAATTACGTGGGTTTATTTCAAATCCATTGAAGCTGTCGTTATGTACGGGTACATAAGTAACACTATGACCGCCGTTACCAGATCGTTGTACAGAATTTACTAATTTATGTTAGTATTATTTAGTAATACTACGGGTTGGGTCTAGTGTTAATTAAAAAAATTAACTTCGGTTGGTTTACGTAAATTATGACGGCAGTACAGCATAATTCGAGGTCACGGCTTCAATGCATGCTTCAAATTCAGCGTGTAGCCATGGATTGTTGCGTACAATATAGCATGTGTTATATAAAATTGGACACGTTCTAAATGGGCCTTTATACTATTCTATCAACGTTTGATATTTAACAATCGCCTGCTTGAATTTTATTTTAGCTGAACAAATAACTTTGATTACAATGTACGTACGTAATATTTTCGTATTCGTAATTAAGAATACACTAAAGGCATGAAAATAACTCATTCTGTATATACTTTGCAAAGAACGTGCGTCTTGTAAAGCGTATTTAAAGATTTACCGTTATCAGCAGTGTTATCAATTGTACGAGGATGGTATGAGAAGCGCTCATGTTTTGAAACAGATGGCGCGCGCTTAGAGCTGAAATCTGCGTTATCAACTGTGAATACTACTCGTTAGTCGACATCTGTTAAAATTTCGGAGAGATTCATCGAATAGATGCTGGTTTAATGAATTTAAACGTGGCTGAACATCCGTCTTTGACGAGGAGTGAGATTGTTTTATTGATGATATCCTGTTGGTAGATTGGTGAGTAGGGTAAATATCTAAATTGAACGTGGGTAAAATATCCTTCCTGAAAAATCAGTCCGGATGGATGCTGCATCTGCTAACGAAATCGCATGGTAACTTCAAAGCTGTGTTTGGACATATTTACTGACGATATCGGAGAGTTTTTACGATGTAATGTGGCTGTAAGTGAATGTCAATCGGCAAGATGTGGTTTTCCAGCAAATGTACACAAAGAAGGCGAAGACGCTTCAAGTCGGAGAAGTAATATCGGCGACGTTTTGGGATTTGCAAGGTAGAATTTTAATTAATAGCGAGAAATGAAATATTTTCCACCATCTTGATGATGCCCCAGCCCATTTATCGGTAATTGCGACAGCAAAATTAATTCAATTGCGGTAGGAATTGTTGTCCCCTTGTCCCAGTATATTCATCAGATTTGGCTCGGTGTGACTTTTTGCAAATCCTATCATCTAGATGATTTAAAAAAATCGGAACAACGCTCAAAAAGATTATGTCTAGAAATAAATGTACTAGATGCAAAACGATAGCGTCGTCTTCTCTAACACTCGTACCTCATACCATCCTCGTATACATCGATGGGTTATTACCCTGTCCTTCCTAAAATACCTAAATATAACGATAAAGGAACATCGTTCTTTTCTGGAATCAGGAAGGGCGGGTAGTTCGTTATATCCTGCGGGGTTCCGTTAGAAATGAAATGCGTCGTCCAACCGAATTGTCCTGTAAGGTACCTTCCAACGGGGTAATTTGCATTTTTGGACTCGATAATCCTAACATAGAAAAAAGAATGCTCGCGTTAAATCGCCATATCTTAGAATTAAAACGTATGAGCTACTTACTTCGCAATTTGGCAACCTATCATAGTTTGCCCTAATTTCAGTCTATTGACGTAAGCTCTCATATAAGGGTCGACACTTAAATATACTGCTTCGACCAGAAATTCTGTAAAAGAATTGACGATTCTATTGTTATGTAACAAGTATAAAATAGGAATTTATTGGTTATAGCTGCTAATACACATATTACAATGCACAATATAAAAATCTAACAAGAAGATATAAACTCATTGTTACCAATGTAGCTGGGTTTATAAAATCATTTCTTCTTCACTTGATTCATAATAGTCATAGCTAGAGTAGTGAGCTGAGAAATCTTATCTAACTAGCCTAAAAGTATTAGCTCTAAATGTAGAAACGTTGATTGGGGAAAAAACATCCAAAATATTGTATTTGAAAAGACTTCGAATTAATGTTACTTTCTGGAGAACTTGGATTATTGCCACAAATACAAAGACATGGAATATTTTTAGAAAATACAGTATTTACACCTTCTCACTGTCGTTAAGGAATGGTCTGTTTGATGTCTATTGATGTCTGTTGATTGTCTATTGATATTGTCCATTAATATAGAATATAACGCAAACTGTCGTTGAGACAGTGTTAAAAGTTCAACTGATTTGAACGTAACAAGAAAAATGTTTTTGTACGATAGTGTTGTGAATATCAGTTTCTATTTTGATCATAAAAAGCGGTTCTAATAGCCAGATTCCTTAATTTAATAACCGGCTAGAACGACAAATGCAGAATGCAATCGCGCCTATTTCTCGAGGACTCGCTGATCTTCGCGGATGCCAAATAATATAATATAAAATAATAATGCTTTTTACTTAAAAGCAGATATTCAAACAAATCAATCGTTATTAACCACAAATGTTAAATATGCATATCTCAAAGTTATATATACTTCGAGGATTTTTTTCTTCAGAAGTTACGTGACAAAACAACATATTCTCTGTATAATAACAACAATAATAAGCCTCTAATTTTTTAAACCAATAATTATGGCCGATTTGTGATCTATTACTAGTTTTGTATTTCTTCACTTCATTATACGTACCTCCATCCTTTATTTCCGGTAGTTCCTCCTCAACAAGCCTCAGATCGCTCTCCTTGGGCATCCCCTCGAAATACCTTTCCAAAATAAACCGTTTCGCTTTCATTTTCAAACTGTTGAATCACCGATACCGGTAACTGCACAAGATCCGTGCGCGTAGAAAGTGATCAGCCAACGTGAAATGGCTAGTGACAAGTAGGTGCTGATAATTCTAAATATGTACACAGAAATCCAGACAGACATGTGTTGTTTTACATGCGAGTATAAAACATAGCTGTGACCTCGAAATTATACAAATTGTAAACGTATTCGTTGCGAATCTAGAAGTGGATTATGAAGTAAGATAAAGTTGGCTGCGTAGATAACCATTTCAAAAATAAATTTTAATTTTAGACGTCGAGATGTTTTTGTAAGTGTAAATAGCAAATAATGTAATAAATAATTTATTTAAACAAATAGCTTCTTGTTCAACTTTTGAGTATGGAAAGAGTTATTTTTTATTATTTTTTCTTTCCTTTTCTTTTTGATATCTACAATGTGGAATAACTATACTTTATCGCTTAGATACTGCAGATCAATGTATTATCCTGACTTAACTAATCCGAATTATGTGTGTTGTTTGCTCAACTTGAATTAGATACATACCGGATGTTTGCGTTTATCTTTAAGATGAGCCCAGTAAAGAAGTAAAAGAAACGACTTAAATATTAAATTATACGCTCTACTGCACTGTGCGGATGAAGGCTCGAATGAATGGCTTGCTTCATCATTATCTAATACATAGGCACATCACAGCCATCATATAGAGAAATGTATTTCTTGTCCGACACATTGGATTACCCTATACGAAGATCCAAAAACATAGGACTTTAACGTCTATGGCTGCGAATAGGATGTTCCAAGTCTTCGCCGCAATGTTCGCTATTCCTTAACACACCCCTTAATAAATCTCGTTTGGGGTGAGTGGATAACTGCTAATAATTTACAAAATAATTTATAATTTACAAATTGATTAGGAAAAGCAGTAGATTTTAACAGCAAGTAGACGATAAAAATGTGCGAAGTGGTATTTAAAATAAGTTTATTTAAGAAACAGTAGAGCTTGTAGACTAAATTATGTAGAAGTTTCCAGATTTTGGCGCGCAGGATTGAAGAATTTTTCTTTTCCTCTTAGTATTACAAAGGAAAGCACATTACCATGAATTGTAAGTTTGACAACAGAGCCAATGATATCTACATATAAATAATAATGCTGTTGGGTACGGTTCTTAACATTTAGCAATACAACAATTCCTTGGTTGGTTATTACTAAAGAGTCCAAACGATGTGCCCGACCAGTAGCGTCGATGCGAGAGCAGAGTGGGGTAAACTCCGCTCTCGCATAAGTAGTAAAAATAAACGATGCATTTAGTTGCCGTTCTAACGTGTTAAAGTATACGTTGAAAATGTTGCGAGGTCGTAAAAATAATGCGTCAAATCGGTTGTCTGCTACCGTAGTAAATAAATTTATACATCGGTTTCCCGATTTAATATATGACGGTAAGGCAGTGAAATGTTTAGTTTGTGAAACAACTTTATTATCTTGGAAAGCGAGTCAGTGTCAAAGACATATAAATAGTGACAAACATAAATTGAAAAAGATTAGACGCAAATCATATAATGAATTTGTGGTTGATTTAACGATGATGCTAATTGCGACCAATATAGCAATACATAAAGTCCAACGCCCAATGTTTCGCCAGTTTTGGAATAAATACAATCCTACGTGGAAATTACCATCTAAAAATACGCTACACAATTACGTACCATCAGTGCGTGAAAGAATTGTAAATTTTACGAAAAAAACGGTGAAAAATAAATACCTTTGGTTGACAATGGACAAAAATACAGATATTAAAAAACAGTCCATCCTATCCATTGTCGTAAGGACGCTGACCCCACAAGGATCTTCTGACCCTTATTTACTAGCCTGTAAACGAATGCAAGATTGTACTGCCACGGCGATACGTAGTGTATTAATAGAAACACTACACAAATTTGAAATTTTACCGGAGCAACTGTTAATGTTAGTTACCGATGCTGCCGCGGTTATGTGTTCCACAGCAAAATTACTCAAAACGATTCAACCAAACCTGCTGCACGTCACATGTTTGCTTCACGCTTTACACCTTGTAACAAACATTATACGTACAAGTTATCCTGATGTGGATGAACTAATAGGACAAACGAAAGCGGTTTTTCTTAAATCTCCGAAACGTATTCGCCTATTTCATTCGCAGTGTCCTGACGTACCCGAGCCGCCGCAACCAATTCTTATACGATGGGGTACGTGGTTAGAAGCAGCATTCTATTATTATAAACATTTTGAAAAAATTAAATCAGTAGTTTTACAACTAGACGGCAAAGAAGCGGCTGCAATAAGGCTCGGTCAGGTTCAATTTAAAAATCCTCAAGTTGCAGCAAATTTAAAAATTATTTACGACAGTTACGTTCCAATAGTGGATGCAATAAAAAAGTTACAGAACAGTGCGTTGTCCTTATCGGACTCATTAGCAATTATTGACCACGTAGAATTAGCGCTGCATATCCTTGATGATGAAAAAAGTGTTTGTGTTCGTGAAAAATTTAATAGTGTATTAGATAAAAATGTAGATTTTACAAAATTACGGCAACTTTTTACCAATACTGAAGATACGTTGTACAGATACAAACAGCACTTTAACTATGCAAATATAACATCTCTCAACGTCGAACAATCCTTTTCAGCATATAAGCATTTATTTACGTCGCTACGTACGAACCTTTCCGAGACTAATACAGAAACATATATGATGGTGCAATTACTTCATCGCGCACATCCGGATATTTCTGCAACAATGTAAACATGTTAGGTAAGTTATTTATATTTTTTCTTAACGTTTTGTAAAGTGATTCAATATATTTATTTTTAAATAAGCGCACTGTTATTCTGGTAAACTCTCCACGCAACGCCAATGCTCGGGCACATCGTTTGGACTCTTTAGTTATTACGAAAGGTTATCGAAGAGAACTACTGTTTTGGAACTCAACTGTGCGATAAAAGTTCCAATTTCCATTTTAAAATTTTCGCTTAGGTGTATTTCCGGTCATCGATGATTCCAGGGAACGACTAAATAACCTTATTCTATATTTTAGCGGTTCTTGTTTCTCGTATTTAACAACCTGTTCTTATGAAGACATAGAAGATAATTGTATTTCGTCCGTAAAAAGCTTCCAGATTAAATGTTATTTTTTTAATACCTGAGTAAGAACTGTGGTTATTAATACTTACCAACGTCAATTCGTTACACGTTAGATTACGTAGCTATGTAGAATATTACAGTCTGTATTGCGCTAGGTGCGACAGAATGATTAATTTATTACCACGTTCTGTA
Organism: Oryctes rhinoceros; assembly: GCA_020654165.1. Taxonomy (NCBI): domain Eukaryota; kingdom Metazoa; phylum Arthropoda; class Insecta; order Coleoptera; family Scarabaeidae; genus Oryctes; species Oryctes rhinoceros. The sequence goes on from JAIOKQ010000001.1 coordinate 456,071, forward strand.
TAAGAACAAGTATCGACGTCAAGGATAGGTAAGGTAAACAAGACAAAATTGAGACGCCAAACAATTACAACAATTAGCCATAAAAATTACAATTAATAATAAACGACTTTGTTTGTTTGAGGAATTGTCTACTCGAAGGGATCGACTTAGATATTTCCGGTAACACATTGTAGATCCGTCCAGAGGCACACTAAAATTCCTCGAAATAAAAGGGGAAGTTGTTTCATTACCTCAGTTTAGTTAAATCTATGTTAAAGTAATACCCTTGTGATGAAAAGTAGGTACCTAGCAAATAGTTGCTTTGTTTTAATATCCCAAACGGTGAAAACTGTTTCATTCTAGTTTATTCTTAATGAGTTAAGATCGAGGAGGACATAATTTTATATCTACAAGAATGCTCTGTTAGGTCTTGCTAGAAACTTTCCTAAACAAAGTTAAAATAATACTTTTCTCTTGTTAATTGTCTACCGTTAAACATTCGGTGGCTTTCTTTCTGGACACAGCTGCGCGCTAATAATCTACTAACGACCAAAGATGTAGGAATATATGTAGGTAGTTTCTATTCGGCATTGATAGGCACAGTACATCTAATGAGTGGAGAGGGCAAAGGCAGGTGGAATTATTCCTTTTTTGCGGCGACTAGATAGACTCGTGTCTATTCACTTCATGACAATGTATTCGTGTTGCCTACTGGCGTCGCCGAGAACCGATAAAACACGAATCTGTCTAGTCTCTGTAAAAAAGGAATAATTTCATCTGCCTTTGTCCTCTCTACTAATGAGGTATAATTGCGGAGAAAGTGTTACTAATCAGAGCAAAGCATTAAAAAGGAAAGAAATGGATTCAGATTGAGGACCGGGTTAGTCAATATCAATGTAATTAATACAACAGGTAAGTAGTACAATTACTCTGACTATATTCAGTGGATTTTCTTATTTGCACGTCTTATTATTTGGTTTCTTGCCGTATTTTACACATTTATTTATTGTTGCCAGTGCATGTCGTATTTACCTATAATGCATTCAATTTTGTTAACGTAATTTGAGAAAGTTCTATTAAAAATAGAGTTCTACATACGTTAACTCAGTCCTGATATCACTTTCTTTTTGTAGCGTGATATCGAGTGCTAGCGTTTGCAATAATTCCCGCCATTTTTTCCTGTTTATTTGAGTTATTCAATCATTCATTCTGCTTGGCCGATCATTTTTGTACAGTTTTGCTAAACCAAAATATTTCCATTTACGTTATTTACATTAAAATTTTCATATATGTATATTCTTCTCCTCTTTGATTTGATTAATTTATTTCATGCTGCTTTGCTTACTGTGCAATTTGACTTACTTTTTTTAAATAATGGAATTATTTTCAATTTTAATTTAATTTATATTTTTAATATCATTGTTTAGCTTAAACTTTAACTTCAATTGTTTATGAATTTGTCCACCTAAATCTAGTTCTTATTTTAAATAAATTTATAATCTCATTCACTCCCTATGACATCTATCTTCTAAAGGACATGATTAAATTTACTTTTAATCAGTAGATATTAACTTTGGATACACGATAGAGTCCTTCCTGGTCAACTTGTCGGATTATCAATTCTTCATAAATCAAATATTATCAATACTCAACTGTTATCCTTTTTGTTTATTTACTATTTATTTACCATTATTTGTTTTTGATCGAGGACAGCAAGTACTAAGGACGATTTGCTCTTTTTCCTCTGATAATATCCGGCGCCTTCTCTCTTTTAGATGCTCGAAAACAAAAAATGTTCAATGATTGTTCTCACTATTCTCCACAATTCAGTTTTTTTTTCTTTATATTGGAATAACAATATTTTTATTTAAAAATATATTTAAAATAAAAAAAATTATTTAAAATATATAACAAGTGATTGTTCCTACTCAACTCCACTTACTACGCGACGGTGTTGAAGCAACCTTAAATTTTATCTCAATCCATTTGTAAATATGTACTTGTGCAAATGTACGAGGGAGAACAAACAGACGGTGTTAAAACGGCTAGATCTAGCACCGTTGTGCTATTGTATTGTTGTATTGCTGAAGGTATTTTATCGAAAAGTGTTAAATATTGTTGCAATCAAAGGTGGATCGTAGTTCGAGCATGAGAAAAATTGCGTAGGAGAAAAAATTGTAGGAAATGCAACCATATACTATCAATAATTACTTATATTACGCAGTAATAGTGTATAGTGCCATTATTATGTCTTGATTGTGACGCCGCTTTGAAATAAATTTTTTGATCGCGATCGTTAATATCTCATTACCGGGCACATTTTCGCGTTGCTTAATTGAGAAGTACATACGCTTATAGGCTTGTTCATTTAAATGAAGTATTGGCGTTCAACAGTCAACTTCTTTTATGTTTATGCGTACGTGCTCTCATAGCTGTTCCATAAGGGGAAGAAATGTTGTGAACAAAACGGCGATATTTTCGGGTTGATGGTGCACTAAGAAATAGCGAAAATTAATTTTCCTTGAAAAAATATATAAAAATACGCATGACGCTTCATTTAAAGAAGATATATTGCAAATAGAATACTAAATTGCTGGCGTTTTAATTCATAGGAAGAATAACACAAGAATTCTATAAATTATTTTCCCAGCTTCAAATGTTGGACAAAGGGAGCATCGACTGCGTAGGAAGTCAATATATAATTAAAGAATTGGCGTTTCATTAAAACATATAAGAGTAGACCGAAACGTTTTCAGTTATATGTTGCAAAACGACTTTAAACTCAAGGTCTTGTGAATAACCATAATTCTGGTGTAGCTTTTCAGCTTTTATTAACGATAAAGACGCAATCGAAAAAACTCGCACTGTTGGGTACATAACGTCTTTCTAAATAATACGATTATTTTCAGAATCAGTATTTACAGAAGCATTTTGGAAACGTACCAAAATTTACTAGATAAAAATATATCGAACACAAAATACAATGAAAACATATTACGTCACATTGTGTACTTTTTCTATTTTATTTTAAGAATATAGAAAATTACAAAAAGTACATACGAACCGCGTTAACAAATAATTGATTAATCTCAGTTTTTTTATAATATTTGCTTTGCATTCTTATACTTTGACAATCGCTTTTCCTATATTTTCACCATTTAGCACGCCAATGAAAGCTTTCGGCATATTTTCGAAGCCATTTGTGACTGTTTCGCGGTACAGCAATTTTCCATCTACTAACCATTTCAAGTTTTGATTGATACCTTCCATCCATCTATTTTTCCAGGTGCTAACTAAGAAGCCTTTCATTTCTAGCTCGTTCATTACCACAGACGGTTGCATTATGGTGGCTGAAAAAATGCGTCATATTTAAAATTTTGGTTTTAGTAAGAAGATCAACTGCGACGAAATTATGAGATTAGGTGGGGATTGGCCCTTCTGAATTATGAAAGTAGCTTACGATTAGTAACGATAAATGGCAGCTACATACGGCTGATATTGAATTTATATCTATTTTAATGCAAAATGTGTAGTGGTCGCTGAAAGGTCAGCATCAAACGGAAAGATTGAGAAAGATTACCGATTGGTCAAAAATATTATACTGTTTGAAAACAAATATCCAAAGCAATTTTCTTCCATCCAAAAATTCAAAGCAATGCTAAAAATAATTCTCGACGCTCCTCAACATAAATTCAAAAATTGAGGAACCTAAAATTTTTTAGATATTGCCAAAACTTCAAGATTTTTTGCAGGTCCCTTTGAAAAGTTTTTCTTTAGAAATGCTTGCCGCGTGTTTTATGATTCTCACCAAGAATCAAATTAATTTTTATTTTTCTTTATTACGGTTACATAATTCATATTATTCAAATTTTAATAAAATAAGTGGCAAAATATCTAGGTAGTGGAAAAAGAATTAGCACGAATAGTTAGTACGAAGTGCCAGTGCAGGTTAAGTAAGGGAAGTTTCTAAGCACATATGTAGGTGGATTGTGGATTTTAGAAATCATTTAAATTGAGTTTAATCAACATTGGTAAATATTTCTCCCCAAAAGAACCTTGCGCTAAAAATGCAAATATTACTTTTCGTTAAAAAAAAAAACAAGGCAAGACATACTTAGCACTAATGTTTTGCAATTACGTTTTCATATAAAATAATTTAAATTTTAAAATTAGGCTTTGATACGCGAAATTTTGAAAACAGAGAAACATTAAATTTTGCAGAAGTTGAAGATAAAGTTCAAGAAACCAAATTATGAGGAGCTTCATTTTTGAAATAAGTAAACATAATTTATTTACTAGAGGCTAAATAAAGCGCATATGCGTGCCCTAAAAAGTTCTTTTTAAATATAAATAATATTCCCTGCTTGATGCGGGGAAACGTCCCTTTACCCCGGGATAATAAACCGTATGTCCTAGGAATCGCTGTAATACTTATTCAAATTTTTAATTCTTTTTACAAGACACCGGATACCTCTTTATAACTCCTGGTGAATTTTTGGTATTTTACTTTTCACTGAAAAAATACTTCATCCGCAATAACTAAACGCTAAACGACTTAATTCATACAGTGAAAGAATTTAATAATCATACTGGCAAATATTAAGTCTGCATTTAATATCGATTGATTTAATATTACTATTGAAAAGAGAATTTTAGGTAAAGTCGAGCCGTTTAATAAACTTGTCATCGTAATACATGCATATAAAGATTATTGGAAATATTACGTTTACATTTTATATGCATAGTTTTAATTATTGTTGAATAGATAATATCTAGATAATAACTTTTTGTTTGTAACGATAATCTGCGATAAACGGACATTTTAAAAGTAAGAGATCCACACGTAAGGGTTTCGTTTTCTTTGCAGATCCACACTTCAAATATATTTCATTAATCCGTAATAAACTTGTTGCTAAGAAGCTGTCCATTGTATAATTTCAAAGAAAAGTTAATTATTTATACCAAGAAATATGGAAACGTTATACGTTGTCAACAGAGGTAAAACAAACCTTGGCGCAATTTACGTTAGATCTAACAGCAACATAAAATGTTGTTGCGATTATTTGTCTAAGAGGCATGTCTGCCTATTCGTTCTTCAAAAAAGTGAAGCTTCTAATTGAAGAAAGACCAACTGAATTTATCTCTGAAGAATTAATTCCGCTGCTTAAATGTCATTTTGAGCAGAAGTATATTACTGCATTGAAAGATATTTGATTTTCCACACGTAAAAGTTTAGAAAAATATTGGTGTGCTGCTGATAACGCCTTATCAATATTTGTAAAAGAGAAACACATACAATTTCCATATTATTGCCTTTAAGAAGTTTACATGATCGCACTGTTTTATCTTTATTTTAAGCTTTGGAAGAGGTTATTCACGTATCATAGATTGAAGAGGTAATTTTCATTTGACAACAATGTGGAGTTGCGATGGCAACTCAGGTATGAGCGAATACAAACAGAGATTTTAAACTCGCAGTATCTCTAACCCCAATATTTCTCTCACTTTTCTCGTGCTTGTGTAGTTAATATCAGGTAATCCGAGTTCTAGCAAAGAAAATGCTTTTGGCAGAACCCTCGTTCAGAATAGTTACGATGTTTGTATTTCGCATTTTCAAATGTTGCTTTTCTAGTAATTAACAAACAATCAGTAAATTGTCCTTGCTACTTTTATTTCAAGGTATTTTGCTGCTATACTATGTATATATTTACTTTTTTGGCACCTGAATGGATTGTTTTCGTTTCTCCTTCAAAAGCAGAGGAGAGGAGGACGACTATACGTGCAGATTTAGTGGAGGAAACGGTGTTGAATAATGACTTTACCTTTTGGTAGTTGCCGAGGCTTTACATTATAAGATGAGATTGATCCACACACAGATATTCGTCCATACCTATTCATTCTTTGAATAATTTGGCTACTGAGTTCGCCTCCCACCTGAAATTAAAATTAATTCAGTTCAGTGCAAACATTAATACTGTTAGGGTGTTGCTTACATTGTCAAAATAGCAGTCTACTCCATTTGGAGCACAACGTTTAAGAGCTTCTGGAATATCTTCAGTTTTATAATTAATCACATGATCGAACCCTATACTTCTCAACCAGGTATTTTTCTCATCGGAACCGGATATACCGATAACATTGCAGGATCTTATCTTAGCGATTTGCCCAACATGGCTGCCAACCGCACCTCCAGCTCCGCTTATTACGACCGTATTTCCGTGTTGCGGCCTGCATATTTCTAAAAATCCAAAATACGCGCTATTCCTGGGAAGATCATTCACACGTAAAAAACTACCAACGAAATCGGAACTGTCATTACCCTGGCATGCCTAGGATTCCCAGAAATAGAGAGAGCGGAATAGCTTCACCGTCCGGTACTAAATAGGGCGCTCTTTTCAGTAAGCTGCCCGGTTTCGCCGTCGCTATTGTTAGTGTACGCCAACCGAATTCACCTACTACGTGCCTTCCGATCGGATAGTTGTCATTTTTCGAATCTATTATCCTGCAATTTTGAAAAAGGAATGTGAAACATGAAAACGCTGCAAGCGATATTTAACAATACTTGGCCACTTGCGAACCCATCATCGTTGAACCTAACGGAAGCCGGTAGGTGTACGCTCTCATGTAGGGGTCCACACTTAGGTAAACTGCCTGCGTCAGAAATTCTGTAAAACATTTTACTGGTCAATAGTGAATTCCCTGATTTTGTGGAGAGTATTGAGTAAACATACGTCTCACTATAGGTACTTATCATATGGCGTATTTCATTGCGTTACATAGCGCATTCTAAGCTTGCACTTCTAGTTCAAAAATTTTGGATCAAGCTGAGTTAATGGATGGCATTATTCATACGCTGAGCGATTTTGCGTGTTATGGTTAATTGAGAGGTTAAATACATCGGTTGCGATTGCCAAATTGTTCTGAGTGCAACTACTTAGTCCTTACTAATGCACAGATACTGTTGTTCTAAATTTTTTCAATGAAACTCGTCCTCTGGAAATGCCGTGAAAGTTCTAAGCCTTGCCAATGGAATGCGTTAATAGCTTAAACAATAAACTTGCACATAAGCATCATTAACAACTAGTACAGACGTCGATTGCTATATTCAGCGACAAATTTTATAATACTCAATATGGTATTCAAGAACGTAAAATGTTTCAACGCATACATCTTTTAACCAGCGTTTAAACATTGTCTTATTTATCGTATTTACCTACACTGAATACAGTAAATCGTATTCGTTTACTTCGTTTTGTTAAAGCAATAAGAATGTATGAACTAAGTAATTTATTGCAATCAATACAATAATCAGTCGTTTATTAACTTACTTTATGAGAAGCGAAACAAAGTAGGGATTTCAATAAAAATATTCTTTATATCAATAAATCCATTTATTGTATATGATGTTATATGCTCATACATTAAAATAATATTCTATTGTACTTACGTATCATTTTGAAAATAATTAGATATAAACGTTTACGCTGAAAAATTGCAACGTTTTAACATCTCATGTTTTTCACTATAGTTCTTCAATTATTTGGTGTAATTTCTTTAGAGATCTTCAGTAAGCTCTTTCTGTTCTTTTATATACCATTAGAATGATTTATAAATGTTTTCTTTTTGTGCAGATAAGTAAAATAATATAGGATTGCCTAATCTGGGGATCATAGCGGATAGTCTACCGTGCCATTATCAAAGAATTCATGTAATAGCTTCATTTGAAACTTTCTTTGATTTTTCTGATCATGGCTGCAAAAAGTATGGGTATTTGTTTTTGAAATGTTATTTAACTGCAAAACACACCATCGTCTAGGTGCTTGAACGGTTAGTTTTTAAATCGGAGTATGCCTAACGGAGTATTATTCAACTTGGATTTACCTACAACCTGCAACCTAGATTTTAGCCATAATTTATATTTATTCCGACGAATGATATCGATAACATCAAATATGTAAAATTATGATATACACATGCATATACACAAATATGTGTGTCAATGAAAAAATCGCTTTAAGTTTAAAGTCTCCAATAATATTTAAATAGGCGTCATCAAACAATTAGCTACGTATGGATGCTTGCCTATTTTTGCAAATTGTACGAGCTTGGCTTCTTTGTTAGAAATTTTTCAGATTGTCTGAAAAGTTTCAAGCCTCAATATAAAGATGGCGTTATGTCTTTAAATTATTCTTGGGAGTATAAATGTTTGCATCAATCCATGTTTTTGTAAAATTAGAGAAAAATCGAATATCGAGCTCTCATCTAATACGTCTATGTATATTAACGGCGTAATAAGCGATGTTTGCGCGAATTCTATACCATCATTTCCTACAATCAAATATTGGGTAGTTGTGCCAGCATGGTTGACAATGAACGTTCGGAAATGTCAAAAACTCGGCAAATGGTGCTAGACGGCCGTTAAATTAATGTTAGAGAGATAGCAGACGCTGTGGACATATCAAAAGAACGTGTTTTGCGTTCGCATTTGAAGTAAAAGAAAATATTTTTCCTCAAAGCCACACAGTTCGCTGGCCAAATGGGAATTCGAATTGATTGAGATGATTCACCGTGTATTTATCAGATTTGGCCATCAAGTGACTAAACAGATGGGAGTATCGCTTGGAAAAGTTTATGAACTTTTATTTTCTTAAATAAAACGGAGCGAATAAAAAATACTTGTTTTTGTGCTGGAAGGCTGGAAATTTTTCATTTCGATAGCCCTCGTAGAAGAACAGGTCAAATCCATGACTTCTTTAATAATATTTAATTGTTGTGTCTAATAAATGAACGCTCAGTTTTTGAATGTTACCTTCGTTAATATGAAATAAAACTTTGTAAGCTCGGTCCACCAATTCCATACAAAATCGTTCTATTTAGCAGCAAAATCTTGCCCTGGTTAATACCAAAGTTCGTTCGCAAGTGCTTCTAGCCGCACTCGCAGCAAAATAATTTATCAACTGTTAATATACTCTAGGAGTAATGAGTATTGATTTGAAGATCGGCATACTTTACGTAAATAGTATATGTTAGCATTATCATGGAGCTGGATTTAATAAAACGACGTTGAAATTTTAGATCACCGTAAATAGCGATTAAAAAGTTATTACTTTCCTATAAAAGATATATTTGACAGGATATTGTATCAGGCTCTTAACATAACAAATCGAAGTTACGGTTAAAGTAAATGGAAGTGTTCTACGATTGGTAGTACCGCATAATATACTGAATAGAACGTCCGTATCTAGAAAGTAATAAACTAACCTCCGTCTTTTAATTCCGGCAAATCTTCTTCTACTATCTGCAAATCATCTTCGGATGGTGCGCCATCAAAGGGCCTGGCGTAGATGAACTTTCGCGCTTTCGTTATTTTCACCTTGTTTATGATGGTCTTTAAATGCTTCATTTTACGTATCCAATATATTAAAAGACGACGCGACTAATGCAAGCAAATGTCGCACACTCTCGCGAGTGGTATTTCATTGGTCGAGCAAAGATAACTTTTTATTTGTACGCACGAGGTCTGTTATAGATAAGCGCTGATTTTGTGTGTTATTGACCGTTACATATATATAGAAATGTCTTAAATTAATAACATATGGAATTTATCGCTGTCTGGATTAAATATAGCAATCGAAATAGCTCAACTTAATGGATTCGTTTTAAGGCCGTATTTTATTGTCTCTAGTCAGACTATTTATTATAAAATTGACGCTCCTTTGATAAGACATAGAAACACGCTCAAGTTATTTTCTAGAAATGCTTATTTATCTATTTTGTAAACAAAGTCCTATATATGGTGGGAATAATTATGTATTATTAACAAAATGTACATATTGCTCATGTTTTTCTATGGACATTGCTGCTTCCGGAATCTATAAAATTATTTATTGAAGGAAAAGAATTATTTACTTATTTAAGCTAGAAATCATCAAAAACAGGTATAGTTTAAAAACAATGATTTTATTTGGTTTTACAAGATGACATAACTAACCAAGGCGTCAGCCAGGAATCTTCCCTAAATATCCTTCTCAAACGGGTTCCTTTCTTAGCGTAGCCGTCATATGTGTATATGTCTGTACCTTTCCAGAAGATACTCTTTATATATGTTAATTTTTCTGTCTTTTGGTTTAGCTGGAAATAGTTTGGTCTCTCTAATAAAGCAACGAAGACATTTCGAAAGCGTGGACCTGATCAATAGAGTATACTATTTTGTTCTTTGGTATCTTATTAAATATTGCATCCTTGTGAACTTAACGACTATATTTAGCTATATAAATGACTATTGGCTGCGATAATTTGGTTATCCAGTATGAGACATTAAATTACCTTAAAGGAAAAAAGGAGGTAATAGTCTAGCAACTGTGCAGACCGTTCAATAAATTCACCAAAATGACCGATTTAGGATTGTTTTATCGCAAGGGTCGTGAATATTTTGATCATAATGAGGGGCTGTTGTTCAAATTAAACGTTTACAGGTAATTTCACATCTTGGAGACGGACGTACTGGTGTTGCGGCATCAGTTGAATAGCGCCCTGCCAGCGTTAGGTGTAATCATTTCGTGAACTTCATGAACTGTTCATATGCATTGAGAGGTCTTGAAATATTCACTTTTCAGTTATTCGTTACCACGCGCAATGCTAATGCGTTTGTGTTATGAAAACAACAGTTAAAAGCAGCTGGAGAAACTTCGCCAATAGGACTTCTGCGGTTTAGTCCATGTCTTAATGTTAATAATTATTTCTTGGATGTTCATTGAATATAAAAAAATACTTCATTCTTGTTTTGTTTTCGGGTTGAATTATATTGCTAGCATTGGATAATTACAGAGGTGACATGAATGTGACAAAAACATATGTAAATCGTCTTTTATTAGTTTTACACTTTTACAACAGCTTTGCCGATATTCTCTCCTTTCATAACTCCTACAAGGGCACTAGGCATATTTTCGAAACCCTCCGTTACTGTTTCTCGATATTGCAATTTGTTTTCCTTCAGCAGTTTCATATTCGACTCGACGGCTTCGTTCCATCTATCGAACAATGTAAATATTACGAAACCTTTCAATTCCAATTCTTTAAGCACTACATCAAAGAGGAATGTCGTAACTAAGAAACGGAAATATGAATTTTGTAAGTATTACGATTCTTAAAGACAATGTTTGAAAATATTTACCTTTCGGTGGACTATTGTCCGTATAGTTTGCAACAGCCCCGCAGCAAGACATTCTACCAAATCTATTCATTTGGCCGATAATAGTAGTAGCGATTTCTCCACCGACCTAGAACATGGGACGTTTGATTTTTGTTTGATTAGCTTCTTACCAAGCACTTTACATTGTCAAAGAAACAATCAACTCCTTCGGGTGCAGCTTCTTTTAATGCTTTCGCGACATCTTCTTTTTTGTAATTGATTGTATTATCAAATCCTAGACTCCTTAGCCATTCACACTTTTCATCGGAACCAGCAATTCCGATTACTCTGCATCCTTTCATTTTCGCTATTTGTCCAACGTGGCTGCCAACGGCGCCAGCCGCACCTGTCACAACGACAGTTTCTCCTGGTTTCGGTTTGCATATATCTACAAATCCAAAGTGCGCGGTTGCACTACAATATATTAAAATAAACCTAGCAATGAACTTGATTACTAAAGGCCAAAGGAAGGTTACCCCGGCATGCCTAGAACTCCAAGGAAGGACGAAAGGGGAACTGAGCCATCGTAAGGAACCAAAGCTGATGGCCATTTAAACTGCTGCGGTATATGAACTTCTTGTCCAATAGAATGTGTTCTCCAACCGAAGCATCCGATGACATATTTTCCTGCGGGAAACTTGCTCGATTTTGATTCTACAATTCTGGTAATGATTGGATAATTTTGTGAACAACTACGGCGATAATGATGTAGAGACTTACTTTGCAATTTGTGATCCTATCATTACGTCTCCGATCGACATATGAATACCATAAGCTCTCATATAGGGGTCAACACTAAAGTAAACTGCTTCGGCTAAGAATTCTGGAAATTAAAAAAAAAGGATACTATATTTAATAATAGAAACATTCTTACGTTTTATAGAAAAAATCTTGGTGATTGATAGTAACAAGTAAGTAAAACAGAGAAGTAACTGATACGAATTAAAGGATTAATACTACCTAAATAATCGATAGGAAGTGAAATTGTTGGATTTATTAAGGCTTTCTACCAGTGTGATTTTGGGCAAGTCTATTTTCTGCGACATCTTTAAAATAAAATACAAATGTTAGTAATTTATTTTAGCTCTAGTGAACCATATCCAATTCATTCATTCATCATGGTGAACGATACAAGTGTTATCGAATTCAATAAATTCAAAAAATAGCCAGTACATCACTATTACCGGAAAATTTCCAGAATAACTGCTGATTAACGATGAGGTAAAAAAAATATTACCACAAAACCGCCGCAACCGAAATCGACAGATGAGATATATGATGATCAGATAGTGAGCGTAAAAACAAAATATATTCAGCTATCACGAACTTTCATCACAGGATGAACAAATAGAAATCCTTATGCAATTAATACATATACAAGGGAAGAGAGTAAATGATCAGAAATTATTATCTTGCTTAAGAAAAATGTAAATACAAAAAAAAATATTGAAGATCCAAATAGAAATGAACAAAAGATAAACAGAAAACAAAACTGTGCTAATAGCAATAGTGAAGCGAGATAACAAAACAACATTCTACGTCAGAGAAAAACGTAAACCAATTTATAAGCATCGAAAATAAAGAGATAATCAGAAACAAACAAAAAAATAATAAAGAATGGTCGATACAAAGTAATAGGAACCGATTTATATGTGGGACCGGATATACCGGATCCCGCTCCGCCTGCATGAATCGCTTTTTAGACCTTTTGACAAGGAAGGAACAAGAAACATAACAAACATGAAGACGACGTCAAATTAGGAAGTGTGCTGCTAGTTGCAATAAATATATAAAATGTTAACAACAAGCTTAACGATTTAGACATTTTTTTTAACGATTGTCATCCAAAAATCGTCTGCTTAACCGGAACATGGTCCAGAAAGGACGAATTAATTGTTCGTAATATAATATCCTTCACTACCGCCGATTTGATCGCAATGTTACCTGCATCCATGTTTCAATTTTTACTATGGAGCAAGAATTTGAAGAATTGAAGAAAGAAAGAAGGAGTCTATGCTGCTAAATGAAAAATAAAACGTTCAACATTATTCTCATAAACATCTATAGACTACGCTCCAGAGTCTAGTAGAATATCTAATAACTAAAGAGTCCAAACAATGTGCCCGACCATCGCGCACATCCAGATATTTCTGCAACAATGTAAACATGTTAGGTAAGTTATTTATGTTTTTTCTTAACGTTTTGTAAAGTGATTCAATATATTTATTTTTAAATAAGCGCACTGTTATTCTGGTAAACTCTCTCGGGCTCGGGCACATCGTTTGGACTCTTTGCTAATAACTCCAGTTCCATTGTAAACAATGTTTGCATTAAATTAACAAAGCCTACTACAGACAAATTTGTAGACGTATATTTTTTTGATCACCATCTTAACATATTGTATGATAAACAACATATAACTAGAGAGGACAAGGGCGGGTGGAACCGCCACTCTTTTTTTTGTCGACTCTCGAGGATACCGAAAGGCACACGAACCCTTTCTCAGGAGACGAACAGACACGAGTCTGTCTAGTCGCCGCAAGAGAGCAACAATTCCAAGCGCCTTTGTTCTCATTTTTACATTTTATGTGAGATTTATATGTGGATAATGCAAATAGTTGGGGTAATAATTATTCGCCCACGTAATCGTGTAATCCTGGGATGGTGGGTGCAGCCCGAAGAAAATAAATAATAGGATTTGGACCACACTGTCGTGCTTATTCCACTTATTCTGTTTAAATAATTCACTTTATCAATTCAAACAGATATGTGACAAACTATCTTTCTTACGAAGTTCTTTTTATTTGTGCGTAAAAAGAAGAAATGAAATATCCAGTAATAATTATTGTCGAGTTCTTTTTTTAAACACACAGTATACAGTATGTGTTATCTAGGAAAAACAAGTACTATTTAAGTAGATAATGTTGAAAGATGATCTTGGTAGTCCTGTTCAAAGTATGCTAGATGTATTAAAATAACGAGTTAAAGAGAGAAACGATAAAAAACTTGTATTTCACAATAATTTGAAGGTTAAGTGGAAAATATACAGTCATGTTCAAAAAGAAAGATTAGATTTAGTGGATAATGAATATATGTATGTAAAATAATTTTACTTTTGGTGCTGTAAAATTACAAACAATAGGAAGGCAACAGATTCCAATATATTAGATATGATCGATAAATAACTATAAGACAATTTATTTTGAATGGAACACGCTGTATGCTATTACGTATTTGATTCCTTCATATAGAAATAAACCGATATAATATCTATGTACTTCGTGTAAATATTTCTAACACATTTCCGAGATGTTTCGTTCTCAATCGCTTAAATTTAAATGCGTTTATTTCCATAAAAAAATCCACAATATTTGTCTTGCTCTTATTAACCCTCATTAACAAGATAAATTGTTCACAACGATGACAAATGGAGCGTACAGAGCAAAATGTTATAGATGCCGTATAAGATAGACGAGATCATAGCAAAGTGCGAAGGAACACAAAAAAAAAACACCATATACTACATACAGATGGCAATGAGCTACTGTTAAAGCCAGCTTACATCGCGGCCTTAAAAGTTATTTCGATAATATTCCCGTCTTGATCAAAATAAAGCATTACGACCAAAAATGAATTAGGGAAGTAGCAGAGATATCCGGTAAGATTATGATAACTTTAATAAGTAGAGATGACAAAGGCAAATGCAGCGACTAGATAGACTCGTGTTTATTCGCCTCATGACTAAACAGAACAAAAGCGAGTTAAATCATGTCTGTTTCGCAGCAACTAGACAGACTCGTGCTTTGTCGACTCTCGGGGAAACCAGTAGGCAAGACGAACGCTGTCTTATGAGACGAACAGGCACAAGCCTGTCTAATCGGTGCAAAAAAGGTATGATTTCACTCGCTTTTGTCTTCTCTATTCATGAGAATGGATTGGTGTTGCCTGTATTCACTAGTCTCTGCAAAAAAGTAATAAACCCATCCGCCTTTTTCCTCTCTATTAATAAGTAAGGTAGATATATGGTAGGTAAGATCTAGAGGTGACTGATGTAAGAAGATTCTGAAGAAGCTGGCAATATGTCAGTTTAATTGAATATTGTGCGACAAAACCCAAAACAAACTGACACGAATATGAACAGTCATGTACGAAATTGAGCTTGTTATCGTTTTGTTAATAATTGTTAATAAAATTAAATAAAAATAGTAAAAGTACGAGAATGATATGATGTGATGATAGATGCATTTCGTACATTTTCTTCTCGATATAACATCTTTGCAGCTCTTTACAATATTTCAGGAATGTTCCTTTGAACTTTTTAAGCGAGTCGAATAAGATTTAGCGAAAGTTTGGCGAAAAACGTTACAAATCAAAGTCACAAGTCAAATTTGACGAATACGTTAGATGGGATACCAATTTGCACCGTAACTGAACTAGTTTTTCTGTCGCAGTCGCCGATGAGCGGGTCGGGGAGTTATCACAACGGTAGAGAATTTCTTTCTTTGCTGTAGTTGGAGCTTTTTTGCTCATTAGTTCAGCGTCGAGTCCGTTCAATAGATCAGCATAATATTGTCAGGTGATTGCCCTTCTCTTTTCTGAATAATCAGCTGTGCCCTGTGAATCCCAAAATGTCTCTGCCACAATTTTTCCGGTTTATAGAATCGTCTTCGCCTTCTTTGATGCACGTTCGCCGAGAGAAATCCAGAAAAAAAAAGAACAAACCACTGACCGATATTGTTCTTTTTCCATGATTCCACAAATACATAAACTTGGTTACATTCAACAACTTACAGAACAATATTACTCGATGAATACTCCGAAATTTTAATTAAAATACGACTACTACTTGTACTATTCTTGTATTTGAGGTAATCTCTTTGTTAAATATCCTACCTGGTAGTTTTAATTAATCAAGATTGCCGAAATTAACGTTATATCGACTTCTACAGATTAAAGTGCGAGTAAATATTCAACAACTGCCGGGGGTAATAAGCTTCGGATAGTCGATTTTCGTCGTATCAATTATTAATTTTTAATTAAATTAAATTAAATAATAATTAAATTAAATGTTTTCACAGATATTTCCACAGGTGACACATGCTTAAGATTTTAAATTAAGTATTATCTAGTTGACCGTGTGTTATATGCAAAGCAGTACTTAGGAACACGTATCTTGACGAGAATGTTTTTTTTTTTAATAAGAGCATTGCGTCATTCTTAAAATTATCATGTACGGCCTGTTATCGATGTAGGAGGCTCTCGCTTATTGTAAGAGATAAAGCGTAGCCAAACTCGCTAAATGTAATTCCAGCAAATAACGTATATCATTAAAATTGAACAAAAGCTTTTAATTTTTTCAAGTCCAAGCTCGTGTTCCACATTCCAGTTTAGAACATTCTATAATTAATTTGTTTGTTCATATATAAAATCTTTGAAAATGTTTATAACCAACATATTAATTACCGCCCATAGTGTTACATAAATATAGCAACCCTATATTAGAAAGTTGTGTGCAATTGGAGTGTTAATATGAAAGTAAAGAAAACATCACAAACTTCCTACAAATTGAAGTCGGGTATCGATATTTTGATTATATTACTTTCGCGATTAGAGGTAACAATGCCAATACCATTGGGATTTACTTCGGATCGAAATATCTTATAAAATTCTCTTAATAAAACAAATTACTTTCGTTACTTTCGTTCGTTAAGTACAATTTAATAACTAAATGCAAAGAAGATTATTACTTAATAAAAATTAAGTAAAAAGGACTCAGTAAATGTGTTGTTTTGAGTTAGTGCTTCCTACAAATAAATAAATGTTTTGTTTAATTCAACTTTAATTTGTTATTATTTCGCCCCCTAAAATTCTCGCTGTTAATATATTTCTGTACCTAATTCAATTTACATCCCTAATCACGTAATAAAATCGCTACAATGAATCTAGCTCTTTTAGGGTATTTTTATTTATGCAATGTCCATCTAGAGTAAGAAAAACACGTTCGATTAGCAACAATTATATCAAAGAAATAATTTTACACAGACGAGAACGAATAATATAGAAGATAAATGAAACAATGTAACTTATTTATCATCTAGGCGAACTTCATTAATTACTAAAGATTTTTATCGATACTATACTCACTTACCTCCATCTTTCAAAGGTGGTAGTTCTTCTTCAATTAGTTTAAAATTTTCTACAGTTGGCAAGCCCTCGAAAGCCTTAGCGAGTACGAATACTTTAGCCTTAACCATAGTGTTGCGCGATTCGTCCACTTACAGCTAACCGTCTACTCCAAGCATAGAATAACACTGTTATTTTTTATTTTTACCATCGTGTTTATTTGACTGTACTGTCCTTGACTCTTTAAAACCTAAATAGAATTCGTAAGTAAATAATTAGCGTGAATCGGCGGATTTTTATCTGAAGTATCACTGGAGCGCTTGAGATTTTTAAAACTACCTAGATGTAGTTTGTAGATCTTTACATGAATAATTTATCGGATTATATCGTTAAGTTCGATGTTTATGAACTGCTTATCGTTCATTGTAAATAATCTACCAAACTTGCGTTTGTGTATCTAGAATTTCTTCGAATAAGTACATAAGTTACATTCATATGCATTTTTTCATCGCCGCACGCAACTATTTTAACGACAAACTTGTCGGCATAGCTTCGATATTGATCTAATTCGACAGTGTAAGTCTAAAGTTCGTCGTGTATACTTTTCTCTGTGGCGTACTTCAAAAGTTAATTTTCTAAACTGGCTTTCGTGTAAAGAAATTAGTGCAAGAGTTAAGGTGTAGTGCGGAAGCATAATGCAATTTAATGCAACCGTTCATAGCGGCGTTGCACAGTTAAGCAACTACACATTGGTCAAATTTTAACTTTTCTACATTTTTTTATGATATCTATACGTGATGATTACTGTGGAAACTGCTAATAAGCGTGTCACATAATGTTCCATAAGGAATTGACAATAGACTCTTAGCTACTCAGATCTACGGAGACAATCTGGGACGCGAACCCAGAACCCCTGGGAAACGAACAGAAACGGTGCGGGTTGTCTTCTTGGACGTGCGCAAAGCTATCTCTGACCATATTCGTCCACGAGATGGCCCATCAGGAGTTCCGCATGGTTCTCTTCTTGCCCCAAAGCTGTTCAATTTACTTACGAATCACATCCATCATAAACCATTAGTTTACGCCGATAACACAATCGTCTATTCTTCGTATAAAAATGAGCGAATGTTGACCAGGAGAAGCTTCACATTAACAACTGCAAGTGCGTCACAGTCCTCTTCACCAATAAATTGAAGATGCATATGAACGCAGTGCGAGGCTCCCAGACATCATAGATGACAGAACAATGGAAAGTGCTCAACAGTTTCGTCGAGCGCTTTCCTTCCTCTTTTAGGCATGGACGGCGCTCCTCCTCTTGGGCGAGTCCCATTCTGGGTAATTCTTTTCTGAATTTGGTGTGGGCCTTGCGGCTTTATTTAGAGGACTTATACTTGTACGATTCAACTCTGTAATAGAATGTCATGATTAAAAAATGTTATATCTAACTAACAGTTTTTTACTCTTTCGAGACTTAAAGATGTACCAAAAATGCCCAAGCCTAATTATAAGCCGTAAATGTAAGCTTTGATACGTTGTTAAAATATTTAAGCCAAATAAAAACGAAATTAATTAATAGACAGTACATAACTGAACTTTTGTCTTTGGTGGATTTGCAATAGAATAACTTATTGGCTTATTTAATTTTAGATTTGTTATGTAATATATATGAATATTTTGTTGCAGATCCATCGCCTTATGCTTAGAGATAAAGCTAGAAACAGAGCTTACAAGCAAGCAATCGAAGACAATAAGGATATTTTTGAGGGAAAAGTAATCCTTGATGTTGGTGCGGGCACTGGAATTTTATCGGTATTTTGCGCACAAGCAGGGTGTAGGAAAGTTTTCGCTGTCGAAGCAAGCGATATCTATAAAATAGCCGAGGAAGTGGTCAAAGAAAACAATCTGGAAGATACTATTCAGGTAAACGACCATACACTAAACTCTATATTCGAGAAGTCAAAGAGTTGTCGATTGCAGATTATACACGATCGCATCGAAAACGTCACTCTTCCCGGTAACATTAAGGCTGATATTATAATCTCGGAATGGATGGGGTTCTACTTGTTGCACGAAGGCATGTTAGATTCTGTAATTTGGGCGAGGGATCACTTTCTAAAGGATGACGGGATGTTGTTTCCGGAATCGGCGACTATATATTCGGCACCATGTAGGTAAGTCTTTTATGGGCAGGGAATTACGAATAAAATAGGGATATCATTATCTCCTCGTTTTAGAATGATGTTTCAACTTTGCTCCTTAATAATAACTTTATATTTGTTAATGGTGTCTGTCATTGTAATATTTGGTTTTGCGTATTTCTTTGTGGTACTCACTCTTAAAAAAAATTGTTAACCCAAACATTATTAATAATATTTATTTGTAAAATAAGTAGCCCAATAATTAGGGTTCATATGTTAAATACTACGAGCGGAGTTCGATAATTACTTGGCCTCATCGAGAGATGGCGCTATTGGAATTGAAATAACTATCTTTCCTAAAAGTAGTCGTTAGAAAGAGTCCTGTCAAGTTTTTAAACAGATCCATGTATCAGTTAATTTTGAATGGAAGCCGTTTAAAGTGAACAACTTTTATGATAGAACAACGTACGAGCATTTTTGCCTCCTCGATGCCGCGTTTGCTTGAAATGAATCGTTAGCGCACATATATATCAACTTTAAAGGAAAGTTTGGTGATGTTAAAGCGCATCCGAATATTTTATACCTCGATCCATGACTGTTGGCGAAACATGAATTCATTATAGTACTCCTGAGACCAACAGGATAGACTAAACAGTAGATTTGGCCAACTGGTATCGAAGAAGGCCAAAGCCACATTAGCGACCAACAACACCATTTTGCCACACTGTTTTGGCGATTACTATGCCAACTAATTAGATCGTTTCAACAATGCTGTTCGATTTATTTCACCTTGTTTCGATTTATTTACATTTTGTATTTGTTTATATGTATCGTTTACCTAATTATTTAAAAATTGTTTCGATTTATTTACATTATTGTATTTGTTTATATGTATCGTTTACCTAATTATTTAAAAATTGAAAATGAATTATGTATAAATATATACATAATTCATATATATATAATCAAATAATATAAATATAAATATAAAATTTAGGCGATTGTTCGAAATTGGAGGTGATCAACAAACATTCTATATAAAAGACATACGAACTATATAAAGGATGCTACTTAAACAGCTTAAACCCGTAAAGGTAACTTGAATGTATTTATAATAACGAAAATGCGTTTTGTTTTATTCATGCCACGTTTGTATAAAGATAATGCAAATAGTTTTTGCTATATGTGGGGAAAAAATCAAGACACATCGTGTGTTCCACGTGTAATATACTTCATTCGGTAGATACTCAATAGAGAAATATTGTTCTTTTGCTTTTGCCGTTTTTGTGATGTACAGAGAACAAAACGACCAAATTGACGATCATTATTTTTCGCAAAAGATATGACAATTTTGTTAATATCTATGGCATGGACGACAATTTGGTTTATTTCAGTGGTATTTATAATCTTTGAAGATTTTGCAATAGGTCATAAGCTAAGCTCGTGGAGATTATTCATAGATGTGCCAAAGACCAGTGACCAGTCTGAGGAGAAGTTTTGTCACATAATGGAAGACTTCCATTCCACTCGATTACGCTGTTCCTACGAACGAAACCTATGAAAATCTCAAATTTTCTTTTAGAGAAGTTTATTCGTGAAATATTGGTGCGGATTTAATAGATATTTCTCTTATCACGTTACGTCGCAGGTTCTTATTTCTGTACGATTAATAGGGGCTCATACAGGACTTTGTTATTTAAGGTATATTAAGATATTGGATCGAGAAGGTGGCGGGTTTTAATACGGTTTTCAATCAATAAGAACAACAATAGAAAACTAAAGGAACATATCTTTGTTGATCCTCAAGTACGAGAAATACTAAACCAAATAGCGGTCCGGAAAAATACAACCAGTTTTTACCAATTTCTTATGAAATGAAATAGCAAAAAACTTTAGTAATGGGTATGGATTTCACGCTGCGAACTGACGACTTTAAACTACACATTCTCCATTCTCACTTGCACGTTAGCCCTCAAAATACGACGTCCACTAAGACATTTTGGGAAAGGAGATTAGGAGAAATAGAATCCCGTTTTGTTAGAAGCTCACTGCTAGACAAAGTCTGCGGATGTTCATTATAGGAAGAAGTGTAATATTTTATCACATATCCAATTGTAAGAATTGGAAATAAATATTGAAGTATATTCCATTGTAGAGAAATCTTTTTATTTGAAATGAAATTAAAGAAAACTTGATCATCTATCTTTTCTTTTTGTTTTAATTGAAATTATTACATTCCACTATTTCCTAAGTAATTTTTTTGTTGTTATAGTGTTCCAAGTATGTACGAAGAGTGGGAAGACGTGGAAGGTATATCGATGAAGAGTTTCGCATCAAAGTTACGATCGCAGGCATCGCAGAAACCCGACACCACTATTGTAAAACCAGAACAAATTCTCGCCGACCCTGAGGTCGTTCTTTGGATAGACCTTCGTGAGGTCACCGTCGAGGATCTGCACTGTATAAAAGTTCAACATATCGCCGTAGCAAATAAAGAAGGGAAATACCAGGGAATTTGCATATGGTTTACTTGCACGTTTCCATCTTCTTCTACCGAACCGATCATCCTATCTACGGATCCGGACGAGGAAGAAACTCATTGGAAGCAGACTACTGTAGTCTTACCAAACGAATGTCTTGTCGCTGAATTAGAACCGATAGCCTACGAATTGGTATTGACCCGTTCCGAGAACAACGACAGGCATTATAATATCGAAGTGACCATGTTGGATCCCGAGGAAGTTGAGCATCCTGAGTACTGTTCGTGTCATATGACCAAATGCATTTTGGTGCGCGCGATGTTGCAAAAATACGAAAAGAACGAAGAGAACCCTTAAAGCGCTAAAAGGAAATCGAAAAACGAATAATCGACCGTGCTGAACTACACGTTTTTTATGGAATTGGATATAGAAATGAATAAGTTTGAAAAATATACATTTACAACTTTGTAGAGAAAGCATTTTGCGATAAAGATAAGATTTAAATCAAAAGAACGTGGAAAAATAGCAATAACATCGAAACAGAAAATTGTCATAAAAATACGTTTGAAAATTAATCTTGAATAACTTAGGGCGCATCGTTTCATATATAAGAAAGAAATATTGGGATTGATAACTGTGACCTTTCCGAAATTCTGTCCGTTCTCGTTGAACCAATCAATTAATACGTTTAAATACATAATTATACGGTGAACTCTTACTTAAAAAAATAACATTTCTATTCATTTCTGATATCATTAGATTGAATAGAAATCCATACGACATAGTATCAAAACAAAGGTCCGAGCACATTCGGATGTTGGGTACGATGTGCACATTTCAAGAATCTGCATATTTCCGGCTTGTATTTTACTCTCTACTCTATCAACTCTAGGCCCGCTAACAAGTATGTAAACAGTATTATTGATAAATGCAATATCATTATTAACAGGGCTTCCGTAGTGTTTACGTAGATAAAAATTATAATTCTTTTTGAATTTCAACTTTATATTGAACTATTGATTGATGATCGATTGATTCGCGTTGTCTATAAAGATTTTTTTATAAACATTAATCTACACCTAAAACGTGTCGTTCGTTGGCAAATTAAATATATGAAGCCAGACGGTTGACACCCGATCATGAATCACCTGGTTCGATGTTGATAGCGATGTCGGCATTGCGTGAAAGTGTGAACATTTTACTTTTTTGGCCATACGTACCTGACCTTAGGGCGAACTATCTATTTTTTCCTGTACCGACTACTTCACTGTCTACTAAGGAACATTCTCCGAAAATTGACTTATTGTTGTCTATTGATCGTGCCGTCACATGTGTGTAATGCCTTCAACCGACGCTGTACCGACTGAATTGGTTCAACATCAACTTGCTTATGTCACTCAAATATTTACAGCCAAGCATAGTATAGATCATTATTTCTCGATTATCGACCAACGCTTAATTGATTTTGCTGATCGATATTTAACGTTAGGAAAGTATCATTGGCTTTTGTACACCATACCGACGCTCTCTACCAACGATAGCTAACCATCAAAGATATTGCGCCGACCATACCAATTGAAATCTAACCGTTGTACCGCTGCGCGTACCTCATTACGTAATAAACTCGGTAACTGGTAGCTCTTCTCATCTTCTGTAAGTTGTCTCATACTTTAGTCTTTAAATTTCGGCCATATAGCATCAGCAAAGGTATCTTTATTTACGCAAGTGTTGATGTCTCGTCTTATTTTCTTCAGGTGTTTAACCAAGTCTTCATGAGATGGGCTCACCAATAGGTGCTCCAAATCTCAATTTCTGAATCGTGCTTTTGACTTTGGTTCTTATCGCAGCTTCTGATTGAATATGTCTCATCAATTTAGCGACAATTATCAAAATGTACATATTTATTTCTTTTCTTGAATGTCACAAGTAGTTCTAAGTGATCAACATAAGTAATATCAAATGGTCTTCATCCTTCGTCGACCTTTAAATTAATTATCTAACTTATGGTCTTGTACCTCATTATTTTCAGGACCAGTCCTAATCAGAGCCATTTTTGTGTCTTCATGAGAAGTATAACAATTGCGCCCGCAATTTTTTGTACCAGAATTCGACCCCATAACATTAAATATTATATATACATATATAATATGTATATATAAACATTAAATATGTTGTTTAACATACGACTGTTTTGTATTGCCACAATGTTTAAGAAATTCTCTCATCGATAAAGTGGTTCTACTCATCGATTGAAAACTCACGAAAATTCTCCCACTTAACATTTTGGTCGCGATGCTAACGCGTGCTACGGGATTTTTGAAAATGTCAGTTTTCGTCTTCTTCACATCATCGAAGCATTGAAATAACGCTAACCCTAGTTCCGTAATATCGAAAATTTGCACCGCTGCTTTTATTTTCGTACTTATGAAGATAAATCAACGCTCGATAATCTATCTTAACTATGAACTTAATTCCTCTCAAATAAATTCTGAATTCTCTTGTCTTCGACCGTGCATCCTTACAGCTGGCCCTTACGTTAACACCTGTTTTATATCTGGAACCGATTGCATACTAAAGTCTAGTAATTCTTTAGTACGAAAGTATCAGCTTTAAGTGAAAATTTTGTGATACCCAAATACCATTAAGTTTAACACTGAACACTTTAAATGGTAAAGCTTTCTCTCTTGAATTTAAAATCATTCAGATGAAAAATAAGTACGAGTACCGATGAAAACATTCAATTTTGTGAAATTAGTTTGACACTATGCGCAAGAAAATCTAGAATCGTGTAATTTCTAATTTGTCCTTGGTAACTATTAATATAATAAAGAAGCATGGAAGTTACATCGTTGAATCTTTCTTAGTGATATATTTAATGTAAGTGTCTCATCTTTGGCCGGATCATGTATCTCGATTAAATGGTACCGTACTGCCTTGGGTAGAAAACTGAATTTGATGGAATTTGAATGTTCCGTAAAGTCAAAATTTGTACGTGATAGTTCCCTAATTCTCGCTTTGTTTTTAAACCTTTTCACTGTCCACCCTAATAAAAGCTTCAGCTTTTCGTTAATACAAGTCGTTCTCACTCGTGACTCTTCAAGTATTATTTAGAACCTGCTTAAATATGTCATATTGCGAGCAGGTTTTGTTGCCAAATTAAATATTCAATTTAGTTTTAAATATATACCATTATCCATTTTGATACTAAGATCATACAATTTACAAAACAAGCAATTCTGCTTGTATCCGGTACAACGCTTGCTCATATTATTATTAATTTTGTTCGGTGTCTGAAAATTAGATCAATTTACCTCGTGAAAGTAGCAGGACCATTACAAAGTCTTAAAGTCTTACCGTATATGCGATTGATTGAATTTGTTGCTATATGACTTATTTTGCTTATTGTACACGTTACGCAACACAAATACACGACGTAATCGTGCCTTCGATCGCCTTGTATTTGCAATCGAAGCCTTATATTTGACCTTCAATTTTCGTCATCGTTTATTACGTTTTAAATACATTTCAAGGTACATGTACGTTTAAAACAATTCCGAATGTGCTCGGTCTTCCTCGTACAAGCGGAATGTTTTTATAAAACATTCTTAATATTCCTATGAGCTTTATATCAGCAAATTTTCAAGCGCGAATCAAAAAGGTATTTTGAGATTAAGGCTTCTTGGGAAAGTAGGTATTGTATAAAAGGACATAAGTGAAAATGTAACATTAAATCGATTTAGTTATCGATTTTTTTATAGGTTGTACGCAAAAAGAGTGAGTTGTTCACTTAACGGATGTCTTCGATTAATATTTAATGCTTTATTAAACAATAAATCTCAAAAAATCATCGGTTTTAGATGGTTTGTTCGATTTTAATTAAAACTTGCAATTATGTGTTAGCAATTTTTTTTTTATTTTGAAGGTTACTATTTAGATTTCAACAGTCCTCATAGTAGGAAGCTTAGTACATGAGATCTGTAATGAAGATTTCAGTAGAGTAGAAGTAGCAGCGTTCAACGACCGAGTTTAATCGTAAATTAATGAACACGATGGGATCAAATCTTGCACCAACTCTGTATCCACTGGGTCCACGCTAAGCACATCGTTGCAATGTGACCGCTTACATGCAAACATTTCAATATAGGCGTGAAACGTTGGAAATTTATAAAATTAGTATTGTTGAGTGTAAGCTTCGGTATCTGCTCTCAATTTGAAATAATCCCAATCGGGTTTTGCCGTGCTTGTTGCATTCATGTAAATACTTGAAGTTTCATTGAATCAGTTCCGATCTGGTAGACCATTGTTCGGGTAGTTCTCTTCGTATTGTGTATTGCTTTGCAGTCTTCAAAGAAGAAGTAAAGAAGAGCATTAACAAGAAACCGAGTTGTTGATACCGACAAATTCGTAATCTAACCGGGTAGAATCATCACATTACGCACAAATCGACAATTCAAACGACAGAGCAGCAAAAAGTTTTACTCATCAAGAACGCATTACAGAAGAACGGATACAAAT
This sequence comes from Oryctes rhinoceros, assembly GCA_020654165.1. Lineage (NCBI taxonomy): Eukaryota > Metazoa > Arthropoda > Insecta > Coleoptera > Scarabaeidae > Oryctes > Oryctes rhinoceros. The sequence goes on from JAIOKQ010000001.1 coordinate 482,497, forward strand.
CTATGGTGAGAAACTACTAGGAAAAGGAATAAGAATTCTACAAGAGAAACAGTTGGCTATGCCTGCGTACATCGTCGGAGTAACACACACTGCACTGCTGAAGTTTTGAACAGCTTGTGTTGTCAAATGAGCATCAATCATCTACATTTATGTGTGAGACATACCACGGAGCAGAATTAAAGAACACTTAAACACCAAATCGTTATCAGACAAGATAACACGTGTCTTGACAATGTCGTCTCTTTTAGGTTATATCTATTCTTTTGTAGGGCATCGTTTACGTGATGGATTTTATCCGATCTGTGTTCCTTATCGCTAATTTTCTCTGCTCCCCTTAGAAGTATGCCGACAACAGATGTCTCTGTTCTGTTGGGGATGACGATGCTACATGGCAGATGCTACATGATGGTCATGGCCGCGATTTCTTAAGGACGCGATCTTGCAAGAACAGATACAACGTCAGAAACACTTAGATTGGAAACGGCTCACCAAGTACATAATGAGAAGCACAAGACGCTAGTCTTTAGAAATATTCCGGGAAAGCTGATAGTGTAACCAGAAACGAATATATGTAGGTAAACTCAACAACACGGCAACACCTGGATGATTAGTGTACATCTACCACATATACATACATTGGAATATATGGATATATATTGGAACAAATAAGATTTATTTGTATTAGCCATTATACGAGAATACGATTTGATTCATTCGTTCATTAAATAAATATATCGAAAAAGCAAAGAAACCTAGCAGATGACCTCTTCATTGCAATGCTTTTAATCTAATCTGCTTCAAAATTTATTTGATATACTTTTATCTTTTCTCTTCCTTTAGAACCGCAAAATTTATCAACAAACTAAATAACTTTCCAACACCCGCCTATTTTAAACATAAGATAACGTTACTCAATAGCCTTCTACATCTTTTACCACAAATATATCATATCGCTTCTTAAACATTACCGCAGGCAAAAAAAATGAAATCAAGTTAAAATAGTAGAGGTATACTATAATGTTACTGACTTACATTACACATCGCATATATGTATATGATAAAATTAGATTTTAATATCTGATCATCCAATGACCAATGTTAGGAATAGATGACAATCACCCCTTATCAAATAATTACATAGATAAAATTTTGATAACGTGTATACAAGAATATAACGAATATTTACTGAATTAATATATATATAAAATCGTTACTGAATACACGCCAATATGTTTGTATGACACACCATTTTGCTAACTGCCATTATTTACGCCGTGCGCAACAATATTTCAACTAATTGTTACATTTACATTTGAAATTTAAAATGTACTTGAACAATTCGGATTGATATATAAATAATAGGTAAAAAGTAGTAATTTCTTTCTTGTGATATACACTTTTCTTATGCTATTGTCTCTACAACAATAAAGAGTCTTTATAAGATATTGAATTTTTGTTAACATGTCTACCAGTACACAAAGATTCGTTTCAGAAATTCTGTTTTATCTTACTATCCTTCACATATATATTTGTGAAGAAAGAATCTTAGGCAATCGTTTACAAATACCGGCATCTTACAGTACAATCGTCACAGAATACACTGACCAACAAGGTTTTTACCCTAAGTTAGTAACTAATGAAATTGAACAGCATATATAAAGTAAAAATGATTCGAAAAGCGGAAACATTGGCTTAGCTTTGGTTACAGAGAAAATGCCTTTACAGTATGGCCGGTAATCTGGTCTACTGCAATAATATTTATAAACTTTCTGAAGCTTTCGGAATACATCATGATCCCAGTTTTTGGAGATTATTCATAGACTCATCAAAGACCAGCCTAAAAGCTTCTATTCCGATAGGTTCTATCAAAGAAACTTACGAAAATCTGAAGATTTCATTAGAAAACATAAAGTACAAAGACTATTTGTAGAATATTTGTGCAGGTTTTAAAGTAATTACAATTATTTTGGGTATGCAATCTGGTTACACCAAATATTGTTGCTTTTTATATCTTTGGGAAAAACATTACCATAAGCAAGAGTGACGACAACAGTTTATACCAAGAAAAGACAATATACAACATCAGCCTCCAGTAGAAAAAGAAGAGGTCATAATACCACCTCTTCACGTGAAACTTGGGCTCGTGAAAAACTTTGTAAAGGCACTAGATCTCGAAGGCGAAGGTTTTAAATACCTTCGTGAAAAGTTTCCAAAATTAACACAGGGGAAAATGAAAGAAGGTATTTTTGTTGGACCTCAGATACGAGAAATAGTAAATGATGAAATCTTTGAACTCAAATTAACAGCGAAGGAAAAAACAGCTTAGCTCTCCATGGTACAAGTTTTGACGAATTTCTTGGAAAAAAAAAGGTGGCAACTATAAAACTGTAGTAATGGATGTGTCGCAAGCATTTCACACTGCTGGCTGTAATATGTCCCTTAAAGTGCACATTCTACATTCTCACTTGGATCTTTGTCCGGAAAATATGGGCGACGTTAGCGATGAACGCGGTGAGTGCTTACACCAAGACATCATGGGAATAGAAGAACGGTATCAGGGGAAATAGAATCCTGTTATGTTAATAGATTGCTGTTATATGTTAAGAAGAGATGCTGTAGGTATTGTTTATAAGAGACGGAACAGTATTACTTCACATTTCTAATTATAATAATTTTAAATATCCATTAAATTATGATCTAATTTAAAAAACCTTTTCATTGAAATATAAAAAAAATCGAGCTAACTTGACCTTTTACCTTTTATTAAAATAACTGTTTCTATGTTTTCTATTGAAACTAGTATAAATTATTTTATGGCAAAATCAAAACTGGAAATTTGGTGGCCAGTGATATAGATTCTCGTAATGAAGTCTTGTCTATACCGTGCGTACCAATAACAACCCAAAACAATCGAATCGCTGCGATTTAAATAATGATGGCATGGATTGTGGCGTAGTACTGTAGTACAATACATAAGTATTAATTGTATTCGCGACTCAAATGCCCCAATTGAAGAACTGATCGCGTCGGTAGAAACGTCCATAAAATACAATGAAAGGTTATATACGAAACGCATGCAAAAGTACTCTTAAGCAAAGTTGAAAGTTTAAGTCATAACACAGGCGATTTTGAGATTATTAAGGGGCTTAAAAATAAAAACTATTTTACTTATCATCAGGACCTTAGAGAGAAATGAGAAAAAAAAGACACTTTACCAGCTACGAATTTTTGAAAAACGAACTTTACGAACTGAAGAAACGAAAGAAACTCTGAAAAATTTTCCAAAACTTATTAACACAAACCTAAGTTTAACCTGTCAATTACCTCCTGAAAATCCACAAACCGGGTTAATCTATGAGATTAACAGTTTCAGCCATAGACTCACCCACGTACAAACTGTCCAGATGGCTAAATAGTTTTGACTATCGTAATGTTGTAGTTCCGTTCTATAACTGCTTATTCACGAATAGAAGAATTTGTATTCGGCTTTATTACTACTGCATTTGCTACTCCATCAAAGTCAACCTGTTTTAAATTCATTTGTCGCCAGGCTATTTAGTATTTATATGATCCAAAAGCGACGTAAAAATCGTTACCGTCACTTTTACTTTTTAATGGAAATTCGCGAAGAAAAACGCATTTTCGCCAACTAATCTTTGATTTCTAGCGTGTAGTAACGTCTAATATGCAGTCACTTAACGCCTCAGAAACTCACTCGTGTTGGGCTTTAGCATGTTCAAACATTGTTTTGAAGTTATCAAACGATTACGTTTTTGATTAGTCGTCAGCGTACTTACACCTACCCCGCTGATAATATTTTCATAGTCAATTTTCCGTGAAGGATATTCCATAGCCACCATAGCTACAAACCAGTATCTGATGGTAGTCATCGAAGGTTCGTGGTCCTTGTAAGCTTCTCTTATATTTCTGCACACGTTTTCCCATCCAAAAACAGAAGCGAATCAATGACCAAAAATAGATTACTGGCTACAACATTTAATAAAGCAAACATGATTTAAAATAAAAACGTAGCCTTCCACGGCCAAAGTCAGTTGAAACTGAACGCGTTCATGTCGTTGCGGTCAAGACGTTTCGCCTATAATCGTATGGTGCTTCTTCAGGAGAGTGTTAGACAACAGTTAGCACGGTAATTCAACATGTAAACCACGCCAGAGGTTAAATTAATTAAAGGCGAAAACCAACTGCGGTGAACGAGGGGAGTAGCATGATTTTACGCCGGCGTTGGATGGGGCTTTGGTTTCGTGTGTGACGGACGACCTGCGTCTTTATGTTTAAGGATCTCTATGAACCCTTTATTACAAAGTATTACAAAGTAATGAAGTTGCACTGAAAAATATCAGATATTCCTCCTAAAGCTCAAAAATGTCTAATCCCAGGGGAAACCAAACCAAGGAAACACACCTTTCCGGGTGCTTAACTCTGCTCGTCGATTCGAACGAATGTTAAACGGTTAAACCTAAAAGCAGTTAATATGAGTATAAACACTATCACGAACCAAGAAAGTTAATCTTCTTATCTTTATATATTTTTAATTAGTGTAATTAAGTAGTTAGAATAATTCTTTTATTTATTTGTTTTTTCAAAAGACTACTTAGAAACAGATAAATTGTTTATATCTTGATGAGAATGATTTTTTAGTAATAGTATTGCGTCATCCTTAATACTGCCTGTAACCACGCGTAGTCTGTAATCAATTAACTAGGCATTAGAGATATACGGTTATTATTATGTTACAGATAACGTACGATAAGTAAATTAAGATTAAATAACAACATTTTGACCGGTTTAGTATTTTAATTTTGTTATGCTTTCACAACAGCTTTGCCGATATTATCCCCTCTCAATAATCCTATAAAAGCATTGGCCATATTTTCAAAACCTTCCGTCACTGTTTCTTGATATTGCAGTTTGCCTTCTTTCAGCCATTTTGTATTGCATTTAATGGCTTCGCTCCATTTATCGAACCATGTTGATGCTATAAAACCTTTCAATTCCAATTCTTTAAGCACTACATCAAAGAGGAATGTTGTAACTGAGAAATAAATAAGAATCTTGTAAGTGTTAAAATCCTTAGGGACAGTCTTTGAAAATATTTACTTTTCGGCGGGCGACCGTCGTTATAATTTGCGATAGCTCCGCAGCAAGACACTCTACCAAATCTATTCATTTGACCGATAACAGTAGTAGCAATTTCTCCTCCTACCTGGAATATGGAACATTTTATTTTATATGCAATTAACTTTTTACCAAACGCTTTACATTATCAAAGAAACAATCAACTCCTTTGGGCGCAGCTTCTTTCAACGCTTTCGCCACATCGTCCTTTTTGTAATTGATGGCGCTATCAAATCCTAAACTCTTCAGCCATTGGCACTTTTCGTCAGTGCCGGCAATTCCGATTACTCTGCATCCTTTGATTTTCGCTATTTGACCAACGTGGCTGCCAACGGCACCAGCTGCGCCTGTTACAACAACAGTTTCTCCCGGTTTTGGTTTGCAGATATCTAAAAATCCAAAGTACGCGGTGACTCTGCAATATTTTACAATAGTATTGGCGATGATCCTCATTGTTAAAGGCCGAAGAAAAGTTACCCCGTCATGCCTAGGACACCCAGAAAGTAGGAAGCAGGAAATGTTCCATCGTGAGGAACTATAACTGGTGGCAAGTTGAACTGACTTGATGTGTAAATTTCATGTACAATAGTATGTGTTCTCCATCCGAAGCTTCCAACGACGTATTTCCCTACAGGGAACTTGGTCGATTTGGATTCTACAATCCTGATAATTGGATAATTTTTTAGATAACGGGCAACAAATTGATGGAAGCTTACTTTGCAATTTGCGATCCTATCATTACTTCCCCAACCGGCATACGGACGCTGTAGGCCCTCATGTAGGGATCGACACTGAGGTACAGTGCTTCTACTAAATATTCTGAAAATTTGATGTTTTTAGTATACTTGGAAACAGAAACGTTTCAAGACATATTTGGCTGAAAAATCTCGAGATATTGGCATTGATAATAAACAGTAAGCGAAAAACAGAAGTAAGGGGTAAGAATGAAAACGATTAATAGAAATAAGTTTCCTAAACAATTAATAAGAATTGCTTTAAGAAACTTTTAAATTTGTCAAAATTAAAGTAAAATAAAGGATTAGGTCCTTTTGCCTCGCAAATAATTGTGAGAGAAAGGATCTTTTATTTTAGATTATGATGATTGATTCATACAGAATCATCATCATTATTTCAAAATTTTTTCAACGTTCGTTAAAAACAAATACAATCTTTTTATTTAATGGATGTTTGATGATGAAAATCTTTAGCATTATAGCTATGTGTATATAATATTTATCAGATGTTTATTTTCTCGTCAGCCTCATTACAACTTTTGATACTGAATGTGGAGCACATAGAATTTTGCTATTGGTTAATTTCATATAATCGAAATTTTATTTTCATTAAAGTATTGGCCACGGTTAATAAAAGAAATGTTATCGTACTTATGGGGATGGATCGTTGGTAAATCGGAGATCATGAACACTACATCGCTAAGCTTAGAGGAATTAAAAACATGCGTGGATTCTCTTTCAAGTAAAGCAAACGATATAATCCAGATTCGAGGAACGTCTAAATTTAATCAAGAACTACATCAAATTTGAACATTGAACTCGCATTCAACAGCAACGATTATCGCGGCACTAGTAACAAACAAAATCAAAATGATATATTAATTTATAGAAAACCTTTCTATACGATTCTAACTTTACGTGCCACGCTATGTGAACAAAAATCAAATACGTTATTATGTTTCCCTTTTGAATGGTACGAACGTAACATAGCTCATTTACCATCTAGGCTAATTCCGTTAACTAACTACTAAAATAAACTAATATCGATAATTACCTCCGTCTTTTAAGGGTGGTAGATCCTCCTCAATTAGTTTGAGATTTTCTGCAGTTGGCATACCCTCGAAGGGCTTAGCGTAGATAAATGATCTAGCCTTAACCATGGTGTTTACGCGATGCGTGCACTCGTAATAACCTTAACGTTATGCTTTTTTATTATATGACCTTCCCACTTTATAATGATTCGAAAGTAAACAGTTGGCGTGAATTAGCGGATTCTTATCTGAATTAGCATTTAAGCGATTGAAATATTTAAATTTTTGTACAATTCTTCCTTGACAATTAAAAATTAAATAGAAAAAAAGTCGGATTACTCGATCAATTTTGTTCGATGTATATCAATCGCTCGCTTATTAATCGTAAACAATCTAGTTAACTTACGCTTAAATATAAGTCGTCATCTCTATATATAACTTACTTCCAATATAAATATCTTTGCAGAAGAAAGAAAAAAAATAACGTAGACTGTGCGTAAAATGCGGAGTATAATACAAGAAAGATGATGAAAAATAATCCGCAATAGGTGACATGAGGTGGGTTTTAGAGTGCGAATAGCAGGAAGAATTAGTGAGAGGCTCTCACTAATAGCGTAAATGGAAAGAACAGATTAGCATTTGGCAGTGACGTCGAACATAAGCCCTTAGAGTTATCGTGTTATCTTTTCAGACGAAAATAAATTTAATCTGTGGGAGCTCAGATAGAAGCAAGTCCTACATGTAAGCAAGAACTACATTTAAGAAAGAAAATCTGAAAAGTATTGTGGTTGGGATGGGAAGGGAAGCGTCTTAATACAGAGCTGTACGACGGTATCGGGAGTTGGAAATTTATTTATTGATGAAACAATGAACAAACATGTATCCTAACTTGTTTGCGAATGATTAATACACTGCATCAGCTGGGAACGCCTCCACCCACAACGTTCAGATTTAATTCCGATAGAACACTCGTGACGGAAGCTGGAGGTACGGATCTAACAGCATACAATAAGTACATAACTTAATACTCCTTTTATATGCTGCCCTTGGGGCGCATCATTAACTTAGGAAACTTTAATAAATACATGCAATCGCCGTAGAATTCAGTTTGTCTTTTTTCTCCGTTATTATATAATTACTTTTTTCAGCTTTTTTTTGCTCTGTAGCAGTGCTTCCGCTTTCTTCCATGTTAGTTCTCGCTTTCGTGTAGCAAAAGAAGAAATGTTTCTTTCTGTAAATCTCCTTTTTTATTTATAAATCCGTCTTTCCTACTACTGCATAGTTTTCCGGTAGCCGTTATACAGGATTAGTAAAAAGTCCCGGAACGGTCGAATAACTTTGTTATTTATATATGGTCGTTCCATTAAAAAAAAAAGTTGGACGTATTGCCGATTAAACCGGAAGTGAAAAAAATATTTATATTAACTATACACCCATACCAAATTTCAGAAATCATAATTTTCAAATAAAGTTATTCGACCGTTCCGGGACTTTTTACTAACGCTGTATTATAATTTGTTTCTGTTTCGAAGCTTACTTTACTATCAAATATTGTTCCTAAGTGCCTTATACTTTCCATTTGTTCTATTTGTTCATTTATTGTTATTGTCGTTTTATTGTCTATATTAGATATCATTAACGTTTTGGTCCTTTTTGAGCTTATTTTGTCCAAGTAGTCGTCAATACAATGTCATCACCAAACACACATTCGTTTATTATTATTTTTTGCAACCTATTATAACTGTTTCAGCTAATTGCTGCGTTTTTCTATTGTTTCATTTAGATATCATATAAATAACAGCGGATTGAGTACTGCTCTCTGTCTTATTTCCCGTGTTGTTCTGAGATTTTCAGTTTCTTCATTTAGAAATCTTACCACATTACAGCTATTCTTGTACATAAATTTTATCGCCTCTATTAATTTCCTCTCTACTTTATACTTTATCTAAGATTGTTCGTATTTGTTGACGAGGCATTTTATTAAAGCTTCATTAAGGCTTTTTCTAGCTCGATAAAGCAAAGGAATGGAGTTTAGGAGGATGTTCGGTAAGGATGCAGGGCGCTATTTCGTATCACGATTTAATAGGTTTAGTTCTTACACACAGAATGCTCGATACAGACGGAATACAAATACAGAATTTGAAGAACAATTCGACGATGAAACTTACGTCTTTGCGCACTGTGAATATTATTGAAAGTGTGTGGGACTACCTTTCACTCAAAATTTATAGCGTCGAAGAACTGATTTACACCAAACTCATCTATCACGAAAGACGGGAAAAGGATATCGTGTGATTACATTGAAAATTGGTAGAAACGTATTTTTGAAGTAATAAAAGAAAATAAAATGCGGAGTTTTTATTAAATGCGATCAAGTTACACATTTTACAGTAAAATATTCGACGGCAATACTTTATTTCAAAGCTAACAATCATTTTTGTTAGATTAAATAAACGTGTTGTAATTCTTGGTACAAATTGTTCTTATATTAAAAATACATGGATTGCTGACCCAGCATTTTTCTCTATGTGACCTGAATGAATTCTTTTAATAAGTAAATTTTCTGTACGGCACTTATCTAATATTACAGTAAAAATTACGTATTGGTAAGCTATGTTGAAAATATTCTTTGAGAAGTTCGATAACACGTCGCAAAGCGTTACGTGCTTTCACGCAAAAATAAAGTCGTTAAGTGTATAACACCAAACAATGACAAACCCAAATATAAATTTTAGTTCTTATCTGTAGTAACACATGTATATGTCTATGTAAGGATTAAGTATTTCGTGTAGGTAAGTTGCATTTTCTCCTTCTAAATTGTTATTAAACTTTTAATATTGCTTTACCAATATTTGCCCCCTCCAAAACGCTTATTAGCGCCCTTGGCAAATTTTCAAATCCTTCCGATACAGCTTCCCTGTATTTTAGTTTCCCTTCTCGTATCCATTGCAAGTTCTGTGTAATGCCTTCGTCCCATTTATCCAAGAATTCGGACACCCAAAAGCCCCGCATTCTCAATCGTCCCATAAGAAATGCTAATTGGACCATAGTCGCTGAAAAATATATACTCGTTTTGTTTAAAATGCCACTCTTACAAAACTAAACATCCGAATAATGCGAAGAGATTTTACCTTTTGGTTCTTCCTGTTGGTTGTTGTAAGCGCTTACTGCTCCACAAACTGCTATCCTACCACCGACGTTCATTTGTTTTAAGATAATTGAGCTCTGTTCACCGCCAACCTGTTATAAACATAGATTAGTAATGAGTTTTACATTATTTGCCCAGAGATATTCAAACATTTGATTTATTTAAGGTGAACCAAAATTAGTTCGATGACTGTCAACACTTTTTCTTGCAAAACTACTAAATCTAAATGTTATCTGCTTGTTACATGTAGCCACTACCATATCTAATGAGCAAATAGGTTACGATAGTATGTGTACTACAATACTTACATTATCAAAATAGCAATCTATTCCATTTGGTGCAGCTTTAGCTAATGCTGATCTCAAATCATCTGTTTTGTAATTAATTACGTGATCAAAGCCTAAGGTTTTCAACCAGTCAACTTTCGTGTCTGAACCAGTAATGCCGATTACTGTACAACCTTTGATTTTGGCAATTTGTCCCACGTGACTCCCAACAGCACCACCAGCGGTCGTAACCACGACAGTTTCGCTAGGTTGTGGTTGACATATATCAAGAAACCCAAAATAAGCTGAATTGCTGTAAAAGAGTTGTTAATACATTCATCACTCGGTATTTAGTGGTTAAAATATGCACCCTGGCATCCCCAAAACGCCTAATGCCAGTGAAATAGGCACATCTTCGGCTTCAAAAGGTAAAAGGTGCGGCGTGTCCCAACTGGTTCTCGGGATATCGTCCTTCCAAATGGTATGTGTTCTCCACCCAAAACCTCCCACTATGTACTTTCCAATTGGGTATTTATTAGATTTCGATTCCGTAATTCTAAAAAGAAGTGCGTGAATTTTGTGCTTTATAAAATAGGTTCTGATTGTTTTTACTTTCCAACTTGCGTTCCTATCATTGTTTTATTGACTTCACCAAGGAGTAGGCGAAGGTATGGGTCAATACTGAAATATAGAGCTTCTACTAAAAACTCTGGAAGAAGTCACATTAGGAAACTATTGAAAAGTATTTCAGAAACCTACCGCCTTCATTAAGTTCGGGTAATTCTTCTTCTAGCAGCTCAAAATTCTCTTCCGTAGGCATACCATCAAACGCCTTGACGTAGACAAACTTTTTTGCAATAACCATTTTAGTAAGCTGGTGTTTAAGATACAAACATCAATCAGTTTAATTCCTATATTTATACATATTTATAAATCTGCTATAAACATTCCTTCAAGACCTTTAACTTACAAGAGCTCGGTGTCTTTGCAAATACCGGGTGGCGCAAAAGTAATGTCGTAATTGACTATTTGATAAACAATTGATTGACAATTGATCAATTGACAATTGATAAACTGACTGCCATTTTTGCAGTTGGCAAACGTTGCAGTTGAACGTGGAATTATTGTTACTTCTTATTTGACGAAATTTTAATTCTGTTGTTTTCCGGGCGCCTCGTGCAAACTGGGTCCACTAGAGATGCCGCAAGAAGTGGCCGGCCTCGTAGTGCTCGTTCGATGGCACTACCGTAACCGTAAATGGTGATCGTTACAGATAGATGCTAAACGAATATTTTTTTCCGCAAATTGCTGCATTGCGTCTCGATCATCGTTGGTTTCAATAGGACGGGGCAACCGTTCACACAGCTGGGGCAACTATGGAGATTTCGATACACCGATTTCCAGGTCGAGTAATCTCTCGTTTTGGACATTTGAACTGGCCGCCCAGATCGCCAGACCTAACAGCACCAGACTTTTTCCATTGGAGCTTCTTAAAATCTCGCGTTTACCGCAACAAACCACGGACCTTGCAAGCCTTGAAAGCTATGAAAGCATTGAAACAGAAATCGTTAATCTGGATCCAGATGTTTCGTGAGCGATAATACACGATGCCGTAAAACGAACGCAATTACGCATCAATTGGTGGCGGCCATTTTGAGCGATATAATTTTTTCCAATTAATGTCATCAATTATAAACTTTCAAACAAACTTTTTATGAAAACAAAGCTCTTTTATTTTCATTTATTACAAAATGGCAACCGATTCAAATTATGACATTACTTTTGCGTCACCTTGTAGATACCACTTAGGAGACGTGCGGAACTCTTGCAAACGTAACTGATTGTTGATTTTCAAGTTTGATAATTTAACTAAGATTATATTTCATTTAAATATTACTAAACTTTCAAATAAAAATATTTAAAGGTAATTCGAAATTTTTTTTATGCTGTCAAAGAAGGTTGTGCACTATTTATCGACATTTCTAGCATCAATTTTACATTATAACTCGTACCAGTATAAATTCTAAATTCAAGTACCTTATATAATTACTAGCAATATATATTTGCAGGTAAAATTAATTATAAAGTACTCATTTGTTAGCTGAAATTCTAAGTGTAAAATATCTCAATACTTCGTAGGCTTCTAAGAATAATTAATGCTCCAATTCCTACATCAACTAATTACTTAAATCATTATTAGTATTATTATTATTATACGCAAAATATTATTAATAGCGATTTTAATCTTGCTAACCATAACTTTGTATCCATCTTTTACGGCAACGAAATTGAAAAATATTGTTTTTACCTCTTCAGCGCGGTGCTTGGCAGCAATATTTCAACGTTTCTTTTCGAAATTATGAACCTCACAAGAGATGCTGGCCACAATACAGATATTTAGATTTTGCTCCTATGTTCAAATGAAATAGATTTATAGTTTTATGCGCCGACTCGCCGGTTCACTTGGGTTCAAAGATCTTAAACGCTAAGATTTAGATAAAACAGATAAGTTTGAAGTGAGTGTTTATTACTGATTTTGGCGTAAAGATAGCGTATAAGTACATACAGTGAGGTCCAAAAATTGCCGGTAATAAACCATTAGTATTGTTATTCTTGTTATAATCATTATTGAATTGAACAATGGCATTTTATTGTAACAAAATGCCACTGTCCGTGTGTTAGAATAAATGGCGGCTTTTAACAAACCTTAATTGGATGTAGGCGACTAGTTTTACGCGACAAATCGTTTTTCTTCAGTTGAATAATAACACTGCGATAGTGTTTTAACGGCGGCTTCGAAGTAAGAAACAGAAAAGGTGGTATGGAATTCACCCCTTCGCGCTAGACAAAAGACAGTTGCGTAATATCTAAAGTGGTGAGCACAGAATCCATTTCGTTGGATAATTGAAAAATGGTTTGCTAAAATCAACTGACCCTAAATTAATGAATAAAGATGCTTACTACAGGAGAGCATTGGAAGAAAAAGTTACGCATCCTTAAACCAGATTCCTACTTATACTGCGGCGTACTAAACATTGATATGATTTGTGGACTTGCTAAATTAGGAAGGAAATGCTACAGGAAGCAATATGAGTATTATTATATTAAATTGAAGTATACGCATAATCAAGTTGCAAAGTTTACAGTGAAATATGTGACAGCAACACTTTACCTTCCAACTATCATTTTTTTTAGAGTAACTACATATTTTGTTGGAATAAATGAGTCGTTCTTATTCTAAAAATACATGGCTCACTGTCTCAACATTTTCCTCTGTGTGAACTAAACGATCTGTTCTGAGTAAATCTTCTGCATATCATTTAATCATCAAATGTAAATATCAAAACTGCATATTGGAAATCTGAGTGCAAAATATTCTATGAGAAGTTCGATAATGTTACATATGTAAATGCTGTGTAGTTTATTGTTTAACGGTAAGGTATACCATTCGACTGCCGAACTTTCTGTTTATACTTGGTTTGCAGGGTATCTGCGTCTACAATGCAAATGTTTTTGAAGATAAATGCATATATGCTAATTTGAAAACTACTGCAGCTAACTAACTGCAAAACCATTTGCATTCTAAACTACTAAATATGGCCAAAGACGTTGTCCTGCTTGATCAAAGAAAATGAGTAGATCCGGACCTACAATGGCATATTGAGATGAAGTGTAGCAGATGATGAAAATCGTCTTTAACATTTACGCAGAAAAAGAATGCAAACGCGTTATCAATAAAAATCTATAGTCACTGTATGTAATAAGATATATATAAATGTAAAGTGTCAATTTCAATCTTTGTTAGTGTACTATTGTGGACATTAAAAAATCGTTGAAAATTATTGGTCTAAACATATAAATGCGTATTTTCTTGAAAGTAAGAGTAGAATAACTAGGGGAGATTTGGGCGTCTGAATTCACAATCTATCGACCTCGCTCATGTCACGTGTCGCATATCGCACATGAGGTTGGCAATCTCCGCCTAATTTTCAAGTATTGCTGTCTTTCTCTCTCTCTCTCTGACGTGCCGTATGTGGTTGTTAGCGATATGCATGGCTGTTCAAAAGGGTAAAACCGCACGGGGCCATGCGTCGGAGCTCGCGAGGCTTCCGGCGATAATATGGAGGAGTGATACAGAACCTAAGGTCTTTTGGCGCACAGATTCGAAATTAAAGCCGTTTTGGCATACGTAAGCCTTTTCGTATACATAACAACGTAGACAGTTGACGATAAACAGGTGCAAAAAGAACAAGTTTGAAGGTTTCGTCACCTCATATGCTGAATACAAACACGAAATAAACCTTGTTCTAAGATCTAAATCCGGAGGATTATTTCGGGTTCCTCATCCTTTCGTCTGTAGTAAGTATGGAGAGCGTGAGAACGGAGTGGTCGTGCTTAGGTTGTTTAACTCGCTAGCAGTTGGGTTGAAGAGTTTATGTACAATCCACTCGTTGAAAAAGGAGTTGGAGATTTGGCCACTACATAGCGCCGCAATTGGAGGAACAAAAAAGATCCGTAAACGTGGCGCGAGTTCTTTTCTTCTAAAAAAGCTGGCGGTTATTGGACCTGGCAGATGTACACGAGAGGAATTGCTTTTTCTGTTTTTGTTTTGTTTTCCATCTTCCGCAGTCTTCAGTTCTTAAATATTGGTACGCGAGGCACCTTTAATAAAATATGTGATTTGTGTATGTGGATAAGTTTAAAGCTTCTTCAGCGGTGACCTCTATATAATATAACGTGTTCAGTAGTTGCAACCCATTCAAGGTTTTATATACGTTAGTTACTTATACGGCATTTGTTTGAATTTTGGAGAAAAAAGCAAAAGAAAGAGAAAAATTAAAAAAGGGCAAAGTCTTACTTCACAGATTTGTTATTATTGTGATTATCTGTTTCTATTGTTCGCTATTTGTATAAATAAAGTAAGGAGATCTGTTTCGTCTATAGACTTGTACACGAGAGAGGGATAGAGTGGAGGAAAGCCTTACTGGAAGGGAGGGTGAAAAAAGTTATTATTATTATTCTTTTTCTCCCACTCCTACATTTGACGCAACAAAGTAGAGGACGTAAACATCATCCACGCGGAATACCGCAAGAACGCCGTCAGCCAGACGAATAAGACGAATATATGGGAAGTGTGCGTGTTTTAGAGTTTCGGTAAACCTTAGTAGTCTAGGGTCATCACTAAATGCAACAAATCATCTACCGAAATCTTGGTGTCGTGTACGACTGATGACAACACATTTGCATAATACGCGTTGTGTTGTCTCCATATCTTCTTGGCATAGACGCCAGTTTGATCTTCCGAGAAAGTCGTATTTTGATTACATGCTTATTTTTGCTATTTCTAGTGTGGCTGACCTAAGCACTTTCGCACGTTTTCGTCCTGGAACATTTTCCCAGTACCCGGACGTGATAACTTTACGCTTGACGTATTCCCTACGTTTCTAAGTGTCTTTGAAAGATATTTTTGTTTAAGTATTTATTTCAACCATTCAATCGTACAAAGATATGCTAAAAACTCAATTTCCGTGACATATGAAAATATACAAAAAGAAATGCACTTATATACATAAGTGAAAGCAAAAAAATCGCTTTACATCTTAACAATAGCTTTGCCTGTATTTTCGCCTTTAAGAACACCGACGAGAGCTTTAAGCATGTTATCAAAGCCTTCATATACGGTTTCTCTATACTGCAGCTTTCCTTCTCTCAGCCATTGTTGGTTTTGTGCTATAGCATCAAACCATTTATCCAGGAACTGATTTACTAAGAAGCCTCTCATGGTTAACTCGAACGAAACCATCGGACGTTGAACACTGGTTGCTAGGAACAATTGGTTGAATATACTTTCAAAGTTCATATTATCCGCCTCTTACCTTTTGGATACTCTGTCATATCTTTTGATAAATACCCGGAAATAGCACCACACACCGCTATCCTACCGTATTTATTCATGTTCTGCAGTACTATAGAGCTAGTTTCACCACCTACCTACAAAGAGTATATTTTATGTTAACGTTGGGTATATTAATAGTAGTCAATATACATAGAAATTTGTTGTGTAATAGGGAGCATACTAGTAGTAAACTTAAGCCGCTGGAGACCGATAAAGGTTTAACTTAATATTATTAAAGCGGAATTTGCCTGAACGTAACTCTACATAGCATTAATAATAGCGACTTTTCATTTTATAATATAGTGCCTATTAGAAATTATAAGAATTTCTTAAATTAATATCTTTTCCTAGTTATGCCTTCTTCTAAAGCCGTTTTTCTTTTCAGAGTTAAATGCTTCATTTTCTTTACATACTTACGTTATCGAAATAACAGTCGACTCTATTCGGAGCAGCTTTCTCCAGAGCTTCTCTTAAGTCTTCAGTCTTGTAGTTAATAATATGGTCGAACCCGATACTTTTCAGCCATTTAGCTTTCTCGTCCGAGCCCGCAATACCGATTACTCTGCAACCTTTAATTTTCGCAATTTGTCCAACAGTGCTACCGACAGCACCCGCTGCGCCCGATACGACAACGGTCTCTCCTGGTTGGGGTTTGCATATTTCAAGTAATCCGAAATAAGCGGTGTTCCTGTGGGACAAAGTTATTAAATTACGGATGCTTTGTAGTTTTCAGAATATATACCCGGGCATTCCTAAAATTCCTAAAGCTAGCGAGAGTGGAAACTTTTCGTCGATATCTACAACGTACGGGACATTCCATTCCGTCCTAGGGACATCGTCTTTTCTAATACTGTGCGTTCGCCATCCGAAACTGCCAACAACATATTGTCCAACGGGAAATTTGCTTGATTTCGACTGTATTACTCTGAAAATATTTCATATGATAGAGCCGTTGAGATTATAACTTTAGTAACGTTTACTTTGCAACCTGTGTGCCTATCAATGTATCGCCAATTTTGTAATTGGGAGCGTACGCTCTCATATATGGATCAACACTAAGATAAACCGCTTCCACTAAATATTCTACAGGACGGAGAAAATGAGAATAAGAGAATATCGTCGAATTTCAGCAAATTTATCTTACCTCCATTTTCGAGCTCCGGCAATTCTTCTTCGACGATTTTGACGTTTTCTTCGGTTGGCATCCCTTCGTATGGTTTGACGTAAATGTATTTTTTAGCGAGCACCATGTTGGAAAAGGCTTTCTGAAACGGATCGTCACGCAATAAAAAATTGCGCCCAACGAATGCACGTACTCTACGCCGCTATAATTGTCGTTTTTATCTAATCGCAATATGCGCCAATCATTGTAGCCAAAAACGTCTTCGATCTACTCTAATCATAATGATTGATGCTTCGTGTACATTATGGCATCAGAAATGAAGTTATTGCATCATTATTGCGCGTACAATTGTCAATTGGCGATTAGTAAATCAAGGTTTAGTTGTTTATTCTTATTTTATGATTGTTTACATTAAGTGTATGCTTGATATGTTACTACCTGACGAGATTCATTCGCATTAATAATGAAATAGTTACCGCAAAGTGGATGACTTTCTCTAATGAATTTGATGATAATGTTAAATGTCGGGGTGAGACAATTGAATCTGCAGGCATACAGAGCTTCGAAATGAATGGGTACTTCTAAAGTGGATAAGTAATTTTGTATGTCATAAAAGCAAGTTATTTCGATAGATCTACGATAGTTTTAAGCGCAAATCATCAAAAAATATTTCTGGTTTTATGAGAATCTTGTGCAACGATAATGGAAAGGCGCTGACATATTTACATAAGTTGTCCGTTTAATAGAAAGTCAAACTATAACAAATATAGAGTAAGATAATTACTTCTAGAATATTCAAAAGATCAACTGGTTACGAAACCAAACAATCTACATTCGGATTTTTCACCGTTTTCACCTGCAGATGAGAGCGAACACAGAAAAACGTCTGTATCTACATCCAGTGATACCGGTTGTAGGCAACTAGTTTTATGCAACCAATCCCATTCTTACCTCACAGGTCTCATATCTTACATCGCAGCTTATTTCACTACTCTCCGAAATAGTACGCGATGCTGTCTCGTGTTATTTAGTATCAATAGCTAGTAGAAAACGGCGACGAAAGGGGCCGAGTACAGATGCTAAATGACCTCTCGAGCAGCTAATTTCGAAATGGCTGCACAAAAAGTGGCCTGGTACTAGCATCCATTAAGTGATTTCGACTGGTTTGCCACGATGTATTAAGAACATATCAAAAATGTGCCTAAGAGGAAGATAGGCGTATGCCTCTTGGCATGAGTTGCCGCCTGGAGGTATACTAGTTATGTCTAAACCTAGTCTACACTATATTAGGTACAATATTTAAGCTCTTGAAAGTTGTACATTCCAATAAACGGGTGACCAATAGCGAATGGAAGGTGTTAACCAAATCTACAATTAATCTGATGGCTAAAATAAGTAATTTTAGGCGGAATATTCAAGATAAAATGTATCAATACATCGAGCCCAGCTATCAAATTAATCAGTATTAAAATTTTACGCATTTATAATTGGACATTGTGTTTCTCAAGACTTACGCTTGTGAAGTTAAAAATTATAACTGTTTATAAAATGAACGTAGGTAAATCTTTTTTCCGAATTTTGTTCATAATTTTCATCTAATCGTTTTCATTAAGTTATTTTGTTCATTAAAAAAGGTTTGTTTGATGAAACAAACCTTTTTTAAAAGGTTTGGATACTGTTGCTCGAGGGTGTTATAAATTCGTAGATACGCAAAGTTGTACGTTTTTAAAAAGAAGCTGTATATCATTGAATTTTTTTGAGTCTCGAAACCTCGTAGTTTTGGCGTGAACACATCTGTAAACGGCTTTAGTTTGTCCCTGTCACTACAAGTACTGTAAATTGAAAATATGCAACTAAGGATGCTCTTCAAGTAAGAGCAGAGGCAGGCTGTACACTGTGCAAAATTTTACACGAAACTGGCTTCGTGCAATTCCTTGCAATTGCAATTGCTTGAAGGTATTACGTACATAGACGTCTTAGGACCACGGTTAATTTTATTTGTTATATGCTCGTTGTATGGTATTAGTTACTTGAAAATATCGAACGAAACTCACCCTGTATAATGATCGATCGTTACTGCGACAAACATCAGTTGGAAGCGTCAGCATCAACTTATGAAACATGTAAACGCAGTTTGGGGGGAAAAAGGATTAAATAATGTTAAGCGCATACCTGAGATTGCGTAAGTTCGAGACAAGCCAATAAGGGGGCTTCTTAAGGATACAGAAGGGAATTTGTGGGGTAGGAAAGAGTACCGACAGGTATTGATACGAGAATGTTTGGTGATTTTGAACAGTCTTAAACTTACCGATGCCACTTTTGCAAATTTCCGTAAAATTCCGTTTCGATTTGAAAGAGTTCTACGTGCTAACATCGAAAATCGGCGATATTAATTACTATTACGCGATATTTAGCTTCAAATTCAGATGCTTGACCTTCAATTTTTTCTTAAAATACGATGAAACACCGCAATAATTAGTAATGTTGCACTTGAGAATTTGAAATTGTTTTGCAATACGATAAAGGCACGTAAGTGTCGCAAGAGTTATCTTTTAAACATCTACGTTACATATGTTAAAAATAATACTTAATTTTAGATATAAGAGAGGTCAATGTTAGAGTCGGCTCATATTGTTATTTTGGTTATCTAAGTATTGGGCGCCGTGAATTGTTAGGATTACCAGTTTCTGGTATGAGAAGCAACGAGAAGGTTACATTAAAATGTGTAACGAACAATAATAATAAGTATATTACTTATATAACTTACAATTATTGGTAAATAAGGCTCCCTTACCTTATTCTTATTTGATTCCTTCACTAATTAATGAAAAAAAATAATATACCCAAACAACGAATTTTGGCGAACGATCGGCTTAAAAACCTTATCTAAAGTTATAAATAAATTTACTATCTATAAACGAAGTATTTGCGTTTACGGCGCATGTCACGCATTTCTTAATTTGCTTCATTTCGTTTCAGGATCCCGAACACCCGACGAATAGTTAGCGCTGCGACGTTTGTTTGAATAGTCTAAAAGATATTTACCGATGTATTAACACACCGTTCTGATCACTTGTCCAAACAAACTAATGTAGCCTATCTTAAAACAAATATTTCACCGGCAAACAGTACCTGTCATGCCTCCCGTACGAGATGCATGCACAGTGAAGGCGATGATGCACTTTAGAGGAGAGCACTTCTTATTTACCTTTTGTGAAATGGAAATTGGACCGGTGTCGGATTAGTTCTGCTGGCAACTCTAGTTAATTGAAAGTGTTATTTGTTTAGTTATGTTTTGTTGGTGGATAAAGAATCGAATGCAATGTTGAGGATATATGAGTATGTTTATCGTGGTCTGTTTGTGTGCAAGTATTAAATTAGATTGAGGAACTCGACGAATACGTAACGAAACACGCTTCATGCCATGTTGGCATGAATTTGAAGAGTTATTATCAAATTACAATTGCTTTTTTTAAACTTTATTTTCCAATGTCCTACCTTAATAGTGTTAGTGTAGATGGGTATACTTGACGGTGCTGATAAAAAGCGGAGAAAACTGAATTTTCCAGGAAATTTTAGCTGAAACTAGGAAAACATTCAACATTTTTGACCGATGTAGAAAATCCATCCAAAACGGAGGCTTAATATTTCTACTCCTTCAATTTTTATCTATGTGGCATCTTTTCACTTGATGACTTGTTTGATGGCTTTGCGTACAACCCTGTAAGCGAAACCGGATAGAGAAGGAACCTTTGTACAACTATTGCATCGAATTTAATCCAAATAAGTAACGATTATGAATGATCAGAAAACAAGAATTATCGCTAAGTCTTCCAAGTAAAAGATTTGTTCTTTATAATTTATATTCTCGCTTGTTATTTAGTGCGATTTTGTAACAAGGAAAGCGTTAACATTGTCAATATTAGTCGAAACTTTTACCTAATGCTCCCCCATATTGCCGCAAGCGCTGTTTTTTAAAAAATTACTTTTTTTTCAACTTGATACATTGTGCCGAAAAAGCTCTGACTAATCTTTCAAGCAAAGTTTACATGAAATGAAAGTCGAGCTTTAGGGTTTGCATTAATATTTGGAGACTTATTCCATACGAGATTGTAATTTTAGAGGTATCAATTTTATATAGTTGGAATGTATATAAGATATATAGTTAGAATGTATATAAAAGAACCTACAGTCTCGGTGTTTAAAAGTTAACGATTTATTAGAAAGTCTGAGGTCTGGGGATGATCTTGGAGACAGCCTTTGCTGTTGTTCAATTTGTTTTAGTATGATCTAAACTCTAGCATTAGTGAAGGAATTCTTTCATATTGATGATTGCGTGGTAAATAGGGTGTCTTTGACTATGATATATACAGGATTTTAAGACATTTGCGGATATGGTCTGTGGAATGAAGTTGTGATTAAAAAAACTGAAATGAATGTTTCTTTACTATTTTTTAATTTGACTGATATTGAATATTAACATTTATAACAGGAAACACATAACATTTGGTTAAAATGTCTTCTAGAAGCAGCTAAACATGATCCAAAAGAATTTTACAATGTCCACAGAGCAAACGTAAAACTAGTTCGCATTTCTATTCTTGTCATTTCTATTCTTGTCAAAAGATGCAGCTTTTATATTGTAACTTCTGAAATAACGGCTGAAAACTATTCAAAACATAAATATTACGATATGTTGATGACTTTTCGTGCCCCAGGCTAAGCAACGCGATTGTATGTTATACGATTCGCTGGACGTCATTTGCCTTTAAAAGACCAGAAGACCTTACCGAATACGTTATAGCACAATCACGCAGAACTGCTAGCCGTCTTCATTTATGTGATGATGCAATCTAGTACTTCAAGGAGTACTAGGAGCATTGCGAGAGAATTGAAAACAATGTACGCGTATAGCGCGTTCTGAAACGTGACCAGAACCATCGTTTTACAAATGTTTAGCGTTTGAGAGTTTCTAGAAATTTTGGATGTCATGGCTCTAAATCATCGAAAAAATATAATTTTTACACGACTGGCCAATTACCCACATCCCGTAAATTGTGGAGGAGTACCAGGACAATAGTTTCCCTTACCCTAACCGTTTGATTGACAGAGATGGTTCAGTATCCTACCTACTTCGATCGCCCATATCTGACACCTTGCTATTTCTTCGTATGGTCCGTTTTGAAAGCATCAATTTACCAAACACATGCGGCTGATGTTAGAGTGTAGATAAGACTAGAGAAGAGTGTACTTCAAGGAATCCACATCAGCCGCAGATGTTACGTAACGTTGTTCAAGCAATAACGAGGTCTGCTGAAGTAGTTGCCAGAAGACGATTAATTCGAACAAATGTTGTAAAATGTTTTGTATGATAAATTTTCCTATAAAAATTCCTATAAGTCAAACAATATTGAACATATTAAAACATGGTAAAGTAGCATTCGTTTCAGTTTTTGATGTTTAATGCCATCTCATAGTCCATGTCCGCGAATTTCGTAACACCCTGTGTAATTGTAAAATTATTTACTGGACGGAACGGAGGATTTTGAGACGTGATTTTATGCAATTATTTTGGATGAATTTTTTTATTGATAAATGGAAATTTCGGCACACTTAATTTTTACATGTTTCTAAATCCGAGCCATTAAGCTAATGATCAGAGATTGTAAAATTTTATTCCCGGTAACGTTTTTTGTTTTAAATTTAGTTATATTCAACTCATTAATAGTGAGGACAAAAGCGAGTAAAATCATATGTGTTTTGCAGCGACTAGACAAGCTCGTGTTTTGTCGACTCTCAGGGGCAGCAGTCGCTGCCGAGTCCGTGTAGTCGCTGCAAAAAAGGTACGATTTCACTCGCTTTTGTCCTCACTACTCATTAACGACGATCCATTCCATCTCATAATTATAAGATATTTCTATTAGCTAAACTTGTCAGCAAAAGGTAAGGATCTTGGGAAAGCATGATGTCGATAAATATCAAAACGAGAAAGGTAACCAACACAAATACGAGAATCGTATCAGTTACTGAATATAATCACAGGACAATGCTGTTTTTCTATGGTTTATGGTAAATTGTAGCGGCGGCGATTAGCGTACCGTGGTTACGTTGCTGCATTACATCCCTTCTATTCTCTCCTGCATTTTCGATGATATCGTGTACATTGTACTATGCGATGCAAATTTACGAGGCATATCGATGCGTTGCAATTCACCATCTATCACCAATCAAAGTTTTCAAACTTCAAGGAACGCTTGAGCTTCCGTTTCTTCTTTTACATTTTAAATGTGTTTTGTTTTGCATATTTTTTTTCTTTTGAATTCCTTAGTAAAACAAACAAATAAAAGTAATTTATTCCGAACAACGTAAACAATGTAAACGAATTATCAAATAAACAAGAGTTTCTTTGTCAATGAATATGAATGCGTATATTTACTAGTAGAGAAAGGCAATGAAATTAGAATCTTATTGCTTTTCGTTACATTAAATTATCGTTTCTTTCACTTCACACCTTTTCTGCCACCCACGCTAAATCTTTTATGGTAAAGCAAGCTTTATCGGAGACCCACGTAACATTACTTTTCGATTTAGTTTATTGAAAAGCGTCTTCTATTTTCTGAAAGAGCTTTTATTTTCCGGTACTAACAAACCAATGTATTCACCCACGCGTTTCTTAGAGTTAAATACAGGCGTTCCTACGTCCACGCATAAAAGTTCGATAGCACGTTCTAGCCTATACATATTAGAATTCAATCTGAACATTGCGGAACGACTTATAGGAATTTCTATTATTTTATTAAAAAAAAAAGAATGAAGGAATAACTTCTTGCATCGGTAAATGATTCTCAGAATGCTGCGGTTGTACGTTTTAATTGCTGCCGGTTCTGTTACGCGCTAATGGAGTTATTAAATTTTTTTCGTCATATTCTCCTCGGTGTGTTACGATACCGCTCTTTCCTATACCGAACGTTTTCCTTCGCCGTCGCTGTTCGATTTGAATTCACACAGGAATGAGTCGAATTCCGGAACGATCATAATGAGCAACGCCACAACGAAATTAAGACATCAGAGGTGATTGCGACAGGTGGCTGCGCCTCGGGCTGTACGAGTACTTCAATTCCTCTCTCCTTTTCTCTCTCTTTTCTTGGTGCGGGCGCGTTTGCCTTGTTTCATATCCCTTGGTAGTCTTCTTCTTCTTCTTCTTCTTCTTCTTCTTCTTTCGAGCTTCGTCATCCCGATGACGATCACGTGTACTGGTTGCATGCTCGCAGATATACAGAACTTTCTATTATATACGAGGTGTTTAACAGTCACGCGATTTGGTGATTACAGGCACCAAATAGAACAACGTGATGATGTTATAAGGTATCTACTACATTCCCCTGAACCCTGAACTTGAAAAAACGATAAGTTGCAAATTACTTTCGTGGATTCTGTAATTTTTTCGAAATTTCTACTAAATTGTTTTTTGTAAGAAAAAGTGTCCGTTTAATTAGATATTGAGCCTCTGTTTGTTAAATATATTTCTTATTTATGTCGTAGAAACAGTCGGGTTGGCCTGTAAAACAAGGAAGTTTATTACATCTTTCAAAACTTTTTTCTTACGTTTTTTTGGAAGTATTGCTTGAGCGAGAAGTCGTCTTTAGATTCTAAGAGAAATTTAGCGAATTGGAGCTTGGAATAAAAAGTTGCTCGATATCCCTAAATTTTTGGCGATCAATTTTATACAAAACTCAGTTATACATCACTGCAAGGACCAACAAATATACTGTAAAAACCATTCTTTTTTTTTGTTTTTCCAGTAGCAATTGAGTAGATCATGCGGTCATCTGCTGGGTAATTTTCTATTACTGCCGACAGTTTTTTCAACCACTTGAATGACTCTTGACTCGAGGATGACACTTCGAAGCCGGAGTCGAAATCGATAGCCATCTTTAAAGTAAATCATTTATATTGAAAATGTATTTTGTATTATTCCATTCTATATTGTTCATCCAATTGGTAGGATGTCTGTATGGTCCTTGGACTCTCTCCACGCCATCGGTTTTCCATGTTCCTTTAAGTGTCTTAGAGTGAAGTTGTGATATTCGATAAGAGCAATGCAGGAATGTGTAACGCTTAGCGATTAGTCAGTTTTGATTAGTCCATCGCTCCTATCGTGTATCTCTTTGTAAATCTTACAAGCAACATGTTGCGCTTAGGATTATTGCTCATCTCCAGATTTTGCTTTGAAGTATACAAAATTGGGGCTTCTAACAAAGTCAATGTTACTAATTTTGTATTCTTTCAGATTAAAGTCGGCGCAAATAGGAAATTTAAAAATCATACCTAATAATGCATTACTATCTGGAAAACTTCTCAAGTAATGCAAATTTTTAGTAAACATTAGCAAGACAAACAACGATTGGGTTGTTATTAACACTTCAAAGCGAACTTAAATAATCAGGAGTTGTCCAATCACACGTTTTTCGCAGTCCTGTGTAAAGGATATAATGAACAGAGACGTCGTACAAATACGTAATTGGGTTATTTTAAATTAAGTAGTGTTTTATTGTTATATTTGCCATTTCTACCTACATGTCTTTTAAGTAAAATATTTGAAAGATATAAATTTATATATTTCTTAAAATTCCAATTCCATTCATATTTAATTCTCCAACAACAATTAATGTAATCTTTAATTAATACTTGAAATTAATGTAGGCCGATGATTATAAAATAAAATAAAATATTTATTTATGATCATCATATTTAGCAAATAAAATATTTTTTCTCGTTTTCAAATATGTAGGTATTTAAATAATTTAACTTTCAGTTAAGTATAATGTATTATCCTAATATAAATAAAACCTTTAGGGCCGGAATGCACGAGGAGCAAGGAGCTTACCGAATAGGGGCTTTTCGAGCCCACTGAGAAAACGCGACCCTCCATCTTTGATCCTCTCATAGACACACAGTAACTAACCCGTATCAAATCTTCTTCATTATTGGTTTGTAACTAAAGATTCGAAGCTTGTAACATGTTTGGTCGTTCGCAAACATAAGTAACTGTGGTTGAAAATGTTACTCGCCAAGTTCATACAGCGTCTCTATTCAGTTTTACATGTTTATTTGGAATATTCAGTGAGTCGCTCGTTTAGTTCTGTTCGAAGCTTTCATTTAAAAATCAGGCTTTCCGAAAACATTTTCAAACAAAAATAGACAAAACATTTTCTTTATTGAAAAACGTACAAGTACTGTGTCATGTATAGATATGCAGATTAAAACTTGTGTTAATCTTTGAACGAGCTGCTGAAGTTGGTAGCTTCTAGCTGCAACAGTTCGGCGGAATTGGTTGCAACGAGCTTACGATCACTTATCAACTTATTACTTAACTTACTTGCCTACAATTAATAAATGTACATGGGCTGCTTTAAGCTGTCATTTATTCCTTGCATGAATTTATCTTAGCAGTGATTTGCACCGAATAAAGAATATGTAACATAAACATTAAAATGGCGAAAAGATCATCCTCCTCAGCTTTGTATAGAAAAGTGGATTCTTTTTGTTTTGCTTAACGTTATATACACTAATATCTTTTAATAACTTGTTTAATCCTGTTTTTGCATATTGAGGTGTCCTCGTAGGGCATTTCGTTCAATATTATGAGTGATCAAGTACCTAAACTACATTCCATGATAACTTTTCTTACTTTATACGTAACATTACTTTTCCTATGCACCTTCTTTGATTGTTTATTTGGTAACACAACAAAATGCTCTTCGGTCAGATTTCTGCGGATTTCTGTCTACCTTGATAACTTGAAGCTGTTAACAGTTAACGTAAGGGCAACTCGTCGACAGCATAATTGTTACCGGTAAATAGTGTTTCTCTGTCTTGCGATTAGCTATCCTACTTCTTGCGCATTTCACCGGCATAGATATTTTTGACAAGCTACGCGTACAAAATGTTGTAGTTGGTTTATTATCTTTTCCAAAGAAGATGTACTTCATTTAACGTAACATATACAGTTGCAGCTGATCAACAAATCTAATTGAAATAAATTACCGATGGTAGCTATCATTTGTGGTTCAATTTCAGTTGAAACACAAAGCAAAACAACGAATAATTGTCGAGACCGGTATAGCTGTTTCTTACCTTGCGACCGCAGCAATCAGATAGCAGATGCTTACCCGATCATTAATCTCTCTTAAAAACCGTGCCTCTAACGTACGTCTGCGCGACGAGCTACGGCAATTTACTAGAAATTTGATTAAAAAGAGAAAAAGTATCAATGTCTTATAGCAATGTCAGTCATTTAAGCTTTGTGTGTGGTAACCATTGTCGCTAGGTGCAATCTTAAAG
Source organism: Oryctes rhinoceros (assembly GCA_020654165.1). Classification (NCBI taxonomy): domain Eukaryota; kingdom Metazoa; phylum Arthropoda; class Insecta; order Coleoptera; family Scarabaeidae; genus Oryctes; species Oryctes rhinoceros. Next base: position 510,175 of record JAIOKQ010000001.1, read on the forward strand.
AATACCTAATATTATCGCGATGCTGTTTTTGTTATTTGTGGGTCTTTATTGCATGGATTGCCCCGCATTATCATTGTTAATTTGTAATTTTTACACCATGTCTGCAACTTAATGATGTACAATATAAGCATACCTAAAGCTTATATATGGTAGCAATAAGATACTATGATAGGGGAAAAGCTGCCAAAAACTTTGATGCACCTTTTTTATTTTGTGTAAGTAAAAAGTACATAATGAAAGGTTTCATTTGGTATATTGTTCACTTCCTCTCTATGAATATCCGGCAGGATTAAGCCGTTTTCAGGGAGTTACGTAGCAGTGGAGTTCCATTGTCTCCGAGTTCGAGATCCGGTATATTTACGATAATCTTGGGGAAACAGCAATATTACTCGCCTTCGTTCTATTTTCTTTAGATCCAAAATATTTGTTTTTAACGTGTTTTTTTTTTGCAAATAAAAAAGTGTTTAGGCGACATTTTTGGATCTATGATCGCCATGGTCACAACACTGCTATACATAACTTTAATAAAATTTTATTAAGAAGAAAAACAACAATGTTGAATAATAAAGGAAGAAGTTTGACACTTACTATTATGCTTCCTTTTAGTCCCTTTCACGTTTTGAATGAAATGGTCGCCGAAGGATGGTTCGATTCCTTTCCATTGCTGGATAGGGATAACATTCGATAACTCGGATATTCCTCTATTTCGGGCAATTCTTCATGCATGTACAAGTAGCACTTTTCACTTAACTTTGCTTCTGTTAATTGCACAATCGATTTGCCTATGGTTTTTCCTACCTACAGCCAAATTAATATTATTTAGCTCATTAATACGCCAGAAAACACATCGAATACTTTGTCGACGTATCGGCTGATGATCTAAATGTTATCTAACAGTGGAACGCTTCCCAAGTACAATACGTTATTTGAACTGTTACATGCATTTTTCTGTGTGAGACTCTTCCAAACAATTCACGTGCAGTTCATCTTTATACTGCGTTCTTTGTCACTCGCATCATTTCTGCAAAATGTGCTCATCTCTAGCCTGCTAAGGAATGTACACAATTAAAGTGTAAAAAGTTACCGATATACATCAATAACTAAAATTAAGGAATACCAGAATTTTATTCATCTTCCTCGCTTTTAAAATAGTTTCGCTTGGGAGTATAAACGCCGTTCCTAGCACATTTGCTGCGAAAGGAAAACTTGTTTTGTTAATATGTTTAACATCGTCCGCGATTCAGCTTTTATATTTTTGAGTTGCATCCTTGACAAGAGGAAGAAGTTGCAGGAAGCCAAGATAGGCGACTATATTGGATGATTAACATGTGATGTTTTCCTATCATATAATCCCTCAGCCCTATCATATAATTTGGAGACACACAAAAAGCAAATCAGTACGAGATGATTTTGACTCAACGGGCTTTGTTTGGCGAAGGTGGAGATGTATTTTTCCTTTGTGGCAATTGTTGTTTAATTACGGGATTATATCCACAAACATTTGTGTTTTCAGAAAAAGTCTGGTTCAGTTCGAAGTAGTTGTTTCAATTTTTTATAAGCATCCCATAGGATGTTGTTTTTGCTTCACTTAGCGTTCGAAGCGCGAACTTTGCTTCTCTCTTTCTCTTGTTTGATGCTTCTAACAAAATCCATTAACATGTATGTAAGATATCGCACAATGTTACAGATTTATTGAATTGTCTGCCTAAGCTGCATTCCAAACAGCAACAACATATTCTGGTATAAAACTTGTCAAAGGTTCCGCAGAACTGTCGTCGTTGTCAGTTTATGTCCGGCCATATTTTAAGTGTTTAAATCAATCATTGTTTGTGCTTGGCCCGAAGCGTTGTCGTCCCCAATGCTTCTTTCAACATTTTGTATTTTCCTGTAGCAGTCTTACCGGGTTTAATGCAGAAATTAAGATAGATACTCCCAGATAGGAATAAAGATAGAAGGAAATCGTAAACACAAGTAGGCATTATAGTCCCCACTTATGTTTACGATCATCAGCTATAACCGACTTATAAAGTATATACAAGATTTCGTGTGGTGGCGTTTAATTGAAGCTGCATGTACGGCACGCAAATTTCCATAAATTTTGAGTAAAACTTCTACAAATGGCTCGGTGGCTTTGTAGCATTACAAGTATTGGAGTACAAGTGTACATTGATATTTTACTTTTCCTATCCAATTTATCGTTTTAAAAATGTCGATGTTTGATGTGCAGTTACATACATGGTGTAATCAGATCCTTTTTCTTTATTAAAATTTAAACGAGACACCTATTTAGACCAACGGGATGGCTGTGGGACTCATAATTTTATAACTGTATGAGACTGGATAACTTCCCAGTTTGGAGTAAAGTGCGTAGAAGGGAATAATCAAAATTCCTGGCCACCCCGTAGTTCAGACCTGATATTTAACTTTGGAGAAGGCTTCAGCTCTTGCTTATACTAAACCATTGTAACATAAGGTGGAATATGTAAACCATACAGGACAATAATGCAATCATTAACTCTCCAAGAAATTCGTAAAAGCTATGAAAGAGTGTGTTTTAATGATTTTAATGATGTTTTTGCAATTGTTTGTCTGTCAATTAATCAATCAAATCAAATTAATCATCAAATCAATGTAATGCTAGAATTTTGAGTTTGAAAATAACCAAAACAACCTGTTAAGCGTGATTTTTCTCTGAGAAATCGAAAATTAAGATTTTTTCTTCTTTATAACTCAATTGGGGGACTGTTTATATAGAAGAAGATGATATAAAATACATTTCTTTTAATAACAAGAAAGCATTTTCTTCGGTAAAGTTGTTGCTACACATTTAATTGCAAAGTTTTAATGAAATGTTAAATGTATAAACAAAAAAAGGTTTTAAGAGTGCTTTTGAAAAAGCCGTTTATTAAAATTTCCTTGGCTAGATTTGACGCTTTCGATTACTAGATTTTAAGCTTTTGTAATGTCCTTGTAACGATAACATTTTAAGCCCCTTAAAAGAAGTGCTTAAAAGAAATATATAAATCAGATACAACATATTTTCTTATTGAATACATAGAGTGATACAAATAGGTAATAATTTTTTTAATTCATAGTTTGAATAATACATCGAAATTATCACTGCAACGACGTATAATTTCTTATTTTTGGACATCCTCCAAAATTGTTCACAATTTACGATAATATCGAGCTAAAGAAATAAGTTAATCGTTCGCAGTTTACCAGCTGCCGTTTTTCATTTCATCGTTCGGTTACGTTCCCAGGTTCGGATTTGTGAATCGAATGCAATTATATGAGCCGCAGACACCTGTTCCTGTTTTATGGACTCATTAGGCGAACTAATCACCTGCGTCGCCGGACGAGTAAGAGGATTTAGTGGAAGCATCACCAAAATGAGAAAAACGAACAAAGGAAACGCAAACCGTCGTGTAATCGGGACCTTACGAGGTACCCTTTGTAGTCGCCGATTGTCGAACCAATAGCCAGCTGACGAATTATTTTGCGATACGGGACAATTTAGTTATGGGAAAATTGTTGGAATCTCTTTATGTTCGGTTTTTAACGTTTTTATAGTTTGAAGATTCTGTACAGTGTTGGTTTTGTTAGGAAAAATTTTAACTTCTTACTACGTTCTAAGATTTTACATACACACGTGGTAACGAGAGGCTTCTCCTGAAGATTTTGCAGTTCGCGTTGGCTAGTATCCACGGGGGAATAACAATTCAGTCGCTGAAAATCTACGACCACCTGCTTACCAGCTATACAAGTGAACCTTCTAATTAATTTAGAAAAAGATTAAAAAGTTATTTAACTGCAAAAAATATTTTAATCTTTGCAGGAATGCTACGCTTGTAAAGTGTTTATATAATTTACGATTTGCGTTCTTAATGTTTAAAGTTAATGCATCCGAAATGTCGGGTTTTGAGTTATTTGTAGTTATACATTCTTTTTCTTTTTATGAAATTTGTGGTGGTCCTAACAAGGACCGATCTAGGCGAAACAGGACAAAATAATTTATTAATGTAAAAAATGTTCGAAATGTCCACCGTGAGCTCTAATACAGGCATCAATTCGGCGACGAAAGTTATTATGCACACGAGTAAAATTTACCATGTCTTCGCGAATGCGTTGAGCTGCAACATAAATGCGATTTCGCAGATCTTCGACATTTTCAATATCAGAGCGACGATCATATACCAAGCTTTTCATGTATCCCCACAGAAAAAGTCTAATGGATTTAGATCGGGACTACGAGGTGGCCATGGAGTACGACTTCCACGTCCAATCCATTGTGGAAATCTTTGCTTCAAAAATGCTTGAATTACTCGACTACTATGCGCGGGTGCTCCGTCATGCATAAACCACAATTGTTGCCGTATCGCTAGTGGATCTCATCCAAATACTCGGGTAATTCATCTCGGAGGAACTGTAAATAGGATTCTGTATTTAATCGTTGTGGGAGCACATGTGGTCCAAGTAGGCAATCACCTACTAAACCCGCCCAAACATTGACAGATATCCTAACTTGCGAGGCGCCTTGGTGTATCTCGTGTGGGTTTTCGTCTGCCCAGTGGTGAATATGATGGTAATTCAAAATACCATCTCTTGTAAACGTGGATTCGTCGGTAAAGAGAATTACTGACGCAAGACGTGGTTGACGAACTTCGGTGCGTTGAAACCACTCGCAGAAGGCTCTTGACTTCTGCGAGTTATTTGTAGTTACACATTCTTTTTCTTTTTATGAAATTTGTAGTGGTCCCAACAAGGACCGATCTAGGCGAAACAGGACAAAATAATTTATTAATGTAAAAAATGTTCGAAATGTCCACCGTGAGCTCTAATACAGGCATCAATTCGGCGACGAAAGTTATTATGCACACGAGTAAAATTTACGTTGAAACCACTCGCAGAAGGCAAGACGGCGAGGATAATCTAATTCCGTTAATCTTTGCACGCGCTGGATGTGATACGGATGAAGTAAATTATTTTTCAAAATTCGATGCACCGTCGTTTGGGACACATTTACTTGCTGGGCTAAAGTTGTAGTACTTATGCCTGGTTCCGCCTCAACGATGTTTAAAATATGCTCTTCTGCTTGCTGAACTCTACGTGATATATGACGGCGACGACCTTCGAAACGTGGAATTACTGATCCTGTTTCTCGAAGTCGATACACGGTTCTCACAATTGTCTCGGATGATGGATACCGCCGATTGGGAAACCGTTCCGCGTACAAATTTTCTGCCGCAAGACTATTTTGTCCTGTTTCGCCATAAATCAAAATCATATCGGTGTATTCGATATTCGTATAGGATGCCATTGCAATTGCGTGTAATGACGGTGAATGCTATGTGCATACTAAATGGATATCCGAACGCTGCTTCAGCGACTGCCGGTGATTCCCATATGTTAACTAAGACAGAGTCGGACTCGAATAAAGAAAAATCATTTTCTCGTTACTGCGTGCACATAGAACCATAATATTTTGTATTTAGGCATTACTCATGCGTTTCTTCCACCTAATTTTTTTTTTCGTACTATATCCGAATAAGACTGTATACATGGTTGAAATCCGAATATAGCTACCAAAGACTAATTGGACGCCGGTAAAAAGTAAGAAATCTAGTGACGGCTAGAAAGGTAGGGAACTTCATATAAAAGTTTTCGCTACATCGCTAGACAGAAGATAGAAAGTAGCCTTAAGAATATGCTTTTAGTTTCTCTCTATAAAGCAAAATAAAGATGCAAGACATCATCTCGTAATAGAGATCAAATTTCAGGTTCATAACAAACATAAAATGATTCAAACCATACACTGCATTTTATAAAACGGTGAAGATTATCATATAATACATATAAACGGTTCAAGCTTGAATTGGGAAATATTTCTGCCGCTATAGATTAATTCGCTACCTATTTCTTAATCCATGTTGCAAGCCTTTCCTCTAATGCTAGAGTCAGCGCACCACATCTGAAATAACTCCCCTTCAAAGTTTTTCAGCATGGGCTCACCACTTTACATTTCAATTTAGATACGAACCTCAAAAGATCTTGGCTGATTTAACAGAGGTTGTTGTCAAGGAGAAATTCTTATATCTTAAATTTAACTTCGTTACGAAAGGGCGTGATTTCATCTATGAAATAAATTCAATTTAACTTGAAATTTGCACATAAACACAATTAATTCGAATTGGGCTTATCAGGATTTGTCCGCATACGTCCGGATTTTTTGCATATCCGGGAATATCTAGCCAAGAATGATTTGCTCGTCCGGGGACGACACAATTGCCTGAGAAATACATCTGTATTGTCAGAAAAAACGTGCGACCTATAAACGGAAAACTTAATATCTTTTGTCATTGAATGAATAATAGATACTTAGGCAAAAATTGCATACAAATTTTATTTTTCTACGGAAGTAGCCCACAAAAGGATCTATAATGAAAGTGCAAACCTAGAACCTAAAAGGCTCACTTCTCAAAACATTTAATTTTACGGTATCTAACAACTATAATCTATTTTTTTTTTATTATTTAAAAAAAAACTAAAATTTTGGAAGAAAGAGTCTTGAGGTGGGTAATCTGCATCTAATACGCTTATATTCAATAAGAAGGTAAATCAAGGAGTTCAAAATTATCAAAGTATCTATATCATCAGTATAAAGAGCGAGAAGGCTCTGACAACTTAAGGAACTTAGCAAGCTATTAATTTATCTTAAAAGAAGTATTATCCCTAAAAGAGATCGTTGCGGAACACCAATATTAAGAGCGGTAGGGTTTAGCATCTGTGCAAATAGTTGAGCCGATCTAGCAAGTACCTTGTTAATTTATATAATAAAATTAAGGGATTAAAGCAATCAACTAACTGCAGATAGAAGACGGTGGTCGACAGCTTTAGTTATTTGATTGACGTAGTTATATAGGGCTGTATTTGTAGTTTTTTCTTTTTTCTTATATAATTCTTATATAATTTCTTATATAATTTCTTATATAATATGTGCTAGCTACCACAAAATTAATTAAATTGTTGAAGTCATTTGATATGCTTTTATTCTCGAAGTTTTCCTCAGATTCGTGATAACCGTTTATAACATTCAAAAATGACAACGATTTTGACAACAATTTTGTGGACTCCAGCTGATGTAGATGAATTGCCAAAGACTTAGAAGAATAAAATTACAATCGCCGCTCTTACGGCGATTAGTTTAGTTTAGGCGTTTCGTAAAAGTCTCAAAATATGACAATTATCTCTCAAAGAAAGATAGGTGCGGAGAATACTCAAAGCAACAATATACAGAGTATTCCGTTAAACAATACTAAGGCAATTCCTAAATGTTGGAAGTCAATATGATTGTGATGTGATGATATATTACGGCGTATAAATATTATTCGAAAAGTAATCACCATTACTATGATTTTTAGTTGTTTTTACTATGAAGAACTACAATTGATATTCACGTCAGTAACATCGTTATTATGTTTCAGCGATATGATGTCTTCGAAACAATCTTTTGTGACGAATAGCATTCGAGATAAATATGCGTTCCTTCGTGGTTAAATAACAAAACAATTCCTAGAAAATTCGGTCATCTTTCAATTTTCATGATTGACCCATCACTGAAGTAATCACTTCTTGGAAACGGAGTCGGGCCATTATTTCGGCAATAGCGGAGCGCGCAAGTTGGGTAATTATAACTTACGACGGCGGCCAGATCCTTTGGCGGTATGCGAAGCGATCCAATGCGGTCAAGCGATGGCGGCCGGTGCAGGCGAGGTGATCGACAATCGACGATAGATGGCGGGACTGTTGAGCGCGGCGCAATAAGTACGACGAACCAAAAAAGCAAAACAAAAGGTGGAAAGTCGTATACCTATAAAACCAGTTCCGTTTTATTAACATGTAATAAAAATCGGACTCTGTCAACCGCGTTATTGGCCACTAATTGCATTACGCATGTATAAACGCACGATTGTTACATACCGGTGTTACCAAATAAGTAAAGCAATATTTCTTGCATGTTTTAACAAAATGTATGAGCACATGTAGAATGTAATGTAAAGATTTTCGCATGCTGTGCGAAGAAATCGTTGTTTTTCGATCAAATTGCACGCCTATATTTTGTTATTAGTTTAATCGTTGATAGCAGTAATAGGAATAAAGTTTCTATCAATTATCTGATGTTGTAATATTGGTTTTTCTCTCTGGATCAGATGTTTTGCCTTACCATACACATCCCTAATCATCAGCGAGTTTAGTGCAGAAGATAGCCTCTGCCATCAGCGATGCAAGAAGAAAAGTACGGAAAAGTTGGATACACTGGATCAAGATCAGCTCCCATGTTTTATTTTTTTCGCCAGAAACTGCTGTACAATGAAGGCAGTACAGCCATGACGGAAAACCAATTCTTTCTTGCGCCCATTCTCTGCGTTCATTCTTCCGCATATATTTCTTTAGCGTCCTTAGCATGTCAGGATAACACTCTTTGTGGATGATTCAGACAATATCGAGGACACAGATCAATAAGGGCTTTGTTTGGCCGCGGTGAAGGTGGATCCTTCCTTTGTGATGATTGTTCCTCAACTCGGCCTCCGGCACCTGTGACAAACTGAACTAGATTCTTTTTGTAACAAAATCGTCACAGGAAAAAAATTAGTCTTTCTTCTAGCCAACTTTGTATAAAAACGAGAAAACATTACCAATATCTCCATTGATGCATATCCTGATAATTCGTAAGTGTAAGTAAGTCACCTCAAGTGTACTTGAGGTGAGATTGACATAACTTTCTGAGTTGCCGGAAATGCCGATAACACCAAAAGTATTGTTTATAAAAAAAATAAAGATCGGCCCTAGTTTTTGTCGTTGAAAAAGTCTAGAAACAAAATTTTGGAAATAATAAATGTGAATTTCGAAAGATTACCTTCAAAATTAACAGCAAATGGGCTTGATCGGCTACCCGTTCCGTTTCAAAAGAGCCCACCCTAAGCCGTACCTAGTATATTCCACCTCAATTCGGCTCAATCCGTTCGCGTTGTACCATATAGAATACCTATTTTTATCCTCAAATAACATCTGCGAGGTATAAACAACAATGCCCCTAAGTACCACCATATATTGTGCAATCGATTCAATTACCGTGAAACTGGCAGACATTAAACTGTCATTACTCGTTCAAGTGGCTGCCTGCTGATAGCAATCAAAGCGGAAATTTACGCATCCTGCAAGATCGTAAAAGTTAAACAGCCGGCCTCTTATTAATTAACGCAATCAATGCCTATGATTTACCGATCGCTAAAATTGCGATAAACATAAAACGTCCTGACAAACGAATTAATTGCGTACTAAGCACTATTAAATACGGGAAATGCCAATCCTATGCATATTTCAAGGCTTCCTAGGAGGAAATTCCATTTCATTCGTATGTGTGTATAAAATTCGAAATGAATCGTTTTTAATTGCAGTATACGGGGTATATTGAAAAGCGAAGACGATAATTAATTAATTGATAATTAATTAATTATAATTAATTAATTAATTAATTAATTAATTATAATTTTATTATTAATGTTTCTAATCGTTACCATATAAATGCATTTTTATAAATATTCAACTTCAATGACTTTATGTAGCTAAACGTACATTTCCTTTCATCATTTTCATTCATTACAATCATTTTTGTTTCCAAGATTCCACATGGACTAAAAAAAGAAGAGTTTACTTAATTTCCATGGGGCTTCAAAGCCGAAGTGAGGTACAGACGATACCAGCGCCGCAAATCGATTTGTCGCGGTTACTGTGAGAATCACCGACAGCCTCTTCTCGTTCGATCGTTCTGCAAAACGTACTTGCCTCCATGCAGTAGCAAAAGGACTGAATCGCCTTGACTAATATGTTAATTAGAATCCATGTTCGGCGACGCCGGATTGCGGTTATTTTCTAGCCTGGAACTGTTTGTAAAATTAGCGAATGCGAGATAATAAATAAGACGAGAGTAAGTGCTATTGGAAAGGAGATTATAGAATAAGGTGTGCATTAAATATTTATTATCGGAAATAAATAAAAAAAAAAATGGATATATGGGAAAACCGAAAAAGGTGTTGGGATAGATATTTCTTATTATTTTGAGCTAAAATTAGGCAATGCGAGTTTTCTTCGGAAATTACCTTTTTACATCTAATTATACAATGGGATCCCAAAATATACCCTCCTTACCTGAGTTAAGCTAGGTTTTAAGTGGCTGAAGCTAATGTTAAAAAAATAGGTCGCTTTTTTCTTTCTTTTAGATAGAATCTCCTGTAAATTTTGATATTTTTGAAAGGATAAAAAAAGGACGATAATTACAACAATTGGCGAGGTGTCAAATTAACATTTTAATATCATTGTTATAATATACGGCAGCTTTTATTTTGTCGTTCTTTATTCTCGGTATTGATTTTTTTTTATTTTCTACCTATTTTATTAATGGTTGTTATTTATTCGCTCCAGCTTTAAATGATTGCAGAAAAATTTACATTTTACAATTTACTATGATATACAGTCTTATTCGGATATAGTACGAAAAAAAAAATTAGGTGAAAGAAACGCATGAGTAATGCCTAAATACAAAATATTATGGTTCTATGTGCACGTAGTAACGAGAAAATGATTTTTCTTTATTCGAGTCCGACTCTGTCTTAGTTAACATATGGGAATCTCCGGCAGTCGCTGAAGCAGCGTTCGGATATCCATTTAGTATGCACATAGCATTCACCGTCATTACACGCAATTGCAATGGCATCCTATACGAATATCGAATACACCGATATGATTTTGATTTATGGCGAAACAGGACAAAATAGTCTTGCGGCAGAAAATTTGTACGCGGAACGGTTTCCCAATCGGCGGCATCCATCATCCGAGACAATTGTGAGAACCGTGTATCGACTTCGAGAAACAGGATCAGTAATTCCACGTTTCGAAGGTCGTGGCCGTCATATATCACGTAGAGTTCAGCAAGCAGAAGAGCATATTTTAAACATCGTTGAGGCGGAAGCAGGCATAAGTACTACAACTTTAGCCCAGCAAGTAAATGTGTCCCAAACGACGGTGCATCGAATTTTGAAAAATAATTTACTTCATCCGTATCACATCCAGCGCGTGCAAAGATTAACGGAATTAGATTATCCTCGCCGTCTTGCCTTCTGCGAGTGGTTTCAACGCACCGAAGTTCGTCAACCACGTCTTGCGTCAGTAATTCTCTTTACCGACGAATCCACGTTTACAAGAGATGGTATTTTGAATTACCATAATATTCACCACTGGGCAGACGAAAACCCACACGAGATACACCAAGGCGCCTCGCAAGTTAGGATATCTGTCAATGTTTGGGCGGGTTTAGTAGGCGATCACCTACTTGGACCACATGTGCTCCCACAACGATTAAATACAGAATCCTATTTACAGTTCCTCCGAGATGAATTACCCGAGTATTTGGATGAGATACCACTAGCGATACGGCAACAATTGTGGTTTATGCATGACGGAGCATCCGCGCATAGTAGTCGAGTAATTCAAGCATTTTTGAACCAAAGATTTCCACAATGGATTGGACGTGGAAGTCGTACTCCATGGCCACCTCGTAGTCCCGATCTAAATCCATTAGACTTTTTTCTGTGGGGATACATGAAAAGCTTGGTATATGATCGTCGCCCTGATATTGAAAATGTCGAAGATCTGCGAAATCGCATTTATGTTGCAGCTCAACGCATTCGCGAAGACATGGTAAATTTTACTCGTGAGCATAATAACTTTCGTCGCCGAATTGATGCCTGTATTAGAGCTCACGGTGGACATTTCGAACATTTTTTACATTAATAAATTATTTTGTCCTGTTTCGCCTAGATCCGTCCTTGTTAGGACCACCACAAATTTCATAAAAAGAAAAAGAATGTATAACTACAAATAACTCAAAACCCGACATTTCGGATGCATTAACTTTAAACGTTAAGAACGCAAATCATATGGTTATCGGCATATTCAATGTAAACACATAAACACTTTGACATCAGCTGTACGACAGACTAATGCATTTCAATAGACTATTCACTATTCATAGCATCTACATTGCTTTATCGCTTTTTATTTGCATCCGGGTTAACTTTGATTCATCAGCGGTATTTGTATAATATAGGAGAAACAAAGATATGGACCGGCTTTACCTGCATTTTGGGCCCTAAAATTTGAACAAAATGTATATGTTACAAATAAATTTCTTTTTAAATTTTCAGTAACACATTGATAGGTAGTCTTCAGATTTCGGTAGCTTAAGTGCTATTTACAGGTAACCATTTATATACTGATATGATGTCCAACGTTTCTTTCTTGTAATTCCACGCTTTTCCATGAAAATTTAATGCTTTCTCACTTTCTTGGGAAAATGGAAAAAAATCTATATATCTATAACTAACGATTCTTCTTGCTTTTATTTTTTCGTAGATTTTCCTATTTGCATTTTCCAGTCGAATTCCTTTAATCATCCTTTTCTCGAACTTTAGTTTTACATATGATGTTTGAATGAAATTCATCGGGATTGTAAGAAACGTGTTAACGGAGATAATAGTATAAAAATGAAATTAATAATAAGGATTAGTAAGATCAGTGGTAAAAGGTTCATACTTCATAGCACACAGGGGGCATTTACGGGCCATCAATTATTATTATTACGCCAGTACTCATTGAACATTTTAAATGTTCACTATCACCATTCGCCGCGAAACGAGGAATCAAACTGCGTTATTAGTCTTTAATAATCATTTAATTAATTATGTAAAATTAGTCGAAATCGAACTAAATCCGCTTTGACTTCAAATCATTTTGATTTGAAAATCGTAAACGTAACGGGAATTAATGGAAGGTATAAGAACCTGCTTTTAAATTCTTTGATACTTTGTATCGCTAGTTCAAAATTATCAAATGTGTCCTAATGAATAACGATCTCTTTCTTCAAAATTTCTTGTGTTCAAATTGACAGTTTGCATTGATGTCGAATTTACTTAAATTAGTCATGTAGCTGATAAAGTTGAGGACCCTGTTACAATTGAGTATTGTATAAAATCGATGTAACCGATTTTAAACATAATTTATAAAATAGATGCTAATTTTACGTTTCCAGGCAACAAAAGTTTTAAGAATTAATAAGAATAAGAAAGAACAGGGAGTTGATTTGTATTGGAATTAGGCCTTACGATGCTTGCAGCAATGCCATCAATTTCCTTCCTTTCTTTCCTTTTGGACTGGTCATCAAGTTTTGTGCTAGTTTTGTCGAAAATAACGAGAGAAGCAACATTTTTAATGAAGATTATTCTGTTTTCTTTTAATATATTTCTGTATGCGTTCAAAGCAATTCTTAAATTATTTTTTCGACTCTAAAGATGGTCTCCGAAAAATTCGAAGGCTCAAACAGCTTAGTGAGATAATAAAAATCGCTGTCCATGCATCTTCTGTTTGACATTCGGGAATTAAAAGAAGTTGTTAGGCAATAAATCAGGTGAATACTCGCAATGATGTCTTTCTTATTCGAATTCTCAGATGTTTGATGTGCTGTGGAAGAGGTGGCATTGCCATTTCTTTAAACGCTCACTGTAAACAAACTAATCGTCTGAGATTTTCGTATTGTCCTTCAAAAATTTACAAATATCAAATTTTAGAGAAGTTGTAATGACAAGTCTCAATCTTGTAGTTCGGACTACGTTGCAATTGATGCTTCAAGATGATGTAGCTAACATGTTAACAAAAGTATAAAAATATTGCACTTTGTTGGCTATTATAATTTATCAGCCAGACGTGTTGAGAGTGTGTATTATGTCGAAAAAGTAGCTTTAGTTGCTATGAGTGTAAAGCGTGGTTAAACTACCCAAAGGTTTGTTGCAAAGTTGTTTTGTGAACAATGTGCATACTTAATCTCGTTAAGAGGGAGTGGAGCGGAAGACAATCTTTAAGTTTAAGTTACTAATGGGTTTTAGTAATATATAAGTCTATATTAAAAAGTAAATAAGTAAGAATGTTCAATCATTCGGTCACTAGTTGATGATGAGGACCATTCGTGTCTGTCCCGGAATAATACTTATATGACTATATAGTAAATTAAATTTGTGTGGTACGGAAGGTGCCGATACTTATGTGTTATTTAAGTAAGAATGTATTCAACTGTACAATTCTCCGAATTTTTAATTAATAACCTTTCAGTGTACATCACTGTTTGTTGCCTTACTTACTTATAAGAGAGGCGTACGTATCATAAGAATTTACACGTACTCGCATGCATGCATATACGCATCTTATGCTTTATAATTAGTTCAATTCACAAGAACAATATTCTCGTGTATAACTCAGCTAATGAAGGCATCAAACCTCAGGCCACCTCGTTAATGAATGGTTCTACGCTTTTACCGTTTTAATGGAGGAATTCATCTAGAAAACGTTTCCTACCATTCCTACCGAGGATGATTATTAGATGATGCACGTTTCTGGTTGATTGCCCACAGCAACAATTCCATTCCAGCTACAGCGATTTCGTCGAGTTGGACGTTTAATAGCCGTTCCTCTCGGGCAACATGTAATGGGGGAGTTTTCAAAGAGCGCTTTCTAGGCTCTAATCAACAATAACAACAATAAAACAATTGTTAAATAATACTCTTGGCGACTGACTCTATAACATGGTTGGACGAGAACATCTTTATAAATGTTCCCGCTGATATTGCCTATCCGAGACATATACATACTGTTTCAATTTTAAGGTATGATAAAGTTTTATTCTGTTGGGCTTTATTAAATTGCGACAGAAAGTTTCTATCACAATTTAATAACGCATTTACATTTACGTACTGTTGGAATAAGCTCACGTATAATAGCTTATATAACAGTAATTCGTGTATTGCTTAAACCGCATATATATTATCGTATAAAACAGTAAAATTACAAATTAGAATATGCCAAAATAGTTTCTTACTAAACGCAGTGATCAGTTGAAAACAGCTAATATACAGGGTTACCTGTAAATAGCACGTAAGCTACCGAAATCTGAAGACTACCTATCAATGTGTTACTGAAAATTTAAAAAGAAATTTATTTGTAACATATACATTTTGTTCAAATTTTAGGGCCCAAAATGCAGGTAAAGCCGGTCCATATCTTTGTTTCTCCTATATTATACAAATACCGCTGATGAATCAAAGTTAACTCAGATGCAAATAAAAATCGATAAAGCATTGTAGATGCTATGAATAGTGAATAGTCTATTGAAATGCATTAGTCTGTCGTACAGCTGATGTCGAAGTGTTTACGTGTTTACATTGAATATGCCGATAACCATATGATTTGCGTTCTTAATGTTTAAAGTTAATGCATCCGAAATGTCGGGTTTTGAGTTATTTGTAGTTATACATTCTTTTTCTTTTTATGAAATTTGTGGTGGTCCTAACAAGGACCCATCTAGGCGAAACAGGACAAAATAATTTATTAATGTAAAAAATGTTCGAAATGTCCACCATGAGCTCTAATACAGGCATCAATTCGGCGACGAAAGTTATTATGCACACGAGTAAAATTTACCATGAAACCACTCGCAGAAGGTAAGACGGCGAGGATAATCTAATTCCGTTAATCTTTGCACGCGCTGGATGTGATACGGATGAAGTAAATTATTTTTCAAAATTCGATGCACCGTCGTTTGGGACACATTTACTTGCTGGGCTAAAGTTGTAGTACTTATACCTGGTACGCCTGGCACCCTCAACGATGTTTAAAATATGCTCTTCTGCTTGCTGAACTCTACGTGATATATGACGGCCACGACCTTCGAAACGTGGAATTACTGATCCTGTTTCTCGAAGTCGATACACGGTTCTCACAATTTTCTCGGATGATGGATGCCGCCGATTGGGAAACCGTGCCGCGTACAAATTTTCTGCCGCAAGACTATTTTGTCCTGTTTCGCCATAAATCAAAATCATATCGGTGTATTCGATATTCGTATAGGATGCCATTGCAATTGCGTGTAATGACGGTGAATGCTATGTGCATACTAAATGGATATCCGAACGCTGCTTCAGCGACTGCCGGTGATTCCCATATGTTAACTAAGACAGAGCCGGACTCGAATAAAGAAGAAATTTTCTCGTTACTACGTGCACATAGAACCATAATATTTTGTATTTAGGCATTACTCATGCGTTTCTTTCACCTACTTTTTTTTTTCGTACTATATCCGAATAAGACTGTATAGTATTAAGAGTACGTAGACTTGCGTTCTTTGCGTTCTCGAAAGTATTCTGGGTAAATATAAATATATGAATAAATTCTTTTGTGTTTGATGCCATGTTCCTTTAATTTTTTTTTTTATTCTAAATTGTACTTTACAATAAAGTCTACTTTTTCGGCTAGATTTTCTTCTAAACTATTTAAATTAGCCCCCGTAATTTTTTCAAAATGTCACTCCAGAACGGACTTATATATCTAACGAAACCGGCCATTTACTCCAAATTGCTTTTATTTCTTATTATAACTAAGCGAAGTTCATTCTTTCTTAATTTTTGCCATTCTTCTTGCATCAATCCACGATAAAATCGACTCTACTCCTAACTCTTCTCCGATTTTCTCCTTTTTTAATTTATCCTTTCGATCCTTTAACCGCTCATAAATATTTCATCTCCAACGCTTGCATTCTACTCTTAGTTTGATTATTTAAGATCCAACTTTCACTGCCGTATGTCAGTATAGGTTTAAATATTGTGTTAAACACAGTTATTTTTGTCTTCTTTGAAATTTCCTTCTTTTTTATAGAAGCGTTGTTCAATGCATAATATAATTTTATACCACTTTCAATTCCGTTATTAATTTCTGTTTCCTCTTTACCTTCATGATGTATATTTATTTCGAGATATTTGAATATTTCTACTTGTTCTAAAACCTTTCCATCTACATAAATTATCATCTTCGCATCGTGTTTCCCTATTGACATGACTTTAGTCTTCTCTGTATTTATCTTCATATTTCTCTTTTTTAAAGCTGTTTCCCAAATATTCAAGTTTGCTTGCAGATGCTTTACATTCATCGCGTACACTACCAAGTCGTCGGCAAAGGCTCTTTCCGCGACTTCCACCATCCTCATGTTTTTATACCCTATTTGTAGTTTCTTTGTTTGCTCTTTAATCTCTTTCAAAATGTCATCAAGTATTATATTAAAGAATGTAGGACTAAGTAGTCCCCCTTGTCGCAGACCTTCCTTAGATCTGCGACTCTTCCGACTAATTCTTCCGACTGCATTCCACCCATTCTTACATAATTTCTGGTTTTGTTATATGTACTAGCAATTGCGTTTTTAGTTTGCTATTTAATCCTTTTTTACTAAGGCTTTTCCGTATCAACTTTCGTGGTATACAGTCAAAGCCGTCTTTATGTCTATAAAGGCTACATATGTATATATTATCATCACTTGTGTTTTCTTTTCTACCAATTGTTTCAATATGAATATATTATCTTGTACTCCTCTACCCTTCCTAAAACCACACTGTGGCTCTTCCAGTTGAACTGCAGTTGTTACTTTCAATCTTTTCTCAAGAATTCCCTCGTATATCTTTAGCATAGTCTGTAGTATCAGAATCAATATTATTTATAAACATTCTTTGCGTTATATAAGTTCTTTCCTGTAACGGTTAAAATTTAATAAATGTACCTGCGTTATTACGCTCTAATGCTTTCTAATCTATGTAACTTGCAAGATCCTTTCTATTTTTTTTTTTCGTTGTTCAATATGCATAGGTAATTCGTTTTTAAAGCCTTGTTTGAGGGGTCTGTTCAAATAATTGTTTCGGTCAATTAATTTGGATATCATCGACAATTACTTTACCGTCAATATCTACATTCTAGATACCCAACGCTAATCTAAATTGTGTGCTGCAAATATTGCATGTACACATAGCTTTTTAGTAGTATTTCTGCTTTTCCTAAACAACACTAATTAACCATTGTTATAAGCTTGGCACACCCGTCACTACCTAAGGAATCAGAACAAATGCAAGGGACTAAATCACGTACTCGAATACTGCGGCACTGGAACAGTTCACTATTATCCTTTACCCCAAACACTTTTCTAAAATGGCACGCACGTTTTCATGTCTAAGCTATCACCTCCAGCAGCATTACTGAATTAACTAACTAAGCCAAGAAGTAACCTATTTATACAAAATATCGTCACGGTTAACTGACCGCGGTCACCCTATTGTTAATAAAGAGAATGTTTTTGTTTTTATAAATTTTCATCCCTTCCTAACGATTTAACTGTACACTGCTGTTCTCGTTCTTAACTAAATATACATTGTTAATATTACGTCTGTTTTCAACCATATCCAGGACAGCACTGGGTTTCTCAAATCTTCTAGATTTAAGATGAGCCAGGTGCTTTTTATGTCTTATTCTGATTAATAGAGAATGGCGGAATTATTCCTTTTCTGCAGCGCCTACATAGACGCGTGTCTATTCGCCTTATGAGAATCGATTCGTGTTGCCTATGCCTATGTTTGGCGTATTTAGTCGATTATGACCAGGATGGAGGAGTTGAATTTCGATACGCAAACACATTCCATTATTATCAGTATTTTCAGTTGTACGAATTGTAACAACCCAAGGAATTTTTTTAAACTTGAAAAAGAACGTCCCCCCTACCTCCCTGCCCAAAATGAAAAGAAATAATCAAATGTCCCTTATTTTTTTTTTACTATTTCGTAATTTTAATTTTATCGTCTCGATTTGATTGTATTTTCTGTGTAAGTATAAAATTTAAGATTTTACACAATATGTACTAATTTTTGAAACGTATAATTAACTGAAAAAGTATTACCGTGGCCGTGTAAACACGGCAAAATATCGTTTTTCATTTACTCAACCGGGCCTTTAGACACAACCGCGAATAAGTAAGTTATCAGGAGATCAGGAAAGCACGGGGATATATTTCGGATACGATTTAACTAACTTCTAACAGATGGCGCCAATATAATTTAACAGATAATAAAAAAAATTATTACCGAAATAAAAATAAATTGCAAACTAAATACGGCCAAATATAGTTTTTCATTTACTAAAAATCAACCTGGTGAATAAAATCACGAATAAGTCATTATTATTATATTAAATTATAAATTAAATAAGAAAATTATCCGGTAATATTTCGGACGGCCATCTACTGGTAAAATGCCGAACTACACTCGAATGTTCCCGCGGAACCGTGAATGGGCAAGTTATCGGGAGATCAGGAAATCATGGGGATATATATATTACATTTGGCGGGCTACTATTAAAAATTCGATGATGTAATCGATGACGGCGCTATCCTCCGGAATTTCAACTAATAGATGGCGCCATTATTAATGAATAAAAACCCGGGAAAATATCCTTTTTCGTTTACTTAACGATCCGGCAATTAATATTGCATTTGCGGAATGCCCAAACCGAAGAAAACATTTCATCTGGAGCCGCCACCAATATTACCCGATATAGAAGAACAGCTTCGAGATTACATTATATTCATAGAAAAACTTCCCGTACATGAATATGAACGTAACCTAGAATATTGGACGCGAGATATAAAGACATTACTGCAAGGGACCAAAGTTTCGTCAATATTTATGGTTTAGGTTTCGAGAGATCCCACCGCAGGGAAGATTTTAGAATTTAAATCCTAAAGAAATTCCTGTTGTAAGTGCCGGCGCCTTAAAGAAGAGGATTTGGTATCGGAACTTTTATCTGTAGCACCGGGACTTGATGAAGGTTTATATTTTAAGCCGGATGGAGTTACAATAACTGACGAACCAGATGTTGTCGACTCGAGTTTTAATACTAATTCTATGGATACTGTTATTAGTGTTATATATGATCTTGTTAATCGAGAAAAGAATATGTGTCGGGTAAGTTTTTATCTGGTACGAATCTTAATTTTTCTTTACAAAATTGACATATACGTTTATTTAGACATCCGGGGAAGCCCCAGTTGCGTAGCGAAAGGTCTAATCTATGAAAACGATGAATCTTTTATCACTGCCGAAGAAGAAGACGTGCTTCCAAAAGAAGTACCGCATGTTAAAAATTACCGAACCCTCTCGTATGATCAGCGAAGACCCTCGATGGGCTGTAATGTTAGATTGCGGCAAACCGGTTACTGATTTCTACGAACGTATCCCGGAGATGTTTGAATTGGTTTACAAGTTTGAATTGGATACATTTCAAAAGCAAGCTACAATCTCCAATCGGAGGAACACAATCGTGTATTTGTAGCAGCACATACTTCTGGTGGAAAAACAGTCGTAGCCGAATATGCCATCGCTTTATCGTTGAAGCATACGACGAGAACAATTTACGCATCCCCAATTAAAGCTGTGTCGAATCAAAAGTACCGCGACTTCAAACGTACCTTCAAGGATGTTGGGTTGATAACGGGTGATTTTCGAATTAACCAAACTGCTGGTTGTCTTATTACGATTATGGAAATTCTACGATCGATGTTGTTTAACGGCAGCGATGTTGCTAGGGACTTGGAATTTGTGATATTCGATGAAGTTCATTATATCGACGATAAGGAAAGGGGTCACGTTTGGGAGCGAGTGTTGATTTTGTTACCGGCTCCTGTAACTGCCTTCGTACCGAATTCTGCGAAAATTATCTTTTTGGCGGCCATATTTCTTTTGTAGACATCCGATTGCAAAAATCGACATTGATAAGTCACTTTACCCTCACGTATGTGAAACCTGAATTCAATAAAATACTCGCAAACGTTAAAAGTTTCAATAACGACGCTATTTACCTATGCAATAAATCTGTTCGGGTTATTTAACGCTATTTTAGCATTTAGCATTGTATTAGTTTAGGTAAATACGTTATTTGCGTTTGGTTACTCATATCCACTTGAGTTAACCTTAATCTTCTCAATTTCCGGCGTTTATGGCACATCGCCATAAACCTATTAGGTGATAGATTGTAAACCGAAATTACTTGAATTGTTTGAGAATATCAATAAAACCTAAATTAGTTTATTAGCCTGAAATTTTCCAAAGGCACTTAAACTGCAAGTAATTTCGGTGACGAACACATTTTCATCCCTACTATTGTACTAGTTAGTTGCGGGGACACTTATATATAAGGGTTGCAGTAGATTGTAAAAGAGAGTCCTCTTAACATGTAGTAACACCAAGAAATGTAATGAAATGTTATCTTAGCTACGTTCAAAATAAAGTACCAAACAGTAAAATGACAAGGTTTTACTAATAATCTGATAAGTGCAAAAAACTCCAGCGCACATTACAAAACAAATGCTTTCGGTTGAATCCCGATGCTTAACAACTTCGGACTGCGATATGTATTACACATAACACGCAGCATAAAAGGGCGAGACGTGCCGACATGTAACGAAGCAGCATTGTATCCCCATATTCGTGCCTGCAAATATTTTGTAATAATTATTTCTACGTACATGTTTTCTAACGTATCACATTTCATCGACGAAATCCAATATATATTATTAAGTGTTAATTTTGTTGATAGTTAAAGGTGCCCCAACTTGACAAAAATTGCAGGAAATTATTCTGGCCCAGCCAAACTGATCATTAGAAGTAAAAGAGAGTGGTCTAATAAGGATTATTCCAAAAGGAGTGTTAAAGTTTCCAACAAGACAACTGATACGAAGCTGTATATCTGCCGCTGGTTTAGGCCGAATAGTATTGAACGAGAGCAATGTGAATCCTGTAAAATATGAGGACAGTTTGCTGTCTAGATGCACGGAATAAACTAGTTTCCAACAACGTAACACACGTTATGTCTACAACATGGAGACGGTTTGCCGATTATTATTGTAGAGAGCGACTGATGACTAGAGAGGACAAAGGCAGTTGGTATTATTCCTTTTTTGCTGCGACTAGATAGACTCGTGTCTATTCGCCTCATCAGAATGGATTCGTATTATCTACTGGTGTCCCCGAGAGTCGATAAAACACGAGCTTGTCTAGTCTTTGCAAAAAAGTAATAATATATAATAATAATAATAATAAATAATTTCATCCGCCTCTGTCCTCTCTACTGATTAATTTTTTTGTTTGTCATCTCATACAATCTCTATATGATATTTTATAAATTCTTGATTTTTCTATGTTATCTATTTTTGTCTTTCGGATTTCCTAAAAGGTTTTTGACGTTGTTAATTGAAGAATATACACTTCTGTGATCAATTTCATATCTTATTATGTTTTCTAATAGTATTATAGGCTATCTCTTCAGAAAATTCGTTAACTAATTCCAGAAATGTTGATAATTTCTTTGATTTCGATACCGGTCTTTAGTTAAGGGAAAATTAAGCAAAAAATTTGTGTTCCCATGAATCTATTGTTACTAATAACAATAATTCATCCCACAAGGTTCCAATCATTCATCATTATATCAAAATACAAACCAACAAGGGTTGGCAATCGTATAGATACAACCGACTTGATGTAAACATCATTAAAGCATATGTAGCGTTACCATCTTATAGCTACAACTACGTTCTATATGTATATTACGTTGGAAATTACCACAAAATACCATAGCTACATATTAAAAATTACATACTTACCGTATTCAATGAAACAGCCACTGTTATTTCACTTGATACCGTATGAAAGCACAGCTCTAATGTATGTACTTGCACTCTTACAGTAAGTATAAAAAGGTCTACAAGTATATGTTATTCCAGTATTTATAAAGATTCGATAGAGCATGAACAGAAGAAAACTAAATACCTTTCGTTTAAAGTCAATGGCAATTATCGGGTCGAGATAAACTGGCCTCGCGAGAAGGGATGGTATCCCTGAGAAATTTCTATCGATCGCTCTTCTATATTAGAAAAAACAAATTTTCTTGTAGCAGCTCCATTCTTCCATTCGCAAGGACTAACATCATCAGACTGACGAATATACTCTCTCCAAGCCAACTAATGGGCCACTGAATCTATTTTATTAAATTTTTGCTTTGTTTGTATAATTACCTATCATTTATTAATCTGTTATTGGGCACCCGTTGAACAATAAATCTACATTGTTATTGTTATTAAAGCTAAAATGTTCAATTTCTGAATTAGCTATTTGGGTATTACTTTCAAAGGATAATCTTTTGCTATATCTTTCGAATGCCGTTCTTTATGTTACAGCCTACCAATTATGCACAATTTGTCACTAGCTTCCTTATTGCGTTGCAATAATAATATCCTATTCATTATTACGTGATTTACATTCTATTTTACTAAAGCTTTCTTTTCGGCACGTTCATTTACCCATTCATGTTTTCTGTGCTTATTTATATTCTACCGCATTCGTTTGAAAAGAATTACCATTAACGTATGTATAGCTATTAATATGGAATAGGCATTTGGTATGTATTCGAGAGACGAGACAAGTCTTAAAGGGACCATATGCTTCTCTAGCGCGGCCGCATTAGGGGTTGTGTTGCATTTTTTCTCGGAAAATCAAGATTAGCTCGCGTAGGTTTCTTTCGAAAATATACGATGTGGGCTTTTATGGCGAAGCACGAAGACTAGCTTGAAACGTTTTTGGTTAGGCCATTTAACGTATGTACGAATCCGTTCTTCTTCGTTCGAGAAGATTAGTTTCAAAGAAAGACGTAATCCCGAAATGTGTGCAATAAATATCGTCGAGGACAGAGGAGAAATACCGGGAATACTCGTAAATTTTATCGTTCGACGATAATACAGCCATATGGCGTTACTCTTACAGGAGATATTTAGGTTTAGGCAGAGGTACATAGTGATGTACTCTTACGAATCATTTAATAGTGTACTTCTAGATTTTTATACTAACTGTTTAATAATAATAATAATTGTTATTATTATTAGCCAACAGGCTTAAGCCCTATAATAAGATACAACAATTAATACGGATCATAGAAAAAATAAGTAAGTAAAAATAGAAACCTACGGATACAAAACTTTCCTTCTTCCTACCTGAATAGGTCACATCTTCTAGCTACCTTATAAAGCGTGTAACTAGCAGCTCGTCACATAATATTTCTCCTTGCAAAACGAAGAGTGAAATAAGTATCGAACCTTGAATTAAATCGTGACACTAGAAAGTCTATCCGCTAAAATAAGAAGGGACAGTCGATGTCATCCGTAACAGTTTCTGTAAAAATCTTTCACAAACACTATCCCTTCTCATACTCAAAGCTACTATGCTATGCTTTTTCGGAAATGCATCCTGCGGAGTACCGCTCTCAAGATATGTTCCATCAATCTTATATGAGAGCTATTTTAGCAATCTTTGATGGATACGATTCAGACTCAGACAATCACAGGTATATAGGGAATATCAGACCAGAACAGCATATTCTGGTTTGCTTAGTACAAAAGCGTAGTATAAGGAATTTAATAAGGTTGTATTCTTAAAATATTTGGAGACGAGCATAATAAAACCAAGAGATTTTGTGGTTTCAGAATAGATGTTGTTAATATGCGATTTAAAGGCGAGAGTGGTATCAAAAAGTACGTCCAAGTCTCTAAATTCAAGACTACGTGATAAATTAGCACCACCGATCTGGTAGGGGAATATAAAGGTGAAGAGGAACGGGAATACGTAATTATGCAACATTTAGTTTGATCTTGAAACGTTTGCACCGTTCTACTAGTACATCAAGTCCACTCTGAAGATATTCTGTGACATCAACTGAAGATATTCATATTATCATCGAGAAGATTTTAATATTATCTGCGTAAGCAAGAGTCAGAAGTTTTATGTTCTGGAGCAGATCATTAATATAAATTACAAACAATAATGGTCCCAAATTCGAATCCTGGGGAACACCAGAAATAAGAGCAAAATTATTACGATTTTAAGAGAACCAAAAGAGCTCAGCTTCAATAACAGCAACTCATGTTTGATCATGTCTAAAATCTCACTGATAAATTGCGATAATGTTGCCAAATTCGTAACCGTAGATCTAATAGAGATGAAGCCGTGTCGATTTGGTGCAATAAAAGAGCGAGTGCTTTTATAAACGGCAGTATACAAGACCTTCTCCTAAAGTTTTGCAAACTTGGATATTATCGAATTAGGCCTGCAATTAGATAGAATTTCACGGTTAATTTTTAATTTACAAGAATGAAAAAGAACAGGAAGAAATAGAAAGACTAATGAAAGACTGCTAGGAAAAGTAGCCATTAATGAAATTAGTTCATCTTCAGTGACCCGAGAAAATAAGTAAGGCAACGAATTCTAGTCAGCAACGGTCAGCCACTAAACGTCATCCCCTGAGTTAAAAACTGAAGAAAATATATTTGCCAAAGCATTAACAATATCATTAAGATCACGTAGCTTGCCCGGTATCCTTATGGAACGTCTTTTTGCGTAAAGAAACTTCCATAAATGAGAAGGTGAAGTTTTTATGGAATCTTCGGTATTAGTTAGCTAACGAACCTAGCTATTTATTTGTGCTTCGATTAACCTTCTGATTCGCTTAAATTCGTTATAATACGTTATAGTTTTAGTTGTAATCCATTTATGGTGGTAACAGTTTTTGGTTTTTAGATTATGTGTGATATCTGGCGTAAACCACGGTTAGGATGTATTTGAGCATGATTTAGAAGGAACGTATAGATCCAGGATAACATACAGGAAGTTATAAAAAGCAGTCAGGGCTTCATTAATATTTAAGAAGAAAAGACCAATTACAGTTTAAAAGATGATCGTATAGTAACAAATAATTAGCTTTACAGAAGTTGTATCGGAAATTGTTAGCAGGAGGAAATTGCTGCAATGAAGGCGTGTAGAAAATAAAATTCAATTTCCAAGATGAGATGATATCCATCTTCAGATACAATTAGATTTTGTGATTGTAATACATCAACATCGGAGTTTCCCATCACAATTTCTTATATTGTTGTAGTATTTAACATTAAGTAAGTCTAAAGAGTTTTACTACATTTCTGATGAGTAACATAGTACAAATTGGGAACGTTAAAGTCTCCAATCAGGATAAAAATTTCATTAATTGGGATAAGTTCAAGGGCAGAAGTAAACACTTCTAAATCTTCTTGTGAGACGCCAGAGGGAATATAAATTAACACAAGAAGAAAAGAAATACTAGCAAACAAACATCTACAAACTAATAAGTCAATAAGGAGCACTAAACTACTGATGTAGTTGGTGTCGATAAAAGTAAAACGTAAGTTTTCCTTAAATGCAATTAAGATTTCACCACCCTTATAGCGATTAGCTTCAGCAAAATCTCTGTTTTTACATACAACCTTATAACTAAAGAGTCCAAACGATGTGCCCGACCAGTAGCGTCGATGCGAGAGCAGAGTGGGGTAAACTCCGCTCTCGCATAAGTAGTAAAAATAAACGATGCATTTATTTGCCGTTCTAACGTGTTAAAGTATACGTTGAAAATGTTGCGAGGTCGTAAAAATAATGCGTCAAATCGGTTGTCTGCTACCGTAGTAAATAAATTTATACATCGGTTTCCCGATTTAATATATGACGGTAAGGCAGTGAAATGTTTAGTTTGTGAAACAACTTTATTATCTTGGAAAGCGAGTCAGTGTCAAAGACATATAAATAGTGACAAACATAAATTGAAAAAGATTAGACGCAAATCATATCATGAATTTGTGGTTGATTTAACGATGATGCTAATTGCGACCAATATAGCAATACATAAAGTCCAACACCCAATGTTTCGCCAGTTTTGGAATAAATACTATCCTACGTGGAAATTACCATCTAAAAATACGCTACACAATTACGTACCATCAGTGCGTGAAAGAATTATAAATTTTACGAAAAAAACGGTGAAAAATAAATACCTTTGGTTGACAATGGACGAAACTACAGATATTAAAAAACAGTCCATCCTATCCATTGTCGTAAGGACGCTGACCCCACAAGGATCTTCTGACCCTTATTTACTAGCCTGTAAACGAATGCAAGATTGTACTGCCACGGCGATACGTAGTGTACTAATAGAAACACTGCACAAATTTGAAATTTTACCGGAGCAACTGTTAATGTTAGTTACCGATGCTGCCGCGGTTATGTGTTCCACAGCAAAATTACTCGAAACGATTCAACCAAACCTGCTGCACGTCACATGTTTGCTTCACGCTTTACACCTTGTAACAAACATTATACGTACAAGTTATCCTGATGTGGATGAACTAATAGGACAAACGAAAGCGGTTTTTCTTAAATCTCCGAAACGTATTCGCCTATTTCATTCGCAGTGTCCTGACATACCCGAGCCGCCGCAACCAATTCTTATACGATGGGGTACGTGGTTAGAAGCAGCATTCTATTATTATAAACATTTTGAAAAAATTAAATCAGTAGTTTTACAACTAGATGGCAAAGAAGCGGCTGCAATAAGGCTCAGTCAGGTTCAATTTAAAAATCCTCAAGTTGCAGCAAATTTAAAAATTATTTACGACAGTTACGTTCCAATAGTGGATGCAATAAAAAAGTTAGAGAACAGTGCGCTGTCCTTATCGGACTCATTAGCAATTATTGACCACGTAGAATTAGCGCTGCATATCCTTGATGATGAAAAAAGTGTTTGTGTTCGTGAAAAATTTAATAGTGTATTAGATAAAAATGTAGATTTTACAAAATTACGGCAACTTTTTACCAATACTGAAGATACGTTGTACAGATACAAAGAGCACTTTAACTATGCAAATATAACATCTCTCAACGTCGAACAATCCTTTTCAGCATATAAGCATTTATTTACGTCGCTACGTACGAACCTTTCCGAGACTAATACAGAAACATATATGATGGTGCAATTACTTCATTGCGCACATCCGGATATTTCTGCAACAATGTAAACATGTTAGGTAAGTTATTTATGTTTTTTCTTAACGTTTTGTAAAGTGATTCAATATATTTATTTTTAAATAAGGGCACTGTTATTCTGGTAAACTCTCCACGCAACGCCAATGCTCGGGCACATCGTTTGGACTCTTTACTTATAACTATTGCCAAATAGCTCATTATTATACACTGAATCGTTTAACCAAGTTTCTGTAATTAACAGAATATCAACGGAATGGTTCATTATAATGGGCAATAGTTGAAATACCATTACGGGATTTAATTTTTTAAATTCGTCTCGCCTTTTGAGATGCGATCTACAAGTGGAGCCTTAACTGCTTCGTACACAGCAGCCTGTTGCGGAGTGCGGTCAGAGCTAATGGCTAAATTAGTAAACTGCGTGTTATTTCTGATTTTATTAACTTTTAAAAACATCTTCAGGATAAAGGAATAGGTCGCGAACGCCGTTGTTTAGTCGCATCAAATTTTCCTTATCTGACGGGTTTTATTTGATACCACTCCACATCCACTTGTCGAAGTGTGTTTCGCGCCGTATTTGCATCAAATTGAACTTGTTCCTGCTTCGAACTATCCTCCTCAGGACTTCCATAAATAATAATATTTGGCGAGCGTTTATCCCGGTCGCGCATTTCACTAACAATTTCCTCCGTCGCTAGTATTTACGGAAGCAATGTTACCAGAGGCAATCGACAGGCTGGTGTATTCTTTTTTACATCTTTAATCTCATTCTTTAACTCACTTAATAATGAGATCAATTTAGGAAATTCACTAACGCCTTGCTCGCACTTAATACATATGTATGTACTTAACTCTACGCGTAGTACTAGATCTCAAAATAACATTTTGCTTCAGCATCGGACAACTCAGCACAAATAATATGAATAGATCTACTGCAAACTATCCGATCTTTCATTAAGTAACAAATTGCACTTTATACACGGCATTCCTTATACTTCAGTCGTATTAATTTTAAAGGAACAAAAACGTGGACACACACAACGACCGGGCCGATAGCCGTTGACTCACAGATAAACACGAAGGCCGTGGAATGAGAAATGGGTAAACACAGTAGTAAATATCAACACAATAAATCTTTATGTTGTTTGATTTGCGTGATATGCGCAAATTAAATAATTGCAACTAATGTATATCAAGTAAACGGAAAAGAGGAAAAGTAAAAAAGAAAAAGCGACAAAATAAATTTACAAATACATAGACAATATCAGGTCAATGAATATCAATGAACGAATGAAAAACTCAAATATAAATTTTTACAGCAGATACGAAAAACGAATTATTTAAACGAATTAAAAACGAAAATAAAGATCAAGAACAATGAATTAAACGACTAAAAATTGATTTAGATAGATGTCGATATTATATGTGTATATACTGAATAGCGCCATGGTATGGTCATAATAAGGTGTTCGTGTTGTCTACTAATGAGTAACGAGTGATCATATGAACACTTCGATGGTTCACGACCAATCAACTAAAAATGTTATTGACAGTTTTCGGTATACTATGTGTAAGCATCGGGAAAAATGCACGAAGATCGTTACTAATTTCTGTTTAATGAATTAATGCAAGAATGCAGCATAATCATAACACAAAAATTATCTAGAGAGCCATTCTTGAACTAAATGTATGATTAACACTTTACCCACAAATTACGTTTAACATTTATTGACAATACATTAATACAGATTTGAACACAAGCCACTATCTGTCTCCAAACATGCTTCACATGCGATCCTCGTATATTCTCAAGAAAGAGAAAAATCGAGGTAGTATTAGGTCGTATCTTGATCATGAGATTCCGTATTTAATCAATCGTTGGACGACGTGTTACTCATTTTATCGATAGCTTTCTCATACTCAATTCAGATGTTTACTATACTAACATCTCAATCTCGATTTGCTAATATATCATTGATTACTGGTGATGATATCGTCAGCAGTTAGATTAATGGGCCGCTTCTTATCAAGGACATATGTTCAACCACGTTTAAATTCATCAAATCAGCATATGACATCAGCCATCCTTATAAACTGCATACAAATTCTCTTTGAATTCTATACACGATTTCTCCAAAAAAAAAAGAAAGCGAATCATTCACCGGTATTGTTTTTTTTCGACGACTCCACGAGTACGCAAACTTCTTTCTAACAACCTTCAAAATAACAGTACTCGACTCGAAAATTTCGATGACCCTCATCGAAATTTTGATAAACATCCACATAATAGTAACACTCAGAGTCGATAATACAAGTTTAGGTAACAAGCGGCTCTAAATACGGATATTTCTCATAACGTTCTTGTGTGAACAATTAAGCTGAAGGCCTTTAACTTCAATGTATTTATTAATTCGCACTTCAAATGACTATACACAACTGAGAAGAATGTTCCCTTGAATTTCGATACAACCATTTCTGATTCGCTCAATCATATTCTCATATGTCGTTGGTTCATGTTTGTAAATTTGGTATTTGAGGTAACCTCACAAAAAGAAATCTAACGAAGTAAGATCTGGTTCACTAGAGCAAGAAGTAAAAACAATTAGTGCTGCTTTTCCCTTTTCAATTCCATCTAAAATGTTATTCAGAATCGTTCAATAATCGGACTTAATTATTTAATCCCGACCATATAGAACAACCAACATATGTCGAGACCAACATTAACAGGCACACACTCAGATACAATAACAACTCGTACGAAAACGAAACAGGCTCGCTCTTAAGCGCAGCACAACGACTTTCAAAAGATAATGACTTAACTATTGTATGGCGCCACTTTTCTCCCTATGTAATTACTGCATGTAGTTTCGAAAGACGTCATCCAGCCGAAGAACCGAAAACACAAATGAGACATCTGCTGTTTTCGACTGCCGATGGCGGCGGGACGCGGCGGCGGAGGTAAGAGGAGTTACTGCCTTAGCATTTTTTCTACTTATTCTTCCTCGTTTCCTTTCGAGCCATAATTGTGTTTCGTGAAGTTGCACGAAAATAATATGATGGGAATGGAGAGGATCGTGTCGGGCTAGAGATAGACAGCAGAAGAAGTTGTTCGGAGTAATTATGTTAAAAAAGATATATGTTTCGGAACTATGACGATATATTTAACGTAACGTTTCGAAAAAGAAAAGTACTGTTGTTTGTATATTTACAACGTATTATGCGTTTGTAGACGCATTAGCTGCCTTCCATAGAATTTAACTCTTTAGCTCCTAAAAAGATTTCTTTTCAACAATTGCAAATATCTCCAGAACTATTAAGGTTTAGAGATCGTTAACAAGAAATATTCAGACAGGAATCTATTATATCATAATGTAACGATTAATATACAGGAGTGCTTAAAAAAGTAACTTGTTAATCGTGTCACCCTCACTGATAGAAATTATGTATATTGCAATGTTACAACTATCATCTTAGAGGTTACCTGTCATCAACGTCGCCCACACATTACGTTTGGCGACTTCAGTTTGTCCATCTATCCGACATAACAGTCCCTCTAGTGATTGATAGCAACATTCCTTTCTTTGGCCTATCGTCTTTGGAGCGAGGGAGCTAGAAGGATATCATAAATCCGACCAATAATGGTTGTGGTCAAACGCGACTTTCTCGCGAATATTCTCTTCTCTCCCGAAACGTCCGAAGTTTCAGTGCCGGTTTAAGCATATCCGAATGTAAACTTCATCTTTTAATCTTATCTACTAATCGTTTAATCTTAGTAAAGTAAATTTTCAAATAGAAGTTGTTGTGAGTTGTCGTCGCGATTACTTCGGAAGTAGCAAATTTCTTGAAAGAAACTGCATAAACACAGTGTTAGTGTTAGTGTTTATGTATTGCTGTATAAATTTCGGGTTAATTTCGTTTTCTTTATTTAGAGATACTCTTACATAATGTGTATATTTCCGGCAGATTTCGAGATATTTGCAATTGTTTTAGCATTTTGCAAACTTTTGAAAACTCCAGCCACATTGAATGCTTAGTTGTTTAATATTCGTTTGTTTGTGTCAGTCTATATTAGACCTTTTGTAAAAATGGAAAAAAGCTCTCATTAAACTGTTGTTTTCATTTTGCGGGATTTCGGCACCATTTGCCACGGTAAAATTTCAACCCGCTGAATTTCAACGTTGTCATACCAACGGTTGACTATGATCTATGAACGGCCGGAAGTTGCAACCAACACCGATAGCATTTGAGATGTTCACCAAATGGTACTAGGCGACCGTCGAATTAACGTTACCGGACGGAGACCTACCGGAGATTATAAGCATATCGAAAAAACATGTTTACTGATTTGTTTTGTTGGTTGCTGCATTTGCTTACTTAAGACAAATAACGTAGTCGGTACATGTTTCTGAGCATGTAGGACGTAGCCTTGAATTAGTGTAACGTTTCGCCAGACGCAGCGGTATTAATGGTTCACCATTCCTTGGACAACTAGTTCGAGATCACGGCCTGTAAACTCGGAAAAGTATGTTGACTGTGGCGGAGTTGCGTTAATGGACTCTCTTGGAAAAAGGAAAACAATAACGAAGACGTACTATGCATCACTACTTAATAAGCGGAAGGCAGAAACGGCGGAAAGACAACCGGAGAAAAAGAATGTTTTACTTCACCAAAACGACGCACAATCTAACATTTCAGTGATCGCCATGGCAAAAATTCACGAATTACAGTTTGAATTGATAGACGACCGACCGCATTCTTCAGATTTGATATTCAGCAACTTTTTTCTTGTATTCTTAACTCGAAATTTCATTTGGAGAAGATCACCTAATGAAAAAGCCATCACTACTTCTTATCCAGAACATTTATTTTACAGAACGAGATTTCAACCACTATTTGGACGGATTAATCAGATGACAGCAACGTTGGGAAAAGTATATAATTTTTCAAGAGGATCCCATTGAAAAATAAATTTGAATTGGATTTGTTAAGCTGAACATTTTTTAGACTACCCTCGTACGTTTAACTACCCACGTTAGTCGCACATCGTGTTTCTGTTAATTTCCAAGTTTAAAGTTGAAGTTGGAACTTTATGTAAAAATACATTAAATAAATAAGGCTTAAAATGATCGAGGGAAAGCCTAACAACACCAAACTGGTAAGCCAGACTTATAATGGAAAATCTGATTTATGCGTCATAAAGCAAATTAATCTGAAATTACAATTAGGCTTATGAGGGTTTGTTATCGCATGTAACAATGTTCTTATTAAACAATATTTCATTGTTGCCGTAATTATTACTGCCGATTATACGTTGCTGTATCTTTGGAAGCTCTGACGAACATCACAAAATTTACGATGCAATTCCAATGTGTAATGCGGTTGTTCGGCCAAGTACAGTAGCTCCTCGACGCTTCTGCGCAATAATCCTTACTACTACCACAACTGGTGCTACTACAATACTACTACGGCGACTGCTATAATGCGCCCTCTCTCTCGTGTGGTTAGTAAGGTTACAACTACTTACTCCTCCTACATCCTCTGATTCAAAAGATAGTCCCATCATCGGCGAAGAGACGACACACATTCTCCCGACGTATATACATAGGTGAATACGCACACATCTGCTCGCCACGCTATTCCGCAAGGATGCTTTTACTCAAGGCTAAATCTTAACAGTGACCAGCTGATGGTGGACGTGTTTACAAAAGCGTACATCTTCTTAGCGCTGGGACGAAAGACGCGAGAGTGGGGGTCATTCATTTACAATTTTTTTTGCGATGGTGTTCCTTAAGCGTTTACCTACAACGTATTTGTGCAAAATTAAAACGAACACGTTTACCTGAAAATGGTTACTAATATTTTCAACGAATTCTTTGTTAATGGTGTAATAGGGATTCTATTTTATTATTACGATTATTATCATCGTGAGGCAAATAACTAATTAAACAGGTAATTGGTCTGCGGTGGCTTATTCATCAATTTAATATTTAGAACTTCAGCAGAAGCATAAACTACAAATTGTGATGAAGTAGTTACATAGAATAGATTTATCAAAATTGTCTTTATTTACAAAGGAGATAATTTAAAACAACAAATTTGATCTTTGATTAAAAATAAACGAAAAAAATTTTAAATTACTATTATCGTAAGATATTCTGTTTTTCCCGCATTCACTTCGAAAATATAAAAAAAGGAAAAGATTGCTAATACTTTAGTTTAAATATACTATACCATAAGTTGATAATAAGTTCTCACTTAAAATAAATTTGTAGGTTTATTCCATAGGCTTGGCTAAGTAGTACGGGGAAGACCCATGTTTACACAATTTTGAATAGAACTAGTCGATCTTCTAAAAACTTGGATAGATGGACTGTGACATTTTTGGAAAATGGTTGCTGGTACGTGATATCTATCATCTAATCTCAAGACTGTGTTTTGGCAACAAGCCGTACCTGATAACGTGTGCTTGTATTGTAAGAGAATTTGCCGTTTTTTCGAATTATCCACAATCAATGACGATGTTGAATCACATACTGAATTTATAAATTGTCAAAAAACATGTTTTTAAGCCGGTAGTTCTTCAAGCTGATAAGTTTCTAAGAAAAATTTCCGCGATCGTAGAATCTTACTTTTGGTTCCAACCTTATAACCTGTAAAACATATTGTTAAGAGAGATTCCTATGAAATTTCATGTTAGAAAGTTAAAAGACTGTATGATAAAAGGAAAAAAAGATGTATTAAGCGCGAAACAGGTCTGATAAGTTCAATTATCATTTATTTAATTTATGATCAATAATTTACGACTATCAGAATACGCCTGAGAAAAATAAAACAAAGTTCTCCATATGGAACTGACCCTCTATTGTTCGCATCCTGGAAAATATCGCAGATGATGGAAATATAATATTCAACGTATTCGCTTTGAAATAATAAAGTTTGTATGATTATTTCAAATTCCCAATACCCTTAAAATTATTTTGGTCTCCAATACGAAGATTCCTATATCTTACAAGTTACTGGCTAAGGTATAAAGGGACGTCTTTTACATTCTTGTATTCTGGCTTTGAGTAAGAATCAATTAATTAGGATTCTTTGATCACGGTAGCTGTTGACGCCAATTATACTTATTTGTTTTCATTTAGCTACAACAAATTTCTCCGACAATTATCTTCTCCGCTTGATTTCGACGGACAAAGA
The DNA here is from genome assembly GCA_020654165.1 of Oryctes rhinoceros. Classification (NCBI taxonomy): domain Eukaryota; kingdom Metazoa; phylum Arthropoda; class Insecta; order Coleoptera; family Scarabaeidae; genus Oryctes; species Oryctes rhinoceros. The sequence goes on from JAIOKQ010000001.1 coordinate 545,226, forward strand.
CGTTATCCGGCTGATATAATGTCTTTGTCCGTTGCTATCCATTTAATAAATTAATATGGCACGTGGCACTGATTAAATAATTTAAATTTAAATAACTTCCTTCCTTTACGATTAAAGAATATTCCTGTAAGTATATTATTAAGAAATAAGCTTGACGGGGTGAATACCTCTATTATTTACTTGGTCATATAGAACAACACGACAATTGTTTCCTGGAGTATATTAGTATACATTCATATATAAGTGAATGACATTGGAATAATTAAAATACATTAAGCCGTTTTGCAAAAGGACTAGATCACCTAACTATGTAGTTACAGAAAGCGTTCTTCTTTGAGTATATTGCAAAGATAACCTAAACGTACCACTCTTGTAACAAGGTGGTACCAAAACAGTATCTGAATAATCTCGTAGAAGTTCTATAGCCTAGCCACCATTTTCTTTAGCTTTTTATTGGCATTCTTCCGGACATATCCTTGTTTCCTATTCTATTGTATGCTTTCTAGCGGCCTCTAAGGTGTCTCTTCCCACGCATCGTCTATAAATGGTTCATGTACGACCATTTGTGGATGAAAATCATGTTATGATTTTCATCCACGTTCTAACATCACAATTCTTTTGATGGTGCTACTAGGAAAGTCTTCGAATACATGTTTCGGAGTCCTGCTCTTCAGTGTATGTCTTGCCAGTACACATAGTTGTCTATTGATCTCAGTCTTACCTATGCCTAAAAGGAGCCCAAAGGAAAGCTCAGAGCACTGTAATAACTTGTATCAAAGCTTAGATTTCAGTTTTGTATTCGTCCTGCTTTCCTTACAAACTCAATAATAGATTTATCGTAAGTCATCTAAACAAAGAAGCGTTTAAACTACACAATCACCATGGTGTATGTAAGAGAAGAGGAAGAAAGAAAGAATATTAAAATTGGTACAAAAACTGTCGCAAATTACATTTATTGAGTGTTATACTGAGATGTTCCTTGACGATTAAACTCAATTTTATTCATGCATTAAATGACGTATTCTTATTTACGCAGTTTATTTTTAAAATGAAACAAGTCCCCTTTCATCTTCGCGATTGCAAGACATTTAACCCATTTCGTTTTGCAGCAAATATGAAGGCAAATTGGAAAATAAATACGCTCTGATTTGGGATTAGGATCATTAAAGGAAATGCTTGAATCAACATTCGCATTCAAACCTATATTTTAGTCGGATAAACTATAAATTTCCTTAGTGCCTTACACCTGGCATTAACATTCTTTGTAATTGTGTCGTTACAAAGTCTCTGCCATGAACAAGTTTTCAATTAACACTAAACGTAAACAAAGCATAATATACTTCTGTCGTAATCGTGATATGGAAAGTGTTAAGTAAGGGACACTGCGACATGCTGCGCGTACTCGAGTAGTTGAAGTTTCTGTGTCCACGTTATCCATTTTATTTCTTTAACATCGCGGTCTATTTTGAAGATATTGTTCGATTTTTAGTCGGATGTACGTTGCGGACAACAGCGTGTCCATCCAATCCAATCCACGAGAGAGAGAGAAAAGTTAGGTTATGAGGCCAGGACGCCTTAGACGAACGATGGAGTGGATCGGGTACTTGGGCCCCGCGGGGACCTGTGCGCCTCGCTGGGTGGTCCTCGGTGTGGCCACCGACGTGTGTGGCGATCCCGCACTTCGCCCCGCTCGCCACCCCGAACTTCCTCCGTCGTTACTCCTACCATCATCATCGTCATCGGGGTCTTTTTATCGTGGAGAGAGGAGACGGGCCGACGAAGGAGAAGAAATAGCCCGCACGATATTCTCGATCCTACGTTCTTATTCAAGCGCGTCCGGCTCGCCCTCGCGCGCTCGGTACACTATTAGAAAGACGAAACATTTGGACGATTCTTCTTTCCTTCACCTCTCTTCTGACAAGGTCGGTCGTAATAGAGCGCGCGATATGTACGCGTATTAAAAGGGCCTAATGAAAATTCTCAATATCCTTCTCATCGTGAAGATCCATCGCAGTTTTCAGCGTTATGCACGTCGACAGTACATCGCACTTCAACTGGAGCGGTCATTCTAAAAACAATATATATCCAATTTGTGTTAAAATTGGCTTTTTAGCACGTGCAGATTCGTTAACCATTTCGTAATGATACGACATAAATCCTATAAGTTCCTCTCAGATTACTTTTAGGTAATGGAAAACCGTGTATAGCTTGGAAATATGCTCTAAATGAATCAATCTATAGAGCGTATTGTTACAGCTGATACAACCTATTTCATTAATTCTGCTGGCCTTATGTAAAACCCTATTCAAAGCAAAATGAATGGAAGAAAGTATTTGCGACCAAAAGCGTAAAAGCGCAGGTGTAAAGCAACTGACATATAAGTGCGACAACTGCCATAAATGATCTCATCGTGTACTGATTACAAGTGTATGGAACGCAAACGTCCAAGTTGCGGCAACAATAATAATAAATACAAGCACAAAGAAGCTCGAATAACTAGATCATTTCATAGTCTCTTTTCTTGAAATTTTTGTTTCCAGTAGAAAATATAAAGAAGGAAAAATATTCTTATTTTCTTTAATTTGCTACATTATTTATTCTTTCTTCCTCACTTTAATCCTTATTATCTGTTGCGAAGAATCTTTAAAAAAAAGTAACAATTTACATATTTCTAACTTCGTAAACTGATGGAACTCTCACAATACCTTTCTTCACCTACTGTAGCCCTTTAGATGATGAATCTTTAAAAAAACGGCTGAAGCACGAAGGCAATCTAAGTTTGTAGAAATTTATAGCATGAATGATAGGTTCCCTATGAAATGTTGGTACAAATAACATCTAATCCATACATTTACTGCATCACAAAATTCCTCCTATAGTGAATAATTTAACGCCTGCCTTCCAAAGATCAGCATTGAAATTGATTCCCTTTTCTATTTTTATGTTTTTTTATATATAATGATTAAAGCCATTAAGCCTAGAAGCAGATGCGATGGTATGATTGCAAATTAATTTTTTAAAATAAATGTACAGTGTTGTAGCTTATATTATAATTTTAATAATCAACGCAATCTGCTTAACGAGTAAATAACTTTCGGTTTTATATCACCATAACTGGAAAAAATTTATTTTCAAAGGTAACAGCAACAACGTCTGCTACTTACATTAACATTGTTTGCGGCACCATTTTTTTTTTAGAGAGCTCTCATTTGATATTGCAGCAATGTGTTAAAAGCAGAGACTGCTCATATCGTTTATTTCACTCAGTTCATTAATTCCATCATTAAAAATTAGCTACCAGTTCTTTAACTAAAAGAGATTGTCCAAATGTAGGTGAATTTATTTTCGACTTTATACGACACACCTTTAAAATGTCCACGACAAACGATATTCCATTTTTTCTGAATGGTAAAGCTTTACCAGATGTAAAGATTTCTATTAGACAGCAGATTTTCAGCGCTTTTTCAGATAATTTGACAATATCATAGAAGACGGGCACGTTTCATGGTTTCACATGTACAAGAATTTTATCAGAAAATCTTTCATTGGGGTACAACAGTAACTGGGACTGGGACTAATGAAAATTACTTATTACCGATATGCAATCGGAATTTATTGAAACGAAGCATTCCTGCAGTTCCTCTTAATGACTTCAGAAATAACGTAAATATATCCAATATATAGTCTTACATATTCCTTAGAAACCACAATTTAATACGGCATAGAGGCATGCTTTCTAATAAAACATTAACGATATAGCATAAGAAATTAACAAAACAAACATTCTTTGTTTTTGTTAAAATGTAGCTAAATGGATGTTCTACTTTGTTTGTAAGATAAGGGATTCAGCCTGTGTACATGAAGTTACTAGGTATTTAGAGTAGCAAGGAAATTTCTAAATAAGACTAAATGTTTACAACAATATTGAATTTAACAGAAATACAACCTGAAATTACAAATTGCAATCTAGTGTGCAGCAGAGACTTACGCAAGTTGTAGCCAGTCTTCATGACATCTTTTTCTGCGAAAGCATCTGCTATTTTCAGATAACCACCTTATTATGAACAAAAGAACAACATGAATTACAGATGGTGAGCTGTCTCGATTCCTTTTGAAATCCAAAATTTATTATTCACTTGTTGTCAAATATTATAGTCGGCGTAACGTGCCAGTTAACTAGCAATAAATACGATTACGATAAGACAGCATCGCAAGTTGGCATGAAGTTTCTTTTAGAAAAATTCGAAAATATTTTGTCGGAGAAAAATTTATACGCTACTACAAAAGCTTGGAAGCTATATAAAAGCAATAAATATCAATATTTTAGCGTCTTGTTGGTGTAACTGTCATTCCGTAGAAGATACGGAAGCATAATAAAATTTGAAGTTTACTGCACGGCGATGATAAATTATAAGCCGTTATCGTTACAGATTCGAACTACGTGTAACATTAATCGAAAAAATTTATTATGTTTATGAAATCTGGACATGGTATTAGATCACAAAACAATCGTTATTATAATCATCTGTAGCTTCGGTATTTTAATAAAAAAAAGGAACTATAGCGATAGCAAGAATTAATACTGAAAGTTATTACAACTCTTCTTATTGGTTCTAAATGAATATCGCTGTTAGATTGTGAACAACAGAATGCGCTTTCTACTTTGATCCAGTTTCTTTAATTAGATAGCGGTGGGATAGGCTGTAAATTTCTCGTTTGGTGACATTTACAACAGATGGGATCCCATTTTCTGTCGTTCAAAAATTAGCCACGATTTATCGTCCCTGTCCTTTTTGGATATTGCCGTAACTGGAATTAACGGGGAGGAGATGGGCATACTGTCGCTTTTAAACATCTGTTGATTGCTATTAACGGAATCCGTTCGATCGTTTAGATTCTTTTTCCTTTTCGAAAGATAATTTAGAAAGTTCGTTCCTTTGAATGATTTTTATTTTCTTTGGTCTCTCAATTTCAATTAAATTAATTCTTTGGTTGCTTATTCTACCAACAAAATATATTTTCTATATTAAATAAACGGAGATGTTTTCAAAAGATTATTGTCTGCAACGAAGTGAGTCTTCGAGTTAATGCAAACAACTATTAGTCATAACCATTAACAAATATTCAGCATATTTATTATATTATATAAACATATTTATATATTTTTTTACCAAGTAGCTAGAAATGATAATATGGTACATTTACAATTAAAATTATAAAAGAAAATTTGAAGACCCTCAAGAAGCGAGAAAAGCATTATGATGAAAAGCTCTTAATGGCTCAAGTTACAAATACCAATCGGTATCGGCACAAATCAATTTAAATTAATGGTGATGCTATTCAGAATGAACTAATAACTTTAGAGCTTCATAAATTAGCCGGTTCGGATACGCTCTTCCTGGGGTCGAGACATCTAATTTGTGTTTACAATGATTCCATTAAAAACATTATTTTTTCTTAACAACTTTGAAAGAGCTATATTCTTATCAGCACATAAAGTTAGTGATAAAAGTCATATGTCTAATTACCGCCTAATTTTTGTTTTGTTGAATTTTCTAAGCTCTTTAAATCAATAATAGTACCTTCTGTTTGCTAAAAAGACGGATTTATTAAAGGACGATCTACGCTAATGGATTTAGTGCAACTTACTAATCTAATCTAGGGCGAATAATATGAACTTAAGATATCAAGTAGATACAGTGCATTCGTTTAATAAAGTCGACCATCACATACTATTTCATAAATTGGAGAATTTGAGCGTTCCTGGGAATTAGATAGCTTAAAACTTAAAGTCATGATAGATTCCAGGTTGTGTACATGAATGGGCGGATATCTGATCTGGCTCTTATATTTTTACCTCAAGCATTACACAGGTTTTTAACCCGGATTATTCATTATTTATTACATATGGAAACCAACCTAAAATGTTCAATTTGTTTAGGTCTACGCCTTTACAAAAACATTAACAATAGAAATGATTAAGTCTCACTACAGGAAGATTTAAATGTCTTAAACCGTGTTCAATATTGGTGCTCCGAGAAGTTACTTTAAGTGTTCCACGAAAAAATCAAATATATAACCCAAAATTTTGTTAAAGTAAGACTAGTGAAAAGCCTAGTTTCCAAACAACTTTGTTCGTCTATGGATGCAGACTGCGAATGTTTACTTCTTCGTGCCGGAGTGAGGTGTGGACTCGGTAAGGTTTCAAGTAGCGCCTTGCATTTGAGAAATAAATCATTGGTGTTGTTTTGAACCAGGAAAATGCAACACTTTTACAAAATATTATAGTTCTCACAACTACCGACGAACTATGAGCAATGGAAAAAAACTTTTGCTATGGGAGAAGCACATAAGAGAAAGAAACATGGAAGTGCTCCCTTCAGTGCAGAATGTAAACGAGGCAGTTGTTTATTTAACAATTGAACATTTAATAAAGACAAAAGAAGATTCACGGAAATATTTTCCACACGGAAAAATTTGATCGAATCAGAAATCCATCTGTCTCCTTTGACTTCATCAGTTTTATTCCGATTGTAAAACAATTGTCGTCGCTCTCTTCATCTCGTGGATTAAATTGAAAATAACCGGGTTTAGAAAAAAGATAATGAAAAGCAATTATTATTTTCTACATCATATACATACCTACGCGGCGGGATTTTTAACGATGATTAATATTAAAACTCACCTTTTAATATTAATAAAAAAAAATTAACGCCTTGAAAATTTAGGAGAGGAGATACTAGTCTCTAGGAGTCCTCATCAAGCTCCTATATCGCAACTATTATAATTTTAAAGAGTGAAAGTTTCTAATCAATATCGGTATTTTGTTCTTTTATAAAAGTAACATTTTAAAATAGAAGTGGCTAACTGCACATTCGAAAGGAACAAGTGGTAAAATCCGTTTATTTTCTCTTCAATGTAATACGAACAATGTCTTTTTCCATTGCGCGCTGGATTTCAAAAAGATTGGCCACCCTGCTTTAAAACTTATACTGTGTGTACCCTCCGACTTCGAAAATTAAGAACCATTGGCCTAATTGGTAACTTAGTCTTATTCCAGTTTTGCGGCCGAATTAATCACATTAATCCGTTTTCAGGGTGTTATCTTCTAATGATGAGAGCGTTGAAAAACGATTCGTTGGCAATAATCTCACTGGTTCTAGCGAGATATTATCAACCCACTTTTCGAAATCATTTAACCCTGCTTTTCTTCTCGACCATACTACACACGTGTATCACGATTTCAATTTCGAGTCAAATAGACCCAAGGAGAACAGCAGGGTTAAATAAGATTTCCGCAAGCTGCTGGATAAAAAGAAGGGAAATGGATGTGCAGAATGGACGCCACGATCACTAGATCTTACTTCTTATAAACCCATTTAAAGAACAGATTTACCTCAATATTTTTAAGAAGCTGTAGACGTATTAACCGTACGATTTTCATGATCCTCTCGACGGCCGAAGGATGGATTACCGTACTTGCTCTTCGATCCGAATGATACGCATTCAAATCTGGCTAAGTTAATTACTGATAAAAATCGGAGTACATCTTCTAGGATAAGGATACTTATGGCACGTTAAAAATCCCTACTGGAGGGTGGAAGCCCTCTGGATTTGGAAAGAATCACTAAGGTTGGTGATGGTCGCAGTAGTTGATGCCGAAATTGTTACGTGACGCTCCGCCCGATAATATAACAACAACATGTTGTTTACTATCCGTGCTATAAATTTTAGGACTAAAAGGGAAATTTAGGTCGTACAATTAAAAATTATCGAAGGTGTATATGTGGATATATTGTAACCAAATCCAAGCCGCTAGAGTTTTTCTTGTAAAATCTAAAAATTTGTCACTAAAGGGTGTTTTTAACTACTTTACCTTGTGTAAATTGTTAGAAACTAGAACACATCTGTTACGCATAAAAAATGTAATTTAAGTAAGTCAATTCGGTTGCGATGTAAACACAAGGAATCTCCATTTATTTAGACTTTTTCGTGTATTAAACAAGCACGTTTCGAGCGCTACATTTAGTCTACTAGCGAATCTTACATAAACAATTAACGTTTAGGAGGTCGAACGAGGGATTATTAAAACAATTTACCGACGGAGATTTCAAAATTGAAGCATGCTCTAATTCGCCCACCAGATCCGTTCGCCGGTTCACATAACGTAAATCAAGTCATGAGCCTACGTCTAATGAAATGCGAACTAAAAACGGTGAACCGCGTCGCAGCCTAATCCGTATCTGATATCTAGATCATATTCTGCGATATACACATATATATGCATACATACATTGTTAGGATACGTAAATTGATTTACGTATACACTACTTCCACGTGATGCAATCGCTTTACCGTTACTTTACTACAAGAGGGAATAAACTGCGAGTCGAACGAAGGCTATTACGAAACGTCATCGGGCATAGAACGGTAGACACGCGGGCGAGTCCTGTAGAAAAGCTTTCCGGTCTTCGCCTAGGTGAGTATGCGGACCTCACAGAGTCACGGGTGAAAAAAAGGCGAGCGAAATAACAATAACAACAATTATTGCTATCAAGCGTCTATTATACGTTAGTTACGTGCGGAGTTTGTTTGGTTCCGCACACGTGTTGAAGAAGAAGAGGGGTCACGAAACTCGTTTTTTTTTCTTCAAACGAGAGCATAGTGCTGCAAGTGGATTAGGCGCTGTTATGAATACAAGAGAAACATAAATCGCATCAAATAGAAGGTTATTATTTCTTTACATTTTACTGATAACATTTCTATAGGCACCTATGTATATACGCAGGCGAAGTCCTCAATTAAAACTCAAATATCGTCAAACTATTCCCTAGTTTATGGCCAAGTTTTTTAGCTACACGTAATTTAGATGAATGACCAATCATACATCCCAATAATCGCAGGAATTAAAAAGGTTTCAGGTAATACTACTCTGCTGGATCATAAATAACAGCAATTAAAAAGCCTAAAAATACTCCATCGACTGATGTTAAGCACTAGTACTCATATATCAATAAAATAAATAAATTAAATAAAATGGATAAAATAAATAAAATAAAATAAAATAAAATAAATGTGCACCTGTTTTTATTTAATAGAAATTAATTGTATTTAATAGAAAGCAATTCAAACCGGCACCGTTTTTAAAATTTAAAAATATTCCACTGTGGTAACCGTCAAAATAAATGTTTTTGTCCAATTTTTAGAAGATATTCCGTTATTATTATCTAACTAATTGCAAAATAATTCAAAACTTTGTGGAGCACATACGTATCTGTCGTTGTAGACTTCCTGCAGTCGATGTTTTTAAGAATTTAGGTTTCCGGGTTGTGAATTACATGACAATACCGACGTTTCGCTCCCACTTGCGTGGAGCTTCTTCTGGATTGCTGCATGTTGTCTTGTTGCCGTACAGCAGCAGAAGAAGCCTCGTGCAAGTGAGGGGGAAACGTCGGAATTCTTATGCGATTACGACGCGGTTTCGACCTAGACACCTTTTCTTGCATCTCTTGGAGATTAGGTATATTGCGGACAACTTTCCCGGTAAATTATTATAATTCAAGCTGAAAAATTCGTTAGATTAAAGAAAGTATTAATCCTTTAATTAATTTAATAATTATTGTCCTGAAGCTTTCAAGTTGCCAGTGATCTTGACAATATTAGCAGCTACGTCTAATGCCTGTTATAGCTGCGATTATTAGAAAATTATGTCATATGGATTTGGGTAAAGATATACAAGTAGTGTAGTAGTTGGTGTAGTATAGTGAACAAGTTACAATGTTGTTTTAATTTTATAAGGCATATGTATGGGTATTACGAGCTACCATCACACTAATTCTTTTACTTTTTGAGTTACGTTCCGAAAGATTCAAGGAACTCGATAGAAATTGTTCTGCAAATTTCCATCGAGTTCCTACGAGGTTTAGCGCCTCAACCATATGGCATAGAGGGATATCTATCTCTTTTGGATCGATCTAGCTTCTCGGGATCTTCAAGTAAAACCTCATTTAACCGCTCAACGGTTCTAGTTATGAAATTATGATCATATTACGAAATTAGAAGAAACATTTCAAAGGGTGCCCTTTATTAAAATTTTACGGGTTCGAGTTCGCATTTTGAGTATCATTTTCGGTTCTGAACCGTCAAATATCGAGTCCGTTTGGCGATTTTTCCAACGATTTTTGATTTACTATGGTTTGGAGGTTCGCAATTTCACGTTTTAATACTGCCTCCACCCAAAAATGTTGAAGTATTTGGTTAGCATCATACTGCGTTGGTCTAGTAAGTAGACAACATCCCTGAAGAGGAATCATGATGGCAAGTATAGAAAGTAGTACTATCATAGAGTTAAAACTATGATGAAAAATTATTTAAAAAGGATCACCTAAAAGAGAAATTGAGCTAGCTAAAAAATAAAGGAAAAACATTGTAAGTGGTAGAACCGTTAATATTAGATAATAACATAGAAAACTGACAAAGTTCAAGTAAAATTTATACTATATGTAGAACTTAGATAATAAGAAGAGAAAGTTACGTAAAAATTTGATAAATATTGCTCATCAAAGAAAAACGTTGTATTTGAAACATTTGTCTTTAACAATAATAAGCAATGGGAAGGACAACGTTTCGACTGTTTTGTAATCGAACTAAGAAAAGCAATAAGGATATGCGAGTACCAAGATAAAGAAAGTATACTAAAGCTTACAGCTGTGTCAGCAGCAGCAGGTTTTTGCAATAGAAAGCAACGAAATATAATCTAAATTATTGGAAGGTAAGAATAATGTACAAGCTGCCGGTGTTTGAAAAGATAGTGAGCAAAAAAGTAGGAACTAGCAAAAGAAAGAGTGCAACAAATGTGACCATAAACATGACCATAGAAAATGGTTCGCACATGCAAGAAATATAAGAAGATAGATAACATGTTGCCGAGAAGTGCCATAACAGGAGAAAAGACAAACAGATACATGCAATATAAGTAGATAATAAGAAATCATTAAGAGATATACATATGTAGCTACTATATGTGAATTCAATCAGTAGAGACGTCTGGATTGAAATAATAGAAATTCATGGTAAGAAAATAACATTTATGTTGGGTATAGGTGTGGTGAATATTTTAATGTTAGAACAGATAAATATGATACGGTGCCGCACATAAGATTCAAACTACTAAAATTAGGTTAGTTGTAATAATTCAACATTCCAATTAAAGCCAGTATGTAAAAATCACTTTAGATCCTAACGTTAGTGCCTGTTTGTGCTTGTCGGTTCTAAGAAATAAATATTTCAGTATACTTCTTTCGCATGTCAAAAGAAAGACTGTGGTTTATTACTAGAACCTGACGCAACATGCGGCAGACCAGAAGAAGCTCAATAAAATTAAGAGCGAAACGTCGACATTCTCCTGCAATTACGACGCTGTTTTAATCCGGAATCGCAAATTCTTTAAAAGAAAACAACGACCGCGTAGTCTACAGCAACATATATCAAGACAAAGATGTTGCAAAGGATCCAAATGAGTCTTGATTTGCAAGTCGTCAAAAGGTACACCTGCGCCCACATAAATTGGTGCATTCTAACTTAACGGTGTATGTTATCTGCGGGATGAGAAAAAAAAAAAAACAGAGGACGTCGGACAATAAAATTTCCACTTGCATCCTGTTATGCCGAAAAGTAAGAAACGTCCGTATAATGTCAGATGGTTGTGCCAGGTGGTACAATACTTTGACTAATTTCTTGATGGCGGACATATGAAAATGGAATGCCTCTCAATTCATTCTAAAATTGAATGGAAGACCATTTTCTAGGTTTGCTTTCTAACACACTGTTTTTTTTAAGTTATTATTAATTATTAAATTTGTGAATTCTGTCCGGCAAACGGAAGATGGCTTGACTCTTTACCTGAGTTGATAATTAAAAAACTAAGGTAATTAATCTAGGATGCTTTATTGACTTTTCTAATGAAAAGCAGTATGCAACTGTACATTGTATAATTATATATATCCCTCTAAACATTGGCTGTTATGTTCTTCTGTTTAATTCTGTTTAATTATCTATGTAATTACTGACTCATAGCTTATCAAATTCTTTTCTTCGCAGCAACATCAAACATTCTGAGCCTTCATTAAAAAAAATAATAATTTTATAATTTTACCTACAGCAATAATTTCATGAGAGTAGAAGAATTATGACCTGGTCTATAAGGCACGACCTTTTTGCGTCTACTTGGCCATTTACATTGAAAATTAGCATTTAAAGCCTAATTGTAGATTATGCGCTATTAATCACTACTAGAAAACAACTACTCGGAGTACGTTAATACAGTTTTATTAGTACTGTCGTTATTGCCGTTGATTAGTATTATGTATGTACCGAGGTTGATGAAACAATTAAGTTAGAGAAATTTAAACGTTCTCTTTACAAGAGAAAAATAAATAATAACGTTAGGAATTGCATATTTTAATTTGAACATTTCTTTATAAAACATTCCTGATTGTAACTTAAAATAATCAATAATTATTTAATTTCCACAAAAAGAAAAATTAATGATTCTTAAACGAAGATACAGTAAACGTTATTTTATTGGAACCAGCTACTTCGAATTTTGTTATGAGCTAATTTATTGAAACTAGCAGCATCGTAGTTGTTAATCATAGTACTACTGGAAGATACCACAAGACTAGAAAGACACAGACGCTTGGTTGTATGGCACGACATATCTAGCGGGGCTACGACAAAACAGATTTTGTCGACATTTTCAGTAGCGTCGTTGGAATTTATTGCTTAGCAACACAATCTGTTTTAAATTGTTTTTTTTTTTTTTTCATTGTACCTCAACATTTAGCAGTCTCCAAACAATAGTGATTTGTTCGTCCAGAATCGAATTACGATGATCCATCATAACCGAATAAAATTAAAGGCTCGCACTCGGTTGTTTTCAATTGCAATAATAGACCCAAAACTACATAACTCTTTGCTGTCATGTTGATGGCATGACTAAAAGTTCTTTAAAAAAGGACCTGCTGGTACATTCTGCTCTTTTGATAGCCCTGTGCAGTCTATTATTAACGTACATATGTAATTTTTTGTTTAATATAGACTTTTCACAATTAACTGTATTATTATGCTACATCTTATAAACGTAGAATAATATTAGAAAGCGATGCTGACCTTATTAAATTCTAATCTGGTGAAAAATGATAACTTATCGATCATTCTCGTTGAATTCTAGAATTCGGAAGTATTTTAACTTAGAGTACATTGAAATTAGTCTGACATTAAAGTATTATTCTTCGACAATGAAGGTAGTATATATGGAGAACAACCAGTAGCTATTTAATTCCTCGATTCACAAACAACAGAGCAATTTTCTGTAGGATGCAAAGTTTCACATAGTCTTCCTGGTACAATAACTCGAAGAAGTAAGCATCGTTACATTAAGCTTGCGGCAAAAGAATTATTAACAATCAAGGATTGCTACTGAATCGATGATTTTTGTATTTCATTTTTGTCCCGAGAAAGTCGCACTTTTTCCATTTGTGACGCGATTTTACTAAGGCATGGAAGTATTGTATTTGTTTATGCGGACGCATGTATGTACGTATCTGTGAAATAAGGTATTATTATTGTCATTTAGAAGCACCTGTATATGTGACTTAGAATGAAGGAAGGAAGCTAGTGGCCGAAAAATCGAATTTTATATTTTCATTGATTTAAACGCATAATTATTATAAACCATAAAATTTTTTTTGATAAAATACTAATACTACAATTTCAATAAAAACAATAAAAAAAGACGAAAAATAATGGCACTTTGTAAAATTGTAGAACAAGATGAATGAGAGTATCTAATTAAAGACGTAATTTTGCAAACGGACACTATTGCGACAAGGAATTGCTGGCATCACGACTTGCGAGGGCTGCAGGGATCGACTAGCAACACAATTAGTCAGAAGATTAATCGCATATTTAACAAAACACGAGACTGTTTAGTCCGTCTTCATTTTATAAAGCGCACGGAAAGTGGCGAACTTTAATTATGTTAATAAGAATTTCTATTGGAAAGATTAATAAATATATCGTTGTGACATATTCTAGAAATAACCACACAATAACTTACCCATACACGGTGAGACTTGATGCAATTCCAAGAAGCTTAGCCATTAAAGATCTTGGAACTCTATTTGACTCCTCACCGCAATTTACAGGGTACATAGAAAACGTATGCATTTCTGTAACTCGTTCACTACGTTTCCTTGTAAAGTCCTGCATAGCATTTCCAATCACAGTTTTGAAAGTTATATGAAAACTATATCTAAACTATATAAAAACTCAAGTATGCATTTACAATTTGACACCCAACAGCTTGAATTTTAAAAAATTCAAAGAGAATTCATGAAATACTTGTGTATTAAAACTAGTGACGCATATACGTCACTAGACGTGGTGTCGATTTTGATGAGTCTATAAGAAGAATACAACCTACAGCCTGGGAAACAATGAAAAGTATCGGCGCATATTGTTACCTACCTAAGTTTAACTGATTAATCCGGAGCAGCTGGTTCGAGGATTCGTTGATCTTCATCTTCAGGAGTAGGTAAAGATCGATAACGAAGATCGAAACAAGTATCCCGTATTAATCAATTAAACTTGTCTAGTACGAAGGGTGCCGATGCTTTTGTGTTGCTTGCCATAGTACCTCACAGTCCTTGCTATCATTATTGAGCATACAGTCTCTGTCGTATACCAGAAATATTACTAATCGCGTAATTTTTTTAATAAAGCTTGGAACTGTAGAATTGATCCTTCATTTGTTTTGCCTCAAACTTTCATGTACTTACTCTCGGTATACGATTTTCATATACCTTTTCAGTGCCCAACGTTAAGATTTATATCACAGCAAAGGCTTCTTTGGAGCATATGTTAAAAGATACAAATAATTCTTGACGTGTTTAAGTAAGTTATTGTACGTTCATTATTTTTAATTTATATAGTATTGCTTTTTTCGTTATTTTAAACATTAATTATTTTTAATAATTATTAGTGTATTTGTTTATGTTTATGCACACATAAATATATTTCCACGTTTATTATTATCGAAAATTGAGCATTGCATGTTTGTGTTGTATATTATCCTGTAATTGGATTTGAATATAAAATAATAAAGTTTATTAGTATTATTACTAAACAAAGTAATGTAGAATTCAAGTTTTTATGATGACCCCACAGATCTCAGTAACGTACTTTTGAAATAAAAAAAAAATGTACCAAGTATCGATACTTAACGGATTGCATAGATTTTCAAACTTTTCTCATCAATATAGCCAAATGTAACACCGCAAAAGTCAAAGAAACCATTCATTAGCGTTACGGATAAAACTCCATTTCAATATAATAATTACGTTGCTTATTAGGAGCCGTGCTTGGGTTGTCAAGGTTATTATACAGATTAAAGATCAAAATGGTTTAACCATTGCATTAGCCATAAACGACAATCCCTCGAACAGTTCAATACCTTGGAAAACTCTGTATATCTCTCTTCTTGATCGGCTGTTCTTTAGCGATTTTTCTTTTTGAACTGGCTTTGTTGTTGGTATGTTACACTTTAATATAATCACTTTCCTGCCCTAGTTCGCAATGTCTTAAAACACGTACATATTATACGTACCAGCAACTTAAGAAATTGGGAAGATGCAAAAACGATTTTTTAAAAATCTAACATTTAAAGTATCTGGTAGTTATCCCGAGCGTGGTTCTGGCTATGTAAAAGATTCTATCACCTGATCTGATAGACGTAATAGATACAATGCTGTGTTTTTGATTAATTTATCAAATAATAAAATTGATACACCGTGCTTACTTTCGCAATTTGGCTTTAATGTTCCTGTACCCTTCATGTATTTTTTTAAATGCACCAAGAACCAGAACAGACATTTTACTTAGATCGCCTGTGCATCACATGTCCAAAAATTTTAGTGACTACTGTAATGGCTTTTTAAACAATTAGCTTTCATTGTATTATTAACACCATACACTGCATTATTTTTTTATTATTTTATTTTATCCTTTAAATGGTATTCACTATAGGACAATTAAGACTTATTATTATTATTATTATTATTATTCTTTTTTTATAGGGGTTCTTATCATTTCATTATTAAAATAACAACACTAGTTCGGTTTTTGCGTATATTTTTAATATAAAAGATCTTATTTCTCAGTAATGTACATAAACTAATATACAAACAAAAAAATAAAAATAGTTTTTCCGACGTCATCAATTAAATTATAAATCTACACGATATAAATAATAATGTATATGTACAAATAAGGTCCAGCAGAAACCTTAACCACAAATAAAAACAAACAACAAAAAATTTGTACAAAAACTCGCCTAAAAAAGAAGATCATTAAAAATAAATAAACATTTTAACATAAAGTAAAAATAATTAAATAATAGCATCGTAGTAAGTACTATTATGATCTGCTGTGAAGTATCTCTAACTGTATTGGAAGCAAGGAAATAAATTAAAGCTCATAATACAGCTGTTTGACACCTCTTTGGTTACAAGATTTATTTTGATTTTCTTTCATTGTTATTGCGCACTGTTGAAAAGACGTTTACTGATAAAATGCTTCTAGATTATATGTACAATTTGTATCTTTATATTTGCTAAATCGATTAAGTTGGAATTAAACAAAGCTCAGCTGTTTTTTTTTCTGAATTATCACATATTAATATTAGTAATTTCAATTGGAAATATTAAATTTTGTGCGTTTTGTACGTGAAAGCTTGGTTTAATTCTTATTTGTTGGTAAATTCCCTAGGAACTAATGTTAATAACATAATATGATTAATAGTTATCGATATTTTGACCCGTCACTTTGGTAATTAGAAGGATATTATTACATATTTGTGCGTTAAAGGATTTAATGGTAAAAATTAAATTCATTTCGCGAATACTGTCGGATGCAGTGAGGTAGATAAAGCAAAAATTACGATTCCCTAATGCGCGTAACCGAAGCACGGCAGTACGTCACGTTGATGATGTTAAGATCAACGCCATCAAAACAACGGCGAACGTATTAATCTGGGCCGTTAGAACGGCTCGCGATTTTTGGTCGTGCTCGGTGGGTATCTCGTTGCTGTCGTTCACCTTTTTGTGGTAACACAGTTTCGCCATATTGTTCTGGATTCGAGTACAGTTCGCACTATCCCTTCCCGCACAGTAACAGTTCCTTAACTTCGCCGACTTCTCCAATCTCCGCAGGATGTAAATGGAGTTCCGACACCGGCTGGTGCACTTCTTGCCGTAAAACATCGACTTGCAGTAATGCTCGTAGTACTCGAGAGCCATCGCGCAAGCCGGATCCGCCGAACAAATCAGCTGGGCCACGTGACAATTGACGACGGTTTCGTTCTTGTTGGCTCTGATCACTTCGGGTCTGCAAATGTCCACCCTTTGCTTGGTCTCTTCACAAACGTCGTCGCTGCATTCACACTGAAAATGAAAAAAGGTAACGTTAATTATTACTGAAAATTACAGCTTAATAGTTACAATCTATTGATTTACGTATTTTATGTATTTAGTTCCGTCAGCGCTTCTGTTACGTAGATATGTAATAATGTATTATATATAACATAGACTTTATTTCTGCGGAAACAATTTATAGCATTACTTGAAATATATGAAGTAATCGCTTAGTGAAACATCAGAAGACGAACACCCAGGTTCAGAAATTCTTTCCCTGCATGAAATCTGGCATTGTCTTGTAAAGATGGCGCTCATCCGATTGGTCAAGGAAAGCTGCTTCTGGATAGATGCTGTTTGCACTCGCTGAAGCTGTTTACAATGCCAGTTAGCACTAAATAATTCTCGCTACTGTCCACCAAATACGCAATAAAATTACTTTTTGGTACAAGTAAACCCAGGAGACGACAATCTACGATACGAACGCTTAGAATATCTACCTTTTGTCGCAAGTTAACAACCGATTCAGAAAAGGTTCATTATCGTTGTTTGAAACGTTTGGCGAATAAATCGTACGACGCTTGTACTTATTGTCATCTGAGAATTTATCTGGGACCCATTTGTTCAACTTCCACATCTCTCCTAGTTAGTGCAAACGAATAGTTTCATCGCCGACACTGAACCTTTCTGCAATCCCTAAGCATCTAATCTTCGTTGCCAATGATCTTCGGTCTCTTGAATCGTGCATAGCTGGGTTAAGCTGAAATCTCCCGAAGAAAACTTTTCGAACAGTTAAATCACAACAGCTTTGATGCTGAGTTTGTACTCATAAAGTGAACAACATCGAATTAAACTTTTATACAACAATATGCAGCCTACGAGTGAAAAAATGCTCCATTTCTAAAACAGGCTAAACGATAGCAGATCTACCAACAAGGTACTGCGTGCTAATGAAGCATTCGAGTAACTTGAGAATGACGAAAGAACATACAGATTTTGTCAAGAATGCTAAGGGGCTATTGTCCATGCACTGTATTTTTATAAACAGCTGCAGCGAAGGCGGTTCTCTTAAAGAGATTCTTTTCCAAACGCAAAGGAATCCTTTGCAAGGCTATTAGCTTTAATAGAAGGCAAAATTAATACAAGCGAAAATCATAGGGATGGCACAATGCTATTTCCAATTTAATCTACTAATCGCTTCTATCGCTCTTTTTTGAAAACCACAAGAAGTTTACTCGTTTGGTTCTCTTTCGGCAAAAAAATAATGGTATACATAGCGTATTAGTCTACATATTATGTAGACCAAGTTTCGTATAAATTAAGTTTGTTCCCATATAAGATGTTTACGTAGATTAGGAATTGATCAGATGATGAAAACCAAGTCGTCAATAGTGAATAGAGTTACATATTAATTGTAGAAAGCTCATGTTATTATTAAATTAAGTAGAGAAAAGCAGTTTGAATGCCGCAAGATAGTTAGGAAAGTCTCTTCCAGCTTTGAAGAATCAATTTAACAGACAAAACACTATTATAAACATCTCCCTAATTTGCAACATTTATTTAATTTCGATAGAAGCGTTCAAAATGATATTATAACATCCAAATAGCACTTTCTACGTGTTTCAATTGAATGCTGCGAATATGCCTACGAATCATTAAGAAGTCAAATGGAAGGAAGGTCTACAACCTTGTTCGTCATATAAACTCTCCTTTACTCTTATTTCACCCAAAGCTACCATAACGAAAAGAAATTCTTTATTCCTATCCTAATTGACATACTATTTTCTTCTCTTTCGTTTATGCTAATGAAAGGCCACTGGAAAAGCACTCCTTACTTCCTGTATTTTACTACATGGCATGCTGCTTCCAAGCTCCAATAATGGCTAGAATTGAGGAGCAATTTAATATCTCTGCTATATCAACACATTTACTCTGTAATATGTTGTTTACTATCCCAATGTTGCTAATAAAACGATATATGGAAATCTGGTTACACGCCAAGTTGGAAAAAAGTATTTCCTTTGGTCTTTGAGAAAGTTTTCAGTGACCTTCGAATACGCAGAGGCACTGGAAGCAGCTTTAGAGGTCGGTGAAGTTAAAAATAGTTTGGGTGAAGTAAAGTTAAATTAATTAGATGTAAAATATTAAATAAAATAAAATTTAATTCGGTTTAATTGTGATCAAGAAAAACGTATATTTGCATATTTGAATAAAGCTCTATTCCAGGCCTTCGTTCTGTGAGGGCGGTGGCATTAATCACCATAAAAAATAGGCGCTACATATTTGCGCATTTAGCAAAGAATCGACTATGTATAACCCGTAAACAATAAGATCTTTGGAGTTTGTACACAAAACGGATATTAACAAATCTGGTCTTTTGTCTATATCGGAAGAGATAATTTAAGAATACAGGTGTTTCCCAATTGAACACTGCCAACCTCTATATCGTAGAAGCAGATTACTACCTTTGAATTTTATTTCCCAATATGTTCGTCTTAAAGTGGTTGTATAGGATCGTTCGATCACTTAGGGTCCTATCTTTTACAGCGATAACATAACATAGAATTCATTAACTTCGTTGCTATTTTTAAACCTGCGGAATATAGATAGAATTATTTACATTAATTTTATTGCACATTGTGTGAGCCTTTCTGCGTTGATTTTGCTAAAATACGCGTTTACAGCTTCATTTGTGTAAATGTATTTTTGTGATAGCTGCTACAAGCTTTAACTTTCCAGATAGTCGTTTTATTACGGCGTGGTTTAAAATAATACACTTGAATTTTATTATTGTATGGGGGTCATTGAAACAAAATTTTCCTCTTATCTGGTATGTACATGCTTTACCTCCTGCACGTACAAGTGTTCTATATTAAGAATTTGATAAAAGTACTTTTAAGGATAGATACAGTGATTTCAATATAAATATGATGTTAAACGTGATCAATTTAAATGATTTTTTTATTAAAATACGGTTATATTAATAAATCAGACTATATTAGCGTCTGTAACGATGTTGAGAACCTCATCGTCATTTATTAAGATCAAATATTTTAGCGTTATCAAAGATTATTTCATTTCAATTTCCTTTTTTAATGCTTATTGCAATATTAATTATTTAATGTAAAGTTTGCTACCTATTTACTTATCGGGAAGGAGATTCTCCGAAATTTCGCGAGATCTTACGATATTTGCTTTACATTTTCGATATAGATACTTGCTTTTAATACAAGATGTCTTCAATACATGTATATCGTGTAGGTATTTAATTATTAAAGAATAAGTTTTGATCGTTTATTATTTGTAAACATCATTTGTAACAATAGTTTGTTTTAAAAACATTTACATTGAAGAAACGCTGCTAACTTCTGTTAACATTATATTGACACTCAAGGTTCAAGCAAAAATAAACTAATTTTACGATATCTTTGCTCGTATGTGACGTTATTTACTGATTATCCTAGTCGAAGTAATTACCTTTTTCTGTGTCTATATTACTCATTTTATTGATTTATTTTAGTCGTGTCGGAATAAATAATAATGTCATTCATCATATACAGTCTTATTCGGATATAGTACGAAAAAAAAAAATTAGGTGAAAGAAACGCATGAGTAATGCCTAAATACAAAATATTATGGTTCTATGTGCACGTAGTAACGAGAAAATGATTTTTCTTTATTCGAGTCCGACTCTGTCTTATTTAACATATGGGAATCACCGGCAGTCGCTGAAGCAGCGTTCGGATATCCATTTAGTATGCACATAGCATTCACCGTCATTACACGCAATTGCAATGGCATCCTATACGAATATCGAATACACCGATATGATTTTGATTTATGGCGAAACAGGACAAAATAGTCTTGCGGCAGAAAATTTGTACGCGGAACGGTTTCCCAATCGGCGGCATCCATCATCCGAGACAATTGTGAGAACCGTGTATCGACTTCGAGAAACAGGATCAGTAATTCCACGTTTCGAAGGTCGTGGCCGTCATATATCACGTAGAGTTCAGCAAGCAGAAGAGCATATTTTAAACATCGTTGAGGCGGAACCAGGCATAAGTACTACAACTTTAGCCCAGCAAGTAAATGTGTCCCAAACGACGGTGCATCGAATTTTGAAAAATAATTTACTTAATCCGTATCACATCCACCGCGTGCAAAGATTAACGGAATTAGATGCAGCTCAACGCATTCGCGAAGACTAAATTTTGGTAAATTTTACTCGTGTGCATAATAACTTTCGTCGCCGAATTGATGCCTGTATTAGAGCTCACGGTGGACATTTCGAACATTTTTTACATTAATAAATTATTTTGTCTTGTTTCGCCTAGATCTGTCCTTGTTAGGACCACCACAAATTTCATAAGAAGAAAAAGAATGTATAACTACAAATAACTCAAAACCCGACATTTCGGACGCATTAACTTTAAATATTAAGAACGCAAATCATATGGTTATCGGCATATTCAATGTAAACACATAAACACTTCGACATCAGCTGTACGACAGACTAATGCATTTCAATAGACTATTCACTATTTATAGCATCTACATTGCTTTATCGCTTTTTATTTGCATCTGGGTTAACTTTGATTCATCAGCGGTATTTGTATAATATAGGAGAAACAAAGATATGGACCGGCTTTACCTGCATTTTGGGCCCTAAAATTTGAACAAAATGTATATGTTACAAATAAATTTCTTTTTAAATTTTCAGTAACACATTGGTAGGTAGTCTTCAGATTTCGGTAGCTTACGTGCTATTTACAGGTAACCCTGTATAATTTAAGCATTACCCGATCGTTTCGATTAATGCAACACTGCATTGAATGAGTATCTTCAGCATTACTTATAATAATAGAGTAATTCATAGTGCAACCTGGAACGATCGTAAACAAGTATAGAAAACGTTTGAGTTTATGTCTCTAATTATGGTCACTTACATATGTCAGTGGAATTATGTGAAAATATTATTGTGTATGTATATGTATGGTTGTACAACTTATTGTTAATCTCGTTTCTATTTCATGTACCGTTACTATCCATGCAAATATATCTATACAGGTAGTAACAACGATAAAGCAAACTTCAATTAGCAAACCATAATTAAAATGTTATGATATCGTTTCACGCGTTTATCTGTGCTTATTTACTAGTAATCTTTAAAGATTTATATTGTCTGTAGAGTAATGAACGAGTGCGTTAAAGTCAGTTCAATATTATTACCGGAAGTTGGTTTTTAATTATTGTTAATCTTAATAAAATAAAAATATAAAATAGATAACTGTCGATGAGGTATACCATATCATAATAAAGACAAGAATTGCATTTTATTTTATTATTTTTCCATAGGTCATCTCAAATAGTTATAAAAAATAATGTAACGATACGATATCAAAGAGGAGAAATTAGTTTGTTTCGCTTACTCTTGTCATAGTAGTCTAACTAACTAACGTCGGAAATCGCTTCAATACAACGTCTAAATGCAAGAGTTACGCTTAACTATAAACATCTCTTTTGCTCTAAATATTCAACATCACTTAACATTATATAAAGATGTTAGATATAAATTTCCTATATAGTAAATGCAGAACAAGTATATGATGTTTCCCTACATGTTTTAAGAGCATACTATATCTACATAGAACCAAGCAGCCTCGATTTTTAAGGATATTGATATATCCATATTTAAATGATCGGGGCAAAATATTAATGTCTCCAAATCTGCGTAATGCCTATTACGTTACCTGAAACGGTTGACCTTCTATCGTTTATACGGCAAGCACAATTCTGCAATTCCAGAAGGTTAGGATAGCCTGTAGATTTCTGCAGTCTCTGTGGTGAATATTGAATTACGTATTGGAACTGAGCTCAATTTCACGAGATCGCGACCTTAAGGTGTTAATCACCTCAAGCGAAGGATAAATCATATGCATATATAAAGTTAATCTATTTTCTGATTAAGTTCTTTCTAATAGAATAAACCAAAAGCTGCAATTACAGGATCTATGTCCTGCAAAATATCGCGTTAAAAGAGTGCCAGTGCAAAAGTTGATTTCGAGAATACATTAAATTATATTTTGTCAAGAAACAAATAATAGGTGCACAAAAACAAAAAATTGTCGTATTTTTAGCATTTTTAAAATTTACATCTTGACTGGAATTAAAATTAAGAGAAATTATCAAATCCTTCCTAAAAATCGTTCACAAACTTTTATAAAATCTTCTCGTGTGTATTGAAAAGTAGGCTACTGTTGTCTGCACATTACGATGGTACTAGGTTTCATATATGCAATACATATGCTGAAAAGTTTGCAGCATTAGATGTGGTGTGTCCATATTTGTCTCCCAGTACTGCCTTCGCCATGATGAGAAAGTGTTCTTATAGATTTTGAGAATGGCCGTTCGACGTCTACAGATGTAAGACATGCAAAATTAAAATAATCTTTATAAATAGAAAATTCGAGATGGAATTGTATTTTTTTCCAGAAGTCGAATGGCACGAATGCAGCTCGATGGCGCATTAATTTGTCGATTTGTCTAATTTTTGTACCTACAAAATAGCGGTTTATCCCGAACATGTTTTTTTTAAGTGTGGTGACGACCCAACGAGGTGTATAAGCTTTTTTCAAGCTATTCATAACCTCAGGAGCCTTTTAATGTGTAAATTCTGTGTGTAAAGTGTTCTTAGTGGTAAAGGGTTCCATTGTGTGTAAAGGGTGAAGCGTAGTTAATTATACCTCAACTGCGAATGGTGACACAGCGTTTAACTATGCCCAGTCAAACGCTGGACCTCTTATCGCTGGGCCACCGAGCCGTTAATAGTTAGCTAATAGTAGAACCGTTAATAGTGTCTTTAACCACTATTTCACCATCCTGATATAAATCCGGAAATTCACCGACATCCCTCATTTACACTTACAAGGGATGGTCACCTTTTGCGCTTCTGCACGCTAGACAGATTTTGAATTAAACAAACGAAGTTCGACTAACTCACGCGAAAACCCTAAATGAACTAACAGAAAACGAGACTGCTTCTTTCCTGCGATGCGCGTGATGTTGCATACTAGATACGGTGCCGATATACAGACATGCTGGCCCACTAATATACGATTCCAAGATTTATTTAAAACATTAACGTACAGTTGCGAACAAACTGCAAGTAACCGGTGTTGTTAACCGTTATTATTTCTACAATGCCTTTTTAAAAGATTATCAACAAGGTACGAATACTTTTTTGTGTTGTCACCCCCCAAAATAAAACAAATTTTAACTGTATTAATACCACATGAAGTCTAGTTAGAAGTATCTATATGTAGTTAATTTGAAAAAGTTTCTTTTTCCTCTTTGTACTGCAATTAACGTTAATTCACATTTCCATAAAATACTTTTAACCAGACGCAAATATCTGTAATACATGTTGATCTTCACAGTAAACATGTTATTCTAAAGAAAGGTAGCCACAAAGGTAGTCTTTGGAATTATTAATTGTGCTGCATCTACTAATAATTATTCGTGCATCAGTTAATAATTACAATACATTATAGAACTTCGCAGATAAGAAATTGTTCTTTGTTGCCCGAAGCCCGCTCTTTGAAAGACAATATAGTAATCGGGGTCCGATAATGGGAGATACGAATTATTTTGCTTACTGTACGTTGAAGGAAAATCAAGTGACTACAAAGGATTAAAGTATAAACTGGTACTTATTAGCAATTAAAAGCTAATACGTTAAATCAAGATGCAAATGAAGTATATTTAGTACAGAATTTATAAGCTGTGAAAAATATGGGTAACTGTCGTAAATGATTTAAATAGCTACTGAAAATACTCGGAGTGAAGCCCAAAAAATAAAGACTTAAAACAGGCGTAATGCCAAGAATGGTTGGCGCCACCTTAAAGACTTTAGACTGACAACGTAATAAATACATAAATTCGTATACAATATCCTCATGTTAATATATTATTAACTCAATAAAAGTCCGTCAAAGATTTAGAGTTACTAAAATATTCACGATTATTTTTGATTACCCGAGGATAGCGTACTGTTCAATGAATTATTTATAGCATTGCTTAGTAGTAAATTTAACGTTATCGCCGAAACTCAGCTGACACCTCGCAATAATTCGATAAGATCCTCTACAACGAACGCTCTAAAATCTCAAGTCGGATTACCAGATGTCAACGTATATCAGTATAGTAGTATCTTTACGTAACGTAGTAGAAATACTGATTGATTAGCGGGATATTTACGTACGCATTAAGAGTAGATATTTAGGCACCTTTTAATGTTTTTCGAGTGTTTATCTAGGTCTGCTACTGCACGACACAGATTTAACGTATTGTAAACACTTACCGTCATAAGAGCTTTGCCTTCGTCGGTGGACGTCAACGCAATTAACGAATCCCGACAGATACCCGGGCAGTACTTCATTTGGTAGTGTAGCACGGCCGAGCAGCCGGTGAGGTAATTCTCCAAGGCCATACCGCAGCCTTCCCTCTGGGCGCACTTGAATCTCGCCTCCTCGCAAGAAATCGATGGATGAGCGGCGCTTCCGTAACAACTGACACCATTAAATAGCGCCATTACAAACACCATCATCCACCACATACCTGTAACGGGGAAAAAAAATTATATGAATTAAACGGAACGAAAACAAAAATATGCAAGTGAATAGTAACCAGAATAGTTTCTAAAGGAAGAATATATTTTTAAAGCTTGGGATGCATTCATGATGTAACGAGATGTTATGTTATAAGTATTTGATGCATTACTTGTCCTGAAAAGTAATCATTTTAGATGTCTTTTTTTTACGAATTCGTTAAGAAAGATCGTTCTTTGTCTAGGTAGTTGCATTAAAAATAAATAAATAAATTTTGACATTTTTCCATTTGAAAGTTTAATTTTCGAACACGCTGTACAGTGTTTTCGACGATTTCATTTGGTCTCTAATCTTACCCAACACGGTCAACAATTTCCAAAAATGTGAATATTTCGAATATGCAACATAGTTGTTTTATTAAGCAAACCTTAAAATTAAACAAAAAATTGAAAATGTTTTAATGCATAGAATGTTCTATTTAAAACAACAAGGTTAAGAGTTACCATATACAATCGGAAGACAATTGAAAGTATTTTATAAAAAATCTAAAGACTAGAAAGATAAATGTAAAGGACATGTCTCGCACACCCTTCATACAAAATTAGCTAAAGTTACTTTTGATAAGATATGTATTTTGCATATTCTTTCGGTGTTGCTTGCACCATTGCTTCGCTAAATATCGTAACTTTTTAATCGATTGGTAAGTTCTAATTCGAAGTTCAGATATCAAAGTTACTGTCCGCAGATTCATATCCTGTTCCTTTTGTATCTGAATGTTTGCTTCAATGCTTTGATGCGTCTTTTATAACTGAATATGGTGTTATGATAACATAAAAACGTAAATTTGAGTTCGGTAAAATGTTAGGGAAAAGGTCTTTCCTTTATACTATTGGCATATTTTGATATAACTGTCTGATTTGAAAGCTTATTAATTTGTTTTTATGTTACTATAAACCCAGGCTCTGTTTGAGATTAGAGACGCATCAAAAAATTCGAGGCTATGTAGCCTTATGCCGATACGTAATGTGTACAAACTGAAATAGATTTTTTTTCATTTTATTAGCAATATTTTAATTTTTCTCTTTTATAATCGACTGTGAATTTCTTTTATCAATAGCTTTAGAACAATACTAGATAAACAGGATAATCTTTTCCAATAAATTCAGATAGCTGATATGGCAGCTTTCGCTAAGACCAGGATACAGCAGTTTTTCTATTATCCGTCTCTTGCATAGAAGGAAAAATTTTTAATTATCGATTGATTTTATCCCGCACTGATATTAGCGGAAGGCAATAATGTAGAAAAGCAATTTTTAAAATTAGAATAAGTGAAGCAATCAAATACCTTAAAAAGTTAACTATACTGCTTCCTTTTTTTGCAAATGAATTGTTAATTATGCTATAACAAAGAGAAAATCGCTAAATTTAGTAACAAAATTGTAAATATCTGAAAAACAGAATTTACAGACACGTATTTCAATTATTGTTTGGGGGCAGTGTTGGCAATTTTTCTCTAGCTACTACCAGTTTGTGGGACAACCCACGTCCCCCAAACTTTGTCAAACGCATAGTATTAATGAGCTCGCATACATACGATCGACAACCATCACAACTTGCAAAGCTGCGCCGATGAGCGCCATAAACGGCACGGATGGCGGTCTTTCGCACCATGCACAATAAATAATTCTAGATTTACCATAAATGTCGTACTAAGATGCAAAAGCTCCCAAGATTTTTAAAAATATTACGGTTGTCTGCTTTTTAAATAATTAAATAATAAACCTCCGGAATGACAATTGCTTATGAGTTGAAGATTGTAACTCAACAAAATTGTTTTGCGTGTGTAGATCTCTGTTGTAATTCCTAAGATTTTGTCTGGAAACGGCCTCCGTTATGGATATATCTGCTTCCATAACGGAGGTCTTACATACGTCTTACAAATAAGTTGAACAACCTTGGCAATAACAGGTGATTATGAGTTCAAGATTGTAACTGAATAACACTGTCCCTTTTGTATTGATATATGCCGCAACTTTTAAATACGTTTGTGGACGAATTTAGAGGAACGCCAGAAAGGATCTTAATTTTATAATGGAAATAGCTGTGATTGTGGTAGTGACAATTGTATGTTTATCTACATATGATCTACATTCCTATAGTTTTGTGAAATTAACGTGTTAAAGGTTTTCTTTCTTCTTTGCAACATTCTTTGTTAATGTCAAGGTTTACTATCGATAAACAATTTTAAGTCAAGATACGTAATCTTACAAGTGTTAAGGTTTATTCCGATCGAAAATGGAAACAGTTATTGAGAGGTGATTAAAATGCTGAATGTTCCAAAATCATCGGCAAACGTGACACTACAAAACACATCGTGAACAAGCTAAAAAGACAACAAGAAATATAGAGATGGCGGATTTAGCCTTAGCTAGAAATTCAGAAATAAAATTGCCACCGTTTCAGAATCAGAACAAATACATCAGGAATCGCACCAGGCCAGGCAACAAAGGGTGTTGCGCGAAACCACCAACGTTAATCCACAAGGGAGAGGAGTCAGGTGCTCTTTAGAGACGAGTCCAGATTTTGTCTCCGATCAGATGATGGAAGTGCAAAAGTGCGGCAGTGATCAGGTGAAAGACATGCCTAATATAACAGTGTTGAAAGAATTCCTCATGGCGGAGGGTCGTTGATGGCATGAGGTGGTATATGTTTGGGAGCATGTGCAGAGCTTCATATTCTAGAGGGTTGGCCCTTGGCAATTGCAAGATATGTGACAGATATTTCAAAACCTCAACCTTGTTGTGCTTTTCGCACCATATGGAGGTGACAATATAAACCCAAATTGCAAGCATTGCTGTGAGTATTTGTGAGAAGTTCAATTGGGCATCCTGGAATGTTTGAGGAGGTTCAGGAGACAATTAAAGCATAGAAATCGTCATCATCAGAATCCACAATAATTTAGAAATGCGCTATTGTGCCTGCCTACGAGGTTGCAAGCAATGTTAAGGGCAAAAGGAAGCGATAGTCGATAACTTTTTTCCTATGTATCAAACATCAAATATTGATTGCCTTGGTTATGTTGATTTTGTTTTTAGTTAAAATGCTAGTCTACAAAATTCCTTCGGTTTAGGCAAAAAGTAAACTTGTACGTAAATATTTCCTGTAAATTAGCGGAAAATGTTGTAAACATGTTTAGCTAAAAAATTATAAAAATTTATTCTTCCATGTTTTTCACAATTGCCTTTGCTGAAACATTGAGACCTGTTAAGAAGAGAAATCGTCGTATATAAGCACTTTACAAATTCTCAAAAGCATCACTGTGAAACTTTAAATCTTTTACAAATCATTTTAGTTTAATTATATATAATTCAATCCGCTATGACTTGCAATTTGATGCAGATATTAGAGCATGCACCAATATATATTTTCATGGGTCTGACAATTCTAAATTATAGCCGGTATTTGTAGTGTTAGTACAACAACTATGTTATAACTGGTATCGCTAAGTATGCTCGTATACCTTTAATTAGTCACGTACACGATCCCGCATTAGAAGTTATGCTAAAGTTATAAAAGGAAAGAAATTCACATAAAATCGGTTTAAAATAGAGACAACTGCATTGATATCGTTTTGTTTTTTGGATTGCTAAAAATAAAACGAGCTTACGGTATATGTAATACAATCAATAATATCTTATTAATATATATTAAAAAAAATCGTATCTAAATTTAAAATAATAAAACCAATTAGGCGATTACACGGAAAGAAATAAAAAAAAATACAGTTACTCACTGATGTTGCAAAAGATGAATACAACGTGTTGACACCACCAAAATGTTTTTACGAATACAAGCTCCAAGCAGAAAGTCTGAAGAAATTGCCTTATCTGAATGCCGGATATCTCACATGCGAATGTGTATTAAAGCAAGGAGTAAGTATAATTGCGAATGGTTCAAAATCGCAAGCCGGCAAGGTTTTCGAGCGACAATTAGAATTGAAAAAAGTTTGTACTGTATACGTGACCGTTAGCATGCATTGCCTCATATGAAATTGCATGTCTAAATATGTAATTAATTCTTACATCTGAAACGCGAACGTACGTCGCCTTTTGTTTTTTTTTCCTTTTCGTCGATACGCCTAGCCCGGCCTTATCGTTTGATCCGTCCCTCGAAATATCGCTTCTTCACCGAATTACGTCGCGTACGCAATGCTGTGCGTTCCTAAATGTAAATACAGTTGCTGGCACCCGAAAAACAGTAGCATTACGGAGAATGTAAATAACGGAGGTGTGTAGATTAGCGTCATTGTTGGTAACGCCGTCGTAAGTGCCTAATAAACTAATAAATTTATTTTTCGTATAAATGCGTCCACTTTTCGCACGATAAACTAATATTTAATATTTGTTGAACGAATTTAAAAGGTATTGTTAAAAGATTAGGAAACGTTAACGAATAATGGTCGATTATAATGGTCTTCAACTCTGGACTTTTGTGTTTATATGCTATTTATTTAATACATTAATTCTGTATTTACATCTACGCACAGTAATGATGTTTTAACAACCTATAGATAAACGTAATTTAAATACGTTAATTATTCAGATGTATAATGCACGACTTTTTGAGGAGCGAAGGAGAGGGAACTATTGTAAACAATATGATAAAACCTTACCTTTAGCTTACAATCATTTTTATTAAAAAGCAGGAATTGCTGATGAATTATTAAAACAAAAAACGTGCACTGCGTTGGTAGGTATAGCACCGAATACAGTGTGCATATAGATATTTATTTTTAATACGTACGCGCCCAACCTTAAACGATTTAAATGCTTAGAAGTGCTTACAGTTCTGACACCAATCGGTTTCATCCGTAGTTTCGTCACACAATAAATTCGAATTTTTAATTTGACTTGAAATTCCCATTCCGTAAACAACAAGCATAGAATTTATTAATTTTAAAATTTTATTTTTTGTTGTATTTTTGGTTCTTCTGAAAACGACACTAGCATGTAATGTTATGTAATATAATGCGATATAATATAATGTTTATTTGTTGTTGGTTAAAAAAAAAACAGAGACGGTCAGGTTACAGTGAGTAAAATCTAAGTTAAATAATAATAAATAAAATAGTAAAACAAAGTCAATAAATAGCTAATACACTGTATAACTGATACTTCGGTACAAATAAAACAATTCTATAACTAAAACTTTTGTACAAATAAAAATTTAAATAAATAAACCTAGATATGGATAAAAATACGAGTAAAATATAAGTACACGGATACTAGAAAATAACAACAAAGGAATAGGTGCTACCTACGAAGACACTTGGCTACACTATAAAATAATTTGTTACGTAGATATAGGCTCAGTTTATTTTTAAACTGGCGAAGTATTAAGCAGCCTTTCCAACAGAGGAAGAAGATCATGTGAGAGCCTGTTGCAATATTGTATGGCTCTATAGCGAGGACTCCTCTTAAACAGAGTTGTCCTATGTCGAGGCACGTTCAAATTACCCGAGCCGCGAGTGGCCATTACGTTATATACATATATCTCGATTAAAGATAAATTTTCGCTTGTTTTTCTTCTAAAATAGTAAGATCTCCAAAATGCACAATGAAGGTAAAGGCAGTATATTTAATTGCCTATTGTATGGCCTACAAGAAGTTATTTAAGAGACCCCCACCATACACCCGACAATCCTCTTCTGAAGAACAAATAAGTCATTAACCTTCCTCGAAGAGCCCCAGAAGATTAGACCTTATCGCGTCCTTGTTTCTATATAGGCGAAGTAAAACATTCTGACAGAATCTAAATCGACTTTTCTTTAGCAATTGTCGTATGCCATATAAACCCGTGGATAGTCTACGCCCCAGCTCATCGCGGAGTTCTTGCCATTTAAAATGCGCATCCACAGTCATTCCCAAAAAACTCACAGACGAGTATCCCATAAGGGATCTACCACCTTTAAAGGGAACATAAACTCTAGATAAAGCAGGCAACGTTGGTTTAAATTGTATTAAACGCGTTTCATGACCATTTAATACAAGACTAGATACCATTCATCATAGTACAATCTTGTTTGTGGCAACTGCAATTTCGAAAAACTGTAACAGTAAAATAACAGTAAAAGAACGTAGCGTACTTACATGCTTTGAGTAATAAATCATTCAACGGAATAGCAGCAACAATTCAAGTTGTCTAAAGCTGATTTACTTCAGGTAGTTTACGTAATAAATCACAGATTGTATTTATCTAATGCATTATTTCTTATTTAATATATGGTTTGGAAGTTTATTTTCTGCGTTGCTTTGCAAATCTACTCTACGCGCTTACTAACTTCATTGTTATTGCAGCTATTGCTTAGGACAATAACATTTATGAATACGTTTTGGAGAAAAATTAATTTTAGATGAAATCTTCGTAATACACTATCAACACAGTAGTAAAAATAAATAAGGTAGACAGAGCATGATGAAGTCAAGAAGGAAAGTACTGAATGAATTCACGAAACAATACACACGTGAAAGGAGACCGACCAAATAATTAATTTGAAATTTTTTTCGACTGAACGACTGAAAACGAGGGCATTGAAAACGAGCTCACGGCTAGAGGAATTTTGACGTTGAACGAGTGGACATACTGAATTCATTATTGGCGGCGCCAATTACAACTAAGCTCTAAGCTACGCTGTAAATTATAACACTACGGTATGTTACGTCCGGATACATTCGTTCTTTACTGTACTAAAGCACTACATTTAATTGTACTTATTTATTAGTAATGATTCATCGAAACATATCGCTATTCAATCCGAATGAATATTCAATGAGACGTTGCCTCGTCGTATCGCCGTGACGTTTAAGTGTATAATGTATCGCATTTCTAATGGATTGAGCGGTCAAGTCAGCACAACAAGACCTGTTTATAAATTAAGGTCGTGATTTTCCACGCATCCGTCATGCATAAGTAAGTTTATATCGCGTATGGATTTCTATAATTCATACGCGCAAACAAGCGCGGATGGGCATCTCCACGATCCTTTTTTTTGTTAGGTGTACGTATTTACATCTAGACGGGAATGACGAATATCGCACTTGACCCTTGACAGTAAGTGAATATTAAGTCGTTTATATTCAAGGCGTCGATTGTATTATTTGAAAGTATAATCGTTTTGGAGGTAATCATCGCAACGATTTATTGCAGCGGAAATAATTTAGATCGCCTGGCAATATTGCACAATTGTTAAAGGAAATATGTGACGACTGCGACTAGTCCAAATAAGACACGTATTTCGTACGATTACCTTATGAAGCACATAAATAAATTTTATATTGTATTCTCGCTTCATAGATTATTCTTGACAATTTTTCCAACGGCCATTCTTTAATACGACCGAGCCGCACCTCAGCTGGTGTTTAATTGAAAACACTTCTTTATGGATCTTATATATGTAAATACCACCCAGCAGCAAGATTGATAAATATCACGATATTTACATGAAAAATTTAATTTAATTTTAAATAACTATCAACAGCAACAAAGAACAAAAATAATACAAACTATTCTGAAGAATACATAAATACAGCGAAACCAAAGGAACTTATCTCATTTAAATACGTTTTATGTCATCTTTGTCTGCCTTATTTTTATATTTAAATAAAAGGATTATTAATTTCCAGCATTTTTATTATAAAGCCTCTTACGTAATTTTGATTGTATCATTTCAAAGGCTGGAAATATTCTTTCAAGAGATGCTGTAACCGCAGTTGCACTAAGAAGCTGTTCATGTAAAGACGGAGAAGCTTGTTTATTTGACCATCACGCATCATCAATAATAATTCCTTTCGTCGTTTTAGATTGAAAATATTTGAGAAATTATATTAATTCAGTTGTGCCATCACAAATTGAATTAATTTCATTTAAGTTATTTGTATATTTGTACGTATATTTGTAGTATTTGGTGATTTTTTGAAAAATCGATGGTCGACCGTATTTGCCAAGTAATGTGTTATGTGCATTCATTGCTATTAATAACTTTAATAATGCCAACATCCGTAACATCACCGTAGTTATAGCATGCATACTCAAGTTGATCTCTTCAAGAGCGGCTGGATTGCATCTATCATGGTATGTTGTAAAATTAATATATCTTTCGTAAAGTCCTCTTCAAACGTTTCGTTTGGCGCTAGGTATTGACTTCAAAGCAATTTTCATCAAGCATGCTGATGTGTGCGATTTGCCGGATGTATCAAAAGTATCGATAAGTACAGATGCAATGCACTGAGCTAGAAACGGATTTACTCATTGTGCCTGTTACTCCATCCATCTACAGACATGGATACAATTTGTCCTCCATATTTATTTTTACATTCTATAATTATCTCAGAACAAACTTTTCAAACATTCAAAATAGATTCTCCAATCTGGAGTCTGCTTGGAAAGACACTGCGCGGTCTTAACAAGTTACATGATTTGTGTGTTCTAGGCGAGAGAATGGAGTATTAATGAAACACAAGAACTTTCCCAATTGGATATAAATGTGCTTTGCATATCTTTTTGAAAGGACATCGGAAGCTTTACATATATCCAGAAAACCCAATGTTTTTTACATTGTGTGTTCAATTACATGTGCATCCATTATTTTTCTCATGTTTATAACAAAATAGCATAAAATAAGCTTTGTAATCAACATACTGAAAACCGGCAAAACTTGTTATAACTTAAGGTGCTCATTGGTTCAATAAGATTAGCATTGTTTATATATCTATTGATTTAACAAAATTGTCGACAAAGAAAAAAATTGTTTATAAATTTTTGTTTATTATTCCGCAAATTATAGGTTGTTTTTCAAATATTGAAGTTTAAAATTAAATTTTTAACTAATCGATAACTTTCTTGCTTCCTCACATTTCCTATCTTTCAACAAAATCATTGGTTTTGTGGGAATAAATATCTTGATGCATATCAATAATATTTAACCTTGCCCTGAAGCTTTTATTATTGATTTTTCTTATTTTTAACATAGCTTTCGCGTCGTTATTCTTCATGATTACGGTAAGGGCGTATTTTTGTTGCGGTTATTGCTGTTTTTACTTCTCTTTACAATCTGCTTGTTATAATTTTCTGTTACTTAATACCTTCCTCTTAATCACTGTTTATATATGTTAACGGAATCTATCTACAAAACAATATTACTACTAAATCCACATTAATGGAATCCATGTATAGCTAAACTAGGATAAACTTTATTGACGACTTATTGAAAAATTAATTTAAATGTTTAGATTATTAGATAAGCAGCAACTATAGAATTGAATAAAAAAACTTTGTAGTGTAGTGTGCTTTTCAACCTGTCACCGATCCAAGTTACTTTCGTATAGAAACATCGCTACAGTATGTACCTAGAAAGAAGGACTTCACACTGAGATATAATAATTCCCGACAAAAACAAAATTTGCATCGCATTTGCCAAAACGCGATATGGCAACTAAAATCTAGTCCACTCCCATTTCTTCAGGTCTTGCGTACTTTAGCCATTGTAGTACGAAATACTGAATTTAACGCGTGTTTTCATATATACATATATGTATGTTAGATAGCTTTTGCTGGGGCTGCCGTATATGTGGAAAGAGTTCCTCCAGTAGCTTAAATGGATTCAGTTGGTCCTTCGCTAAAATCGTTTAATTCTACTGTGACTTATCTCCATTGCGAGATCTTTTGATTTTTCCTACAGTTTATCTTAAGGGACTTACAAGAATTCCGAGAGAAAGTTTAATTTATTTCTCATCTTTTTTAACAAATCTACACTCTGAGTTCCAGGAAGTTTCACTTTTATGCACATTAGAAGCAGCAGCTTCCTTACACGTACTCTTCTGATTTAGTGTTGCTTTTCTGGGTTGAAAAACTTTATCGCAGCTATCAACTGGAAGTAATAGTCAGTACTATACAACACACATAACACAAATAAAGGATTTGATGTAACCTTATGTTTTTGGTATGGCACCAAGAGGTTCTCTTCTAATGCAAATTCTCCTGGATGGTTGGCTACAGAAAGACAAGACATTCAACACGATCTGACTATCGTGTGTTAAACATGCTATTGACAGAACAGCCAATACACTTTTCGAAGATTTCCCATCACTCCCCATTACTACTTCTCTTTTTTAGGAAATAAGTGTAAGGATTTTTAAAAGTTGCCTTCTTCATGGACCCCGGAACAATATATCAGACCTTCTATCGTCAAGTGTAAATGTTTGTGTAGGAATACGGCCGAGATGGGTTTGTTTTATTATTTAGATAACGTAAATCGAAGGATTAAATGATACGATGTTAGATGATCGGTCACGTTTTGTGGAATTATAGCAGCTAATTATTCCTATAATGGGAATTACGTAATACGAAAGTGAATGATAACCGGCACATATATCTTTCAAATTGAAATTAATCGTTTTATTGAGTTGATTGGAGCATAATCGGTTCGTTCAATGTACGAATGCAAATTTAGTAAATTACGTACAAATGTCTTCATTGAAAATTTATATGTAAATCTTTAAAATTTCTGAGATAAGTTTTCTGCATAAATAATGCCCTTGAACCTAACCGCATTAACTAGTTCCGAGTCACCCTATACGATAAGCCCATTCGAAGATATTTATGATAGCTGTTCTATTTTAGAACAGCCATAAAAATCCTGGCTTACTTCCAATTAAAATAAATTTTTGGATAGGTTCACTTGCTTTCTACAATGTCTGTAATTACCCGGTCGATGAATTGCTTTTCATACATGTATCGGTTCAGTAATGTAAAAGAAATAATTTACGACAGCATAAACGAAAAACTTGATTTTCGCCAAAGTAATTGACAGTCGACAAGTAGCTAGATGAAGATATATGGTAGCTATAAAATTTTTCCATGAAACCTCTTTTCTTCGAGGTAATGTCCATCCTATCAGGTATTCACTTGTTTGGTAGAAAACAGGCAATAATTGTAACCTGTAGGACAAGATAAAATCTAACGTGGAGTTAAGGCATTGCACATCCAATTACATAGATATAACATAATGTAATTGTAATAGTTCGAATCTGTAGATTTGCCTATCTGTAGATAAGATACCGGTGCATGATTGATCCTCTTATATTTGAAAATGATATAATAATATTTACCTAAGATTGGGTAGCTAATCTATGCAACAAAACGGATGAAAAAGATTGGTACATACTACAAAAATTCAATAATACAGTTTCTGTCCAATAGTAAGACTAAAAAAATGTGTACAAAATCAGTTGAATAACTTGAATGAATAAGTTGATTGAGGCACATCGGTGTCGATGTATTGTGAACGGATTGAATGTTTATTATCGAGTTACATTATGTTGCCACACATTTATTAAGAATATGCAAATACGGTGTTCGTTTATGGTTTTTATAAAATGTTTGGAGGTCAATGGCGGGATTCTTAAATAGTTATTATATGAAATTTTGTTTACTCTTAACTTGAAAGCAAATGAAAACCCCATCTACGTCATTTTATTTAACCTATATGATTTTTACGTGTGCAATACACTTCTGCAGTTTGTTACTTAATCGTCCTGTATATAATTATTTATATTGCAATAGTTATTAAATTACAAAATTAGATCAGCAAACAAAATGTCTTGATTGCACCGGAGAACAACATGAACCTTTTTTAGTACATGGGAGAAAAGGCTTACTATTTCCATTTCCATATAATTTCTTATGCAAACATCTAATAAATTATATTTTTATACTCTTCTTCTTTTACTTGTTGGGTGAATGAGCTTTGGCGAAAACCTTACTAAGAGAAGAGATATCTTTCAAGTTTTTTACAAAAAGACCGAAAGAGAAAATTTGGTTTATTGTTTTTCAAAATGTCAACCGAAAACCTCCGCATTCGCGGAATTGCTTCTCTAAACGCTCACCACAAACTACTCGGCCTATTTCTGTCCTGTTACAGCTTCAACAATCACAAATGTTGAAAGTTACAAAAATTGTAATGTCAAATCTTAACTGCGGCATGTTGTGATCGTTTTTAAAAACTTAAGACGCTACCACATCATGGGTAAATTTTTTGACGAGGTTTAATTACATAAAAGCCAGAATTTATGCTTGGAAATAGATTGATGATTAAATATTGTTGGTATTAAGTTATTATCACTACTTGTAAATGATATTTCAGGAATCATAAGTAGAGAGGACAAAAACGAGTGTAATCATACCTTTCTTGCAACGACTAGATAAACTCGTGTCTATTTGTCTCATAAGAAAGGGTTCGTGTCGTCTGCCGATTTCCCCCAGAATCGACAAAACGATTCGATTCAAGAATTATTTTAGCTATACGACTTATGCATCAATGCCAAAATATTTAAGAATACGCATTAGAAAAGCTAATCCTCATTGTTGAGAAAGTCCAACATAGCTATTAAGTGAGAAATTCCACGACCTTAATTTCAACAGAGACGAGCGATAAGAAATTTGTAAAATACCCCGTTCGCAGCACATCGAAAGGTTTTTAGAGATCAAGGCATGAACGTAAGTTTCAGATCGCGAAATGCACTAATGTAAGAAACATTCTTGGTAACCTGAAAAATAAACCCGGACATGAAGAAAGGCTTGGGAATTTATAAAACTGCATGCAGTGACTGTGACATAACTTATGTATATTAGTCAAAGGATAAGAGCGATCCGATAATCAACAGATTGAATGGGTGTTAGCTGGACACTTAAACGAAAGGAACGAACGAACGAAGGATCCCTTTGTCCATCTTTCCGCATTTTTTGCATGTCTTAGTTTTTGAATGTGTAGGCGGCAAAAGGAGATATTTTTTGTGAGTAAGAATGTTAGAACTAGAGTTCTTTTGTTGCATCATTCGGTCATACGGTTGAAAAATGAGGATTCAGGCATTCTCGAATCAACTATTCCGAGTTATAATCAATTAAAAATCAATTAAACGTATGTGGTGCGGAGTGTACTGATACTTTATTTAGCGTACTACCCCGCAGTCGTTGTTATCATTATTAGATATGTAAATATGTCTAATTTCAACTGAAGTGTCTATACGTAATCTACGTATATTATTCAGTGATACGTATTGGATTGTAATAGAACACACAGACCTATGGCTGAGGTCTCTTCAGTGTTCCTTACTGCTTATAAAAATAGAAATATTCGAACGAAATTACCCCGTTTAGTATATAACGTCTATCATATTCTCTATTCGTGTCCCGAACTTTTATTGGATCAGGTGAGTATATTACTGAAATCCACCTGAAAGAAAAAAAAATTGTGCAAACGTTCGACACCGACGTGAACATTCTAACGCTACCGAATAGTTTAAATAAACACCCTAACAAACATTTAAAATTAGACCTAAAGTGACCGAGAATTCTACGAAAAGTGTCAGAGCACAAACCGATTGCACGTTTTGTTCTCTTCCATCGGCCTACCTGAACCTAAACAAAAACCCTCTCGACTTTGTTAGAACGTCCGTCCGCGCTCCGAACAGCTGCTAGAACGAAAGCAAGAAAACGAACTGTTTGCTTTTGCCGTCTCCCTCCTTAATTTTCTCTCTTTTCGTCGTTCCGTATGCGCGGTCTTCGATAAAGACACGTGAACCACATTCAAGGTCGCGCAGTGAACATTTGACGGTTGCACTTGTTGCTCTTTTTTGCCGATCTGGTCCCGATGACTTACATTCGAGGTCCTGTAAAAATTTTTAAGTAGCCTGTTACATCTACTACGTTCGTTTTGTTCTTTTGCTTTTTTACGACGTGAACAGGAGTACAATGTTTAGTACCGATTTTATTTTTACCTTTGTACCAGCAGTGCGTTTAAGAAATGAAGAATGTAATGAGGTCTTGAATAGATTAACCCACTAGCCTTATTTTGGCATTTACTATGTTGTGACTTTAATGCCAATACCAGATTGTAAATTTTTTGTTCTAATCTACATAAAGTAGGTAACCTTTTAGAGATAATTCTGAAATAATTGTTATCTAGAGAAACTGTACGAACGATTATCCACAATAGAATCATTGTATCGCATATCTACACTACTGTTTATAAGAAATTACTAATTATATTGGGCAACAAGGTCTTGAAAAGAATGTTCCGATCACTTGTTAATGATTTCAACACGATGAACACGATTAATTACTAAAAAAAAGCTGGCTTTGATTTCCTTGCAATAAGTACGCATTTTGAAGAAAAGATTTATATTTCCAAATATTCTAAAATGCATGTATTAAATATACCTTAATCTGCTTAGGACTTATTGCTTGTCGTTTGCTATCAACGAGGAGAAGATCTGCGGGTGAGTGTCCAATAATAATATTAGCGAGCATTGATATGAACCATTTTTTGGTGTCGTTTCTTCATCTTTGCCATTGTGCCCATTGTGATGGAAATCTTCGTATCGTTCACGACTGGCTTTCTTCCAGATAACGAAAAAGTTGAAGTAGATCATATTATGGCCAAATTCAGGAAACAAAGTCAAAATATCCTCGATCAATTTAAGTAAGTGTCCTGCAACTTGCTAGAACCCATTCCACACCGATATTTCTTTGCTTTGAAAAGATCTCTCAAAATTGGAACCTCTCAAGAGCTGTTCAATCGGAGTCTTCGAAAAAGCACCTTCTTTAATTTTGGTTTCACCGAGTCGAAGGGATTTTTCGTACAGGTGCTTGAATGCTGGTCCATTCTTATCTACGGCTTTTAAAGAAGCCAAGCTTGATATGTAATGAAGGAATAATGAAGTGAACGATATTCATGTTTGGTGCGTTAAATTCATTTGGAATTGGATGTTTTCACCAAAAAAGCTATTTCATTGTTACTCTGTGTTATTATCTGTAAGAGGAAAATGAGACGGTCAAGGTGGACGTAAAAAATGAGGGTGATAAGATAAAAAGAGCGGTGAAAGGCAAAATAAAGACTTTTGCAAAAAATTTTTTAAAGCAGTTACTTGAATTTCGCTTGTGTGGTAAAGCTCCTCAGAATGTAGTTTACAAAGCA
The DNA here is from genome assembly GCA_020654165.1 of Oryctes rhinoceros. NCBI lineage: Eukaryota > Metazoa > Arthropoda > Insecta > Coleoptera > Scarabaeidae > Oryctes > Oryctes rhinoceros. The sequence continues at coordinate 586,337 of JAIOKQ010000001.1, forward strand.
GACGAAGATATTTCAAAAGAGAATTTAATTATAATGACGGAAGTAGCATATATTACGCAGCATGTGCACTAACACGTTAATTTATTTTTATTGCCAGTGCAAGTTCGGACAGTTCTAATAGAACGTATTGTAGTCGATGGAAATATGCAGGTAATCTTTCATGCAAACTTTGGCAAGCGCAATTGCAATGTTTCGTAACGTAACATCAATTAATGTAGGCTGATCCGCATTTAGTTATCGCTTTATCTTATTATTAGATTACATATGTCCGATGGCCTTTACATCTGAAATAAGTACGTTATTCCCGTCTCACAATTGCAAAAAGAACCTATTATCGCGCTTTTATGGCTACATTTACACGTGTTTAATAATAAATTACCTACTTATCGAAATGCCAATTACGGGGGGAGTGTGTTGCTATCATGGACGCCTGGTATATTTAAATTTATTTAAATTTTAAATTAAAAATGCTACTTAAGAAACCGATTCAATCGACACTATTTAAAGCGATACCATCAATCAAGTATGCTGTCACGTGTCACCGATTGTAACAAGCACGTTACATACACTATATAAGTAATGTTGGCCAGCTCTTTGTCGCTATTTTTTATGAACCTGAGGCGCTCGTCTCCAACCTCCTCAACTTCCTGCACGAATGCCGTAAAAGTATTCATGTACGTATATCGATTTGGTGCGTTAACGTTAGCCAAGACGGATATGTTCGGAATGAAGAAGTTTTCCAATTTATGCATATGCTTCAATGTTATAATATTTTGAAAGATTGTTTGTATTTAGCAATAGCCAGGTGTAGATAACTAGATATTCATTCGGCAGTTTAGAAGAGGCTAAAACACAAACAATTACATTTTACAAAAGATGAATAAACATCAAAATCTGAATGAGCAACACTGCAGCACTTTTTAAATAAACCATTAAACAGAATACGTTTTCTTTCAAAAGAAGTTAAAACTGAAAAGGAGTAGACTGTCGCGGGGTTTGTTCGCGCTTTTGTTTAATATTATAAGTAGAGAGGACAAAAGCGAGTGAAATCATACCTTTTTTGCAGCGACTGGATAGACTCGCGTCTATTCGTCTCATAAGAAAGGGTTCGTGTTGCCTACCGGTTTTCCCCGAGAATCGACAAAACACGAGTCTGTCTAGTCACTGCAAAACAGGTATGATTTCACTCGCTTTTGTCCTCTCTAATTATAAGTCATTTTCGATATAACACCCATTATGTCAAGCGTACGTAATTTGTGAAATTATGGTAAAGACAAAGCATAGCTTACTTTTCACGTATTTACAAAAGAAAGTTACATTGGAAACGAACATCAAGGACCTGAAGGATATGGCGCAAAAATTTAACGTTTCCTCGGAATTATCGTTGGCTGGAAATATATTTACCTCGAAGACAGAGAGAGCGAAGACTGACAGCTATAAAATAAGCCGAAAAAGAATACTTTTCGGACACATGTTACCGAAGCGGAATCTGCAGATCGTCACTTCTCACGGTATTAATAACAGATATTTACGGCGTTAATAACAACTATTAATTAATGTGGTAAGAAATGCAAGAATTTTCGATCCAACGACAACGTTTCTCAGCTTGTCTTTAGAATACCTTCCTTAAGATAGAATTCCAGCAAGCAGAGATTTGTGGTTTAAACTTTTGTGAGAAAAGGAGCTTCGAGAAGGGGATTTCGAGGTGCAACCATAAACGCATTCACAGAATGTTACTTAGAATCTGAGACAATTAGAATGCAAAATCGACGTTATTTTATGCTAGGTGTTAAACCACCAGTATATTGAAAGGAACGAAACAACTGAAAAGTGGCATAACAAGCAGTAAATACTCCTTCTCCTCTACCAAGGTCTACAAGAAACCGTCAAGAAATTATGAAATGAAAGGAAAGTTGAAAGTTAAAAGGTGCAAAATATATAAGGAAAAAGTCAAACGAAGGCATCCATATCAAGCTTGTTAAAAACGCCAATGGTGGTGTTGAACACTGGCAAGTTTATTAACGGCAGATGCAGCCTTAAAATACCTCTTTCTAAACTAGAAAGAGCTGAAAATCGATTTTGACGTATTTAGCGACAAGCGACACCAACATATTACTAGGTCGTTCGTAACGTCACTGAACTGAAAGAAGAATGTGTTAAGTCACAGAGGATTTATTTAGACAGGACAGATCTTTCCGAGAGGTTGGTCACTTCTAACATGTTTCTTCCATATATTCAAAAATGTATATAGCTCGCGTAGGTAAACGTACTACATCTAAAAAAATTATAAATAAACCCTCTTATTTTGGCTGTAATTCATTAATTGTTCCTTATAGTTACCCACAAGAAGATAATTTATGTAAAATTTGGTGGTTGATAATTATCAATATACAATATACACAGCGGTCATCTTTATTGTATTCCAATGTACAATCATTAAATAGAAAAGTCGACTTCAAGTTCAAACTGGTCACGGATTGCTGACGTTTAGTGAATTGTTTGTTGACAACGGGTAACGGAGATATATTCTGCAGCGACATAAAAACAATTTAGATTTTTGTCAGAGAAAGAATATGCTAATTGTAAATATAATTTAATCGTCGATTTAATTACATTTTATTGCTTTGTGAGATCATATTTCTAAAATAAAAATGAGTCTTGTCAGAAAAATTTTATTTAGTTTCGTGAATCCTTCATGCGGCAAAATTTATCCCGCGACAGGGAAGATTATACGTCAATCAATTGATAATAATATGCTAGCGTGATGAATGATAGTAATTGGTAATTTCAAACAATCAATAAAAGAATTCGATATGCATAAGAAATCGTTTCTAATCATACGCCCGTTGGCTAACTTTGAGGCTCCCGATCCGCATACGTTACAAATGATGCCAGTGTTTAGAAAGAGGAAAATAAATTAAGACAGGATCGACGTTGCTAAGAGTATTATTATTGCTTGCGGCTGCTTCCTTTTACATTGGACGAAAATTCCTGTACCTAACCAGGTTAAAAAGAAAAATAATAAAATAAAACGAAATGCTTGATATTGGCTCGTATAATATGCATGCCGGTACTAATTTAAAGTTTATTGACTGGAAAGCCACGGCGTTTATCTGTATTCGATCTGGGCTAATAAAATTTCAAAATATACGCTTCCAGTTATCGTGTATATGCCGTTACAAATATACTTTCTTCTTCGAGTAATGAGATTGTATGATATGTATGTTATTAACAAATCTACCAACTGTGCGATCGCGATACATAAACGTAACGCTAACGCTTAATGTGTTCCTTTTACTTTTACCAATCACATTGAATAAAAAATTCGATTAGACCAATTGTACGTCCATATTATCGACTGTTACTTTCACATCTACGTTTTTTATTTATAATTGACCGTTAGCTATTCGATTCAGAAATTAATCTGAAATGAGTAGCGTGTTAACCATTCGACCACCCAGACCGTTATTACAACCATTACAATTAACATCATGATGAGCAGCGTAAATCAAAACTACTGCACAATTTTACAGGCGCCGCCGCTACAATTGCAGCGAAAAATTAGTTCACATCAAATGTTATTTTATATAAAGGTCCTAGTAAATATCTAAAAAAATAAAGCTTTTCTAGCAAGAAACTAGCCGATGGTCTAATAGCAAAAATATTTATTCTTGACTAAGGGAGTAAAGAGTGGGAAGTATTATAGTTTATAACCACTTTTCGGGAATTCACTTATTTTTCCGGCGAGAAGGAACCACGGAATGTTTTACGCATTTCTATATGCACGTATATAAGCTTTTATGATGGCAACTCTATAGCTTATAAATTCCGTTTGATCAATCGCCACGTAGAAAATGGAGAAATAGTATTTTGTTATCTAGAAGAATTAGAAGTTGCGTATAGGAAGAGCGCTTCAGTAGCATTTAAAATTTCGTTCAACTGTTGATAATGGATGGTATCACTGGAAAAGATCGCAACTGATGCAGTGATAATTTCTTGGAGATCGACGAAAATCAACTGTTGTTGCAAGAATTATCAACGATGTGCGCAAAATGATTGAAGAGGATCGAAATGTAACTCGCCCTGAGATAAAGCCATTCTTAAGCATATCCAAGACCAGAGCGTATTCGAATTTGCATTAACATTTAGATGTGAAACTGATCTGTTTCCGATAGATTTCGCATCATTTGGCCTAGGCACAAAAAAGATTTGATTTAATTGGCGTAAAGAAAAGAAGATTCAATAGAGGAACTCCAAAATTCATGTACAATATCGTAAGAGACGACTAAACATAGATGTACTTATATGAGCGATAGTAACAATCGACTGCTTGGATGTTTCCATACCGGAATCCAGCAAAAGTTGTTCGTTCTTGGAGCACGTCCAAGGTAAGTGGTAACACAAGATGTAATGGCTAGGTTTGCAAACCGTTTGCTCTGATTCGGTGATAAACGACTCGAAAGGTCATAAGACGACCTTCACTAGATAATCGGACTCTGAGTACCGCTAAGCGAAGGTGACGGTTCTGTACGTCACTAGTTCTTCTTCGGCGTTCATTTCCTCTCCAGTGATTTCTCCGGCTCTTCCTAGTTTATAGCTGATAACAGCGCATAATAATGCATTGGTTCCAATTAAGGCGTAAGCTGCAATTTTTCTGAACTATGCAAGCCAACAATTCGATCCCTGTCGAATTCCTCCAACTTCAACGGTAGTTTCCACGTTATCGCTCTCTAGACATGATCAAATTCTCAAAACCAAAACATTTGTTTTGAGAACAATGTTAAACGAAAGTATGCCTAAAGAAAAATATTCATTAATTAAATGACATTAATGTCAGAAAAGACCGCATGAAGTGTCGGACATGCCATGACTACAACGAATAACGTTTCTGTCAAATTTGGTCAAAAAATTCGTACCCCTTATGTCTGCAATTTTTGGCTAATTGACAAATCACTTAGTCTCATCACGCAGCATATTTGGCCATAAGTGGTACATTGTACACTCTAGCACCCATACAACACTTGAATAAAGCTACTCACGTTTTGTACTAGATAAAACAAATATTCTAAAAGCATATGCTAAAAGACAATTTGTATTTTTGAATATACAGGATCCGGATTTATCCATCGCCATATCGCATATCTGAGATATGCGACTCTCGAATCTATACCCATCTTTTTAGCAGATAAGAACGAATTTAGAGATAGATGCTCTATGAGGCGATCTAAACATTAAAATTGGATAAGGAGAGTTTTTTAAACATTTGTTCGAAGCTTGTTGACATCGTATTAAACCGCAAACTTAGACAACATTTGATTTACTTTAAAAATACATTTTCTTTTGGTACAACATTGGAAATATAATTAAATCACATAATTTTGCTTTCGAAAACCATGCTTGGGAAACCGTTCGGAGAATTTTACCCGCATTTTATCAATGCTTAGTGAGTGCTAAACTTAACGTTAACATTAACGTAGTTCTATTATAAATAGGTCTTACGTTGTGGATAAGAATAGATACCATTACACAAAGATTGTTTGCGTTAACCTTTTAGTAATCTAGTTGTTTCAAAATGTATAGCGCCAATTATATCGTTTCAAATAGTATCTTCAAATTTAATGTTAAGCTTTATAGTATATACCGTAAATATAAAAACAAATGTAATATCGGAATGTTTTCATTGATTCATCAAATTTTTTTCTTAAACGCAGGCGAATTTTGAATAACATATGTATTTCGAACACGTTCCTGATGTTCGTTGATTAATGGTTTCTCCAAGAGCACGTAAACGTATATCTCGTGTTCGTTATATATTTTCTCAATGACTACCCGAAAATAATTACGAAAATATGTCTACTGGTACTACAGGCCATAGTCGCTACTAACTGATATCCAGATGTTGCAACCGGCAAGAGAGGGAATTAGTGTTTTAATGAATGGTCTGTGTTTGTGCGGACGTCCCGACGAGAGAATTGATATACAATTGCATTTCTGCAGCTCGCTGCGAACACAGCAAGACGGCAACAACCAGCCGAGCGAGGAAGTTTGTAACAAACATGTGTAGGGTTTTGTTAGGCAATAAAATCAACACCTCAAATTATGTTTACCGATTTCGTAAACACAGCTTTCGTAATGGCATCATAATTTGAAACAAGTTGGGGAAACAAAAGTAAACACGAGCGCGTATAGGTTTCTTGTGATGGCATATTTAGACAGTTCAAACATTACGCACCAAAAAACGAGAGACGCACGCAGAAGGAAAAAAGGAAGGACGAGAAATTACGTGCATTCGCCGTTGAAGTTTTTATTAACTATACAAGTAAACGTGGGGTGAAGCGTAGCGTGCATCTTCTTTTTCTCTTTTTGACCTTAAAGAGTTAACAGTTGTAAAATATTTACGTAAGCAATAAAATACGATATTCTTCAGTGCCCGCTGACAGTAAGAAGTAAGTTAAGAAATATGTGGCGTTTTATATTTCTAAAAACGCTTCAAAGCGTTTCTCAGAAAACCAAAAGGCGTAGCTTTGAACTTTTGACGAAATTAGTAACAAATCCTTAGAGGCTCTTAAGAATAATATTATTCCTGTTCTTCTTTTACTTCTCCGCATGAAAAGGAATTGAACAAGTTTAAATAATCTCCAATAAATTTCCAATTCATTCCAGTAGTATGCAATCTCTGAAAGCAAAAGCATTCTTATACATATTTTCCACAAGTCACCCTTCAATTTGCAATATCAACACTGGTTGCAAAAGAAGCAAGAATATTCTCGCATCGAAACATTTTTAGTACAGTAGTAACTATCATAATTACTCTGTACAACGTTGGTACAACGTTGTAAAATTAAAACTATCATTTAATTAAAAGATATTTTTCCGTTGTAGACTCCAGGGTGTATTGTATTTACATACTAGCATCGTGTAAGAGGATCAGCGTTTTCTCAAATGTTCGAGCATTAATTATCATTTGGTTTAAAGTAAATTTGGAGCAGTACAACGTTTGAAATTACTTTGAAAATATAGCATACAGCGAAATGCGACTTCTTTAAAAAACGACACGAGCTTCTTTTACAGGAATTGTACCAAGAAGGGATATTAAAGCCCCGAAGAAAATAGGACGGAACGGGATTATTCATTTGCCCAGAATCATTATATTGAGACGTATTTACCTAATAAAACGCCTGGCGCAGAAAAAGGGAAGTCAAAGGCTATGGAAGCGGCTGCAGCATCGAGAAGAAGCCAGAAAGACTTGACTCTGGCAATTTATGCCACAGCGTAAGCAGATGGACCTCATTCAGTCATTTGAAGGGAAATTATGAACATAGAATAAATTATAAGCCTTTCATTGAACTTTATTATTTATTTTACAAAAAAAAAAATGTTAAAGCAAGGTTGTGCCAAGGGTTGTTTTTTCAAATACGAGCCTACCAATTTTCTCCAATTATTTCATAGAGCTTAAGACATCTTTATAGTTACTTAAAACATATCAACTTGGGTATTAAAGAACAATAGATATCTCTATTGGGATGAACATTAAATAAATTGCAATTTAATTATCATTTGTTATTTCATAGCATAAGTTGCAAGTTTTAAACGGCATTTTCTCGAAACAATTCTTACGTAATCCCATGATATTTTTAGATTAGCGTAAAGAAAGCTTTATTTTTTCTGAAACAATTATAAGTTCGTATTTAAAAAGAAAATCGGGTGACGTCGTAATTTAGAAACAGTTGATCGAAAATAAAAACTTTTACGTCACTTATGTCAATAAGGACTACATAACTTTTGTTTAATCTTTTCTTAAAATGCCTAGGAGTTACAAAAAAAATGTTTCCATACTTTTAACTCACTCTGTATAGCTAACATACACATTATTATACATCTATATGTTATAATTTTTTGTTTTTAACGGTTATTTATAATATTTATAATACGAACGATAAATAAACGGATTTCTTCACCAAAACTTGTAGTTTTCTAACAATGAATCCATTCTGCAAATGAACATAATAAATAGAGAGGACAAAGGCGGATAAAATTTTTCGCAGCGACTAGATAGGACTCGTGTTTTATCGACTCTCGGGGAAACCAGTAGGCAACACGAACCCTTTCTTATGAGACGAATAGACCAGTGGAAGGAAAATGTGAACATAAAGTTTTATTGGGTTAAATGCAACGCAAGCATTGAATTTAACGAGAAAATAGAGAATCTTGCCAAAAGAATTGTAGTGATGGGATACATGAGAAGATACGCTACGGTGCTTGGCAACACCCTTGCCATAAAGCGTCTACCTAACAGTCGATAAACTACAATTGCTTGTGTTAAATTCGGGCACGGTATACATCCAGCATATCTGTATTGGGTGGGTATAAAGGAGTCTCGAGGTTGTGAATATGGTAATGAAATGGTAGATCCCAATCGTAGGTTTATGCAAAGTAATTCTAGACGAATTTCTTTCCCAATTAATTTCTATTGGCATTCACTTAACAACAAGTTTAATTACCCTAATGCATTCCAATTCAAAATTTTTATCTGAATTTGTAGTTAGTGTCCTTGGAAAAATAAAAGTAAAAACGTTTGAGATCAGCTTTGTAAGATTTCCTATTTCTAGACTACCTGTGTGAGTATACCCATAGTCCGTTGGCTGTTTTCTTGTCGTGTCTAAATTGCTAGTCATCCCGGTATCCCTCGGACTTTAGTTGACTTTAAGTTTTACAAAGTTGGTTCCAATATTGAATATTGTAGCTAAATCTAACATTAAGGCATATGATGCCGAGATACCATAAAAAAGAAACTCATCGAATCAAATTGAGTAGATGTTAGATTTTTGTACCAGCATGAGTTCTTATCCATCAGCGTTGGTACAAATAGTTTGCTCGTTCATATAAACACATGTTTAGAATCCTGGTTAAGTTCTGAAGCAAAATGTAATAAAATGGAATTGTTCTAAAATTAAAAGTTTTATAGTTATAGGTACAAATACAGATAGACGTGATGTTTGGCATTTATGAAAATTAGGCGTACGAGAATCTAACAACACGCACGAGCTTAGCGGTTCAGAATTGCTAATGAGATGGACGTAATTTTTAGCACGCCATATGTTATTTTAGTTGTTAAATTGCAGGCGCAGAAAAAGCAGGCATGTACGTGACGAGAAAATGGTTAATTTTAAATCAGCAACGTATTAATTATTTGTTTAGCGTATTGCTAAAACGGCAAGGCTCAAATAATGTACATTTGAAACATAGCTTCCCAATTTGTTTAACCTTTCGTTGGTAAATTACAAAATCATAAATCACTTTAATCGCGTCCTGATACCAACGTCGTATCCATTAATATTATCCGGCTGGCGTTCCATTCGAAGGTTATTGTCTGTAATTTGCATTCGAATTTTGAATATATTTAAATTTGAATCGTTGCGAAATTTCCGCGGATTGATGCTATAACCTGCAGAAATTACAACCACAATAATCATCGTTTGCTTTGGACATTATCGTTAGTTAGCAGAGCCATAGAAATGATTTATACGATCAAGAGAAGTAGAAAAGCATAATCGATCCTGTATTGTTGTTCATTTTAAGTAGAATGAATAAAATTAACGTTTCTTTTCCGATTATTACATAATTTTTTTAGCGAAAAAAAAAGAATAAGTGGCTAATTTTTTTAAATCTTCAATGATATTATTTGTAAGAAAAACAGCTTTATAGGTGTGATATCGTTTTCTCACTAAAACACATCAATAGTCTACCAGCATATCTCGAAAAAACTTTTACGGTGGACAATGCTTATCCGTAAAAGCATGATATTGCGCAGGAATTCACGGAATCCTAATTGAAATTCTAAGCAAGGCGAAGGCTAGCATATTTAACGAAATTTATGCATCCTTGTTCTTCGCAACGGTACAACATTAATTTATTTGACGTACTGAAGTCCGTCCGTCGTCCATCTTTGAGTTAGGATGTATTTTACAAATCTTATTGATATAAATCTCATGTTTAACATGCTTCGACGAGAAAAATAATAAAGATAGACCATCTTTAGGGAATTAATTGCTTGAATATATTATTTCTAAAGTGTATAGTAATATACAGTCTTCTAAAAAAGTCGGAAGTATTAGAAATATTTCAAACATTATTAAGTGTTTCGCTTGAAAATTAACATATCGATGTTGTTGAAAATAACACATCTTGGTTGTGTAAAGCCATTTCTGTTACTATACAGGATAATTCAGGAAAAATACTAACTCCTTTATTTCATCGACAGCTCGCGCACTTAAGCGAAAGTTCATCTATTAGTTCCTAAATTCAGCTTAATTTACGCTGACCCATCAAATTCTATCGGCTTTCTGAGCTAATGAATCCGATGCAACCCAAATTGTTAACAAACTATTTGTTTCAATCAACTAATACTGCGTTCATTTACGGCGATTACTAAATTTTTAAAGATTAGGCAATATGTCAGGTATACGAAATATGTTTCGTATATAATGTGTTACTATATTAATTATATAAAGAGTGTACCTACAACGCTCTTTATATAATTCGAAGTGTGTTGCGGTTTATTTATTTATTTCTTTTATTTCTCTTATTTATTAAAAAAAGTTAGTAGTATTCCTATCATGATGGCCCAGGGGAATCTCGATTTTGTAACATATCAACTATTCTATATAAAAGCCTCCGTTATGACTAGAGAGGACAAAGGCGGATGAAATTATTATTTTTTTGCAGAGACTAGGCAGACTCGCGTTCTGTCGACTCTCGAGGACACTAGTAGCCATTCTCATGAAGCGAATAGACACGAGGCGATTTAATTGCTATAAAATAGGAATAACTCCATATGCCTTTGTTTTCTTTAGTTATTACAATATGACATTTCTAAAAAAATTAAATGATTAGAAAATTATTTGATATATCATTAAGGGCGTACTTTTATAGCATACATCAAACAGACGCAGATCAGATAGACCGAAGATAGCTACTGATGTATTCTAATTAACTTGAAGTATGATCCAAAACAATTTTCCATAATTTACGCTAGACTATAGTACGTGTTACCAGTTGCAAATTTACTTAAAAGCGAAAATATTTGTTCTTTAAAGAGTCACCTAATTTAAGAATTGAATTTGATGGAAGAACAGAATTTTGCGAAAATTTGATCTGCGGTTACATAACTGATCCTGACTTTGGCTATAACCATTTTTTTTTTCCAACAAAGCTATCTTTATAGGCATAACTGTAAATACTGATTTGCATTTAATCTCCATTAAATCGTCGAAAGTACCCATGTAAATATCTGTAAAAACTAATGTTTAGATGGGTATTGTAGGTCGTATCAGTGGACCATTTTCTCGTGGATTACTTACGGCAATCAAAGTACATTGTCACCGTTGTATATACATGATAACATTATCTATCCTATTTTCAATGCGAATATCTTTGACTATTTAATTTGGTTGTCGTAAGTTATTTTAAATGATATTTACTGTGATCTTTATGATTATTATCACATAATAAGGATATTGGACGAATTTTAGTTTATATCTTTTGTACATATCGAATATTGTTTAATATCCGAGCACATACAGCTTTTAATTATGCATTTACAAACCAATTTAACAAGCGTTTTTGATGTGTTACATATGTACGTGTACATGCATCACGTAACTGATTCATTAAAAGTTTTAATGTTCTATTAGTTTCCTACATTTGACATTCTCAGGTTGTTATGTGTTCAGTCGGATCTATTAAAGTAAAATATCTTTATTTCCTTTATTGGAAATCGACGTCAACATTGCTTGTAAATGGAATGATATGCTTTTTCTTAGATTTTTGAATTCTCTGTCCGTAAAGGCATTATTTTTCATTTTGTTTCACTTTCTTATGGTTAAATATTATTCCATTGCATCATTTAAAAATTAATACCTTAGTCACTAATTAAGACAAACGTTCCAAATTTGGCCTATTTTTAAACCAGATAACAATTAATCAAACGGTTTAAACACATCAATGACTATTGTAGAGGGCGTTCAAAAATGCGAAGCAAACTGTCATATCTCCAAATCCAGAAAAGAATTGTTTTAATTGAATATCCTTATCAATGATAAATAATTATTATAATCCATGTGTACCTATCTTTAATAGGCTTTGGGATATTTGCGATTCTTTTGTTAAACATACAGATTGAATTTCATCTGTAGTCCACCACGAATATGACTAGTGACAAGCCCCTCTTATATTTTGTTTAATGGTTATACTTCAGCGTAGGCACAATATACTTTTGCAGCGAGAAGAGTGAATGTCCAACAACGATATTTTTAATTTATTCCTTCACGGAGAATGCAACAACGGATTACAAGGAAGAAATTTGAAGAATAAACAAAAAATATTTCAGTTTTTGAATCTGTAAAAAATACAATGATTTCGAAAACACAGCAGAATTCTCAAAAACAATAACATCTATCTAGAATAAAGTCTAATAAAAGTGTTGCGTTTATGTAATACGAAGCATTCAAAAATGTCAGAAAAAGTATGTTATTTCCGGTGAGCTGCGAGTGACATTTTCATGAAAATTACGAAAAATACTTATATAAAATAGCAGTACTTTAGAAAGTTAGTAAAATACCGTATGTTATATTCTTGAATAAGTGAAGCAACTGTGAAACGTGAGCATTATTGCCGGTATTTGTCGACGAAATATTGCGTCTGTATATATTTAAAATTTCTTTTTTTTTGCATTTACACAGGACCGTTATATTGCATTATTCAATATCCAGTATTCCGGTTTATAATCTCAACATAGATGCCATTTTCAAAATTGTAAAATTATAATCCATGCTGTATTATAAGTTTCGGTAAAGCTTATTATCTACGACGCCGCATGCCATACAGAATAGAAATAAGTATTATCTTACAATAGGTGCTTTGTAAATGTCTTTATTTGGGTCAGGGTACAGAGTACTCTAAGAAGTATTAGTAAGTTAATAAAAAAAAATAATTTTTTAGGAACTAATAGACTATTTTTAGAACTCTAATTAGAACAATTGCAATTAGGAATGTTTAGATAACCTTTTTAACATTTTAGGCGAATGTGCACTCACTCCTTTTTTAAATCTACAAGAATTCAATGGGCTGTCTATATTGTAAAGCTGAGCCTTCACTTAATGCATTACTATATAACACATATGTAGTTGCATTTGAAATTCATGGAATTAAGTGTGATAATGAAAAAGTAACGGATGCTAGCTTTGAACTGAATTGATTGTTACCTATTATAGGGCGAAAAGAAAGTATCGCAACAAATTAGATTAATTAAAAATTAAATTGTCACTTTACTGGTAACGCTTATCGATGCACATGCACCTGCTCAAGCTGATGTCTGTGGTGTATTAAACAATAAATCTCAGTCGCCATTACATTGCTTAATTAGATTCGGCAAGGTTGTGCCTCAAAGGTGATGGGTTTGAATTGAAATCTAAGTTAAATATGTTTCAGAGAATATTTAAATCAAGATTCTCAGGTAACATAATTGATTGAAGCATCAAGAGACATTTAACAAACAAGCGGGATTACTATATTTAACACATTGGAATTTTAAAGTATGCATATGTGATGTAATGAGAATTAATTAGATTACCTCGCTCTCAGGGAGAATGGACGATGTTACAAAGAAATATAATCGTAAAAAAGCGATAATGTAAAAAGCTGCCATTTAAAGGACATATATAGTTATTATCAAACTTAAACAGATACGTGGTATGATTTACAAAACAATTTTTGTTCAAAACATTATTTAACTTTAAGACATATAGATGATTGAAGCTATGTGGAACTTACCGTGTTTTGTATTTTTCTTGATCTAATCACATCGTCCTCAACAACAACATGACACAATAGTTTCGAATACATGCACGTACTGTAGGACGCACATCAAAATCTTGAACTCCAAAAGAAGTACCATAAAACGACGTGAAAGTCAGGAAAAGGAAACGAAAAAACAAGTAACCTTACGCACGTGAACCCTTAGGAAACAATAAATATTAAATAAACCAGAACATCACCGAAAAGTAAACTGGACGCGGCCAAACGAAAACTTCTTGGAGGGTCCGAAGAACTGCTACACGTCCGTCTTTCTGTTCGTGTTCCTAGTATCTCGTTTTCAAGAGAAAGACGTTGGTTTGTGGTTGGTAGGTGCGTGCGAGCGGCGATAATCCTTCGTCCTACCGGTGCACCTAACTACATAGGCCGTTGCAAGCGAAAGGGAAGAAGTGTACCTCGCGCACGTCGCGTTGTTTGTTGTTGCCAGCGTTTAAAGAACCGCGTCAAAGAGCAGCGCTAGACTGTACGTCTTCTCGCATCGGTCGCGGACACGAGAATGCAGCTTTGGATTAAGTTGTGCCGGAGGAAAGCTGACAGTGAGTTTGAGAATTCTCCGTTTTCGTTTTTGTTCCCCCTAAACGACCAAAACAGCCCGTCCCTTTCTAGTCCATTGCGCGCGTTCGTGAGGCTTTACCGGTGTGTATATATATATATATGTGTATGTTTACGACGTGTCCGTTCCTTTTTCAATGCATCGGTCCTATTTCTTATTCTTCTTCTTCTTCCTCCTGCTTTCGGTGTTTCTTCTCTCCTACTTCCTCTTTCCTAATATTGTTGCGTTAACGTTTCTTCTCCTTCTGCTCTCCGTTGCAGCCAGCGACGCCAGATGGGGATGCATCGCTTCTTAGTAATATACAGTCTCATTCATATGTAACACTTCTGCTTAAGAGAAATGCCTAGAAACAATTGCCAATAAAATAATGCTAAAATAGCTTCCTCAAGTTATTGATGAAATCAATTACGGCAAACGCAATGCAAGGAGAGAACCATCGGACATGTTTCTGTCTACCCGACGTCATTAACGTGGTTCAGAGTGTATGTTAGCTCCTCCTTATATTGCTAATGCCTCACAGTTAATGCCACAACATTTAGAAACGACGAAAGGGACATTTCTTGGCACTCTCTAATGCCAAGAAGCACATGCCTGCCGTTCAGGAAGCAGAATCATGAGCTGCGTATTGGTTCCTGCTTAAGGTTTGGTGAACATGCGATAGTAGTTTTTCAAGTTGTGTTGGCGAAGTTTTCTTCGTATAATTTTATTCACTTTTTCATCGTTAGTTAACCATATAAGAATATGTTTAACAATAATTTAAGTATTAGCAAAATTTCAGGACAAATTTCAGCAATGTTTCAGCAACATTTCAGCAAAATTGTCGTTCACGTTGTCAAAGCTTAAATTTCGAGTAAAAAAATGTTGGGGTTTACAGTATTGCTAAATTATGTAAGCTTCCTGTTTCCATTGAATTGCTGAATTGTGTTTTCATTAATTTGAACTTCAAGAGCGATCGTTCGGCACTAGCAGAAGTGACTACACCAGCGATACTGGACAACACAAAATAATTCTTTATGATTACTAAATTCCTGAGTTTCTCTGGAGAGGTGAATTTCTCAATTAGATGTCTGAAAGTTCACCGCTAGCTGAGAATTTCTTTTACAAATGCATCAGATAGAAAGTGGTGATTATTAAACCGTGAATTTACATACTGGAATGTACATTATTCATCCGCTTGTAAGATTATAATAGTATTCCAAGTCTAAATAGTACAAGGAATGATACTGCATTTTCCACTATATAGATAGGTCAACCATGGAGGATGGAAAGTATCGAACAAAAAATAATCAGAAGAAGATACAAAAGAAAACGACGAGAGGCGCCTACGGAGGATCCGAGAAGAATTAATGAAGTTGTTGTCTTAAATACATTTTTATATTCAATGATTTGCAAGTTATTGTCTAAGCTTAGAAACATGTTATCTCAGAACTTTAGATATAGGTAAATGAAGAAGAGTATTCTTCCAAGTGAGGATGTTTGTTGGAGCGATATGGTATTATATCGGATAAAAAAAAATAATGTAGCATAATAATAGTAACGCATCGCCTCATGTATGAATTTACGAAGGAAAGAATTATAGAATTCGGAGGTGCTGGAAGATGTGATGAACAATCAGCAAGAAGAGTCGCGGTGAGCTGCAATACGAAATGGGATTATTACAGCGACCGTGAAAGCGCGAGCTGTAGATCGACCATCATGACTTTCTAACTTAAATATTAGATTTCCCACTATCAAAAGTGTTGGCGTAAACTAATATTTATGCCGACCGTGTATCGTAGAAGTAGACCATTTCGTCCTGTCACATTAGCCAATGAAGATGGTTGTCCACGTTTGAAATAGTGCATGGACACATGCAGCTGTGACCAGGAATAGAATTAAACCGTTTCTCCGGATTTTGTCTAAGTTCACATTAGAGACATTAAAGAATTAAACAGCATCGACGTGATGGAGGAATTTATAGCGTTTTGTCAAGCACAATATTCATTGCCATGCAGAGCTCATCATATGGGATGCATTGAAAGTTGATCACTTTTCATTTTAAGACATACAATGAAGCTTTACGGAAATAAACGTCTAACAAGGTTATATTCTTTCATACCTTTAACGGCTATAAAATGCCCCTTTCTAACGAGGTAATGCTCATTAATATAGAAGTTCTCCACGGGACCTCTTCATTAAAAATGTCCGCAATTAACATCGTAGTTTAGTTTTGAAAACTTGTAGCAGGCAATAACTAACTATAACAAATAATTTTTAGACTTGTGTTACATCCATTTATACCAGAAGCTATAACCAACTTTGATATTTTTAAGCGAATGACATTTTTATTTATTTTTTTAGATTCAATGGATCATTATAGAATGATTTGTAATAAGATGACTTAGCTCTAAAATCAATGGATTTTGATTTACTTTCCTGTTTGTGCCTCTTTCTTCTTTTACAATGTACTCTAAATTAGATATCACAAAGACAATTGGATCATTTTACGTCATATTTATACCAAAAACAATCGAAATTCAATATTTTCAGTTAATACAAAGCGCTTTATACTAATACACAAACTTTTTTCCAAAGAATCTTCAAAAGAGCCAAACTAAAATTTTTTAAATAAATTTTAGATGATATGAATATCTAAAGAATTTAGAAGAGAATGAAAAATATATAATTACAAAGGTTCGAAATGTCTTTCCTTCTGCTTTGTAGCTCTTCGAATTTCATCATGGTATAATTTGCTTACCTTCCATGTATTTCCATGCGCATCAAATCTTTTGCATCCTGATGGATGAATTTGATTTTTTTTTTATATAATGCCATAAATATCAACTAAAATCTGGAATTCTGAGTTAACAATCTCAAGGTCCGTTGGCGCCAATCCGTTATTAATGAACGAGTTGCGTGAAAAGCCCGACTCGTGCTGTAAATGAAAAAAAAAACAACATTTTTGCCTGAAATTTTAACCGCCTATTAATATTTTTTTTGAAATGTGCACATTTTCGTTGAAAGTCTGTTACGTATCAATGCTCCATTTATCCGGCCAGAACTGTAATACACTTTATGTGTTCGGAGGAGAGTTTGTGGTCTAGGAATCGAGCATCTCTTCGGTTTCAGTTGGTACAGTGACCCCGACCCTGCACTATGTACGTAGTACGTATATATAAACTTACGCTCACGCTTACACGTACAAGCCGAGCAGTTGAGGCCACCAAACATCATTAACAACAACAACAACAACGGCGGCAATAAAGAACGGAATTTCTTCCTTTTTCGATGTCATTCCCTTGATTGAGATCTACATAGTATACGTGCGCGATTATGAACTGTCCATTGTAATACCATTTTAATTGACGAATTATTATTATTATTTATATGTCGCGAAGGCGATTTTGAAGTATCCGGAGTCAAATATAATCGATATTATATTGCTACAGTCAACACGTAATTTTTATGTATTCGTCTAAATTATTGGATTAGTATTTTTGTAAATCTCTAGTTACAAGTGGCGATTTTAATGATAAAATTAACACGTTGGATGATTCTATGTAATGTTTTCAAAAGCTGAGGTTTAATTCCATTGAAAAAGCAATTTTACTCGAGGCAATGCATGTTTAGACAATTTTTTTCAAATATTGATGGAAATTTGATCACTTCACATCTTACAATGGCTTTTACATCTGATCATTTTGGACCCCTTTTAGATTTTTGCAATAATTCATACAAATCTCTTTGACGTATAAGTTTGGTTGTTTCAGCTTTACAAACAACTTTGCTAGAGATTGATTGTTCTTTTATAAATGACACATATTTGAATTCAGATATAAAAACCAACGTCATAATTCTCATAAAAATATCATTTCGTTTTACGAGTGCCATTTACGTGAAAAATTAACTTTTCTAAAGCAATAAATACAAGATACTCGAACTTAATCACTGATGACTATATAAGAACCTTACGTAAACATTATAGACGTGAATTAAGAAAAGGTAAAGTAGCTGCATTTGATAATTATATAACTGCTCATGAATACAGCTCTCGTGCATCGTGAAATGTCGTTAAAAATAAAAGCTCACTAAAACACAACAATTCTATTTTTCTGAATGCTAATGCTTTCAATAGCTGTTTTGTAAATATTGCTGAAAATATCTTAAATGACTTGCCGCCAACAAACATCGATTTCAACGAATATTTATACAAGTCTATGCCATCTAACGTATCAGTTTCATTTCACGAGGTGTCTTTGTTGGAGATTAGGTGTATTATCGATGATTTAAACAACTCTCCCAACTAGGAAGCGAACGCAACAAAGGGAGAGAAAAAATCGTGAATTATTCCATCAATACCATGAGGAAGCTAAGCTATCTTAGCATTATATATTTTTGTTCAGTGTATTGAGGCTGCTTATTACCCGAAAGCATTGAAGTTGTCACTGTTTGGGCCTATTTTCAAAGTGGACGATTTTAGCGATATCAATAATTGTCGTCCTACATCTATTACGCCAGTGTTTTGAAAAATATTTGAAAAAGCTTTAAAATATCAAACAAATAATTATTACAATAGTAATTTTTTTATTTACAGATAGTCAATATGGTTTCAGGAGCAAATGTTGAACTACTCTCGCCTTTCTCTTATGTTACTACTATTATGCCACATTTTTTGGCCTTACGCAGAGATCCGATTGTATTAGCCATTCTATTTTAGCTAGAAAATTAGCTTATTATAATCTGTCCACTAATAGTATTAAACTTATTACGTCTTTCGTAATTTTCTTTTTTTTTTTCTAGAAATTTACGAAAAGATTTTCTAATCTTTTCGTAAATTTCAATAATGATTCTTCAGAGATTCTTACTATTAAGCATGGAGTACCTAAAGGATCTGTTCTTGGTAAGTAAGTGCTTATTTTTAATTTGTATGAACGATTTAGAATATTGTGATCACAATCGAAAATTTATCGTTTTCGCAGACCACACAACAGCTATTAATTATAATTTATCGTTAGATGACCTTAAAAAGAAACCGATAGTATCAATAGAAACATCAAAAATTGTTTTTTTGCAAACAAGCTTAGCATTAATCTAGAGAAAACGCATACACTAGTATTTACATTATGACATTTCGAAAATGTTTCACAAAATTAATCTGTTAAATTTCTAGGTGTTTATCTAGATGAAGCTCTCACTTGGGAAAGTCATATTAATGCCTTATCCAAAAAACTGTTATCAATTATTTACTTGATACGATCTTTAAATTCCTAATTAACAGTTAATTCTCTAAAACACGTTTATTATGGTTTGTTCCAGTCAAGTATGTTATATGCCATATTGAGTTGGGGCTATTCGTCTCATTCTAATAAACTATTTGCTCTACAACGTAAATGTATAAGACTTATATCTAGCGCTGGATATATGGATGACTTCAGAGACTCGTTCGGAGACTTATGTGAAGTCAAACTTAAATAAATACAGACTTAATTCTATGACTCACGATCATTACACTAGACATGATGAGAAATTACGATCGAATTTTCATAAGTTAACAAAAAGCAAAAATGAAATACGCTACTATGCTATTAAATATTATGATATAATTCCGAACTTTGTTCGGGATTTACCAATTTTTTCGTTTAAACGCACGCTTTATACTTATACAGAAAGTATTTACTTTCTGGAGCTTTTTATTCGATCGATAATTATTAATAGCTATGATATGTATTTGTACACTTAGATTTATTCTATTTGTTTTTCTCGTCTGTGTGATTGGTGTAAGAACCATTGTTGCGTAATAGCACTATTAAAGATTATTATTATTATTTAGTTTTCGTGTATTCATTTTGGTTGTCGAAATGTAAATGGAATACAAAATTAGTCGTGTTAATTTTCTAGAGCAAAAACTAATTGTAGTTTGTAATATTGAGAGCAGTATTACAACACCCAGTTTATAAGTTGTGTCAACTAGACTCGTTACATTGAACATACGACGAGGTAGTCCATAACTTTTGAGGCCTCAACATAAGGATGGAGTTACTCGTCAGAAATAATCATTTATTGTGCATGGGTTCAAAGATAGTTTAAAAAAGTTTCAGCCATGTTAGGGGTTGAAGACTTTAGAGACAGTTCAGCTATACAACTAAACCCGGGATAGATGCTCTGTTTACGCGAAGACGGCCAATCATTGCAATCACTGTCGGTAACAGCGGACAAGTACAACAAATGGCTGCAACAATTTGCGGGTTGGGTACCGCGTGTTGAAAATAAAATCACACAATACACACACTTTACTTTATTTGCGATAGAAAGACACCGCATACATTAAAACAATATTGATTTTTGATACCCGCTCTTGCTTACTCAGGATCGAAAATATATACAAATGAACATCTTCAATGCCCTGCTGAAGCACTTTAAGCGAAATAAATAGAACTTTTGACCGATAACTGCAGATGAAACTTCAATACACCAGTACAATCTTCAAGTCAAGGTAGAGTCGGAACAGTGGTGAATCGGCTCCGAAGAAGGCAGTAACTGTTTCATCAGCCGAAAAATAATGGCGACCGTTTATTGAGATCGTCCTAGAGTTGAATTAGTCGATTATCTTGAAAAAGAAAATCAATAACGGGAGCCAGTATTTAACAGTCTTAAGAGAAAAATTGCGAAAAAGCAACCAACTTTGGAAAAATAAAAGATTTTATTTCATCTGAACAATGCACAATCTCACGCTTCAGTGGTCACCAAAATTGACGAATTAGGATTTGAATTGATTCTTCGCACATCTTATTCACTATATTCGACAAGCTTTCGCTTGAGGGCAGAGGTTTTCATTAAACGAAGGGTTTGTAAAACAAGATGCCAGCTAGTATTTGAACGGATTAAAGGCACAAAGGCATTTTTACCAGGACAATTCTTAACAATGTACGTTTACCACATATCCCGTATATATTTCTTACGATATTATTTAAGAAAACCTGAAGACAACGAATGAATTAATTTATGAAATTTGGAGATCTATACAACATGAAATGAATAGCAGCTCCGTAACCAATGAAGCTAAGTCAAGCATTTTTAATAAGCAGGGCAAACATAGCTTAATACTCCAGTTAGTGATCCGTGCGTGCTGGATGTAACTTTCAAAGCTGCTTTACACTTAGAAGAGAGTTTTCTAATGCAATGAACATAACTATGTGTCAGCGAAGGAAACTCTTGAGATGAATTTCTCATGAAAACGTTGCCGGAAGGACCTACTGTACTGCTGCATGTGTAGAGCTATAAGATAATTTACAAGTCAGGGTACATACTCTTAATATTAGGTTCAAAGGAACTCCACGGATACATAACATCAATTTTAGTTGCTTTCCCTATTCAATTACGTATATTATGAACAATTTTCCAGTGTTTATTCGTAATTATTTTTACCTTTATATTATTATAGATTCAGATATTGCTTGGATTATCTACTTCCACAATAGATTAGTTAGATACATGAATTTCGTTTCTGTAAGCACTTGGTAAACAACACGTAAGTATCGACAACCTCCACACTACACAAGTTTAATTTATTATATAGTCATATAATACTTAGTCCAGGGTGGCCGTTTGGGGCAGATGAATGGTCCTCTTCATCAATCGGTAACCGAATTCGAAACGACCGTCCCAGACTAACCATCGTATTATTATATAATAAATTGAACTCGTGTGGTGCGGAAGTTGCCGATACTTATGCGTTGTTTATCATACTACGCCGCAGTCGTGATTGTAAGCATTTGATTTGAACTTGTGTCAGAGTGCACTTACTTGAAATAAATACGTAGTTAATGTCTCGTATACGTATAATGTGATAGTTATCGACTAGTTGATAATTAATCGCAATAAAGGCCGGTAGCTAAGGAATCCCGTACGCTCTGTTCGTAATAATGTTGTACGACGAATAGCGTTTCACCACTGTTGCACAAAAAATGTTACCGACTCAAACGGGTGTTGTATAATTAAGCGTTTCAGAAGAAAAATCTTATCGGGGAATGGTCCTTCTGGATGCACCTGAACGTACTTTACATGTTTGCATTGACTTACAAGCGACAGGTTCCAACAGGGTATTGTAGTTGAATAATTGCAATTAAGTCTACGCACAATTTTCCGAAAACTAATTCCGCCTTCACGTACCAAGGGATTAATTGTTTATTGAAGATCTACGTTCTCGTCTGCGAGACATTGCTAACAATTACTTTGTCTATATTCGCTATTATAATTTTTTACTGGACCTAACATTCTCATAATCTGTTCTTTCAACTATTTTCTTCTTTTCCTGCTAGTGTCATTGCTTTTGCTCCGTAATTGGTCCAATAAATGTTTTATGAATAACTTATTTTGCTTTCTTCGTTAGTCAATCGCTCATCGATAGCTTTTTGGTTGCATGATATGTTCCGTTTGTTGCCATTATTTTATCTTCTACTTCTGCTTCTCGTTCTCCCGTGCTAATCGCTGACTTTTTGAATTGATGTAGAGAAAATTTTGTATGCTAGATTTAAAAAGATGTGTCTGTAATTGTTACAATCTTATTAGTTGTCTGTTTTGTATGTTGTCACTCCCCGAGTTTATTTTGCTTGAATAAATTTGTTTTTATTCTGTTCTTCTTATATTGTGGTAAAAAGCAAAAAAAGCTTACTATACGATTAAAAGGTAAAGAATATATACGAGCTTTCAAAGAGAATAAGTTAAAAAAAAGCTTAGTTAATGGGAAATTCAGTCTAATATCTGCATATATGCGCCTCAATAATGGTCCCATTAGAAATATTTCGCGCGTATTGCTTATTTCCGGAGGCATAGTTGACACGAAACACAATTTGAGGCGATAATACAGCAATAGCGGTAGGCACTTGTGCACCGATCATCCGACCGCAACCAACCACTTTATAAAACAAACACGACAAAAGTCAAGTTCACGATTACGGCCATCGGCAGTAGACTACGCCGTAACGACAAATATTGACACCGCTTGTTTGGATACATCTAAAGGCTAATAATTACTGGTTAAAAAAAAAAAAAGGGAAACTAGAAAGTGAATATGCAAAGCGTGTGTAAACGTTAGCGGGTCCCCTGATTAGCATTTAGAAAACGATATACCTATGTGTGCATATGTAAATTGAAATAGATCACAAATTGGCAGTTGGATACGCGGCAATAATAAACTACCTCATGGTTAGCGTGATCCAGAGAAGGTCTTTAATGAAGTGGTAAAGAGGAAGAATTTGAGCACTTAGTGTTAAATTAACAATGATGTAATCACGTTCCATATTTGGTATGGCTACAGGTTGAATTAGTACATTAACTTCCCGTAAGGATGCAGTTGGTAGCATTATTTTTGAATAGGTTAATCCAAATACTATGCGGAAAATATAAACAATAACCAGCTCTGTATTAACGTTATTTGTACTTTGTTGAACATTTGGGTGATAGTCACGATGATTTGCTGAATTTGTTGTTCTTGAGATGTAAATATTAAATAGATGAGCATCGTCGGTTATATTGCTGATTTATGTATGGCGTATTCAACTTCAGCGATTTTGATGATGTTTTGCTTATTAAATTTCTACGGGTTTTCATATTGCCGTAATTCTTTACAAAGATCACCAAGTGTATTCATGCTTTGAACAACAACGGACTTTATATTTACCACGGCACATACGCCCGCTTCAACGAGCCATTGGGAATGTTTATTTAAATGTGCTTTTAATCCTGGATGAGCAAGGTAGGCACCCAAGGCGCAGTTAACGTCTTCATGCCCAAAGCAGGTA
Source organism: Oryctes rhinoceros (assembly GCA_020654165.1). Classification (NCBI taxonomy): domain Eukaryota; kingdom Metazoa; phylum Arthropoda; class Insecta; order Coleoptera; family Scarabaeidae; genus Oryctes; species Oryctes rhinoceros. The sequence goes on from JAIOKQ010000001.1 coordinate 610,541, forward strand.
CGACCACGTTTCAAGTCAGCCGCCCAAAATTTCGGTGAAAAATGATGTTGCAGAGGCTCCCCAAACACCATCCATCTTTTTTGCCATTCCTCCAGAAACACTAATGCAAATTGACACAAACTTACTATGAAGCAACAAACGAGCCTCCAGCGGCTGCAAGAATTGTATTTCAACGAATACATGGCTATACCAGCAATACATTTTATCCATTAATCTGTCCTTCCTTTTAATATCGGACATACTAGTGTTTTTAATTATTCCGCCGCCATTTTTTTTAATATTTTTTCAGATTAGATCGTGTAGCAGCTTTTCTCTTGCTTTTAGCATTTCTGTCATTATTTTATTTCTCTACAATTTCTTATTGTTCTTCAGCGATGTCGTGTCTTGCTCTTCACTTCCTCCAAATCTGTAGGCTGTATTATTAAGCCGTCTTCCTCCATCCTACAATTCTCTATTTGTTCATCTATATTACCATTTCATAATTTCTGAAAACGATTTCTTCTTACCTACATATCTTTTAATGGTTCACCGGATACATCTTACAAGATTCTAACGACTGGTGAGCGCAATGACTAAAGGCGGATGTAAAAATAAATTTAAAGCAACCATCAAAATTTAATGAATATCCTGATATATAACCGAAACTATTTCATGGTGCAAAATTCACCTTAATTTTCATTGTGGTAACAAACCGAATGTGAAGCGGCTATTAAGATCTTCTGAATGTCTGTCCGAATACATGACATCTGCGTGTCGTTACAATATAAAGTTCGAAGAATATTCTGGGAAAAGACGATTTAGTTGTCTATTCTTTTCCCTTGCTTCTAAGCGTCAGTGTCGATGCTAATGTTTTCTTTTGTAAGGCTTAGACAGATGTGGCTTTCCTTCTTTCCGCCAGAATAATTAAAAAAGGGATCCCTAGTGATCTTTTTTTTTAGAAAGGAATATGTTTATTTACATCTGCTCTCTTTCGCACATTACATCTCGTACCTGTATATATTTGAAACTACCTAGATCTAGAAATCGGCTGGTTCGTGACAGGCCATAAATTACCCGTGAAATACCCCGAAACTGGAATTATTGACAACTTAAGAAGTCCCATCGTGCACTTACGACACGCAACAATGATAGAAAAGGTGAAACGAGCATGAAAAGATTCGTATCGGTTTCAACTTCACGTTCCCCAACGTGTATACCTGACGGTATTGAGAAAAAATCAGATCTGAATGGCGTAGCGATGTGCGATCTTGGACTTCGTAAAGTAAACTTGCTACATTATCTTATGTTATGTATATCAAGCTCAAAGCGCTATTACAGTTACATCGGTATCCAGAAAAAAGTGTCTTAAGCTTTTATAAACGGCCACTAGACGTAATGTTTGATAACATTTATTATTTGAGGCAGTAGTAGCACAGAAATCGGCCAAGCAGTCTGTTCGCAGCGAGCGTTTAAACAAGGCAATTTTTCGCATAAATGGATAATAGACGTGAAAGTTTTGACAAATGTCTAACGCAACAACAATGCCTCATATTGCCTTTATATAGTTGCCCCATGCCAACTTTTGATCATGAAGTATCATCAGAAAGGATTTTTGAAATTGGTTTGCAGAAAATTCGTCGTGAACGTGCTTTCGTCAGTGACAATCCGTGAAGATTGGCCAAAATTGGTAGTCGCTGCAAAAAGTATTGATGCTATGTCCAACATCGAGGATGATCGGTTTGTGACTCGCTATGAGATGGAAGTATCCTTAGGCATATCATAGACTGCGGTACTTTCGATATAGTGGCGTGTCAATTGGTACAACAACATCGTAACGAACTTACAAAAATGAGTCCGAAACTAAGCAACAATCAACTGTTTAAGGAGCTATGATACACAACAACTTGTGTGTCAAAAGTTATCGATGAAATCAGGGAAAATAATCAATAACTTCGCATCACCTTTCGTCATGACAATACGCAGCTCATATAGTACGTGAAATAATTCAATATTTGAAGGAAACGCATTCTTAGCCATGTTTTAAAGATACAACCTTGAGAGTGGAAAAATGTCTCGGGAATGGCTCAGATGGAAAAGTGTACAATCTTGATAAGGCATGCACGCACATGAGATAGAATATCGTGACTCATTTTATGGTAAGGTAAATATATATAAAATTAGTTGAAAGGAACCATTCAATGGGAACATTATTTATTAACCAAGCCCGGAAACTATATATTTACAATAAATTTCTACATTGCATTTTAAATATTATCAAATACCAAAATATTTATTTTATTTACACAAAGATTTCTGTTGCTTTTTTATTTCTTTTATATCTTTCCGGCGCTTATTCTTTTTAGAGTCAAACTCTTAGACTTACAGACCAGAATTTTTGATTGTTTCAAAGACTTTGATAATGCCCTAACATTGGTAGTAATGACAAAGAAAAAAATTATAATTCATAGTAGTACAACATGTGATCCCCTAATATTTTTCTAATTTGCCAATCTTTACATTTTTCATTGAAATATTAGCAGATCGTCGGATTCCAAAACGGAAAAGCTAAGGTTGAAAGAAATGAAAAAACTGCTATGCTGATTGGGAAATCACTGAGCATATCCTTCATTGGATTGGATTACCGTTGTAATCTACGGACGAGCCATCTAAAATACGAAATCAGACAATAGAAGGAAAATTAGGAAAGGCTTCGTATTGACAGGAAGTATATGAGAAGAATCAGATAAACAGAATGTCAAGACGCAACCAAGTCTTGTTCCTCAAGAAATGATTAATATCATTCACTTAACTAAAGAAGGAAGGTATCAAAGTATTGTGACGTATACTAGGAGTACTGCTATGTTGTAGTAATAATTCAGTTCCTTAAAATGTTTATCTACAGCTCATTGATCGGATAAGTATAATTTCCTCCCTTAACTTCGTGAGATGAAATCAGTCACTCAGCTTGGGTTAATGAGTAGCGAGGATAATCAATTTAGCCTACTTTACGCAGCATGTATCTCAAACTTTGGATAGTGATGGTCAAGCAGATACGATCTATCTAGATTTTAAAAGGCTTTTGATTAGAAATTCACACTTTCACAAACTTGGTGCTACTTGCTTGAAGCTGATACCGTGAACAGACAATTTCAGTTACTGCAAAAGAGACATCAACAGAACTAACAGATATTTTTGAATTTTTTTATTATTGAACGATTGTCTATGGTTGCTGTAGAAAGGTAATTTTGGGAATCCTATAGTTAACACCAAATCGTCGTTTTCTTGATCCTTCAACTCAAACAACACCAATATTTTAATGATATCTTTGATTTCCTTAATACGGGTTAACTTTAATTGCATCTCGCTCCTTTTTGATTTTAATTTTAACATTTTACAAATCGTTTACATTACAGCGTTCATCATAGCACAACGTGCGGTTCGAACGCGTACATGAAAGGTGCCATTTAAGACGACAAAAAGAAGAGGGAGAGGAGCGGTAGAAAGGAAACCGAAAGAATAAAAATCTCTGCAGACGTGGATAATTAAGACATTAGCGGAGGCCGAGATTGCTCCGGTTGATGGTGGACAAGGGACGGGCTATTTCGAGAAATTTACATTTATGAGAAGATAAGGAGTCCGACCGTGTTTGGTTCTTCGGCACTGACGCTTCACAAGAAAAAAAGAACAGAGAAAAGCAGGCGTCAAGAGAGAGTTTATTACGGTCGCGTTAGCCTCATCAGCTGGAATTGCCCCTCTAATATTAGTTAGCGGGTAATTATCGTTTCGTGGTTGTGCCTTTTTGGATGTAATAACTACGGCATTGCAGAGACTCGATCGTTAAAATCAAATCATTTTATAGGCAGTGTAATTCTTTTTAAAGAAAATTATTACTTCCAATGTCTCTCCTGGTAGACATTTTTTCTTTTTTATTTCATCTACGGCTATGTGCGTTGTGGCGTTTTCTCAACAGCTAAAATCCACTTTGTACAATTCACTTAGATACATAATTTATTAAAAAAAAACAATAAATGTGTATCAAACGATCTTGCACTGTTGCCCTATACCCTTCATATATTTCCAAAAGCTTTTACCTTCTCCTTCCTTTAAACTAATTAGAGTACAACAGAATTTATAAATATATTGTAAAGAAAATACGGCGCTTATATAGTTGCAGTTAATAATGGCTCCTATCAGCCTTATAGATATTTCTTTTTGTTTCAGCTGCAGGAAAAATTATATAACATAATTATTACGTTTATGGCGGACGCTAGCCGCTCTAACCGGTGATGATTTAATATTAGCTTCTTTAGATACTGATTCCGTCACGGAATAATCACGTTGCCCATGCCGAGATCAAAAGTGACCGCCCGAAGCCGCCTTATTGAGATATTATTTTGTGGTAAGCGATCGGAGAAAAAAAATCCTATATAGTGGTTTCAAGCCACGAAGATGAAGAGGGATCTTCAAACAATGTATAGGCGACGTACATAGGTAGATATGTACTACCTACGAACGAATCCGGACAGGAATGCCGACAATAGGTTTGGTGATAAAATATTGACGGTGGAATGGAGTTACGAGTGGTGATGAAAGATTGACAGTTTTTCGACCATTGGTATTGCATAGTGGTGGTATATTGTTTCTTTCTCTTTTTGTTGCGTTGGAAGTCGGCGTGATTTGGACGTGGCCTTTGTTCTCGGGCCACCAGGCAGGATTTGAGAAATATCTGTTTGTAATTTTTCCGGTTTTCTTAAGGTTACGGTCGATAAATTATCTAAATTGTGTAAATTTTCGAGATTAGTTTAATACTAGATTTTTATCGCGGTGGCTGTTTTTTCCTTAAGGTTCCAGGTAGACTTGTGTGAAATTAATTTTGCCTTTCGCCAAACTGATAAGTTTGACAAAATATTAAACCAAATGTAATAATTAAATAATTGTTTTGAATTTTTTAAATTTCAATGTATTGCAACGTCGTGATGTGCTTTATTATAAAAAAAATGGTTATGAATTTCATTTACGCAAATCTTGAACCTTTAAGAAAATAAAAAAAAGGAATTCCTACGATCAATATTGTCAATTAAATTAATGATACTGTTTTATTCCCGTTTGTATTATTAGTACGCTAATGATTGTTGAAATGTTTCACTTACGTTCTATTTCGTTCCGCAAATATATTTTTCTTAAGTTAATTAATAAAGAAAATAAATAAAATTCTAGCTTCATTTGCAACAACAGCAGCAGTATTAGTTCTAGTAACAGTCAGTTTATGTTGTCACGTATCAAAATGAACAAACTCGAATATCGAGCAATTCTTAGCAAAACAAGGAAAATCTCCAAAAATTATTTGTCCTTAGAAAGTCGACTATTTGCGAATGGTCAGTTATTCAAACGCCATCGATGATCCTCGTTCAGATTGACCTATTGACGTGATTGCTTCCGATGCTACTGAAAAATGATAGTGTTTGGCGAGATGGCAAGGTTAAAGAAGCACTGTTTTCAGAACTAGAAGATTATCTATATAAGGATAGTATTACAACAGGAGAGTAGTGTGCAAGCTTAATACATCGCCACAAGTATTCCTGTCCTGTTGCCTCACGATAATGCAGCAGTCTACAAGTCAAGCCTTTAAAAAGTTGCCACTGCTGAATGTAGCTTCGTACAAATTAACTACCACCTTAATCCAGATCTAGCTTCCTGTAACTCTCTTCTCTTTCTAAATCTCAGAAGAACACTGAGGAGAACAAAACGATGATAATGGCTGCTGAAGAACACTTTACAGCCAAGCCAAAGGTTTTTTTTATAATAGATTAGAGCTGTTTTATAGTAGATAAAGCAATGTAATAGTTGTATCCAAAAGCAAAAAGCTATATTTGAGTATAAAAAACGATCCCTCGTCGTTCTTCTAATTTATGTTTTATTTGACGGTTTAATAGGTCTGACGATTTTGGATTGAATATGTTTATAAACGCTTTCAATGTATTTTTTTGCGCTGCTCTTTTTCTTATATTAGAGCTGATAAAATAAGGAAAATAAGCAAACAAGAAATAACACAATTATTTCGACGAATCCTGTATATTTGTTTCGTTGTTTGATATATTTACTGTGCGTAATGCTTTCATGCCAAAGTTCTCTACCTTTACCTCTACTACAACTACTATTTAAGAAAAAATATTTAAGAAAGGAGGAAAACGCAATGATTATAACATGTTAAGTTTCACCGCGGCAAGGAATCGAACCTGACATCTTCCGTTTGCCAAAAAACCGTTCTAACGACTACACCTACACCTAGTTATTGAAATATTAATGACGTGGAAAACACCAAGGAAATAACTGCGTTGCTTTTCAAATATATCTTTTTCTAAATAATATTCACACAATGGCGGTAAACAATACATATTCCTTAAGAGGAGCAGTACAGGTCGATCGGTGAGCGTTGTACCTTTCCTTAACGATGAGACAGAAGCGAGTTGATACCATTATTTATGCACAATTGACATCGACAATATAATAGGCTAATATGTAACAAATAAACACCAACATTAAGAAAGAACACGTTAGAATGTAACATCGAAAAAAACAGGAGAAGTGAAAATTATTATTGATCTAAATAATGCAGTCGACCTATAAAACATTCATTTTCAAAAGTCGTCTGCAATAAGCATTTATGTATCTTCTTTTTCTAATTAAATTCGAATCGGAGCTCGGTTATCATTAGAGAGGACAAAAGCCGATGGAATTATTACTTTTTTGCAGAGACTTTCCACCTGCCTAAAGCTCCATCGTATTAATTTCGTCCAGCAGCGGTTGCACAAATTATTGAAGAATTACGACATTGGATTCGCAAAAGGTGGTACTTATCAAACGATGTTACCAATACCAAAATTGAATTTTTTACAAAGCCCGTATCATGGGTAATGAAATTAAGGATTCAGCGAATAAAGCTCAATTCAACGTTAATAATCTTAACTATGTACGCACTCTACTATTTGAATTAATACGGTAAAACTTTCTAATGTGTTTGCATATAATTCTTTAGTCAGCTTCAACGTTTCATTATTATATTATTTATAGTTTTTCCATGAAAAGATAACGACATTTAAAAATTCAAATGTATCAATTCATTCTTATACATACACTGGTCTTTTACTGGTTTAATTATGTTGTTTTATACGCGATAGCAGATATAATTATATACCGCTATCAATTTTTCTTAATTTATTGCCCGAGCAACAATTTGTGAAACAAGTTATATCATTGTTATTACCAATTTAATTGCGAGCTACAAGGGGACTTGATGAAAGGGTAATATAAATAAATACTCTGCTGTTGTTGACCCATACCCATATTTTTGTATTTCATACTCTTACTACAATACAGTGGATCAAAAAAGTTTCCACGCATCAGATTACGTATGAAACTTCATAATAGTCATCTATTAATGACCTGCTACGAGATTAAGACCGGCCTCCATCTTTAATCGCTGAAACAAGCAACGGCAACGTAATGGCGAATAAAGCAGAGCATCCAGGAAGCACGTTTGTATGGTTATTGGGATTTCCAGGCAAAGAAGCACCTTCTCAGAATGGTAGCCTGCGCTGAATATCAGGCAAGTGTTGTGCTAGCGTTAATGAGAGCGTACTAAAGGGCTCTCAATTGTGGTCTAAATTTTAAGAGATTTACGACTAAAATTCTCCACTTTCCGTGCGCTTCATGGAGTTAGTAGAGATTAGACAGATTCATGTTTTGTTGATTCTCAGGGAAACCAGTAAGCAACACGAACGAATGAACGCGAGTCCGTCCATAATTCTTATTTTAGAACGATTAAACTAAAAAATTACAGCAATAATTACGACAAAATTTTGCAATAAAATGCATATTAATTATTATTCTGGGTTTCAGCATGCCAACCCCTACTAACAATAACCATTTGAACCATAAGCACCCATTCTCTTTGCTTATTTTTGTGGCGCATGTAGATATAAAGGCGCATAATGGTTCATACGCAATGAACGATCACACAATTGTACGACCCCGGGGCGTTTGTTTATAAAATGCCTTAAAATTAAAATAATTAGCAGCTTTTACGTTCAGAGGGCGTTGTGTAGGAAACTGAGGATACGCCCAACACCACAACTAATACATATAACCCACTAAAGAAGATCGTACCAAATAAAATGCTTGAAACCGCACAAAATGCAAATTTACAATTTTTCTTTGGTAGCCTTTATTGAGCCTTAGAAATGTTGAGACCGTAGTTTTCATAGGTTGACTTGTGCATTTATCATTTTTGATTTCATTAAAAAAATGTAAAAAATCAGGTTTGGTTGACTTCACCCCAGTTAACGGTAGTAGATGTGACCAACCAAATATATTCCACAAATGAAACAAGAAATTTCTGCTTTATTATAAGGAACATAGCAGTTAATACATAATAATTACAAGGAATTAAAGCAGCATTTGCTTGCAGTTATATTATTGATTATACCGAATCCGGTGAAAAAAACCTCCCCAATTGATAAAGTAATGAAACCCAAAGCAAGCAAGTTTTAAGTAAAATTTGGTTACATTCTCCATTAGTGATACAACTTCGAAGTCTCCCACAAATATTGTCCATAATCCTTTGGATCACTTCCGGCAGAATGGCAACAATTTCCCGCGTTATTGCTTCCTTTAAGGTCTCAATATGTCAGGGACGATGTTGGCAAACTTTGCCTTGAAAAGATATGTCCACATAAAGAAATACGAAGATAAATTGGGTCACCTCACCAAGAAATAAGGTGCCTCAGAATTCTAAGTGAACATCTTAACGTGTGACTATTCCTCCCTCCTATTGTAATCTCATATTGTCTTATTCCTATTATTCACTGAGATGATTCAATTTTAGCCAGAAGACGTATTCAATAACGGTCAAAAGCCATCATTGCTGTAATGCCATCGAACCAACTGACAAGTTTTTATATTTACTGAATAACATCTGATTTACACAATGTAAAAGCTCTTGGCTTAAGCTCAGAAAATATGCAAATACTTGAGTTTCCATTCATATTGACTGTAATTTAAACTAAGTAAATATGTTTTTCATATATGCTAATAATGTAAATGGACCCAAACTTTTTTGTACAAGTGTACATTTAAAATTCTACTCCATCGGTTAGTTACTCCAATCTAATTTCTATATAATTGCCGCGTACTTACCCGCGAAACAAACATAATTATCATTCGTGACGAAAGCAGTTGTCAAAACAGAACTAATTGCTGTACGCGATATACGTAATTAGTACTACATACTGACTAGTTCATTAAAATATTTAAATGGTTAAAACGGCTACGGTTGTCCATTGTTTGTACTATCAATTAGGAATTATTGGGAATGTGAATTGTTAATTAACGAGAGGATATTTACAACGCACTAATGGAAGAACCGTTTGGTATACGGAGCTTCTTTAGTCAAGCGGAACTTGAATCATTTTTCACTATTGAACAGCTGTAATTCATTACGAAATACTTAATTATAAACTATGTCTAGGTCGAAAATAAAGGAAATGTCAGAATGATATTAAGTAGAGTACTAAGACGCAATGCAGAACTCCATCTATATGTCGCTTTAATTACCAGATTTGTACGTACGCTTGGAGTCCAAGCACTTGTTTAGTAAGAAACAAGAGTGCAGTTGTAAGAATTTAAAGCGATGTTATATGATTTGTAAAGATGGTCTTATACTTTGGACTTCTCTTTCTGGATAACATCTGGAAAAAGGAGTCACTATATACTCCATTAATACTTTTGAATTGTTTGGACGTTGGATCCGATGTTGGAACAGTTCAAATGCAGGATTGGCAACTATAACATATAGTATATTTAATATAATTGTTTACCTTTTTCTTTATCTTTACTATATTTCTTCCAAAATAAAATAAAAAGAAAAACTGAAAGAGAAATGTAAGTAATAAAGTTTTATCACGAATCTTGCTTATCTCGTTTTGAGACCCAGAAATTTTAATAAGAATATGATAACAATATTTTGTTATTTGTTATTGTATTGTCCATGCGTTATTTTCCTTTGTTTCTTGCATCTAAAATATCGTTCCCATTTGATAAAAAGAAGTAGATTATGTTGTAAATACATTTAAATAATACAAAGGCCATAATAGAGCTTTAGTAACAAAAAGAAAGTATTTTAATCATCAATAACAGAATTATCACTTCAAATAACAAAGTAAAAACTACTTGGGACGTAGTAAGAGATGAAACAGTGGAATAACATATACTAACGTGATACTGTTGCAGAATAACTATGTTGTAGAAGACGATCAGCGCTGCTTTAATGAACCTTTCATGGTAATCAATTTGCAATTCTACCACGTTATCAGTTTCTCATACATTTAGTACTTACTAGCTTTGACGTTGACGAAGTTTTATATCCTTTGGTGCAAGTGTTTATCCGCTTACCAAAATAATATAATACCTAATATAGCTTTATGAAGGATAGATCTGTAAGAAACGCTCTCCTTAAGGCTTTAAGTCATATTTGAGTTTGGCTTCTGGTAATATCGAAATTCTCGATCACTTTGTGTGATTCTGTCCAGGAATAATATAAGATGTGAAAGCTCTAGCTAAATTATATTGTAATACCCTACTAGTATTAATTAGTATTAGTATCAATAGGCGGCGGAGATAAATGACTTTAATCCCTATAACAAAATGCTCTTATATATGTATTAGAATAAAGGTAAAGGCTTTTAATATACCTTAATGCTACTCTAGGATCTTCATCTTTCTGTTCAAAAGATGAGAGAAATAGTTTCCTGAAATGCTGTTGTCGAGTGCGACTGATGGCAACACATTTGCATAGAATGTGTTCTGTCGTCTTCAGATCTTCTTGATATATACAACAAATTTAATTTTTAGTTCTTCTTAGATTGTTCAGGTGAAAATCTAAAGATGTATAATCTGCCAGAAAAAGTACCCCTTGCTGAACGATAGCCGCCTCTTTGCTGTGATATGAATGCTTTCGCCTGTTTCTGTGATGGAAGCCTGTCAGCCTTTTCATTACCTTCACTACCTTGAGGTGACTCACTGCAAAGTAACGTGGTTTTTGTGTCTTAATTGGCTCAAATTGTATATGCATTTGAGAGCCTTTGGAATTATCTAAGTGTAGCTGACTATAGTTATGGATACGCCCCGTATCCCCGTGTACTATAAGAATATTCCACAAGGATCGATTTATATTGGGACCTGTACTGCTCCTAATTTACAGCAATAATCTGAAGAAAGGCATCGGTGCGTTCGGCCTATTCCAATATATCGATGACATAATGTCATCGATATCGTGACTTACTTGTCTTCAAGAACAAATCTTCAAATGTAAATGCAAGAATAATTTTGAATGGCTGTATTGGAAGTCTGCAATAGCAACATATATTAGAGGATGCCAAATGCAACGGTTGTGAACTTCGCAAATCAGTGATTCCTCTCTTTCCGTTCAATCTTAAAACCGAAAGAGAAGCCAGTGTCTCGCTATCTTCCAATGTATCAGACACACACTGTGACATCGATACCGTTCATCATGGTCAACATGGCGCAATAGATTGCTAAAACTATACGTGTTCCGAGTTCGTCATGTCGACGACTTGACACGGCTCGAAGCCGGAACACTTTTAATTGTAACTGACTCCGGCCGTGGAAGCCTACGTTATGTGATAGATTGTATTTTGATCGTTTAATTTTCTCTTACTTTTCAGTGAAAACACTCTGACATTTTGAATTTAATTTTCGCACTCTTGTAGCATCTAAAAGTGATAAGTAGGTAAGTAGGTGATAGGTGGACATTGTGCATTATTCGAGCTCTTTTCACATTATCTTCACGCGTACAATACCGTCCGTTCCTGCCGACTCCATATTCTTCCGTTTTTTATTTCTCGCATTCATAAACACATAAAACGTCTTTTTATATTGCCTTCACAATAACTTTACAAATTAAGTATCCGTATATTAATAGCCCGACGGAGAAGGACATTTAACGAAATTCGCTAGATCGCAAACACTTGTGTTACAGTCCGTTATATATTGTTTAAGAAAAAGAGATTAAATTAGATGTATATTATTTAACCACAGGAATGTCAAATATCGTTAAAAATGAAAACGTATTACACTCGGTCGCAGTTGATGATAATATATATAATAAGGAGACGAGAAGTTGTTTGAGAAAGGACGTATATATGTACATTTGCAAGGTAGTTTCAAGGGCCTGAAGATTTTAAGCAAAGTTCCTTTTTTGTAATGAAATCGTTCATAAAAGGTATTTATTTTAGTTTGACTCATTTAAACTACAGTAATGAGGAATGGAAAATACAAAATACAATAATGATAGCAAAGACTGTGGCGTTGCATGGTAAGTATCGGCACCTCCGCATCACATAAGTTTATTTATTATATAGTAATATGTAATAACACTGGCCAACAAATTTCAACTTTTGATTTTGCCATTAAATAATTTGTACTAATTTCAATAGAAAACATATAAACATTTATTTTAATAAAGGGTAGAAGGTCAAGTTAGCTCGAATTTTTTTAATATTTCAATGAAAAGGTTTTTTAGATTAGATCATAATTTAATGTATATTTCAAATTATTACAATTACAGAAGTGAAGTAATACTGCTCCGCCTCTTATAAACAATATCTACAGCATCTCTTCTTAATATCCAACAGTAATCTGCTAACATAACAGGATTCCATTTCTCCTGGTGGAAGCGCTCACCGTGTTCATCTCTAACGTCGCCCATATTTTCCGGACAAAAATCCAAGTGAGAATGTAGGATGTGCACATTAAGGGACATATTACAGCCAGCAGCGTGAAATGCTTGTAACATATCCATTACTAAAGTTTTATAGTTCTCACCTTTTTTTTTCCAAGGAATTCGTGAAAACTTGTACCATGGAGAGCCAAGCTGTTTTTTTCTTCGCTGTTAATTTCGTTTCAAAGATTTCATCATTTATTATTTCTCGTGTCTGAGGCCCAACAAAAATACCTCCTTTCAGTTTCCCTTGTGTTAATTTTGGAAACTTTTCACGAAAATATTTAAAATCTTCACTTTCGACATCCAGTGCTTTCATAAAGTTTTTCATGAACCCAAGTTTCACGTGGAGAGGTGGTATTATGATCTTTTCTTTCCTGCTAGAGGCCGATGTTCTACATTGTCTTTTCCTGGTATAAACTGTTGTCGTAGTGGCTTGTTGCTTATGGTAATGTTTTTCCCAAAGACATAAAAAGCAACGGTAATTGGTGTAATCGCTTTGCGTACCCAAAATAATTGCAATTATTTTAAAATCTGCACAAATATTCCAGGAATAGTTTTCGTACTTTATCTTTTCTAATAAAATTTTGAGATTTTCCTAAGTTTCTTTCATAGAAACAGCATGACCTGTCGGAATAGAAGGATAATGGTTTCCATTATCCAACAAAACTGCTTTTAGGCTGGTCTTTGATGAGTCTATGAATAATCTCCAAGAACTGGGATCATGATGTATTCCAAAAGCTTCAGAAAGTTTATAAACATTCTTGCAGTAGACCAGATTACCGGCCATACTATAAAGGCATTTTTCTCTGTAACCGGAGCTAAGCCAATGTTGCCGCTTTTTGAATCATCTTTACTTTATATATGCTGTTCCATTTCATAAGTTACTAACTTAGGGAAAAACCCTTGTTGGTTAGTGTAGTTAGTCCGGGGCGGCCGCTTCGAGGACACGAATGGTCTTCTTCATCAATCGGTGACCGAATTCGGTCACCCGACTAATTATTATATATGACTATACAATAAATAAACTTGTGTGGTGCGGAAGTGCCGATACTTACGTGTTGTTTGCAAAATACAAATTTATTCAATTGTACTACATACAGTAGCCGGGATTTATTGTGTCTAACATTTATTTATTCATTTTCTTTTACTTTACATTTTATACACCACGTCACTTTGGCAAATATGGGAGGATTAAATATAGAAACTGTGCCAAACTCTCTACAACCATAATACTCAAAGTCATTGCGAAATTTCGAATTGCGGACGAGCGTGTCTTTTTCTAACGGTGCAATCCGTTGGCGTTTCTGTACGAGACGTTCGTCACGTAAGTCTCTGCCACCTATTTGCGAATTCAAAATGGAAAGCTTAGCAAACCAACATTAGAATTCGTAAATAATATCCAAAGAGTAATGCTGCACGTAGTTATGTACGTATATGCGAGTATGCTCACTTCGAAGTGACTTCGCTCTCTAAGATGAAAGCGATTCCATAAGTGAGATTTTATTATTTCCGGTACAAAAAAGTCCGTGGTGTCGTCGCTTATTGTTAAGATTATTCAAGGTGACCGAATGCGTAAACCATTAGATAATGCGACCGGCAGTTTAGTAAAACGACTCACGTTAATACCGACATGTTTAATTTACATCGGACATAACGAAGTTTGTCTTCTTTTGTATTCGGATTGTGAACATCATCATCATCATCATCATCAGCGGTAGTGTAGCGTTCTCTTGCAATTGTACGACTTGCGCAAGACCCGAAAGCCATAAATTTAACGTCGCTGTCAGACCCGGCTTCTAAAGACGCGTATGTGAGAAGTTTACCGAAGCTATGTAGAATACTAATATGAGCGTATACACTTGTAATTCATAAAAAAGGATCTCTGAAATTGTATTTGTCTTACACCGATATATGTACGTTACGCACTAAATAAAATTAAAATAAACTGACGAAATTCAGAAGCTACTGAAGAAGTAAGGTTCGAATTTCGTTTTCGGAAGTTGAAGCGGTGTAAATTTGATAATGTTGCAATTTTTATAAGGTTGGCATTGTCTTTGTGAATTAAATATTTGCAAATTATGGGCCTTTCTTTTTGATGTCAACAGTATATAACGTGTTAATAAAAGATTTTGATATCATACTTTAATTGACGAAGAATATATTTTAAGATTAAAGAAGGTAATCACGAAATTTCAAACTAGCAAATAATTATCGTTCATTCGCAACATAAAGTTGTACAGTACAACAAAGAGAAACGACATCTGCCAAGTACTTTTTATTTACCGAACAGAAATGCAACAATATCGAATACAAAATGTCGCGATTGTAAAAGTCCCCCATCTGGGCCAAATTTAATATTGACACCACATCCCATGTTGATGATGATGGATTACTGTTTACCTAAAAAATATGAGCTTTGCCAAGATACACCTTTAATTTTTTTAATAATAATAATAACAAGGCTTCATTACCCAAAAGAAATAGGGTCCTCACTGAAGGACAAAAAGAAGTTCAATTCGATAATATAACTAAATTACTTGATTAGATTATCTCTCGAGATGGTTCTTGGCCTATCCCAGTGCCACTCTTTCAGATCAATTATGGTTCCACTCCCGACATTTGCTTTGCTTTATTTGCTAGATTTAGAAGGCTTTTGGGTATTTCCAACTCTTGCGAACTCTAGATATTCGCACATGTGACAATGATGTATGACGTGGACGGCAGTCTCTTCTTCCAACGAGGGGAGTCTATCTAGTAGCAGTGCAATAAAATAAATGGTTATGTCTACATGAAAATATAAGAATAGGAAAAGACCAGGAGTAGGAGTGATGGGCAATCTACAGTGCCGTGTAACATTTTATAAAAGACAGTGAGTTCAATGCTTTTCAAATAGAGGTATACTGATGAATAGAGAGGACAAAAGCGAGTGAAATCATGCCTGTTTTGCAGCGACTAGACAGACTCGTGTTTTATCGACTCTCCGAGAAACCAGTGGACAATACGAACCCTTTCTTAAGGGATGAATAGACACGAGTCTGTCTAGTCGCTGCAAAAAGGATATGATTTCATTCGCTTTTGTCCTCTCTACGGATAAATGTTGATATTGGCACATTATGACTTGAGCTACGTTCAGGATAAACACCGTCGCACTTTTGCTATGAACATTTGACAACGTACCGAAAACATCGGTAAACGTCCGCCAATTCGAAGTATAAAACTAACGGAACTTGTCAGCAAGTGTTATACGTGGTAGTACAACAGGAGAGAACCGTGCGATCTAGAGTGTAATTAGACCGGATTGCTAGACACGTTTTACGTGCGGACATCGCTTTACACTTAAAAACGCTGAGCGTAAAACTGTTCTTATCGCACCAAACGTTTGCATTTTATCGAAGTAAATCTGTTGGAAAATTCAATCAATGAGAGCATCGGTCCTTGTGGAAACATTTATATTGTCAACATAAATTAAGTTACATATCGTACAACACTGAAGATGTTACATGATCGATAAACAGCGCAAATAAGAGCGTACCAATATTTGATTCTTATTCAACACCAAACGTAAACATGCAAACTTAGTTGTACGCATACAAATACGAATGGAATAGTGATAATAACAATCACTAAAATCAAAGGCATAATAGGGCTGCGTGATCAATACGTCTCTTATTATTTATTTTCATTGCACGGTTTCATTCGTATTGTCGATTTTAGCACCCCAGTGGCAAAAGAAAGGTCAGAAAAATAGGTTCTTAAAGACGAACGGGCTCCGAAGGTGGTAAAGATTGTGAAATCGGCCGGCAATGTGATGGTCTCGGTTTTTTCGGATGTATGGAGCATCATCCACACTATTTACGTGGGAAAAGGACAAACAATAACTGGAAAGTAATACGTCTCCTTATTGGACCGGTTGAGCGAAGACGTCGAGAAAAAACGTCCTCATTTAAGAAAGAAAAAATCCTCCATCATCAAGACAGTGCACTGGTGCGTACTTGCGCAGTTGCGATGGCCATGATTACGAAATCAGTTCGAATTGGGGCAACATCCACCGCATTTGCCGGATGTGGTCTCCAGTAACTTCTTCTTCTTTCCAAATTTGAAAATATGGTTTAACGGGCAACCGTTCACGTCGAACAAGGTAGTCATCACCCAAATATATGACTATTTTAAGGACCTACCAGAATCATACCTTTTCGAGTATTTAAACAGCTGGAAAAACGCTTAGCCAATTGTCTAGAGTTAAATGCTAAATGTTGACAAGTAAATAAAAATCTACGGAAAATACTTTGTTCTTCTTTTTTTTTTTCTTCTTTTTCTAAGAAACTATTGGACGATCCTCGTATATGCATAGGTTTTGGTGGAAGTTGGAACGATCACTTAAGGCATTTGATCATATATATATTTATCCCATTTTTTTTCACTCACGTTAGCACTTGATTAAATTGAAGACTTCGCTTCCAACTATCGCAAACACAAAAACTAAAGCTCAACCGTTAGAGAGTTGCTCTAAACAACAGTTTAATATGTTTTACTTTTCATGGCTAACTAGATTTTCAATTCTCAAAAATATCAGTTTGGCCGCCCTATTAGGAGCAACATTCGAAACGATTACAAAATTTGCAAAATGTGTTAGACCCATAAGCTCTAAGTATTTATGCATTAGATTAAACAACTTGAAAACCAGTTTACTCATTGTATGGACACCGCCATATATAAATCAATTCAACACATCGTACGACGTAGATTCTACGCCCGACAACAGGCTTTTTATCCACGTCGCCCTGTAATATGTAGCGCGGTATTGTTCATAGGATCGTCGATGTTGCTGTCTGCACTCCTTGCGAACGCACAAAACCGCAGCGGCACCACTGAAGTATGCAATACCTGAGCCGACGCGACGTTTCGCTTTATGCAAAGTCCGACATAAATTACGTTCACTTTGCGGTGCGACGCTCTCCACCTATAGAGTCGGACCCGCTTCTGATTTATCGTTTCGAGTGCGAAGTTGGCGATCGTGAAACGCTAAAATATCGCACGACACTTCCACAAGAATGTGTAACACATGTACGAGCGCCCAGGTTCGGATGTACGTACTTAGAATCGGAAGATTTATGAAGGAGGGATATTACTATTTGCGGTTAGCCGTGAATCACGACGACCCCGCATTGTAAGATCGTTTGTGTTAATTGTTTTGTCAACTTGCTATAAATCTCGTCTAATTAAACAAGGACTAAATAAGAAACCATTTATAATTGTAGATGTGGAACTACATATTTTTCATAGACGAGAGCGTCGGAATGAGAATGCACACACCGTAAAACAGCTAGGTTCACCCTTGTTAGGGCAACTATAGGAACACCATACCGCTGTTAATTTAATGTCGTTCCAACTCTATCAACATTTCCCTTAAATATGCATTATATCTTAAACAAATGCATTAGGAGGCATCCAAAGAAAATGCATGCCTTACAAATTCGCCATGAAAACAGTAGAGTATTGGTCATCACTAGAGAGGACAAAAGCGAGTCAAATCATACCTCTTTCGCAGCGAGTAGACAGACTCGTGTTCTGTCGACTTTCGGGAAAACCGATAGGCAACACGAACCCTTTCTCATGACTCGAATAGACACGAGTCTGTCTAGTCGCTGCAAAAAAGGTATGATTTCACTCGCTTTTGTCCTCTCTAGTCATCACCTTAGAAATCGGTTGTATAAGGGTAGATCGATAAGTATCTGGCCTCAGCAAAAGACGGCGCTACCAGAATTGAAATAACTCTACTTTTCAAGGTAACCTGTGATAAGAGTTCTGTCGAGTTTGAATTCAAACGCACCCGTACGAGCATTTCTAATGAAAAACGTCCAGATCGTCCAAATGAAGTAACCACAACAAGAATGAATTGTCAATATGGTAATGAATGATCGGGGATTGAAAAGGTGTGAAGTGGATGAGACTCCGGGTTCCTCAATTGACTGGATGTCATCAATATTTTAACTGCACGTTTGAATGCAAGCAAGTTTTCCGTAGAAAAAGGCATAAGCCATATATTAACCATCAAGAACTATGATAACTTATTCGACTATTGCGTGCAAATGCTGTGAAAGCAATACGTCTACATCTGTTTTATCTAGGCAATGAGCGCGTGCACATTTATGTCGTCGGCAAAATTCCAGGAACCGGGATAAGAATTGCTTCCGTAATTCCTATGTTTTATTTAGTGAAAAAGAATTGTCTCAAACGATGAAGTGATTGCAGAAACAAACGGTTATTTTAGAAGGACGGGGAAAGCGTATTTCTTAGATGAGACGCAAAAGACCGAGTTGATTGACATCAAACGTGACTATGGTGAAGAGCTAATTAACTTTTACGCAGTACAATTGTTTTTTCTTGCCAAGACCAGCTTTTTATCGAACTGCACGTCGTAAACAGCAAAATATTAAATAAGGTTCTGTCCAAATTACCTTTTTAACTTTGCACATTTACACACTGGCTTTTAGTTAAAGAGAAATTAATCGGGCAAATTGGAGATCATTTGCACGGTATTCAATCTTTGCCAGGCGAACAGTTTCGTTTGCCCGAGTTTATTAGGACAGTGTTTCTTGACATCTTGAGAGGCTTTTAATACGATTATCCACTGGAGTCAGACTATGAAATTAAGGCAAGAGGTTGAAAAAGTAATAACTTCATCCGCCTATGTCCTCTCTACTCATCATTCATAAAGCCAATCCAAATGGTAATACCACAGAGATTCCTGCTAGTACCTGAACTAGTCAGTCCGTACAGCGACATCTTATCCCTCAGGTCTCACAGGTGTAATTTTCCATATACGCCGATGATGCGGCAATATATACGTCGGTTAGGATGCACACTAGACGTGGAATGTCTGAAGGTAGTTTCTCGATTAAAGGAAACAAGGCAACTCGGTTCACGGCAAAGAGGAAGTCTTCTTCAGAGGAGATTAATGACGTTGGAACTTTGGTGTCTTTTTGGACCGGCATTTAACGTTACAGATCGATTACGTTAAGGCTAGCTTCATTCGGTTAATAACTCTTCTTCACTCCCAATCACCGTTCCGCTTAAAAACCAAGGTGTTGTTAACGGTCGTGGTAAGCTATTACTAAAAATTAGAGATTCTACGAAATAAAACACTTAGATTTATTACCTGAGTCCTCTAATTCTCCAGGAATATTCAGCTCAGTAAAAACCCACAAATCAGTTTGTTACCCAACATATCCGTGAACTGTTGCAAAACACGCTCAATAAAGCTGGTAATTCGACAAGTCCGGTATTGGTACGTAGGGTAGAGGAGCCACAGCATCGTGTTCTAATATCCAGTGAATACCTATTAGATTTCTTAAAACCTTCACGAAGTGATGAACGTGTGAAAACAAATTCTGGGCAATTTAGCCTGTATCTTTGCGAAAGTTAGACTTAACGGCCAAACGTCTAGTTCTAGAGGAAAAGAACATCGAAGCAAGGGGTGGATCAAAAATTACCTACAATCCATTTTTAACTTGTTTCTACTTTTTATTACTGACATATACTAAGCTATGAAGTCCTGCCAAAGGAAGTAAACTAACCCATATGTTGTCCACTTGGTTGTCTAACAAAACCTTCTTTAAATTCTCCAAAATTACATAAATTATTTGATCACAGACTTTGAAGCTAGATTTAAATAAAACAAAATATTCTTTTGACACCAAAAATCTTTAAATATTAAAGATAGTACAGTACGTATTTGTTACTCTAGTCGTAATCGCCAGACTTGTCCCCCAGCGATTTCCTATTCCCAAATGTAATAAATGGCTGGTCGAAAAAAATTTGGTACAAACGATGAAATGATTACCAAAACTATAGGCATTTGTTAGTCCAATTTACTAGTCTCTGTCATATTTATTTCGAGGTGCATTTTTCATTACGTATTCTATGCATTCGTCGATCAATCGGTTTTTCTTACCGATTTGTTGATAGTCGCTTGTTCAGCAACGTTCCAAAATCGTTTTCTTAATGTTCGAAGCTTGGTCTCGTTTTCGTTTGTCTTTCGCACTTCCAAGTACTCTGAATCTTCTTAAGCGTTGTAGCAAAGCGGTTGCAAATGCCACATATTGTGCAATGAATATTCTAAATATGTGACCAATTTATTTTAGATAAGTGTCCGCAAACCAACAACAACAATAATAATAATAACGCTATAAAAACACCTTGATTAGCGATTTTATTATCGCATAATGCATCGTAAAAAATGCAGAATGGCCGTGAAGCCATTAGGCATGCTTTCAGCTTTGACCTTATCTTTTGATCGTTTCAATTCCGATTCGTCAATGAGGTTAAATAAGGCGGTATGATTGTATCCACGTAATGATTTACATTTACAAGATGGGAAATTTCCGTTAATTATCCGTAGTTAATAAGCGTACAGCGTATTAAAAGTTTGAGAACGATTGCGTTATGAGATTAAATGCATGATCTGCTATTACTTTAGATTCAATAGCAGGAAGCGAATAAAAAGCATCATCACGTTTGGAATTATGCGCGCTGTAAATTACTTTTTATTTAACAGCATCAAGACAATGTACTGGACTATTACATATCTCATATACCAAACGCATTTTGTACCACGCGTCTCTTGAGAGGCAATGATCGTTAGTAAAATCTCTTGATGACTTAAAAAAAAACTTCCTCGTCAGACAGTAGTACTAGACTGACGTTTGTACGTACGGCCAGGAAATTAATTTTCGAACGAAACGAGGCGAAGCGAGAATAGAGAAGATACCGGTACCCATCCTCGATGTATCCCGATATCTACTTTTTTGCCCGGTTCGCTTCGTCTTCTTTTGGAAATTAATTTCCTGGCACCGTTCATACATGCAGGAAGAAAGTCTCCCGTATGATTTGCACAAATTGAACTGTGCAAGTAGGTCGCTGTCGTGTGGTCCATAAGATGCGGACGAATGCTAGTCTTAAACATTAGATCGCGAATGCTTGCAGAATATCCATGGTTGAGAATAAACGGAAGCTTTCGGAAAGCCACAGATGAGCGAAACGACAATGAAAGTTATTTAAACTCAAATTTGACAGTTATGTTAAGTTATTTGCCTAACGAAAGTTGGGGTTTGCTACGTAACTCGTTAGTACAAAGTTCGCAAGCATCAAATTTTGACTTTACTACTTTCACTTTCATTTAGCTTTTTTTTTGTAATTTAGACTTTCATTTAGCCATTTGTGACTTTTATTGATAAAAAATATAGAACAGAGTGTTAAATGAAACGCAAGACATAAAGGTAGGCGTCTTTCTTTTAGCCATTCGATACTCACTTAGAACACAAAAGTCACTTCTTTCATTGAAAATATGTCCGCCTAGTAAAAATTAGTAAATCTATCTTTCCGACGTTTGTTCAAGAATTATAGCATGTGTTGATGTGTTTCCACTCCACAATATATCATCAACTTAACGTTGCGTTCGTTCAACACCGGTATTAAATTTCCGATTCCGTAATAGCGTTGAATCACCTTGATTCGTTTCCTCATTTTCCAATACATTAGCGGCTACAAATTTCGAAAGGTATCGAAATCTACATACATTATTCAAATTGTCTCTATATTTTATTTTGAAGCTTTTATTACAGTTAACGCCGGAGAAATTTTTACATGAACACGGCCGGATAGCCATGCATATATATATATATTTCCATTTGTCAAGAATGTTTTACGCAACCCTAAAAACACGAAATATTAAGGTACCAGAAACTGCGGGCCTATTTCAAAAAAGCTCTCGGTCGACGAATAATCGTTATTTGTTGTCATGCATCGTTTGGAGAGGGTTTCGGGTTTCAAGTTTTTTTTTTCCTTTTTTTTAACGTATGGGCGCAAGGGCAGCAGCGAAATAAAACAACACGTCGGTGACGGTAGCTGTCGGTTATTCTACGGCACGCTTAATCCTCTACAGAGTTCGAACACGCGCGGTATTAAAGTTTTGGAGACGGTACGATATTTAAAAATAAACACGTATGCATATCGTCGTCGCTAAATAAAGAGCAGATACGATTATGGAACGTTAAAAGGGGCTTTCAAAAACATAATAAGCGGTTACAAGTGAATTACGTAAATCCAAAATACCTTTGTTGACTTATTGGTGCGAATATTCAACTCTTTAAAAGGCTGGTATTTAGATCTTTGGAAATTCATATAATACCAGCAATACTTGAAGATCAACTTTTCGACAACACCAAATAAGCGACCAAGCAATAATTGAACTGGCCCAGAAGACTGGAAGTAAAGTGCATTACTGATGATAGACTTCATTATATCACGCAAAAGTTTCAGCCCATAACAAAACGAAGTAGAAAGCTTACGTTTGGGACTTTATTTAAAAAACGTAAACTCTTAAAAGTGAAGTTTTCGTTAAAGTGACAGGTATAGAGAGTTCTTTGAATTTCCCTAGATGTGACTCCTTTACAGTATACTACGCATACTGCGGAGCATTCTAGAAAATGGCTTTGCTTGTGGCTGGTTGAGTTAGTCCCGTCCATACCTCAATGGGATTGTAGTCAGGGCTCTGTATCAGTCACTTCAGGGACAATGCTTATTACCCTGCAAATAAGCAAACGGCTACAATTATTTCACTAGTTGATACGGCATTATTTTCTAAGATTCGCAAGTACATTTTTTTCATTCTTTCGTATGTTTTTACTAATTTCCTCCAAAAGTATCTCGCATTCCTCCGTCTCCGGTTTACCTTTGGATTACTTATTAGGATTCAGAGTGTTTCCCGGATTGAAGCATCCTTTCATATATTGCTTCCTAAAAATCCCTTGTATTTCTCCATTTGTTTCTGCCGGAATTAGGGTCGTCGATTGTGTTTTCCTTTGTCCCTGTAGTATTCCCTTATTTGAAGATTTCTGCTAACTCTTAAGTCAAATTAGTCAAAGTTGAATTATTTTATATCTTGTTACATTTCGAGAACATTTTCCATGCTTCGTAAATAAAAAAACTTGATCTTCCATCATTGGATCATTGCATCAGCTATTGTTAAATTATGAAACACTTTGAACAACCAAAATTTTGTATCATCATATGTACCTATATATGTATGGCCTGTTTACGTTTTGTCTTCCCATTGGAAGAACAAAATATCGATACTATCATCCGAGTGGCAAGGCCAAGTACTTAAGATTAGCAAATAAAAGCATAACAACACGTTTACTGGGAATACCGATCACAAACTAAAATGGAAGTGACTACGAGTGGTAAAAAGTGTAGATAAATACATCGCCTCGGGGGAGACAATACATATAAATATCACTGTACATCCGCATGTACCTGCATACATATCTACGTAATATGTGCAATCATCGAAGTGTATTGATTACAGAAAGCTTATTATCTTAGATGTAATGTAATCGAAGCGGGCGAATTCGATTTGATTTATACATGATTCAGGATGGCACAAAAACGTTTAGTAATTACCAGGAAGCGCAACCGTTGCATACAAATGAAGTACGATGACGTTATTTCCCAGGCTATGTTAGAACTGATAATTAATCAATGATTAATTATTCAGTTTACTCTTGGGAATGCCTTATATTGAATAGTAACGAATATTTGTTTTTTTTTTTTGTACGGAACTAAAATATTTTGCGGAACTAAAGAGTAGTTAGAACTTTTTTTGTTTTAATCATTAGAATTGTCTATGGAATAGAAATTAATTATTTCATAAGCCAAGCATACTTTAGAAAAATCTCGAAGAATTCAATTTTTATTGTAAGTGGGTCAAATGATCAGTTTAAGTATAAAAATGCGAAAGGCATCCGTCTTTATTAAAGATAGGGAAAGTATTGTTATAAATAATTAAATATTTAAAATTCAGCTTTCTATTTAATTACAAAAGAAAGGCCGTCATTTCTTCAAGCTACTTTCAGACTCCCCAAGAAACGTTTTTGTACATAATTAACAACCCACCTCTTTCTGCTTTCGAAAAATCCTAAAAATCCCTGATACCTCATCAAAAGACCGCCAGCCACGATTAGAGCTCATGTCTCTTTGTTGGCGGATCAAAACTTAACAATAATAGGACTAGAACAGAAGAATATTCCAAGAAGTTTCGTCAAGCGGAAATCCTAGTGGATGGAAGGTTGTGACCGGAAATATCAACCTGTTCATTGACAATAAGCAAATAATGTCAACGTATAACATCGAGTCCACCACTTGAGGTTATCCATAAAGAACCTTCGCAAGATTGTAGGAATCCTAATTCTTCAAGTTGGGATTCGCCAGGCACCTGCCATCCGCGGGTTGCTAAACTGAAAACGGTACAGCAACAAATTTCCTCTGCAATTGTATAGGATTAGTTTTTAATTATGAACTGCTATGCTATGCTAGTAATTATACCGCGTGCAAAACGATTTCCTGTCGTCCTTCCCAACTTACTGTTGCTTCAGATTTACTGAACCAAGATCTTGTAAGATGTGGTGGAATACTGAACGCCAAAGTTATGTTAAAGTCTATGACAAAATTTAATAATTCCCTCCGGTTTAGAACTAATATTTTCAAATGTCCTGAAGACATTTGAAAATTAGAGTAAAGATTCCAAGGTTCTTTCTCAATTGGACTTCTGTAATACAATTCACGGTCTCTGTACAGACACTGTTGCATGTATACGATAGCCCCAAAATTCATGTTTACGTAATTCGAAGGTATGACAGAATTACAGAAGTTCATAATTACATACATATGAACTTCTACATATGAAGATGTTGGGTAGCTCAACATGGAACGACATAGAAAGTACCCATCTATAATATTGTTTTATTAAGCTATATTTTTCCACTCAGTACTACGGGTGCACTGTCTAATAGAACCTTAAACACATATACATAAATTGATACTTCCTACGTCATAGGCGCTGCGGTGTTATTCATTCGCCTCGACCGGACGAAAAAGAAACTCAACCGAAAAATTTACTTAAATACAGGATATAAATTAATCCACGCATTCGAACAGAAGATGTTTTGTGTTCGGCCATCCGCATTATATAAAAGGAGACGTCGACTGATGTTCGAGAACGAAACGGAACGAAACAAAAAAGCGAAAGAAAAACGAAGAAAGTAAAGACTACCTCACTTCACGTCACTTTTTTCCTGTTGTTTATTGTACGCGGTCGGTATCTGCCTGGTAGCTCTTCGGACTGACAAAGAGATAAATGTTCATCGAAGCGGACGGAATAGAAATTGTTATTATCGCGTAACCTGGGCGTTGCGTCGAAGCCTTTAATAAAAAGTAAACGCAGTACGAAGATTATTTAGGTATCTACATACAGGTGGCCCAAGTGAAGCAGGCTTTCTAGATTTCGAGATGAATTCAAGAAGAAAAGGCAGTTTCTGATTTGCTTTAGTATCTAGTTTTTGTAAATATATTTTTAAAGGAATTTTGCGTATACGACAGGGTTTCTTAAACTTAATCAGCCCGTCACGCCAACTTAAAAAATATGTGTATAGCGACATTAATCAGGCCAAGAAATAAAAACAACTTTTATGATAAACACCTACAATACGGAGGATATATTTATTTATAACAAGATCCATTAAACTAAAATATTAAAATAGACAAAATATTAAATAGATACTGAAGATCTTCAACCGAAAATGAATTAATGCATTCTTCTTCGTGCAAAGTGAATTCTGGTGGAGTTTGAAAATGAAAAAAATCTTTGCTCCACCCAAACTTCTTGCTTCTTGTTTACTCTTCGATTGTAATTTAGGTTTTGAACTGATTAGCCGAAGTGCCATCTGTTATGAACTTTCGACAATATCCAACAGTATGCTAGGTAAAGTCCTATAAACTTTACGAATATTCCGTACGTTTCTGGAACATCCTAGGTGTTTCGAAAATATTCCATATCTTTCTAGAATGCTCTATAAGCTTGGGGAACTATTTAGTCTACGTGTTCTAAAAAATTTCACTATGTTTCGAAGCATGTTTCGAAATGTTCATTCTATAATATTTCAGATTATTTCCTGCGAACGCAGAACGTTGACTTTTTAGACAATCTATGCACTATTGCTTTTTTTCCAAATTATCCCTGTTTCCTGTGTAAAATGTACAAATATTTAATCTTGCATCTTGTACAATCCAAACCTTTAGGTTTAGTTTGCGAATGTAAATAAGAGAAACAGATAATGTACGCAGCGCGTCTTCCGGGATTGAGCAAATATGAATCAAACGTTAATATTCCCGTTTTGTGGTCCGATTCGCTATCTATTGGCTTTTCATTGCAACTAACTTAATCTACAGAACATCCGGATCTATACCAACGGGTTGTATATGTAGTTCTGTATGCAACTTCTCGTATTGGAAGCTTCCATTATCTGTGTATGAATATAAATGATCAATGCTGCAAAGCGCGACGTAGTAATTACACCACGAACATCAATTACGCTTGGCCAACGATACAAATAAAAACTTATTTATGTTAGACTTGGCGGGCCGCAGCAATGAAAGCATGCAATCCATTCCCCACGTTAGTTTTAATGATATAAGATATCCTAGAAACTTTAACGTTTTATTGCAAAACCAATTATTTCATGTTATGATTAAGAGTTACATTTTTATATTCTTTCGCAGATTTTATCAGCTTTCTATAGGACTCTTTGAAATATTGAATTAAGACAATTGATTTCAGATCTTATGTACAAATTAGACGTTTTTCAAGCTACCACCTCGCGCCAAGCCTCAATTATACGGCCAAGATCCGTCGTACTTCTCATTAAAGCACGAATGATTATTACTATTATTATATTAAATATAATATAGAGTCAAGTCTGTTATATGTGTGTTATATGAAGAGAACCAAGCGTTATGTAAGAAAAAAAATCAAAATTTTTTTAACTATTCGCAATGTAGAAGAACATCTAAGGATTGACATCTACGTACTGAAACAAATTCTTACTAATCAAGAAGCAGCTACTTACACCTAAGTACTACTGCAAAGAACAATTATTATTAATTACAGGATGATAAAGCAATTTGGACAAAGTAGCATGTTACTTGCTAAACAGTTCATTTCAATCACTTTTTTTATACTTAAATACTGTTTTCATTATTAAATGCACGACTTTATTATCACCGCTTTATCTATCGATCCAAATCTATAAAACGTTCGATACATTACGTTCACATATTGGCCGGTCTATCTCGCATACATCATCGCTTCGTCGCCGAATTAAGCCCGAATCTACGTTGAGAAATCTCCCGAACGGCACGTCCGAAACCGCAAACAAAAGCTGGTCGAGATCGAAACAAATCAGATAATGTCACGGGAATTAAGTATTCAATGAAAGTTGCGCCGTCATCGAAAAAGATTAACAGTGGGACGGCAACGGCAGCCGCACCAGCATCCAACAATTTCAAACCGCTCCATCAAAGGAAGATCCGGCGGATTGAACGCGCCATTCCGACGAGCTGCGGTTTTATCATCGTTAAATCATTTCTTTGTCTTTTTGGGGTGACACGTGATACGGACGCGTTTTCTGTTCACAATATTCGGAGATAAATCAAGCAGGAAATGAGATTGCCTATGTAAATTTGTAGCTACGACGAATGACGAATACTTAGAAACGTAGAACCAATCAATTACCTGCACCAACTGATCTGGACTAAATTCTCTAAAACATACTACTTACGGATGTGACGTTATTAATGCGGCTCCTTATCTTCTTTATATTTATGAATGGTTTGGATAGATTACGCAGACGGTACTAACCTTCTGCTAAGAGGTGAACCACCCACGAATATTGCTTCAAGCGGTGGGAACAATGGAAGACTAGATGGATAGTAATGGCCTAGTTTTGTATTACTCAAAGACGAAGTGCATCTTGTTTAGATCTGATTGGTAATTGGTTACATCCTTACGCACAATCTTTAGTAAGCCGGTATTTAGTAGATTTGGTAAGCCAGGTTAGTCTGCTAGGCATTAGTATTGATGAACAGCTATAATGAACATATTTATTGTAATGTACTTGCTTTATTTAATTAATATAAAAAAAATACTAAAGTTTAGAATCGTGAATCCGGGAATGACTTTCGACACTCTTTTGGCAAATGAAATTTCTTTTGGAGGATAGTTGTAAAATGTAGATCGAGGAATGAAATATCCACTAACCTTATCTGTTGTTGTGCTGCTATATGTATCTAAACGCCAGTTTTATACTCTCTTCAGTTCAAAAATCACTTCTTGTTTTTTTATAATTACTCTTAACACAATCACTTAATACTCTTTCGACATTCAGTCACCAATAATCAATAATTTTTCTTAGTTTCAGTTGCCAACGGTTTAATTTCATTGATTTCTATGATAATTTCCTTTAATGATTATATTGATACGCAATTATTTAATTGACCTCTGAAACGAACCGTTTTGATTTAGTATACGAAGAGACACAAATGCTTACGATTCTCTGTGTGTACAACGTTAGATTTTAGTGAGAATTTAGACGATTTAAGAAGAGGAACACTTAATTGATATTGCTAACTATTTTTCGACTAACGTATCCCCAAGAACATTCGGTTGAATTTTCTTATGTTAAAAGTTCTCAAAAATAATATACTAGCTGGCTGGACTTATATTAACTATCTTACTTTCACTCTCAAAGATATTTGTCTCAAAGCAGGGTTCTTTTCTCTAGGTTCCTCGGGCTTCCTATCAACAGATGCACCCTCATACGCGATGTTGTACGCAGTGAATTTAGTTAATAAGAAGTGACTACAGCGCTGATGACAGGTAACCTCACTGAGGTTACTTTTATAACATTATATTATATGCGCTTATATAAGAGCGTTATATAAGAAACGACGTAAAGGAAAGCCTGGGCTGCAAACGTTGCAGGACCTTAGATTCGTGTATGACCTTTCAGTATTCTAATTGCTGCTCTCTTTTACGATATAAAGTTGCATTTTGCTTTTCATGGTCAGAAACGACGAGCAACGAATACCTATTGGCCAATTTCGCTAATTCACTGCCCACATTGTGACAAATTAAAGTTTTTAAATATATGTAGACTTTCATTATATTCGAAGAGCGCTGGAAATGCCTTTACAAAGTATTCGGCCGGATCAAGGGGTTAACATGAGAGATTGCAACCCATAGTGCAATTTCGATCTGAAAGGTGTTAATGCTTCAGGTCTCTGACTTTCCGAATTAGATATTCTATCAAATTCAGAGAAAATTCAAGTTTTTTCTGAATTTGCCCGGCGCCTCCACCACATATGTCACACATCTAGTAATTAGAGAACATATACTTAAAATGTGAATTTGTATTAAAATAATGATACCACCACTCTTTATTACTACCTGGAACTAACATAAAACGAATTACACTGGCCGCCATTAAAAGTCCACCACCCATAAATTGTTGAAATGTTTCGTTACAATTTTATATATCTGTTCCTAAATGATTACTCATCATATTGCATTGTTCTAACTTGTCTTCCATTTTTACAAGGACACCTTGTTATTACAATCCGATAGTTAAATAGGAACGACTAAAATGCATATTATATGTTTTAAGCAACCGTGAGTCATACTTCGTAGAAGACGACGCGCACCTTATAATCAATTAACCATTTCAAACTTGGCCAGATTGTTGGGCTGCGTCAGTTTCCGAGAAATTGCGCGGAGTTAATGCTCTTCATTCAACGGTATTACGGTGTTAGAACCTGTAGATTGCAAATCAAGTTAAAGCACATGGAGCAGGCTAAAACGCACTCAAAAAAACTAACCCGCTAAAGGATTTTCTTTTGAAGGGATTTGTTGTACAGCGCCGATTTTAATCAACATCAACATCTTTAGTACAGCATCGGTGCCGAATCTGGTACTCGAAATGGCAACAATGGCGGGATAAATGGAATTCATTAGTGTTTGCTGGTAAATCTCGATTTTCTCCATGATACAGTGACGGTCGGATTAGGGTGCTTTGGAGATTTAGATAAAGGACCATCGGAGAGTACGTTTCTCGCCGGAATACAGCTTCTATAATCTACGTTCCTACTACTTTTGTTTTCCGGTCACCGTTAGTACGAATTCGTAGCATCGAAAGAACTACCAGTTACATACAAAATGTCCTGGCGCCTGTAGTATTACCCTATTTGCAGACCTTCGAAATTATCGGGCCTCTCACCAATAGAGCACATATTGGATAGGACGCCAGCTCCTGCTAAATCCGGTTCCCGGCTGACAACCGAGACGAGCTATAGCACCAAGTACTGCTTTGTATGAAATACTTCAAGGAGCAGTATCTACTTTAATTAATTCAGTGACCAATCGGGCTACTAAATGTATTCAAAAAAGCGCTGGTTCCACTCACTACTATATATTATTAAATTTGTATTTATTATTTGTTTTTCCTTTGTTGAATTACATGTCTATAATTAGTGTAAGCATTTTCGATAATATTGACATTATTTTCCAATAATTTTTTGGTGGTATCTTTTTAATTGTAGCCAGTATTATTATGTTCATATAACACACTTTAATACAGAGCTATATCACTGACAAAAAAAAAGAAACACTTAAACAACTCCCTCGAGAGTAAAGAAGATAAGGCAGGTAAATTATAATAATAAATCCAGGGAAATGACTATACATTTTTAATAAATATGCTCTAAGTGTGTTTATATGGAGGAATTACGTTCAATAGAATAGCAGATACCAATAGTCAATGTGAAGCTTTTAAAAAAAGAGTTGTTCCCAAATTTTTAATAGTAATGATTTTAATAACACTGCGACAACATAAAAAATATGCCCACTAAATCCTTTTACTCGTTTCCGTATGCCAATGTTCGTATATATGACACCCATGATCATTTATTTATAGCTTACAAAAAGAGAAGTCGCAACTCATTGTATCTCATTAAGAAGGCTAAAATAAACAAAGCGTAAAAATGCAAATTAGCTTAGACGACTTTAAAATTGAAATGCCAACAACATGGCATGCTTGACATTTTTTTTAAACGAGAGTGTAGACGAACGCGGATATTTTAGTAAAGTCATTACGCTTAATTATCTTCAGTTGCGTATAGTTTTACACAGAATTCAATGTATAATGTACAATGTATATGGAAAATTAATATTAAAAGCTATACAGAATTTATGGTTTACTAGCACTAGTGGCGCCAACTAAGACTTTGAAGTATTCTATTTGAAGTTAAATTTATGGGATGTATTCTTATGCAAAGATGCAATTATTTCGAAGATATATCATGTACTGAAACGCACGTACCTGAAAGAAATAGATAATAACGTTATTTTTAACACTACAGATTAAATCGTTTGATATTTAAATTTGACATACGATGGGATTCAATTGTTCATAGAAATATAACTTTCGATATGAGCTTCATTTCGTTAATGAAATTGGTATTAGCAAAAGAAATAGAAATAATACTTTAATTTTGTACGACTGGAAAGTACTTCACGAAGTACTACATAAGTCCATCGATCATTTTCAATGAAATATTTTACTATATAGCAAATGAAAAAGTAATTTTCTTAACTATGGTTCGTTAAAAGTTCTGCATTCGACACCTGATAGATCCAGTACAATTTCGAAAGGCCATTCTTGTATTGGGAAAAATAGATCGTAATAAGAATAGCAGATAAATCAGTGATTGAAGGATGTGTTTAAAACTATATATTTTCTGGATGAAGAGGTGAATGGGCTCCTTCTTATGGATGTATGCAGAAGGTTAGGCATATGTTAATGGGCCAGTAGTAGTAGGTAATAAATAGAAAGGACAAAGGAAGATGTAATTGCAGCGACTAAACAGATACGTGTCTATTTGTCTCAAAAGAGAATCGAGAAAACACGAGCCTGTCTAATCGCTGCAAAAAAGTAATATTTCCACCTGCCTTTGTCGTCTCTAGTAATAAATGATATAAGTTAGAGAAGCAAATATACCATCAAAAGTATTTCTGGTATTGTTTGTGAAAATTTCATTTTTCGTTATTCAAGCTTGTACCTTTATTTGTTCCTGCTCTTATTAGAATAAATGAACAATTTTTTGGTGTACTATGCAAATGTATTTCAAATGATACAAAATTGAATTATTTACAAGTTATATCCGCTGATGAGTAGTAACTGCTTACGATATACGCCTTGCATTTATTTTGCATTGAGGATATACGTCTTACATTATTTCCGCAACAATAGCAACGTCTCGCAAAAGATAACAATACTTAAAGTAAGCGTTCTTGATTCATATCAAAAGACAACAGAAATAATGTTAGATTTAATATTAACTTAGCATTGATGGATTCAGTACCGACGTAACGTCGAAGGTGTTAGCAAGAGTCAGTCTATCTTTGTTAGTTATACTCTGTATATTTTGTAATAGTCAGTGTTTGCCGAACTTCAAATAAATTTTTTAACGGCTAAAGAAATTCCGTCCGTTAACTTACATTTTAACAAATGCAAACCATTTTTGACGTCGAACAAATCAAAATCGTATCAGAAATTATGTTGTTATGAATGTTTGATTTAACCGATTATGAAATATAGATCTGAAAAATGTATTTAATTCTTAAAAACATGGTAGAGAAACTGATCCAGAATTATTTTTACGACCATTTTACTATACCTAAAACGTTTTGTTGGTAAATTAAATACGATGCCATACTACAACTATTAACAATTACGGCGATGAACTGTGGTTGTTGTAACGAAAAAATTGGAAAGTATAAAGATTATATTTTCTGCCAAAATAATTGTAATACGAACATAATATGTGTCTATGTCTAACAATTCAAATATACACAAAGGTAAGAAAATAGAAAATTGGTGCTATGAGAAGTGTTTGAGTGAACTATGACAAATGGTTGGCAAAGAATAACGAGCGCCTAGGAACATCTCGATGCAATTACAGGATATCAATGTTTCCACATCCGTGAAGATAAATAAGACGCTACTTAAATTAACTGAAGCGATTGTAAATCCTATAAAATCAATAATTACAAGTTTAACATCCGCGAGCGTAAGTTCCTTTACCTTCCCGTAACCTTGGTCGGTAAGGTCTTAATTGGAAGGCATTACAGAAGGATAACACTTGATAAAGATGTAAACTTGGCCGCTGAAGACATTTTAATCTGTAACGTTCAGATAAGGTATTTGTACCTTTAATATATGGAAATGTTTGAAAGTAGACAAGTATTCTTGCCGTTACACAATATAGGAACTTTACGGCCTGCTTGAGGTTTCTGGCTTCGTTCAATACAAAAGCATTCACAAAATGCCAACAATTCTGATAAATTAGCCTCAGCTTTTCATTTTTCGATTTGAATAAAATATATATTTCGTACATTTGTTGTCATTAAAATCAACAATAAAAGCGAACGTGAGAAATTCAAATTTCACCACCAAACTTGCGACAAATGAAATTTCTACCCGGTTATTTTGATTCCCGACCGCGCAAGCAGTGTTGTGACCTACAATATCTATATACAATATGACATGCCAAAACAAAGATGTTACCGACCGAGATAAACAAATTTACAGTTAAATACATTTACCGTTACTGTAATTGTGCAACGGATTAAAATGACTTAAGAGACCTTGTTTGCATCAACGCATTTCCTCACATCACTCTATGCATTTCGGCAAAAGCTTATCTCCAAGCTGAGGCGTACACATTTAGCTTGCTAAAAAGCGACACGTGTAAGAAAATGTTAATAAGGAAAATTCTAGAGCGGTTTTCGTACAAGATCCTGGTTGTTCTGTTTAAACAAATTTAGAATAGCATAACTCAAGACCATCTAGCAAACGCCAGTATAGATATCAATGCATTGATACAAACTCACCGAAATACTAGGGATAGGCGATCGTTTATAAAAGAATTTCTCGAAGAGCTAGTCTAGAGCGTCATATGAAAGAAGAAGTATAACACGAGTCTCGCAAGGCAACGATTTGGACGATCAGCTAATTGGCTAGATTCTAGTTGACATTCTTTTTTCGATGTACCGTTAAAAATTTCAGGGAATACTCAAACCTTCAGTCACCGCTCTGGGATGCACACATAAGATCCTCATGGCCGCGCCGCTTAGAAAACAGCAGTCATAATAAAAATCTCATTATGATATTAGAAATCAAAAGTACAATATAATCTTGCTTTTCTGTTGTATACTTTGTTCTTTCGGTTATTTGCAATAATGTGTTTCATGCCTACTTTGGTACTTAAAACAAAGCTGTTACTTACATACTAAGGAAGTTTTTGTGTAAAGCAGGGTTGTCCAATATTGGTCGGTAGGAGGCTGTATGAAAATGTGGCTCAACAGCCTTCCTCTTAGGAGGTTGACGACATAAATTTATGTCCAATATCAGGTCCGTGGACCGTAAAAAAAAAATAAAAACAAAAGGATCATTCCTACACAAACAATGAAATGAAATAATATATAATATCATAGGGTAAGTGACGCCACTGGAGATGGACAGAAGGGCGTAAATCTTGCTGCGACCGCTGTTGAACGTTCGAGCGGCCATGCGTATATAAAAAGGTGGACGCGTAGAGTTAATAGTGTGGACGCGAAGTTTATTGTTACGGTCAAGCGTTTATTTGTTTATAATTGTAGTAATTTCGTTCTGGTGTGCGGTACGCGGCCACTCCATTCAAGCTTTTTTAAGTAAAGTCTTCGCAGAAAAGAAAAATAACGAGTTTATAATGATCGTTGGGAATCGAGCTCTTTAATTACAAACAACATCAGTGCATTGTTTGTATATTAGTACAAGCGAAAAATCCTTTTAGTGATGGAATAAACATAGCAAGACTATTCAATGAAATAAAGGTTGTCTAAAAATTAGAACTAAAATTAGATCATAGAATACGTTTATCAATATGTATCCAAACAATTGCAAGACAATTGAAAAATGTAAATGTTCTGAACTTTACTTAGACGAAAGCATTGCTTGGACCTATCTGCCAATTTGATATTTTTGTTCGAACTATTCGAATTAACTTCAGTGCATCAGAGGAGATGCTTGACCTTCTTCCTCTCGATAGTACAACCAATAGTATGGAGATTTTTGAAACTGTAAATAAAGCAACATCGGACCATGGCGGATTCCATAATAATAATGCTGAACTACCCGTTTCTTTACCAAGAACAATTCCCAGGCTGTCAGAGTCGCTCTACAGAAGATGACGGCATATCGCAATCGTAACTGGACGTATGCAAAGTAAGGGAACAACGTCCTTCAATCCCGGTATCAAATCTCACAAGTATGAACATCAATTTTATCACCCTGTACAGTAAAAACATCGTACGTACTCTTGCGCAGCTTAACTTTACATTATAATTTATAAAATCAAAGAATGAGAAATATTTAAATACTTTTTATATCCAATTTTACCCACTCGTTATATCTGATATTGTATTTTATAACTAGACATGTCCTATGAACACTATTTTATCCAATGCTACAGGGTTCAGGTGTTCGCTGCCAACAATTGATAGATGAAGGTAGTTGCGGGTCCATTCTACGAGATCTCTACCTACTCTACCATACACTGGCGCGATCGCATCATATATACACCCGCTGTATACCGAGAACTGTAAGAAGAAAGAGGAATTACACGCTCGCAAAGGGACATAGACAATTGACACATCTTGAATTACCATCTCATTATGCTGTCCTTCACGTGAGCCGATACACTACGTGAAGCCGACAGACAGCCTTTTTCACTCGTCACGATTGTCGACAACTTAACAAAATACGAAGGAGCAATGATGAGTTGGTTAAATGATATTTTCGTTTCACTAACGGCCGGTCGCAGCATACAACGGTTCGTGTAACGACATCCGTTCGAAGACCGAAGTTGATTTATGCTTTCTAAATGGCGCATGAGGTACTTTCGATGCTGATACAGATTTTATGTTAATTTTTGTTAAGTTAAAGAATACTACGTAGGAGTGTAAAAGAACATCTTTTAAAATAAACAAACATTTATCAAACAATAATCAAAATCTTTGATGAACAAACAAAACAGAACGAGTCTCTTTCAGGAACAAAAAATAATGGTGTGTCTCAACGTGAAACTGCAACTATTGCTTCTGGGGTAAGCAGGAATTGAATAGATTTGAAAATTTTACGATTCATTGTTATCAATAAAACCTAGACAACTAAAGTAGTTTATCGCATTTATCGGAAGTAGCAAACAATTGGCGATTAGATATATGCAGCGGCCTTTTTAATTAATTAAAAAATTAATTTGCATTGTAATCAATATCGATCCTTTCATTAGGCCAACAATGTAAAATCTTAGAACGATACAGCAAATTTTGAGGAAGACGACAAATATATGATCTAGTAAAACGTATCTTGGAAGCTGCAACTACTCACAAGGGATGATCCCGAACCTATACAAATAACTTACTAACGGTGAGAGGTAGAGAAAAAGTTTTAGGACAAATACTATAAACAAATTCTATAAAGCACCTAAAAAATAAAGGTAAATATATCATAATTTAGAGCTACATTCCGGCTGCAATTTAGCTGTGCGTACATATTACCTGCAACTGCATATACATAGTTAGTCAGCTTCCAGAAAGTTGTTCTCACCTATTCACCGTCCATAAATAGCAGTGCGGTAATTTCGGTCCGCGTGGAATCTTCAACCGTGGAAGGTTCCCAAACGTGAACTCGCCATCTCGTGGCAAGCAGTGCAAGAGCTGCTCCAGGGATGCCTTCGGAAACAGTATTTTGTTACTGCTTTCCAAATAGCAGGCCTGGGTTGTGCCTAGCTTATCGATTCGAAATGTTGTAGCATTAACCGTGGGGCAAAAGCGATACAAGGTAAAGTTAAAATACTCTCGCAACCAGGCTGATGACACCGGATAGACAGAGGCATGTCTGTGAATAATGCATTTCTTCTTTCCTTGGAATACGTTTACCGGACATGATTATTTTTTGATTATTGTTTTTAAACTTTTTCTTTTTCATGTGTTCTTCGTTATGTTATTTACTTTATTTATGTTATTTACGTTACATTATTCTTCTTCGAAATGGGGAATGTTTATCTTTGGCGTTTAAAATAATCTTTTGTATGTTCTTTAACTATCTTATTCTTTCCCATTGTACTTAACAACAGATTTCAGCAATTTAGGGCAAAACCTAGATAGTTTCAAGAGCTGCTTTACAGGAAACAAAACGATAAGCAGCTTGAAATAAATTTTCCTGCCCCAAATAGTTGGGTTAATTTTTCTGCGTTTTATACAATATAAAATCCAATTCTGACAAAAAGAGGAGCTGTCTGATTATTGCAACATTAAAAATTGTGACATCTATAATGACTTCAGCCTAAGAGCCCCAGTTGGTTTGCTGTAAAAGTTTAAGATATTTATTCGTAATTATAGTAAGTGTTAAGTCTATCATATTTAGGTAATCTTATATCTGTTTCATTTACTGAAAAGTATTCTGAAATTTATTGAAGTTGAACAATTTCCCTTATGTGTAGTCTGATCCATTTTCTTCCAATTCTGTAATTTGTTTTTGCAGACAACACTAACACTTTACCAACTTAACGTTGTCGTATTCTTCGAACGCCAATTTCAGCATTTGCTCAGATGTATGTATGCACCATGTGGTGATATAACCAGCGATACCGTCTGTATTACAGAACCAACCAGAATTTTTAAAGGATCAACAATTTATCCTAATTTTCCTATTTCCGACTAACAACTTTATTCACAGATTTCGATACGTATTACTCCGATTTTCTGTCTCTTACGGTAAGCGAGCTATGAGTTTTGGAATGTTTGGGAAGTTTGATCCTTATGTTTAGCTTTTTTCGGGATGTATCAACGAGATAGGTAAATGAGGGTGGCGAGAATCGATACGACATGGCTCGATGGGAATCGATTCTCCAGGTCTCGTTGTGCTTAGAAACATGTAATTTAAGTCTTTGTATTGCAGAGACGGTTATCGCTATGTAACTGATGTCAAATTCATCAGCAAATGCTGCTGATCAATAGAGTATAAACAAAATTGTGGTACGAACTATTGAACATATTACTTTAGTAGATGCTTCAAAAATGTCTAACTTCCCCCGCAACATTCAAGTTTGTAGATTGGACGATTTCAGGATACGTTATAAATTGATATAATCGAAAAAACAATGTGTAATATTCGTGCTGGAGATACTAGATTATTCAGAAAAAAATCAGCTTCTCAAAAGATAAAATTAAAATTACAGAGATATTGGTATTCTTTCAATGAGCTAAATTGATAAAATTTATGCGAAAAAATTGTTAAAATGATAATTTTAGTGATTGAGACAGTAAATTTAGTATATTAATAAATACAATTATTTCCTTGAAAATAATATATTTTCTTATACAAAAAGTCACAAGTTTAAATACTGGTTTTTACCAAATTGTATAAGTACCCATATTCGTATTGGTTCGCGCAAACCCTTTTTTGAAACAAAAAGGTTGCAATAGAACATCAACAACAACAATAGAAACTTAATTAAATTAGATCTTCGATCTGAGTTTAATATTTAATAATCGTTGGATAACAGATCAGATGGATGTCACCTTTCTAAAAGCAAAGCAACAATTAAAACTAAATTAGTTTTTGTGTTTTCCAATGATCTACATTAGACTAGCTATGTTTTTTACAACTCAACACGTACTTGAAATTATATAAACCGTTTTCAATAATAATGTTACGGCATCTTCTTTTACTTCCTCGTGTTTAAAAATATATTCTCCGTCATGACAAAAACAAAACACAAAGCCAGTTCCATTACCGTTAAAAAATAAAAACGACACGAATGAACACGAAACCCTTTCCTTGTATACAAAATAAAACGAAGAAATAAATAAGAGCTTAGGGCGCTTCCCCGGATACAAACGCGCATCGAAAATAGAAAAAAAAAAAGATGTAATACTATACTCCTGTAACTAAAGTAACTGTAGTGAGTTGTAGGTTTTTTATTTATCTTACGTACTGGTTACAAACGTTGATATTTTCGAATTTGAAATTTTTATGACCTATGTTCCTTCGGCTCTCCTAAAGCAATATATCAAGTAATCACCGCCGTACGTACCAGTCTACCTAAAACTGTTAGTGAGATATTTATCTCCGTTGACGTAGAAGGAACATGTGGCGCGCCGAAGGAACCGGTGGAGGTACACTGTT
Source organism: Oryctes rhinoceros (assembly GCA_020654165.1). Taxonomy (NCBI): domain Eukaryota; kingdom Metazoa; phylum Arthropoda; class Insecta; order Coleoptera; family Scarabaeidae; genus Oryctes; species Oryctes rhinoceros. The sequence goes on from JAIOKQ010000001.1 coordinate 650,498, forward strand.
TGAAGAGTACGGTTTGATTTCGGATAGGATACGGCAACGGGGCGCCTCGAAACCGCCCATAAAACCTGACAGATACGTCTTTATTGTACAGGAACTTATTGGCCGGACAAAAAAAAAGATTAACTTTCTTTCCACAGCATGAAATTTTTCTTTATATTACATCTACGTAGATACTATACGCGTTTAGTGTTGGATATATGCTGTAACGGAGAAATATGATTTTGTGGGATGTTAAACTCTACTGAGTCAAACGTTTCTGGTACTATTCATTATTAACTCATTTAAATATGGTGTCTATTAAATTGTCAGTAATTACTTAATTAAGTAATTACTGACGAACTAACTTAACTTAATTAGGCTAAGTTAGTTTGTTGAATACGGCGGCTGGAAGGTAAGATAGCATTTTAAATTTAAAGCTTGAAACGTAATCTAAATTTGTCCTCAAAACTGTCTAGTTGGATTTGTCAACATTACTATAACCAATATGAAAAGTGACATCTGGCTACTGTTGTCAAAAAAATACAAAATAAAGGCAATTTCTTTTCTGTGTATATTAACTGAACGAAGAAGGTACGTAAATACAATGAGAAAGTGCTTTAATGTAACGAGTTTTTGATAAAAGCTAATTAAACGAACGACTTGATCATTTTAATAAATGCCGAATCGTTTATGGATGAGCGCCTGCTTTCGTGTGTACTTTGTAGGCAATAAACGAATTTATGGATATAAACAACGCATTTATTAATGTCTAATGGGAAATTCCTAAAATTTATTTCGCTCCTCTCAAGGTAAGTTAATAAACAGGTATTCACAATATTAACGAACAAGTTTCAATTTAATAAACATAGTTCATTGTTGTAATAAATTCATTAATTATTACGACAATTTCTTTTCTTGCTCAACTAAACGAAGTCAACAAACACGATTTACTGAATTTATTTATTCATACAGTGTCCCAAGTCTCTCACGAATGCTATTGCACGTGCCTCTAAAAATAATGTATATTAGTAGTATTAAGAAGAAAATATATATTATGATATTTTATTTTTTCTTAATTTTAATTTATAGGGATGATAGGAGAAGCAAACGTTAATTAAACGCTACAAAGAAAGCACTTATTACCTTCAGCAACACAAGAAAGTTGGATAGTCTGAAACCTCTAACTCTCCGTATCGTAAAATATAAATTACAGAAGAAGGTAAGTTCTTTAGAGTTACCCCGGAATATAAATTAATATAAAGTCTATAACTTACAAAAGTGACCAACAAATGTTAAAGGAGTGGTAATCGCAAAACAATTGCACTTTTCGAGCAAATCACATATAACGTATTAGTAGCAGATATAAGATCCGCGACACCCTATAGTTACTTGGCCCGGTAGTTTAAAGTTACATGAAGGCAAACAACAACAATATACATAACAATAATAATAATAATAATAGTAACTTACATTCTTTTAATTGGTGTGACTGGTTAGTGTCTATTGAAAGTGAAATAAAGATTGAGAACTTGAAATTAGAAAAGAAATACGAAGGGTTATGAACTGGTTTTCGTTGACCCTCAACTTCCACAATAAAATAAAAGCTTCCCATTACAAATAAAAAGCAACAATCTCAATTATTTGCGCTGCAAAAATATCTCACTGCGACAAATACGAAAAAGCTTGATTTACCGATACACATTCGGTTACCCGTTCCTCTTACTACACTGAACATGCATTTTAAATATAGCACGTTAAAACAGTGGAATGAGTAGGGAAAGGAAGGAAGCTTGGAAATGTGAAGAAGCTTGTAGACGGCGAAGAAAATTAATGCTGATATCGCAAAGGATACAGATGATTTGAAGAGTATCCTTGCTACAAGTTGACAAATGTTTTATTCAATGTAGTGAAAATAGAAGTAACAAGGTGAAATGAGAAAACAGGCAAACTCGAAACACAGCTAAAGTACTGTTGTGAGAGTTTACACGCATAAGGATCATTTGATAAGACATCTTTCGAATAGTGTTCGATTCTGGAGCAGGAATTGAGACGAAATCAAATTGAGATTTATGGTGACTTCGAGCAATCGAATGAAAGTCCAGTAGACCTGGTTTTAAATGTGGCCACCGTATTAGGAGGTTTTGTATATTTTGTAGACATGGAAGACGTGGAAGCTAATAGAAAGTATTATTACTCGATAACCGATAATATGCCCTTAACATATGCTTCTAGCAAGCGTCGATTATATTAGATACATACATGCTAAAAATTTATTTTCCTTTTGTAGCATTGGTTTTATTGAAATTTATTGTCCGTCTTCGGTAATACTATATGATTATGTTTATTTTTATCTTATTTTTAGTAGCAATTTATCACGTTTTTAACAAGTTTTTATTCTTCAATGTTGTTACTAAGTAACATACAAGATAACTTATCCGTTTCCTACGTTTATAGCCGATATATCAGAACTAAAACATCGAAAATATTTTCGCCGCAAAAATAAATCCATAACCGTAAATCACTCCGTATAATAAACGTATTTCTTCGTTGAAACCCAACACAAAACGTAGCACCCAATATAGTTCGACGTATAAGGATAGGTTAGAACACATAATCCCACAATCTGATAATTTTCCTCCCATTCCAGTTGCGTGAGTATGTGTTCGATTTCCAATTGGAATCGCATAAGTTTGATCGTATCGGCGTATATGGAAATAGTACATTTCCTCCAGGTGCTCCGGTATTGACGTGCGCGACGCTGTATCTTGCCGGTAAAGACACTTCTCTTCGAGTTTTCGACCCACGCGCTCATAAGGGCGTGAAGTGACTGTGATAAAGTTCACGATTCATGTACGCGCGGTATAATTTCGAAGCAGTATGGATATACAATTGCCGTGTATGTTTTTATTTGTGTTAGTGTTCAATTTCAATATGATATGTAAATAAGAAACTCGTCTACTTTTAAGTCGTTTTTTTTTTTCTTTTTCAAAGGACTTGGCTTGCGATTATTATTTGAAGGTGCGTCCATGGGATTTTCTTCTAAATAAATATTTACTGGTAATGACGTAAAAATTCAAGACGCATGGCATTATTTTTTTGTAGAAGTCTTTATAATTAAATGCGATCTAAATATTATGCCTATTTATTTATTATGTATATGATAGAAGCTCCTGATAGCAGATAGTTTCACTTATTGATTATGAGTTTTAATAAATACAACGGATTTCAAGTAGTCTAGGTCAACATACCAAACACGTACAAATGTGGCTATGATCGGTTGTATTGTGTGGAATACGTTAACTTTAGGTGAATTGCTGAACATGTTGCGAAAGCTGTACAATATGTATTGTCCTTAATATACCAAACAAAAATATTTTTTAAAATAATCACTAAACACATGAAAACATCTACGTCTCGGTTTTGAGAAAATATTTTGATTTGCTGTCTTAGCGTCATCGTCGCTACTTTCGTAATCACTAGGATCACTATATAATTTTGGAATTACTAGTCGCTAAGCAGGATGAGTATAGTGCATGCATAACTTTCCTCTTCTTTTTTCTTTAATGCGCCACATTGACTCATGATTGTGTGGTCACGTTTCAAGTATCGATTAATCAAAATTTCCTCAGCATCCCAGAAGCCAATGGTCATAATCTTACTCCGTTGAGGGTTGTGCCCTAAATTTGCGAGGTTGCCATTCCTTGTTTTGTTGTTTAGACTCGGTATCAGAAAAGTAAACCCACGTTTCGTCAACGGTAACAGCTTCGTACAAAAAATTTTCAGGATCAGTGTTAAAAATGTCAAACTTGCTTCTGAAGTAATGGTCAGTATATATTTCAGGCACCTTCGTCTTTAACTGTAAAATGGCGGTTATTTCTGTTAAGTGTCCAGTACTTATCTCACGATTTTGTTTAATCAAATCAAATAAGCGATCAATATGTCCTTGCATTCACCGAATAGAAAATATACGTAAATACATTAATATATTAAAATTGCTCAATAAATTGCTCTCTATCATATTAATGAACACATACTTTTATATATGCTCTACATACAGAATGTTTCTTTTTTGCTTAGATAGAACTTATCAAAAAAGTAATTGTAAAAGAAGCAGTCGTTTTGCGTTCACATTTATGATGAATATGCTTTAGCAAGTCATTATGAACAGGCATACGTTTAAACAACGTTACCAAATTCTTTAAACATTTTGAAAATCAGTCACCAATTTGCACAATTTACAGACGACTTCGTGATTTATGTCCCACATACTCGTTCTTCTAAACAAGCCATTCGTCGAACTATGGATAGACTTCGCATCGCATAGTCTCAACACTATTGAAGAGAAATATTTCTGCTGTAAACGATCGTTTATCCATTTATCGTCCGTCACAGTTCTGTGTGTTCTTCCACTACCTGGAAAAATTTGCGCAAAGATCTTGGGCTATATTCGTATAAGGTCCAGCTGATACAAGAATTAAAGCCACGAGATCATTATCTGCATCATTCTTCCGTTGAATGGGCTCGAGGACAGTTAGAAACTAACCTGTCATTTTGTCGCAAATTGTGTCCCAAAATTTCATAGGTTCGAATCTGCCTTAACGGTTCTGTGAATAAAGAAAGGCGCCCCGCATAAAATGGGACAAACCCACCGAGAGACCTTACGTTACATACAGAAAAATAGCTAGTTCAGTGCGGTTTACACGCCGGTGGAGGTATTGGTGATTACTTCTTTAAAAATGAGGCCGGAATTTGGCTTACTGTCAATGGAGAACGTTTACCACACATGACTAACGATGTTTTGTTTGAAAATTTGGATAACATTGATCACCACGCGATGTGATAAATTTGACGATAGGTTAATTTAAAGAAAGAGACTTGCTAATTAGTATCTAAGGTTTCGCGATTTGACATCTATCAATTATTTCCTATGAGAGTACGTGAAGTCACTGATTTCGTATCAAGAAACCGGCAATTGAAAGCCAACATAGTTCGATATACGGTAAGCAGTGCTCGAAAAAGAAACCTAAAATTGGATACTCAGAATAATTTAAAGTTTAACTTAAAGTAAAAAAGAAAATGAAAAATCCCTAAAGCTTGTCCAGCTTTTCACATAAACCAACACTTATTACCAGAGATGACAAAGCTATGTGGAATTAGTCCTTTTTGTAGCGACTCGTTTCCGAAAGTTTACAAAACACGAGTCCGTCTAGTTTCTGCAAAAAAAGGAATAATTTCATCCGCCTTTGTCCTCTCTACTTATTACTTCAATAAACAAGCTTGAATTTAATGAACGTAGTTGATTATTGTAAGTTAATATAATATTTTTATTGCGGTATTAACAAAATGAGGTTAATGAATACAACTTTTTGAATTATTTTATTCAGTTTGAGCACAGTTTTGTGCCAAATATAAATGAAGTTGTTGAATAACCATAATTTAGCTTAACATTTCGAATTTTAGTTACAGTAATACTACTATCTTGTTAGGTACATTCCAAGATGTAACATTAAAGTTATACTCATAAAATAAACACATAGTATATGAATTTGTTGTTTATGTTCTTAAAACAACAAGCACTTAACAATTTGTGCAAGACTGAAAGTAGTAAAGCAAGTTAGTTGCTGACTAATTGTCTAAGAATTCTGAACATTATCTGAAAGCTTCGGGTCAGACAGTTTACAGATACAAAGGAAACGGGCCACAATATACACTTAAAAAGTCGTAAAAATGAGATAATATATGGTCTAATATCAAGACATTTACTAATTTTTTTTATCATAATAGACTTCTTTGTTATCTTCGGTTAAGTTCGATCCGTAAAATCTTCGGCCAAGTTTTTATCGCTTATCGTGAAATGTCCTAATCCGTGCATTTAACTGCAGAAATGTACAACGGTCGCTTTATTGACGCCATTAAAAATAAAACAAAGCTAAGAACAGCAATGCTAGTTTGTGCATGTTCTGTATATTATTCACTGCAATGCATACGTATGTATATATTGTAATGTTTTAGGGAAAAGGAAACCCTATGTTTATGTGTTCCCTGACGGAACATTGGGTATTTTCAAACTATTACACTTGACTCTAACTTCGTATTAATGGAAAGATATAGCTGAACATGCCAAAAAAATGGAACACAATCACTCATATGAATCTTTGGACTCAAACTGAAAAAGTTATTAGCGTCTCTTCATCCCTTTACTTAATCGCAATAACGATTATCCAGTCTCAGCTATTTTCGATAACCGCACCTTTCGAATTAACAACTTGCATCTATAGAAAAATATTACATTAATTTCCCGTTCTACAAAGATCTTCGTTGGCTGGACTTCTCAAATTTTTACAACTACCCGCACGAGTAAACATAAATAGTTGGCTAATAATGACTACCCTCGAGGCAATATAAATTACAACAAAAAATACCCGGAAGTTACCATTTCAAATTCCGGTGCAAAAAAACTTGGTGACCAAATTCCTTAAAGCAGGCTCGGTTTTAAACATTAAGAAGTCAAAGAAGTTGTTCAAAGACGATTGACAATGCTACTTCAGTTCTTGCCGTTCATCCCGCAAGAGAAGCTCCAAGGTTCCAAGGCTCCAAGGGAGGGTAATACAAACTGAGACTCGTTTACAAAGAATCTTCAAGGAGAACAAAATTTTACCATTTAAACCCCAATTTAGCCAAACTTTAGAAAATGGTGATGAAGCCAAACGTCTGGATTTTTGTTTGGAAATTGCCTACAGAGTGTTGGAAGTTTCAAATTTTCATAAACGAATTATGTTTTCAGATAAATCAATCTTTTCGACTAACGGAGTCATTGCATCTCAACAATGCCGCTATTGGGGTTAGACGAATCCAAATTTCAGGATTTCCTGTGGCAGACAATGTTTAAAAAAGTTAATGTGTAGTGTGCGGTTTCGTACTATTGGCCGATATTTTTTTGATCAAAATTTTAACAGTAATTCATTTTTGGAATTGTTGCAAAACTTTTTAGCTGATAAACTGGATGAATTGCCGTTAAACTACCGAATGGAAATGTTTTTCCAGCAGGATGCGTGCCCTGCTCATTATGCTGGCATTGTTCGCCAGTGGCTCAATACAGAGTTCCATGATAACTGGATAGGCAGAGTATAATGGACTTTTATCTGTGGGGTCGTTTAAAACAGATTGTGTACAGCGAACCAATGATGTAGAGCAATTAACAAATTGGATACAAAATGCAGTCCAGTCCTTAACAATCTTAGAAATCAGACGCAGTTGCAATGAATTTAGAGCTCGCATTGAAATCTGTGCAGAAAAAGGAGGAGCATTATTTCAATAGAGAATTAATAGTTTAGCTTTTTGAGAATTTTATTTCATTTTACAATTTATTATATTTATTAAATAAATCTTGAGCCCAATTCGAATATTTTCTAGCAAAGAAATGATATTATCTCGAGAACCGTTCAAGCTAAATAAAAAGCAAAAAAAAATTATTGTGTTTTGGGGGTTTGAAAACAAGCAGGACAAATCAACAAGAGTGAAATTTTCTGAAAAACCAAAAATAAGAGATTTTTCTTCTTTTAAAGTCGATCCGGGGACATATATAAGTGCATTCTACTGATATTATCGTATTGTTTTCTGGTTACTACGGCAACAAACATTTCATTTATGGCTAACCTAGATAGATCCAATATTTTTTTACATTGCCAGATAACATACAACAAGAAGATTAAGCCAGATGAAGAAAATCAGACTCGTACTCTTATCGCAGAAAAGCGATTTTTAGTATTAAGTTTAATGGTACTTGTCTCTCGCCTGGTTACCGTTGGTAAAACCGATTTATGTGTTAATTTAAAACCTGGCTATTTTGGAATAATTTGAACCATTCATATGCGAATCTTTTAATTTCATATATAATTAATGCAAATCACTCCAAATGCACATTACCATTTGATATTTACGCGAAATAAAAGGTCTTCTTTCTTTCACAAGCTCCTCATCTACATAACGATCAAACGAATCGAAGCATCACGAACATATATACGAAGTATAAATTCGATTATACGAGAATGATAAGAAGAAAAACGTACAAAAGATACATATGTAGACTAGCTGCTGTGAATTTCTTGACATGTACCTAACAACTTCTTTTGATCCTTTTAATTTTGTTTCACATTAACCCTAAATACTGCAAACGACGTTACTATTGTAATTGAAAAGTGGGACTTGTAAATTTTAATCTGTCGCTTCAAAGACATGTCGTTGATTTTGTATAAGTAGCATAATATGCAGCCATACTTATCTATATTAGATACCCATCCTATTTCTCCATTGGTTCATTCATCCATTGGTCATCCATGGTTCAACATGTTAATGGAAACATCTCATTGATAAATATCAATATTTAGTCACCCCTTCAACAACAGCACGTATTTAAGTAACCTACCCTTGCCATACTAGCCACAACATAAAACATTCTTCTTCCGTCCGTATTTCTTTGGAATTTAGAAACTTTAACTTTTAAGATGTATCACAAATGCTCAATTCGAATTCTACATATACAGGCTATTCGAACGTTATTTTCATTAAACCACTGTGTCACCGCGCATGATTCATAGTAGAGGGCGATGTCTTGCTGGAAGAAGAAGTCCGGTGTGTCTTTCATTAAATAATTTTAACGCGGACGGGCCCAGTACTTCCGATTTAACGATATAGCGGTAGCTATTCATGCGGCCTACGCACGCAATACGATTTTCTAACGCCTAACATATAGCTCAAAACCATGATGTTATCGCCGCCATATTCGATCGTTGGTATAATACATTTCTGAATTATACTCCTCCCCCGATCTTCTTCGTACCGAGCCCCATGCTGATCGATAAGGTGTATCGCAGAACAATAAATTACTTGAGAACTCTAATGTTTGCTTCCTGAACAACTAAGTAGAATGAATTCGCCTACGTTTGATAAGAATTCCAGACATCGATTCGGACATACCTCTGCGTTTAATTCATCCGACTGCATAACTTTAGCCCAGACTACGAAGATAGTCCAATCTTTGTAGTCTTTGACCGATAACAAATGTACTTCTTTATGTCCCTCTATTAGGTGCGGCTTATGTTGCACTTTGCGTTCGCGTAAACCAACACTTATAAAGCGACTTCTCACCATCTGTGCAGATACATGCTGCCTTTTGATGATTTTGTCCTATCACATGGCGGGTTTCGTTGTAAAAGCTGATCTTGTCGCACTGTTGTGAAACGTTTGCGACTACTTTTTCGCCTATGTAATAATAATCCCGTTGGTATTATTTAATAGTTAACACTTCCATGTTTTTACTATTTCTGCTAATATAATGTTTTGTGAATGCAATAACGCTATTTGGCCACATTCAGTTTATGTCAATTCTTTGGGCATTATGTATTGCACTGCACTAACGATATAAACAAATTAAAAAAAAATCGATAGAATAACGAAGATTTGGAAAAATCCAGAATTGGAAAAGTCAATTACTACCATAATTATTATTTTTTTTGTGCTTGTGACACTATTTCGATATTACAAGTAATACACAAGCTTCGATCGGTAGTCCCCGCTGATTGCCAACCTAACAAAGAGAAATACAGAGCGGAAAGATATGGTGCGAGTTATAATCACCGGAAAGCATTCATAACCTGTCGATCTGCACCTGCCACGATTATTATATCTTACTTGTTCTGTGACCGGCGTCGTCTCCTTCTACGGAACGAGGCGTTCTCGTTCGTCGGCGTTGTGAGCTTCCCACACCGTTCCCAACCATCTAACCATCGTTCCTTCCTTTCCATTCCCAATATCTCCTTCTTCTTCTTCTTCTTCTTCTCAGATCGTTTCTCTAATTATATGTGTGTTTCTGGTATCTGGGTATAAATTTACATGTCGAAAGTACAAGATAGATGGCTTTTGATAGCGGAGATTTACGACTGTGAACTTAGCAGTGGGTTTCGGTGGTTCCAAGACGCCCGAACAATTCTCGATTCGTGAAGAAGACGCACCAGGTGTTCCGCATACCATTGAGATAGCGGGCCGAATATTCGTGGTAAACAGATGTCGACGTTTTAATTAGAGTTCTGTTAATTAAAGAAGCTTTTTTTTATATATAATCGATACAGTTGGCAAGCAAAAAAAGGTCGCAATAAGATCGTATTTTAAATCTGACCATCATTTAGTCTTGCGAAAGCATGGGACAGACAGACGATGCGTTTTCAAAGAAGCAAATTTATTCGAAACAAGTAGAAATGCTTCTACAAGGGAAAATTGTGCGATTACCGCCGATTCTTGTATGCTTACATTCTTAAAATAGATTTAAACAACAGTCTAATAATAAATAGAGTGATATGCTGAGAAGGATGGTGCTTTGTGTGAAAATTCGCATTACCGACGATAAGTATCATCCTGTGACTTTAAAGCAATATTTGGACAAGTTTAAGCGCAATACGGACGCGTTTTTGCGACATTATGTGTCCACCACTACGCGTCAAAAAGCAAAGATCGGACGCTAATATCAGTTTGGCCAGGTAAACGAGTATCAAAAAAGGCGAAGATGAGAAGAAATTTGCAAAATATAATCTTAGATTAATTTAGAGGAGAGAAGGACAATCATGAAACACTTCTGTACTGACTTATTGGACCAATTCTACGCGAAACCAAAAAAGAAAAGGCATCCGAGAGGAGAAAAAGAAATGAAGAGAAGAAAAGGAAGAGACGCATCGACAATTGCGGGAGTTACCGAACGAATTGTTGTTCATCTGCTGTAGAGAATGATAAAGAAAACCCGCTTTGCTATCTACCTCAAGAACGTAAAGTTATTGTTACTTCTTATTTGACAAATTTTGAGTCTGTTGTTTTAACGCAGCATGAATTTCGCCGTCGTTTTCCTGGTCGTCGTGTTCCATGTGCTCGAATAATTAAACGTTGGTCCGAGCTCCTCTTGCAAACTGGCACCAGTAGAGATGTCGCAAGAAGTAGCCGGCCTCGTAGTGCTCGTTCGACGGCACTACCGTAACCGTAAATAGCGAGCGTTACAGACAGATGCTAAACGAATATTTTTTGCCGCAAATTGCTGTATTACTTCTCCATTATTGTTGGTTTCAACAGGACGGAGCAACCGCTCGCACAGCTCAGGCAACTATGGCGATTTTCAGACACCAATTTGCAGGTCGAGTGATCTCCCATTTTGGAGATTTGAACTGGCCTTGAACTGCTGTTAGATCGCCAGATCTAACAGCACCAGACCTTTTCCTTTGGGGCTTCTTAAAATCTCCCGTTTACCACAACAAACCACGGACTTGCAAGCCTTGGAAGCTAACATTGAAGCAAAAATCGCTAATCTGGAGCCAGATGTTTTGCGAGCAACAATTCAAAATGCCGTAACCTTGTATTACCTATATGATAGAAATTAAGATATCATTGTACCAAAATAAAGAATTGTGCATGCTTATTACATTAGGTTTAATAGCCTGCGCCTTTAAGTAACAAACAACCTCAAATCAACATTCCCCGGCAGATCCACAGTTGCGAATTTGGCAATCACATCCCAACTCAGTGAAAGTCCTAAATAGGTGAGATCAGGTGGATGGGTTTTATACAGACTTGTCTAAAACTTTTAACATGATTAATTATTGAAATGTTGTTATTGAAGCCGCGTTCATTCGGTTTTCTTTCATTTGCGATCAATCTCCTCAAGAAGTACTTGAAACAAAGGGTTTTGTTACCACTAACAAAGACTGTTCCATTGACCTCCGGCGTCCCTCGTGTTTGTATTTCTCATCAATGATTTGGTTCCGAAAATCGATCGCTTCTTACCTTACTTATACAAATGATATTAAAATCTTCTCTAGAATATCTTCAATTGATGTTAGGAGGAAACTTCAAGGTGGTCTTGATGTTAATGTAATAGAATGTAAATGTTTTAAGATGAAGCTGCGTATTGAAAAGTACTATGTTCTTGCGTATTCTCAAATTATTGTGTAAGACTCTAATAACTATTATTATAGAAAACGAGAAGTTTCATATAATAGCGCGCATAACAATTCGACCATTGATGTTCCATCTTACAAAAAAAACTTCTGTTAAAAAAAAATTGTAAGCGCAATAAACGCAGTTATAGTAAAGAAATCGAATCCAACAAAAAGCAGCACGAAATTACAAGGAAATTACTACAACATAAGAAATGGACAATGTATTGTACGCCGGGTTTCTTGTCGGGCGACGCTTCAGAAAGAAGTATGTGCAAAGGAACGTAATGGAACCGTCCAGAAGGGACGAGAATGCAAGAAAGATGAAAGAGAGCGAGAAGCACGGCAAACGAGAGAAACAAAACCTTCAATCTCTGTCAGAAATTAAGTTGTTAAGGTTCGAACGCTTGAGGCTGTGCAACATTGTACGAGAGAATCGACTGGATATTGGTTGGAGAAGGATGGAACTAAAGTAAAAAAAAAATACAGGCAATACATTCCGGATTTTTTCCCTCAAGCAATAGCTTCATTATATACAATATAATAGAGTCATGAAACAAATGTATTTTATAAAGTAATCCGATTTTCTATTAAACCGAATAAATATAGCTCAAAATTATTCTCGTTCGTCTTATTTTCATTTAAATAAAAATATTCCAAAGCTTCTTGGGTAGGTCTTAATACAACCAGTATAAATGTTAATAAGCCGCATTAATAATAACAATAAGTCATGAAGTTGGACTGAATGAGATGTGCCCAAGGTATAAAGATCCAGTGATAGGAAAAACAAACAGAACCTCCAGAATTGACGCCAAAATAAGGGCGAAAATGATAACAAAAAAATGAAAATGAAATAACAATTGCAATTCAAACAATAGTGTCCGGAGAAAAGCCTTATACAGCGTGTCCGCCTGCTGTTCAAATAAAAAATATTCGGAGACGAATGCTGCACAACATAAAGCTACATGCAAGAATACACAGAATACAAGATTAGTTTAATAAATAGAACACGCCGTATATTGCAATGCGAAAGAATATGCCTTTCTTCGATCCACGTCCACTTATGAAAATATTTCCTATATTCACCACCCATCTTTTTATATGTCAAATAATTGACATACTTTGAAATTTCGCCAAACGTCGTCGGTCAATATCTCAAAGGCTTTACAAGCTAGGGTAGTGATTCGATTGAGTATTTCTTGGAGTTCCAAGCAACATATTGGATATCAACTAACATTAAGATAGTTGTCGAAAGCATTGCCATGTTTGATTCGTACTTTTTTCCATTTATTTTAATAGAACACTTTGTATATTGTTATAACATGTAATACAGAAGCACTTTTAAATTCTTTCTTGTAAACATTCCCCTGCGTCCTTCTTTATAAATTAAATATGAACTTTGGGTATTGGGTATGAGGATGGGAATACGTTATTATAATTCGAGTCTTTATCTTAAAATTTGTTTGTGTCCATTAACTTTATATATACCTCTCTTAAATTACGAGGATGGTCTTTCATGTTTGTTTTTAAGGAATATATTTGGAAATTAAATTAATTTCAATTTTTTTCCAAACCTTTTATCTGCTTTACATATTATATTGTATGTATTTTTGTAACTATCACGTGTTATAAAATTACAATTGTACTATCTGTTCGACAAATATTAATTATTAAAATCAATTTGTTTTAACTTTTACACGTTTGACTTCATTATATACAATTAATTTCTTATTATACGTTATAATTACAGTTAATTTACGTTTATAATAATGGAATATAGCTTCTTAACTTGCCTAATTATATATTATTACGCATGAAACCGGTTGCAATTTATTGACTATTTAACATATACAGATTTTATGAGAAAAAGGACCCGTTTTATTTTTCCATCAATTCTTCTTCTCTTTCTCGAGTTCCTGCTAAATTCCTGCTTTTTTAATCCTGCAATGCTATCCATTCTACATATTCCTTGTTAAACCTCAAAACGTAAATATCTAAACGACTTCTAATGTACGTAATCTGGACGTGTTCTTCTTCTTTCTACGCTCTTCTTTCATGTTGAACCATAAAAACGCCGTAAGATGGAATAAGAGCATATCGTAAAAATATCATTCCCAAATAGCTTAAGTACTTAAATAGTAAATGTCGGCAGACGACGAACTTTGTAGCCGACATTGTAACATTATAACGTTTAAGATATACGCTTCGAAAGGATAGAAGAAAAGTACTTTATTTACAAATCTCTGCCGCGTTTTACGCTTTGCAGACATGATAATCAACACAGCTTACGGATTCGTGCAAAAACTAAATGACAATAAAGCAACGTCTCCGCTCGTAATAACAATACATTAAGAAACCGTAATACAGTCGATAAAAGCATTAAAATCGCTTAGTTCTGAAATGTTCCGCTCAAATTCCAGTACGCTATGTATAAGAAAAGATCATCTCGAACAAAGTTGCATTTCTTTCTTTTTGTTAATTATTGCTTCGAACCTCGAACCAATAAATCAGCAACATAATAATCTTCGAGCCACTTCGTACACTATAAAAAAGGAATGGCGGCGGATATAAGACGGTCAGCCGATGACTTACTTAAAGTCGAGATTGCGTGACTGGAAACGAGTTCTCTAATTACTCCATCACTACGTCGCGCATGACCGGCTTATTATTATTATCATGATTATTATTATTATTACTAAGATGTAACGAGTAGAAAATTGTAGAAACAAAATGGAGACGAAGAATGTATCTTTTGACAGCAACGCACTCCATTTCTTCTCCAAACTCTCTATTACGTGCACGTGTGCAATTATCGCTTACGTCATAAACAGAACTTGAAATAAATTCAGAAAGCTCTATGATGCTATTTAAATATTCAAAAACTATACCTTTCGTCTTTAAGAAGTACGCGTACAGTGAATTCCACACCTTTTCTCTATCATGTCTCATTCAAACATTAAATTTTATGATGCAACGCGTAGTTTAAAGCGAAATCGACTGTGTCGTATGCATAATTAGACATTATGATGGATTTGTAGACGCCCGATGCATGTAAATATTGACAACTTATACGTGGAACGCTAAAGGTACTTGTTGCGTACAAACTCTTTAAGAAGTACCCAACTACGTACGTACCTAAAGAAAGGTACAAATACATTTATTTATTTATTTAATCGACCGCCTGTCTGCGAAAATCTTCACAAATTTGAAGACTACTTGACCCGTAATGTTTATTTGATTTTTATTTAACGCATTGGATACTAAATAAGAAGACCTAAAACAAGTGTCCCGCATGTTAAACTGGTTGAAAGAAAGAAAAAGCATAAATTTTCGGTATAAGCAAGTAATTTTCCTTGAACTTGGTAATCTTCGTGTAAACCTCTATTATTCATATGAAACTGTGCAAAGATTTAAATCGATGTTCAAATTTTATTGAAATTTTCCAAAATTCTCAAATTCTAACAGGGTGTCTATTAGTAACTAGTGTATGTGTGTAATGCAAGAGCTGATTGTAAGTAATGTGAGAATAGAAAATATAGTTGCGTGCCGCGTTATTTAAAGATTGCAATATTAAAAGAAATAGGCCAAATTAAACAATAAGAATACCTTAGCCAAGGACTATGACATTTAATAGCAATATGTATACATGTGGCAATAAAATTCAACATTTTGCTAACAAAAAATATATAGAAAATAAACCATTAATTCTGGTTTTAAAGCTATGATGTCATTATTTAGAATGGAACTAATAACATTTGCGATGGAATGTGTTTACTTATATTCATAAAAATGAATGAAAAACGAAAGAAAGACAGGACGGAAGTTTCTTTTTGTTTTCTCGTTTAAGTATTATTTATTGAATAGTATATTACTTACAATAAAAAAAACAATATGAATAATATTAAACTATTATTAGATAGAATATAAAAAGACGTAAGTAACGACGTTATAACACGAATAATCGTGACAAATCAATTCGGAAAATTTTGAAACGCATGTATAGCGCTTTCGAGTTAAAAATTTTGGAGCCAATATTTGAATTGATTTTGATAAAATGTCTTTACTGTATTTACTTGTTGCGGAAACATTATGTAAATGTAGAATTTGCAGTTACACCGATCAAACCTAGAAGCTTTAGTTTCACCATTGTACATAAACTAAGGCAAGCTTTTATTGTAATTTTCGCGTCGGAAAAATATTGCTATATTGTACTAAATTTGACACTAAATTTTACTTTTTTACCAGAAATTTAATGTTAAGATGATAACCGGTAATTAAATTGTAGGTTATCTGTACTTGAATTTCTTTTTTCAGTGTAACGTAATTGATTAATGAAGATATTATTGGGATACGCCTCGAACATTTTAAAGTAACTATATTTGAAACATCTATGTTGCACATTTTCAATTCGTATATGGGATTCTAAACAGTTATTGCATAATTTTTAAGTGCAGAAATAGATGTGAAGTGGTAGCAGGAACGAACGAAAAGAACCAAGCAATTTTGGCTTTTGCCAAGATGATCATATAATAATAGCTTGAAATATCTTTTATGCCGATTTTACCGATTATTCTAAATTGTTTCTTAAGCTACAGTTGCCCGATTTATTCCGGGTAAATGTTATGTTTGCCGATTGATTAAAGTTAATTACAATATTTTTCATTATTAACGTATAAAATAAATATTAGTGGACCCAAATGGCCCCCTTGTACTACTTCAGAAGGAACAGTCGCATATTGAGACGAATAACCACGTATCGATAGAAATTGTAATCTACCATCCACGTAAGATAATAAATAACCGCAACAAATTACCATCAAACCAAAGGAAAAACAAACCAAGGAACTTTCCCTTGCAATAAAAAATGTGAGCTTTACCGAAATCAACTGGTAAATGTCCATCCATAGCGTTCTATAAATCATGACATATTCGATTAAACTAGTTTCTGGGTAACCGTCTTTAAAAAAATCATATTAATTTAGTGAAATTAAATACCGTATCGAAGATAATAGATTCGAAAATTTTAGAAAACACTGACGGAATAGGGATCGGGCGATAATTAATAGTAGAAAGCTAAGAACATCCGCACATTGAAGCAAGAAGTACCGAGCTGTATATTCAGAACCGCCCCCTATCAATCAATTTAATTGTTTGTATATGATTTCTCTATCATATCAATCAAATATGTTACAAATAACACCACCGCATTATCTCCACAACGCTCAGAAAATCGCTAATTCTGCGTCGATTATATGTCCAGAATCTTTTAGAAATGAATAAGATAAATATCTTATTCAATCCTATTCAATTAGTTGTAGCTCTGAGTAATTTAAAACAGAGATTCCATCGGATCCTCAGAGAATCGTCATGGAAATCTAGACTTAATGCATTTACTTTGGATATATTGCCCCATTAGAAGATTGATATTAAATTTAATTGATTAATTAAATTTAATATTTAAAAAATTAATTGATATTAATATTAAAATCACTATTTTCTTTTCTATGAACTTTTCTAGATAACAATTCTGCTACTACAAAATCTTCAACGTCCAAATTTTAAAATTCAGTTTTATCTAACATCACCCCCAGCAGTATAACATCTGTTATACTGCTTACTTCATCGAATTACATTAAAAATTAAAATTTGATTCTTTACAGCAGTTAATTAGCCCTTCATCTACCTCTTTGCTTCGTTGCATTATTTGAGACTTACTGTTTTTTTTTTTTTTATATAATTAGGCTATCTTTCGTCATTTTTTCCAAAAACCGTGCTTTTTGAAAGAGTTCCTTTGAACATTTACGTAAAACGGATTCGTTAACGGATATATCTTGCTTTGGAAGCCACATTCAGACAATATTCCGGTCTAATGGTTTCCGCAAGTACGGCCCCGATTTTATTTAGTGTAGGCTTGGAAACATGCCTTTTCTTAGAGAACCTACATGTTTTAATCTCCATACTTTAGGAAGTCTCCTCCAAACTTCTTTTATATGCTACAAGTAAACCACATCAAAAGATTGTTTGAGGTGAGTACTGTTGAGGAGTAACAACACAAAACGATCGACATTCTTGTTGCAAGCTTCTATAACTTTATCGAAACATGGCCCAATAAATTGTTACCAACGAAAGAAAATTCAATCCTCGTCAAACGTTGATCCAAGCATTCTAACTTGCTGCCACTTTGGCGGTATCCATCCTCTATCCAAGTCTACTGCAAGCGTTCAGATTTGAGTACAATACATAGTCGCAGGACCACTGCAGCCTCCAGATCCCTTGATTTTTTCCCAATTTCCTCTTTAACTGCGAACCATGTCCTCTCATAAAACGGTACTATCAACTGTTACCTTACATTGTCTGCAAAGCACCTTGTTTGTCGTTCATTACGATTTGCGACTTTTAGGTAGTTTTTACAAGCAATTTCATATCTCAAATGAACAACCCCACAAAGTTATATATTTATACAGTTTACCGCATAGGATCACCGCAAGGTGTTACGGCTTCCTTATTATGTGCACGTTTCTCAAGCTTACCAACGCATTTAACTTTGAGGAATATTGTTTCATGCTAAATGAAATTGTTATTCTCTTTATATTTTGGAGCTGAAGCTGCTTGAATTTGAATATTAAGGTCCGAAAGAATGCAGGGCGAATATGAGCTGCGGTCTCGTTTCCTCGAGATTATAGTTGATTGAAGATATAGTTACTCAATAAAATCCTCAAGATAAACAGAGAGAAGTGAGATATTGTAAACCACTGTCAAATGTAATGCAAGACGTTAGCAAAGCATAGTCGTGCTTCGATGTATGCAATTGAACAACGTTAATCACATTCTAATTATACCGATTGTAATAACGTTATAATACTTCCATTTCCACATCAATCAGCATTACACTCATACCCATATATCTCACGGCTCTCTAACTTAAACTCGAGCATTCCTCAATACGACTGCGGAAAGAAATTTGGATTAAAATGTGGCGAATGTTGTCAAAATAAACAAAGTTTAGGGCAGCGCGCTATCAGTAGCAACAATTAGTAAGGATTAGGGACTTCGACTGTGTGCCAATCCTAAATTTTGTTGGAATGTTCTCTGAACTTGTTTCATCTACATAACGCGATTGAAATCGATTTTATCGAAAAAAATGTATTGCTAAACTTTTACTATACATCGGTAAAAATGGAAAGAATCGAATATCCAGCCATCGTTAAGTTCTTGCATTTGAAAGGCAATGCGCTTACCCCAAGTGAAGCCGAGCTGGCCGTTTTTTACTGGGACTCTGCACCATCATTTGCTACAATGAAATTTTGGGCAATTAAAATTCAACGTCCTCACATTAACTTGATTGATAATGAATGCTGGAAAAGTTCACCAAATAGCGCTAAACGACCATCGAATTAACCGAGCGCCCAGCGGCTGAAAAAGTATCATGATGCGTACCTAATGCAAACGAGGTGTACATTATTGGTAATTCATTTGAACTTCTTATCGATATTACCTTCGATATTAATTTTGTATATGTAACAATGTTTTCACACTCCCTGTATTTAAGGTAGGGAGTAATATACGCTCTTTACATGTATATGTGTATGTATATGATGTGATGTAGTGGCAATACGTGACTATGGTGCAGAGCACGACTATTACGGCTCCTCTTGAACCGACTGTACCACGTCGTCGTCGGGCCGAGAGGTATATATTTAAATGAAGCAGAATAAAAAACGGAAACACCTCACGTCTCTCGCTGTAACCGGCACTTACGACCCGAGATAATGTCTTATTTATAAGCTGACCGAGGCAAAAGGCCGCTCCGACTCCGGCCAGCCAGCCGTAGCCAGCCAGTCAGCCAGCCATACTCATCCGTGCACTTCAAGACGATCTCTCACTCTATTTTACAGCTGCTCACGTGAACACATGTTAATAATCTACGCGATGATGAACGAGTGCGTGCAAGCAATGGAGTGGTTATTAGAAGGGCGGAGGAAAAAGAAGTTATTAGTTAATCCGACGGTGAAAGGATAAAGGTGCAAGGTTCTAATCACGAATAACCGAGTCGTGAGAAAGGCACTTTCGAGATTCGAAAATCTTAATCTGTGAAAAGGGCACGTCTACCCAGTATATGCACGTCTAAAATCCATGCAAAGGATTACGGCTACAACACAACGAACATCTCTGATTTCGTCTGAAATAACTAAACTAAGTTAGTACATTTTGTCGTTAGTTGGGTGTTTACAAGACAATAACTTTAATGCTTACCTTTTTAAATACTTCATATTAGAGCATTTTTATATCGAATCAACGAAAAGGAGTCCATAAATCGCTTGAAGAATAATGAAGATTAGCTGAAATGTGAACAATCGATCATAGTGACATAAAAATCAAAAAAATCACTGTACCTACACTAATTATAATGAAATAGGTGCTGTACATCTCTGTGATTTATCAATCTAATTTGAAAATTCTTTATTTTGTTAATGTTAGTATAAAAGTTCTTTCAATTATGGTATCGCAATGCTATTTAGAGCCTCAGAATTGCATTTGCGATACTTCACGATGTTGGAGATGAACTATAGAAAATACCTTTCAAAAAAAAATGTCTGCTTACGTATATCAACCGCGCATTCCAATTAAAACATGTCACCCCTTCGTATTTTCTTAGTGTTAGACGGAGCAATTAAGCCTGCTATAACTGACGCACCTCCACCAAAAACTTATCAAAAAGTCTACAGTTTTGAATGAGTCTTTGAGGAAAACTGTGTCCTACTTATTTTAGAGATTTTAAGCAATGTTTCATGAAAACAAATAATAATAGCAAAGACTATGGCGTAATATGACAAAAAACGGGACACCCTTCACCGCACAAGTTTAATTAAATAAGACCTGCTTCCAAGATTTGTCGATCCTCATTTTCAACTTTTGACCGCCGCATCCTCGAAACAGTTGTTAATTAAAGATTGTGCGATGTGGAGTGGGCCAATACTTTCGTGTTTTCTGAACAAATAATTTATTTCTAACCGAATTGTAAGTAAAGTAAAGTTATGAATGTTATACATGTACACATTATTGAATTTAAAGGCAAATACTATGGCGTTTATGCTTACTATGCCTTATCAAAACAAAAGTTTGGAAGGAATAAGTTCGAATATCTAAATAACATTAAAAGTTATTGACGACGAACTTGTTGGGCCGGATGAGCTTGTCGGGCCGAACAAGACCTTAACAAGCCGAACAGGATTGATGGACCAAACAGGCCTGACGGGCCGAACGGGCTATCTGACTCATTTTAAGAGCCCGGCTTGGCTCGCATCTGAAATATTCCGAGCTCGCCTGGATTTGCAACGTTCCGACCCTGCCCGTTTGCATCTTTACTACAAATGTAACGAATTCAAAAAAGACAGCCGCTACAAAATTTTCTTCAGGATTATTGATTAAAGTTATCGCTCCAAAAACCAAAAAGTGAATAAGAAGGTATCACATTGAATACATCAAATTCAGATACGAAAAGTCTTACTTTGTAAATGCAAAATTGGTAGAATGTTCATACGATCGCTTCATATTCAGCCGCTCTTGTACCAAACGTACGCGATGTTTAGACGAAGACCTATTGATTGCAATTTAATGACTTTTCTTTTTGAATATAGATGAAGATACTAGTTACAACAAATGCTTTGTAGTCATATATTTTATTAACATTACGTAATACTTTATATTAACATATATTAAGATTTGCTCCATTTACTAGGAATTCTAAAACTTCCAAAACTTGAAACAAAATAACGTAGAATATAAGTTTAAAATCTTTAAAAGTAAAAGAAATTTTCCGTTCAATTTGCGTAAAGCTAAACTCACCATGTAAAAGTCACGTCAAATCGAAAAGAACTTGATGTATGGTATTTCCTTCATTTGAAAATCTTATGTAATTTGAACGTCTAAGATCTAAAAGTCAAAACTACCTTTAGATATAGTACAACCTTTGTATTTATTTCTTCCGGGTATGCTCCTTCGTTCTACAGTTTTATTGAGAAAACTAACAATCTTCCAGCCTTTTATGCGAGGGTGACTGAATTTCAAGAAAAATTGCGGTATTCAAACATTTTCAGCAAGTTTCATGGAAATCCGAGTTTGACATCCGCGAAACTTTTCTTCTAAATGACTAATAACCTAGAAACTATTATACCTTTCAAGTTTGTTTATATATTCAATTACTTATCTAAAGAAAAACATAATTATTACGTAGAATCAATCGGAACCACCTCTCTAAAGCAAAAAAAAAACATTAGTTCATTTACGCCACCACACGAAAGGAGAAGAAATCTAGTTTTTTCAAGAGCCACCCCCTGATGCGTTAAATTATTAGTACGAAGGCGGATTGCTTTGTTTTATGCAAATATCGGTAGTCAGCTAGGCCCACAAGTTACATTGTATTATAAACGTTCAGTCCGGCGAGGTAAGCCGTGAGAGTCGGTGAGATCTCGACGAAACAACGACAAACAATCTATTGTTCTTCGACGCGACTTATACCACGAACGTAATAATTGAGTGTTATTTTCGTTAAATATTTATGAAGGGGACGCATTTTAATGAAGATTTTATGTCACAGAAAGAGAGATGTGCTTACCATTGAAAGGAATGTACATCCACAGAAATCTTACCGAAATTATGTTAAATGTAGGTATTATTATGAATAAACTTGGAATAATATATGGTAGGCTTTATAACTTGCCACAAAACTGTTTATCTATTATACCATATAAAGACAATAATATCGGTAATCAACAAGATATTGGTAATACAATTGCACAGCCATATTGAACGCTCAGTCGTCTATGTCAAAGGATGTTAGTGTTTCTATAAAAATAGAAAAAATCGAAAGTCGAGACGTCACTAAATTCTTACATTTTAAAAGCAATACCTCTGCGCAAGTTGAAGTCGACATGAACGCTGTTTAGACTATCATGTGGCATAATGAAATTTTAGGAAACTGAATTTAAACATAGTGGCCCAGCCTGGGTGACGATGAACATTCTGGGCGCTCAAAAGCTGCAACCACTACCGATAATATCGGAAAAGTCACCAAATAGTGCTTAGATGACCGTTGAATTAAGATTGGAGAGATAGCAGAGGTTGTAAATGTCTCAAAATAAACTGTTAGTCATACATTACATAAAAGATTTGGGCGCGTTGGACACTGTGCTTGCTCATTCAAGACGTGAACACAGTACGCTCACAAAACTAAGAAACAGTGGACTACGATGGATGAATCGGCTCCGAAAAAGGCGGCCGGAGATGTTATAGTGACTGTTTTTTGAAATACCCGATTATCTTGATAAAGAAAAAAACAACATCGTGAAATGCATTGTGAAAAGATTGACGCATTTAAAGAAAAAGAAAGTTTTGTTCCATCAAGATGACGTACCGACTCGTACTTCAGTGGTCGCCATGGCAAAAAGTCGCTACTTAAGATTCTAATTGATAGATAATTCACCGTTTTTACCATACCATCCTACCACTCTGAAGGACAGAGACTTTCATCGAACGAGGAAGTCGTCACATTCGTTAACCCTACAAGATGCCAACAAATATTTGGAATATATTGAGAAACATAACTGAACTTTACAACAAAAAATGCCTGCTACTGTGTTAAATGAGAAAATTTTCAGACTATCCTCGTACAAGATTTTTCATTTGAAACTAGTAACTAATTACTTCTCGGGAAAGGAAAATAATATTTAAGTAAAGGCTTTATTTTGAATTACATGCAAGAACCTTATAATGAACGAACAAAAGAAATAAAACAAGGACATTTTAAATTGGTATTCTTACGGATTAATGCTTGAATTTTCTAAAACAAGATTCAAACAATTGAAAAAAAATAGAAATGTTTTCTGTAGAGTAAGTAATCTACAACAACAGAAATTCATGCAGAAACACATAAACCAGCCAGAACTCGAATCTGTCACCACGTCGATTAACGTCTGCAAACGGAAATAAGAAAAATTAATGGTTACGTATCTCTCTGTAACTACTGGTCCATGCTGTTGTTCATTAGCTTCAAGTTAAAGGGCACTGAGTTGCTAAAAAGATATATTATATCTAATTTGACGTGCAGAGCAAATGCTGAATTCGCTTTTAGAGAAAAGTGTGAAACTTTTCTCAAGTGGTTACTAAAGTAACACTACTTGGTGTTACTCTTTACTCTAGTTTGATTTTTTTATTTGAAAAAATCAATAATTCATGAATATTAACGCTAACGGATACTTATATTTTGGAAACGTGCGTGTTACAACAATAATGTCCATTTCGCAAAGGTGACAGCACGAAAATATGAGACGCGTAACAAAAATAAATGTCTCACAACAAAATATAGCAACTCGTTCCTACAACAGTATTGATCATTTAATTCCTGCTTCTTGCTTAATGTAATAGCACCGATTTTTATCAAAATTATTACAAAATGTCGTAAATATTACCGATATTTTGTAATATGCATATATTCCTACACATTGTTTTAGTAATGTCGTCAGCGAAACGTCCATTGTAATAGCTATCAGCAGCTTTAGTAAAAATGAACGCCATTTACGATCCACGCAAACTACAACGATAAAATAGTGTAGCTTAGTGTATTGTAGTGCAGAATATAATTTACATATAGAAACAACGCATCAAGCTATTGCTTTTGATTTTCTTGAAAACATATGATTTCTTTTTTTTTGTTAGAGAAGAGAAGATGCGAGAGATGCTATCATTTATTCGTTCAAATATTGTCGCATTAGATTTGAGATTTATAATTTCAGGTAGGCTTTAAATAAGTTTGTTAACATCGACGAATATCAGTACTTTATTCTTTTATTAAAGTAACATTTTGGAGCATGGCTGGTCAACACCACACTCACAGTTACAAGGGCTTGCGAATAATGTTTTTCTTTCATTGCACCATTTCATCTCGCTAAACCTTTAGTGTAAATCATATGCAGTGAGTGTTCGGTGCGAAAAATGTAAGAGTTCGATGTTTCGCAGCGCCAAAAAGATTGAAAACCACTGCTTTGCAATCCACAAAAACTTCTGTATGGGCTCGATACTATTCTACGTATCGATTTTTTCATATTTTTTATTCTTTACGCGACGGTGCATAAGGTGCAGATAATTGTTAAGCTCATAAACAAAAATTGAACCATCTTATTTTATTTCTTTCTAAAAACATTGGAAAGTCTAAACTTACAACGATGAAAACAAAGTTACAAGATACAGCCATCAATCAATAACACTAAAAACAGACTCGAACAGGTGTATGGGGTGATTAATATCAACCGGGAAGACACGAAATCTTAAAAATGTATGATCCATCTTCTCTGGCAAGAAACAATGTCTAATTAACGGATAAAAGGAGGTTTATCTCTTTTTTTTTCAAAACGCGTTAACTTTAACTAAGTAGGCGTGTAGGAAGCTGTATGATAAATAGTATGTCACATAAAAGAACCGTATTAAATCTGTATAATTTATATCAAAACGAAATCCGCCGAGTACAACGCAGGTATAATAATAAACTAGGACCACACATACGCCAATTTCTAAGAATATACGAGCGCAAATGCAAGATATTCATCATTAGACTTCAGAAGCGTTTAAAGCACGAGTAAATAAAAGCTACTATAACAGCTAACGTAATATTTTTATTGTCGCTAAAAATTATGGTATATAATTTATAAATTTACATAAGTATTAAATGTTATTATGTATGCTGCTGTTTCCTGTATACAATAAATATTTGATCTATTTTCCTCTGGAATGTATCGTCTAAGGATAACAACTTCTCCTAATTTAAGTACGTCTAAAACTAAATTAGCTGTGTGTAAAATTGTTCGCCTTCTTGATATATTACTCCCAAAGAAACAAATTATAATTTCGAAAATGTCGAATATTATTTCTGAATGGCTGCTATAGTATATGCTTGTTCTTTATTATTACTATTTTTTTCTGTTTGAAAATTCTAGTGCTAGATAACATCTTCTTCAGGGTTACTTCTTCTTCTTCGGTGGTACCAACTCGAATTTCCATATCTTATTTGGTCCTATTTCGGCAACGTATAAGGCCGATCCATTAGGGCAGACAGCTATAGCGTGCGGATTGCCAAATCCCTGCGGCAATAAATATAACAAAAATTAGTGCACCAACTTAATTTATTGACAACAAAAAGTAGATTAAGATATCTAGAGATCGTTAATAGTAGAGAAGAGCGTCGCATACAGAAAATGTATGCGAATATTTAATAATTTGTGCGATGAATACCTTCGGCGTCGAAGACCTTATGAAAAACTGTTTCAATTTCGAAAAGAACATGCTAATTTTTCCTCGCGATATCTAAAATTAAAGCAATTCAAAATATATTAAGATAACAACGAAATATGACGACATATAGCCCTGACCAGGAATTGCATTGACCGATATATGAACGATTAGACATTGCAATATTTTGTAAAATCGCACAAGAAAGCTAGACCATGCTAATGAAAATATTTCTAATAATCTGATACTTCCGTCTGTACCAGAAATAGCTGCCAACTTTGTTATTTTAAGTGGAACACTACTATATCGATCGATGCGGTTCCTGATGGGACATCCTGTATAGTATCTATTTCGAAGCAGTAAATAATCTCCATCGACAAACACCAAAAACTAAGGTTCAACGAAGCTCTACACTTGTCAATGTAAAGAATTCCTGTATGTACGATTTTACAACTTTCTGAAACACCGCAATTACAATCAGTCAATTGTAAGGTTCGTCCATACATAGACTCACATACAAGTGCTCCGACTAAGCTTGCAGAAACAAGTGCGCATTTCGTACGCTTCACGCAATTAGCAGTGACTAGTCAGACTCGCAACCCAATAGGCAACACGAGCCTATTCTCACGAGGCGAATAAACACGAGTCTATCTAGTTCCTATTAATTTCGTGAAGCGCAACTCATTTCTGCAGGCTTAGTCCTAACTTTCTAGAATTCTAAAATGCTACATGTTTTCTTATAAATAGTAGGAGGCAAAAATATGCTAATAATGGCATAGTAGATGATGCAGAGTATATTTTAGAAATATTTCGGAACACGCAAGTAATCACTAAACAGCGTTCTAAGCACCTACGTACTTTGTCATTTTAAATAGAGTATAACTACGTTTCTGTTCCGTCAAAAAATCAAAAATTTCTTAGGCCATTAAATTATATGCTTGCCTCCATGTGTGTATGAGATTAAAACGATTTCGGTGTTCAGTGTTGATCACGAAACTGCTAAATTCAAACACCCGAGCTGTAATTTCGTTAGATAACGCTATATGTACCTCTAACGATTTGGTATAGTGATTGGTATATCTAAAATTTGCGTACAAATGCCTTACGCTGTCAGTATTATTTACTTACCATGACAACAGTGAACAAGAGATACCGACATTAACGTTGTTAAATTATCAATTTAATATTTTTAGCCCAAGTAGGTGAGCGAGTTTGATGATTTCTGGTGTTAATATAGTTCGGTAGCCGTAACTACAGTAAACAAAGCATTAACGACTTGAACTAATTTGAGCATAAGTAAAGAAAAGTTAGATGGCGTGTATCATTTATGTATCAGGAGAATACTTATCTTTCCCTAAATTCCCTAAATCCGGTAATGTCGAAATGTAAAAAAGAAAAATAATAAGTATAATTTAAAGAATTTGGGTTTCCGAGTTGAGACGCGATTCAATCAATCCGGAAACCCAAATTCTTTAAAAGAAAAGAACAACGACCGCAAACGTTTACAACACAATAATTATAATGTTAGTGCATCTTCTTAGGGAAAGAGAACAAAATATATTCGGCTTTATTGACATTGCATTAAGTATATTCGTTACGCAACTATTATATTACTTTAGAGCAGAGCTAAAATTTTCAAGAAAAGAGCAACATTTTGCGTGAAGAATGCAATAACTTATAATACCCATATAATCTGGTCACATAAAGAATTAACCGATAATTGCATGAATACAGGTTAAATACATAAGGTACTTAATTTATTGATAATAGAATAATTGCTAGTTCGTAATTTTCTTACATTTTTTGCTTTAAGAACTCTAACAAAACGTTTTGCAGAAAAAAGAAAGAGGAACATGGATAAGAGAAATACAATTTTGTATAGAAGTTCTGCGAAAAAGGAATTTCATATTTAAAGTCGGTATTATTCAAAACAATAACAAAGAGATCGTTTTGAGAAAGAACGAAAAATATCGTTCCGGTAGCACAAAGTCTTGAAACTTTCGTATAATATTGTGCACCTTTGTTGAGCAATCGTATTTTCTATACATGTCCTGCAGTTTCGTGTCTAACACTCTCATTTAATTCAAAACGTACCAATAAAATTTTGTCCTGTCATTCAGTGTACTTCCGCTAACAACTGTAAGAAACAGTGACGCAAATCTGCCGTGTTTCTTGCATTTTTACTTCATTGGGACACAGATGAAGCTACCTGCTCAGAATTCGTCACACACTAACTCATCTCCAATCGTTTTGTAACT
Source organism: Oryctes rhinoceros (assembly GCA_020654165.1). Classification (NCBI taxonomy): domain Eukaryota; kingdom Metazoa; phylum Arthropoda; class Insecta; order Coleoptera; family Scarabaeidae; genus Oryctes; species Oryctes rhinoceros. Next base: position 678,987 of record JAIOKQ010000001.1, read on the forward strand.
TCATTATCACTTAATTGTAATTAACAATTGCTATCGGAAGAAAAAAAAGATGAGTAGCATGATACAAAGATAAATAAGAACTTCAACGTTAGCTATATGTAAAGGGTGCCACCTCCATCACCGAATCGATATAATTTGTCTACGTCAAAGTATTGTATCAAAACTAAAAAGTTGTTATCGCTTCCGTTTTGGCAGATATTGCTGATTTTCGATGGGAAGCGTCAGGCAGATAGAAGCTACTCTCCTTCGCCCCAAGAAGCGTTCTTTAAAACCTTTTCTATGTAAAAGTATTGTACAGTTTTCTATCACTTCCGTTTAGAAGATATAATCTATTTCCGACAGGAGAAACAGAGCAAGATAGTACATCAAAATTTTTCTATTTTTTTCTATAGCGTTCTATGTCAAAGCTCAAAGATTTTAGTAGATTCATGCAACTTAAAATGCTTAAATCTACGCTTCTGTATTATTTTGCACTAAACGCCAAACGTAGGTTTTGTACTGAATACTAAACGTTTTGCATCGAAGCAGTTTAGCGAATGTAGGACATTTAAGATAAAAGTAGAACCAATAAGGCTTAAATTTCGAGTTTTTGATTGCTAGTTGATACATTGATTCACATGACCGTGACTAACTATTTCCCGGTCTTTGTCCGGAATCTTTGAGTAGAATTTTGATGTGTTGGCGCCACCATACCCCTAGCCTCCTGTTAGAAATCGATATCTTCTAAATGGAAGTGGCACAAAATTTTCTATCTTTTGTATATGGAAATCTGGTATGAAAATTCGCTGCGCCCTGTTTCTCAGAAATAATTTTAAGTTTGATCAAGGCGTTACAAATATTTTAAAATCCTTTATATTTTATTAAAATCCTTTTAATATTAAAAAATAAATAAATAAAAAAAATAGAAAATTAAATTTAAAAAAAGGAGGGCGTTTGTATGCGTACGTGGTGGCGGTGAGCGCTCAGAAAGATTTCATAAATTTATAATAATTACTAAAGAGAACAAAAGCGAGTGAAATCATATCTGTTTTGCAGCGACTAGACAGACTCGTGTTTTGTCGGTTCTCGGGGAAATCAGTAGGCAACACGAACCCTTTCTTAGAATAGACACGAGTCTGTCTATTCGCTACAAAAAAGGTATGATTTCACTCGCTTTTGTCCTCTCTAATAATTACCTTTCATTTATTATTGGCCGTAGTTTTTTTATTTATTATTAAATTGCCGAAAGTACACCGCTAGTTCACCGATAAACGATTGTTACGTATTGATTTTGTTTTAGTTTTTGCTTTAATTAAAAGTAGAATATACTTATACACATACACACATATTCTAATACTTCCTTAAAGTTTACTTATTAGTGCATTACTGTAATACCTCCTCAATACAAAGCCTACCTTGTTCGTTCATACGTAAATAAATACGTACTTCGTACGAAGCAACTAGTTACCTCGCACCGTATTTCTCGCCGTTTATTAGCGACTCGCTAACTAGCGTGACTCCTACCTCTTTACCGATATTTACCGCGCTCATAAACAACACGATATTAATTTCCACTGGACCGTGAAGATCAGAACGGCGCGTTAGAATTCGATTTTTCCTCTTTCTCGCCTCTCCAGACAGCATTCTTACATCCGACATGTAGCACATGTATAGTAGGTATATACGAAGGTTAAATGGGCGCTTAGGAAAATTTCTTGAGTAAATAAATAATTCCAAAGAACTAGTTAGTACCGTGAGTAAATAGTGATTCTCGAAACGAGGTAACCGGTAAGACGAGCAATCCGGTTGATTCAAACGGATTTATGAGTAAATACACTAAATACGAGCTATGAATATATTGGGTTTCTATTAATACACGCGCCGTGTATTCCTAGATGAAGAATAATAGTACTGCATTATTTTGTACAGGGGGAAAAATTTAAAAATCCATCAAAACCAACATTTAAGTTTCGTTGAATTCGGAAATAATATAAAATATAAAATAAATATGTTCCGCATTGGAATTTTAACTTGATCAAACCAAAGCGGTTGGCTAAAACTTCCAAGCGCTAGTACCAAACGACAAACACTTTGAAAATGGGAACAGAATCAAACATATGTCGCCTAAATGACTCTCAGGCTCAAAGTCATGAATTAAGTTGGTGTCTCCTCACTCCTTCATTTAATCGCTATAGTTTTCCTCTTTCAAATAATCAATTATTTGACACATTGTGTACGAGCTGGCATTATTATAATGAAGGATGTGCAATATTGTCGATTGTTATGTACATCCAACTTGAAGTGTTCTTCGATTCGCTAAATCAATGCTTGTCCAATACAACGGAGGAAACAAGCAAACATTTTATTTAGAGGTACTTCGTGAACGAACTTTTATTGGTCTCGGTTCATATGGGACCACACTGTTAAGTACGAATATATCCAAGTTTCTTCACACGTCACGATGTTCTTCTGTTGATCTTTTCTTTGGTCTTTTGTTTACACTAATTGTCACAAAGCTTTTTCGTGTTTGAAATACGAGATGAATTTGATTTGAACAGAACAAATTCCGTCTAAAGTTTAATTTTCATCTGATCAAGAATCTTTAAAGATGTTACAAAATGCTTTCAAAATTTGAAACTCTTATATTAAAGCACCAGACTAGCAGTGAATACATAACCAAACATTGGACAGGAACAGTTGTTGCTCATAAAATATTAAAAGCTATGGTAGTCGTTAAACATTTTGGTTAAAAGTGTCGAGATGACGACCGAAGTTTTAGAAATAAAAATATTTAATTCTTTTAAATTTCACGAATACTTTGCTTTTGCTTTTAAAGCTTTATACAGAGAAAAATTTTAGGAAGTAACCATGCATTAGTTTGCATTTTTAAAATAAGAAATACTTGTACTAAGTATTACAATGCGCCCCTCTAGCCTTACAAAATATGCAGCTGTTTTAAGAAAAATCGATAGTAAGGCTTAAGAAAGTGTTGCTGTTACATACTCTATAGAGATTCATAAATCAGATAAATTTGGTGAAATTAGAAGTTACATTTTCTTTTAACTTTAGCTATTATCCCGATTATTACTTTTAGCTGCATACTTACTGATACAAGCAAAACGTTTGAATTTAAGAAAGAAGTTGAAGATGAAACATTTTTAACATTGTTGGAAGAAACAGAAGAATACTTCAGCCGCGATATATTTTTAATGCGGGCTCCATTATCAGTTTTCCCGATAATTTCTTCCATCTGCAATACTTTAGTTTTTCTTCTTTTCATAACGTAATAACGATTTAGAAAAATTTTGTAATTTAAAATATTGCGGTACTACATTCTTTTAAATATTAAGACATAAACGTAGCATGGAGCACATCGACCAACAAATAGGCGGTTCGTTTGTTTTGCTTTGTATTTTAAATTATACGAATAAAGTGTTTTCAGATATTGTTTCAACATTATTATATGTATAGTAAGTAAAGGAATATTCATTTTTTTCATATATTTCACATGATTTACTAATTAATAGATTACCAAGCACAGGTGAAACGCCATTTATATTATTACGTTCAAGATCGCCCATTCCATATATGTACTTTTAAATGCAAATAAAACATTATTACACGGACAAATTTTTAAATTTAAATGATACGCCTTTATTTGATGTCAATATTGGTAAATGTGGGCAACTTCCATATTGCACAAGCTAATATGTCTTCAATATACGTCAAAAAATTCATAATAAAAATAAAGTTTTTAAGCGTCCTAAATGCAAAATAGGACCCGTACGGCATGATGATGATAATGTTTTCTTATATACTTATTGTAATATTTCACGAAGGGTAAAATTGGGACATTTTTTTTCTGAATATCAGTTACTTCTGAAGCATAAACGTCACTCACACATGAATTGCAATAAAACGGTAGAAATTAATACCTTCTTATTTGAAATTTACCTACACACCTCGATGACGAATAGGCTCAAAGTCAAATATAAAATTGACGTCACCTCGCACCATTGTTTAATCGCATCGGCGATTGTTTTATTTCCGCAGCAAATATCGATAATCTTACTATTTAAAAATTACATTGAAGTCGAAGTACATTCGGAAACTATTCATTTTTGATGTGGCATGAAGCAAGTGAGGCAGGGGCACGACTGCAGTACAGATTTTTTGCTTTTCGATGAAATTTGGCACCACATGCAACTCGTGCAACGTGACAATTTTTATGAAAATTAACACAATTTTTAATTGAATAAATTATTCTATGAAACTGGGATTATGGAATACAAAACAAGTTATTGTCACGATTCGCCACTATCGTCGTTGATTGGACTTATAACATCTTTCTTCCTTCCTAGATAAGAGGCCAGAAAAAGAATTTTATTCCAGAAATCGAACTCTCGACCACTAAAGGGACCTTTATTTTGGATAGGTGGAAAAACTGAAGTCATTAAACATGGTTGAGGGTGGCGCTGATGACATTTAACCTCTGAGGCGTTAATTGTAACATCTACTAACTTTGTGGCACAGCTGGCTAGCTAATGATTGGCCTTCAACGGTATACGGTTAGCATAATATTCTTGTCCATTAGCTACAGTCTAAGTCAATGGTATTTTTTTTAACATTGGTATCAATTGGCTCTAGGTATAAGCGTCGGTCGACAATCAGGAAATGATGCTAAGCAGTAAATACTTGAATAACACAAGCAAATGTTGTAAATATTTTATAACAGTGAGTCAATATTTAGAGAACGTTTGTCGGTGCACGACAAAAGTAGATAGTTGGCCTAAAGATCGTGTAAGTATGCGAGAACGTTGCGATAATATTCGGCCGAGTCGTTTGTGGCACTAGGGCGCTCTTTTGTTAAATTGAATCTTCAATGTCATAAGAATAATTTTGATAAAATGTCGTTAAATGTTATAGTTTTAAAAAGTTTTAATTTCTACACGAAGGATTTTTATCAGTTGTAGAAAAATATTAAATTATACAAATTAGGAACAAAGTCCAGTCCGCAACACTTTTTAAATGAAGCTCTATCCAATATATTATTTACGTATCTTCTTAATAAATATCTGATTACGTGTTTTCATAATCTGTCTAATTTTTTCACGTTTATTCTGTTATTCGTTTCTTACGAATTAGATGATCTTCATTTAATATTTTTAACGTGCTTTTTGTTGTTTTCTAATAATAATTGAATATTGCCATTTTAAGGGCTAAAAATTTATCCAGTAGTGATTAGATTCAACTTTGATATTTCAAAATAGTGGAATACCTACTAGATTCAGGAAACGTAAATAATCAAAGATGTGACATAAAATGTCCTGCTGCGACAAACTTCAACCCTTCAAATAACGAAGCGTGAAATTAAAACCACAATGGAAAGGATCGCACTACCCCTATAGTTTTATCCGCTTAGGTGGTTCGTGGCAATAAAACGTCATATGACACTTCTTCGTGTGCAACTATTGACCTCTTTCTATATCTTAATTTTCTTTAATATAGTTTGGTTAATAATAGAGAAAATCGACTTCGTGTTGGAAATAATTCAACGTATTAAACAGAAACAGTGCTAAAATGGTTAATACTGATGTAAAGAAGAAAGAGACACATTTTTCCATTCGTGTATTAATAAGTTTCCATTCGTGCCGACCATATTTCATATTCATTCGCAAGGGTTTCCGGTAAACCCTGATGTATTTAAAGAAACCGATGAGACGTTTATTACGAGCTAATTTAAAGTGTACTGTTGACATTTTTAGAAGTGCAAAAGAAAAGAAGGGAAACAACGGACGACTACTTACTTCTTCGGGTGCCCAATGATCAATCACGGTCTCCGACTGGGGATCTATAGTCATGCCTTGGACGGGTAGTAAAAAGGATGTCGGTCCGTTGACGGCGTACACCAGATTTCCTGTAATAAAAATATGAGGGTATTTAGGAATTGAGCACATTAGCCTAACAGCTATTTCAATCTAGACTTAACAAAAAGTGTTTAACAAATGCTTCCTCCACGAGCGCTTCTTAGCGATAGACACTTTAGAATTTATTTAGAATATATACGAAGATGTATAAAGTTTTCGAAATTTTAGTTCTTTTTCCTCTATTCTTGTGTTTACTAGATCTTCAATATGATTCCAAAAAATATGAAAAATGAATTAAGTGGTTAATGCGAGGTAAATAGAAAAAAAAATGCGTCCAAATCTCACAAAACCCCTCGAGCTAGGCCGAACTTATGCCTTATGTCTTCAGGTCAAAGTTATAAAACAGTTATTAATAATAATTGTTGTTCGTTACATTACCCGTAGTCATTCTAGCATATTGTGTTTGTCCCCATCTACGCCAAAAGTTACTTTTTTTAAATTAATTATTCAATAAGTAATCTACTTTAGTTAAAGAGCTAGTAGCAATTTTGATAGATAATTTCGTCGTCGTTGTGATAAGTTAAAAAAAAATAGTGAAAGATCTTGCGCTCTCAAAAGCAGCTGCTCATATCATTATCTTACTCTGTCAATGAAAGAAATCATTTAGAAATTACTTCTCACTATTTACTGCTAGTACTTCAAGAATTTTCACTTTGCAACTTTGGCTTGATGATGATCTGTACATAGCGCGAAACCGGTAGCTATTTATTAAGAATTTTTAGTCTGTTTTTCCCATTTACCTCAAAATGAGTTATTCACACAGATGATGGATTGAATTATATACAGGGTTACCTGTAAATAGCACGTAAGCTACTGAAATCTGAAGACTACCTATCAATATGTTACTGAAAATTTAAAAAGAAATTTATTTGTAACATATACATTTTGTTCAAATTTTAGTTCCCAAAATTCAGGTAAAGCCGGTCCATATCTTTGTTTCTCCTATATTATACAAATACCGCTGATGAATCAAAGTTAACCCAGATGCAAATAAAAATCGATAAAGCATTGTAGATGCTATGAATAGTGAATAGTCTATTGAAATGCATTAGTCTGTCGTACAGCTGATGTCGAAGTGTTTATGTGTTTACATTGAATATGCCGATAACCATATGATTTGCGTTCTTAATGTTTAAAGTTAATGCATCCGAAATGTCGGGTTTTGAGTTGTTTGTAGTTATACATTCTTTTTCTTTTTATGAAATTTGTGGTGGTCCTAACAAGGACCGATCTAGGCGAAACAGGACAAAATAATTTATTAATGTAAAAAATGTTCGAAATGTCCACCGTGAGCTCTAATACAGGCATCAATTCGGCGACGAAAGTTATTATGCACACGAGTAAAATTTACCATGTCTTCGCGAATGCGTTGAGCTGCAACATAAATGCGATTTCGCAGATCTTCGACATTTTCAATATCAGGGCGACGATCATATACCAAGCTTTTCATGTATCCCCACAGAAAAAAGTCTAATGGATTTAGATCGGGACGACCTTCGAAACGTGGAATTACTGATCCTGTTTCTCGAAGACGATACACGGTTCTCACAATTGTCTCGGATGATGGACGCCGCCGATTGGGAAACCGTTCCGCGTACAAATTTTCTGCCGCAAGACTATTTTGTCCTGTTTCGCCATAAATCAAAATCATATCGGTGTATTCGATATTCGTATAGGATGCCATTGCAATTGCGTGTAATGACGGTGAATGCTATGTGCATACTAAATGGATATCCGAACGCTGCTTCAGCGACTGCCGGTGATTCCCATATGTTAACTAAGACAGAGTCGGACTCGAATAAAGAAAAATCATTTTCTCGTTACTACGTGCACATAGAACCATAATATTTTGTATTTAGGCATTACTCATGCGTTTCTTTCACCTAATTTTTTTTTTCGTACTATATCCGAATAAGACTGTATTTAGTTTCTAATTAGCACGTCGATCTATGATTAACTTAATTTTGTTACGGCACTAATCACGATTAAACAATGCTAACCATCAATTAAATTGATTTAAGATTAAAACCAAATGTAATTTTAATCGCAGACAAGGGAACTTTACAGGTAACCAATCTACTGCAATTATTTAATACCACATGTTTGGAGAGCAATATGCTTTAACTTGAATCAGGTTTTTTTTAGTGGGTAACTTCAAGATTATTGTATCTCTTGAACAAATTAGAAATTCTGTTATAAAGATTAGGCTTAAATTGATATTTCCGGAAAGCCGGAATTTGGTAGGGTAGTTTCAGAAACATGATCACTCAAAGTTGTACCATTAGGTCTTTCTGTGGTTTCTGTGAAAGTACCGTGAAGTACTTTAAGGTTCGTGGTACATCCAGTGTAAAATACTTAAGATACGGTATTTGAAGGCAACAATTAACTTGATTCTATATTTAAGAAAATGACACCGCACCTCACATCCTGAATTTTTCACCGAATTTAGCAAAAATATTTTTTCTACAACTTGAACTTTTCAGTAGCTTCAGAAATTAGGCTTTCTACGTATTTTACAACAAAGATGTTTTTCTTAGCTTTCTCATATTAGAAAAAAGATATTTTTTTGCGTGATCTTGTGTTGGCTATGTTTCGTATAAAAATTGATACCTTGGCAAAATTACAATTTCATTATAGGCGAATTGCATATTTACGTTTGTGTACTTTACGCGGGTGCCAAACGACCGTTTACGTAACAAATGGTAGCCTGGCTTTAGGGAGATTAGTTAATAGTTAAGATAACAATGCGAGCTCAAATACCAATATAGTTTAATACAGTTGTTCGCATCTCTAGTGACCTTAGTGTTTAGGGAAAAAAAAACCCTTTTTTCAGATTCAAATTGCAAATTTCAGCCTGCTAAAGCTGCTAAGTAGTTTGGATTTCGTTACCGGTTAATGCAACCGAAAGGTCGTCCACATATTGCAAAATGAAATGAATATCAAAAATTGAAAGTTAATATAGTACCTGGCCAATTTCCACCTAGCACGCTAGATTTAAATTCATTTTATAATTATGTTGTGAAGTGCTAAAGCTTCTAAAATGCACTTTCGAACGACCAAAGCTGACGATTTGAGATAACACAGTCATCTATAGCTACATATATCTACTTTTGTGAACTAATCGACGGTTCAATCACATTTTCGGTATCAATTTTCTTATCTTTGAAAAACATCCAACATATTTACGTTTTTGAAAAAGCAAAGGGAAGGCCATTATGCAGTAAAAGGTACGTACTAAACGAAAAACTTCTTCGTTGTTAATATTGTAAGAAATTGTTATTAGAATAAAAGTTCCTACGTTCTTTTAAACTAGACTTTGATAAATCAGAAGCAGAATTGTATTTCCTATTGAGCAAAAATAGATTAAGAGTGACGTGCCCTTCCTTGTAAGAATATCGATTAAAAGATTTGTAATTGAAAATTAATATTTGGATACAAAATAGGACTCTAGATATGGCTAAAACTTTGTTTAAAAAAACATGTAAACGTTTATCCTAGTGAGAATTTCCTTAAAAAAGTAACAATAAAGTTTTTCATTTCTGTCGATTTTCGCTGCATATTCTATGTTTCAAGTTCAAACTCTATCAATTGCCTCGCCACTTATTAATAATTGCGTAACTAATATAAAGTCAGCACCAACATAATCCCACGAGATATAAAAATACACCCAAACGTCAATTAGCTGAAAGACATTGATTACACCGAAAATAAAGCGATTTCTATATTTAACAACGGTGGACCCTTAAATGCGTCATTAGAGCGTCAATTCCATAAAAAAATATGGTTATCATGCGCTGTGTAGACAGCAACATCCATTCATCACCAGTACAAAAATGTTTATCAAAAGTGTTTGCAAATATTTGTATTTTGTCCAATGTATTTGCCAATAATGTCGAACATAGTCAGAAAATGGTAATACATACACGCTTACAATATTTCGCAGCGTTTGAGTTACAAATCGAATAAAAAAAAATCACTTGAATTTAAAGAATAACTTAATTTTTCCTATTAATTTTTCCTATTAATTATTCGTTTAAATTGTTGAACAAACCTTGTTTCGTTAGCACGATTTATACATTAATAAGCCTCCGTGGCGCAATCGGCTAGCGCGTTCGGCTGTTAACCGAAAGGTTGGTGGTTCGAGCCCACCCGGGGGCGACCTTTTTTTAAGTTGAAAATTATAAAATTATTCTAAAGCGGATTGATCTTTGCTTACCCTTAGCGGCAACTCCAAAAACTCTACCCATATCCGGTTGTTGAATCGTTAGAGCTGGTTCGGTTTCACCCCTAGTACTATACAATCCAGCTCTGGGACAGGTGACCCTCATGTTCTCCCTATCAGCAACGCAGAGTCTATCTAAGGATTCGATTAGAGCCAATCCATGAGGTACTACCAATGATAGAAATTCTGAAACATAGACAATTTGACAGTAAGACTTCTCCTTTGTTATGGGCAAAATGGAGAATCTCTTTATTACCAGGTGGATTTGGTATTACACGAAGCAGTCCACCTGCTGCATTATATTTCAGAATTCTGCTGTTGCAATATCCGTCAGCGATAAAGATCTCTCCTGTAGACGCTACGGCGATTGAGGTAGGTTTACATAGGTGTCTTATACCCGTTCCTGGTTGGAACGGCACTCCGAAGCTTAAGCTCGGATAATTATCGCCTGGTCGAAACTAAAACAAGGTAAAAGAAGATGGAATTGCTTTTAAACGAGCCTTTAACTTAATAAATCTATATTTAATCAAAGCTAGAGTCTACAATGAGACTCATGGATTTTTAATTTATACTTATACGGCTGCTTAATGCCAAAATAGCAACTGCTACCTTAAGAATGCGATTATTATTTCATTTTAGCGATGTAACGATTTTAGCGATAAAGTTTGTGATATTCTCAAATTCTATTTTGCGCCACTTTGTTTCTAATAGCGAAAATACGTGTTAGTTATTTTCCAATGAACGAGTTTATAATTTTAATAAACGGCTGTATATAATAAATAAATTTATTGATATAGGGAACACATTTATTATCGTCTAAAATGAAAAATGATTCAATGAAAAGTCCCTAAAGCTTGTTTCGCTTCTCTCAAAGTAAGTTAATAAAAGCGTGTTTATTGTATTGATAAACAGGTTTCAATTTAATAAACGTAATTTGTTTTTGTTACTTTAACAAACCGAACACGATTTATTGAATTCATTTTTTCAGTGAAAGGATAATAAACAACAAAATAATAGGAAAATAACCAATGTCGCAAGTTGTATTTGTTTTTCTACGACTGCTACATTATTAATACAGATTAGAAGAGTTTGAAAAATTCTGAAAAGAATAGGGAAAAGAATCATGGACTCTCAGTAAATTATTTAAATACACGTTAAAGTATAAGCAATAATGCTGTTGATTTAATTCAAGTGAATGAAATGTTTGAATATGAAGAGTAAGTACGATGTCTCTGTTTTTACGTTAATGTTATGGTACTTCAATGATGTCAAGGTTTTCTGTTCATAACCTATTAAATTTAATTTAGGCAATTTAGCTTTACTTTTGAGATATACGGTTTGCTCTGTAACCACTTTATTGTTACGCGATCTTTCAGTTCGAATGGCAGTGTATATGCGCTGCAATGTTACTTCGATTTGTTGCAAATTTCAGAGTTTCCCCTTCGTTTTTTTATTGCGAATAATTTTTACGTACATGGTCGACCGTATGAAATTCTCTTTCGTCCCTTCCCTTATCAACCTTGGTAGCATCAGATGTGAATGCAAAGAAAAGAGATATTAAATTGGTGAGTACGTTCCAATTAGTTAGTATAAGTTGCACTAAACTCCGTATTATTTGTGACGTTTAAAATTATTTTACAGTCTTATTGTTTTTATTTATTATTATTTTTTTCATTTGCCTTGTTATTCGTTTCCATTTTTATCGTATTTGGGAAAGAATCACGATACACGGCACCATGATCAAGGTACCCACATACGCGGGAGAATTTCTAAAAACAAATTCGAAGTGCGAGACAAGCCAAAGTTTTTATTTATTTTGTTTATTATTTTTTTTCTTAAAATATATGTCTCACTAAGTTTATATTACTAACTAGAGAGGACAAGACGGATGGAATTATTACTTCTTTGCAGAGACTAGACACGTGTTTTGTCGACTCTTGGGAACACCAGTAGGCAAAACGAATCCATTCTCACGAGTCTACCTAGTCGCTGTAAAAAAGGATGCCTTTGTCCTCTCTATTAATAACATGTTATATCTTGCCACAAGTTAAGAGGAGACGCAACAAAGGTTTTTGTTGTAGTTTTCTTTTTTAACAGCAAAACTCCTGTAAACCTCCTATCCTTCTCAAAATTTATTTGATTAAGAACTTTGAAGGACCTCTGCCATACCCTGCCCATTTTGCCTATAGTTTTTTTCTTTGATTTTTCATTAAAATTACCACGTAGTACATTCCTTAAAAATAAAAGAAAATTCTTATTGTTTACCTATAATGCAACTTTGCTTTCGATAATTAATTATGTTTAGTTAGAAATGTTCTAATTCTTTTTTAGCTTTATTTTTACGAAAAATTGAATCTTTCTTTCTTTTTCTTCCTTTTTATATAAGCATTTTATGTGCATACGAGTGAGGCTTTTAAATGTATAAATTGTATTATAATTTTTTAAAATATTTCTTGATACATTTTCTTTTTATATTTTGTCCTGTTTTAAAATGTTTCCTTTAACTTTTCAATTCCTTCTCCTCTTTTTCTCTTGAATACATGATGAATACACATGTATTTGTATAGTAGTTCCTAATTTCCCTATGTGTTTAGCTATTATATTAGTAGATATATTACGTTTATATCTACGTCTATCGATTCTATTCTGTTAATAAGTATAAATCTGAAAATATATTCTTTAGAATTCATCGTATGTCCTGTACTTTTACTCCTTTCATAATGCTATAAAGATCGCTCAATACAAAACTGTAGAAGAAGTTGCATACCAAAGATTTCTATTTCTATTAATTACCCGGATAAATTTTGTATCATCCCACAACTAAGCTTTAATTTTATATTTATCTTAATAAAATAGTTAACATAATTCACTAACGTATTGTAGTTATAAATTTATATTACATAGTTTATTATTATTATTATATTTATATTTATAAATTTACTCTCATAAATATAAACTTCAAACGCAGAATTTATAAGCCGAATGCTTTGTTGAAGTTGCAACGGAGGTCCGCTGCTACCGAGGTGGCCAAACGCAAGTGTCCACACTCGAAAATGAGTTAATCCTGTCTATATATGTTATGTGATAAAACTCTGGTGGTGACTGTGGCCTTCGTTTTTTTTTTACTTTCCAATTTTTTTTTATTATATAAAAAGCTTAAAGCTTTAAAAAATCAAGGTTTTTCTTTTTATCTTATTTATTTTAAATAACAGTACATACCTTAAAAGCTTGATGTAAAGCGACGTCAGTCACCCACAGATTGTTATGCCGATCAATCGTCAATCCATGTGGTAAAAAGAATAAATTTGCGCCCCATCGACCAACAATGGCCCCCGTTTTTGGGTCCAAAGTGAGAATGGTATCGTCTTTTATTGGTCCCAAGTGTTCTTGTTGATAGTGATGAGATGAATTGAATGTGCTAAAAGTAATACTCAAAAATGAAACAATTCATACGTACACAACGATAAAAAAAACTTAGGTACAAAAATAACTTAAATTAAAGTCATTATGTACGCTGAAAGCTGAAAGCTTTTTCAAGTGCCCGGCTAGCTCAGTCGGTAGAGCATGAGACTCTTAATCTCAGGGTCGTGGGTTCGAGCCCCACGTTGGGCGAATTATCTTTTTCGTTTTCTTTTTTTTATATCAAATTAGATTATCAACTATAAATAAATCATTTAATTCGATATTTCTAAATTACCGCGTGTGTAAGTAAACAGAATGATTAAAGCGTGAAAGTACTCACTTTTCATCCCATACCCTATCCGCCCGGTGAAAAATAACAGGCTGCAAATGAGAATTTACGGCTACGCCAGACACTTGCCCCAAATTTAGATCCTTCTGAGGCCAATTCTTCACAGCTTTTGGTACGTCGGGTTTAGAAATGCTAGCTTCCGGAAGCTCTGAACTGTCTTCCCGCGAATCATCAATATCCTGAAATGAAGAATGGACGTATGAATATATATTAATATTTTGTTACGGTAGCTACTTGTAATTGGATGAATTACGATCAATAGATAGATTTATGTACGACTCATTTTGGGGGTGTCAAAGTTAGAATTTATTTCTATTAAAGAAAGTATCTAATCCAAATAATATATTTGGACGGATTAGCCTTGTACAATATGGATATACTTCAAATTATTTTGTAAAATAAATTAGCATTTCATGAAAATTTAAAAAAAAATTGTTATGTTTCTTATTCTCAGAAACAACAGATTAAATAATACAAACATTATATATTCTTGTTTATGTATTTATCTTTTTCAGGAAATGCTCCGCTAAAACAAGAAAAAGAAACAGTTGCACTAACAGAAGAAATCAAAATCAAATTCATGTTGCCGTAGCTGAATTGAAATTGTTAAACTAACTAATCCAAGCAAAAAATCTCAAAAACAAAGTTTTTGGTGATTTAATAATCAACCTTTTCTGTATGCATTTGCGTAGAAAGGAAAAAAGTAAGTTTTGTTACATTTTTCTAATTGGTCCAATACAAAAATTGTAAAAGTTCAAATAATGTTCTTCGAGGCTTTTTGTTGAAAATTTCATGCTTTATAAAAAAAAGTTCTATAATCTTTTTGCTACCTTACACCGTTGTTTTGGCAGCGCTTTTTGACGAAACCGGAAGATCAATGAAAATTGGTGCTTATTTCAAATTATTATTTAGTTTACTGATAAAAAACATTAAAGTATCGGCACATTCCGCATTACAAGTTGAATTAAATTTGTACAGTGTGGAATATGGCGATATCCGCAAATTGCTGTTGAAGTATTTGGAAATAGTTACTTATTGTTGCCCTTGAATTCAAAATAGAATAAACAAAACATTCCATTGTTCTATTAAATTCGGGGCGACCTATCTGTCGGCTTTAATAAATTTCATCGAGATACAATTTTCTAGTTCTCTTAAAGATTGCCCAAGCGGGTAGTAGTATGAGCATGACTATCTAACTAAATGAAACAAACAACAAGTTAAATTTTCAAGTATAACCAGAATTTAAAAAAATACTTAAAGTTTGCTCAACACGATGTATCATCGTCAAATAACTGAACGTAAAATTGTTAATTATTACAATTATTGAAGTAACAGCAATTAGATTGATCTACTTGATGAAAGTAATATATTCAAATTCAAATGGGACGCATCGTGGAAAGCATTCTTTTTAATTTTTTATTTATTGAAAAGCATTAAGCTTTAGGGCTTTCATCAATATTTCTAGGAATAATTACTTATACCACATTGGGTAATGATGTTCCAATTACTAGTTTTCCTTAAATATTCAAAAATTGAATTAGAATATGTGAAATAGCAAAAAATACGCGATCTAAACGATCAGAAGTTTCCGGCTTATATAGTTCACAGTGCGTGTACTGATAAGAAAGTAAATAGGTGTTGATTTAATAATTTATATTCACAAAGGCCCTTATGTAATATGTAATGCAACAAAATGTATGTAAAGTAAATGATAATAACGGCCTTTCCACTATTAATTCAGTGTACAAAGGAAACGGTTCTTTAAAGCTCTGTAGCGACTAGACAGACCTCTCTACTTATATCTTTCTTATTACCTAATTGTGAACCTCTAGGTGCTGTTTTCTTTCAATATGAAATAAATTGTATTTCATGTATCAGTTACTTGGTTTAATCAAGCACACCAAAAATAAAATAAAAATTCAACATGATCCTGTGTACTTTAGCTTTAATTCAGGTACTAACTGAAAAATTAATTAACAGAACTGTCAACCAATATTCATTTGTGAGATATTAAGCACCCAAGCAACATTTGAAACGGCGAAGCTCGGAATAAATAAGCAATGAATGCGATAAGTTTCGTATATTATAGAAACTAACAGCATGGACATTAAACCAAATCTAATCGAACGCAAAATGTAATAATAATAAATGAGATTAGGTCAAGGCCGGTCCTAGACGTTACTTCGCCCGCATGTAAAGTTTTAAGTCACTATACATAGACTAAATCAAAAGCAAAAATACGTCTTTTGTGGTTTACTTTATAGTATTTATTTTAAATGAGAGAATTTTATTTAAAATAAATATTTTTTGAATATAAAAACTTAATTCCCGACTTACTTATTTAACAACGTGCGTGCTATGAAAGAATTAGACGAAGCGATGGATTGCTCTTGGAGAAACAATCCTTTGATTGTGATAGATGCTATGAACTATTTTATTAAAAACATTAGAAACAATTAACAACAAATAAACTGAGATCATGAATCTTTGGCTGTTCCGCTTCTGTTATATATAATGTTCGCCACTTTCCGTGCGCTTCGCGAAATTAGCAAATATTAGACAGACTCGTATTTATTCGTACCAAAAGCAGATTGGTGTAGAGAAGACATAAAAGAACTAATTACCATTAACGCTAAGAGGAGAATCCATATCGAGATAGAAGAAAACGAAAATATTAAAGGTTGAAAAATAATCTTCCGGGTAGCAGACAACATCGCTAATACAAACAGTACAATCGGAAAATCAACAGTAAGTTGATCTTTTGCCGATTACACTGTCAACTTCCTCTTGACGCGTTTTGTTATCTTTTTTTTCAATATTTGACCGGTATCAAAAATCCCCAGCATCGGGCGGTAATTCAATCTAATTGAATTATCGTATTTTCGTTAACGTTGGTATCCAAAGCCCTTATTTATTAAATTAATTTTAGTTCTATCTCTTTGATCTCTTTGATGGTCATAAATGTTTACCTTACACTACCAGCTTGGCCCCTAAATATTGTACATTTGATAAAGCTCCGCGATGATAGTGATGTTGCCCGAAATTATAAATGGTTGAACATCGTTACTATTATATGTGGTAGTATTAGTGAACGTACGGGTGATTGCCGTAATGACAAGGAAGCTTGCATTTTAGCTAATCATAGCTTAAAAACCAATAATGTTCTTGGTTTTTACGGGGTTATAGATCCAAAATAATTATGACTCTTTGTCTTTAAATGTTGCACATTAACATTACCCTATTTTTTTTATTATTATTATTTTTTTAATTTCAAAAGTATATTTTCAATTCTTATTTTATCATATTTTCAAGCATATACACAAAAGCCCCTTTTTGCCGTAATGCCCTCTGATGATTTTGTTTCCTCGACACTTTTAAACCGCTGAACGCCGTTTCAATGTAAACACAGGTCGTGGACTTTGCATAATTTAAAAATTGAACATTTAATTGTATTAAATTTAAACTATTGTTCATTTGTTTTCCCGTGTCAATTCATTGACATTTGTTCTAAACGCTCATAAGTATTTTAAAATTTGAAAACTTTTTACTCTTTTCTCTCTGTTAATTGTAGCAAGTTCTGAATATAGGACGAAATATTGAGGATGAAGAAAGATAGTTTTAATTATCCATCCAGAAGCAGTCCGTATATCCAAATTGCTCTTGTTTTTCATTAATACCGGGCGGCGCAAAAGTGTCATAATTTGAATTGATCGCCATTTTTGCAGTCGGCGCCAAATGTCACTGTGCTTCGATATTTATGATGTAGACATATAAAGAATTAGTGGTCAATAAGCCATGCAGCGATACACACCTCAAGAACGTGGAATTATTGTTACTTCTTATGTGACAAATTTTAAGTCTATTGTTTTAACGCAGTATGAATTTCGCCGTCGTTCTCCTAGTCGTCGTGTTCCATATGCTCGAATAATTAAACGTTGGTCCGAGCGCGTCATGCAAACTGGGTCCGTTAGAGATGTCGAACGAATATTTTCTGCCGCAAATTGCTACATTGCTTCTCGATCATTGTTGCTTTCAACAGGACGGAGGAACTGCTCGCACAACTCGGGCAACTATGGAGATTTCGAGACACCAATTTGCAGGTCGAGTGATCTCCCGTTTTGGAGATTTGAACTGGCCATCCATATCGCCAGATCTAACAGCATCAGACTATTTCCTTTGGCGCTTCTTAAAATCTCGCGTTTACCACAACGAACCACGAACCTTGCAAGCCTTGGAAGCTGACATTGAAGCAGAAATCGCTAATCTGGAGTCAGATGTTTTGCGAGCAAAAATTCAAGATGCCGTAAAACGGGCGCAATTATGCATCAACTCGGAAGGTGGCCATTTGAGCGGTATAATTTTTTCCAATTAATGTCATCAATTTTACACTTTCAAATAAACTTTTTATGAAAACAGAGCTCTTTTATTTTCATGTACAACAAAATGGCAGCCAATTCAAATTATGACATTACTTTTGCGCCACCTTGCACGATGAAATACGAGAAAAAAAAATTATTTTATTAATTATCTACCTTTATTTATCTCTTAGAAAAGTAGATTTAGTTCTAGAAATCCACTTTTCCAATTGAGGAATAATAATTCAAAGGAACTATCAAATATAAAAATAATTAATATAATTTAAACGATACACTGATATCTCACGTTCTACCAATGTAATTGATTTGAACATATAATAGAGAAAAACAAACTCATTTAGGCAACAGCAGAATAATATTTGAGGTTCTTATAAAAGTGGTTCATCAACGTTAGAGGATTAGGATTATTAGATATAAATTAATTAGAATTGATAAGTAATTCTTCTGAAAAGCACCATTGTGTTAAAAATGCAAATTATAAACACATTACTTCTCATTAAATAATAGAAAACTAATGAAACAATTAATAATTTAAATTTTGTTATATATTTTTTTATTATAACCGATCAGATTTTTCGTATAAAAAACAAAATAATTTGAAAACTAAGCATCTCATTAAAATTGTCTGTTTTCTGAAAAATAGCAGCTTCTTGGACTTTGCTAATTTCAAAGAGCTCTTTCTTTAAATAACTCTTGCTATATCTAACGGGCTTAAATAGGTTTTTAAGCAAGTACAAATAATAATAGTAAAAATTAAAAATAAAATTTTTCCCACTTGATGCCGATAAGCAACAGTAATATCTACAAATCCACAATTACTACTGCACACATAACTGCATTTTCTATGTAAAATATTCCACGCAATGTTAAATAATAGCTCGTTCTATTCTATTGGAAAAAATGTATATTTGCTATGTAAAGCAAATAAAGTGAAATATGAACTAATTCCACGATACTTGAATGTAATCAGAATAAATTATTCACTGTTATCTTGAAATTGTGTACGAGTGCGCTTGATTCTTAGTAAATGCCAAATTAAATTGACGTATTTATTTATTACCAGAGTTAATTTCCAAGTATTCGCGTGAGTCAAACGCCGGATTTTTTTCTTAAGCTTGTTATCAATGGAAACTAATTGGTTCCCTCTTTAGCACGTGCTAAATTCTTCAAAACTCGTTACCTTAGTAACCGCTCAATTGTTGCCACAACTTTATTTAAAACGGGTTCTTACACGATCTAGTACATAGTAAAAGGATATTATATAATATGCAACCTGTCCAGTCGTGTATAATGTGTTGCATATACTCCATTGGGTTTCAATTGCTTTCAAAAAACGAGATGTCAAATGTTAATAAAACATCGATTCTGTTATCGTCGTTTACAAACAAGCGAATAGAACGAATGCTTCGATCTATAGAGACATTCGGAAAAACGCACCTTTTGAAGGGAGTTGGAGGATAAAGCCAACAGCTGTCTTACTTCGTCATAGATCTCCCGCTGGCTGATCCGCGGTATGCAACAGGACCGGTGTACGCAGTGCAGGACCAGCAGAAGGATGATCACCGAACGAGCGACACAGTTCGCCGCCATTGTCTGACTGCTGTGTCGCTGTGCCGTTCGAAATCGATGAAAAACCGCTACTTAGCGGATGGCTGTGCGCAGGTACGTTACACTTCAGCAGGTACTACTCTTGTACGTATTATTTTACGATACAATGTCAACAAATCCGACCAATTGATAACTCTAATAAAACGCCAGCGTTACACGTGCACTATTTACGTTGCGTTCTATTAGTTCTCTTAGCCGCAGGTCGATCATTTAGTGGAGAAGGTGCTTTCCTTCGTCTAGAGTCAGGTGAAGGTCAGCGGTTGCCTGGTGATCTAACGCTGTTTGGACTACTTTCACATCGTCGAGAAATGGGGGAGAATTGGGAAAATGGAAGTTAATTGAAGCGGATTGCTTCTTTACTTTATTACATATTAGCAATAAATAATATATGTTGGTACTGACGTTTACTTAATATAAAGAACCTAGTTTCTTGTAAGCATTCTGAAATGGAAAGTTAGCCTTAGTTCGTTCCGTTTTTCCAAACAAGTTATGCTAGAAGCCATTTCGAAGTAATATGCGAAAAGCTGAGAGCTACAATGTTTCTTCTTGCCAGAAAATAGAAGGAAACTAGGTTACATTAGAGACGAGATAACATGCAATGCTAGAAATTAAAATAATAGACTGCTGCACCACTTCTTGAAAAATTTGATATTTTACAACGTACAATTTTCAAAAATTATGACTACTTATAGGATAAAATAATGTATAAGAAACGAAAATTTTGGTTGCTGTTTAAATTAAAAAATTTACTTTTTGTATGGTTTCAATTGCAATCTTTGTAAGAAAGCAACATCAAATAACCGGGTCGCTTCTCATCGAATTTTATCCAGTTTTAAGTAGGTTTAAATATATCGTTTTCTAAAGTGTTTGCTATGTTGCGCTATGATGCCTTCCTACTTTCCCGTATTTTCATTTCATAGTCTGAATAAGCGGTTGGCGTACAATAAATTCTCTGTGGATAAGAGTAGCGAAGACCCTTTTTGAACTATTATACCTTTTTTTTTAGGTACCATAGCAATATATGTGGAAAATGGGAGTTTACAGTAACGTATCATGTCATATGGATGGAGCGTGAAACGTTGATATACTGACACACACATAACGAACGGTTTCAATTTAGAAGCTTTTCTGAAAAGAAAAATCAATGAGGCTCAATCGCGGTCAAACAATAAAGAAGAAAGAATTGCTAAAAGCATTGTGCTGTAAAATTTTACCATAAATGTTGTTATAATTGTTTCATATACGTATTTTTTTTTATTTCTGATTAGTTTATATTCCTCGTAAATCGTTCTAAAGTAAAAGTTGTTGATGTTAATTCACAATTTTCGAACACGCTCACTTTATAGCCCTTATCCAGTGATCAATCGACAGCCTAAATTTCAACGAAGTTGTGTGAACGTATAAAAATTGGTTTTTCAGTTATCTGAAAGAGTCGTAATTTCATGATTAACTCCACCCCGGTATTTGTGCCGGTGAAATGCACAGACGAGGAAGCAAAATGAAAAGCTGCAAAACACAGGGTGCTTCAGAAGTCTGCTATGTTCCCAGAGCTAGACTATAAGCTCTTTTATCACTAGTTTACGATCCTTAATTTAGATATTTTCCAACTTCAGCTGGGGCTTCCAACGCAATCAATACCATCCATCAATACCTTCCATTTTTCCGGTTCTTCCAGCGAAAGCTCATCTACAGCCAAAACAACACGTCGTCGGACTAATAATTCCGTGGATTCTCTACAGCCCTTATAAGTAACGGGTTGTCAGATGACCTAGCTGTCTTCCACGTTCGCTTTGCTATCCTTTGAAGGTAGTTTTATAAGTGAAGATCTGAGTTGAACATTGCGTATAAACCATAATTATTCTAATTGTTTAATCCTATAAACTGTCGAGTTTCTTCAGGTAACTAGGAGCCACTGCAGATCAAACGAGGGCGCTGTTTACTGAACCTTTCCGGCCCAAATGTTGAAAATCGACAATTGATTTCTTCAATAGAGGGAGAAGACCTCGATGAAACGAATTTAGGTTTGGTCACTTGCTAGCCCGAACTCCTCGACCTGATCAAAACTTCTTTTTCACATATTTACTAGTCACTGGTAAAAAAGTCATTTATTCTTAATGTTAGTTTGATATTATTTTCAGCAAATTCTAAAGTGTTGCGTCTAAAGTGAATTTTTAATATCATCTTGGTTGTGGTTTCTTGTATTTAGATCTAATATATTCAGCTTCAAGGTGTACGAGTAATTTAAACGTAGGAAACGTCTTTAACGCAATTAACGATATTAATCCTCCGTTTACCCACTTCAATTATCATTTCACCAATTTGATCCTTAATTTTTATATAACAAACGCATTTAGTGTTTACTAAGTATCTTCTTTTACTCAATAGTAGCAATCAGAGTACTTTTTGTGAATTTTCGATAGTTTTGGAGCAGATGCCATCTATCATCTATCATCTTTTCTATAATTTCCCGAATTTTCAATACAAAATTGTTATTACAATGTCGATGAGTTGTCGCCACATACGATGTTATTTGCTGATTTCTTTTTAAATTAAACATATTTGTAACATTTTAATATTAAAATTATTAATTAATTAATAATTTTAATAATAACATTTTAATTAATAATATCAATAAGCAAGACATGCAAATAAGCAGACGTTCAATTTAGCATTTGAGGCTGTTATAATGAGTAAATTAAAAGTATTGAAAAAATTTTAGAATCACGTGGGCTATTTAGCACAATTTTGAAGACATTTTAATTGATCTTGAGGAAGAAACATTCTAGAATGATTTTTTTTATTTCTAGCTTGCACTAACAGCCAAATTAACCTTCGTGTGAGATATCTCCTCAATACATAAATCAATTCAATTGATTTTTCTTGGCATTAATAATTTAATAAAATTATTGGTTACAATTTTAAGATATCTCCATATTTTTGTTTGGAAATTTATATCTAAACTATTGTGAAGGGTACAGTATACATCGGAGATAGTAGAACAAGTAAATACTGTCACCACAATGGGAACAATCAGGTTCCTGTTGTTCTTGTTGTTGTCCATCATTAAGTTATTACGGAAGGGTATCTAAACAGAAAAACTTCGGTAATTTAATATTTATTGATTGAATCGATTAAGTTGGTCAGTATTTATTGACTAGTACGTAGTCCAGCTACGACACAATATCACAATAGACAGAGAGAGGCAGTTTTGATAAGAATAGTTATACAAAGAATTATTTGTAAAGGCAAAAGATGCGAAGAGAAGTGCGCCTTCTTTCTGCTTCAATCATGCCATTCTTCGCCGTTTACTAGGAGTCACCCAAACCAGGTTGCTTCCAAATGTAACCGGTGGCAGTCATAGAGCAGAAGGCGTTGTAGTACCTACCGGGAGCCCTGCAAAAGGACCAGGCGGGACACCGACACCTGAAGAGGCTTTGAAATTCTTCCTTGCATACTTCGTTCCACCAGCAAGTTCTCTGCAAGCAGATATGTTGTTAATGCATCTTTACACCATTAAATTATCCTATTTATTTATTATTTAAACCTGACGCAGCATTCTTTGATCCTTATGTCATAATTATTAAAGTTGTAAATCATTACAATACTCTACTTGCTATGTTGTGCATCCGAAACTATTTTTACGCCTTTAGCGTGTTATATTGTTAACATTTTGTTGAATACCAGCTTTCTTACAGTTTTATATAGTTTTGGCTTTTTCAAGAAGTAACTGTTGCTTATTGCTGTGATTCTTATGTATTAGACGGAGAAAAATGTTGGATACACCAATAACAATTACTTATATTTTTAAAACAATAATAAATTGTAGTAAGAATTCCAACATGTTTATCTAATCAAATAAAATATGTTGCTCTAATAAAGATATTGGGTTGGCTATGTTTTTTGTTGTATGAATTATATAGCCTGTCCACCTACTGGGTGAACGGAAGAGAATTTCTTTCCTGATTAATTTTTTCAGCAGTAAGAAATAATATAATGAGAACAAACTGAAAGTTTGTTTTGTGAAAATTTTCTCTAAACTGACATATTTATGAAAAATTTTCCTGAATGAATTTCTTAAGGCTATACGTGGCCATTACGCAAAATACTACTACGAAGATGTTAATGTTCAATGCAATACAATGAATCGCATTGCATTTGTATAAAGCAATACGGTATACACTTCGAATAATTGTCATATTATATACATACATATATGTTTATTTTGATAAATAAAATTTGAATCACCACCCTACGTAAGATATCGGCCGTTGGAAGATATTTATGAAAGTTGCCATGAATGGAAAGGAGGTATTTAAAGTCGCAATAATATACAGGATATTCCATTTAAAAGACAAAAAATGTTGTATCGTGGGCAACGAAAACTGTACACTCCATAGTTTTCATCTAGGAACTTGATGGACACGCCGTATAATCCTCTTCATGTGGTTTAAAACGTTTTAAACCATGCTTAATGCTTATAAAGTTTCAAAAGGAAAACATATTTTTCAGAACTTCATGGTTTCGCTTCTAAGTTACTTCATTACAGCATTTCTTTCAAGGCCAGACAGCGACAATTTTCAATACATTAATTAATTTATTTTCTATTTGTTTTTCAAATTATTCTAAATTTTCAGAGAAATTGGTGCCAATAGTTACGAAAATACTCCTCACAATGGACTACGTGCTCTATTCTAAGACAATATTTTTTAAGCAATTGAAAATTATCGAAGATAAATGTTTTAATTGAGATTAATGCTGATAATCACTAAGTAGCAGAGATTTGACCATCTCCGTGTAACAATAAAGCAAATGTGATGCAAATTAATTATTACCAAAATACATTTGTCTATTATTGTCCGAAGTAACTAAGGTCCTTCGTTGATGGATACATTTAATTTGGTAATTTAACAACATAGGTACCTAAACTTTGAGGGCAACAGAAGGGTTAATGCAGAAAAAAGGGTCAAATAGGAACTCAATTACTTTGAAATTTT
The DNA here is from genome assembly GCA_020654165.1 of Oryctes rhinoceros. Lineage (NCBI taxonomy): Eukaryota > Metazoa > Arthropoda > Insecta > Coleoptera > Scarabaeidae > Oryctes > Oryctes rhinoceros. Next base: position 703,844 of record JAIOKQ010000001.1, read on the forward strand.
TTGAAAGTTATTGAAATTATCCTGAAATCAAAATGAGCGAATTTTGAAGTAGTTCTGGCTTTTATAATTGCATGCTTCTTGTTAAGATTGCCTTAATTTTTGTCATATCTATCGTTCACCTACATGTCTGGTGAAATTGACAAACAGATGAGGTTTGCATTTTGCCTAAATTTGACCCTTCAAATAAATAAAACATCAGCTTCGCATAAGTACAACAAGCAATAGATGTTTTGTCTATCTCAGAGAACCAAGAAAAAAATTGAAAAAATGAAACAGCTTCGTAATAGATTTTTTATGTAACTTCAATACGAAATTTTTATAGAGGCTCTTCAGGATAGATTACAGGACTTGATGGTCCAAATTTTCAAAAATAAGCATTTTTACCTCCGTTAAATATCCACGAACAGATTGGTCCGAAAAACTTCTTCGCGAAATTCTCCCGCGAGTCTCGTCGAATGCAACCAAACAGACCAGGAAGACAAACAGGGACTTGTTCTATAAATTTACGAAAACATGGGCAAATTAGGAAGAAAAACGCTTTCGTCTAACTCTCACCTGATGCATTCTGTTTGTTCTGCGAGATAATTTCCTATGGGAAAAATGTATTGATTTCTATGCTACGGCTGATTCTAACGACATCTTCTGCAGTGAAGCAATTCTATTCTCATTGAACGCGGTGAAAGGTTCCTATATGCGGACGTATACTTCCTGGTTGAATACTTGTTATCTTTATGCTATCGACACCTTGTTTACAAGTTACTGCTATTTAACCTTGTACAATTTTATTATTTTTTTATCAGTTCTGTTCAGTGCCTTAAAGTGCGATGGGGCCGCTATTATATTTAATTGATTCATATTTTGGCTAATATTAGTTCGCTAAAAAAGCGGGAGTTATGTATATCGTCATGAGTAACGAGGACAAATTCAGAGTGAAACCATAGGCGTGACTAATAAATGGGCTGCCGCGTGCGAAACATTGTTAATATCTACAGATATACTATTGCGAACGCCGCTGTTATTACGTTAGATACAAAAAAAATGTTGAGACGGTTTTTGTAGATATATATAACGTTCTCAGTGTTACGTATAAAATATAAAATCTAGAGTGTAACGAGATGATAAAAAAAAACTTATCGTCTTAAACGTTTTCCGTGACTTGAAAATCAGAAGAAGCGCGATGAAATATTGTTAACATAAGGTACGTCTTCAAAATTATTTCTCGCAAACGCAGGGAGGGAAATATGTGCTTGTATCAAGAAAACGATCGCTCTACATCTAGAGATTTTAAATAATTTCATAAGTGGGCGCCGCTCGATAATTTTACATTGACGTATTTTTTAAAAAATGAAATAAACGAATCGTTGCGTAACAAACTAAACGGCAGATCAAACACAACCTTCATTGTACGCAAATAAAATGAGAAATTTTTCATCTCAAAATTCCTAAAGCTCCCAACATAAATTAAATAAAGGTCACATTCCCTATGCAGTACGGCATTGAAAGCCGTACTGAATAGGCATCCGGGCAGCATCAAAGCAAAAAGGTATCCTGGCATGGTACACGGACGGCTCAAGAATAGAAGGCGTTGGAACAAGTGCCGGCATTAGTGGGTCTAACTACCACCTGAAAATTCCTACAGATCTCCACGCCAACATATTTCAAATAGAGATCTCTGCCTTGAACTTGTGTCTTCACCTTCACTCAAGCAGTTCTCGAGTCTAAAGCAATATTAAAGTTTAGCAAGAGCTTTTACATGCTCTAACATATACAATATAACGGCATTTTGTTACAACAGATCTACCAAGGTCGCAGTGACTAAAGATATTGGAGCCAGAGCCCAATAATACTAATACCACCTAGAACACTTTCCAACCTAGATAAAGAATATCATATCGTTACACCATTTATAAAAAACAATTGTGGTTTCCTTCGTGCTCAGAGCAGATATTCATATAGCAGTAATATACACGTTTATGTTAACATGATTATTATCTCGTTCCTTAATACACTTCGTTAGGAAGTACGAAGGTTATTTATAGAGTTCTAGAAACTTTTATTAATATGTTGACATTTAGAAACATTTATATCGTTCAGAAGGTACCCCATGGAAAGCATTAAAGTGAGACAGTAAACATAACTGTATATGTTTTGCATACATCGTTGCATTCTTCCGTTCACCTATTATGCAAGCGAAAAAGGCATAAAAATGACGAAAGAAAAAAACAGTTTTATTAAACAGGATACCTAATCTACATTAGCTTGTTACTGCTTTTAAAGGTTTAAAAAAAGACCTGGATGAAGTGCATTAAACTGGAGTTTTCGAATTTTTTAATGTTACAACCTATAAACAATTAAGTGTTTTCTATTTATAACAATATATGTAGTTGACTGATGAGTAATTTTTAATTTATGTAATGCGAGTTAAATGTGAACAACAGGTTTTTTCCATAAATTAAGGATGATAAGGATCATATTTAGTAAGGGCCGTCTACAACAAAAACTGGAATTTTATTGTTTGTGTGGCTTCAATTGAAATTTTGTAAAGGTAGTGCTGCAGTAATTCTCGCAAATTATGTTTGTCGTGGTGTTCATATTTTATCACAGAAACCTTCAGATCAGCATCGAAACTGCTAAATATTTAAATGTTAAAGCCCTTTATAAACAAACATTACTTCCAATAATTTTTTTATACCCCTTCTAGCCTATAGCCCTTTTTTACAGAAACCTAATAAGCACGTGCGCTTACGGTAACTTACAACATCAAATAAGTGATTTTCTATCCTTAATAAAGTTTCAAGAGTCAACTAGCTACAGCTACTTGCTAGCGTCGTTGATAAGTACTCGCGGGATGTCGTTTATGTTTACACTAGAGCAGGAATTTTATCCGAACTATCAATATTCAAAATGTCGCGTATTGAAACTGTACCTGCAGCAGTTGTTACCTGAATGATCATAACATGATAGGAAACGGAGAGATGCCGATAATAAAGCAACGAAACGGTGGACAAGGAGATGCACCGAAGGAGGACGTAGCGCCCGCGAAACATTATCACGCGAAGAATTGAAATAATAACATCAGCATCATCAGCATAACTAATAATATCATCAATAAATGATGTTGGCATAATTAAACATAAGATAACAACAAGATACAAGAAGGTAGTCTTAGTGAAGGATTATTCACCACCTTTTCACTGGGTTTTTAATCTTCTTTATTCGGTATATAGTTTAAGGTTTCCTATTATCTTCTTTATTCCACGTTCGCTTTCAAACTTGCTACAAGAGTAAACAGCTTCGAAATCGTATAGTATACAGCATGCTTACGAACTAGCGCAAAATTAATAGAAAATAGCTTGCGTATGCGCTACTCTCAGGAATGACATATTGCAATAAATTTCCGAGTAACTCTAGCAAATTTTACTTAGAGGCGTTCATGAACCTTTACATGGCGCAGCTCAGCAATAAAGAGCGAAACGACATATGTACACTTGAAGAGCTTTCCATCTGGAAACATTTCTAAAGCGAAGAAGAAATTAATGATAGTCTCTGACTATGTAATGTCTAATGATGAATAACCGACTTCTTTTGCTGATATCCAGCTTATTCCAAAATTTTACTAAAAATGTTGCTGTAATTGTTGAATAGGTATGTAATAATAATAATAATGTACATATGTATATAAAACATATATTACGTATATCAAACATGGAATGACAAATGTTAGAATGCTAAAACACGATTATGCCGGGATTGGATAAAGCAAAAAATAACTTTGATAAATACCAAGATAACAGTTCCATATGACGTAACCATTCGACGTTTATATCAAAGAACATTTTATTATAAGTTGAAAATCCTATCTAAATCCTTATTTGCATTTAGGCCAGGTACTTTAAATTGAGAAATATTGTAAAAAAGATTACATTTTGTTTTGTGTGACTTTGTGTGACTATTATCCCAATAATAATATTAGCTAATATTATTTTTGGTTGCTGCTAGATGCAAGCCCAGAAAAAGTAGAAGCTCCAATAACTATATAAAGTTGTAGAAACCGCAGGGATAACGTAATTAATAAAGTTTATAAATATTCCCAACAAAGGCTTTGTGGTCTGAATTAATCATTATAACTAAGAATTTTTTTGAATGTTAGTCTTGAACCAGACATTTCTGGCTTCTGCTGATTAATAGCGACTGGTTATAATAAACAAATGGTTTGTTTCATTACGGTCCCCACTTTTGAATGAGAACATAAACGACGAAAGAAAAAAATCGGTCTATTGATTTTCAAAATTTACACTATTAAGGTTACTTTTAACTTATAACTTTCGTGTGTGTTCAAATAATTCTCGAAGCATCTTTCTTCCACTTTGAAGGTTGCCTCCAAAAACTTGATCTTGGAAGGTTCAACAGCTTGTTGAGATGATGAAAGTCGCAGTTCACACATTGTTTGTTTGATATTCGAGGTCGTTAGGTGATGAATAGAGAGGACAAAAGCGAGTGAACTCATACTTGGTTTGCAGCGACCAGACAGACTCGTGTTTTGTCGACTCCCGGAGAAACCGGTAGGCAACACGAACCCTTTCTTATGAGACGAATCGACACGAATCTGTCTAGTCGCAAGTAGTCGCTGCAAAAAGGTAGGATTTCATTCGCTTTTGTCCTCTCTAATGATGCATTAGATTAGTACGGGTAATAAGACATTAATTCGATCTTGGCATTGTCATGAAGAATAATGATATGAACTTTTTCTAGATTTCATCGATGCCTTCTGGCAAACAAATTGTCGTATATCATTCAGCATTAGCTGTTCTTCAATCGTCCAAAGCAACACTTGTTACAAGCCTAGTGCAACGTAAGAGCAAACCGTTGATTCTTGCATAGTTTCCGGCTCGTACGAATATGAGGACTTCCTTACAACCGCCTTTCTTTTTAGATCAAATTATGTGAACGCCATCGGGAACAGACACTTTTCACACCTAAATGCTCATGTAAATTCGAATGTGCTACAATTTTCGGTGTTGTTAAGGATATATCTCTATTCCACGCTAAGTCTACGGATCCTCTTCGATGATGATGCACACAACCGATGGTTTGTTAAACAACAACCGATTTTGGTCGATTTTCATGAGACTGTTCCACAAAGATAAAGTTCGAAAGAGGAGAAGGAATTATTATTTGTAGGTATAGAAAAAAATGTCATGCTTTAAATACACATTTTTGATATACAGAATGTATCAAAAATAACATAATTTATTAGGTACTCCGAATTCGTTTGTTTTTAGTTCTTTCAAAATCATAAATATATCGCAAATATTAAGCTCTTCCTCGGAATATTCATTATACGGTAAAATTAATACCTTCCTTATTGAATTAGTTAGTCTTATTTAAAAAAGGAACTAGCGGCGGACCGTTTCACATGTTTTTAATCCTTGTGGATGCGTGAAGGTAGGATGGATCTCATGACATTTGGGCTACAATGAGACCCATTACGCATCCTCTCTAGATTGATCGTGAGCCGATTGGACGATTGTGCAGCATATTTAAGATATTTATTTCAAAGATTAAGAAGTTCCAGTAGCAGATTCGACGTTTTTAGTTGATTTAGTATCGGCGCTACATGCGTGCTATTGGTTACCAGTTGATATCTGCTTTTTTCCTCTACGTATACTTTTACTCCAAAAGGATTTGAACACAACTGTCGCTGTTACCTGTTACATGATAATTCGTCGAAGCTAACATATGTAACCGTTTTCGTAGTTTTTTTTAAGACTAAAGAGCACAAGGTGGTACACATTTACACTAAAGTTGCGAAGAATCTCGCATTCTTTCGTACGAATGTGTACCACTCATATCCCAACGAAAAGTTCAAACATGTAACTATGTAACATATACAAGAGCACATCCACACTCAATATCAATCATTGCGTTTCTTTCTGACGTTGCGCTTCGCAAAAGGGTTAAATTTATTCTCGAAAAATTGCCTTGGAAAACTTGATAATAGCTTGTCACGCAATGTCATGGTCATGATGAAGTCGACGTATTTCCTGCACAACCTCGGCATGTACCGCCATAATTCCGCAACTGCGAAGCGCAATCTGATGTATGAAACGCTTGCTTTACGTTGTTTGTGAATGAAATCGATTTGCTCGGCACCATGAAAGCGTCCGCACACTTGGGTAAACTCGAAACAATTACATGCATGCAAGTTATGAATTTTATAACGTGCGATGTAATGAATAATAGAGTAATTAAATTTCTGTTCGCTTAAACGAAACATAAAATGCAAAACAGATAAAGAAAACAAGGAATTCGAATTAATTTTTTCATTGTATAATTTTATACAAATATGAAAGCCAATAATAGTAGCAAATAGAACCTGACAAACTATAAAAAGGAGAAACATGGAAGTTTCCTCCCGGATCATCCAAGGTATTTTGATGTATTTGTCTCTTTCGATTATAGTAGCACCAAAATGTATTTAATGGGAATGCAAAATTTTGTATATTGCAGTATTTTTGTATTCTACATGTTAATTTTAAGCCATGTGAGTTTGGGAGATTGTGAGTATTTGCACGCAAGAGCTTCCAAACTTTCAGATCAAAATTAAAGTCTGCTATGACGAGCTTGATGGGGTATAATGTAACACAAGCAATCAGTACAACGTCTAGGAATATTCCAAATAGGTACCAACACCTTGATTTAAATACCAACCTACTGAGAGAAAGAAATCGACTCATTCAACAGACCATAGAGTGTTGCCTATTTACGTGTTCATTCATTGTATATCTAGATTGCTCTTTTTTAAGTTGCATACAAGATGGCATCGTTTATAGTTGTGGCATGTTTCAATTATATAATTACAAAGTAAATTTATTCTTTTTTCCCCAAGAACATTATAAAATGCGATGGTTCAGACGATTAGCATTTGTGAGTATTAGAATTAACATTAATGCATGTTAACATCTACATACATTTCTGAGAAAATTTAACATCCACCAGAAAAGCTTTTAACAATTTTTATACAAGCGAAACTTTCCTAAAATTTTGGGTGGAATAATAATACAGAAGTTCTCCAAATTCAAGTGGGTCATTTTTAAAAATATGAAATAAGTTACAACCTTATTGGTCAGCATTATTGGCTCAAAGATATTGTCCTGCTTTGTCCATATACGAAACACAAATGAGTACAGCGTTATTTATATATTTACATCGTAATTATTGATATTCTTTATACTTCTCACCCATATTAACATCAAATCACCATATTTCGGATTTATTTATTTAAGCAGTTATATTTGCTGAGAATTAACCATTAACACTCTAAAAGTTTTCGTCCAAATTTTAGGAGATGTACAAATTCTCCAAGCGTATTTAACTTTAACAAATATTAGATAATTAGGTAGAAGTAGAGCAAACACAATGGCTAATATAACACTACAATAACTAACCTTACTTAGCATTAGCTTTTGCTTATAGCGCTGCTAGATACAAATAATATTCAACCAGAGCGCTGCAGTATAAACAGTCTAAATTACGTTGTAACTCCAATGGCTTCTGTTTTTAATCAATTGCAGAGCGAATTAAAGTTAAAGGAGAGCATATTGAGATTTACTGCAATCTATGATCAGAATTGTTTTTGTATTATTTCTTTATCAATATGAATGGTTAAAAATAAATCTAGATCAAGCACGAGCAAAGCAGTAGTAATCATTAGTTCATTTCTACGACTAGTAATAAAGACAAAAAAAATCATTTTTGCTAATAATTCTCAACTAGTTGTTCCATTTATACTTGAGATGTAAGTAATAGATGTAGTATTTCACTTATATATTGTTTTTACCTAAGTTCGTCTTGTTCATTTCTATTTAAATAGGGGATCCGTATAGGATATTTCCCAATTAACATTTAATTAAAGATACACAAGGGAAATTCATTATTTAACACTCCAAAATCAATTACGTTTGTGTGACTATTCTAACAATGACGCAACGAAGTTAATAACATTTCGGATAGAGGGTGTAATTATAATGTAATTTGCTTAGCAGACCTTGGCCCTCAGTCTCAAAGCATTGTGTTCCGAATTATTCTCCATAGAGACAGATGAACAACAAAAGCCTACGCTTTGCTTGTGCTTGCTAATGTAAGAATATTATTTCTTCTATTTTTTACGCAAATATAACCTCTGTTATACTTCACAGGATGGGAATATAAATTAAAAATCAAAAGATTTCAACGCATATTTTATTTATTATAAAAATATCATCACAGAAAGTTTATCTTTTATCTTTATAAATATAATACCCATATATTTATTTATTTATGTATGTACATCATGCTTTAACATATAACCATACTTAGCAACCCTATTTATTAATATCACACATTGTTCTTTTTGCAAAATGGTCGCAGTATGCGGAGGTTGGCTTAACGAAACGAGCATATTTGTAATTAAAAATAAATATGAGAAGTAGCTTGCTAAAATCTTACGTTGTAAAACATTCTGGAAAATGTATCTTTTCGGAAGATATCAGATGACGTGTTCACTTCAAATAATTTTCCTTGAATTATTTTCAAGGCAGTCTAAATAATGTGCGCGGTACATGGTAAATAAGCATTGAATTTGGCTGATACGTAGTCACGATGAAAAAATCAATGTTAGAACAAATATAGATGTGGTTCGCTGCATTAATCTTCTCCTCGGAAACGTTTAATATAATTACAGTAGGTAATGCAGTAGGTACAATAAGTAATAGACCAAATCGCATACTTTGCATTTATTTTGGGTTTAGAAAAGGCGCGTAGAAAAAGGCAACATTTGCATTGGGAATATACTGAAATAGAGTATTTAGCCAAAAAGGTCTTTCGTACAGTACATTTTTATTAATTAAATAGACAAAGGTGCATCAATTTTCAGTTATTTTTTTTATGTTGATCACAAGTCAATGTATACATAGCATTACTAGTAATTTGCAATGGTAACGTGGTGCGGAGTTACCTGATTAGCTTTTTTATAAGAATTAATTATTTGAAGGAGGTTGTACAGACTGCCCCAGCATTATGAGTAGGTGAACAACTATGGTGGTAAATAATACCTTTGCACGAAATAATGGTTCTTCATCAAGTAAGAGCGGTTGGAGATAACTATTAGCGTTAACTTTTAAGACATAACTTATAAAGCTTTAACGAGGGCGACAAGAAATTGACTAAAATAGTACCAAGAAAGACTGGTAGGACAATATTTTGAGAATTTACCTTTCCCTACGCAGCAACAGTTAATTTAGTTTACTCGTAATAATAATAATAATAATAATAATAATAGTAATAATAATCGCTTTTATTTCTTTCATAACATTTGGAACAACTATTCATATCAGAATACAAAAGAATAATAGTAAATAATAATAGTAATAGTAAATAGCAATATGAAAGCGAGTAAATAAAAACAAGTACATAAAAAAAGAATCTGATTCACGTCTAATGTCTAAGCAAATACTGTCTGCAGTGATATCTGAAGAATCGGGATCACTGATTCCTTGATAAAGAAAATATCTTTCGAAAGGGGCCGTGCTGTCAGCCGTTGAAGTCAGCAAACCTTTACGGCGAATGTCTAATTATTGATTATCCCCATTAAGCCAATTAACCTTAGATAACTTGTAACAGATGTGATCGTACTTATACCATAATTAATCAGTCTGGCACAAGCACTTTGCGTGAATTAATGACCTCTCTTTAACGTTCAATGAGATTCGCAGAGGACCGTTTTTTGTTTGGATCGGGAGCAAACATCGATGCGGATAGATTAGTTTTAAACTGGCATAGGCTACTTACTCTAACCCTAATACTTTTAGCTTCAAAAGAAATGGGCAAGGTAGTGTCATAATAAGTAATTTCGCTTGATTCATAATTAACGAATATCGGGTAGAAATTACTGCAATATCAGCAATATCCGCTATACAATAAGCAATGTGACGCTCTTCAGATTTAGTTGAATTGAATACAATTGAATATGCAATTGAAGCCAGGGCGTATAGAAAACAACAAAGACAAAATGACATAATACAGAGTGTTAAATACCCTATTATTATAAAGCAAGGCTATAAAACTATGCGTTTATTAATGCTAAATATTCGATGCTATTCTGCGTCAGATCAGAAGCATTTTAGCGATTACCGTTAGATTTTTTTAAAATAATACGGTGTGCCGATCTCGTAAGTCCTTCCCAACATATGTTATTGTTCCGTGTCCATAACAAAAAGCAACGACATCTATCTCAAGCGTTAAAACTTAAAAAGAATAATTGAAGGAAAAGGGATAAAATGAGAAATCGTTACGATGCGATTTTCATCATTTACGAAGAATCTCCTATCCTATCCTACTTTACCGAGCTGTGCCGAGCTTCAGGAGTGAAATTAAAGTACTAAGTTTATTGTTTACGTAAAGCTATGGTCGTCGTGTCAGTTGATTCGACTATTAAAGTTATTTTGAATAATTCATCCCTAAACCTCAGATTTATTTTAATTATGCATTTTTAAAATTCTTAAACGTCATTAGTGTATTTCCAAAAGAAAGCTATTGCACGACCCTCAATAACTTAGCACTACTTCACACAACATTGATTAATTTTGATTGTCTTTAATGGATAAGAACGACGACGTTTAACTACATACTCAAGTTTCACTTTGATATAGGAAAATCAGTCGAGGTCAGCTTTAACTACAACGTTAACAAATCTATAATAGGCATCTGTAAAATTTAATAATACGATTGCACAGCTAAGGAAAAAAGCAATCTCTTAAAAGTTTTGCTGGGACAAGTACAATACCAACTATTGGGCGGATATCTTTAAGTTTCGTAACCTTAACCGTTTGGAGTCGGAGTAATCACGATAATTTTCCGTAAGTGTGAGAATACACTGAATAACAAATAGGTGTTTAATATGCGTGCGGGGCAAGGTATGGACAACACAGGCTTCACATAGTAACGCTGAGAGAAACATATTCAACATCCAATTGCATTACTCCCAGTTTCAGCTATCGAACCTAATCTATCAAGAATAGAGCAGATAGAACCCGAGATAATAATTCGTAATAACATTGTGTTCACAATGGTAACAAAAAAATATTTTCATTAAATGTAATTTATGTATAAGAACGTATGAAATCTTATCGAATAATATATGAATGATTTAACTGCGACATCGTATGCAAATTTCTAGTAACATTTGAGACAAGTTCTATTTATGCTGTTTTTAATTTATTCTTAAATAACTCCATTTCAACAATAATACCGTGGGATTGACTAATATAGCAAGAGAAAAGCAGAGTGAAAGAAAGAGGGAGTAATAGCGGATGTAATGATGTATAAGACGTAAGATGTAAGACGAAAGATGTAAGGCAATATAGTAAAAAATGTAAAGAGACGTACAGTGTATAAAAGACGTAAAAAGCAAGACGAATGATAGAAGACGAAAGGACTTGTGTTTTTTTTCTATTTTATAGTTTACTTTGTGTTTTGTATCTTAATATTCTATACATCAATAATAGATTCTACCAATTTTGGAGGCTGAACCGCGACTGATAAGGAAAGGTAGGCAAATGTCTCACCGATGTGTCTCACCGATTTAAATGAAACTTGGTGGGTTTATAGACCAATCTAGTGTAAGATCAACGGCAACTATCTTAGCGGCTCAATAATCCGTTATAGGGGTGTCGGCTACCCTAACCACAAGACTACCCATCGCTGTTTCATTTAATAACTCAGAAACTATGAGATTTTATCTGTTTTGTATGCTCTAAAAGATGGTGTAACTGTTTTCCCAATATCAAGTATTTGTTTACGAAAACAACCCCTCACTCCCTCATTTTACTATACATTTCAGAATTGTTTATTACTGCACGAATACAGAGGCTATGTAGATATAACATACTTACGTATGTATGTTACATCAATAACGAGATTTTGTTATTTCTAATATCATTTAGGATATTGAATAGACATTGACAGGTGCTTGGAGCTCAAGTCTATAGCTTCATTGTTCTGTACATAATCGGTATCCGTGATAATAATAATAATAGTAATAATGGTAGGTGGTAGAATGTGGTGTACATTTTATAAAATGATAGCTTATAAAAGACCACGCCACATAAGTACTACAATAATGGTAATCTGCGTAGAAATGTTGAAAGCAAAGGAACTGCTTGCACCATGCACAACGAATAATCGGAGGCTTTCCATAAATGCTGCATTTTGGTGTACTCTGTGTATCCTTCGGGAAGCAGAAACCTCAGGATTTTCAAAAGTTGGTGGGCGTTCGGTGATGTAACCACTTTTATATCGTACGTATTTAAATACATCGAAGAACCTTGGTGATGACAACTGATTACGAGTTAAAGATTGTAACTGAATAATATTGTTCCTTTAGTATAAAATTATATCGTGATCCATAAGTAACACTTCATCCGAAAATGTTCTCGCAAAATTTTTCCATATTCTAAGGTCGTAAACGTCTAAAGGTTATACCATTAAAGTTGTTCTTTGGAATTGTATAAATATTCACTGTTTTGCTTGATGGTACTAAATTTTACGAGAAAATTTTAACATTATAATATAAGACTCATATCTCATATATATACATATATATGAGATATTAGTATATCTCATATATCTATCTAGCTAAAGTATATGTACAGAGCAATGCAGAAACAATAGAGCTCCAAGCATCTGTTAATCTCAATATTCTAAATGATATTAGAAATAAGAAAAATTATTAAATAAAAGTTATGTAGAATATATATATAATGTATATGTAATAAACAATTCTGAAATGTATAGAAAAATGAGGGAATGGGGGGTTGTTTTTGAAAACAAATACTTGATTGCCTACCTTTCCTTGTGAGTGCAGATACAAAAATAAAGACGATGGACGATAAACAGTAGTAAGTACATAACAGCACTTGCTTTGCATTTTGTATCTTATTATTCAAATACATGAATAATAAACCCTACAAAACTGTTTAATATATTAATTTTATAAAAAAAGTTTTGTGTAAATTTTTTAAAGAAATCACAACTGAAAGCTGTAGCTTCCTATTCGCTCTATGAGACATAATTTAAGAATTAAAATTATCCGTTTTTCCAAACGAAATTAGCGTCATCTCCGAAGACAAAAGAAAATTGTGATCACTTAACTAGTTATATATCCATTTTAACAAACTACTTTAATATCAATAGTGTTCCTTTTTAATATAAACGTTACAATTATATACAATATATGATAATTCTTGCGAAAATACAATACGTACATATTAACAATCTACATCTATACACAGAACAAATGCACATTATTAATAAAAGAAACATACAATGTTTCCCTGGAGGAAAACGTTTTTGACAAAGCCGTCACCTGTTAGTAATTTTGGCTGCCAGCGAAATTGGGGTATTAATTATTTAAGAGGACATGCGATGGTACGTACAATCGATTGGATCAGTTTCTACCCATTCAAATTAAACTGATGGATTTCGACGATACAATGCAAAATCGACGAACATTAATTATCTCATACAACTGACGACGCATTAATAGGGTTTCGTAGCCAATTAGTCGCCAACATCAACGTATGTACAAAAGCAGAACGTTTGACATGATGTTTTGCAAATTCGATATCCGACATCATTTTATTTGCAATTAGAAGCTGAATTACAGATGTAGATGTCACGATGTTTGTGTTTGTGTTTGCGAAATGATGGTAGTTAGTCTAATGCGATTTGATATCTCGAAAATATCAAGTATTTCACAAAAGAGCCCGTTGCGTTATTAAACACCGTGAGTTTCGTTCTTCGTTCTTCGTTCTTGTTATTAATCTCCACCAATTGTTCCTATTTTTAATTGTTGATATTTCTATTCTTTATTGAATTTCATTGGAATTTATGAATTATGGTAAGTTCGTTAAAATTTTGTCAGATAGATAGTATCGTTTCATAATTTGCTGTTGCTTTTTAGCATGATTTTAGGACGAACCATACAAAATAAAAGGATCAACTACAGCATTTGGTACCGAAATCCTACGACAATTATCACTTCACCTCTCTTGGCTAAGCTACAAATTGTCCAACAATTCGAATCTTATCTGATGCGATTAGACGTTGTCTAGTAACGAGCTCTTTAAATAAACTTGATATCACAATTGGGCGCTGAATGATAATATCGATATCGTCAGTATCACTCAGTGTCCTGTCATTTGTTACATTTGAGAAAATTGGAAAGAAAGCAATGTGTGTAGCGAAGGGAGAACCGTTGTTATTGATGAATTGTGGATAAATGCTAGACATTTTGTAACAAAAGCCTGGATTCGCAGCACAGTAAGTACGTCCAGACAAACATTTTTCTAAGATTTGAGTACTGATTTAACATCACCAAAAGGTCTTGGGCCAACTTCATGCTTTAATTCATGCTGGAAACGAAAAAGGCTGTATATATTCTATTCATACGTAAAACGAAAAGCTATATTATTTTTCAACTTTCTTGTACGCCATAAAGAATACAAATAAATTCACACAATTAACATTACAAAATGTTAATCGCTGCTCAGAGCAACAATATAGGAAAAATTAAGTACCTAAATAGATTTGGCAACGTAGGGTACGATGTCCATAAGACCAATACTTCCTTTAAAAGGTGAACTGGACTGTAGTGATCACTTTGTATAGAATTACCTACACCCATAGGCCACTGTTTTCAAAATATTTACGAAAAATGGCTTTTACAAGGTTATGCAGAAATAATTATAATTTACATCATATTTGATTATTTACTTTCAGCTTTGGGTATTAACTCATAAAGTTAGGAACGTTTTTGGTTGAAATAAAAGATCTTTACTACAGTCAAGGAAGGGCTGCAGTAAAGACGCAGTTTAACATTTTCGCAGTTTAATATTTTTATTTGTTTTGTCTTTTTTTTTTGTTAAAAATAAAACAAGTAAGCAATCATTGAATTTAAGAAACACTTTTGGGACAAGTTCAAGTAACATTTAAACAGCTTTTTACATATGTACACAAACTATCATTTGTGCGGAGATCTATAGTATTCTTATATAAAATACATAAACAGCTGTCTTAGGAAACTTTTACCAAATGGAAAACTTAAATTATCGATTTTACTATAAAGTTAACCAAACGAAACGGGTGTCTTATAGGCTCTCAGGAAAACCGGCAGGTAACACGAACCCCTTCTTATGAGACGAAAAGATCTGAATGAATCTAGTTACCAGAAGTTGTTTTTTCCTATGTTGCCGATCCCTGCCGATTTTGTGCGGGTAACGCTCTTCTTAAGGTTATCGCAGACTATAAAAATTTTAAGAAGAATTATTGTTTTTTTCAAAGAGTTACTGAAAGAAGTCAATTTGACTGATTCATTCAAGTTGCAGCACCCTTATCTAAGAGCAGTAAATTTATGTATCGTTATTTACCATTGAATCTCTCATCCTTTCTACTTCATGAAAAGTTAGATTTTCAGGTTTTTTTTAGCCAACCTGTATATTCAGGATGAAATGTTAAAAGTGTAAAAATAATTTATCGTGAAGCATAGTAACATAGATATTTTCTTTCTATTTAATAGAACTTCCCAAGACATGCTGTCTATTGCAGCCATCATGACATTTTATTAGTAAATACTAATGAGAACTGCTTATGCTTATACGCCTAGATATATCGATCTATTCATGTACGTTATGTGTCATATGAAAGTTAATTTCAGCTCTGTAAGAGTTAACGAAGAAGGAGTATCGAATCGTTTATAAGTTTTCGGTTAACTTTTACGTCTTTTCTTCTATTTCTAAACGCGTTTAAGATAGGACGGGCTGTAAGAAGTACTGAGAAATTCCTTAATGCTTTAATCAATTTACAAACATGGAATTTGAACGAAAAGCAGTTGTGAACTACACTGATTTGATGTACCTACCATTTATTAAAAATATAACAATCATAATAGCTCAGCTCTTACACATAAGGTCAGTTTCATCTAAATCTCACAGGATCAAATAGCTTCTAGCGCAACACTAAAACTATTTGAGTTTTCATGACAGCTTTCACAAGAACGTATTTTACACGTAGAATAGTATCTCTGCTTCGTATATCATTTTTAAGAACTTTCCCCTGGATAAGCTGCGTAAGCAGATGTATTCAAAAATTATTTCGTGATTGATTTACATCAACGTGATAATGTAATTTTTGTTTTTTATTACTTTTACCTTTAGAATCACCCACCCATCAAGGAATCTCTATCTGGAAATAGAGAAACCATCATCTTTGGACAAGCACAAGGCAAGCTTTACAGTTTGATTCAAGTTGTTTCAACTTCTTTACATGCAACATCTGATATATTCTCCAGAACCTAACAGAATCTAGAATTTTTACTTACACCCAAAACACGTCCTAAGTTTTGCGTTTAGAAACATAGAGCGCTGCGGCAATATACTGTAATCCTTTGTTTCACTCAAAGAAATTTCTTACTTGATAATGTTTTCACAATATTGCGAAGGTACTATCATTATTAGCATGAATGCAATGGGTGAAATGCCTAACTAAGAGTGACCTATCAGTTGGTTTAATTCATTTGCTTAAGATATTCATTAAAACAACCATTTTCCTACATACATTATCTGGCAAGTATTACATGTGTTGATTAAAGCTCAATATAAATCAAATAGGTGTATTTAAAGCAAGTATAAAGAAATGTAATAAGAACATAGACAAAGTCATATGTTATATATTTATGAAAAAAGCCATCTGGAAGTATTTCTCGCACATTACTCAAAACATTATCCCGGAAATGTTAGTAATTCTTTAACATTAAAGTTTAAATTAGGTAAAATGATATTTACTATTTTTAACGAATATTTCAAGAACAACTAAAAAAAAAAGTTTCTTCCTAGCTGCATATTTAATTTGATAAAGAACGACTCATCCTAGCGAACACATTCTGGAGAAATATACAGGAGTATTTATTTAAAGAAATTTAAATAACATGAATCAAACATGATGGCAATTTCGATGGCCGTTTTGTAAATGCTAACTGATTTAAAAATTGCTTTGATGTTCACATTGCGAGAAACGTAAAAGGAAAATACTCAACCGAATAAAATTGGAAGCACGCTTCTAGCGTACAAGGCATTTAGGACACCGAACGTTAAAGAATCAATAGCAAGAACTTAAAATTATGTCAATTATCTTCAAAACTAAACGGAACGAATAGAATAATGATATACATATACTTGAATATATGTTGTTGTAGACTTTCGCGGTCTTTGTTTTCTTTTAAAAAATATTGGTTTCCGGGTTGTAATTACATGAGGATGCCGACGTTTCGCTCTCAATTGTATAGAGCTTCTCCTAAGCTAATGCATGTCCCATCGTTGCTGTACGAAGAATTCTTCGTATAGCAGCCCAGAAGAAGCTTCTTGCAGTTGAGAGCGAAACGTCGGTATTCTCGTTCTGTTTCAACCCGAAAACCCAAATTCTTTGAAAGTATACTTCAATATAATTCGACGTTATGCGGTATGAATATGTTTCATTTGAAAACTTTTACAAGAAATAACACGCGCGAGGTGGACACGCTGTACATCCCTTGTACAATTGTTTCGCATTTCAAATACAATTAATCTTCCTTGTAAGTTAGTTCCATCAATTGATTAAGCAACGGTACTCTGTTTGTTAACGATATTAAGCTGTCCCGTTGAGAGTTAGGTTTTGCTTGAAGTTATTTAAGATCCTGCACCTTTCTTACAAATGCAACGTCCCTAACAGATTCCTTCACAGCTTGACGGCAAACCTTTCGCCTTAATTTTTAAGGCAAGCAAGATACCAATTGTACTAATTTGTTACTGTGTAGATATTTTTCTTGTTGTAAAAACTTTGTTAGGTTATAGATATCCTTACTACAGCCCAGACCTGTGCTAAGAATAAGCAATAAATCTAGAAGCAGCATAAAAAATGATATCCATCAACTTTCACAACAGGTTAATTCAAAATCAATACATTTCAACGTTAGCGGCCAGCATTACTATAAATACTATCGAATACCTAATGTACAATCAGACTTCTTTACACTAATTTTACGACATCGCAACTATATCGAATCGATGGGACCTATCTATTACATTACCATATAACATTTCCTTTTCCCTCTTTAGTTATTTATTGATCACGTTTATTTCTAATAAAAGACATATGGCACGGATTCCATAAAGGTCGATTTTAAATAGAGCCATAAAACTAAAATACGAGGCTCAAAAAATTACGTGTAAGGAGAAACACCCCGACCTTTAGTTGATATTTAGAAATAGAAATCGGACATTAAACCTTAGTCTCTTAACTGTCACTCTTATGGATAAAAATATAGATCTTTTAAAGATTAACAATAATAGATAATCATTACAATCTTAAGAAAAATACTTTTATTTATTGCTATATCTTTTTATACTTGGTTATCGAATATATTTATTTGCCCAGTTCAACGTATTCTAAAATGGCCATCAGCGTAAATCCGGCTAATATGAAACAGGCACGCGTTAAAATTATCACCCTCCTCGCCTTTTCGCGATTAAGAACTTCGAAAAAGGTTATGTATAATATCGTACCAGCCGACAAGCCCTCTAGGAGCACTACAGCTAGGGACTTAGCTGTCGTGTTCATATCAGCGTACAAAGTAATTAACAATCCCAACAGCACACCGAAAGGACTTGTAACTGATAAGATGACAATGTTAAAAACTATAACGGACGTTTTCGTTCTTGCTATTAGAAGCTCTAAACCTATACAGAAGAGAATTGTGGCAGAATGTATGGATATGGCGGTAAATAAATACCAAATATTTGAAATGGATAGTTGCAAGCCTATAGCTAATCCTTCAAAGAAGGCGTGCAAAGATAACGCAACTATAACTAGACAGCACCTTAAGATTTGTTGCTGGTCCTTCTCCTGTCTCTCCATTAATTTTTCCAATTCTTTGACTTGCTCCACTTCTTCTAAGTTGGCTATTTCCTCAATATCATCGTCTGTGAAAGCGGTACTTTTTCTAGACGAAGTGTTCAGATCGAAGTCGTCCTCTATGTAATCCGCTCTTTCTTCATCCTCTTCCTTCTTCCGTTGAAGGTTTTTGCGATTCTCTTTCTCAACGTCCAAATTATTTTCAGGCGAGTTGATTATGAAGACTCCGTTGCTAGTTTCTTTACCATTCTCTTGCGGGTGAACTTTATTTTCCTTCGGTGTTATGGGCTTCGGACTCTTACACTGGCTGTGACAATTATTTCTGAAAGACTTTCTAGTCTCTCTTCCCATTTTCGTAATCAACCAGTGCGAGATTTCTTCGATGAAGTAGATGAAGAAGAATCCGACTGAAACTATGACCTGGGAAAACGGGTAAGTAGCATCCAAGTCCGTGTTTTTGATTAGGTGCTCCACCGATTTGTTCACGTCGGGCATCATATGCAGGAAACATGTAGCGAAAAGCACTCCACCGCCGAACGATTGGAATAGCGCTAAATAACAATTCACCTGCTTGTGTCTCTTTTCGTTGATGAAAGGGGCACCTTCGTCTTCCTTCTCCCATAGCTTTAAGCACTTGTAGATCTTGAACGGAAGCAATCCGAAGAACAAACGTAAAAGAGCGAAAACCACGGCCACTATCACTTTCGTACTGATTATATCCATCGTTGCTGTTCAATCACGTTTTTGGTTATTCTATGCGCGCGTGCTTATTTCTAACTTTTACGCCGATGTGACCTCGTGCTTCTTCTACGGAACACGTGTATAATATAATGGGGGATGTGATGCGACTTATTCGCTGCGATACCGACGAATGTGTTCTTATGTAGTTTCGATTCGGATTTTCCGATGAGAAGCCATGCGCGAGATGTGTGCACGGGAATCCTATGAAAAAAACGCGCCGCTTTCGCGGAAAGCGTTTTTCCGAGTGTTTGTTCGTCCTCCAGGCGTCGCTTTCGAGTTCTCTCGAAACGCCGGCAACTCAATTTTCGCGCGATGTTTTGTTTACAGTCTAATATCGCGTTATGGACTTCGCCGATTAGCTTTTAAATGGATTGATTATCGACGGATATCCTCTAGTAGAAGATCAAAAAGTTGTTGAGAAAAGACAAAAGGAGCATTGCAGCAGTAATGCCTGTTTATTATCGATCACACCTTTTACAAGTATTATATTGTTTTTAAACAGAAGAATGGTTGTTGGGTGTTGTGGATCTAGAAGTAGTAAACATGTAGAGATCTCAAAAATTCCAAATACTTGGAAAGCTAAGCAAATAATAATCATGATAATAAAGGCGGGCTCACTTATTATTGAAGATAGAGGGTAGCTTTAAATTTGAGAAAGATACTAAATTTTGGGTTTGTTAGGAACCTGAAAAGGAAATGGACCTGTGACAAATGACGTTCGGGATTTCTTGAAAAAAAAAAAGAAGAAAGCTCATTTCCTTTTTTTTTACCTCTAGCATCTTTGTTTGACTTTGCAAAGAAAAGCTAAAGCATGTTACCGATGCAATTTTTCGATCTTCTATCTAATAGCATAATTCATTTCTTATTTCTTAGATTAGATTATGACACCATCAGAAAGGTTTCCTTCTCTAATTTCAACGACGTATAGCATGTCTATAGAAACCTGAGGTATTATACTTTGATTAACGAAGAAGACGCTGTAAAATTGAATAAGTTGGTCATGAAATTTCATTACAATTGTCGATCATTAGTATTATGAAAAAAATATTGTGCATCAAAGAAAAAGAAGGAGATGCGTTATATACACTTTATTCATCGAACCGAAATACAAGAAATTAGCGGATGATTTATAATTATATCCATAACGATAATAGCTATATCGTAGATATTATTTCTCTAGATCTCGATAGAAACAACTTGGCCGAGAATAAATCATTCAACTAGTCGCATAATGTGTATGTTAAGAGGAACTTGAATATTTCCCAAATGGTGTGTTTTTACAAAGTTTATGTAAATATTGTGCCTTATTTGTGTTGCGACAATGAACGAAAACGTTAAATGTTCATCAATACGTAATTGCCCACGCTTATAAGAATTACGTTTACATTCTGCAGTCTACCTCGACGTTCTTCAATGTTTTATAGGACGTTAACTTATATATGATGAATATTATTTATAACATCTTCCTATAACATGCAAACCAAAAGACTTAAGTCAAGCATGTTGTACGGCAATTTCACTATTCCCAATACTGCGGTTTGAAAGCTAGTGACCTAAGTTATTCCTCGCGCATTGTGAGCCGGTGCACCGTCGTATTGGAATTACAAATGCTATAGTTGATTTAACAAATACAATTATCTAAAAAATTAAGTATCTCTCCCCATTTG
This sequence comes from Oryctes rhinoceros, assembly GCA_020654165.1. NCBI lineage: Eukaryota > Metazoa > Arthropoda > Insecta > Coleoptera > Scarabaeidae > Oryctes > Oryctes rhinoceros. The sequence continues at coordinate 725,233 of JAIOKQ010000001.1, forward strand.
CTGTTTCTTTATATGTCATTAGCCCTTTGAGGTGATTTCCTAGAATTCCAAGAGCCACTTATGGGATTCTAATCGAGAAGAATTCCAAAGAAGAAAAATTCAACGCAGAGATATTTATCACCGATACAAAATACTTATCATTCCATCCTTGTACATGCGGCGGTGTCGCAACATCCTGACGGCTACGCTTCTTGTGAGAATCTCCGCCAAACACAAAGAAAACTCGCGTACACCCTTCCGTCGTGTCTACAAATCAAGATGTTGCTCAAACTATTACAATACGCTCCTCATAAAGGTGAAATATGGAGGTGTAGTAAGAATAACATTTTTCTGCTCTTTTTCTCCTCTTTGTAAATAATTTTCTCATCTGCATAATTGACCGAAAATGTTGTCTTTTCTAAATACGGAAGGTAACGAGCGTGCCGCTTGTTCAAAATTCAACTGCTTTCTGCTTATAATCGGGATCCATATTACCATGTTCGGTTCATATGTTTCTTCATGTTCTTCCTTATCATGATATTCCAATCCATTGTCGGTTTCAAACACGAAGCAGGGTTCTCGAATGCTTGTATCAATTATTTTTTTTTATTGCATCATGTAACTCTATTTCACTCGCATCACTTGTAGTTAATCGCTTTTCATTGTAGTTACATGTATATAGCTATTAGCAAACGAATATTACTTGGATTAACGTGTAGAATGTTGGGCGCGTTCTATTACAAAATTCTGCGAATTAACAAAACTTCATACATACATATACCCCGTTTATAATGGCCCTGTTTACGAAGTGATTGATGTTATTTGTATTCGCTATGACACCATCAGAGATAATAGTGTACGAAACATTTATTTTTGAATAATTACGAGCGAAAATATACTGCTTTCCAGCTCAATTCCCACTCCGCAAAGTGATGGTGGTCATTCTGGTTAGTTTGATGGTCTCATTGAAGGTGTATTTAAAATATGCACAATTTCATTTTTTTTATTCGTACGCTCCTATATCGACAGTGAGCGGAGCCTGTCCTTGATTATCTGAACGTCGCGGTCACTGTTAATCAACGATGAGTTGTTATAGATGACGAGCTTTCATATGTCTGCGAAAGGGTAACTTCGATTTCTATTGACATTTTTAGGATATTTAAGGATCTCCATGAATTCTTCAATTTTCCTAATAGGGGGAAGCAGTTCATTACAAACTAATGAAGTAATAGTGAATAATATCTGAAAAAAGTTAAAAATGACAAACGTATTACGTAAAAAATAAATCTATTTTACAAAACCATTCGCTTCGCCTTGTTATGAATGTATTCTCCGTTTCAAAGGAAATGAACCCCGAAGGAGTAGACGCAGAAGTTTGAAATTATGTAGAATGAGTTAGTGCATGGAGACAAACAAAGGATTAAATTTTGACGACCGTCTGTTACTGCTGATAGAAATTATCTGTCTGTTAGGACCTGAAATTGCGTATTGTTGAATAGTATTTTTCGGAGTAGTTCGCCGTTTGTTTGTGATTGTTTGTGATTGATTGATTGATTTAGTAATGCTATTGCATTACTAAAGTTAGTGTCTCAAAGATGTCACGAGTTCGAAGACGTGCAAATCTTCACCATCTTAAGCCCTTTGAAAGAGGACGAATTATCGGGATGCATGAGGCTGGTTTAAGTTTTTGGGAAGTTAGAAGACGCATGGGCCGACCTCACGCCACTATCAGACGGACTTGGATGGGTTGGCAGGAGGAACGCTTAGTAACTCGTCGTAGAGGCAGTGGACGTTCAGAGTGATAGTAGCAACGCGAAGATCGGTTGTTAAGGCGAAGTGCAATACAGGAGCCAGTAGAACCAACGCATGCTGTTGCAATCAATTGGGTACGAGCAATTGGTCGTAGAGTGTCTATGAGTACGATTTATGGACGAATACGCACATTTGGGTTACGTTTATATCGTTCTTGTTTTCGTCTTCCTATGACTCAACAGCATAAAGATGCCAGACTGCAGCGGAGCCAAAACCGACAATATTAGGAACATGAACGACGTTTACAAATCAGACGACCTAGAGATCAGAGGCAAAATTTACAGTTTATTCAGCATCGACACGCCTCAAACTCCTGGTGTACGGTACAGTGGCAAGAGGATGCATTATCCTGGCTGCGCAGCAACGTGGAGGTTACGTGGCAAGCAATATGCCACGTAACCTCTAACGTTACGTGGCATATTGCTCACGTAACGTTAGAGTTCCTAGTACAAAACCATGTTCTACAATTGCTTTGCCCGGCAAGATCCGCGGAGTTATACCCTATTGAACATGTCTGAGATATGATGGACAGAAGATTGCGCCGATCACCCCGTCCTCCCAACACTTTAGAAGAATTACGTCAACAGCCACAAGTAGCTTAGGATGAGGTGCCCCAAGAGGCAATCAGCCATCTGATTTCCAGCATACTACGAAGTGTTACTGAATACATAAGAATATCGGGAGATCCAATACATTATTAACGATGTTGTCAATAAATAGTGTCATTTGTTTTTGAAAATTTAATCATTTGTTTGTTTCTATGTTTAAGTTCTGCGTCTCCTTCTGCGGGGTGGTTCATTTCTTTTGAAACGCAGTGTAATAACATTTATTTATGCAAAGAGGGTCAATCAATACAAGAATCATTATTATTTAATCAATTCACGTCATACACACCCAACATACAGATAAACATTGGTGTACTAACTTTGCCTACGTGTAATACTTTTCTTTCACTTCCACGGTTTAGTAACCACCCCGTTCTATTAGAAACCCTCGCTTTATAGCGGCGTTATGTTAATGATAAAACTCCACCTGGATTCTACGTACGTTGATACCATGGTAACGGTCGCTAGAGCTGTAGTTTCACTATATTTTGACAAAACGTTTTGATGCGGTCGTATTTGGTATTTGTATAAGAACCGAACTAGATATTGGAGGCATGTTTGGCGGACCGCTCGATCATCCAACTAAACCTAAACCTCGACCGAAACCCGGTCCAGAATTCAGAGATGTCCTTAACGCTAGCGTACATCCGGGATATCACGCTCACGTGAGTTTCGTTCGCATCGGAGACCGTTTATATTTACATAATCCTATTTTTTTAGTATGCGCCTGAACCTAATACAAACTATAGAACACGCCTTATGCTGTGCAATCAGAGAAACAGCGCATTGGAGCGGGAATCTATGGCCGCCGAAAATCAAAGAATCAAAAATGAATATTATCGAATGAAATTTCAATGGAACACGGACAAGAAGTGGCACGGTTGGAATATAAGAAATCAAGTCAATCAAAAGCTAAAAGAACACGACGAAGCGCTAGATAGAAAACGAGAAAGGTCTGTTCGATGAATCAAACAGAGTTCGTTTAATATTTAAATAAATTAATCAGATTACGCGAACTACTAGGAAAGGAGGAACGCGAAGAGGTCAGGGAAACTGTCGACAATTTACAGAAGGGCGAGGAATGTAAGTATAACGAAATGAAGATGAAAGCGAAGAGGATTGCAGCGGAAAAAGAGGCTGAAAGACTCAAGATTGTGGAAGAAAAACGGATACAACAATACGCGTAAGTGCATATCTTTTCAAATTTGCTATTATTGAACTAGACTGTGCTTTATTGTATTCTTTGAGTTGTCACCTTCTCAGAATGTCAAAGAAAGATGCGATTTTAAGTTTTATAAAAATTTGCGAGCAACAACTACATTTTCGAAAACTTACATGGTATGTTAGAAGTAATCACTTGATAAGATCAATCGATTAATTATATGTAATTTAAATGATATAGTCAATTGATTACATTGACGTCAGATCTGGCGAAACTATGTCCTTTTCGCACATCGTGTCATCATTTCGATTTTAACTCTCCATTATGATGCATAGGTACCCTGCTGCAATCTTTTGTGATCTTAGTAACGTCAATCTTGCGATATTCGAAGGTTGGCCCTGCATTTGGTAGCTTCTTTTTTGAGCGACCGAGCATAGTACGTAACCGTGAGGTTTAATTTGCGAAGGGGCATACCCATCCGTTAAATTCTGCATGTTTAGTGAACAACTTAGGAGGAACAATGGGTACTCAGTAAGACTATTAATTAATAATCCGCGTAAATTTATATCCATAAGACGCTTCGCGCGTAGTAGACCATAATTTTCAACTAAGTAATCAAGATTCGATTTTTAATGTTCCATTGCCGCTTATGTTGAGGTCCATCTATAAGCTTGTGTGTATTGATGACGATGATATATCGCATGTAGAGAACAGTCAATGTTTAGAATGATGCCTAGATCAAGGTCATCAACGTGAGTATCCTGAAAATGATTGCAACGATTAAACTAATTATAATTGGCCGAAGATTGCATCGACGTTTTGACTTTCTGGGTTGCTAGACTGAATTTAATATATTGTAGCTTTTAAGAATAGCACCTGGAATTAAACGGTCTTCAGATTGAGTATTACAAGAGAGAGAGGAAATTAGAAGGATGGCGTATTTATTAATGGACATGTACGTTGGTTGCTGAAGTCTTGAATAATTTGCATGCAGGTTTAAGTTTTTCGATTTTTCAATGTGTTTCATTATTTTCTATTCCAAACGAAGTCTTACAAAGCTATGTATTCTATTTGAATTAGCCCATTGCACCATTAAATCGAAAAATACACTAGAAACTTACAAAAGAAAGGCGCTTGGCGAAGCATCTACACTATTTTCTTGGTTTTCTTTGACGAAAACCAAAAGAAGTGTGGAATTATGGAACCGGCATAGTGCCCGGTTTATCGCCAATGCCACGCAGCACGTCTGAACTTGCACGGCTTTGCTGGTCGGCATAATGAAAATGAGCCCTAAGAATGTGATTTCACAACAGTAATCGATGTGAGGATCTCCGACCGGCTTTAGAAAAGAAGCACCTGCACGAATCAAAGATAGGCCAGTTGCAGCAGATTAGGGATAATGAGGCGAGAAGGGAAGCAGAAAGGGAATGGGATAAAATGTGGGAAGATGCGATGACTAGGGAACTGAGGGCAAGGGTAGGAAATCTTGAGAATGTCCGCAGCAGTGTCAGTAATCATTGCCATTGCAGATGGAGCGCGAGGAGCAAGATTGTTTGTCCGAGTATACTAGAAAACGTGACGATTTGGAAACGCTTCAAAACCAAATTAAAGGAAAGGTAACAGGAACAAAACAAATTTCAAGATGATGTATGATAGCTTTATGATTCCACAGCAAATTGCCAAACTAGAGGAACTTAAGGTTAAGCAAGAAGACCGCCTGGAAATGGAAAAGTTAGCCGAGCAAATGCGGCTGGAAAAAATTGCAGGTCAGAAGCCTTTTCATGTGTTAATTGACTGCAACTTTTTACAACAGTGGAACTTTGACGGAGTTCCCTGAATAACTTACAGGTGTCAACGAGAAGTGGTTGCAATGTTTAGTTTTTCTATTACTTTAGATAAAAATTCAATTTTTTTTTTTTCACTTTGCTAAGCTCACTCTGTATTATCACAAAAAAAAAAACATTAATCTATAAAAAATGTTTCCTTTGGACCTAATTCTAGATATTAAATCAAACCAAAGATTTTTTCATGTCTGAATTACTGTTTCAGCTAGCCTTGTCTTTGGGAAATGCGAGTACTCACACTTTCATATGTTCAGTTCCAGATTTTGTCATTCTCATCTTTGTTTTATGTTTCAAAGCACAGTCATCGTAAGTTAATGTATATGCGAATGCACTTACATATGATGGGAGCATTTGCTTAAACAACTGTAAATATTACGCTTGGGCAAATAATTTCTCTATAATCGAATCCTATGCGAACAGAAATAGAAGAAACAAGAAAGAGGAAAATAGAAATGGCCGAAGAACTCCGCGACCAGATCAAATTCCAAGAGAAAGTTGTCGCCGATCGCGAAGCTGAAGAAAAGAAGCTGGAGGACGCTCTAATTTATTTGTCCCAGGTCGAATACGAAAAAGAAGCAAGCAAGCTTAAGGTGACCACCGCAGCCGCTAGGAAGGAAATAATGCAATATCATTCGCACCTTAGAGAACTGGAACAGGAACGCAAGGAGGAAGAACGGAAGCTTAACGAGATGTTGGAAGAGCACAGGAAGCAAATCGAAAAGAAGCAAGATGAAGCGAGATGTAAATTGTTGGAGGCAAAACAAAAACTGCTGCAAGTAAGCCTACATCACGGGTACGGGAATTATTGCCCTTAACGTAGTAGACTCTACTAACCACAATAATTAAGAATATCGTATTTACAAATAGAGTCCCTCATGTTTCGTTCTATAATGATTAGAGTGAGGACGTTCGATGGAGTTTGTTAGGGAGTGTTAATTAGCCTAGCGTTTAATAGATAGTTAATCGTCAAGCTCGATTGTAATAGGCATTAACTATGGTATATAAGCTTTCATACTGGGTACTCAATACGCTATTGGAAATTTCTTTTAATGATCGCATAATTTTTTTCCGTATCTTTTCGCCAATCGATCTCTGTATACGATCTTTCTTTTCTTCTTTATTTTTTTTTTCTTTTAAAATTAATGCTTGGACTGCTGTAACGCTGGCAGCATCTCGTTTTACCTTTAATACAAATGGTTTTAAAACGCAAGTGTTGGGTATAAAAAAAGAGTACTTTTAACCACGTACGTCGTCGTGTTAATACAAGTATATTCGGGTACATTTCTTTATGTATTTAACTTTATTCTAGTTGATGCTCTCAATAAAATCTTTTTAAATGAGTTAACTAATTTAATTAACGAATTAACATCGGCAAATTCTTCACGAATAAGTTCAGTAAGGCGATGTATTCCACGTTAGATGGAACATTTTCGGCAACGTTTTTTAAGCTCGTTACCTATTTTTAACATTGCGCTTGCGGAATCTGCGAAAAAAAGTAGAACTTAAGTAGTTATCGTCAGCTACATGTTTTTCGCCGTTAATGATAATGGAGGAGGATCAGAGGATTTTGTGAAAAAAAAAGGATTTTGTGTGTGCCATGTGAAATACGTGTTTGGAATTCAATATGCTTTTTTTTCAGATGCCGCTCAAGAGTATACCTTCTCCTGAATCCTAATTTCGCAGAACAAATCGTGCAAAGCACTTTTTCGTTAGTAACATTGTCGGCATTGCTGAAAAATGATAAACTAGGAATTCAGTATTAAATAAAGATCAAATATATTATAACCTAACACCTAAAGAAATAAACCAAAAATGAAGCTTCTAAAAAAGGGCAGTGACGAAATAGTCGAAAAAAATAAAGCAGTATAAACCAAAAACCAACATTTCTAATGCAAAGCAGTAATGAAATAAATGAAATAAGCATTCTTAACATCGCACAGTGACAAGATATATCAAAAAGGACACCTATAAAATGAAATGTTAACGAAATATCTAGATATTTTATTCTGAACGTCGCTACTATGCTCACTAACTACGTATTGGCCAGTATTGCTGTTGCTCTCTGTCTATCTCCTAGGTAGCCAGTTACACATGTACGACACTTACCCTGCTATCAAACGTAACGCCAATGACAAACTGCATGCAACGTCGCCACTCTAGTAATAATGCAAGAAATGGCAATGCAACTGATGAAATCGTAATGAAAATTATTAAATACGGGCAATAATTAATAAAATGTTCCCAGCGCTTACTTTCTTGCAGGTTCTTCATAATTATTTTGATTTTGAAATTTTCCAGAATGTCCTAATGGAAAGATCTGAACAATTAAAATATAAAAAGGAAGCAGCTGAGCAACAATTGAAGCAGAAGGAGGCAGAAAACGAATTAAACAGGCTGACTTATGAAACGAATAAGAGATTATGTGAGGAGGACGCTAGACTGCGGGCGCAGGCTGCTGCGGAGTACAGGGACGACTTATGTAAACAAATCGATTACAAGAACTTGATACGAGTAAGTACGAGTGCATTAACAAAGTTCATTGCTTTCTTCCTCGTTTCCCACGATCGAAATAAATTTTCTGCTGATGCGCGTCTGTTATCGGAGTTCTATTCATTAATATCTATAGGCCATATGGCATACTCCTATACATTATAATAACTTTAAAGAGTTCTGCAGTATAATACTCATAGTTCAATTAAGCTAGTGAATGAAAAATAAAAAAGTTTTTAAATAAAAAGAATTGGGACGGAACCCCCGCATGAACAAATGCAACAACGTGTAGGAAGTGTTTAATTTGCGCTATGTACGATATAAGTTTTGTTATTGAAGTGGAACACCACACGACAGGGTTTTCTATAGGAGTGGCTAGTTCTTCAACTTAATTTAAACGGAACCGCCTTTATATTATTAGATTTTCTAATTCGCCGTAAAATTCTATGACTACTACAATTAGGGTTTCCTTTACTTTTCTTCAACTATTTCTAACACTATGAAAGTCTTGCCATTTAGACTGTTGTACGTAAATGATTAATTTTCACTTGCTTTAAGTGTCAGAGGTCTCGCATTTTAAAATTACCAAGTACTAACATTGTTTCACCAAAACGTAGAAAAGCGTTCTATTCATATTCAATAAAGAATTTTTAAAGTTGTCAAGTCAAAGTTTAAAAAAAAAAGATCCAAATAAGGATCTTTTTTCCTTGGGAAGGAAGGATCTTAGGAAACAATTGAAGATAAATATAGCTTAATTGTAATCGTCATAGAATGTTATGCTAAATTTAAAAATGCCATAACACATAAGCTAATTCATTTAAAACAAGAACAAGGATAAGAAATAAGAATAAGAAACTGGAAAATATCCCCAAATTTTTTAAGCTGAAGAATTTCTTTAAACCCAAACACTTCTTAATAGCCACACACACATGGTAGAAAAGTTGTGTAATAATGCATGGATGCCCCTTTTTAGACAACTATCCTCGACATTCCCATTACTTATATAACTTAGTTTTTGAGATAAGTGAGGTAATTTGAGATCTTTGTGAAAAGCAATTTGTTTAACATCAGTCTTATGTTCTAGAATCCTATCTAACATCGATTAAACTCTACAAGAGGGCCATCGAAATTGTTGCTAAGTTTGATTTTTTTATTAGCAAAGCACCCCGTATACTTGTCAAGAATCTTATTTCTTTTAGAATTCTTTTATGAACATTTCCTTGTATCTAAAGCTCGCCCTTAGGTGAATTATATGTGAATTATACATTTTGTTCAAATTTTAGGGCCCAAAATGCAGGTAAAGCCGGTCCATATCTTTGTTTCTCCTATATTATACAAATACCGCTGATGAATCAAAGTTAACCCAGATGCAAATAAAAATCGATAAAGCATTGTAGATGCTATGAATAGTGAATAGTCTATTGAAATGCATTAGTCTGTCGTACAACTGATGTCGAAGTGTTTATGTGTTTACATTGAATATGCCGATAACCATATGATTTGCGTTCTTAATGTTTAAAGTTAATGCACCCGAAATGTCGGGTTTTGAGTTATTTGTAGTTATACATTCTTTTCCTTTTTATGAAATTTGTGGTGGTCCTAACAAGGACCGATCTAGGCGAAACAGGACAAAATAATTTATTAATGTAAAAAATGTTCGAAATGTCCACCGTGAGCTCTAATACAGGCATCAATTCGGCGACGAAAGTTATTATGCACACGAGTAAAATTTACCATGTCTTCGCGAATGCGTTGGGCTGCAACATAAATGCGATTTCGCAGATCTTCGACATTTTCAATATCAGGGCGACGATCATGTACTAAGCTTTTCATGTATCCCCGCAGAAAAAAGTCTAATGGATTTAGATCGGGACTACGAGGTGGCCATGGAGTACGACTTCCACGTCCAATCCATTGTGGAAATCTTTGGTTCAAAAATGCTTGAATTACTCGACTACTACGCGCGGGTGCTCCGTCATGTATAAACCACAATTGTTACCGTATCGCTAGTGGTATCTCATCCAAATACTCGGGTAATTCATCTCGGAGGAACTGTAAATAGGATTCTGTATTTAATCGTTGTGGGAGCACATGTGGTCCAAGTAGGTAATCGCATACTAAACCTGCCCAAACATTGACAGATATCCTAACTTGCGAGGCGCCTTGGTGTATCTCGTGTGGGTTTTCGTCTGCCCAGTGGTGAATATTATGGTAATTCAAAATACCATCTCTTGTAAACGTGGATTCGTCGGTAAAGAGAATTACTGACGCAAGACGTGGTTGACATAACTTCGGTGCGTTGAAACCACTCGCAGAAGGCAAGACGGCGAGGATAATCTAATTCCGTTAATCTTTGCACGCGCTGGATGTGATACGGATGAAGTAAATTATTTTTCAAAATTCGATGCACCGTCGTTTGGGACACATTTACTTGCTGGGCTAAAGTTGTAGTACTTATGCCTGGTTCCGCCTCAACGATGTTTAAAATATGCTCTTCTGCTTGCTGAACTCTACGTGATATATGACGGCCACGACCTTCGAAACGTGGAATTACTGATCCCGTTTTTCGAAGTCGATACACGGTTCTCACAATTGTCTCGGATGATGGATGCCGCCGATTGGGAAACCGTTCCGCGTACAAATTTTCTGCCGCAAGACTATTTTGTCCTGTTTCGCCATAAATCAAAATCATATCGGTGTATTCGATATTCGTATAGGATGCCATTGCAATTGCGTGTAATGACGGTGAATGCTATGTGCATACTAAATGGATATCCGAACGCTGCTTCAGCGACTGCCGGTGATTCCCATATGTTAACTAAGACAGAGTCGGACTCGAATAAAGAAAAATCATTTTCTCGTTACTACGTGCACATAGAACCATAATATTTTGTATTTAGGCATTACTCATGCGTTTCTTTCACCTAATTTTTTTTTTCGTACTATATCTGAATAAGACTGTATATAAAACAAGGAAATTCATTTATTGAAACACATAATAGCATGACTTTTGTTTCTCCAAAGACATCAATAAGAAAAAAATGTGTCAACGTTGTTCTTTGGTATTTTTGTCCCTCTAATAAGATATTGTGGGAAGTTTAAAATGAAACGAAGTAAGTCGGAGTAAGAATAAAACACTCTAACTCGTTTAAAGTACTATCTAGCTAAATTATTTATCTGTCCAGACGTACAAGTTCTGGACATTGTTGCAACCAAGTACTGCTAAAAATATTGCCAATTACGATATTACTAAATGCGGCGTTTTTCAGTTTTTTATTTTAAAAATATTGTTATATCATAGTAAGCTTCGTAATACTAATGTAATAACTTAAAGAAAAGTTTCTTGTTTTTTATAAATGTTTTATATGAAACTTTAGGTATGGCGCTTGCATTTACTCCACTAAGCCCTACTTCTTTTCGACATAGATTTATTTAAAAATAATCAGCTTGCTAGCACGAAGCCAGACTCAAAATAAAAGTATCAGCAATGAAGGACAACATCCGAGCTTTTTATTTGAATATAAATTTCTGTCTTCTTAACATTTATTTTGACAAGGGAAGCGGAAATGTGAAGAATTAACTTTTTTGTAAAAACGCAAAGTACAGGGCTTGTAAGCATAATTATTTCTACCTGTGGACATATTGTATTTCAATAGCAGGTGCGAATATTTGGCTGCCTAACTAGAGTACCTTGGCGGATGTAAATACCTTATTTTATACATTTTAATTTTAAATGTATTATTTGAATACGTTTAAAATACATTAAATTGCATCAAATTTTTAAAGAAGATCAACGAATTCACATCAGTGCCGGTGGCGTTGGATTTTTGAAAAATAATAAAGATATAAAACAGAAATGACACAAATATAACAGATATATATATACGCAGATTTCCATAAAATGCAATCGATGCGATTTGTTGTATGCCTTAACATCAACGGAAATCGTCACAAAATAATTAATACTTATAAATTTAGTCCAAATTGTGCTCATTATAACGAATAAAAATACTCATTAGAAAGAAGCCGCTTAAGTTCGGATCGAAATCCCCGCCGTGGCAACATTAGGCAAATGGTTATAAATTTAACTGCCTAAACACAAATTAGGCGGATGATGTACAGGGCACCTCGATCGTTTGGTGCGCACAAAGGCGTTTGGTATAATACATCTGCATTATTTATAATTTACTGTTACGCTGAAAATGGTCCGCCACAATCTATATAGAAGTAAATTCTTGATGATCAGCAGAGCTTTTTTTCGCAACAGTAGATCTCAAATTACTTCAGAATAACCGAAAAAGTAAACCGGATTTATGAAAGTATCTATAGGGCGAGTCAGGAGGAATGCGCCGAATTCTTGGAATATATTGTACATATGAAAATAATGCAAAAAAAACACTAACGTTCTTACCCGACTTTCGCGTATTTTCAATCTACAACGTAATTAAAAGATGTTAACCAGCGCTCTTATACATGATATTCAATTCCGCATTCCGCGACAAAGAGCAACAAACTTACTCCACGAACAAGTCTTAGTCTTATATGACTAGAACATGTCCTAGTATTAACTATGAACGAGCTACTGGACAAGATTTAGATGTAGAAAATATTATGGACTTAATAGAAGAAGATGTAACGATTGGCTCACTAAGAATTGGTACTCAATTGAGTATTCCACAAAAAAAGTAAAGGAAGACGTTCGACTTAAGAAACTTAAGCGTGGCCGAACATCCGTTATTGATGAGAAGCCAACTGATCTTCCCACTAACATCGTGTGCCTTCACGAAAAATTAAGTATGAAAGAGCTATCGGGGTGTTAGATGCCGCAACTTCGAGGCAATATTTGAACATGTTTAAGTGTTGATAATTCCGAGAAAGCACTTTGGTGATTTATTGGACCGATTCGACGATGAACTGACGAGAAAACGTAAAACTAGCGTACTTACTACCTCACAATGTTCGCCATATTTGACCTATTGTAACTTCTGTCTTTTGGCGAGAAATGGTTTGCTTCAAATGAAGACATTGTTGTCGAAACAGATGCCTATTTTACAGTTTCATAAATCCTATTATTTTAATTTTTAAAAAAACGTTAAAAAAGCTGGGCCATCTTCCTTAACATAGGTCAAATCATCCTCGTACATAGATGGTAATGCTGCGAAAGTATGTCACATAATGTAATAGTAATAAATAAAAATTCCAATCATTCAATCTTAGAATTTCGCCTTTTTATACACTTATTCCGATAGATATTAAAGTGAATATAGCTACGGTAAAATACAATATCGTTTGTAAGTTTTATTGATGCGTTATTTTGGCCGAGCGCAAACTTTTAATCGTAACAGGATTAATATTTATGGTGTCAGGATTTGGGTCAGCGAGAAAATTCACGATTCCTTATCGGTGCGCATTGTAAGCAATTATTTAGTTGGCTTCTACGTCAAATTGGAATATCGTGACGAAGAAGAATTGTAATTTTTTTCTCTAAAAAAATTATTTATTTAAGGTACACACTTGTGAACTTGCGTATGTCTATTTCACAAGTTTTGTTGTTATCTTTGGCCGTTGTGCATGAGTTGAAATCGTGCCTACGCGTTATTCAGTTTACATAAGATTTTTGTTCTATAAATTAAGTTTCTGGACAATTAATATAATAAGTAAACAGGACAAAAGCGAGTGAAATCATATCTTTTTTGCAGCAACTAGACAGACTCGTATCTATTCGTCTCGTAAGTAAGAGATCGTGTTGCCTACGAAGAGTACCCGACGAAATACTAGTCTGTATAGTCGCTGTAAAACAGATATATTTTCACTCGATTTTGTCCTCTCTAATAATAAGCACGTACGTGTTAATTAGCTATTTAAAAGCATTTAGTCTAGATGTTACTGATAGATAGATGATACTGACGAAAAATTGCTGAATTATAGAGAAACCAATAAATCCTTCACGCTCAATTACGAGCAGAAAGAAAAAGAAATGAGAATAGTCACCTTACCTCTCGGAACTCTAACTAAAGCTGGCAGTAATTTAAAGCCCAACGCTTTCCATGGGCTCCATAGGTGTCCCTATAGAAGTGGTCGTTTAGGTGTAACGTAATTTCCAATATATTTCTCTCGCAGGAACCAACATCAATTGCATAACAATAAACGTCTCTGTAATACAAAGGTTAAAATTTTATGCTTCTGTGCAATAAAACACACCTTTTGCAAAATGCCACATTGTAAAAGGTGTGTTCAACACTGTTTGTACTCAACTAATCGGGTCAATTAAGGATGAACTTATAGCAACAATAGCTTTGAAGCTAATTAGGTAACAGATATCCTTAATCGATTCGCTTTAATAATATGAATGAAATCTAGTTTTTCAATCGGAACTTATTCTAGCAACGTGAAAGGGAAGATCTTGAAAGAAGAATGCAAGTCGGCAAGCAAGAGGAAGAGAAGTACAGGAAGATGGTGGAGGGCTTTTTGAACGTCAATTTCGAAATCGGAGGGAAGCATCCATTCCGAACAGTTTTGGAGAAGTATGACTGCCGTTGTCCCAAGTTGAGCAACCCCAAATATTGAATACTCAAATGGAAAATTTTATACCCATTTTTTAAATAAAACATTTACGGAAATAGAACATTATTTGTTTCTTAGATTTATGATACAGTAAAACCCAGCTATAAGGCTTTGTTATAAGCGATTTTCGTTATAAATGATTATTACGAACACATACTTGGAATAGTTACTGAAATTTCCGAATTCCTTAATTTCTTCTTCATCTTCGATACAACTAGAGGTAAATCCAAGATTTCTTCGAAAATTTCATTAGTTGTTAAAAAAGCATAAGTGGCAACATTTTCGCAAATATTTACAAATGAACTGTGAACGCTATCGTTAGCTTCAGCTCGTCTTCTTCATCGAAACCTAATTGTTGCCGTGTTGCACGTTGAATATAACCTTTCCTTCAACAAGACGACCACGCCTTATGTAAATAATTAATAGTTAATTCTGGTTTGTTTCTTTTCTTTTAAATCCTTTCCTAATAGCTTTAACACTTCGATAGTGCGCTTTCAAAGAACTATTAATGCCTTGATCCATCGACTGCAAGTTCCCTGTCGCATACTTGCCAAATTTTTCATTTGGGAACGAAAGCAGCACAAAATTTAGCAATAATACGAGGTGATACCCAAAAGCTCGAGAAGTGTATGGATAAATTAAATTGATATTAAATTGATAATGCCAAAATTTCTACATCCATCACCTTTAAGGTAGTTTGCTGAGAGATAACCTCAGCACCTCTACCACGGAATGCATTCTGGATGTCTTGTTCTGCTAATACGTTCAGCGTCGTCCGGAATTCAGCTTCAATCTCCTCTACATATCAAACCTTCTGCCTTTTCAATTTAATTTTGATCTATAGAAAGGGAAAAGAACGACTGCGTTGTTTCTTGCCAAAAACCACTGTACGATAAAACTAGTATGTGGTTCCGTGTTGTAATACTGAAGAACTCAGTCTCTGATACATTAATTCTCTGCACGTTTCCTTCTATATCCCCTCTTAGCTGATTTAGAATGTCACAACAGAACTCCATTAACCGTAAGACCTGGAGGTACAAAACCCTTACGAATAATCCTATCAGTATCGGTCGAACTTCTTGATTTTGATTTGGCCGGTTTTCTTTGAACGAACTGAAGGAGGACTCTTCCGTTATGACGACTGATATTTGATTTCAGGATCACAGCCGCTGATTCTAAGGCGTTCTTTAAATTCTCTACAGATATTTATAGTATTTTCCTTCTTTTCGTCGTTTAACAATCGGAACACGAGCTTTAATGCCGTCCTTCTCATGTTCAATTCTTTCGACAATATCCGCTGGCATATTCCCATAATGTTAGGGATGGGTATTGAATTTTCAGCTTACGATGATTCACAACTGCATTTCGAACAACGACATGTTTTGATGTAATATCGGTTGAGAGGCGTCCGAAGCATTCATCGTCCGCAACGCTTGGAAAAGTTATATGCTTCAGTCGTCGACAAACACCTCCTTTAACAACGCATGTGTTTCTGTGACGGCTTTACCAAATTTAAAATACAACTTGATACAGGTACCCTGTTCTCTGGAATCAGCAATCGTAGAAAAATCGGGAAGATACCACCTTGCGTTTATGCAAAATTCAAACAATTCTTGCAAAAACTAATCAATACGTTTAACGCATAGACTACTGTTAGTTTTGAGTATTTTATTTACGAAAGTTATTGCGGAAGGTTTAGGTTGGGGTCATAAACGTTTAGCTCCTCGAAGAATGAAGGACAATAATAGAACCCAAAATCTTATAAAAAAAGTGAGCACAAATTCAAAGTGAGCTAATTAAAATGACTTTTTGTGTTTCCGTGGTTTGAAAGGCTTGCCCTTGATGCCCTTGATACTAGGGTCGGTACAAGATTTTTATGGTGGATTTGGTACAATCTCGGGTCACGACTTATATATGTTGCGAAATAAAATTAACTGGACTTCACATTTTACAAAGAGACGCCTATAGTGGCGAAGCATTGGAACACTTCATGTAGATACCCTTGCATCATCACCTGCCTTGGTCATCTCTAATAATAAGTCATTATTTGAGAAACTACAATACCAAACACAAACAGACACTACCAGTTATAATGCTTGATGTACTGTCTTACACAAACCGTGATTCGAATTTAGGGAATTTTTAGGTACCACCTTGTGTCTATGCAAAATTGGAACAATTTGCAACAGAACTTTTAAACTAACATAGCTAAATAAAATAACTGTTAATATTTGGTATTTTATCTATAAAAGTAATTGAAAATTAAGTCGAGAAATATAAAAGTAATAAACAAGGGCAGGAGTATGATATAAAAACTGAATGAGGTAGTTTTATAGTTATATAGCAAAATATTCATTCTATATCATCTTCTCACGATCTGTATAATGAAAATTTTCAATCGGAATTAATACTACAAATGAGAAGGATCAAAGTGAAAATAATTATATAAATAGACGCAAGAGAAGATATTTCTTATTAAGCGTGATAATCAGTAATTGTTCTATTGTGCTCGACAGAGAGCCCGAAATTGCATTCGAGCGGATTGTTTTGTTTAGTGTTACTTTTACTCTTTCCTAACTAAGAAACCGTTCATCACTATCGCCGAAAAAAATGAACAGATTAGTTTTCTTCCCATCTATAAATTAAACCTGAATGTAATGAGGTGAAATTATGAATAAATGTAGAAACTATAGCTGAAATTAAGTGGAACCAATTTAAAACAATGGTTTACGTTGTAGTTTAATGAGTTTTCTTTCGAATATGAAATCGATGAGTTAGTTTCTTTCTTGCTTTCGAAAAATTATAGAAGATAAAGTATCGATTGCGATTGTTATTGTTAGACGTGCACAGCAGATTACATGAACATTTTCGGAATTGTTGTCTGTCTAATAAAATTTGTATGCTTGGCCCGTTTGAATACATTCTCTGTAAGTGAAATTGCACCAAATTTAAAATATTTGTAGAAGTTCTCAAAGCAAAGAAATAGATTAATCAACATATTTGTTTGCTTTCCCCAAAGGTGTAACTGATTTTCCTATCAAATTCAATTAGTGTGTGAATTCACTGATCGTGATTACCAAAATGTCTCGCGTACACAACGGTTATCTAATTTAAGAGGAAATTTCGAATCTTTGTGCAACACTAACCCAAAGTATTCTTATCTGTGACCACAACTAACAGGATTTTCTATTAGTAACTCTAAAGCACGGGGAGCACGCGTTGCGTGTTTCATTGGAATGTTATGGTCCGAGGAAAATTCTTCCACAACAGTTTACCAACACCCCGACAAAATTTCATGATCAAACAAATACCTCGACCCGAACATTCTGCAACAATAACACTTCTCAATAAACAATTCACCGCACATACAATAATAAATTTCCGTTCACATTAAGGTGACAATGAAAAGTTTCATCTTAGGTTACTTCGAAACCGTACACCCAAGAATTTTGGCAACAAGAGCGGTGATGATGGTGCTTAGAATCTTTGTACCCCATTTTTTAATTTCATGAAATTACGTACCATCTTTGCGCCTCCGTGATCGCTGTATAGGTCCTGCAAAAGTACGTCCTCACCACTATCAATATTCAAGAAGTATAATTGCCTTGGAGCACTACATTGGAGATACTTTTTCATTCTGAATTCTAACATCTGAAGCGCAAGTGTTAGAATACGTCCTTGCCTCCTGCCCTACAAAAATGATAATACTATAAGCTTTGATGGCAAGATGGAATGAGGCACACTATCAAAAGCTTTGCTCAAATCACAATATCCCACCTCTGCAACCTGCTTCTTCTTAAATGCTCTGAATATGCTCTTAATGTATGTAATATTTCCATTTTTGAATGCTCCATGTTGATTCCCAAAAATAGCGTTTCTTTTGTTTATGTACTGTATGCATTGATCCCTTGTCCAAGACTGCACGACCTTTGAAAAGACCCGTATTATGACGATAAATTTATAGTTTCCAAGAACATGTTATCTTATATATAAGAGTGGTGATGTATGTACATTGTGGTGGTATAACCATTGAAAGGTCACCATAGAGAAAGACATCCATTTGGTCATTTTTGTAATGTAGAAAGAGTCCACGTTACACTATTCTCGGCATCGAGATTAACGCCGCTCCTACATACATCAGGCTTGGTGACTTCAGTGTATGTACTCGCTCAATATTAGCTTCTTGTAGCGGAAAGCTCAGTTTTGGAAGCGGAAATTTTCTTTCTGGCCTATTATCTTTGCAGAGTGAGAGTAGGTAAGTTCAACCAACGATGGTAGTGATGAAACGGAACAATAACTATTTTTGTAATCTTCTCAAATCCTAAAGCTGTAAATTTAACGTAAAAATTACGTCGCAACATTCTTTAGTATTGCTTTAAGCATATCCCAATGTAATTTTGTAAATTAGTTACCACATATAAGATAATCGTATCATTTGTCACTGAACAGGAAACTTATGCTGGTTGTACTTCCAGTTGAAAAGCTGTTTAATTTCAAAGTGTTCGTTACAAAAATTCTATTTGCATTTTGAAGTTCTGGTTACTTATGGTAGTTACAGGAAACAGAAATGTCAAGTAAATGTTTGGTATTAAGCTACCCCACCAAGAATACTAAATAACTAAAAAACAAATATAAGTTTTATTCGTATTAGTTGTTGCAATGTTATAAGCAAAGTTGCCACTTTCCGCACGCATCTTAACATCAAATTAGACAGGCTCGTGTTTATTCGTCTTAAGAAAATGTGTTCGTGTCGCCTACTGGTTTCCTCGAGAGCCAACAAAGCACGAGTTTGCTAATCTCTGCTAATTTCGTGAAGCGCGCAGGAAGTGAAAAACTTCAGTTATAAGAGAATGAACGCTTGCACATTTTTAAATGTAGTTATTGCATTCTTATGTTGTAAATTCCATTCTAAATGTTTTTTTTTTCCTAACTTTAATACTTCTAGAAACAAGGATATGCACACTGAGAAAAACAAAGGACCCTGCTCAGAACCTTGAAGCACACCATTTAACATTAGCCGCGGTGCAACGGTGCAGACGAATCATTCCCAATCCTCAGTTGTTCCGTTTTATCGGGCAAAACGTTATGTAAAAGGGACGATTGACGATGCAGCCAAATCAGGATATTGCTCAGGATAATATAGACTAAGATATGATGATTTGCTGTATCAATACAGTGTTGAACTGTTACAGATATGTATTAGAAGGTTTACCATAAACGAAAAATTCCAAGTTTCAACATATGGCACTCCCTAAAAGATATACAACGGTAACAAAGTCGTTTCACATATTACAATGCTTTGGAGGCGGTAAAACAAACATCTGTGACGAAGTGTATTTTCATTCCGGGTTTCCGGAATCTGCTAGAAACATACATGAGAAAGCGTATTACATTAGTTTATTTTTAAATGAAGAAATTAAAACTGCAATTTCATTAAAATTAAAAATAACAATGTTGACGCTTGTTTCGCTATTTATCGATCACCCTATCTATCTATAAGTATTTTTTAGAAGGTAGCTTACTATGTCTAATGCATTATTTCGAAATTTAGACCTTCTGCAATACACAATTCTACAATTCCAGAAGATTCTACCTATATACTTGCATCTTACTATTTTGCCCTATTTTTTTAATATAATTTAATTACAAGTTAACGAAAAGTTAATAATAACTAGCACTCTCTCAAGTAAAACACCGACCCGAAGAATAATAATTAATCCCAACTACCCATTAACTAACGTGAAATTCTCAATTTCTTAGGCAATAAGCTTTGTAAACCTCTATAAGAGTAATTTTAACCTTTCTAGTTTACGACCTTAATTTAAGGTTGATTATTCAATGGAATACGTTAATTAATCGTTCTACATCCATATCGATAAGAATTACGCAATACATTACGCTTTGTGAACCTTAGTAATCTCTGTATGATTAATGGGCTTTTTCCATCTGCAATTTCCTACGTTCAAAAAATTACAATCAACCGTATGGTTTCTCGACAGTCGAATTATGTTCTATCTTCAGTAGATAATCGCCGGTAGGTAAATTACGTAATGGCGGAGCGATTTGCAGCCATAAATGAAGGTATACTGCAAGTTGCGCAATATCTAGAAGATGCTGTTGGCAGATTTAGATCTTGCCTACAACAGTAAATACATACATTTGACTTTTGCTGCGTTGTGGGATAATCCACTTTAATTGAATGAGAGCGTCGCTTGCAACATACGCCTTTATTGTTCAATTTAGTATTGCAAAAGATTCAGTTCACAGATTATCCTGCTCGTATTTTATGCGATGTTTAACCTACTTGAGAAATAGTTCATTATAATGTTCACACAAAATTATGAGGCTGATGCTAAACTATCAAATATCTATTTAGTAACTCGTAGGTGATCATAAAGAAAAGATATTTCAAGGAAAACTTTGTTATGTAAGACAAAATATTAAGCGTTCTTAATAGGTTATAAACTTAATATGCATCTGCGAATAACGAACAGATGTGAGCGGAAATAAGTAATACGTCTCTTTTACGTCGTGTTATTTTGTAAGACATAAAACAAACGCATTGCAACAATATAAAAAAAAATTCTTCCAGTGAAATTAAATTTGGCTGTCGACACTCGCATTTACACTCGCTTCTCCTATTTCATAGTACATTGTAATTCGATGTTATTATTCTAAATAAGGCATGATTATACGTATTAGAATAGTCGAAAGCTGTTGGTCAGCTTAAATACAGCCCTGGTGTTTGGTGGGATTCTTCAAATCCGTAGGTATTACAAATGGTCTGCGAAAATGCATTACGTTCGCGACTGATGACTGGAATGTGCTCTGAAGTCTCAAAATTTCCTTGATGGAGATAGTAGAATTGATCTTCAGCTTTTCCCAGTTTACGTATGTAAGTTTCTCTTGATGTCTTTAGCCTAATGTTAAGGCTTCCGCCTAATTTTAGTCTTGGTATGTTTTGACAGTACGAGGTCCTTTCTTCTTTCTTTCTTCTTTTTGTAAACAAAAGCAAGAGTTTTGATTAAAAACTGCTGCTTCTTCCGCTGTTTTATTTGCCTTTTTATTATTCTTGATTCCAGGGTGGCTTGAGAACTATTGAGAATTGGCTAGGCTTTCGTATCTGCAGATTTTCCTGTATCGAAACGTGGTTTGGGCCAGATATATTAGTGGGCATAGACATCAGATCTCAAGATAATTTTTCTTCAAATATTTCACCATTGGCATCTCTCGCCCCCCAAATCAAAGTTCACTGCTGCCGATTCCCAAGCGAGCTCACATTGTATACATCATCGCCAAGGTTGGCCACCCGCAGATCAAAATTATCTAAGATCTTTCAGCGCGTAATATATCCTGCGGCATTCCCAACACAACTTCCAGCGTTGTAGCTGGACAGGTGTTCGCCAGCTTATAATGTTGAGATATGCGAGCCTTTGAATATCCTTATCAGATACGCTATAGCTTCTGAGAGCTCATTCATTGTTATGTCGACGCCGTGTACGTCTTTCTAGTATGTCATCTAACAGAGGGATATGAGGCTCTCCTTTTAAAAGTCTAGTTGCCCTAACAACATCTTAATATTCCTAAATTATTTTCTGAAAGCTATATATCAGTCACATCCAACCTGAAGCGAATTTTGTTTGAGCAAAAGGTATTGTCCTTTGGCTGATGGGAAAGGTAGGTATAAAACTACTTTTTATAACGAATTTTTATAATAATTTCTTCTTCAAATGTAGCAGATTAAAAAAAATCAGTCAATTAAGTAATATATATTCGTATTGATTTTTCATTTTACCATTTACCATTACCATTTTCTCTGCTTCAGCTTAGAAATGTTGAAATTTTATTTGAAAGTAACTTAATTTTTTTTCGAATTTTAATTATGTTATCTAATCAAAGGATAGATTTGCTAGTTTAAAATGATCTCCAGTGTAAGTAGTAAGTAACAACGTTAGCACCGTACGAACAAGGTCAGATAATTTACTTTCCGAACGGAACGAGGTGAGGCAAGCAAAAGAGAAGATATCGTTTCGTTTGGAAGTTAAATATGCTGACTGTACATACCTCACAAACAGAAACAAGCCGAGGTTTGAAAAAGCATGATGGGTACATGTATATGTATATGTACCTTATTACTGGAGATGACAAAGGCGGATGAAATTATTATTTTTTTGCGGAGACTAAACAGACTCGTGTTTTGTCGACTCTCGGGGACACCAGTAGGCAACACGAATCTATTTTCATGACGCTAATAGACACGAGTCTATCTAGTCGCTGTAAAAAAGGAATAATCCCACCGGCTTTTGGAATCTCTATTTATTCTTCAAACCACCGTAGACAATTATTACTTCTTCATTATTATTATTACTATTATTATTAAATAAAAAATAAGTGAGATTACGATTTGGAAGGGAGAAAGAATTAATTATACTGCTTAAATCCAGGAAGCACAAAAAAGAGGTAATATTTTTTGAGAATCATCTTTTTTATCGACCAACTACCGATATTTCGAGCAGCTACAGTGAAACAATCACACAATTAAATTTCTGTTGGTAGTCTGCATGCGTAGTATTCGACTTAACATTCTAACGATGATCCGGTATTCAAATTTATTCTGTGTTGCAGAGGCCTTACGTACTTTCGCCAATAGATACGGTCGTTATCGGACTTTCACTAACAAAATCTAGTGCTCACACATATTTACTGCTCTATAATAATTATTTTTATATGCAGATAGATGATAATTAATCGTACCGGAAATGGCTATTGATATTTTGTTATTGCATAACGAAGTTTATAGCAACGATGGAATTTATTAAATTGTGTTCCTGTATATTGATTTGATTCTGTTTTTGAAACGTATACTGAGAAACCGATACGGTTGAAATCACTAAGCTGATTTTGTTAAAGGAACTTTGTTTCTTATCATAAGCCTAAATACTTTTCCCAGCAATGCTTCCTTTTTAATCTGTTCAAATAGTAGTTCGTATCTTGATGTGATGGGACTAAGAAATAGGACAAAATCGTTAAAAACCGGATCTGGAGAATAGGGTGGGTAATCTATCAATTCGAACTTTAATTCGTGAAATTTTGACTGAAGCGTGAGAATAAAACCTTCTTTTTCTTCAAATGCGACAAATTTTTTGTAATTTCCGTCTTCGACTTTTTAACTTTAAATTTTACCTGTTAAGGAGAATTGATTAACATAATTTCATGATCATCTCAAAAAAAAAGAACAATCATCTCCACATTCCCGGCCTGTGGGGCAGTTTTCCTTCTTTCGGAGCCGATTTACCCTTCGTACTCCACTAATTTGATTGTGCCTTGGCTATAAAAAGTACATACAAGTATCATCACCGTTTATTAGTTGACATCACAACTGGGACTTAAACTTAACTTTGCTTAAATTGCCCAGGATTTTGAAAATGTTCATTCGAAGGTCCTGAGTGAGCATCCGCTGCCGCCAACGGGTGTTTATCATTTTCATGACCAAATTCTCAATCAATACATAACAAACACATTTGTTCGAAATGGCCACACCTTTGCTATTCCTATAATCGTCGTCCGACACCATTTGATGAACTTTTCCGATGTCACCAATAGTGGTTACAGTTTTCAGCATTCCCGAATACACGTCATCAACCAGGTTGGTACAACAACGTTCAATGTCAGTACCTTAAACTTTAACCGTAGCAAATGATAGTGCGGAGTCTCCGTAAACAAAGGACGTACCTTTAAATGCAAAAGATTTAATAAGGATTCGATATTCCCGTTCTTCGCAATTCTTTATCAAAATAGTAACATCAAGGATACAACAACTAGGCCTGAAATTTTCAAAAGTATACTTACCAGACTATTTTTGAAGAGTAACGTCAACTTGATAACGCTTGAAACTTTCCAGACTAACCTCGCATTCTATTAATTCAACTACATTTGTTTGAATCAACATTTATTTTAAACAATATAATGTACAGTGCGTTCGACCCTTCTACGGTCAATCAATGTTATCTGAACGTGAATGTAATACACCACATACGTACTTGGTTCTGGGACAAACGACCATGATGCAATGCTATTAAATGAAGTACTAAACTACTACTGTAGAGATAACAATTCCAAAAATAAATAAATATTCTCACGTAAATAAAAGAAATAAAAAGTAATTAAATAAATTCTCTTCTAAACGTAACAAACTGCCTGATCATCCTCAAGGGTCTCTAAAGATCCGAGGGGTCCGGACCCACAGATCCCTCTCGTTCGAAGCTCAGTTGTAATTCAATACCGAGTATAATCCGTATTTGGGATTGGGCTGGTTGGTATTAGGCGTGTTGCTCAGCTTTTATGGGAGACGAGTGTGTTTGTCGCTGTTTACCTCGCTACCTCTAAGAGTGTCTAACGCCACCAACGAAGAGTACCATACGAAGCTGACGACAAGTTGGATTAATCGTGACTTCTGCTCACCGACAGGCAAGAAGGTCACGGTTACTCCCGCCCTTTACTCTGCTACTATAAAGTTGATATGAAAAGTATGATTTTCATACTGGACAAAAGAGAAAGGAAACTTTTAGCCAGCTTTTTGAATTTACAACGAAGACACCCAGAAAAAGAGAGTTTTTTTAAAAAAACTAATGAGAAGATATACTGAAATGGGAAATGTTTACAAAAAATCCGAAGGAACAAAAAGTTCAAAAAAATGAAGAAAATAATAATAATAATGTATTTCACAAGCAAAACGTTAGAGAAAATAATCGAGCGTATATAGAAGAAAAGTTAAACGTTCAGTTGGCAATTACTGAAGATCCAAATACAAGCTAAGGAAACATAAGTAAGAGCACTGTTGTAAATGGAGGATCTATTCTACGAATGTTAAAGCAAAATTATTTCCATCTTCATCATCCTTTACATCAGCAACTTATTTGGGGATGAGTGAAGTGTAATTAGCGATCTTTAATAATGTAAAAAAATATACAGAGGGATTCACGTAAGAAAGGTAATTTTACTGTGTTAATTTATTATAAAACATCTCCGTTATCAATATCAAATTGCTATCTAGAGCAATAAAAGATGCACCCTGTATATTGTACGTGGCTCAATTTAGTTAAGGAATCGTTTTGTTAGTGCACGTTTGCTAATTCATCCTGTACTTAATCGTTTGCGTAATTTGTAATTAACTAACAGGAATATTAATTTTCAATTTTAAAGGTGGACTGTCACTTATCTAGACGTGTCAATTATTCCTGGATATGTATACGGTATCCACCCATTAAATTAGACAATGCGGTTAGTCAAATTTACCGAATCCATTGATCGTCTATAAATTAACCTTCGGATTTATACAGCGTTTGACTTACGCACGCATCGTTCGCACATCGATCATCAATTGGGCGGATGCGCGAGTGACCGCGGATATATTGCCATGTAACTAAGTTTTTCGCAGCAGAATGACATTACAGCTAATCTAAACAAGCGATATTATTTGATCAACTTTTTATGAAGCAGGATTATAATCGAACATATGTATATCACTTCATAGGTTCCGCTGTAATCATAGGTACCAGATTTCGAACAACTTTTACAATATGGAAGGACGATAGATATAAATGCCGCGTTAATTTCGTTATTTTCGGGCATTTTTATCTTCGCGTTATGCTGATACTTCAATACACGTATAAAAATTGAGGACGGGGCTGTATTCGATGCGCTGTAATTGATGTATCAACAAAATACTTGAAGGTGTACTTTAACCTTGTTCGTTCGTGTACGTATCGAAAGAGTTTTATCCTTTTTTGTGGTGTTTGTATTTATAAAACGAATTAGTCTTAAAAAACATTTTTCTATTCTAATCGAATAGTCAATTTTCTTTTTTCTTTGCTGCTTCCTGTGAAGCTTAGACAGAATGCATCTTCCTTAAATGTACGACAGTATTTTGCAAACCCACTTTCAATACATTATCCTTTTTTGTAGTCCTCGCTGAAAACAATAAAGTCATCTCGAAATCACATCAATACGAATTTGTCAACCATTTTTCAATCGACATTCTTCATGGTTGTCTATTTTGCATTGAAATTCTTAATTAGAACAAATAAAAGCTCTTGCTTATATCAAACATCAAAGAAACCCAAATCGGATGCAGTTCATAATATTTTTAATGAGTTATATTGGATGCTGTTCTAATTTTTTTATTAGAATCTTAGAAACGTCGCCAGCTAATAACATCAAGGAGCGTCAAAATGGCGATGATATGCAGGCACAATCGTGTGAACGTTTCAAAGCCAAATTAAATATTTTAAAATGCTGCGACTCCCGTTCTACTTCACCTGTTATGTTGTCCTAGCAGAGCAGTAATGTTGTATTTTATACTACTCGCACTTTCAAATTGCACATTAACAATATCTGCTCTGAAGCTGTCTTGATTTATTATTCGTGTCTTTGAATGCTTCAATAATACATACATTCATATGTGGAATCCCTTACGTGTTCTTGATTTTCTAATTTTAGATCGCAACATCAAAAATTTCTCAAATTCCTCTCATTCAAGATTGATAGAACCTATCCTAAGAAAGATATTCGGCAGGATAGACCACTGGAAAGACATAGTATGCTGGGTTTGGTCATGAGAAGAAATGGCATCGACTGCGACTTTTTACGTAAACAGACGAACGTCCCTGTGTAACGCTTGAACTCTAGACATAATAGTAGCTTCATACCTCCAATCTGGAGAACAAATGTAATGAGACGAAATCCGGAATTAAGGCTACAGAAACGAGTTGCGCTTCATGAAATTAGCAGAGACTAGAGAGACTTACGTTCATTCTTCTCATTTAGTTTTAGTCGGTAGTTTTCTTCAGCATGTATTACGTAAACGCATTTCATCCTTCAAACTAAGAGAGAAAAATGATGATTATTATTACCAGCAAGTGTTATTAGTAAAACGTACTTCTTGAATTCTTTAAATAATACTGATGAACTGTTAATTAACTTTTTCTGCTGATTGTAATCTAGTTTTAATTAATTTTGGTGTATGGATTTCAAAAAAGAAAGTTGTTGTTCTCTAACATGTCACATATCCCCACTCTTGCATATTTACATATTTTGTGTTATGTTTGCAGCAATATTTTAAGTGTGCATTTGATACATAAAAAATTGGTAAAAACATACGATTGTAATAAGAGAAAATATTGACTCAGAATCGCGGCGTGTCGTATATTCGAATAATTGCTGGAAACTTTCCTATATATTAAACCTGTACATTCTCATATAGATATTAACAATAAATTGTCAACTTCTAAACTACAGTGCTTAAATTAAATAGATTTTAATTAGTAAGAAACTTATACGTCTTCCTTCGAAACCTTCGAAACTCGGTACATCCAGATTAAGTGAAAAAAATTACTACAAAAATTCGTACCTTTCTCTAGATTAGTTTTCATCGTGTTTCAATCGTCAAAATGATCTGGTACAATACTTTACAAAGGATGGAGATTTAATAGTGTGGTGTAGTATGGTAAGCATCGGTAACCTCCGCACCGCATTCGATCACCAGTTGTTGAGGACAATTCGTGTCCTCGGAACGGCCGTCCCGGACTAATTATTATATATTGCTATATAATAAATTAAAGTTGTGTGGTGAGGAGGTTACCGATAGTTATGTGTTGTTTACGAATGGAGACTTGTTTATTGTAATAACAATTTGGGTTTATTAAATGCGGTACGGGTTTCTTAAGTTTTAAATACTTAAGTTTAAAATCGTTAACTTACAATTAGTTAGTACAATTAGATTATGTGGATAGACATGAAAATGCTAAATGTTTTGTTGGGATTTCGAAAACCTTACGTAAAATATAACCGTTTCTCATGTCTGCGGGATAGTTAGGACAAAAAGTAAATATTTGACAAAGTTGTCCATTAGAACGTTGCTAAATGTGCAGGAGAGAATAATATTATAAATTAGCCTTTAACTGACAATTAAACAATATACAAGAACATTAAACGTAGGCAATGACTGCTTTAATATTTAATATATAATATTGATAAAAAAATTTTCAAAAATTACAATTAAGGACACAATATAAAAAAATCGTTCGAAATGTACGTGGTTAAATAGTAAGCCAATAACGAAATATCCATTGTTAAGGAATTATTCAAGATAAGTAAAAATAAGTTGGTCCATTGTCTTACAATTAATCTCTATTAAACGTATTAATAGCAACCGGTTTCGTGCAAAAAGCACATCTTCAGGCCGCACTAGAAAGAAAAACAAGGGAGGGCGAATAAATTTTTTGACTTAAAAATTAATTAAGAAAATTAAGCGATATTATATTGCTCTATAAAATATCGAATAGGAAATACACATTTTTTTAATATTTTTAAATATTTTTTAATATTTAATCTAATCGAATGGTAGGTAAGTTATATGTATTCATATAAAACGAAAAACATTGTAAATATTCTAATCATTCTAAATATTCAGCAAGAAGCATTTCAAAACCATGATGACATTTTTGAAATCTTTTGACCATATAATATTACATGTATTTAGATTACAGAATTCTGTATGACAAAGAATTACGCTTCCGGAAAAGCTCTAGAATAAATATGAATATAAAAAAAATTCATGTCGAGACAAGTCTTACACTACAAGATATTTAATAGCAAATGAATGATATTTGACCTATTTTACTCAACCCATTATACAATTTAAGATTAATGGGTACTCATCTCAAACTTACGGAGCTGACCTATTTGGATCGAATTACTTTAAAAGGAAAAACATTAACCCTTCCCCGAGCACTGTCAGTAGAATTCCCTTGAAACTTCTGTTCCGGTTAAAGTTATGTCGGACAAATTGTTTTTATCTCATATCCTCTAAAGTTTTATCCAATAAGATGTACTTATTCTCTGTTTATGGAGCTGAATTAAAGATAGATAGATAGGAGAAAAATAATTAAATTATAAATGTTTAAACCGTTACGTAAAAAATGGTACATTCAAACCATTGCTTTTATCATAGTTACGATAAATGAGCAAGTGTGTTGAGTACGTGATGCGTAATCACTTTCACTTCGAATAAGCATGTAATTCTCTCCAGCGACGTATAGGGCAAAATGTCAAGCAGTTACTGTAGTATTTAATCGCTGTAAGAAATTAGAACTGCAAACAATATTCAATCTATCTAAGTATATTTATAAATCCCCATTTCAGGAATTTTCAGAAATTATCTATTAATCGATAACTTTAAATTATAACGAATGAAAACGTTATAAACAAATAAAAAATTATGTTAACGTTTACATCTGAGTAACATCCGAAATGTGAGGCATAGTATTAAGCCTTGGAAAAATTTTGGTCTAATATTTCCTGAAAATTTCCTTTGGTGCAGAGAAATCGGAATGGGACGCCTCACGTCTTTCATCCAGAACTCAACTTATAGTATCTCCAACTTGCACCAAAACGGACTAACATGTTCTATATGTTCTAACATATAGAACTGTTATATTTTTGTATCCATCCTAACAACTTTCTCTTGTTGAGGCGTTAAAAGTGGATTTCCTTTGTCCTAAAACAACACCGACTGTCAGTTTTAGGCAACCAAACTCAAAATTCGTCTTGCAACAGCATCTCTTCAAGTGCAGCATTTCACTATAGGTAACTAACGCAGCGATTATTCCTCAAAGATCTATTCTTGATCTATTGAAGTTGCTCCCCAAGGAAGCCAGAAGGTGTTAAACAACCACTGCTACCCCTTCGCGAATGACAGAATCAATTGTTATCGTATCCAACAAGCTTTATATTAATTCTTCTAAACACATAAATATAATAAATTAAACTTGTGCGGTGCGAAGGTTGCCGATGCTTATGTATCGTTTACCATACTACGCTATAATCCTTGCTATCATTATTAATTCTTCTAATACTAAAAGACGAATTTTTCATACTCTGAAAGCTCATGATATTCAAATCGTTTGATTATATAAAACAATATCTTGTTGCATTATTCTATCACCTGTGAAGTGAACTATCTTGAGTTGCTTTCATCATCGATTTGAGTATTTCCTTAAACACATTTTCAATTGACAAATAAGCTCATTCACTCCGTTCATTCAAATAACTTGCTAAGTGTCTTATCTAAAAACAATTTTTTCAGAACGAAAGCAGTGAATGGCAGACATAACTTTCGATTACGCCAAGGAATTAGCTCAGGATTGAGAAAAATGGAAAAAAATAAAAGCTTCAATTGAACGGTCTGGTTTCTTGCGTGCCTCATTTTATGGTTTAACTCAAAGTGGATTAGGGAGTACTGTATAGCTCTTTCGACTTTGTATTGCCACAATCTAGTTTTGCTCTTAAATGGTTTTTCTATACAGGCACATTGGCAAGTAACATATTTGTATATTCCATATTTTTATTCAAAAACTGACAATATTGTTGGTGATATGCTTTTAAAAGATCTAGGCTTAACGGAGCTTAGGTCCTAATAAACTAAGAAGGCAACAACAGTTCTTTAATACGGCGTGCTTGAGAGGTAGGTAAACCGCCCGAGCATTTCCAATCAAAGAATTGCTGTTGCAAAAATAGACAAGGCGGGGGGATATTTAGAAAAAATTCGTGTTTCTCTTTCATGAAGCTATATTACTCGGACATCAAACGAGAAACGCTAATGCTTTATATCGTTAAAAGCACATGTGAAAAATTTGCCGAGGAAGCTCATCCAAGCAAATAACTTGTTCCGGACACGAACAAAGTTCACGTCACATTTACTAAACATACACAGAGGAATTAATTTTTCACTTTACGGCGAGCACACAGAACGCATAAAGTTTAGAAGAGAATCCAACAAGCGGCGAACAATTACCGCGAAATGTGATTGTCCGTCGACCTTACGGAGAAAGTAACCGACTCATCGGCGAGACCCAAGGACGAGTGAAAGTCACCAGAGCCGAACATCGACATTTGGAAGATATTGCCTCCATAAGGACCGTCCAACGATTATTACGCGTTGATCGAATGTTTACTGGGAAACTCTACGCGCATTTTACGCATACATGGAATTTGTGGTAAAAAAGAACCGCTGTAAATTTCTTTTATTGCACCTTTAACGGGAGCGAAAATGTCGAAATATATACGACGTAGAATTTCGATAGAAACCGATTTCAATGAAAGCTTTCGATTTGAAGAAAAGTTGATGTTTTTTTTTTTTCTAAAATGTGGATGTAGACCACGTTTAATAGGACTGGTACAATAAAAGTAGACGAAAAAATTAGGTCAAGGTGATTTGAGACTCCGCATGCGGCGATATTGAGAAATAACCCAGATTCGATTTCATTGGCTTTAATAAATTAACATTTACGATGATTCGTACACTAATGCTTTAACTCTCATTTCAGGTTCTTTTAAATTAGTTGTTTAAACAAATATATCGGATTATATCATCTTTATCGAAAAAGAATAGAGAAAAGAGATATACCAATGTAATATTAAATTGTAATCATTAGAGAGGACAAAGGTAGGTGGAATTATCCCTTTTTTGCAGCGACTAGATAGACTCGTGTCTATTTGCTTCATGAGAATGCCTTCTGGTGTCCTCGAGAGTCGACAAAACACGAGTTTGTCTAGTCTCTCAAAAAAGTAATGATTTCATCCATTTTTGTCCTCTCTAGTAATCATTTCTGATAGTAAACGACAAGTAACTAAAAAAGTGAAATCTTTTCCTTTAGCTTGCTAGAAAATATACTAAATATATAATGTTTATAGACCAACATTTCGAAAATTTAATTTTTTCCTGTTTTCCTGATGTTAATTCTTGAAACAATCCATAGTGACTGTGTGTGAGTTGCGCATAAGAAAGAAAGATTATCGACAAAATTTTGTTAATTTTCGATTAATACGAGGATTTTTACGAGATGCACATCCTCAAGCTAAAGTTTATCAATGCAATGAAGATCGCCAAAACAATAAAATAAAAAAGCTAACGAGGGCAATCTGAACAGTTACCAATCTAACAGAAAAAACAAGCATTTGTGTTTATCAAATTCAGTTTTATTTCTTAACCCAGAAATGCTCAAATTTAATTCATTCATCCGAACCGTTTTTGGTATCCTGTTCGATAAAGTAAGAGTTGATTAAGGTAATGGCCTCGTCGCCGAGGGCCAGATCTGACGAATACGGTTGCCTATCAGTTCGAAGTACAGTTCGTCCTGCAATCGCTGAAGTATGAGATGCTGCCTTATTTTATGAAATCAAACTTCTTTTTTTTAATACGACCGCTTTTCTCAATGGTTTTCCTTTTTTTTTCAAAACAGTCGATTAACACGTTTCCACAACCATCCTAACAATCCACAACACGTTTCACAGCGCACTGCTCCTACTTATTCCCCCGTTGAAGAGTTTTCGTTAATACACTTTGGTCCTGATGTGAATAAGCGCGATACCGTGCTAAAGCTAACCGTGGGTTGACGGTTAGCTTTTTCGTATCCAAATTTACAATCAATATATAAAAAAGAAACGTTCTTTCGAAACGTTCATTGCTTCTACTATCCTTCTAATCTCAACTCGACGGTCGTAGCACTATTCGATGAAACTTTCGAATGTCATCGACTGGTAAAATCACGTTTAAATTAAGCTATAGCATCTCACTGCTAATCAAGTGATGCAAACTAAATAATGGTGCGGGGTTCGCGGAATAGCGACCATCTCGGCTGTAATTCGTTGCCTTTCAAATTCAAAAATTCAATGAGCTCTTGAGACGCTGATATTATACGCGAAATCCAGCTCATATTCGCTGCGATGCAGCAAAGTCATCGAAGATTTTAACTTATATATACATATATAAGTTAAAGTATTTAATAAACTACCTGAATAAAATAAGGCTTTGGATTCGCGTTAATATAAATACACGTTGCTTGTTCTTAACAATTGACGGATTATCCAAGGTTTTTATAATATGTACTTATGATTTTGTTACCGTCTGATGAATACGTACATTTTAACATTTCACGCCACTAGCAATTGAATATGTACATATCCATCTAATAATAACAGGTTTCCACGGCCAGAGTCAGTTAAAAATTAACGTGTTCGTGTTTTCGATTAGTTATCTGTCTATTTATCGATTTTCGACTTTTTCTATTTTTACAGAAACGCTACAAAAACATCTACTGTTGACTGTTAAACAGCAGCTCGGCTAAAATTTTCAAAAGCAAGACCACCTACGTATTCATGATCATCAATACTTTTATTTTTATCGCGCTTAGACTAATATAAAAACTACCACCAAATATAAAGGTCTACTTGGTAGAAGATACTTAAGTCAGAAAACAGTTTCATTAAAAATCAATCCAAAGCAAAGTAAATGTTCTATTATGTGTTGGGTGTTACCTTAAAAATTATATCAATTTGGTTTTATAACGTTGTTTTCATTTCTCAACGTGTTTTAAAATATTTTTGGCAATTTATGAGAATCTAGGGTACGTAGCTTTGCTTTTAAAATGAACAAGGTGCTTCAAGCAGAGCATTCAAATGTTCAAAACTGTATCAGATGTTAGGGTTATTTCCAGTTAAACCAAACATGATATTCAAAATTATCCCAGAAAATCGTAATGTCGTCCCGTGTGAGGCTGAGGCTAAAATTCAGATTTTTATCTGAAATAATAGAAAAGTTACGAAGAATGTTATCACTTTTTACGTATGTATCCCGTCGATAAACATCGCCCTCCGTTATTATCGTGATATCGTGAAAAACGTGTAAATTCTGTATGATGTATGTGAAAGTAAATAAACATATCTATTATTATTATTACTATTATTATTATTATTAATAAAATATTTCATAACGGACAAACTGAGAAATGTTTGAGAGTTCCACAGGCTCTGATTGTGAAGGTTTCGAAACCTATCCAGGAATGGCAAGATTCTTTCAATACCTACATTTCACGATTCACATAAATCGATTGAATTCTATAATTACTTTCTAATTGATGATCATCAAGTATAATTAAAAAAGGTTACCGATCTAATACATTCTTGTCTATGAGGTCAACCAAAATAGTGGCTACAAACTACTTCAATATTCAGAAATATTACTTCTAAAGATATAGATGGTAATCAAATTAATTTATTATCGGTAAGGCTTTAAACTAACATTTTACTTTTAATTAAACTCCATCTGTGTTATAATATAAAACTCTCCAACAAATATACATCTTTAGTCCTTCATAGTTGCTGCTTTCACAAATTAAAACTTGTTTTATTCGATAATATCTTCAACAGTTCTAACCGTAGTGCTGTAAGTCAAACACGTAATATGAAAACTTCAAACGGCGTCATTTCTCCGCTATGCATACTGATATCGTCTATCCTCCATTCACTTCAGTTTCAAAGTACTTCCACCGTTCACCAGTGAGAGGGTTCGAATTTACGAAAAAACGTGACTGAAATTCTATTGAAACGTAACGGATATCGACTTACGCTAGGCCTCTTCAATAATATTTTATTTATGAGCATTTAAATAAAAGCGATTCCGTTTAGAACGGTACATAGCTCCTCTTATTCAGGTAAAGGTTCACAGGTATCATTTAACGCATCTGTATACACTTTATAATCATACAAGGCAAAGTGAAAGTGAAATTTACGTTACTAATCTTGACAGCAGCGGTACGTCTTTTCATTTAGTTCTGTTACTGCACCTAATGATGTTTACGTCTTGTGTAATATTATTGTGTCGGTGCCAGTATAAGAAAGAAGAAAGGCGTAAAATGAAGCAGTTTAATGTTGGAAATTCTTCCATAGAAACTATTTAATCTCTGACTACCGTCAAATGAAGCAGTTCTATCTGACATATACATCACTTTCAATTTTAATTCAAGGAGATGTAGCGGAAATTAAATGGTGCCTTGCTCCTATTAAATATGTTGAAAGATTTTAACCTTAAAATTTAGTGCGGTGAGTGGCATTATTTAGCCTTCAATCGATTAAAAATGATGGAGTCCTCTTTTCGAATGAAGCAACTATTTCGAAAAGTCTGAAAATATATTGAGGGAGATGTTTGTAATGCAAAGGCGAAATACTGAAGTTGATGGAGTTGATTCCGATACATTCTAAGAACTAATTTAAACCATTTTTGATTAGGTAATATTCTAAAGTTGTATCTTTGCGCCCTTGTTCCCTAACACTTACGAAAAACGTTATTGAAGACGCACTTGCTTTCAGGTACTTGGTAGATGCTAGATTGTTAAACATGGCACTCAATTAAAGCGGCTTATAAACATTCAAATTTGGCTAAATCAATAAATGTAGTTGAGGCTAACATCTGTTGTTCATTTGTTAAAGTTGTTCAAAAGATTGTTTAAGAAAAACACACAGAAGAAAATCACGTCAGATTGTTACCGCTTTGAAAAAATATAGTTAACTAAATCTAATAACTGGAGAGGACAAAGGCGGATGAAATTATTACTTTTTGCAGAGATTAGACAGACTCGTGTTTTGTCGACTCTCGGGGACACAAATAGGCAATATGAATTCCTTTTCATGAGGCGAATAGGCACGAGTCTATCTAGTCGCTGCAAAAGAGGAATAATTCCACCTGCCTTTGTCATCTCTACTAATAACACGATCTGTAACAGCAAATTTTCAATAAAACTTAGGCTGTTATTTAATTCTTGTTAGTATCCGCATTAATAAGACGATCGTACTAAAGGGTGTTACAAATTCAGAGGAAGAAATGATGTATATGCTGAAAACTAACATTTTAACAAAATTACTTGCGACGTTGTCAACAATCTAATCTGATTATTAGCTAGAGAACAAAGTTATCTTTAAAGCTGAGACAAATGCCTGATGCTGCTTTAATTTTACTGATGACCTAAAATGAATTTTAAAGCACATAAACGAAATTATTCAATAAATAATTCGCAATTTAAGCGAACAATAGTTGTTCAGTATCACTTCGAAACGTCAAATGTTTTAAACAGTTGATGATATTCAATCAAGTTTCCATAAGAGATATTTTTGTAAAATGTTATTAAACTTGATGCTTGCAAACTCAAAGAACGAGATAGAAAGTGGTAAGAAAGTTGTAGCAGCTTTCTCTGATCTTAAAATAATTTTTGGAAGAATCGACAGAGACAGATAATCAAGAAAATGCACCACAAAATGACTTTGTGACGCATTTCCTTTCTACTTCACAGTTAACTGTGTACTTTTAATACTAAAGCAATGAGAACTAGCAGTAACATTAAAAATAATGTGAATTCTTAATGGTCACGACAACAGACAAAATTTTAGGTACTTGGCAACAGAAAATAAGCAGTCCTAATGTGTAGATAGGGATGCTGCTTCATGACTCTTGAATTTGAATTTGTTCTCGTTTCAGCTGTGCTGTTTCCTAATTCACAAAATTCTGATATAACGAATGATGAAATTTGATTGCAACAAGGTAGGGACCTTTCTCCTGAACGTGCATGAGTTAATTCATATTGAATAATATTGAAACCTGAAAAAGGAAAACGAGCTACATTAATGTATTTCTGAAGTGCTCATAGAGCTTTGAAGCAAAATGTAATTAGATATAATTATCCTAGAACTATGGATTTATTGTTTTTTGCAGGAACAAATACTTACAGATGCCTGTATTTTTTCGCATTACTGACTGAGCATTAGACATTTTTAGTAGTGAGATTAAGAATAAAAATGCCGGATAAACACTCGATTATGTGATTATTGATTGCTAATGGAATACGCATCATACTGTATTCAATTGGTGTGGTCTACTTGCTTCAGTTGTAAATTTTTAGTATAATTCGACACAAAAAATAATGTTCAGCCATTCTCTTGGTATAGCGATCTTTGAAACTGAACTGGTCTCAATACTTACTTCACCGATATGTTCCATTTTTTGTATCACATTTGGTAAAACCTGTTTTTTTTATGCACAAAGCAAATTTCTTAAAGATTCAGATTGTTATATTGTATTCCATCAATCGCTTTTAAATAATTTTCTTTTAACGTACATTTGTAGGTATACACAAAATTTCAGTATAAATTGATTGCGTAGATGGCGAAAAGAAAGTTGTTTAGAAAAAATAATTAAGAATATTATTAAATATTCGTGCTTAGAGTTGGCATAGTTATGTACATACATACATACGTGCATTTGCGTTGTCACTGCTGTAATAGATAATTTGTTGAGCTTACTGTCTTTCACGTTTTCATCGTGCACCTTTATCTGTTTTGTTTAACGAAGTTTTTAATAAACTAGTGCTTTCATCTACAAGATTACTTGTTTGCTAGTGTTTCAAGTTCTTCGTTTTTATAGTCTATAAATTGCGAGTTTTACATTTCACATTTCTCGCACTGCGCGCAAAGATCTCGCTGTTTCTACGATTAAATTCGTCGATCGAAAAACGGTAAGTTACATAATGTCCCTTTTTTAAAATCCACAAGCCTACTGATCGTAAAGATGTGAACATACGATAAACAGGAAAACCGGCAGCATTGTAATTGTATATAATTTTGTGATTGGTCGAGTGAATTGATAGCAAAATCTCTATCTTTAAATGCGGCTTATTTATCCTAAAATTGTTTCAATATCCAAATAATTTACTATCCGGACATTTTGGTGTCCATCGTCCGAATCTAAAGACTCAAACTCGATACTCCTAACATCGAATCCGGATCCGCTCTTCAAAATCTTGAATTGAATGCTTATCTCATCGAATCCATTATTTCATAACGTAGATAGAGCCCTCGCTGAAAATTGAAAACTTTTTGAGCAAATACCTGCAGTAGCTCGAGTCATTATTAAACAATATAGTTGTACTAATCAGCATATTTATTGAATACAATGTAATGCAAAATAGTAATAAACCTCTCCCTATATTGTTTATTAAACACTTCCTATATTGCAAAATAATTACTGACCGGAGACTCAGAATATCGCGACTAATAATTTTTGACAAGTTGCAAGAAATTAGATACAAGTTGCTAAACTTGTATCTAATTTCTTTTCGGTCATCGCAATCGTTGTGCAAGATTTAATTGTACAAATATATTAATACAATAAAACCACGTAATTCAAAAAGGAATGTTTATTCCTACTACTACAAGGAATTAGTAGATGTAGTACTTCTAATTTCGCAATCCTATCCATAATGCAACAACGATACCCCATCGCTAACAGCGAGTAGTTTTAGTTCAGGTTATTTTTCTACCCACGGCATGCGGTGCCTTTCTAAGCTTGCAGGTCATGTAGAGATCGTATTTAACGCATCGTTGCATCAGCAAGCATTAGCAAAAAAAAAGGAGCTACAACAAGGAAGCGAAGATTGGCGATGGCATATTTGTTACAACAACGCTGACTTCGAGACTAGCGCTTACGTACGTATACACATACATACGTACATGCATAAATATATTGATTACGTTCAAAGTAAAGAGAAAGTATTGCTAAAACGTTCCGAGAATGTTGTATGATAGTTGACAAGGATGGCTCTGTTCTTATAGCTGCTTTGGGTGAATCGCGTATTACGTAATTCCAGGAAAAAAAGCGGATAAATTTGCAATTACTAAATAAAGATGAGCATGTAATGTACGGCTAGATACATTTGTTTTCTTAATTATATAGGAAGTTCACACATAATTTTGGTTTTATAACGTCCAATTAACATAATCTATCCATAAAATTTGGTGGATGCGCCCGGCCATTTTTAATTACATGTTTCTATGTATAATATAGAAAGCAACAGTGTTTTAATTATACGATTATATTATTTGAAAAGCGTTATATGCTAAATGCATCCTTTTCTTAATATGTTAGATGTAAGAATTAAGCCAGTACGTGATTCATATAAAAGTATAGATTATTTCTCATGATTATTTCTCACCAATCACAATGCGTATCATCATTGTGATTGGTGCAAGATACCTTCTATTTAAGAAAAAGATTAAATCACCCATCACGCTATTATTTTAAAAAATTCTCCCGGCGGCCAAGGGCACCTGCATAGCATAGGGCGAGTATTGGATCAAAAAATTCCCTGCAGCTCCTGAAAGGAGATATAATTGTCGTTCTATCCTGGCTAGAAGAAGCACGACCACCAAGTCCGTAGCCATAACATGTAAAGTTCGCTAGGTGACTCATGAAATAAGCTACGTAATGTGGCCATCACCACCAACAAGAAAGCTGCAAGACAGTACCTTCGCCGCTACCAGGAGAGCGAGAAGCCACCGTTCATTTTTCGTCAGTGGACTTGCATCCTTGCATTTGTAAATTTTAGTTGTTAATAAAATTAATATTCGTTTTATTCTATTTTTTGGGGCCCCACCTCAGTAAAATTATATTGTTGTGTATCTTATATTCGTTGTTATTCACTGTACCACCATTCGTAGAACCATTCGATGAAACGCTACGTGTACGATGTTGTTACGTGTGAAATCAATTCTTTTATTTTTTGCGTGTCTATTAGTGAACCACAAGGCCCGAGAAGATTACATACTACTAGACGTGCTACTACGTACTAAAAGAGTCTCAATTAATATTTAGTATTTCAAAAGTAATTAGTCATATTATTACAATTTCATATCAATTTGCAATCAGCTTCGGTGCAATTAGACGCCAAACATCGGGTTAATACTGTTACAGCTTGGAGTCCTGCATTAACCAATGTTATAAAGTAAACACGAAAGTTTTGGGCTTTATACCCACATGCGCGATCAACTCCCTTGAATCTATTACAATCCAGTAACGTTCTATTGAAACAATAAGCAGGGTTCAAGGATTCAAGGAAATTAGCATGGTCCTTATGGAATATGTAAACATACACAATGGGATGTGTTTGTTCAACTTCAAATGGGCAGTTGTAATAACCTTATTTTCAACATTTTTTACACAATAATTCTAATTTACTTGATGTTAGTGTTTGTTTTGGAATCCTGATTTCTTTCTTTTGGGCTGATGTTCCACGTCCTTTCCTTATAAATCTCCTCTAGTCGCTTTTCTTAGCATTTTGAATTCACTTATTCTGTTCAAAGCAGCTTTTTAATTATTTTTAACAGTTTTAAATAGATTCTGACGCTTTAATTGTTAATACAACTTCTGGATACTTTTTTTCGGAAAATACATATTGTCAAAAAGTATGTTTTTCTATCTATTCATTTATTTACTCGTTGTAACAGGACTGCCGTCAATAATACGATACTTTTGTGCTTTTCGTAACGACAGTCGTGTCCGATCTTATAGATGATGTTTGGATACTGATGGATAATATTAACAGACTCTGTTTCGTTAAACTCAGTCAGCGTAAGACAAGTCACAAAGAATGTTCACTAAAGGAAATTAACAAAAAAATGTTATACAAGTAATCCTTCTAATGTTGTAGCTAGTAACTATTTACTAACTAGAACTAAACTACAACTTATTTAATAAAAGGAATCAGAAAAGGGCAAACGAAAGCGGGAAAACAAATTTTATTTAGGGAAAAACTCAAAGCCGTTTTTCTGACTTTTATTCTGGATTTCGTTAACGAAATAAAATAGATGTTATATTGCTTTTAGCGCAATTAAAAGATTGTAGTAACACCAACAGATCTGTTTAAATTAACAAAATAATTAAAAAAACGTAATCTATTTGATTTAAAAAGAAATCAATGAGTTTTTATTTTTTTAATAAATCATGATCTTTATAATAATGCTAATAATAATAATAATAATAATAATATTTACTTCGTTCCTTTTCGTTCATATAGTACAATAAATAAATAAATAAATACAGAGGAATAAGCAAGATAATCATGACATAGGAAAAGAAAAAAATCTATAATAATCATATTTTGCTTTTTTGAATATCAGAAGCACAAAGAATATAATAGAATGTTAATAAAGAATTTGCTAGTGCTTAGTGGATCTAAATAAGCCAGCAGACAACTTGCTTGTGATTTAAATTTGTAAGTTTACTCATGATTTCCATTTCCCGCCTTTGTGAGGGTTGTATTTGTGAAAAATGTCTTGGCAGACCCGATTACGTAAAATATCTTTCTGGAACTTTAATTCGTTAAAATTTTATCATGAATAGTTTCTGTTTATCAAATTTGTATGTAACATGGTAAAATGGGCAATTATCCCAATACCCACAAGAGCTTGTTAATAAAAAAAAACAGATGATTAACATCGACCAACATTTGTAATGTGTACTTGTAAACATTAACTCGTGAAAGTACTAATAGATAATACACCATCAATTTTTGAGTGAGTACCACATAATTTTCCATGAGTATGTTTTCTATTCGATTTTCTGATAAGCTTTCAATGTTTTTCGGATAGTCTTCAATTCGTTGTCGATGTAATGATATATTTATCGGCCGCTCTGGTTATAATGTATAGGTAGAGGTGCGCATATGGTAGGTAGCAAAATGGACTATCGTAACCCGACAGTTTCGTACGTAATCTGTACAAACAAATTGATGTATTACACGCGTTTTACATAACTCGCGTATTATTTTAGCGTTCGCATAGTCATCCATGTTCAACAAATATGCTTTAAGCGATAAGGGGTACGTGATAGGGTTCTCTTGCTTTCGGATATTACACGCACTTGAATCGTTAGGCCGCTGTCCGTCAAAATAAAGCGTTAATAAGCGGTAGCGGTGTAAAAAGATGCGACGAAATTTTTTTGTCGTTAATTTATTCCTTGTTATATTTGTGAATGTGCCGCCTCGCATTGTGGATGTGTCTACTAGCAATTACACGGTTAGTATAAACCTTAATCTGTAATAGATATAGCAATCGGGAAGCGATGACAAGAAACAGAAAAATAAATTGATGTAAACGCAGCAACTAGCATCTCCTCGACAGATAGTGACTTGGTGAACAGGAATTTTCTTTTCTTGTTACGAGGTTGAATTGGGGATATAGTTTAACTACTATATGAGAACGTACAAGATGTTTGATGAGTTCGAAGCAACTCAAAGATTCGATTTTTTTTAAATAGAATATGCTGTACAGGGTGAGTCGAGAAAAGCGCATCAAATTTCAATATTATACTTGCAAAAAACTTCTTTTAT
The DNA here is from genome assembly GCA_020654165.1 of Oryctes rhinoceros. NCBI lineage: Eukaryota > Metazoa > Arthropoda > Insecta > Coleoptera > Scarabaeidae > Oryctes > Oryctes rhinoceros. Next base: position 767,738 of record JAIOKQ010000001.1, read on the forward strand.
CCGATTTTCAGTTTAGCATTCCGGTCTCGCACGGTTTGATGGTGAACCGTTGACGACATTCTTCAACACCGTTCCCATTACAAAAACCATATATATATAAAATTACTGAAATAACTTGAGCCTCGAAAGGATTGATTCAGCTGTTAGGTCGAATGTAACAAGAAGCGAAAGAAACTTTTAATATAGAACATACTTAACATCTTGATTTACACGGGCAGCCAATACAACATTACTTTTCTTATTTAATACATATTAATTAACTCAAGAGCAAACCTTAATCAGATATGACTTGGTAGACGAAAGGTCGAAATGCTCTTTTACGTGCTACGGAAATGTACGTAACATTGCGTTAAGTTGCTATGATATTTTTGTTAAAAAGTATTGTGATAACTATTCAAACGTGTAGACATTTTCATTTTCTTTCCACTTAAAAATCTGATCATTAACGGTGATTGTTGCATACAGTTGCGAGAAGAAGCAGTGCTGCCAAACTTTTCCGCGGATGTATATATTAATTAATTAAAATTAACAAAACGCATTGTGCATCAGTGAACGTATAGCAACTCGCATGTAATATTTATGTATGTGTCCATTTCTTTTCAAATGAGTCTCATTGTATTATATTTGCCATAACAGTATCAAAGAAATCATTCGAAAAACTATTGAACCTCTTAATTTTATTTACTTAAGAATATTTTGCATATATAGTTGCATCTATCTTATGTATCTGTCAATATAAATACGTTTGGAATCGAATATATTTGATCGTGCTTTAGACATTTATAATAAATGAATGTAAACTACTACCATTAGCTTTTCTTTTTTTTGTGGTAGTAACGTAGTAAGTTGTGAACTTCATCTGGAGCACTGATTAATTCTTGGAGCTTCCATCTTTCCATAGCAGGTTATATCTACAAATAAAAGAATGAATTAATTGATATATTTTTGTCTCCTAAGAATTAAGAATTTTTGACAAACTACGGAATTATTTAGTAAGTACAAACGTAATAAGTTAAATAGGAAATGGACAGTTTTTACGTTAGTTAGGAGTTTTAGACAATTGGGAGTAAATTACTACATTTTACCTTAAAAGAAAAGTAACTATACGCAGATATGATATATTGGCATTTAGCACGTTACTCTCACATACATAAAAACGTTATTAATTATTAGATGGCAAAATCGGTTAGTAAATCGCTAATGTTACGGACGCCTCATTGCAGTCCGCAAAGTTGCAATTTTCAGTAGCAACATCTAAAAAAAATAAGTCGAAAAAATAGGTTGTCGGACCAGAAAAGCTACATTAAAAAATTAAATAGAATTTCTTTTTATCATATGAACTTTTGTAAACTTTTATTTACATCGTTAGAGATTAGAATGAACCTTTTTTTCTTTAATTTCTTCACGGATGTCTTGAAAAAGAATAGGTTTTACGATAATATCTGTTGCATACACGCAAACTAAATAAAAATACTGTTATTTAGATTGATTATTATTCAACATATGAATGTAAACGACGTTTTATCCTACTCCATTTGTTTAAATTTAATATTAAAAGAGATGAATGACATTAAAGGAATGAGAAGGTGGCTTTAAATGGAGTTTGTAAAACTTCGTTCCCCATTAATCCTTTATAGCTTATGAGATTTCTGTACTAAAACTCGAATAAAGGTTTCTTCTTATGGCCCATAAAACGTGAAAATAGTTTTGGCCTGTTCCCAAGCAAAATCAGGATAGTACCATAGAACGGTAATGAGAGGTACGTCTGTCGTTGCTATTTATCTTCAACATCAACCACTTCACGTATTTTGTCTCTTCGGGATTTTGTGTCAACGTTTTTACGATCTGTGCACAGGTAGTATATACATAATAAGTTGTTTTTAAAATTATTGTTTTTAGAAGGTATATGAGTGCTTCTATTATTATGGTATACAATAAAACGTTTGTCCTTTTCATTACATACTGGCATATAGTATACTGCACTGATTTGACTGTTCAGAGATTCAATAAAATATCAATGAACAATTACACTGGCCAACAAATTCCAACTTTTTTTGCCATGAAAGGATTAATACTAATTTCAATAGAAAAGATATAAACATTTATTTTAGTAAAAGGTAGAAGGTCAAGTTAGCTTGTTTTTTTTATATTTCAATGAAAAGGTCTTTTAGATTAGATCATAATTTAACGTATATTTCAAATGATTATAATTAGAAATGTCAAGTAATACTGCCCCATCTCTTATAAACAATATCTACAGCATCTCTTCTTAACATCCAACAGTAATCTGCTAACATAACAGGATTCCATTTCTCCTGATACCGTTTTCCCATTCCCATGACGTCTTAGTGGAAGCGCTCACCGTGTTCATCGCTAACGTCGCCCATATTTTCCGGACAAAAATCCAAGTGAGACTGTAGAATGTGCACTTTAAGGGATATATTACAGGCGGCAGCGTGAAATGTTTGTAACATATCCATTACTAAAGTTTTATAGTTGACAGCTTTTTCGTTTCCCAAGAAATTCGTGAAAACTTGTACCATGTTGAGCCAAGCTGTTTTTCCCTTCGCTGTTAATTTGGTTTCAAAGATTTCATCATTTACTATTTATCATATCTGAGGTCCGACAAAAATACTTTCTTTCAGTTTCCCTTGTGTTAATTTTTGAAACTTTACAAAGTTTTTCATGAGCCCAAGTTTCATGTGGAGAAGTGGTATTTGGTATTATGATCTTTTATTTTTCTACTAGAGGCTGATGTTGTACGCTGTCTTTCCCTTGTACAAACTGTTGTCGTAGTGGCCACTCTTGCTTATGGTAATGTTTTTCCCTGTCACGACTGTCCTAAAGACATAAAAAGCAACAGTATTTGATGTAACCAGATTGCATATCCAAAATAATTGCAATTACTTTAACATTTGCACAAATATTCCAGGAATAGTCTTTGTACTTTATGTTTTCTAATAAAATTTTCATATTTTCGTAAGTTTCTTTCATAGAAACAGCACGACCTACCGGAATAGAAGGATAATGGTTTCTATTATGCAACAAAACTGCTTTTAGGTTGGTCTTTGATGAGTCTATGAATAATGTCCAAGAGCTGGGATCATGATGTATTCCAAAAGCTTCAGAAAGTTTATAAACATTATTGCAATAGACCAGATTACCGGCCATACTATAAAGGCATTTTCTCTGTAACCAGAGCTAAGCCAATGTTGCCGCTTTTCGAATCATTTTTACTTTATATAAGCTGTTCAATTTCATAAGTTATTAACTTAGGGTAAAAGCCTTGTTGGTCAGTGTTATTAAACCAGATCTATTTCTGTGAACGTACAGATTTATCTATATATATATATATATATAGATGTTTTTCACAGCCGCTAACATCAGCCATATATTATAGCTTACAACAGCATTATCTGCTACTTCATTAACGTCATGACTTTGAATATTTTATTAGTAATTAACAGTATTTCATACCCTTTACATTATATATCCTTTTGTGAATATAAAACAAGTGAAAGTGGTAATAGAGATTAGATTTATGATCGCATTGATTTAATATTTCAGGGAACATGCTTGTTATTGTCTTCTGATTTTAATGAATAAAAATTAAAAAGTTGGATCTTTTTAATATAATTTGCACCAATCACCTAATATTACAATACCCATGCAACAGACATTTCATCGCCTGTTTATTTTAGTGCTACAAAATCTTTAAGTATAGTTAGTTAGCAAAATCTAAATATAAAATAAAGACAATTATCGTCTAATTCTATATCTTTTATATCCAAAGAACAATTATTTCCCATTATTTTGGCGACTCTTTTATACCAAGCGTGCTTTTAAAGTAACATATTAGACTAATGAATCGCTGTTCAATCAATAAGAATTTAATAAGTTGTAATTAATTTTGTGATATGCAACGAGACAAAATCAGAAAATCTGGTGAATATACGGGAGATGTTTCCAAGGTTCTGAGAATTTAATTGTAATTCTTTTATTTTCTCAATTATTATCACTGTTGCAATGCAGCTTTTTCTATGTAATCACAATTTAATTGAATACATTTATGCCAACGATAAACTGATCTTTTTAAGTCGTCCTCAATCAACTTTTTCAGTGACTCAGCAGACCACTTATTTATGCCACGTTTCACGTCAGTTAAACGCTCAAATTGAACACCCCGTAAAGGTTCTTTCACAACTGAGAACAGATGAAAATCACTGGGTGCGAGATCTGGAGAATAAGGTGGACGTGGAAGAAAATCGTTTAAAATATCCTTTGTCTTTCTTACGATAGGAGGTCCTGTCGTAACAACGGACACTTATGCAACTTTTCAGACCGTTTTTAACAAGTGCCTACCCCAATAGTCCGAATAATAAGTTTGAATATTCTGCGATCATTTTGGTGTCCCGGCAGATAATCAAAAAAAAAAAAGATAATCCCTTCTACCTTTCCAACAAGTTTCCCGTTGCCTGTTCACGTCTTTAAGTGGATGCCCAATCTTTGGATTGACTTTTCGTCTTAGGATTGAAATAAGGAATCCGCGATTCGTCAGTGGTTACCAAAATACATCACCGTAACGAACTAACAGCTCCTGAATTCGCCTGTTTTCTTTCAGTAGGTCCTTAAATGGCAGTAATGTTTCTTTCGTTTACTGACGTATTCGGGCGATCACTGCATGGATCAATTTTGAAACCATCCATCCACACAATTTCTGAAAATTTTTCAGAATTTCCACAAAAAGAAAATTATTATTCTTTGAGATTTAACCACGTCTTCAATGGTTACAAAAAGAGTACTGCGAAAACGTATCTATATCAGTCGAATGCCTGACTCACTGCATTGGAAAGCATGTCATGATTTGTCTATCACCAATAGCATTGCTTATAAGTTCCGCTTAATTTAAGTAGAGCACAATTTTGAGAACTTTGAAAACATCCCTTGTACTGTCACTTAGCACTGAGCAATACAACCCAATGCAATGCAATGCATTACTTTTTCTGTAGTATTGTAGCTATTGTAGCTATTATTCTTAATTTAATCAACTTAATACGTAAAATTAACGACACATTATTCTTTTTAGGCATGTGCTCCGATTACTCAGGAAGTTAAAGGTAACATCTTATGGTGGGGTAACTATTCAGACGACGATCTAGGCTGGTACATCTCCGAGCCGCTATGTCTAGACGAAAACTACACGATTGTCAACAGGAAATGCGAGAACGACACTTGGGATCCCGAACCCAACTGTTTTCAAGTTCAACAAGAATTCTCGCCGTGCCCCGAGAACTTTACCTACCACAGAGACAGCGAAATTTGTTACATAATCGTCAGCAATCAAACGTTTCCACCGTCCTGCCCGTACACCAACGTAATTTCGTTCTACGATTACGCCTTCTTGATCGGAAACGATATACCCGGTCCGGTATGGTATCCTGCGACGCGAGTCAAGGACTACGGCGTAGGTCATTTGATCGTAAAGGAACCGACGAGGTATTTCGGAAGCTTGGTGACGGTTAAGTATTCGTGGAAAGGCTCATTTTACAAAGATTGCCTTATATCGTACTCGTCTTCGAGTTACGAGATGGTATACTGCCTATCTAGATACGACGCGGTATGCGCTTATAAATCCTTGCGCTATTTAACCAACACCTATTGCAGTAAGAACATCGACGAGCAATGTTACTACAGCGATTACAATTTAAACGCGTCTAAATGCTTTTGCATCAAGGAACCGCCCGCGAATTGCGATACATTAGCGGAACTAAGGAAACCGTATCAGAATTTTATATTACCCGCAGAAAGAAACAATTGCAGGATAGGTTTGGAATTGGCGGAGGATTTTCTCTGGACGAATTCGAGGGAAAGGATTTCTTACACCAATTGGAACCGAAGAACCGATTTTAGCAAACGATACGGTGTCTTAACCGAAGACAATACGTGGAACTTCGAAAACGAAAGCGAAATAAACTGCGTGGTGTGCGAAGAGAATACAACTTACACGAATATACAACTGTCTTTAACATTGGATGTTAAAAATAAGAAACTGGTATTAATCGTTGATAATCCGAATGATCTGTACGTACCGCCAGGCAGTGATGGGATATTCTGCTTCACGGATACTAGTTCGAGCACCTCCTCTCATCCTTATACGTTGATAAAACATGAAAATTACGAAACCGTCAACGAAACGAGGACTAGATATTATTTCTCTTATTCAACTAACTGTCCCGGGCACTATTGGTGTCAGGTGTTCTCGTATCCAAATTTGGAAGCGATAAAAACGGACCGTTTCTTAGTTTTCGACCAAGATATTTACGGTAACGAGTTCGTAACTACCATCGCCGTGAAATATAACGATTCAACGAATCCGACATCGGTAACTTTCTATACCGGAATCTACGACTCGATTCAAAAGCATCTATCCAGCGGCAACGACACTCTTCCGTTTTTTCTACGGTGGGTGTCGATAATGAACCTGAACGAGACCTCCCAAACAATCGAGTATTTAGTGCATATGACATCGAAGGATTTCACTAACGTCGAGGAAGAGTATGCAGAATTCCAAGCTCTGATCGCTTCCACCGTGGGTGAAGTGGCTTCCATTCATGGCGTGTCAAATTTTCGCAGCGTTTCCTATTGTTTACCCGACAAAACAGTCTCCAATGGAATCAGCCTGCAATGGCAGTTGACCAAAATTAATTCTACCGTTACACCGGAAGAATTCTGCTTGCATGAGGACGGTTTCCCGGTCACAAGAACTTGCGCCGGTGATTTTCTCAGCGGTGCATATTGGTCGGAAGTAAGCGGTACTTGTTCCGATGATCCACGTCAATCCTCAATAACAGCTCAGTTGTACCAACTGGTACAGTCGAACGCTTCGTTGACGGTAAAATCTAACAGCCTCGTCGAACTAACTAAAGATGTTTTGGAATATATTCCGGTGGACATCCACTACATCGCTGAAATATTGGATAAATCCGATAAGGAAGACGCATCGAGCGTTGAAAACGTGACCGTAGTGATCGATAATATTATAGGTACCCAAAAATCTACCTTAAAGCAATCGCAGGAGATCTTGAATTCAACCGATAGGATTTTGTACAATTTCGATATTCTTTTGCAAAAATTTATTCAGCAACCAAAATCACGATCTACCCAAGATACTATTACCGAAATAATTACCAAGAATCTAATGGTCTTCGTCTTCGACGCTAAACAAACTAACGTCAGAGGAGTCGCTATATACAACACGAATCGTGAAAGAGAAATTTTAAAGTTGAGAGATGGCGTAACCGATACCGATTTCGTTGAGAAGGAAGGTTTAGAGGTGGCGACTTACATACCGCAATCTCTTATAGAACAAATAAATCAAACTCTAGAATGGAATCAACCGCTGATCGTCATCATAACCATATTCTTAAATGACTATCTCTTTAACGAATACCCCTCGAATAATTCAAGGGAACCTTACAAAAGCGTATTTGGAATTCTACTTCCCACGATCGACGAGGAATACGAAACTCCCGTCAAAATTATCTACAACTTCACCCAATCAGACGCCCTTCAACGTTGCGCTTTTTGGCGTTATGGTTACCTCAGCAATTTTGAAAATACCAAAGGTGAATGGGAACTGCAAGAGATCCCCGCCAACGGGAACTACGTAAGGGTTTGCAACTTTGAACATACCACACATTTCGCCTTGCTTATATTAGCTGACGTTTCTCTGGACGAGCAAGCAAACTACGCTAAACACAATACAATACTGCACATCATTACATCCATAGAATCCGCTTTTTCAGTATTTGGAATATTTTGGATTTTCGTCACCGCCTTTTTATTCAAAAAATGGCGTCAAAACAAGGGTAACCAAATATTACTGCATTACAGTGTCGTTACTCTTCTACAGCTTGTCTTATTGTTTATGTCTAATGATGCGCGGAATTCCAACGCCGTCGAGTTTCTATGCATTTGCATCGGGGCTAGCCTTCATTACGTGGTACTGTCTCAATTCTGCTGGATGTTAATAATGGCAGTTTTGCATTACCAACGATTTGTCTTAGTTTTTGATAAACCTAAAAAGTGGATTATGCTGAAATCGTGTCTTTTCGGTTATGGCCTACCTTTATTTCCTGTAGTGATAAATTTATGCACCCTAACCCCACAAAATTACGTACAAGGCAATACAGGGATGTGCTATCCGACAGGTGACGGCTTCACGATTTGGTTGCTGATTCCAGTCCTGGTGGTCGCCTCTATAAACTTGACCTTCTTTTGCGTGATAATCTGGAACATCTTCCACGAAAAAATAAACGATATGTACGGGCACGATTTCATTTTGGTCCTAAAATTGCGATTGGTGGGCGTCCTATTCTCTCTTCTAGGGTTAAGCTGGATTTTTGGATTCGCTTCCGAATTTTTAAGTAGCGTGGCATTTGCTTATTTATTTACGATAACCGCCGGAATGCAAGGATTCATTTTGTTTGTGGCGTTTATTGTTTTAAATGAGACAACGAGGAATATGTACCTGATCCTGTTCCTAAAATCTTACAAATACCGGAAGTGGTGATCATAACGTCTTTAATATAAATTAAAATTGAATTCGCCTCAAAACCAAAAAACAAAACAATTTTTTTTCCTTTTATTTACATTAAATAAACCACCTCTTGTTGTGATGTCTGGAAAGCATCTTTTGGATTAGGGTTGCAACCTCTTCTTCCTGTTTTTGAAGCTGTATTTATACTAATCGCTCCGAGAGTTCTGCAAAGGTCTTTGTGTATGAGTATGTGTGCTTGAACCTCGCTTTCCATATTATTTCATAAATGCTTAAGAAGATTTAGTCCGAAGTTCGAACAAATCAGTTTAAAATGTTGATTTCACAGCGACAGGCTCTCTGTTACGATATGTGCGGAAGAATGTTATCGTACATTGAAACGGGCGTTTTACGTTACATTCCGTTTTATATTACGTTGTAGCTTTTTTTTATTGGGTTCAAAACAGGAAAGAAAACAAAAAAAAAGATGTTTGTAATTTATTCCTCATACTTCATTAAAATAAATTCTTTTTTGAGTATATTTACAACTATTATAAGAAATGCAACTAAGAAAATTATTTCATCTATAAAACAATGGCTTATTTATAGAAATTTTGATTTTTTTGAAAAAAAATGTATGGCCCTATGATTTTGGGCCAAAATGTATATATGTTCCTTAAATATAAATGTTTATGGTTGTTATTTAGAGGTGCCTGAATTTCAACTTTATGTACTTTGTTATTACTTCTGATTAATAATAATATAGATTGGAGTGTTTATTGTTTGCTTAAAAATATTTACTTTCCTTCCACACCCCTAAATTTTGTTCCATTTGATCTTGTTCCAAATCTTGCTCTGTAATGAAAGAAAACGGATGATACTATTTCCAAAACTTTTCCTTATGATCCAGATAAAGTCGCAGAGATATGCGAGTAGTAGGCAAAAGAGATGTTAAGATAATTAAAAGGTAGAACACCACACAGTGCCATGTTGGTAAGTAGGCTTTATGAATATAACTATTCAATCTGTTGCGACTTATATAATATGCGACTTTTTTGATTTAGGTGCCATGAAAAGATCAAGCATGTAATTTGGGGACTAACTCTTACAAGACGTCTTATGAGGTTATACGTTATGTTTTTAACAACTGGCTTCTACTTCCACACACATTTTTAAGGAATATTGTATTTAAGAAATAAAGACCAAACGCATCGTATATGTCCTTCCTCAAAGGTAAAAGGAAAGGAGACACTCATTAAGTAACATGTCATTGGATAAAATTCTTATTTAGTCTATCTAAATCTCACTATCGCATCACTTATTGCAAAAAATCATATATAATATGTATTTATCGGCATAAGAAAAGAAACAGAAAAAAATGAAATAACATAAGTGGTTTTACATACCTATGAACAACGGACATCTGTGGGGTTGGGCTATTGGGTGTTGTGAGGTGGTGTTAGGAGGGTTAACTAGAGCAACGGTTAAATACAATTTCCAACGAATTTTATGTATTTAGATGAAAACCCATTAAATAATACACATTGGAATAAATTTATTGATTTATTAAATTTTATTAGAATTTTATTTACATGGTCTACATAAAGTATTGGTCAAATTGGTCTTTTATTTTGAAATACAATAACACTTCGCTTATCTTTTTTTTTTCTGTTAAATCACTAGATAAAATGAAGAATGCTTGCAAGTTTAGAATGAGTAATGTTTATATCAACAACAGCAGCTATTGAAGTTTCCCGCTTCAACATTAGTTTCATTTTCTAGATTAACTTGACAGCTATTTTCTTGGAACTCACGAACACAAATCGTTACCATTCTTAGTTCTTACACTATCTTCCATATTTTTGCACCGTTTCACTCTTTTTCGTAGCCTTTAAAGAATCATATTTAACTGTCTCGGTTTGGCAGTTTTACAAGCGACTACCATGCAAATCAAAGCATTTACAATTGTTATCCTTTTTTCTATTTATTTAGTTGCTAATATGCGATGAAATTCCCTTAATTAATGAATTCCTGTAAATGTTCTTAAAATTTCTAATAATTTACCTGATCTAAGAATTGAGACGCCAACCGCTTCATCTAGTAATCGCGTAAGCACATTGTGATGGACACTAATGCTATGAACTGCCGAGAAATGTCTCGGCCCTAGTCATTACAATGATAAATACCATCTTCAGGCGTAATAAAAATGGAAATGTTTATTTTCAAGTGCAATATGCAATTCCTGAACACAAATGGTTATTATAATAGCATTGTTGTAATGTGACAAAATCTGCCAATTCCCGTTAAGCAAAATCGCCATTGTTTTAGAGATAATTCGTTTCTTTTTACGAAGCCGGCGAACTAACACGGATAACATTACCATATATAGCACATATCGACAGCATATTGTATTACGTTTCTTATGTGGTAATCTATTTGAAAGGATTACGCTGTATTCAGGGCATTATGAAATAAGATGTCCATCTTCTACGCGTTGCACAAGAACAAGTACGTGCATTTATTACCTTTCAAAAGCGACGTTTAGAGGTATCGGAGGCACGAACGAGATCTAATGAAATATGCCCGTTGTTATTTATTTTTACGAACGCCTTGCCTTGCGTAAGATGCGGCAATTACATCTGTGCTTGATGTTTCTCTCGGATTATAATGGCTGGCCGAAGGATATAGAACGTCTAATACTAATTATGTACTACGTCATCCTCAGCTTCAATTTTATTTCTATTGATTTTAGCGGATTATACTTAACATATTGCAATAGAGAATAAAGGACCGCCTTTATTATGCAAAGCTTTTCAATGTGTCCCATGCTATATTAGATAACAAGATCATAATAAAATTTGTATAGAGAATTTAGTAAGGTTTTAATTATTTTGACCTTTAGATCTAAGGTAGTAATGACTGCGGGTGCCTCCGTAAAGAACGACAGCGATGGATATCAAAAGTTGTTCAGATTCGACAACGATGCATCTATTTTTACTATTGTTTTTTTTTAGGTTAAAGGCCATTGTGTTTAGCGATAATACTTTACATATGTAGTGTCAAACTTTTAATAGATACATGTACCCACTATTTAGATATACGACAATTTCAATTACAGCTACCACCTTCCGCAATCGCACACTGACGAGTTGTAAACAGCAAAACATGGTGGACGTTAGTAGCTTGCATCATTGTTATTTTGTGTATAAGCATATCTTAAGCACTATCGAATTTTTAAAATTAGTAGATGAAGAAATATGTCATTGCGCTTGGAAAGACTCTTAGCATAAAACGCGTACCATCGGAATGATCCAATATCTCTATATTCGACCAAGAATTAACAGTATGGCTTGCTATTGTTCACAAAGCAGCATCTCCATATCTTATCGCACTGTAATTGCTTGCATAAAAGTCAGATACATGACATTCATTTACCATCAAATGTAATTACCGTAATATGAAATGTTGTCAACTATAGCCGGGTTTTCTTGCTATGTTTGAAGGTGTTGGTTATCCCGGTAGGCTTCGTCATGTGAGATGTGTATTCTTACAGATACTGTCAAGAACTACAAAATTGATCTGAACTTTAGATCTATATGCTATTAAAGCTGACGCTGACATGGACTATCATCCGGAAATGGCAATTATTAAAAAAGAAACTTTTTACTTTATGTTCTTTGACTCTATTTCTCTTTCAGTTTTAAGCACGTTTTAAACGAGTGATATAAACAGATGCATTGCTCAGCTGAAATCATCTCGGCCAAATTAATTCTACTGAACTAACAAAGTTTGTCGAATTTAACCGAGTTGAACATTTTTTTTTGTTGAATAACGTAACAAAAAATTCCTATTAATGAATGTGGATGGAATCCAATGCGTTATCAATCTTACACCAAAACATTTCTAGATTGCAAAATACCTAATTTGGTAAACATCTGGACTGAATATTTGTAGGGCGCCTGTCACGAAAAATCGAGTATAAGACTATTGGCAAGATGGACACAAGATGGGTCTTCCAACGATTAATCGCATGATAACTTCAAAGAAATGCTTGGACATGTTTAAGAGCAGCGAATTTCTGCGGCGTTATTTGACTGTAACACTAGACGCCAGCAACTAAAGATCAGTGGGCAAAATGGATTTTTAAAAGCGCTAAACGCCTAAATGCATCTATAATTTTCATGAACATCTAATAGGAAATAATTAACAAGGCAAAACGCCCAAGCTTGATGATATTGGGAATTCGTCTGCAATACGTTAAAATAATCGTTTTATTAACGTTTTCTTTTTCTTTTTGATGTCTCAACCAGCCAATAAACGACACAATTACATTTTTTTATTTATTGCAGCACAATTACAATATCATCATGAAAAATCTCGAATTTCGAGTACTTATAAAATTGTTAACAAAACAAAGAAAACCTCCCAAAATTATTAATGAAAAAACTGTAAAGAGAGATTACCGCGCTTCAAAGTCGACCAGTCAGCAGTGGTCAAAATTGTATTAAACGGTAATCTTCATCCATATCGGCCTGTTGACGTGATCATTCCCGATATTAATAAAAACTCCAGATGCGTAGTACTGGAGAATGCAAGGTTAAAGAAGTAAAAATTAACAGCTTTATTAAGAGTTTCAAAAACCACGGTTTTGAGAATCCTTTGAACGAACAATTTTCGTCTCTTTACGGAGACAAGCTAAATTTAATTGAAAATCAATCGACTTGTCATCGGAAATGAAGTCCGAGTCCTTCATCTTAATCCTAGTATGTCATCGCATGGGTCCCACCCGTTCAAGAAGATTAAAGCCGCTACTTCTGCAAGAAAAATGATGGCAACTATTTGCTTTTTGGGATTGTCAATGAATTTGATGCATCGTCTCAGGGATTCTATTACAAGCACGGAAAACTGACGCAAGGTCTCCTGTTGTTCCAGTCTATAAATCAAGAATTTCAAAAGCTGCCGTTGCTTAACATGGCTTCATAAGAATTGGCCTTTGCCTAATAGTTCAAATCTATTTTTCAAAACTATTTTTCATGTCCAAATCTATGGAGGACGACGAACCTATAGCGTCTGTTGAAAGATAATTAACAAACAAATTTCTTGATAACGGAGCACAGATGTTATTGGAACGATGTAATACTTGTATCCGAAAGTAAAAGACTACATTGAAAAATACATTTTTATTGTTGCCCTGATCTTTTTCCTTTTCATGCCTAGACCAGGAATATAAAAACGACCCCTTGTATATCTTGGTTAGAATATATATGCACTGTATACATATACACATTCTTGTATACATAGTCTTTTGTGTGCATTAATTTGTGCAGTGCTTGTTAGTGACAAAACTTGCGGTATTATTAACTGTAATTTTTTTATTACTTATAACAGTAATTTTTCGCAAACGTATATACATACATATGCGTAAAAGATGAATGGATATTAGCAGCTAAATTTATGGATATTAAGATTCGCGAACCCGGTATAACAGTTTTTTTTTGCGTCACTCGCACTCATATAAGTTCGACAAAGTTGATGTTATTTAATCTGTATTCTAGTAAGATATTAGCTTGCCGACTTGCGCCAGTAGTACCAGGATATTTCATCGGCGGACCACTGACCTCGATAGTTTTCTACAATTCCTATATTAGTAACTTGTACCTTTTACTTATCTGAATATTGCACCTTTTCTATTTTGCTATTTTCGAATCCTTGAATTCTCTTCGCGTGGATGATACGATTTGTAATTATGAATACGCGCACATACGTGTAATAATAATAATAATAACAATAATCGAGGAAGTATGATGTTTAAACGGCTTACCGCAATATATTTCAAGCATGTAATTAAGATAATGAAAATACGTGACGTATAATCTCTTTCTAATTCGAAAAGTTGACGTCTAGTTAATAGTTATCCTTATTAAAGGGTGTTATTAAATATCGATGTATTCTTTCTCAGCACATAAATAACTTGGTATACAAACACACGAAGTAATTAATCGCTTAGTCAAACACGCTTCAGACTGTAAACGTTCAATTTCCTTATTAGTAATTTCCTTATTATTATCCTCTAGAAATATTATTGATGTTTGCCCTTGTTTGCTTGTTTATATTTTTTGTACATAAGAAAAATAATTTTATGATTTATCTCCCACCATCGACTTTCGTACACTGTTACCTTATCTACATAGCACAAAAAGGATAAGATTGCTGAAAAGCTTGCAGTTTTTGGCATGTTTCCAGACTTATCTGGCTGAACTGAAAATTCGATACACGCATCGACAATACACTTTTTTTTCAATCTGCTCAACCGTTTATCTTTAATTACGGCTTTGATTTTTGTTTCGCCCATAGATGGTAGATACCTGTGCAACGTTGTCCGAAATGATAGCTTCCACTTGGAATTGTATTTATCCATTATTCGTATATTAATAATAATATTAATATACGAAAAAAATAACATAATATATATAATAGTATATTATATACATATATTATTATTGAAAGTCGTAAAACGGCTTTTTAACACTTTTGCACCACTTTACCGATTTGTTTGCTGTATACTATTGACATGCTTTATACAGTCGTCGTATTTGTGCTAGCAGAACAACAATTTATCACAGACACACTATTTTAGCGTTATCATAATATAAATCCGGAAATTCACCGATACACGTTTTTACATTTTTAAAGGCTGGTCGCCTTTTGCGCTTCTGTACGCCCGACGCACTATAAATAAAAATTAATAAATTAAACGTCGTTCGATTAACTCGCGTGGAGACCCAAGACAAACTAACGCAAAACGTGACTGCTCCGCTTTGTGCGTTGCGCTTGATGTTATGGTCCCGTTATACAGATACGCTGGCTCTATTTGTAACGTGTAAGATGCCTACTAGCCTTTTTTCTCCTCCTGGTTGTCTCGGGTTTCTTCTTGCTACCGGAATAACGGATGCTTCATTTATTTATTTCCGATTTGTAGAAAATTAGATCGTTTAGCGTTGGATTGGCTCTCTTCTGGCGTTACATTTTCAATTGCGTCGGCAAATTTTTCGGTTTTAAGTCTATTTATATTCGCGATTAAACAAGCGTCACTGCAATCACTGCTAAATTCATCAATACTTGCCATTTTTTACTAAATATTTTCTAATAACAAGATTAGGAACAATTCAACACAAACATAAAGCATTCCATTACGTATGGCACATACGCTAAGTGACCTCGGTACCAGCATGGTACTTCAATACCTTATTTGGCCGTTGTTCCTGTGTATCCTCTATATATAATGATACCACGAGAAGCAAAGCCAATTAATCCTATTTCTTTACATAATATTTCTTGATATCCGTGAAACATTTTTAATAAATGAAATAAATTCGTTCTAACATTATATAGGGATTATAGACTGATTCGTCAACTAGTAAATAATTCAAAATTGTTAGAATAAAGCTGCTCATGGTATTAATGAAATCCCGCAATATAAAAAGAAGGAACATTAACTAACGGATTAAAAGGTGCACCCGCTCATCGTTTCGAGGGAAATTGATTGCTGTAAGCCAAAAAGGAAATAGCAAAATGAGCTAGGGGATACGCTTGAAACAACAACTCTGAGAGCTCCGTGTAGGCAGAAATATGGCCATTTGTTAGCCTTTTCTCTCCTCGGATTCCTTAAGCTGTGAGTGATTCCAATATTATCAGTAGCTAAATAATCAGTAGTAAAATAATGTCATGATGTCGCACTAAACTGATAAAGTTGTATGTAAAATCACATACACCTCGGGTATATTTACCAATTAGATTATGTGGATTATTATGGAGTTCTACGAGTTCACCAACCTCTTTGGAATGACAAATATCATACAAGACGAACATACGCCTTCGAAATTATTGTGTGTATGACAATAATTTCAATATATTATATCTTATAACTTTTTTGTGCCACATTGAACGGAATAAATGTTGCTTTATTTTCTATTTGTTATCCTATTTTATTTACGTTTTACTGAAACGTACCTTTTGCAGTAAAGCTTCTTAAAAAAAAGCAACCTTTCTATAAACCAAAACTCTAACAATCTAACGTAGTACTGCAAGTATATACATTGTATACTTGTGACTGCTTTAATTAGTGCTACATAAATATCTATTTACAAACTATGTAATTATGAAAACATGGGCAAGAATATGGGCACCGAATTAACTGAAGGTAAGAATAAATTCTAACTCCGACCATTCTGAATGTGAGAGAAAAAGCAATAGGTAAGCATAATATACCAAAGCGTGTAATTTTTTCCGGCCGTAACACCTGCCGATAGCAGGTAGAGAAGGATCCGAGTGTAAAATGATGCATGATGTCACATATGAGTGACTGCGCTTCTCTTCAACCTGTCTGGGCAGTGCATCGCATACCTTCTAACCATTTAAGTTTATATGTATATTACAGATGTTCGACGGACTTTTAGTCATGAGCACCCTTTGGGTTAATAACAGTCTAGACAGTAGACCGATTAAGCAGCATGTTTGGCTAGATAAAGTAAATTTTGTAATTTTAGTCATAGAAAAGAATTCTTACGGAAGAATATTTTCGTTTGACAAGAATTATATTTAAAACTCTCTCGAAATAAATTATATGTTGTAACGTATTTCTTTTCTTGCTTTCTTCTTTACTACTAAAGCAAGATGGTGAATAACATCTCATATATCTACAAAATAAAGTAATTTAAGGAGATTCTATTAAATTTAAACATCAAATATATATTAATAATAATTTATTCTATTTGAAACAAATTAAATAATGTGCTTGTATTTTCTAAGGAAATATAGAGAAACAAGTTAACTTTTATAGTCAACTAACGTCTATTGCTATACAGACTGTTCTAGTTGGTATCCTCCCTAATGGAGGATCCCCAATCTGTTCATCAGTTAGAAGTGAAAGGTTCAAACACAATCATTGAAGTTTTGTCATTTCCTCGTTTCGTATAAGAGATCTATATTTAAAACAAAATTTTTGCATTTGACATTTCGACGAATTCACTGTAAGGATTACGCAATTCCGAAAAATTCTTAATAAGCCCCGTAAACGAACCATTTTTGAGTAATAAGTAGAGATGACAAAGGCATATTCCGTTTTTGCAGCGACCAGATAGACTCGTGTCTATTCGCCTCGTGAAAATGGATTCGTGTTGTCTGCCTTGGTGTCTCCGAGAATCTACAAAACATGTGTCTGTCTATTCTCTGCAAAAAGGTAATAATTTCATCCGACTTTGTCGTCTCTAGTAATAAGTATAGTATAAGCACCAAAACTTTTCACTATATCCAAAAGAAACAGTTGAAATGCTCGTGTAACAATGTCGAATATGTAAGTATGCCCGCAGCTTCTCAAATTCGTTCAAAAAATTGGACATGCGTTTTGGTTCCGGTCGTCTTTTAATAATACGACTCCATAAACGTGAAATTTGGTGTTAGTGGTTGGTAAGAAACAAATTTCGTTCTGCAGATGCGTTGTGAGTGGGAGCACCACACATAAACGCGATGGTGTTTCAATAATAGCATTATTTGCTCAAATGATGGGACTAAAGATTTATAATTATCAAATCGACGTGGCTTCCCATTATTTCCAAGGCGATTCGCTGTATCGTAACTAAACTCGATTATTATGTGGCCAAAGGTAAGTTGCTCTTAATTATGTTGTACGTATGTAGGGCATCACGTACGATTAAAAATCATCTTGTTTTCGTAAATGCCGGAAATGAAAATATTTAAAATTAATACATCCAACATTGTGGTCGCCTATTCCAAAATTGCCACTTGTAACTAACGAGCTTCACGTGAAACACTCTGTATAGTTTAATGCACGTTAGTTATTAGCCATTAATAACTAATAATAATAAAAGCATAACGCAAAATGTGTGCATTATCAAAGGAAACAAGTGAAAGCAATATTTTTGGTGCATCTTCAGCAAGTAAAATCAGGAAGATATTGATAAGCAAATCAAAGAAAGCTAGATTAACTGAATATTATATTTACTAAATTACTCTGAGTTAAAAAAAAAAATACTTAAGGCACAACAAGCAAGCGCTTCATTGCTGTATAAAACTCGTTACTATTACACGAAATTCTGATATAATAACCACGTTTAATTTAGTGTGACGTGGGTGAAATGGAATCGCTTCTTAAGGAAAACTTTCATTTTTGTTCATAAACGCACTCAAAATTTTTGTTTTAATTGAGCAACGGAACAAAGAAAGTGGAAAATTGACGTGTCTTATTGTTAAAATAAAATATGCAACGAATTACTGAAAGTATCATGAATTCTAATTTTTACAAGAATGCAAAGTTTTCAAGAACACGTATACATTTCATTGTACTGAAATACAAACCAGAAAGCATTTTTCAAGCAATCACTCATTGTTTAACAGGTTGTCCTCAAGCCCAATATAAATAAAAATGTTGCTTTGCGCAAACACTAGCACCACTAACTATATACCAATCGCTGGTAGAACATTATTCCATCAGATATAAACAAAATCCGTTATATACAATGCAATCTTTTCACAAAAGCATCGTTCGCAAAGAACAAGCGAATTCTTATTGCTAAATGTTAATAGCTGATTTAATTTAATCATGAAGGGATTTGCATTTCCCACAGTCCTTGTTATCATTAGTAATTAATGAGTTAATTAATTAGTAATAAATAGTAGTTACATCTGTTGATGCCAATATACAATAAAAAAATTATCCAAACAGCCAAAGATTTCTGGTGGTGTCGAAACACTAATATTGATTTTGAAATAATAATTTCAAATAATAAATATCTTGGAGTTATATTTTTAATTAAACATTAATATATGTTATCTTTTGATAATTTATTTTAATATCTGCCAAATTTTAGGATTATTTTAAACAAATAATGGTACTTGCACATCAAGAAAAGCAAGTCATTGAGCAAGCTACAATAAAAATGTATTTTTCAATTAAGTTATTCGTAGTATTTTTTGTTTTTAGATTTAACAACAAAGAATAGTCACTGGGAGCTAGATCTCGACTTTAATTAAGCTACATTCAACAATACTAACTTTTGAAAGTATCGACTTGTAAACTGGTGACTTTAATATTCTTGGGAGGACTGGAGCCCTTAATATGCTGCTGCATTGATTATTGCTTTGACTCAGAGTCAAAATAATGGAGCCAGGTTTCATCTCCGATTGGTAATTAAATCTGATTCGTCTCCACAAAGCCCCTCACGTCTCAATCCGAACACACATTTAGACACACAAGGGCGTTCGTGGGAACCATCTTCTACCTTCCTCATTCCAAGACATTCTTGTAGAACTCTAAAAATCCTGATCCCTAAAGCCCTTAATAGAACTGCGAATTATCACTGTTAATTTTTTTCAATAACATCGAAAGTGATCACGTCAACAGGCTGACCTGGACGGGGATCATCGTGCAATTTTGACCCTTCGCAAATAGTCGACTCGAACGACTCGAAGAAGTAGAACTAATATTTCTTCACGTATAGTTCTCGGAAATTTTTCTTGTTTTTTTTTTTATATTTAATATCATATTAGAACTCTTGCAAATGTTAAACTGTAGCGGTTTTATTAAACGAATGGTTGCTAATTAATCTAATTAAACGATTGATGAACTTAGGAAGAGTTAAATAAACACTCAAATGTATTCCGTTTAAAATGTTAGTTGAAGGAATAATTAACTTTAATAAAACACTTGGCAATTTGAGACAAAATACATGAATGTCCTCATAATACATGTTCTTTAATCCAATATTGGAGGCTGTTCAATAAAAATACATAGAAATACACGCAGTGGAAGCTCCAAAATGGTCGGTATAAGCAAAAAGACTATTAAGACACATTATTTCAGAGAACTTAGTTAGGGTAAGTTCTAAAAATCGTTAGTGTGTGAAAGTGACACTGAAAGCTAGTATTTGTTAGGAAGCTTGTGTGGACTGTTCTAAAAAAGAACGAAATTTTGTTACAACCTACTAATTTTTGCAAGAGATATATTGAATGATAAAATATAAAAAATGTATTTGTTATGGTCGAATCACTATATAGTAGTTATGGAGAGGAACGCTTTTCCAATATTTTCTTAATAAGTGTAAAACAGAAAAAAGCGAAACAAAATGGAATAATAAAGTAGAGGTTGATACAAAATGTAGTTTCTCAAGGAAAGTCCAATTATTGGCAAACTTCATTCGTTCTAGTTTTCAACAACCGACTAGAAAACAAGGCGTCCATTAATCTTATTATCGATTTATATTACGAGCAGTAGTTTGTAATGTTTGATTTTGACTTGAGTTTAAATAACTTGACCTCAAATCACATGAAGTAATTTGACTAATGATAGTCTTTAGTGACCAGTTTTGTAATTCGTCATCTACTTTTGACACGGCAACCATGTAAAATTGATTCAGAAATATTTGAAAAATTATGTATTTATGTTAAATCGTTTCAGTGACATGATTCATTAGCATACATAAATTACCTCTCATTTACATATGTGACATGACGACGAGGACCATCAAATCGTAAAACGAACCTTGACCTGTAAGCAACCAGATATTACTTATTCCAACATTACAGCAGCATTCATTAGAGGAGGTTCTACACTATTACTCAAAAGCAGGTTACCTGCACGGCAAAATTATGGAATAAGTTCATTAAATTTCAAGCAATTTGTGTTTGAAGGTAATGATAGGACTACTTTCTTTTAATGAAGATGTGTACAACAATTTTATTTTACACCACTCCTGATTTTCAAATAACGACGTAATCTTTCGGGGAAACCAGTAGGCAACTGGTAGAACCCTTTCTTATGAAACGAATAGACACGAGTCTGTCTAGTCGCTGCAAAAAGGGTATGATTTCACTCGCTTTTGTCCTCTCTACTGATAGGTCTAAATGGTATCATAAAATATTTAATACTTCACATAACAACATTTCTGAATGAAAGACATTTATAAAATTGAAAACATAAATTTTAACAATAGTAAAAATTAATTATAAATGCCGTTGTATAAGAAATTAAATTGTTGTTTTCTTAAAATTAAATGCATTTAATCAATGGACACATTCATTTCGTACATTGCAAAATGACGTCAGGACTAACTCGATTTTATACTTGAGGTTATTTTTCAAATCTTCTAGATCTTCAGATCAATGTATCTAGATCAATGTATTGATATATATATACATTTTTGGTTTTACATACAAAAAATAAGTAAGAAATAAATCAAATACCTGGACTTGGAAGGCCACGATATACCAAGAAAGTAGTTGTTTAAAAGCTCACAAATAGCGCTTGCAAAGTGTGGAGGTACACCATTTTGTCGAAACCAAAGATCACCATTTGGGAAATTGCGATCACCTTCACGATCCATACCTAGGTGTCTCCCAAAAAAAATATTTTTGGAATACCAAATATTTGATACCTACTTGACCTATAAAAACTTATCTTTAACTTTCGCGGAGCTTTTTGTGAACAGCACTTCGAACATTTGGTTTAAAAGCAATAATCACTTCATTTCTTGAATATCAGCATTTATATCCATTTCCTGTTGTCAATAGAATTTATGCTTTCCACCCTTGAAACATCTTTTATTCGAAAATTTTGTTAGGGGAGGTGTAAACCTGGTTACGTTACGTTACGTGTAAATGATGCCATCTAGACAATCTTTCAAAACTCACTCTAAAACCAGAAGTTGAAAAAAATGATAAATTACGCAAGAATATTTATATTAAAAAAATGGTTTATCCAAGTGTTCCATTGAAAAACAAATTAACTCATATTTAATGAATTTATGTAATAATTTTGCAACGCATAATATATGTCAGGCAGACATACACAGTTTGACTTATTAATAAAAGTGAGTTCACTAAATTTTAAAACTATCAACAACATTCCTTGAATTCATTATTGTTTGAAGTCTTCTCGCTAGTTTTGCAAACTGACGTGAAGTTTAAATAAACCCAGAGAATCGGTCAATTCCCCTCGTAATATTTTCACGTACGTTCCAAGATGTTGTAATTAGTGCTCCACATGAAAGTTTAAAGTTTGTAACGCATTGATGGAATAATGAACTTTGGGCGTAGTTTGTTGTTGCCATCAACTACTAAGTGAATGTCCGCGACCGTTGGCAAAGTTTCGCTTGTATACGTAGGTAATATCCATTTAATACATTACTCTAATGGCTCTTACTATTGATTAATATTTTTCGAAGCAGAGTTGATACGTAATCAATTAGCAAAGACAAATTTCGTCCTCCAAACCCTTTGTGTTGCGACCTAAAAGCACTAAAGCCTTAATATTTCGTCTGTTTTCGATCATTACTGAAATATCATCGCTTTATATGTTTTGTTTTGCATTTAATTACGAAGAGAAGTTATATGGTACCGATAATGAAGATAATAATAATATAATTATTATAATATAAAGATAATTGCGTTAAAGCATTTGCGTACCATCGAGTGCGGCCATCTCAGGGAATCATCGGCACCTAAGAACAAAACAGTTCGCGGGAAAGAGCAAGCCGCTAGTAAAAGGTATAAACAAGAGTAGCGTGTGGGACCTAGAAACCCTTCAGAAACGTATACACTGTAAACCAGGTAGCTTTTACAGTGATGGTGTCAGCTCAAGAAAGAAAGAAACCTGCCAATTTATGTAATAAGATTTATACGATCAATTAGATCAACGGCTTTAGAAAGATCGACACAAAGAGTATTAAAATTATCAACTTGACCGCATCTATTCAAACCGCAAAAACAAAACAAAGAAACAGATGAAACCATACTATCTCTTATATCTTTAAGCAATAATATTTCATAGACTGTTCCAAAGGTTGATATTGCATTTGATTATTATTACGAAACGTAACTTAAGAATCACATACTAGAAAAGGAAAATTACAAAATGAAATATCAAATACATATTAGATCTTTTTGGTTGTTTCGAATAAAACAACAACAAGCGTCGAAACATACCAACAGATTATTATTAAGATCAATATAAAGGTGCCTTACACCATCCACAAATTTTTACGTTCTTCTGGGCTGGAAATGCTAGATGCATTCAAGACATGTCTGAACATGTGGTCTTAAAAAATCCGAACGCAATCTAGACACTCCATAGATCTAGCTTTTTTCTCAAAAATTGAGTGTACATTATTAAACATCACAAAATTTAATGCTCGAAATGTAAACCTTTGAGGTTTTATTTTATACTTCCCTTTTAAACGTAATAACGTTAACTTGTAAAACTATTCAAACAGTGAAGAGACACGAATACAACATTTTCACTCGATTGAATTTAAGTTCTCCATGACAGGTATCCTGGTCCTATCCACGGAATCCTTTTACTTAACGCAGATCTTCAAGCTTGAGCTATTTCATTGGTTTTCGTACAAAAGCCGAACATTTTTTTTTCCTTTGTGAAGCCAGATGGATTTCGCCCGGACGATGGCATCGTTCTCGGCCGAATTTCTCCAAATATGCTAAAACTCTGGACTCATCTACATCATTCCCGGCCGAATTTCTTCAAATATGCGAAATCTCTGGACAGATCTAAGGAAATCCCGACATTCGGTAATCTTATTTTAGACAGACATGCCTTTCTGGGGTAATTTTTTTTTGGGCGCCTAACTTTGTCACAATTAGGAACAGGCCTTTTTACCTCTGGGGTACCGATCGATTTTTTAAATAGATTGTTGAAGGGATCTAATACTATTAAGATTATTATGATTATTGCTTACATTGCATTCAGGGAAAAGACAATATAAATTTCCGTCTACCTGGCATCATCAGCGTTGCTCCGAGCGTATTCTCTACCTCACATCGTTATTTTCCTTTCGAAGCCGCATTTCATTTCCGAAGGGGGACGTAGTTCACCTTATTTCGAGAACGACGAAATATTTTCTGATGCCATGTAGTGCCAAAGGATACGTGCTCCTGCCATCTAGAAAGCTACAATAACAATCACCTTTCAACCAGGTATTTGATCAATTCAATCAAATCAATCAAACAATCAGCGAAGTTATATTTTTAATTACTTCAAAAGATTCGTTGTCCAATCATCTGAAAAAAATCGTAACTTTTCGATCCTCCGTTTATAAAACTTTTCTTCGTAACGTGATATATTTTTCGCCTTATTCACTTCTTGTCTCCAGATGTTGAACTGGATTAACTCGCTACATTTGAATATTATCTAAATATATATTTATTCCTTGTTGTCCTTCTACTAGCCTTACTTCAGGATTTTGCTTGTTTTTTCGCCGCCAATTTTATCTAAGCACAATTTTTCAACTTATTAATAACTTTTATATTTAATTCATTAAATCTAGCGTGTTGCTAAACCCAGTTTGAATAAGCTCTAATGTATAACAAAAAATAAAACGAATACGAAACTTTTTCATTCAAATTTTTCTCACAAGCGTTGCACATCTCCGTAGCATTGTTACGGTAATTGGTAGGTTAACAGCGCAGACTAATTTACTACTATTTAGATATTTTCTCGACGTATTATTCCCACAGCGAAAGAAATTCACGATATTGCATGCATTACGTTCAGTTGTATTGTTGAGGTACACGTTATTCATATTTACAAATTCAATTTCGACAGTCGAAAAACAGCCGACGCTTTCGAAAAGTTTGACTGCCTATTGTCGCCTGGTTTTACATCTTCACACCGCGCCATACCACATGTACTAGAAACATCGTGTAGACGTTTATTAATGGTAATCGCGATGAAGAATCGTGCGACTATGGAAACGGTCACTTTAGAATCGCGGAACCAGAAGAGCGCTTAAAAAAGTCTTCCTGACTGCGTTCGCATCTCAAGTGTGTACATTCTTCGCCGAGGCCCAGAGGCGGGACAACTTTCTACACTTTGTACACACACTCAAACGTTCTCGTATAAGTCAGGTATCACAACAACACGGAGACGATCTTCGTCGAGTGTACGGGGGTCTCTATTTAAGCAATTGTCAGAAGATATGTTTCGAAATTTCCATACATTATTGAGTCCTTAGAAATCTTCTACTTGTGGCAACACATTAAAGGACGTTAAAGGACAAAATATCGACAATTTCTGGTTGGAGTGTAGAATTTACTTAATACTTGAAAATGATATTTATTAAAAATGAATCAATCTGAATGTAAAGATTATTCAAAATTTTTGAAGAAAATTTACAATAGCTTATTACTAATACAGGCAAAAAAAGAAGAGAAACGAAGAAAGATTTTTTTAAATGAAATGTTGTAACCAAATAAAATCATCTTATAACAATTTTATTGTCATGCGACCTTTTATTTTGGATAGCAGTGTATATGCACTAATATTTGTTGCAACTTTAAACGTTTCTGCTTAGTTTTCTTTTTGTTGTTGTAAATAATTTTTAGGTGCATGATCGGCCGTACGAATTCTCTTTAGTAGTTTTTCTGAAGAACCTTTGTGGCGATCAGATGCGATTGCAGTAAAGTGATATTAAATTGGTGAGTGCATTCCACTTACCTTTCTCAAGTATACTTAATTAAAAATTTACCTTGCGATATTGTCTGCTTATCGAGTTATTTAATTTGATTTTCAAACATTTTTTTGCCTATTTCTACCCTATCGCTTGATCTTTTTTGAGAAAAAGGCGAAAGAGAATTCGTATGGGCGATCATTAAAGAGTCCAAACGATGTGCCCGAGCATTGGCGTTGCATGGAGAGTTTACCAGAATAACAGTGCGCTTATTTAAAAATAAATATATTGAATCACTTTACAAAACGTTAAGAAAAAACATAAATAACTTACCTAACATGTTTACATTGTTGCAGAAATATCCGGATGTGCGCGATGAAGTAATTGCACCATCATATATGTTTCTGTATTAGTCTCGGAAAGGTTCGTACGTAGCGACGTAAATAAATGCTTATATGCTGAAAAGGATTGTTCGACGTTGAGAGATGTTATATTTGCATAGTTAAAGTGCTCTTTGTATCTGTACAACGTATCTTCAGTATTGGTAAAAAGTTGCCGTAATTTTGTAAAATCTACATTTTTATCTAATACACTATTAAATTTTTCACGAACACAAACACTTTTTTCATCATCAAAGATATGCAGCGCTAATTCTACGTGGTCAATAATTGCTAATGAGTCCGATAAGGACAGCGCACTGTTCTGTAACTTTTTTATTGCATCCACTATTGGAACGTGACTGTCGTAAATAATTTTTAAATTTGCTGCAACTTGAGGATTTTTAAATTGAACCTGACTGAGCCTTATTGCAGCCGCTTCTTTGCCGTCTAGTTGTAAAACTACTGATTTAATTTTTTCAAAATGTTTATAATAATAGAATGCTGCTTCTAACCACGTACCCCATCGTATAAGAATTGGTTGCGGCGGCTCGGGTATGTCAGGACACTGCGAATGAAATAGGCGAATACGTTTCGGAGATTTAAGAAAAACCGCTTTCGTTTGTCCTATTAGTTCATCCACATCAGGATAACTTGTACGTATAATGTTTGTTACAAGGTGTAAAGCGTGAAGCAAACATGTGACGTGCAGCATCGGTAACTAACATTAACAGTTGCTCCGGTAAAATTTCAAATTTGTGTAGTGTTTCTATTAATACACTACGTATCGCCGTGGCAGTACAATCTTGCATTCGTTTACAGGCTAGTAAATAAGGGTCAGAAGATCCTTGTGGGGTCAGCGTCCTTACGACAATGGATAGGATGGACTGTTTTTTAATATCTGTAGTTTCGTCCATTGTCAACCAAAGGTATTTATTTTTCACCGTTTTTTTCGTAAAATTTACGATTCTTTCACGCACTGATGGTACGTAATTGTGTAGCGTATTTTTAGATGGTAATTTCCACGTAGGATTGTATTTATTCCAAAACTGGCGAAACATTGGGTGTTGGACTTTATGTATTGCTATATTGGTCGCAATTAGCATCATCGTTAAATCAACCACAAATTCATTATATGATTTGCGTCTAATCTTTTTCAATTTATGTTTGTCACTATTTATATGTCTTTGACACTGACTCGCTTCCCAAGATAATAAAGTTGTTTCACAAACTAAACATTTCACTGCCTTACCGTCATATATTAAAGCGGGAAACCGATGTATAAATTTATTTACTACGGTAGCAGACAACCGATTTGACGCATTATTTTTACGTACCTCGCAACATTTTCAACGTATACTTTAACACGTTAGAACGGCAACTAAATGCATCGTTTATTTTTACTACTTATGCGAGAGCGGAGTTTACCCCACTCTGCTCTCGCATCGACGCTACTGGTCGGGCACATCGTTTGGACTCTTTAGCGATTATGCATGTAAAAATTATTTAAATTGCATCAAATCGAAATAATATTGATGCATATACACCAATCCATCGAACTGATGAAGTTCCTTTCAAATGAATTTACGGCTCTTTCAATATTTGTGGTTGCAGGAGCCTTTTGCTTAGATTTTAAGTACGCCATTGCCAGATCTTGATATAAAAAGGGAGATCGGAAAAAAATTGAAAATTACCGTCTTTAATCCTTATTTTCTTACATTTTTGAAATTATTGTATATCAACAACTTGGTCTTTTTTAAATGATATAATTAATATCAACTGGTTTTGTATCTAGCAATAACACTGTTCAAGTATAATAAGTATACATTGGAAGCATTTGAAAGTAATTGCCTAGTAGTGAGATTGTTATTAGAATCAGCTAATGGTCTGAACTCGATGTATAACTGGTTTCTACTGTGCAGACTATATAACCACAGTTACTTACGACTGGTTTGCATCGTGTTTGTATGATCGGCAACAGACTGTGAAACTGAACTTATATCCAGGTGATATTTTCTCAAATCTTATGATCACTTCCCCAATGAAGCATCCTTCGACCCTTTTTATTTCTAATTTTATGAACGATCTATTTTTAATCTCCGCTATTGGTCACAATCTTCGTTAGCTTTGCTGTTGATACGAATCATCTTTTTTAGAGCGATAATTTTGCACCTTTTGGTAGCTTTTTTATTTCTAATGTTTATGAACGATCTATTTTCAATCTAAGCTACTGATCACAATCTTCGTTAACTATGCTGTTGATACGAATCTTCTTTTTAGAGCGATAATTTTGCACCTTTTGGCAGCTTCTCTCCATAACAACTTAGTTCGCCATTAATAATAATGAAACAAGACTCGGTAGAAAATGCTACGAAAATATTAACATCAATCACTGACTTTATTACGATAAGAACCGTAGATTACTTCTACTATTAGATATGGAATTGCTATTAGCAACCCTTCGTCTGAGATCGATAACGTGTTCGTAATAATATAAGGGCACACGAGGTATATGTACATACATACGCGAGTGCTTATTATTCAAAAATGACCAGCTGCTTAAGTTTTAGGAAAAAAAATTATATGATTACAAAGCTAGATATAAAAATAACTACTATTAGCGTTGCGTCCTGCACCAAACCCTTTTCCTGCCAGTGCTAGACAGTCGTACAAGACACATATGGACGACAGTCTTTTCTTCCGTCTAACAAAATCTACATGTCACGCATGCAGTGCCCTGTTAGCAGGACTACTATTGTTCTAGCGGGCCTTTGTTATTGCTTAGTATCTCTGCTGTAAACGTAGACCTGTGCCCGATCAGAAATTACTCGGCCTATCTCTGATATGGAATACTCTTCCGCCAGTCTTGAGACTCCTTATCTTTCCATTGTTTAGTATTTACTGTAACTATCGTATATGCTATTCCTACAGAGAGCCTTAAGCTTTTGTCAACAATTGACCAACTCGAGCCAATTCGTCTGTCTTGATATTGCTTCAACGACCTTCGTGCCCTTGCACCCAGTGCAAACCGAATTAAGACGATCTTGAGCTTACCAGCTCATCGAGCGCATTCCTGCTGCTCTTTACCAGTTTCAGCTTCACCTGTACGAACTCTAATACTTATGATCACTGGATTCTTTGAATAGGTAACAATAAAGCAATAATTAACTTCTTGCCTGTCTAATTCTTCAATACACCAATACACAGATATTTTTGGTTTAATTTAACAAATCGGCTCTAACTCAGCAGTCTCTGTTTTTGAGCAGTCTATTTAACGGAGAAATTTGGCTTTAATAATCGGACCTTTCTTCCACTCTTCTTTATCTGGTACATAAGCTACTAAAAATAGAAAGAGAAAAACTATGGCTTTTGTAATAGAAAAGTGTTAATATCAGCTAATCTTAAAGAGATCGGAGGATAATATTTGCGTTCCTCTTACGGAGAGACCTTAAACCTATGTACGATGGTGTATGTCTAATCAATCTTGTCACGACTAGAGTTCTCTAAAGTAATATAGACACAACTACACTATAGAAATCGTCCGAAAACAATAAATTTACCAACTTGAATAATTAAATAAGAAATAAATGACGTATTACATTTATAGTAACCTAAAAAAAAATTGAAAATGAATGAAATCCATTAATTGATATTTAGGCAGTATGTATCACATATTTAACAACAGCTTTACGAATACTTCCCCGCATTTGCAGCCGTCTTCTTTTCTAATTAACTCTTTAATTCACCATAATCACTGGTAAGATCCGAGAGTTCGCATAATACCTTCCGAGAGATCGCAGCTTACGTGCGAGACCTCGTATAATACCTTTCTTCCCACACTACCGTAAACACCGTTTCTTCTTCTTTCCTCATCATCGCCGGCAAAAGAGCCCCTTCTCTATTAAGCGATGCAGCGTCATGTCTTTCGGAAAAGTAGACTTCTTGGACCATCGTCATCGACAATCGAACTCAGTCAGTCATCAATTTCTGTCGGAAGAGACGATGAAACGACGTCTTCTTGGCGGATGCTAACTAGTGAAGAAACCATCAGGTGGTCGATACGAATTCTCAGTACATCGCGTCTCTAAGTAATAGATGTGAAGACGGTGTTTGTTTCTATTATTGTTGCTGTTGTTGTTTAGTGAGCAATATCTTTAGTGAAGTACCAGGTTTTTTGGAAGCGAAATAATCGGTAGAAATGTTGCTGAGAGCTGTAAGTTTTATTTTTGCTTATTTACTTTTCTTTACTAAAGAAATAGCGCATACTAAATTACACAATAACGTAATGTAGTGTTTATTATAGATATTTCACCTGCTTCTCGGAACATGCATTGTTATTAATATCGAAGTATTAAATAATCTCTAAACTCAATAAATTAAACAATATTAGCTAGGAGTATATCGCTAATAGTTTTAAGGTACTTTCCAGATTATACTATGTATTAAAATAGTTCTTTTAACCTATTACCCGCATCGCAAAATTTATTAGGACTAATCTTCAAACTCAACTAAAACGAAGAAGTGACAAGGCACAACATTTCTAACTTAAATCATTCTATTAACTAATAAATAGCCAGCCAAGAAAATATACTGAACTAGGCACAAGTTCTTCTCAAAAGTAAATAGCTTGGTTCAATATTTGGTTTCTTAAATATGACATATTAAAAACAACATCACTAGATAAGAACTAAATTATCGTCAACATCTAAGGTTCCGCTTATTACCAATGCGTTCGAGTCCCGCTCGAACAACACATGTTTTAAGTGCGTCCGGTACGCTTCTGAGTAACCATTCGCAGTTGGGGGCACAATTAACTCAGCTTAACCGTTTACGGCGAGGGGGTGACAATAACAAGGCCATAGAACATTTCACACACAAAACTTATACACTAAACGGCTCCTGAGGTTAAAGGTCCGCACTAAAAAAAAATATATGTAAACTAGTGGACTAATGGAACTTATGAGCGGATGTTCAATGTGAAACAATATTATAATAAAATTGTACGGACGTAAATACAGAGTTTTATGTTTATAATAACTTGTAAAACGCTTGTAATATTTTAAGGAATTTTCTATTCTTTAAGGAAGTCCTTAAAGTCCCTTCTTTGTTTTTTGATATCACATAACCAACCGTTCAGACGATGTTTTTGGAATAAGAATATTATTTTCTTAAAGTAATTGAAATTTCTTATCGAAATTTTAACTTACCACCTAAACCAGGTCGGTACCGGTAATATAAGTTTATAAGTTAAAAGGCAATTATCGAGGAAAGACGCCTTCGTCTGTTTAAGAGAGATGAATCGATCTATGTATTTGGAACTGACTATTAAAACTGATTGGACCTCCCAAACCATCCGCGTTAAGAAAAGTGTCCGCCAATGAAAGTTTCTTGCATTCAAATTCTTATCCTAGTACAAAAACTTGGTATAGAGACCTTTCCCGTCCATCTTGCACAAGAAGTTTCTTTAAACGTAGGTATACAGGATATTTCATTTTGTGTCGTCGTTCTCTTATTATTCACACTGAATAAAAATAATCTTTTCCTTTAAAGATATGGTTAAGAATAAGTGTCGTAATCAGTGTTTAAGGATCTACGAATTTAGTCGATCATTTGAGCTTAGCTCTTCGATCTCTTCACATAAACGGATCTATCAAGACGATGATTACCTTTAAAGTTAGTTCAGCTTCCCTTAAATTCACCTGCCCAATTTTATATATTACAAAGATATCCACAATATTAATATAATATCCAGAAAACCCTATTAAACACGGACCAACGAAAGCCAACCGCGGACACTCAATGTTTTTTATAATTTAGTTAAATAGCTTTGGAGCAGATAATTTACAGAAAATATTTTAACAACATATTGTACGTACTCGCACAGAAACCATTATCTGTTGTGTCTATTTGATTTTTAATTTTGCACGCTGCGTGACTGCTACGTTATATGCATAGAGTCAGAGTCGATCCTATGATCGGACATACGTTGATCGGATATAATCAGAGCTGCAGAGGGGATATTCGTTTAATACTTGAATATGTATTATATCATATATCTTAATTGTGGTTAACTTTCTCAATCGGTTCGACGTGAGCCGTTTCGAATGCGGACCGTTATGACGCCGCAACGGGAAAAAGTGTGTAATGTTCATAAACGGTGCATTTTTGTTTATATTGCATAACGGAAGTAATTAGTTTAAAAGAAGAATTATGTTGATTTTGTGATAATAGTTGTAATCGCACACCGTAGTATAGTAGAAATGTATAAACGCCTCAATATTGAAAAGAGATGCGTCAAGACGGTTGCGTTGAAACAACCTAGACTATAAATAGAACACATCAGAAAATGCCTAGAAATAATAACCAAAAATATATAATGCTAAGATAGCTTAGCTCATGGTATTGATGGAATCGAACGCAACAAAAGGAGAGAAAAACGGAGATGAAGGTGCAATTGGAGCCGCGCTGATGACGCCGGATAGGCAGAAACATGTCCGCGTGCTAGTGTACTTTTTCTCCCCTTTTATTGCGTTCGCCTTGAATTGTTCCATCAATACCATGAGAGAGCTAAGCTATTTTTTATATTGATATGTAGTCGTACGTTTATGTGTAGAAGAAAGAGCAGGATTGTTAAAAATAGTAAAAAGTATCAAATAGCAAGCAAATAAATATCCTTAAATAAGACTTTCGAATTGTGCATAGTTGCAGCATATGTAGCTTTAAAAGATTTATTGGAAACGTATTAAGAGCTAATTAGCCTAAATTAAAATTCAACGAGGAAAATTAACAAAAACTATAGCTATTACTTGAACATATTAACGAAGGATGCAACAATATTTAATAACAACTAACGGAATTTGTTGGTACACGTCTAGCATAATGTAAAAGTCTGTAAATCACTACTGTATACCAGATGCTATGAG
This sequence comes from Oryctes rhinoceros, assembly GCA_020654165.1. Lineage (NCBI taxonomy): Eukaryota > Metazoa > Arthropoda > Insecta > Coleoptera > Scarabaeidae > Oryctes > Oryctes rhinoceros. The sequence continues at coordinate 801,048 of JAIOKQ010000001.1, forward strand.
AACGTTTTAACGTATTCATAACTTTCATTTGAAAATTGTGCTTAGCGTAGAGAATGTATTCTTTATTATTGTAATGAATTTGCTTTTCATATTATCATCATTTAACAGAATCAATCGACAATTCTCACGTCATAGAATATTTAGTAATCTACTCATTTACTAGAAATAACCAAAAATAATTGATTTATATTATTTGCAACAATATAAATAACTATTGTTGTTTATATTAGCAAGTACAAATTTTGTTCTATTAAACCTGAATAATCATCATACAACATGTAATAATAAACAGCAATATTGAATGACGTATTATTAACATTATTATCGGAAATACTATAATCTAGTTAATTAAATGATGTGGGAAAAACCCCTAGATTTAAGTGCTTGTTCTATCCCCACACTCAAGAAGAAAAAATATTTATAAGTATCAACTTTAGCTACCTGCACGCTACAAAACTAAAACATCTAAAAAAATACAGGAAAATAGGCCAATGGTCCTTCGTCATTGTCATTGTTTAACTCTTGCGGCGAATTTACGTTCTTAATCAATTTCAGGGTTTCTGATCTTTTAATTCTGTTGCACTTTAGGATTCTATTCTACCGTGACTAACACCTAATGTTCTTATTGAATCGAGTACCTAGCATTCTTTTCATTTGACCAGTATAGGTTTTATCACAGTGGCGGCATACATTTTTTAAATTCCCGACCTTTACTTCATGTCCGGTTTATCTATCGGATTGTCGAGAAAATTTCTAAGTGGGGACTTGATGATGATTCTCGTGAAATTTTTTACTTGAAGCCTATGTTGATGATCTATTTATGTGATTTTCTGAAGGATGCGATCGACGTTTACAGAAGAGTAACCATCTCAAACAGCTAAATTTTTTTATGGATTTCACTTCTTTGTTGAATCTACTAACTATTAAAATTTAACTAAGGTATTAATTAGGAAACTAATCAGGACAAATTTGTATTGTCCACGTCATAAGTTGTAAAATAAATTGCCTCCGAATCGAAAGTTATGCCGCTTTACAATATAGAATGATCCAAATTAACGAGCTAGTTACTATTTCTTATATTGTTGCTAAGTTACTGGACGAAACGTATACATAATACGCAAATAAAATTTTGCCGAATTTACTTCTGTTCCAATCTCCAAAGTTTTTGTCATATGAGTAATATGACAAATAATTTAATAACGTCTTTCTTTTTGAGAACATAAGATCTTTCTTTTTGAGAACATAAGATCTTTCTTTTTGAGATCAGATGATCTCTTTATTGTCAGTCGCTTAAATATCTCACTGTTCCGCCACGTTCGGGTTTTCAAAGGAAGATCCGCACTCAAGGATTGCTTGATAACTCACGCCATACCATTTTTTCCAAACATAATACAATAAACAATGATAAATGACGAAACGATCGTCCCTAATTAGTTATGTAATGTTTACCATAATAAAATAATTCTGTTAAGAAGCCATTAGGAAAATTTTATTTGACTTTCCCTAAATCTGTAAAATCAGATTACATTATTCTAGCTAACAAAATAATTTGAACATTGCCTCTGGTGAAAATCACTAATAATAAATACTCCCTTCAGATGTTCTGAGTAGACACCAAGAAGAATGTTACGTATGTTACACTGTTACACTGTTTTTGACGAAACAAATAAAGGTTACGTCTGTGAAAAAACTGGACGTTGATATACAAAAAAATCTCTAAAAATTAAAGATGATCTAGCATGCATGATATACTAAATTAGATTATCGGTCTTTTCTATTCAAGAAAGAGAAAAGAGAACTAATATGTTCTTGTCCGATGTTGATTTGTTTCCAAGTTGTGGCATTTACAATTACAAATAAACAAAATTGGATACATTAACAATTTTTTAATCACAACAACAATTCTTTGAACAAATGTTCAAAAATCGTCGACGAAGGGCATCTGTTAGTCTTTTGATTCCTTCTTATATCGGCTGTAGTATTTTTGGTACATCTAATTAATCCATTTCGAATGTCGACTTTTACCTTGCAAACTTCATTTCTGAACCACGGTGAACAATGGTGTAAGATTTGGAGATCTTGGAGGCTACCTAATAGAACTAATGCAAAGCCCTTCAGATATTACTTGACCTGACGAGCGAAATATGGAGGAGGTCCATCACACTGATAATCTATTTATTTTGTGATGTTTAGAACAACATCCTCTAGTGGTGCTTGTAATTCATTTTCTAAAAAATTAAATAATGCTTCTTTGAGGCGATTCTCCAAAGTGAAAGGGCCGATTAAATAACTATAGATCATACCACACCGCACATTTACGTTGTGCTGCTTCATCCGTAAAAGTTATGCGCGATACAACACGATGATTATCATTTAGTCGACAGAATTCCGTACACTTAATATAATCTTCCGGGCCGTTTTGCATATGTTAAATAAATAAGCGTTAAACTCGAAAATAAACGTTAAATCACTATAACAATACAAATTATAGAAATTATTTTGATCCTCGAATAGGTTGATTCAAGTAGCCGGTATATCATATGCGATAAAAAGTGAAAAAAACGTTAATGTAGAATGATACCTGACTTTTTGTTTTATATGAACAGGCCATGCAAGGATGACAAATGAAAGTTGAATAAAAACATTTGAGTTTCTTTACATTATTTTCACATGTACACAATATACTGCTAAAGTTTTGTTTGCTTCTGCCGATTTACGCTCTACGTTCGCAAGTCATCTTTCTAATAGCTTTCTAAATATTTATAATAATACTTATAATTTTGTTCTGTCACCTAGATTTAGATATATCTATTTCCTATAAAATGTTCGAAATCTAATAGTATTGTTGCTAGTATGTTAGTTAGTTATTGTTTTCAAAACTGGCTGGATGAAAGATTTTTTCTTCGCTCGTGCTCAAGTAGCATCTAACATTTAAAGATCATCAGTTTCACAATCTTGCTATTAAAGAATAAATTTTAAAGCTTCATTTCCAATAAACCACTTCATATTACCTACTCTGCTTAGGTATTAGCCATTTAAAACGAGCTATTACCGACAATGAACAATGAAAAATTAAGTAATACAATTTTCTACAAGCTCATTTGCATTAATCATCCGATTTTGAAGTGAAAATCTGATATTATAATGTCCAAATAGGATGACTAATAATTTATCTTTTATTGCAAGACCTTAAATCTAAGCTTGATATCACGAACAACATCTCACTTCTTAACAAATATCTCGCATTGGATACGAAACTATCGGATCATTCGCTAAAGCCGTTAAACTTTTACACATGAATATCACTTTCCAATCAATTATCGGGTCCCATGTAGGATGATGCTACTTGTTCGTATGTACACATGTAAGCACTGACTACGTATAGACATCCAAAAATTGTTAACGTAAGTAACACACTTTCATTTGTTTGCCTGCGCCAACTTCCTTGAATTGCTCATCACTGTGCGGGGAAATATTCAGGTTAATATATACAATAAATTAAACGAGCACAATATACGCAAATGCTTCAACATGTAAATAAGAAAACAAGTTTTATGTACTATTGATGGGCGAACGCATTAGTAGTTGTCAAAATTATATATATATATATATATAAAGACATACTTTAAGCATACATTAAATGAAATGTTAAAAAATAGCACGGTCTTTTATTTTCCTATATCGGTGCCTATTTAATTTATTTCTGCAGAAAGGAGAAGGCTCTGGTTGTTGTGAAGGAAAAAGTTAGGAATCTAACAGCTTTTAAACCACAATACTCTCATTATGCAGTTCTTTTGTACTGAAGAGTTCTCTATGTCGATTACCTTGACATAAGTCGCAAATGTTGCCGCTCTTCTGGTCGGTAATTTCTAGTCAGATTCCTTACAAACATCCAAAGGTCCGTTTAGTTAATACTATCTGCCTGTTGAGAGAGGTCAAGTCTAATATGTTCAGAAGAAGTCTGATTTGTAAACCATCATACCCAATATCTTCTTAGCTAATCTATCCACTTTCTCGTTGCTTTGAAGTTATCACGTGATTTCGATTTTGATCAATCGTCAGTGGATGTGATCTGATTAACATTCTTTATGAAAAAAATGGATTTTTTGTTGAACGTCTGAAATGTTCATTTCAGACGTTCAGCATGATGGTTCTCTCTAATCTCTACCAGGCGACCTGTAAATACCATATCATGAACTTTATCGATCACATCATCCGTAGTCAGCTCACCTCAATGAGGCTTCTCATCAAACACCGATGTTCGGCCACAGTTAAACTCATTAAACCAGTATCTGACGCTGATCATCGAACGTGCAGGGTCCTCATAAATTGCGTTAAGTGTAGGTGAAGGTTCGAACCTCTCAAGACTTACATTCCGTCTCTTACAATCGTTACCCGAATCTAGAATAAGTTACATGGACAGATGATTGGATGTAGTTACGATAATATGATAATATATGTGAAACACGAAAGTACATCCGTAAGGAACTTCACGTGTGTATGCATATATGCAATATATTCAAACTTTCTTTCGTTTAGTATTCCATTCTCGTACTAAGGAATTTTTCTTCAAAAGAAAAAGTTGCGATTCAAAACGGTTTTATCCTTACAATAAAATGCATAATGTGCTACGTATACTTTACTGCTTGCTATGGTGAGTAAGTAAAGTATTTTCTGAATTCTAGTAACTCATTAATCACCATAAAAAGTTTTTCTATTAACATATACAGCGTTAGTAAAAAGTCCCGGAACAGTCGAATAACTTTGTTATTTGAAAATTATGATTTCTGAAATTTGGTATGGAGGTATAGTTGAAAAAAATATTAATACTGTATTGCATAAAATGCATTTATATTAACTATACCCCCATACCAAATTTCAGAAATCATAATTTTCAAATAACAAAGTTATTCGACTGTTCCGGGACATTTTACTAACGCTGTATTGTTGGCAACAAAGAACGATAAAAAACTGATTAATATGTATTATATATACTAACTTTCATTAAAGTACATATACAGGGTTACCTGTAAATAGCACGTAAGCTACCGAAATCTGAAGACTACCTATCAATGTGTTACTGAAAATTTAAAAAGAAATTTATTTGTAACATATACATTTTGTTCAAATTTTAGGGCCCAAAATGCAGGTAAAGCCGGTCCATATCTTTGTTTCTCCTATATTATACAAATACCGCTGATGAATCAAAGTTAACCCAGATGCAAATAAAAATCGATAAAGCATTGTAGATGCTATGAATAGTGAATAGTCTATTGAAATGCATTAGTCTGTCGTACAGCTGATGTCGAAGTGTTTATGTGTTTACATTGAATATGCCGATAACCATATGATTTGCGTTCTTAATGTTTAAAGTTAATGCATCCGAAATGTCGGGTTTTGAGTTATTTGTAGTTATACATTCTTTTTCTTTTTATGAAATTTGTGGTGGTCCTAACAAGGACCGATCTAGGCGAAACAGGACAAAATAATTTATTAATGTAAAAAATGTTCGAAATGTCCACCGTGAGCTCTAATACAGGCATCAATTCGGCGACGAAAGTTATTATGCACACGAGTAAAATTTACCATGTCTTCGCGAATGCGTTGAGCTGCAACATAAATGCGATTTCGCAGATCTTCGACATTTTCAATATCAGGGCGACGATCATATACCAAGCTTTTCGTGTATCCCCACAGAAAAAAGTCTAATGGATTTAGATCGGGACTACGAGGTGGCCATGGAGTACGACTTCCACGTCCAATCCATTGTGGAAATCTTTGGTTCAAAAATGCTTGAATTACTCGACTACTATGCGCGGGTGCTCCGTCATGCATAAACCACAATTGTTGCCGTATCGCTAGTGGTATCTCATCCAAATACTCGGGTAATTCATCTCGGAGGAACTGTAAATAGGATTCTGTATTTAATCGTTGTGGGAGCACATGTGGTCCAAGTAGGTAATCGCCTACTAAACCCGCTCAAACATTGACAGATATCCTAACTTGCGAGGCGCCTCGGTGTATCTCGTGTGGGTTTTCGTCTGCCCAGTGGTGAATGGTAATGGTATGGTAATTCAAAATACCATCTCTTGTAAACGTGGATTCGTCGGTAAAGAGAATTACTGACGCAAGACGTGGTTGACGAACTTCGGTGCGTTGAAACCACTCCGTTAATCTTTGCACGCGCTGGATGTGATACGGATGAAGTAAATTATTTTTCAAAATTCGATGCACCGTCGTTTGGGACACATTTACTTGCTGGGCTAAAGTTGTAGTACTTATGCCTGGTTCCGCCTCAACGATGTTTAAAATATGCTCTTCTGCTTGCTGAACTCTACGTGATATATGACGGCCACGACCTTCGAAACGTGGAATTACCGATCCTGTTTCTCGAAGTCGATACACGGTTCTCACAATTGTCTCGGATGATGGATGCCGCCGATTGGGAAACCGTTCCGCGTACAAATTTTCTGCCGCAAGACTATTTTGTCCTGTTTCGCCATAAATCAAAATCATATCGGTGTATTCGATATTCGTATAGGATGCCATTGCAATTGCGTGTAATGACGGTGAATGCTATGTGCATACTAAATGGATATCCGAACGCTACTTCAGCGACTGCCGGTGATTCCCATATGTTAACTAAGACAGAGTCGGACTCGAATAAAGAAAAATCATTTTCTCGTTACTACGTGCACATAGAACCATAATATTTTGTATTTAGGCATTACTCATGCGTTTCTTTCACCTATATTTTTTTCTCGTACTATATCCGAATAAGACTGTATAGGCTTCTCAATATATTTGGTGATTTTCCACTTGTTTTCTTATTAAAAAAAAAAACTTAGTTATATTGCGTACATAAACGTTTAATTTCAAAAACAATACTAAGATCTTAAAATTTGCATGTCTGCCCGAGTACCTATTTCCTGTTTGCAGTATCTAATTCTTAGCGTTGGTAAATTGAAAGACGTTATTTTATAGCAAGGGATATGCATTAAATTGTCCAAATAATAAATTTAAAAGTAAACTGTATGAAATCAGTTTTTAAAGGGTATATTCGCAAAATTACTTTACTGCTAGATTTGAGAAAGATAATAGTAACGGAGGTACACCGTTTGTAAAAATGTAATACTCTGTACACAATCGTCAGTAGACTATCTGTGAATGGATATTTTTCAAAGCGATTTTTTTAATTATGAAGTCTCATTGTGCGGATGGTAAAATTAGATTACATCCTACTAAGTGTTGCAGCGTCCCAAATTGTATTTTTTGAAAGGAAACAAAGAGACATGTAGATACATAGCTGATTAAGATTAACGAAGCAATAAATTATATTGGGTATAGCAGTCAGACGGGATACGAAGAAAAATAAAGGACTCGATTTTAAGTTGCTCCTTCTCTGGAAGACATATTAATTTCTTTTCCAACTATCATTACAACCAAAAGGGATGACATCCTTCTTTCTGTTCAAAAAAATTTTAAATTAGTACTATATTTTATCAACAATGGTTATATCTTCTGGCTTGTAAATCGCCTCTTATGCAATAGTACGATAAAAACACTAAAACTGCGGACTACGGCATTTATTCCTGAAATCGGCTAATCTGTTTCTGCAATCTTCGAATAATTTTGCATCGCACTTGGTTTTGTACAATTTATTCAATAACAAGAAATTCACTAGATGTAAAGATAAAACACCTTAATTATTATGATCAAATGTAGTTTATAACATTCCCTTGCTCTCCTTGTGATGCAGTGTATATTAGTCAAACATTGCAGAACCTTGAAATGCTCATATCCCAACATTCCAGTGACGTACTGAATGCGTGTAGTAATCCAACAAAAACCGCCCTGGTGGAACACTATTCCACAAAAAAATCATACATTTAAGTAATATATATGTAATGTAATGTTTTATATTTAATATTTTTCGTCAGTTTAAAAAAAGCAGACATAGTCAGGTTACAGAGGGTAAAATCTAAGTTAAATAATAATAAACAAAATAGTAAAACAAAGTCAATAAATAGCTGAGGTAAAGTATAACTGATATTTTGATACAAATAAAACAAGTCTATAACTAAACTTTTGCATAAATAAAAATTTAAATAAATAAACCTATATATGGATAAAAATACCAGCAAAAAAATAAGTAAACGGATACCAGAAAATAACAACAAAGGAATGGGTACTACCTACGAAGAAACTCGGCCACATTATAAAATAATTTGTCATGTAGATATAGCCTCAGTTTATTTTTAAACTGGCGAAGTGTTAAGCAGCCTTTGAGATCATGTGGAGGCCTTTTGTAATATTGTATGGCTCTATAGTGAGGACTCCCCTCAAACAAAGGTTTTCCTATGTCGAGGCACGTTCAAATTATAAAAGCCACGAGTGATATATATCTCGATGGAAGATGAATTTTCGCCCGTTTTTCTGGTAAAATAGTAAAATCTCCAGAATGTACAATGAGGATAGAGGGAGTATATTTAAGTGCCTAAAGTATGGCCTACAGGAAGTTACTTGAGAGTTTATAACCACCTTCTGAAGAACAACTAAGTAATTAGCCTTCCTCGAAGAGTCCCAAAAGATTAGGCCATATCCTTGATTCTATATATGCGAAGTAAAACATTTTGACAGAATCTAAATCGACATTTTTTTGCAATTTTCGTATGTTATATAAACCTATGGACAGTCTACCCCAGCCCCAGTTCATCGCAATGTTCTTACCATCTAAGATGCGCATCCACAGACATTCCCAAAAAACTCATAGACGAGCACTCCATTAGGGATTTACCTTTAAGTGGAACATAAACACTAGATAAAGCAGGCAACGTTGGTTTAAATTGTATTATACACGTCTTATGACCGTTCAACACAAGACGCTCATCGCACCAACGCAACCATCCAATTCTCCCCATAACGTCAGACAATGCATGTGCATGCAAAATTGAGAAACGGTAGCGACAATAATCAACTGATCTGTGTTGCTGTGAATTGACTTCAATGTATTAAGATACAATTTTCCTAGTTGAGTTGTTGTCAACATCGAATTATAGTGAATGCTTAGCGTCTGAAGAAAATGGCTTAATTTTTTCTTTGTCTGTTATACCCATTCTTCGATTGATCCTAACGTTGCACGGCCATACCCCTACTCAACCTCCATAGTGGTCTAATAATTTTTTATTGTAAGCAAGTAAAAAAGGGTTAAATATACAAGGTGGTCGGGGAGGAAGCCCCAATATTTTCGAGAATCGACGATTACTGAGATAGCAATTAAGCAGATATGTTATAAAGCAGTATTTATTTTGTACTATTAATTCATAACATTAAAGTAATTGAATAATTAAAACTAAATTATATTTTCAAATACACAACCGTTCGTCTCGCATGCATGCGTCAGTTCATTTGTGGATTGTACGGGTAAATCGTTGAATTCCGCGGTAATTTTCGCTTATGAATGAGTGCTGAATAATTGACAATGTTCCACCCTTAGGTTCATTTTTGTTGCACAAACCAATGATTGAAACCATCCGCATAATTTTATGTGCCCGGGACTCTTTGTCTGAATATCGCCGGTTCTTGTATTTGGCGCCATCGATGAATACTGAAAAAATTGATTATTTCCTTGATCGTAACGATGTAATTAAATTTAATTAATGAAATAAGAATCCCATTTTACGTTGTTTGACAAATTTAAATATCTATTCAAAAAAATTGCAAAACCAGTAATTGTTCAATCACTACCATAGTTGTAAATGATTCAATCGTTACCGATTACCATTACAATAGTCGCAAATGCTTTCAATGAATACTATGTAAACATTACTGAAGAATGTCACTGAATTTAATGCAAGTGCGTCCAACATTATTACTACTTCTCCATCGATCTCAAAAGTTTTGGAAAATGTATGGTTCAAAGAGTATTGTCTTTCTGTTTAACAAAGAATATTTGGACCTCGTCCCGACATGCTTCTATCTATCTATTAACTATTTAATTGTCTTTTGGAATCTCAGGAATTTCAGGGTTCGTTATGGTTGATCACTCGCTGTTATTGGGTAAATTTTATAAATACGGCATCTTCTGTTGATTAGTCATGGTTGAAGTCATATCTGAGTAACAGGATGCAAATAGTCGATATTAAAGGTGTACTGAAAAGCGATCGTTACGCCATGGAAGAGCACAGTAATCCTCCTACGTTTATTATATTTGTCAACAACTCGTCGAATATACAGTCTTATTCGGATATAGTACGAAAAAAAAAAATTAGGTGAAAGAAACGCATGAGTAATGCCTAAATACAAAATATTATGGTTCTAGGTGCACGTAGTAACGAGAAAATGATTTTTCTTTATTCGAGTCCGACTCTGTCTTAGTTAACATATGGGAATCACCGGCAGTCGCTGAAGCTGCGTTCGGATATCCATTTAGTATGCACATAGCATTCACCGTCATTACACGCAATTGCAATGGCATCCTATACGAATATCGAATACACCGATATGATTTTGATTTATGGCGAAACAGGACAAAATAGTCTTGCGGCAGAAAATTTGTCGCCCTGATTTTGAAAATGTCGAAGATCTGCGAAATCGCATTTATGTTGCAGCTCAACGCATTCGCGAAGACATGGTAAATTTTACTCGTGTGCATAATAACTTTCGTCGCCGAATTGATGCCTGTATTAGAGCTCACGGTGGACATTTCGAACATTTTTTACATTAATAAATTATTTTGTCCTGTTTCGCCTAGATCGGTCCTTGTTAGGACCACCACAAATTTCATAAAAAGAAAAAGAATGTATAACTACAAATAACTCAAAACCCGACATTTCGGATGCATTAACTTTAAACATTAAGAACGCAAATCATATGGTTATCGGCATATTCAATGTAAACACATAAACACTTCGACATCAGCTGTACGACAGACTAATGCATTTCAATAGACTATTCACTATTCATAGCATCTACAATGCTTTATCGCTTTTTATTTGCATCTGGGTTAACTTTGAATCATCAGCGGTATTTGTATAATATAGGAGAAACAAAGATATGGACCGGCTTTATCTGCATTTTGGGCCCTAAAATTTGAACAAAATGTATATGTTACAAATAAATTTCTTTTTAAATTTTCAGTAACACATTGATAGGTAGTCTTCATTTACGTGCTATTTACAGGTAACCCTGTATAAAGTACTGAGAACAATGTTTTGTATGTCTTTGTGCGGACAATACTCGTTCTTCATCAATAGCTAATACCTCAGACAGACTGGTTAAGCAGCGTCGTACATTGTTGAACAAATGTTCGAATTTATTTTAACAATAATAAACTTTATTTAATTTAAAATCTGAATAAATCGTCTTTTACATCCGGTATTAACAAACAGTTCGACAAACCATTCAACAGAGTCAATCTGTTAAATTTTTAGCCGTTTATCAATATAAATAAGTGTTGTATACGAATTCTCCCGCTTAAATTTTTGATAATAGAATAGAAGAGAAATCCATATGCGACACTCGTACATTAGATTATCTTTCATCGCTTCTCAAAGTACAATTCGCGCCAATTCGATTCAGATGATGTATTACTATGTTATTACTTATTACCATAATGATTTCCTACAATATCGTGTGGAATATTATTTTGGAGATGTTCGAGCTCTATGACCAAACTGCAGGCACCACGACTAATGAGAGCCGCAAAGATCGACTAACAACTTAATATTAACATCGAATCATCATTTACAGGACGATTTCAGCCGTATTAGTGCTCATCAGGGCGCATTTATGGAAAATGCTAGCCAATTAATTAATTCGTCGCACATACTAGAACTTCATGTTCCATTAAACTTTGAGTAGCTGCGAGTTATGGGACATTCTTGAGGATTCAGTATCATTTTAAACCATAAACTTATCACAAGCGAAGAAATGTAATGCAAAGTCTGTATTCACAAAAGCAGAATCCTCAAAACAATAAACAATGGAAAACAAAGAAACTTTGCAAAACCATTGGCTCACGCTATTTAACAACGGCATAAAATCGTCGATTACTCTACACTGCATTAAATATAGTGTACTTCCCCAATTTTACATTTATGATTACAGTTGCCATGGCTATGCAATTCCTTTACGTGATCTTTGATTTGTTATTTGTGAAATGACGTGCTGTTACAGCATTGTGTGTTCTATATGTCAGCCTAATACCTTTCGAACGGTACAGTAACAGGCGAAAGGCGGACGTGAGATTGTACATCTCAATTTTATAATCCGACATCATCGCTTGTAGAAACTCGTAGATACAGGGAAGGTGCATACGCCGAGTTAGGAAAACTTGTACTATAAACTGTAAGGCATCGGGTATGGTTGTTTTCACATACCAGCGTGTGTACTGAATTCTGCGTTAGAGATCGCCGATACGCGGCCAGCCAGAGTACGGTCGATTGACGAAGAATTCGTGATCGCAATATTTATTAACAGCTGCAATTGTAATGAAAGTTACAACAAGACGTGTCATGGTTGTTTCCAAGACTAATTAGTATAGATAAACTCGAAATAAGATAAAATGCGATTATTATGGCAAAATAGATAACTTTAGCAGTTATCGACGCCCCATTGCTAAATAATAACAGTTAAATCAAAAAATCTATTCTATTTCTAATTTCAAGATCAACAGACCAGAACAGAACAACAGAACAGAGACGAAGAACAGACCAGAACAACTTACAATAGAAGCCTAGCACTTTGAAGAAAACTGACTTGAGGCCGTGTATTGGCTTTTCTAACGTTACCGCAAATTTTCAGTTTTTTTTTTGCTTAAATCATGTCCTAGGAATTGTACTGTAATTAAATTATGCAGAACGTAACATGTTTGTGCAGCTATCCAGTTCAATCAAGTATTCGACTAATATAGATGGGTTTTCGTAGCATTGTTTTTGTAACCACGGAAGGCGCCGTGTAAATATAAATTCAATGTATATCGGTGATTCGGTCGTTTTAAAACTGGTACAATATGATTCACGAAGTATTCGCGCGAGTACATCGGTAAACGAAAAAAACAGTGGGAACCTACTGAAAGAGGACATCTTACATGATTGTTTGGGCGTAGATGACGTTTCAGACCGCTCAATAGGTCTAACACTTGTCATTAACTTCAAGAATTCTTGGCCCGCTACGGTAATGAATTTTGACAACGCATAATAATCTGAGACCAAAAGTCAGTCAATCCAAAGAATAGCGTAGCCTCCTGTTACTGCAGTTGATTTCCATCCACTAGGTCTTTCTAAATCAGTGATCTCACCTCTTGAATCCACCAACAAAGTTGCTGAAGATCTACGTCATCTTACGTCAGGGCATCTAAAGAATGCCCTGCATACAATTCTGGGTTAGCAAGACTTAACAAGATATCATCACTAAAACGCCAATTCTTTAACTGGCGCACTTTTCGTTTGATAGCTTAAGAAGAAGGAGAAAGGCTGAACAACTAATGAAGTCAGAGAGATGTATTTTTTGCAGATTCATGATCATCGTTTTTCTTCATCGCTGCTAATATCCATCGTAACGTCAATTTATCAATATTAAAACAAAATTTAGGTGCATTAGTGGGTGCCGCGTGTATGCGTTGAAAAGCGTAAACAAGCACTATGACCAACTCCATCATGTGAAATGATTAGATCGTGAAAATACTGATTTTTGAAATAGTATTTGTAATTGGCTGAATGCACATAATTGTAGGTACTATTTCTTTACGAAAAAAGAAATACTGATGTTTGCATAGCGTAATTAAATAGGCGTAGAAGAGAATTATTACATTAAATAGCAATAAATAATTTGATAATTTGTTCCTACTTTTATACGTAGTTAGCTAGGAAAATGCACTGAATTGCCTTCTGCGACGCTGAGGTTCATCCAGACCAGACAACGTAGTCACATAACAGTTTTCATTAAACGAGTGAAATCATATCTTTTTTGCAGCGATTAGACAGACTCGCGTCTATTCGTCTTATAAGAAAGAGTCCGTGTTGCCTACTGGTTTCCCCGAGAGTCGACAAACACGTTATCGCTAGAGAGGACAAAGGCAGGTGAAATTATTCCTCTTTTCGGAGAGACTAGACAGACTCGTGATACGAATCCATTCTCGTGAGGCGAATAGACACGAATCCATCTAGTCGCTGCCAAGAAAAGGAATAATTCCACCTGCCTTTGTCATCTGTAGTCATCACTCAAAAGCCAAATCTCAATCGTAAAAGCTTAAGTACAGCAATACGATTTCACGTAATTAATCAAAAACCTTGATAACTTGCTGAATAAATAAAACAACGATCATCGAAGCTGAATATATAGTATATACTTAAGATTAGATATTATAAATCAACAATGTATTACTAATTTCAACTTTTAAAAACATGTTTTGATATTTCTATTAAAATACTTTCGAGGATCAATTAATTTTTTAATTCTCCGCTTAATTTGGGATGAAATTCCTGACGTGCTTAATAAAAGTTTTTAGTAGATAAACAAAATAAAATGTTGACATGTTGAAAGACAAGCCTTAGGCTTAGCATTTATTACACATCATATTTTCTCGCATTTAAAATGAAAAATTTGATAATTACTACATCCGTCGTTCTATTTGATGAATGTTTAATACAATATCTAAATTTAAGTTTTTAATTTGACTCGTGCAGGACACACACAGCTATAATTTCGATAACCTGTATCGGTGCAACCGTAAATAACCGATCGCCTACCCTATAGCTCCGGCTTTGGTCCAACTAACTATTTTTTATTTTCAAAATCGAAACTAAAAAGGAAAAAAAATAACACCTATGAAAAACCTATGGGGCAGTTTTGGAGAATTTTGAGGACAAGCAAGCATCGTATTTTTCGAAAGTATTGGAATGTTAGTTGAACCATCTAAGATGTGTATTGAATAATAGAGACCTTTCCTCTATATGCCGTCTTTCTATACGAGGTTGAGAATACGTTGACCGCGGCTAATATATCCTTAATGTTAAAGACCTCGCATTTCGGCTTACTTACTTAGCTCAGTTGGACGCAACAGGTCCGATCAGCTCAAAATCGGCCCTGATGCCAATTTTTAACATCGCTATAATTTCTAGCCTACAGGTTTAAGAATTTTTTCGTCTCTTTTTAATTTTACTATTTTACACTTTTGTCTTCCACTACAATACTTTCATAATTCGCATACTTCATATGCTATTTGCTCCTTTGAATCACATGTTTCTTTCAAATAATATTTTATTTGGTTATAATTTTGATATTTTTTCTGTTTATTTTCAGGCAATAGTATGTTGCTTAATAGCAACAACAATAGCTGCAGATGATAGCAAATTAAAGAAGAAGGATCCACGGAAGAGAAATCTAGATTACACCATATCCCACCACCATTATCCGAACCCAAACTTCAGAGCAGAAAGACGTATATCGCTAGGGCCGCATGTTAACAGATACCCCCCGTTCTTTCCCAACAGGCAAAACAATTATCGAAAGGGAAGACCTCAATCGCTACCCGCACCTCCATACGCCGTCCAAATGGAACCTCTCGTTCAATATTCGCAAAGAGATCCTCTTTACGATCCCAATGTTCTGCACGTGCCACCGGTTAACCAAAACGATCTTGTAAAAACGGAAGATTTGGCTACTGACAATAATCGTGTTTCTGAAAATGTATACGGACCTCCGAAGCACGTAATCGAGAGACCTATTTATATAAAGGAACCCGAACCGATCATCGAAATCATCATTAAGGAATCGAATGTTACGTACCCTCCAATTGAAGTACCCGCCATAACACCGGCGCCTAAGAAAAAGGAGGAGGTGCAGGTCTTTTACGTGAAATACAAGAAAAACCCGCACGGTAAAGGAAAAGATAGTATCATATACGAGAAACCAATCCCGGCTATTTCGCCACAAATTAAAGACGAGGAGCCGCATTATGAAGAATACAAACAGCCCGAATTTGTTACGTCATCACCTCCACCAAGCACCACATTAAGAGCGATTATTAAACCTGATTCTGAAACTTATCACGCAAATAAAGGAATACACATCACTTTTGGAAAGGAACACGTGCAAGAACCTATTCACGACGATTTAAATGAAGAATCCGCTCCCGAACCGGCTGTATCTTTACCTCAAGGACGGGAATTTAGTGGTCATGCGGCTCTACAAAGTAGACACGAAAGTCGCCTCTCTGACGTTCCAAGAATACCGCAACCCTACAGACCATTCAATCAGCCTCCTCCTCCCTCTCATTTTCCTCAATTTGGTCGTAAAATTGTTTCACCTCAGGTACCCCCGGCACCACCGACAAGACATTCGCCTCTTCCGCTACCTCCGTCCCTACCAACAAGACACTCTCCACTGCCTCCTCCACCACCACCACCTTTTGTTAACCGTCATCCACCTTCATCTCCCAACAGAGCTGCTCCAACATCGTTCGTTCATTTTGCAAAACCACCATACAGTCAACCTCCATCCGGACCGGTTATATTTAGACAACCTGTGCCATACCAACCGTTTGATCAAAGTAAGCCACAAGAAAATCCACTCCAATTTCCTAGACCACATACTCATTTCCCCATACGTCAACAGCTCCCACTAAACGAACCTCCTACCGTATTTAATCAACAGCACGTTAACAATCGTCCATCCGAGCATCAATCTTTCAATCAACAACTTCCATCCATTCAAACTCAGCATCAATTCAATCAACAACCTCCCTCTCAAAGTGAGATAAAGCAATCGCCACCTGTTTTATCTCAACCTAGCGTACAAGTAACACATAATCTACAGCACCATCAGCAGTTAGTGCAACAAGAACAGATACTACGACAGCAACAACAGCTGCAAGAACAAGTACGACAACACGAACAAATTAAACAGCATCAACTCCAGTTACAGCAGCAAATACAACAACAACAGCAAAAGAATCAGCCACAATTCCCACAAGCGCCGCTCGTGCCACCTGGTGGAGAACTAATAGAATCCGTTCCCAGATTTGAACAACATTATGATGTAGGTGCAAATGGTCAGCTGCATCCTCAGGATCCCAAGAAATTTTCACAACAGCAACAACCAGAGTCAAATAGGCAGTTTTTGGCAACGCAACAAATACAACAGCAATATAAGCAAGCGCAAAGCCAACATAACGAACAACCCAGGACGCAACATAACCAGCCGGCTGTACAAATTCAACCTAGCCAAGCTACGGTGCAAATACAGCCCAGTCAAGAAACAGAAAAATTGAATTCTCAACCCCATTTTGAACAGCTTAGAAATCAAAACCCGCAACTCGAACAAATTCAACGTCATAACCAACAAATTGAGCACCTGCAAAGGCAAAATCAACAGAAACTTGACCAACTTCAGAGGCAGCATAATTTACAGCAATACCAACAAAACTTCAATCAACAATTCTCCAATCAAAATCTACAACAATCACCTATATATGTCAACAATCTTCCACCTTCTACCACACATAAAACAGTGTACCAAACTACGACGCAAGCTCCAACAACCACGACACCAAAACAGCCAGAAACAACCACTAAAGATCCGAAGGTTCTAAACTTGCAACTTCCCGACGAAGTACCCGATGACTTGCGTCAACATTTGCTTTCTTCGGGAATTTTAAACCACGCCGATATATCTGTTTTAGATTATGATAAAGTTGGCGACATCCCACTCTCAGCCTTACCACCTGATCAGCTGGCAAACTTTTTTAATGCGGGAGGTGGCCAACAAATAGCTTCAGGAAGTGCGCCAGTACCGACAGTCGTTAAACCAGATTCTCCTAAAGACCTCGATACCGAAGCTTCAGAAAACGTCGAGTATAAAGCCAAGAAACCCGAGGTCGAAATGAAAGTGGTTCACTACGATCCCGAATCAAACGAGGGAAAGAAGCTTCAAGATTCTTACGTCAAAGAAGATGCAACCCACGTCGATCCGGTAGAATTAAATGACAATAGCTACAACAGATACTTACCATTGAAAGTCAGTGGAGCTCAATTCCCTATACCGGATATTCCTGAATTGAAAGGGAAGAAAATCAACAGCGTCGTGGTGCTGGCACCGGTCGATTATAAATTTCAAGAAAATACAAGAGTAACACGGAATGCGGACGCCAAATTTGAGGGTATAAAATTCCCTGCGGGTTCACCTTTGAAGCAATTAATTGACAATCCTACTCGGGAAAATTTCGATAGATTTTTGGAAAATGAGAATAAAACAACTGCCGATCAACAAGCTGTGATCTTATTAGTAACAGGGTAAGTAAAATCAGGATTGCTTTGAATCTTGATGAGAAATATAATAATGTAAAAGGTGATTTGAGTAGAAGTTAATTAAAATAAACCGACAATCTTTAATAATAATCTTGGTATATATATATATTTTTTTAATTAGCAAATGTATACTAACAAAACTAAAAAATTTAAAAATTATGCTCCGTTTCTAAGTTATTTTCAAAGTATCAGCATTCATTGAAGATCTTCCCGAAAAGATCAATATCTGAGCTTGACGATGTGATTTATCATATTTGGGGTACCATCAACAGCAAAATATACCTCATTGTTCCTACATTACTTAAAACCGACAACAAACCTGTTGCTTCGAAGGATCCTTCGAACAATAAAACTAAAGCAAAGAAGTTGGGAAAGTCCAGAAACAGGCGACAAGCATTTATTAAAATGATCTTATTACTTTGATATTATTCTTTACTTACTCTGTGTATGTTAAATATTCCTTTATTATATAAAACAAAGCAAAATGTGTGTTGATGAGTAATAACTCTGTAAGCCTTTTTTTGTATCTTGTAGAGCTATATACCCAGCAAATGGGGTAGATGCAAAAACAAAAGCATCAGAAAGTTCTTATTATTTCTAGGTACTTTCTTGATAAACTCTTTTATGAACACGTAAATACAAATTACTGTGACTACAAAAATCAACATCAAAAGGCTCATTGAAGTTTTTGAAATATCACCATCACCATTACATAAGCAACAATTTATTAATTATAACTCTCGAGGGATGTTCTGCTTAATTTCGTTCATTTAGTAGCAATATTTGGAAACATCGATGTTCGCTCCTCCGCTCTCGGGTATGTGTTCTAATATTGTAAATAAGACAAAAATTAAGAATACTAAAATCCCGAAGGCGAAGCCTTTTTCAGGTAAAAATTTCAATTGAAAATTAAGTTTTTGCTTATTCTTAACAAATCTAAACACAAAAATTTCTTAACTCACCCATCATTCTTATTAGACGCATCTATGGCTGAAGTTCCTGACAGTAAAATTTAAATTATCCTCATTTATTTCTGCCACTCCTTCGTAAATTCAAGCAATAACGTCATCCACTCCGGTGTGAACATTGAAAACAACATTCTTTTTGTGTATCCCCAGCTAAAAATGTATTAGGATCACTTCTGGAGACCGGAATGGCGGCATTATTGATCCAGCTCGATCAATCCGTTTATTAATAAAACGACGACTCGAAATTTTCGCACTTGTAATATAGCTCCGTCGTGTTGATAATACATTGTGTCTTCTAACAGACCTGGCGAAGTGTTCTCGAAAGAATTACTGTAATTTTCACCATTCGGTGTTCTTGAGAAACATATGAACCGATGATTCTTTTTCTCAAAATACCTATCTAAACATTCATGCACCAACATCTTTGGTGATTTCGTCTACGTAAAACATAAAGGTTTTTATAATGCTATATGTGCTGACTGAAAACCTCTGTTGGTTGAAATAGGCTTCATTGGTAAACAAACATATATGGAAACAATCAGGATTGCTCTGAATTTGGTGTAACATCCACAAAAATTTACCCTCAACAGGTCATCTCCGAAAACGTTGTAAATGGTATTGTCACATCTTTTTTTTAACATTTCTTTAACATTTATGGACGGGGATTGGATGTGACGCCTATTTCTTGACAACAAATATGTGTCGGTAGAGTAACGTTATTCTCAACGTCCTGTTGATGGTTTTTATCGCTACAGTACGTGTTTATATATTTTGGATTGCTTTATTATCTGGATAACGGAGATTCGGATACGTTCATCGTATAAGCGCTCGATAGCACAGGGATTATTATTACAAACGTTCGACATACTCTCTATTTATCCAGCCATTTTCAATTTAAAAATAAGGTTTAGGTAGTCAGTAAATGATATAAGTCAAATAAAAATAGTAACTTCAAAGTCAAATAAATCCAAGGCAATTCGATCCTATTTTCTAGAAGTAAAATTGATATACTGACGTAATCGAATCGCTCGTTAATTTTTAATTTCAATTTTACCTGAAAACAGCTTTGCTGAAGAAGGAGAAGAATAATAGAATAGGTATTGGAGGACTGTAAAGTGAATATTGACTTGTTCTATGTGCATATATTGTTCTTTAGCTGTTACTAGTAGCTTTTCCTTAAATCGATAAGCCTTATTCTTATTAACACAATATTGTGCTATGCTAATATTAAGAATTTGACCGGAGCTTTTTTTTTTGTAAACTATACAATTTACATTTGTAGCGTTAAAATAAGAGCTTTTAACTGTTTCTAAAAATTACCTAATTTTCGTAAGATTGGATTTCTACCCGAGATGGTTCTTGATGTAGCCCACTGCAACATTTTCAGATCCACTGTCGGTCCTCTCTCCTAGCACCCATTACATTAGCTTCCTTCGCTAAATTTATCAACCTTTTGAATATAGGTTTCGGCTTTTGGGTATTCGGAGCCCATTCCTCTTGAGCATACAGCTTCCTGTTAACAGGACCACTATTGTTCTAACAGATTTCCTGTCCCTGCTTAGTAGGTCCGCTGCAAAGGTAGGCATGTATTCAATCGGAAATTTCTTAACCTGTCTCTGGCCTGGATTAATTTTGGCACCGATCTTATCTTAGATTTCTTATCTTTTCATTGTTTAGCGGTTGCTTTTACATCAGTTGCCGAGCCTGCTTGCGCTAATTCGTCTGCTTATATGTTTCCTTCGTTGCCTTCGTCAACTAATACCCACGCTAGGATCATCTTAGTTCAGCTTCTCAGCCTAATGAGGGCATTTATGCACTCCTGCATCAGTTCCGAGAAAGTATATACTTAATAAAGACGATTCTTGAAGGAAGTCGTTCGTTTTACCTTTTTTAAACAAATGTGGTCTCCAAAAACGAATAAAGATATTAAAGAAATTAAAAGGTATCTAACTTTGAATAGGGCTTTACGAACACTCTGTATACATTTTAAATTTTAATATAGTGCTTTAAATACGAAGATTATATATTTGCTACTAATGCCAAAACAGAATATTATATATTTATCATAGCAAACACTGTTGATTATATTTTCTTATTATATTTCTACCTTCTAGAGAATTAATGTATTTGCTATAAAATTCACAAATTCATTAATCACTCTGTACATTGCCAATATAATAAAACGCGTTCCAAACTATTGTATATAATGATCGAAATTATTTATTATAACGTAATCAACCTAACAAAATTCACTACTTAGTTTCGCCTCGACACCACACTTTGCAACAATGTAACAAAGTTGATCCATCATATATTAATTTATTATTTGATCAAACATTTTAGATCTTCCGATGACGCAAAAGAGGACAGAGAAATCTTCATGTATGACGTTGCTAACAGGTCAGTGAGTAAACTCAGCGGGGAACTATCATCCGCTTTCGTCGATGCTGCTGATGCCAACACAGAGGATAGCGCTGTTGAAGCATCGAACGTAGTTGAGGTTAGAGTCCCATCGCCCAAAAACGTTAACCCGGATAGGATAGATGTTCTACCTGACCTGGAAGATTCCGCCTCCGACATATTGGAAAGCAAAGTTAGAATCATAGATGCTATGGAACCGGAATTGGTTCCGGAAGCGTCCGAACAACTAGAAAAATTCGTAGATGTATCCGGTCAAGATTTAGAGATATCCGACGATCAAAATTTGACGGGAAACGAAGTTGAAAGTGATTCGGGGAATACTTTGGCGATAGTTTAAGGGACAGTTTTAATCTCGATTCCCGTTAACAAAAGCGGGAGACTCTGTATAAATTTGCGTGTTTGTTATTTATTGCAATATCTTTATCTACATATATTTCAAAACTAAGGGATGAGACGTATGTACTTGCTTGCTGATTATATGTATGTAGAGATACGAGAAATATCCAGAATCTAAATCATGATCGCATTCTGGCAGTTTCTTCGAATTCTTTGAATCCTCGATCCTCGGCTCTTTTGACTCTTTCATACAAAGCGTTTTAAAATAACAAAGTAAAACAAAATTGATCTATAACAAAAATTACGACAAATCGTCAAAACTAGGTTCGAATTATTCAGTTTCCTTGAGCCCTATTTTGTCCTTGTTTTAATGATGAAAACATCCTGAATATTTGAGCGTCAAAATGGATAACCTTTGGCGTTATTAATGTATGTACAGTGTATAGATTCTATATAGTATGCATGATGTATATTTTTGTAATTTGTAATAATAAACCTTTTGATATAAAGCATGATCTGGATAATTTGATGTTACATATAATTTACCCTTTCCCTAAATAATTTAACGGCTTTTGGTATATGTCCATACGAACGAGTATGATAAGAATCAATCTCTAAAGTTTGTCAAACAAATGAATGTATGAATCATTGAAGAAACTTGGACATCCAAGTTTCAAAAGAACTTATCATCAATATAACATATATCATAAACTATTACGAACAGTCTTGCGTCCTTTAATTTGTAATTCTTTATAAATGACATGTGTATTCGCCTCTTCTACACCGTTGTCTAAGAAGCAGAAAGTTGTGATTAGAGAGGACAAAGGCAGGTGGAATTATTCCTTTTTTGCAGCGACTAGATAGATTCATGCCTATTCGCCTCATGGTGTTGCTTACTGGTGTCCCCAAGAGTCGGCAAAACACGAGTCTGTCTAGTCTCTGCAAAAAAGTAATAATTCTGTGAAAAGAAAAAAAGCACTAGCCAACAACAGGTTTGTTTATGCCACTGGTTTATGCCACTACACAGAAAAAAAATTGTTGCGAGAATTAACAAGATTTTTTTCTGTGTAGTCTCCACAAGAACGATACTGATACTTCAGTGCTGTTCTTTAATGACGCTATGGTGACGCAGATGACGTCGTGTAAACTGAACACATATTCGTTGGTTGGTGCTCTTCTCTTCTACATTCACAACAGCCATACTCACTAGAAATCATAATGAAACCGCCATGCCTCGTCAAAATTCAGTGCGGGTATTCTGTCAGTCCCAAATATGATTGTAAGTAGTTTATTTTTTACACACATACGCATTTATTCACAAAAATTGTCGAGGCGTATTAATTAATTTGTAATGTTTTATATTTACGAACACGCAAGTTTAGTATTGGTACTTCGTAACCCTTTTCAGAATTCCCTGAAGATGATCGCTTAGACCGACACTAGTCGCAATTATGTAAACGACTTTTTAAAATCGGAACCTACGAGTATTAATTCCTGCAATTATATGAACTAATTATTAAAGAGTCCAAACGATGTGCCCGAGCATTGGCGTTGCGTGGAGAGTTTACCAGAATAACAGTGCGCTTATTTAAAAATAAATATATTGAATCACTTTACAAAACGTTAAGAAAAAACATAAATAACTTACCTAACATGTTTACATTGTTGCAGAAATATCCGGATGTGCGCGATGAAGTAATTGCACCATCATATATGTTTCTGTATTAGTCTCGGAAAGGTTCGTACGTAGCGACGTAAATAAATGCTTATATGCTGAAAAGGATTGTTCGACGTTGAGAGATGTTATATTTGCATAGTTAAAGTGCTCTTTGTATCTGCACAACGTATCTTCAGTATTGGTAAAAAGTTGCCGTAGTTTTGTAAAATCTACATTTTTATCTAATACACTATTAAATTTTTCACGAACAGAAACACTTTTTTCATCATCAAAGATATGCAGCGCTAATTCTACGTGGTCAATAATTGCTAATGAGTCCGATAAGGACAGGGCACTGTTCTGTAACTTCTTTATTGCATCCACTATTGGAACGTGACTGTCGTAAATAATTTTTAAATTTGCTGCAACTTGAGGATTTTTAAATTGAACCTGACTGAGCCTTATTGCAGCCGCTTCTTTGCCGTCTAGTTGTAAAACTACTGATTTATTTTTTTCAAAATGTTTATAATAATAGAATGCTGCTTCTAACCACGTACCCCATCGTATAAGAATTGGTTGCGGCGGCTCGGGTATGTCAGGACACTGCGAATGAAATAGGCGAATACGTTTCGGAGATTTAAGAAAAACCGCTTTCGTTTGTCCTATTAGTTCATCCACATCAGGATAACTTGTACGTATAATGTTTGTTACAAGGTGTAAAACGTGAAGCAAACATGTGACGTGCAGCATCGGTAACTAACATTAACAGTTGCTCCGGTAAAATTTCAAATTTGTGTAGTGTTTCTATTAATACACTACGTATCGCCGTGGCAGTACAATCTTGCATTCGTTTACAGGCTAGTAAATAAGGGTCAGAAGATCCTTGTGGGGTCAGCGTCCTTACGACAATGGATAGGATGGACTGTTTTTTAATATCTGTAGTTTCGTCCATTGTCAACCAAAGGCATTTATTTTTCACCGTTTTTTTCGTAAAATTTACAATTCTTTCACGCACTGATGGTACGTAATTGTGTAGCGTATTTTTAGATGGTAATTTCCACGTAGGATTGTATTTATTCCAAAACTGGCGAAACATTGGGTGTTGGACTTTATGTATTGCTATATTGGTCGCAATTAGCATCATTGTTAAATCAACCACAAATTCATTATATGATTTGCGTCTAATCTTTTTCAATTTATGTTTGTCGCTATTTATATGTCTTTGACACTGACTCGCTTTCCAAGATAATAAAGTTGTTTCACAAACTAAACATTTCACTGCCTTACCGTCATATATTAAATCGGGAAACCGATGTATAAATTTATTTACTACGGTAGCAGACAACCGATTTGACGCATTATTTTTACGACCTCGCAACATTTTCAACGTATACTTTAACACGTTAGAACGGCAACTAAATGCATCGTTTATTTTTACTACTTATGCGAGAGCGGAGTTTACCCCACTCTGCTCTCGCATCGACGCTACTGGTCGGGCACATCGTTTGGACTCTTTACTAATTATACACCTCATTGCCCTATTTAAAGATGCTGCTATTTTTCAAACAAAAAAATATGCAAGTTACGCGAGATTTTAAGAATATGTGGTGGGACAAATTAGGCTATTTAATTGATTTAATTATTTAACTCATTACGATCATGCAGGAAGCCATCGTCAAACTTTCTATCGGAGGTAAGTTCATTCTTTGGATAAGAAAATGTGTTTCCACCTCCTGTCGTCCAAACAATACAGTAAGAGAATACTTTCGTTCCGTGGACAATCCGATATTTAATGTATTTGAGGAAAAGCTTATTTCTTCGTCATTTGAGCGTATTTTGAAAACAAAACACTGAGATGATCCTTAATGAATTCTAAGCATTTATCCAAGAACATTCCCAAATTTTAAAAAATTCCATAAAGTTGTTTTATTGTTTTTGAACTTATTTATGTGTATAACGTATTTATGCGAAGTAGCATGTTCCACGTTAAGTAACATTGAAAATAGAACAATACATCGTGTAACAGATTTGAAAAAAGAAATGACTATTATATGAGCCGATCTAGAAGATCTATACTGGTATCTATTTTTTCAATAAAAAAGCATAAAAGAACTGACGTTTAGAAATTCTCCGTGCATCAGTATTGCGTAACCGGAATCAATGCCATAGAACAATAAAAAAGCGATATTACTTCTTAAACCTACTTTATTTTCCGTAATTCAACAATATTCTTATTACATTTATATACTTCATACTGGGAAGTATTCGCCGATTTCGCATCCTGCAGCGACTGGCGAATCGCACGCAGAGAATACAACATTGAAATCTAAACCGGCCGGACACAACATTAACGTTGCTCTTCCATGGTTACAAACGAAGTATTTGTTACAACTGGAAGCGTGCTGCAGGAAAGTAGGAACAACATCATCCACTACTGGACACTCTCCTACCCAGGGATTACCGGGATCACAGCCTTCACCAGATCCTTCCACTTCAAAGAAATAATCGTTAGCTGCGACTATTGCTAATAATTGTAAGGAAGCTAATCCTAGTAGAAGATACAGACGCATGTATGCTGTAACAAAAAGTCAGTAGTTAAATTTTTTTGAAATGCCACACTACACTATTACCAATACCTTTCATTTTCTAGCCTGTACAAACACAGATGGGTACGTTTAATTAAACTAAACTTAAGTTAAAATAACGTTTTCTTATATATATATATACATGTA
Organism: Oryctes rhinoceros; assembly: GCA_020654165.1. NCBI lineage: Eukaryota > Metazoa > Arthropoda > Insecta > Coleoptera > Scarabaeidae > Oryctes > Oryctes rhinoceros. The sequence goes on from JAIOKQ010000001.1 coordinate 827,470, forward strand.
CCCCTTGAGAACTAATCAAAAAATGTTTAGTGGAGAGTTGTTGAATTATACAAGTACTCTAAGTACTCTAACCACTATTTTTTAATTATTCTTTTGTTCCACAAATGACTTACCCGTGCCATTAGTCATTGCGCATATTGGCTAAAATAAATTGTATAGTAAGTTTAATTTTTAAACTGATAAGTTAAATCAATCATTTCTAGTAGCACCTTTAGATACAATTACAGATACATTAAATTTATTAGATAATTACTAATGCATGCGTTTAAACTTGCAAATTGGCAAGTTCATTTATTGGCATTGCAATTGGCGTAATTTTTTCTTAAAAAAAAAATTAAAACTATTATTCAGTAATAGATGTACTTCCATTATTCGTGGATATTTCACGAAAAATCGAATGATTTCATTTATACTATTAAGTTTGTCACGTGCTACTGGAGGGCACTTATCCTTCAGTAACAAGTGGCGAGAATTACGTATTATTGTGATTATTAGTATTAACAATAGATTAAAATTACGACGTAAAGAGATTTCCTCCTTCTCGCCCCATCCACATACTTGTTTAGGTACTAGACCCATTTTGTGCAGTTTGTTGTTTATGTTCGTTTAGTGGATATTGGTTCAGTTACGGTAGCGATCCACAATTTAATATTATCTGCTGGTGGCTGGAAATCCCGTCGACTTTTTCTTTGAAAGTCCTACCAGGAAATCCTCGGAAACCACGTTTCCTTGTTTTTTTTTTGTCCACCTTAAGCATCTCCAAAGAAATGCCAGGGGCCGATGAGCGGGACTGCATTGTTTCTTTTTGCTAGACGGTCCGCCTTTTCATTGCGCAGAGTATCGGTCTGAGAGGGTACCCGTTTTAGTTAATCTCTCCTCCAGAGTATATTTAGGAGCTGCATACTTGAACGCTTTTAAAGTAGTTTAGCTTTTAAAGTAGCTTAGCTAGAAAGATCCCGTGTTTTTCCCACCAAAGTGGTTGCTTGAAATGTGCTTACGAACTTCCAGAGGCTGTCTGCTAACACAGCCGCTCCACATATTCCCGCGCTCATTCCAAATTGATGCGTCCGGAGAAAAAAAGCGAAACCATCTAAAGTAACTTTCTCGCTCTTCCCATTATTCTCTAGTCGATACGACTACCTCGTCGGTTTTCATAATGTTGTTGCGTCCTAGGCATTCCATCTGATACTATACTTAACATAAAGATTTCATCTATTACGTCGAAGATGGATACATGATATACAGTCAGCAAATGTAGCTGTGGCAGGTTAAGCAAGTTTTCCGGTGCGACAAGTTGAGGTTTGTCGTCATAGCTCCGGTTTTGTTTATCTGTATTAGCTATATTAAGCTTAAACTAACGTAAGAGTGAATAAATGAGATCTGGCTAAAATAGTAATAGAATGGATAGGCACAAATCTGGAAGAATTAAACAAACAAGTCTATATAAACTTGGTAGACATCTGAATTGAATAAGTGTAAGCTAGCAAAACAAGTTAAATCCGCTTTAACAATTTGAGCCTATTCACTGAGAAAAATCGCTCATTTAAACTGTGTTACTACCACTACACTTTTTTAGCGGTAGATAAACATTAAATTATAGTTAATCGATGTCATATGCACAAAGTTGGATGTAAATGTATCCTGTGCCATGTACAATATCTTATTGTCGCTATTAAACACTATTTATCTATGAACCTAATAAATAAAATGACTTCAAAGGACTTATTATTAAAGAAATTATTTGTCATTGTACTAGCTATTCCAGACCAGCCAATACATAAATACATTCCCAAGATTCCATAAACATAATTTAATTTTTCAAGGTATAGTATCTAAAAAGGTACATTAAAACCATACCAATATTCTAACCATCGCCAACAATTGATATATAGATTCTTTTGGTGTTACATTACAAGACGTACTTAATAGTGATAAAGTTGTGTTAATCAACCATCTTGACAAAGAGAAATTACGGAACAACGACCGCGCTAAAAAAATTAGTTCTGTTTCAGCAAACCAACGCACCCTCTCATATTTCAGTGATCGCAATAGTAAATATTCATGGAGGCGGCCACCGCATTCACAAAGCGCTATTATGCAGAAGAAGAATCCCGCTATTATTTGATCGTGTTAAGGAGAAGGGGAGTATCGCTGGAAAAAATATGTAGATTTACAAGGAGGCTATGTTGACAAATAAAGCTCAATTTAACCTTGTTCGTATGTAAGGCTGGAAATGTTTGAAACTAGCCTTGTAATTAATATAATTAATAGATCTCTGCTTTTGGAAGCTGCTCAGACATTCGAATGTGCCCATGGTAAGTTCAACAAGAGACGATATACAGTACCGCTCAAAAGTGTTTAGGCACCCCTGTTTTCATGGATTATTCATACAGTATTATATTTACAAAAAAAAAAAAAAAAAAACATTATAGTAAAATGAAATACGTATTTAAAATGTAGTTCAGTAAGATAAAACACCCATTATATCGCATAAGGTTTACTATCATTTAGCTGCACTTGGCCGGATTACCATAAACTGTTTATTGCGATACAATTATAATAATAATTTCTCGGAATTTCTGGGTAAATTTAGTCATCAGTTAGATTATAGGTAATAATGTTTAAATTACCCTCATAAAAGATTCCAGTGTGGTATTTATTCTATTAAGCAAGTTAAATAGACGTAAAACAGCCCCAGAAATCATTGCAGAATTTAATGTTGACCGCCCAAAACTAGCCAGTATTTCTACAACCTCAAACCTCGCCTAGAGAAAGTCGGGCTCCATGGACGTATCGCGATGAAAAAGCCGTTACTACGCAAACGAAATAAGCAAAAGCGACTTAAATGGGCTCGTGAACACCAACACTGGACCATAGAAGAGTGGAACAACGTTCTATGGACGGATGAGTCCAAATTTCAACTGTTCGGAACCCGAAGACGAATATTCGTAAGAAGATCTGTGGGTGAACGTGCCAGAGAAGAGTGTATTGCTGGTACCGTGAAGCATGGAGGAGGCTCTATCATCACTTGGGACGGTTTTGCTGGTACTAGCGTAGGGAATATTGTGAAAATTGACGGTATATTCAAAAAAGAAGGCTACCGTGAAATTTTGGAAAACCACGCAATACCTTCTGAAATTCGGCTTTTGGGTCAAAATGTTATCTTTCAGCAAGATAATGACCCAAAACATTCCTCTAAATTGTTTAAAGACTATTTACGCCATTTAAAAGAGGAAGGAACCCTCAAAATCATAGAGTGGTCCCCCAGAGCCCCGACTTGAATCCGATCCAGCTACTATGGGAAGAACTGGATCTGAAAGTACGGAAATGTGGAACAAATTGCAATCAAGTTGGACCTCAATAACACAAGAAACATTGATAAAACTTATTGCGATAATGTCTCGATTGTGTGCTGCAATTATTAAATCAAGAGCAGATCACATAGATGAGTGCAAAATTTAAGTTAAACGTTTTAATTTCGCATTTATTTAGTATATTTTTATGAATGTATGTGTAGATGTATATAACAAATAAATATTATTAACATTTTTGCTGTCAGTGGGAGTGCCTAAACAGTTTTGAGCGGTGGTGTATATACTCAAGTATGCATTAGATTGCGCAAATAGTTTTTTTTTACAATTATTCTTAAAAATTAAAGACTCAAAAACATTTATGGAAATTATTCCGTCATGCAGAACGCATGATTACTTCAAGATTATCTAAGGCCAAACTATTCCATAAATCCTAATTTATCTACATGTCCTTGTCGATAACGATACTATAAATTTTCTGTTTTAAATTGATGTAATCTCGATAGTATTAACAGCTATTCTAGCAATTGTAAGTAAGTACCTTCAAGTGAGAAAGCACTTCAGTTGTTTATATCATTTCTGATATGATGCACACTTATTACGTCAAAATTGTTATTTTCAACTTGAATAATGACATACATTGTTTGCTTTTCATTTCTTTATTCTATTACTTGGCTTACACATACGTCTGTCTGAATAGACAGCCCACATACCTTCAAGAAATACAAGATGTCATCGGAAACTAATTTCCACAGTGTTCATGGAAAAATCCATATGGGAACTCGTTACTTTAGTTTAAAAGTAACGGTGTTTGTAATTAGTTTGCGCATCATTGGAAACCGCCATAGACCACTAGCAAGAACTGAGGTGTTAAGACCCAAATGAACTTTTGGTCGTACACAGCAATAATTAGAGCCATGATCGCCAACGCTTCCTTGGCGGTCAAAAGGAACTCAGAAGACCGTATCAGAAATTCAAGGGCTTGTCTCAACATCACAGGCGCAATAAACATGTGTCTCACAGTACCAATAGAACTCCTGCTGGGATAACGCCGCTTCACATCCATATTCTAAAAAAAAATTCTATCGAGTGCTCACACTCTTTGTAGGATGAAAGGACTTCAGCCTGGAAATCTTAAAGGACATTTTAGAATCCTTGAAGGTCCCAACATAAATTATCTGTTTCAAAGAACGCGATACAATTTTGATCAACTCACATCAACATATTTCAAGCGGAGATCTCTGTTTTGAGATAAATAAAGATCTTTACTTGTCATCTTTATTTATCACATAAGTGTGATAAATAAAGATGACAAAGTAGGTGAATTATTACTCCTTTACTGCGATTAGATAGACTCGTGTCTTGTCGATTTTCGGCGAAACCAATAGGCAACACGAACCTTTCTTATGAGACGAATATACATGAGTCTGTCTAGCCGCTGCAAAAAAAGATTTGATTTCACCTGCCTTGGTCACCTCTAATCATAAATAACCTCAAGATAGGGATACAATGTGCAACCATAACTATATTCGAGGACAGTCTGGAAGTTCTAAAGGCTATCAGTGCCTACATATAGGAATCTGGTCTGTTTCACGAATGTATGCACAATTTAAGGTAATTAGAACACAACAACATGTTACTTTGTGGTGGGCCCCAAGCCATTAAAGAATCGAAGGTAATGAAAAGACAGACAACTTTTAAAAATTTAATGTGTCCGAAGCCAAATATAGAGATTCTAAATTCAAAGTGCGACTCAGAAATTTCAAATTTATTTTCTTCTTTTCGAAAATGTCTGTCATATTTTCTTTCTTTTCTATTCTTATATTTTCAAAAATACATTTTTACATATACATATGTTTCTTCAGGGTATTTCCTTCGTCAGTATCAATTGGAATTTAACGGTTCGACTTAAAAATTTAATTTACCTTTTATTAAGAACGTAGAAATGTTAAGGACGTTCTTGGATTCGTTTCGTTTCGTATTCCCATAATTGAACATATTAATGATAATAAGTTAGGAAATACCTCTGATTTTTTATAATTAAAAGAAATTTTTTCTCCCAAATACCTCACATAAATAATACCATGAAACCTAATAAACCAATTCCAAAACAAAACAAAAATAGGAAACGTGCAAATTGTGAAATAATAATTGATATAATTTGGGTTGCCTTTTCTACAACTTTGAAGCTTTACTAATTAGTTGAAGACATTATATGCTCTTATTTTGTTGCAGAACAATATTGCATTAATCGAATTGACACATAGAGCAGCATGGGTGTAACCAAAATTTCGTCACGAAGGAAGGGCAATTATCAATCGACATATGACTTATCGAGATCTATAGGCATCTCTGGGTATTGGTAAAAGTTAAACACAAACAATTTTAAATGAGCATTCAGTAGAACTTTGCAATCTGTTGTTGTTGGATGCCACACAATTTTGCCAAAGTTCCGAAAATAGCTCGTGTAAGTTGGTACAGAAAAATGCTTAAAAATTTAAATCATCGTGCTTCTGCCAAGGTATACAATATTGCAAAAGGTGACCAAACGTGGATATATTCATACGAACCACAAACAAAAGTAATAACCCGCTATTTGGGTGTTTCAATGCGAAGCAAAACCAACAAAAGCTGTTCGTTCACGAAGCGCTTAAAAAAAATTATGTTTTTCCTTCTGTATAATTGGACCTGTTGCTGCAGTTGCTCTTGAGGATCGAAAAACACTAAACAATCTTCGATAAAATTTAAAAAAAGCAGCAAACTTCCTTTACCATCACAACGCCAGCTTTCACATAGCAGATCGAACAGTCCATTAGTTAAAGGAGAATTGTTATTCTCCTTTAGGCGAATATGGACAATGAGTCATTAATTCATTGTTTTGAATTAATGACTCACTGTCCATATTAGCTTGACTTATCGTCTAATGACTAAGAGGTCGTTGGAAACGTGTTTCTGAGATACCCACTTCAGATTGGAATAAATATTTCCACAACTGTTTTTTTTTTTTTTTGAATGCAAAAGTGCTTAAAATTTAAAGGCGAGTATTCTGAGGAACAATGAAGTGTTTTTTTTTTTTTTTTATAAAGTATCTGATTTCTTTTTCCTTTTTCTTAAAATGTTTAAGGTTTCTGTATCCTTTTATCGGATCCAGATTTTAAAATTATTTTCTCCTTAACTCAGATAGATTTGCCCAAAAGAATCCCGTCACCCCCTTCTGGACGTCTCTGGACATCTGAAAGTCCGGTAATGCCCTGAAAACACGGATATGTCCGGAGAAATCCGGACGTCTGGTAACTCTACAAGTATCTTTGTATAACTATGTAACTTATGGAATATTAGGAATCTAAAATGAATCTGGGACAACAATTTCGGAGCATTGAATGAAAAGTAATAGAAACATATTTACAATTCGTTAAAGAAAAATCAATGTAATTTCCCCGAGTTCCTAAAAGAAAGAAATGGGACAAATTTGATTTACTAGCCTACACGTTAGAGAATGTTTACATTAGTAAAATATTTGTATTTTGGAACGTGATCCCATTATTTATGATTGTTGTCACGCGTCATTCCTTGTAACCTAAAAATGGAGCTATGTTGACGTCATTTGTTGTAAAACCATTGCTGTTGAGTAAATAAAACATGAAACATGAAAAGGCAAAGGTAATTATGTAACCAACGCTTTTATTCTTCTATCTTTACATTCGATATGACCTTCAGACGCCGAAAAGATGAGTACGACTATAAAAGGTTAGGTGATAAGTACAGTGGCAATGAAAGTGATGATGAGGTGGAGTTACATCCAAAGAAAACCTACCAGGAAATTCCCACTGTTGAAAAGGTTGTGGAAGAAGGTGATACATTACAGTCGTTAGCTATACAATATGGTTGTTCGGTAAGCAGATTTTGAATTGCGATAAGTTCAAAATGATTTTACATATGTAACGTATACGTTTTAGGTAGCTGATTTAAAAAGATTAAATCATATTCTAAACGATAATGAGATCTACGCCAAAGGCATAGTCAAGGTTCCTGATCGTCCATTCACCGCAATTTTGGCTGGTGTACATAGTAGTGGTAGAAATTCGCCAAATGGACAAACAGCACTTAAAAAGACTGACTGCCTGGATTCATTAGAACATAAATTAACAAGCAGTTTACTATTAAATATTCCCAACACAAGCAGGAATGAGAGTTTTAACGATATCATATTTAATAGTACGATATCAAGTAAACCGTGTGACAACGTAAATGAAAACGAATGTGGAGATTTACATGAGGAAGAGGAAGAGGTAACTTTATTACCAAAACCATTTCAGGAATCAAATCCAGAAATTATCACGAAATTCTCCTGCAGTGGTGCTGATGCTGATATTTCATGGATTGCATTAATAGCATGTATAATCATTGTGATAGTCGCAGTGCCTCTTATCTATAGTTTTTATGTCTACGAACATCATAGCAATCACAGTTCCTGACTTTTCTTGTTTTGGATGATCTTACTGAGCAATTACTAATCTTCAACGTTAGAATAGTATTTTCAATGTACTTTTAAGAATTAACTTATTTTATTAGGATATGTATATATACATATATTTCAAGTGATTTTTAGATCTTTGTGATAAATTTTTGATGAATGTAAGTAAAAAAGTATTATTGCGCTATTTTTATATTCATGTACTAATGTTGTATACGGACGTAATATGAAATGTATATAAAATTCATTATGTGTTATCTATTCTTTATTGATTACTTTTTACTATGGTTATCAAGTTATAAATAAATATAACGAGCAATATATTTCTTAATGAATACAAAGATCTTTTCGTAATCATAATTTAAACCATAAGCTGAATTAATTATATGTTTGCTAAAACATACAATGTCGGGCAAAACTCTGCGATGTTGAATGTGAGTGAATAACGATTGTGTTGCAGAAGAATTTTTTCCGACATTTTTTTTAAACATTTAATAAGTTTTTGCTGTGAGATAGTCAAGATTTATTATGTAGTAATCCCCATTACCAAAATCCATTATAACTTACTTTTTGGTGTGTATTGATCTTATCGGTCAAGCTACAGCTTAAGGCTGTTTTGTATAATGCATAATTCTATGCCGAATTATGCACATAAGAATTATTATATTATCTCAATGCTCCAACTATAATTGTCTTCATAAATTATGCGTCGTCCAAAATAGTCTCTACCATTTAAAGAATACTTCATGGCTTTCACCGATTTAAAGAAGACCAATATATTATTTGAAGGTGATGCCATGATCATATAAAAAATAATGAACTGACAACAAATAATTGTAGCACCATTTGCTTCAACAACAGCGTAAGAAACAAGTCGAAAAATAATGTGGAATTGGACGACTCCTTGTCTATTTATACCGCATACGACCAAGTCTACAACTGTGCCTGTAACCTAACACTGATGCCAGCAGATCGAATGGATGATAGAGGTGACAGAGTCAGCTGGCCTAAAAACGGAACATCTCGCATTGACCATAGCTCAAAAGTTGAATACTCTGCACCCCATAAGTTTAATTGATGTAGTTCATTAATCCGAGATAGTACTTGAGTGTAGGCTTTCACGACCGTAATCCATAGTAGAAATTTCTTTCGGATGTTGTCACGTAATTAAATAAGGTGTTAGCTAGGACCAGCCAATAGTACACCTGAGGATAACACGCGAATCGTTAGAAATAATGAAGAATGCCAACAACTTCAATCGCGAAGACGGACACGAAATCAGCAGCAAGTGGAAGTTAGCACTGCGGAGTCGTCATAAAATGAACGACGCGATACAACGGAATGTAATGGTTATGGATTAGCAAAGCAGAACGGTTACGGATCAGCAATACAGAACAGAAATGGGATATACAACTAGGAACAAGAGACAACATCAGTCCTTAGAAATCTTCCGAAGAAGCCGACAGCATGATCAACGAAACGTCAAGTAAAATATTAATTACGCGACAACACCCGAAAGAAATTTCTACTAATCCGGGATAGTTGTTTCTACGATACGCCGATGCCCATTGTCAATACAAAAGTATCGACGCGAGTCGGCTCAGTAAGTGATCTTCTGATTCATATCTTGGATGGCCCAAGATATGAATATTGCTATGTAAGAGTTGTGGATAAGCTATCTCTGCATCACTTTGCGAATCAATTATATTACGGTGATTAAATCGCATCTAAATACACTCCGCCAAAAAAGTATCGCATAAACTAAAAAAAGGGCATTTACAAACCAATATATTTTTATACGTTCACAAAAAGTTTGCCTCGTGTATGTGAACTATAAAAACACTAACAAAATCACGGAACATAGCTTTTTTACTTTTTTTTTCTAAAAGAACACATTTAGAAAAATGCATATGTGTAAGGTTTGTTCAGTTGTTTATTAAAAGTCTTCCTATACGGACAAATTTTAAAGTGCGAAGTCAGAGTTCTGTACCAACGCTTTTAAAACTAAAATGAGCAATTTAACTTCAGAACAAGTGGCTGCTATAGTTGCTTTAGTCGAAGATGGACGATCTCAAGCATACGTTGCTAATTTGATGGACATCAATCAGTCGAGTGTTTCTAGAGTCGTAGCCAGATATAGGGAAACAGGCAATTACAGTAGAAGACCTGTACCAGGTCGTCCAAGATGTTCTACTCGCCAAGATGACCGCTACTTACTACTACAAGCATTACGTCGAAGATATGCAACTGCGAGACAATTGCAGAACGACTTGGCTAGAGTCAGAAATACTCGTGTGAGTATTCAAACTATTCGGAATAGGTTACGACAGAGTAGATTAAGAGCTAGAGTAGCTGTAACAGCCCCTCGTCTCACTAGGAACCACCGAGTGGCTCGCTTAAGGTTTGCTAGAGAACATGTAAAGTGGAACATTAATGACTGGGCCAATATACTCTTCACAGATGAGTCAAGATTTGGTCTTTACACCTCAGATAGGCGTATCTCAGTGTACAGACGAGACGGTGAGCGCTATTCGCAGTGTAATATCAGACCTAGACCTAATTTCGCCGGTGGCTCTAATATGGTTTGGGGAGGCATCTGTTTAACAGGTCGTACAGAGTTAGTACCAGTAGACAGAGGTACACTGACTGCCCACAGGTATATAACGGACATTTTAGAAGAACATGTAGTACCATATGCGCCAATTATAGGAAACGAATTCATGTTAATGCACGACCACAATGTTGCAATAATCGTCCAGGAATACCTTAACAATGTTGGTATTCCAGTTTTAGATTGGTCTGCGGTAAGTCGACATGAACCTTATCGAGCATGTGTGGGACCTCCTTCACAGACGGATACGAACCCAAAATGTTGCCCCAGCGGACCTGCATGGACTACAAAATGCTCTCCGTGACGAGTGGGAGTATTTGGATCAGGCTTATATACGGAGGTTAATCGAATCTCTGCAAAACCGTATGCGAGCGGTCACAAGAGCCGGAGGTGGCAATACTCAGTATTAAAAGCTACTGTTATGACATTTTTCTTTCCAAAATTATAATTTCTTGTTTTAATAAAAATCTCAAGTATGAGTTCTTGTTTTTATTTGGCCTGTATTTTATTTAAACAATCATAGAAATTATATCTTAGAGCGCATTAAAGTATATTTACAACTTTATGCTACAAACAAAGATTATGCGATACTTTTAGGATTCAAAACTTAATTATGCGATACTTTTTTGGCGGAGTGTATATGTCGTGCATGCAGAATCTGTATGTGATATGCCTTAGACGATCCCGAGATATGCATTTTTCTGCGTAAGAGCTGCAAGTAAATTACTCCTGGGACCCTTTGTTCTACAGAAGTGGGATCGTATCTAAATATGTATTATGTGTGTCGAATTTGTATGAGATATCTGTTGGACGATCCAAAATATCAAGATTTTTGGATTTTAGATAAACTTTCCTTCGATTTTAGTAGTCGGACGACATACTAAAGAGAATTTTATTTAGGGCATATATAATTAATATTTGAATTTCGGTCGGTATGATTTTTTTTCTATTTCTCCAATTTACTGCTGTATTACACCCGACACTAGACGTTCGGTTACCATCGGAAAAATTAGCTACTATCTTTGGCAGCTCTTTTTGCGGTGGTCTGCACAAAGCTTTGTCGTTACGATTCATATCTACTGCTAAAATTTGGTCGGTTTTCCTCCTCTATGCGATATTTTTTCTTATATATAACACTGATGTTAGTTGTTTAATTAGTAGGAAACGCCACCTAATTGTTTTCCTTTTACATATTGTTTCAGTGACATGTTCATCTACATAAAAAAAAAATTATAAAACAGTTATTTAAACCGAAAAAGATAACATAAAATAAAGTCACATCGACAGCGTGGCGTTACAAAGCGGCGTCCATAAACCTCGAATTTTTATTTTAAGTAGAACGACATAATACAGTTCAAACCCGGAATCCGTTTAGTTACAACTGACTCTGGCGGTGGAAGTTTACGTTTTTGATATTCAAAAGTATTTAGTGTTTAAACTGATAACAATTTGATGAATGTAACGAGCTAATATTCATAATGAGGCTTTACTTTAGAACTGCTGCAGTTTTTTTTTAATTAAATTCTTACATACCTCTGCCAAGGTACAATCTAATTGGCGAAGAACTTTCGAACAAGCCTCTTAACAAACAGAAATATAATTGATACATCAAATTTCAATTCGTACAATCAAAACGTAGTAATGTATCTAAACAAATCACTCGCATGGTTGATAATATCTCTGTTCATGTTTGCAGTGTTCGGGCAAAAGCAATAGTTGTTTATGTAAGGTTATCTTTAAATAGTTTATTTCATTTGGTATTTTTAAGTAGACGCCCGACACATTTTCTTTCAATAATAATTACGACATTACATTTTTGTTGTATTGACTTTGTCATTGGAATGCATGAGTGCGAAATTATTTTTTTTTAATACCTTACACTATTTGAAAATGTTGACACTCTACCATTTACATAAAAAAGTTTGGGCATCTGTGCGATATTCTATAACGTCAAAGTGAATTCGCATGAGAGAAATATTAGGATTGAAAAGAATTTGTTACAATTTTAGAATTGTATTAAAGACAAATGATGCAAAACATCGTCAAGCAAGAAGTTTGTCTATTATTCACTCTATTCTGGCTTCTGTAACTTTACAACGCACGAAAAACGCCTAAATCTATTAGTTTAACCAAACAACAACACTTGTACTTTTTATACTTTATTCAAGATTGGGTATAATACAGAACTAAATATAGATGACAAAATCAAAACTAAAACTAGAAAAATATTTGGTTGGCTTATGAAGTTTTAATCATGGAACAATTATTGTGATTATAGGATTTGTACTGCTTTGTTCCCTGACGATATATTACACATATGACGCTGTTAGTATGATTAGTAGTTCTTGTGGATATTGATAGTGGTAGTACTGTATATTACAAACAGTATAATGTGAAAATACTAATGAAAAACAATTCTTCAATACATCATAATCAGTAATCAAATGATCGTTTGAACCTACCATAAAATAAAAGTCGTTTACAGTCATTATATACCCGATATAACATTTCCAAATTTAACGGAACACTATTGTTTTTATTGTCATTATATTTATATGTATATAATTTTATAGAATAATTATGAAGAAAAAAAATCTAACAGATACACTAGAAAAATATAGATATACCATATATCTGTTCGACTAAGTAAACATACATTATATTATATCGTAATATGAATTACACAAAAAATAAACTAAAATTACACATATCATGTAGAGAATTATGAGCAACGTAAAACGTACACAATAAAATGCAGAACATGTGGGACAGATGAGCGAGCAAAATTTGCTGTCTATTTCCATATAATGCCCATATGGAGAGAGAGAATAATTGGAATGTAATAATGAAAAAAAAAAAGATAATAAATCGAAAATACATTTAGTCTTACATGCTATTTTATAGAATAGAAAATAATTCGTTCTCTTTTTGTTTTTATTTCTTAAATTGCCTTCTTTATAATATATAAATGGTGTAATATATGTTCCTCTTTTTCTTCTTAATATTAGTATATTTATATATATAACATTCTGGTCCACACATCCACTAATAACTGTTGCGCTCGGCGTTATTGTGTACACTGAAACAAAAAAAAAAACATTTCTAGAATACAGTACGCTATTGTATATTAATTAAATGAAAGTTCTACACTCTCTCTGCACTTAACGAAATTGGTAGAAATTAGACTGATTCGTGTTTTGCCGACTCTTGGGGAAACCAGCAGGCAACACGAACACGCTCTCGTGAAACGAATAAACACGAGACAATTTATAGCCGATTATGATTGAACGATAAATTTGATGATGATGATGAACGATGAAATTGATAAATTTATGGAAGGGAAGGACATAGAACAGCAGCACAACAACAGCAATTTCCATACACAGGGTGTGTTAAGTAAACACAACGGTTATTTCACAAATTACATAAGTTATCACAAATAACAAGGTCTATTTAAATCCGCTGAACTTTTCCGGTCGATGTTGTGTGATACGGGTAAAAAAAAAAAAAAAAAAACGATCTGTTAGTTCCCAAACATGATTTTGCTCGTTCCTATGTCCTGTAATTTTAAAAATTTATTTAAAATGGCCGTGACGAATGTCTTTCAACTCCGAGCAATATTCGTCTTTGTGGTGCTTTTCTAACACCTTTTTCCACTTCTGCTGATATACTCAGAGACTCTCCTTATGGTTCCTTTATCCTCGTCCCTTATGTTTCGGAAGGTAAATACATCTTCAGCCGATGTTTCCGACAGTTAACATTGGTGCCAACGTTAGGCATAATCAAATTTTTCCGTTTTTTACAGTGTTTTGAGATGGTGCCAATCATAAACGATACGTTCTTAGATTTCACTATTGGGCTAACACCAACCAATCCTCGTCAATTTCAACAGCGATCTCTGTCATAGTGAAGCGCGGTAGTACACTTGGCTTGTTAGTCCTTACTTTTCTGTAAAAGGACGTGCAACAGTTACAATCTCTTTGTACATGTAATGCCAGAAAACCTTTTGCTTCCTCAATTGGACGAAGTGGATGTGGCAGATAATTTTATTGTATATAAAGAAGAGGTTAACTTCTATCCGTAGCAATGTTATCTGCAAAGTCTTTGAGGCAGTCAAGAACATACTGAACACACATTGAAAAAAAATATTTTGTATGCAGATCCTTTCTTATGGTCATGAACTGTTGATATGTGGTACTTCTCTTTTGTGCACCCAAGATATTGTTCAACCTTTCAAGGTTTGCGAATCTTAAACAACAAGTAATTGCCACACCCTATTTGTGAATTAAAGAAAACTTAGTTAACCTGTCCACAAAGCTTCTCGGTTGCTTCTTTAAGCAGGCATTCGGCGGTTTTATGGGATGATTAGTGATTTTTTGTTACCAAATATAGAACAACAAAATCACTAGTCTTCCACATAACGCCACCTTCATGTTAGTAGTAGTAGTAGTGCTATAGTAGTTAGCGAGCGGTAGAGTAGACTCCAAACACCAATGTTAAATCTTCGCCAACTCACCAGGGTCGCAGCGTGAATGGTATGATAAGATGTACTGTACAGTGTGAGAAGTATAAAGCGGACATTTTAGCTGAGAAGCTGTATGTTACAAAATGTTAAGATAGCACTCATGAAAAATACGGAGAGCCGGTAGCGTTGAAGATCTAAAATGTTCGCTTCAAATTACAGCTGAGAATTTAGAGAAATACATACATTTGAGATATGATATAACAATATAAATGAACAAGTTAGATATTAAAAACTATCCTTTTGCTTTAGAAAACGAAAATATGTATGTGCACTTAGGTATAGTACCTCGTCAGAGTGATACAGATTTGAATATTCAGCTAATCATTTTTTTTTTTTTTAGTAATATTAACGGTAATTTCCGGAGTTCATTCCATAGTTTATAAATATTGTAATTAATCAATGTAATCTGTTTATAAGTCTTCGGTAAAGGTCAATATCTGTAAGATATGTGTTCTCGATATTTGTAGAGGGTGACTCGCAAGGAATGGGCCAGGCCCCAGGAGTGTATTATAAACGCAAAAATGACGTGCAAAACTCATAGCTCTTATCTCATTTTCATTTGTTTTCAAGTTGTAGGAAGAAAATTTCATACTTGATATTTTTTTTATTCATATCGTCCTTGCATGGTTCGTCTGCACAGGGCACTTGTTGCTCTTTCGAATGCTTCAAGTCCTCCTTTAAGATGGAAAGTAAAAAAAAAAGAAACCGATGTCAAATTGACTTCTATTTCATATTTCATATTATACATTTTTATTTTACTTCAGAGGTATTAATTCGAAAACGAGCGAATATCTGGGCCATTCACAGAAACGTTAGTTAGTGCTATAACTTTAAAACAAATGGAAACCAGATAATTACCTGCGTTTTTTTTTTTTTCAGGTTATTTGGTGTACAATACACTCTTGGAGTTTAATCCCTTCCTTTTGACTCGCCCTATTCGAAATGAGTTTGAAACTATTTATTGAAATTATAATATTGAAAAGACAACTACCAAAGTGGTGTATTAGGACAAACTACGAGGGAAGTATTTTTTTTTTTGATACGAGGTGACCACATTTTTGTTCATATGGAAAAGATTTAATTAACAAAAAGGTTTTTTGAAGGCCTACCGGACTTTTTTTTTTTTTTTTAGTAACAGCTTATCAAAAAACGTTGGAATTAATGGAACACATGTTGAAAAATATTTTTTTTCTACATTTTTTCTTCGTGGCAAGGTATGTAAGATAAAACATTTGCCCAGGTACTACACCATATGTTTTTAAGATATTGAAGAAAAAATTGTTGTATGCCGTGCTTGTATTTTTTAGCGATCTCCGTCGGGTACAATTTTGGGATAATTGAAAATATGCAAGCAACCCATGTATGTAACCAATAAAGCAAATCATGTTTACATAAAACAATTCTAATATTACGAACAAAATTGATCCAGTTTTCAGGAAATTTAGATTTAATGTTAAAAAGACTGTCTTCTCATATATGTAACGGTAAACGTAACTTATTCAACAAGATTGTTGATATGAATTTAGTATGCGGCGATTCATATCATTCTGATTGGGTATGGAGTACCATCCGTTTAAAAAAAACGTTTTCTTGAAGGTAGTTTTTAATATTTACATGTTAAACCAATATTATCTTAGTTACTATTTCATTATTTCACTGCTACATCGATTAAGCGAGCAATATATTCCTGTATATATAAAGATGTATTCTATACGCACAGATATGGACATTTTAGAATGCCAAGCGGATTATTCGTACGCCAGGATGAAACAGATTGGAGATAAAAGCGATCGTAGATTGTCGATTGCTACGTATAAGAAAAGTTTAGTCAATTTGAATAAAAGAAACGATTTTAAACAAATTTGTTGGAATTAGTGCGGACACTTATTAGCAATAAATCGTACTACTCATCCCATAATCCACGACAAAAATCACAAATTTGAAAGTTGGTTTAAAAAGAAAATATTTTTACGCTCGCAATCAAAAGGCAAAGCTCAAAAAACAAAAAGAATGCGATTTTATCCAATGCTAAGTATAGACTTAATTCCAGAATTTGTTTTTAACATTTGCTACTCTTTAAGGTTTTCAAATATAAGGCACAACATTTTGCATGTACTGTAATGTTAAATAAGTCGAGAGAATAACAAAGAAAAATAGATTTTTATAAGTGAATTAATTAATTTAAAAAAATAGATTTTCGCGGAGTTGTGGTCCCTAGGCACCCTTTCGTTAGTTTAAATTTTAAATAAACACCAAATATTTACGTTTTGCGAGAATTAATTAAAAGAGTCAACCTTAGTGTAAACATGATAATATAACGGTAGTTTGACCTAACTCAGAAATAGCAAGCGTCTCTTGACTCGTTTGTTTATTACAATTATTTTTATATTTTTTATACTAGATTTCAATTAATTCTTTATTTTAAAAATAGCGTAATATATGGCATGCGAAGAACGCAACTGTAAGAGAAACTAAAGTATTTATTTTGACTCTAACATTACAAAATTAGAGTCCTAATGAACAATTTCTTTACGAAAGATATTGAATTTACGAAATTATAGTAGGTACAATTAAATTTATACTATCTAATACTACCGTGACAAGGGGAGGGAAATTCGAGGCTATAGATGTGGCTGGAAATAGAGTGAAAGAGGCCTGAGGGATTTTGATGTTGAACAAGTGGTTACAGGTAGTTGCTGAAAGCATTACACGTGTGGCGCTAATGATTACGTTCAATGTAGTAATTTGTAATATAACAATGCATTTCAAATAAATTTCAACATTCGCTTTGCCAAAAGCATATTTCTTCCAAAATGGGAAGAATTCCTTTCAGAATTTATATTTTTCGTCCCAACAAAATGCTACGCAACATGATGCTTATTTTTCCGTTATTTTTTACCGTTACATTTCCAAAAAAAAAGAGCAAATGTATTTACAATTAACATTCGCAATGTATCAATGTTGACTTTTTTTGTTGAGTCTTTTTCATTTAAAATAGATTATTGTTTCGGATTTGTTCTTATGACGACAGCAAAGTATGTCGAACCATTTTATTAATTTTTATTACTGAAGTGAACGAAGTTCTAAATATATAGGATGTTTCAAAATAATTCGGTACTATTGCTAATTTTAATTATTACTGGAGCCATGAAGTTAGTTAAATTAGCAAAAAGGGGTAATGTTTAGAGATGGTTATACCCTGGAACACCCTGTATCTTTATATTTTAAATAAAAGATAAATTAATTATGCACTACTAGATCAAAATACTTAAGATAAAGTAGATATTAACAATTTTGTAATATAATGTAGGCAGTGGTGACAGTCTAATAAACCATTTATTTAACATTACAAACTTACATTAAATGTTCAAAAATAGCTCAATTTTCCCCAATGCACGTTAATGAATTACATTGACGTATTGTCGTCTTTCGTAAGCTTTTACTTATTAGGTGGGCAATTAAGAGGACCATTTGTCCCGATTCGGCATTCTTCGAACAATTAATGCAACATTATGGAAACTACGGTCTGGGGCTTCATCTTGTTGGAAGTAAATGATTTGGCGATCTTGTAAACTAAAATCTTCTGTCATTAAGTTTATACATCTTGCACAAGTAAACGATCCACAATAAAACAGAGGAACCACCGTGTAAGTCACTTAAATAGTTGGTCAACTTACCCTACACAGAACGTTTTGGTTAATCTCCAAATAACAATGTTCAATTAGTTTATGTTGGTCATCGTAATCGGCTGTAAAAATTAAGATTGTTTACTAATCTAAACAACTTCGTAGCTCCAATAATAACAAAGTTAGTGTCGAGTTAATTTGAAACAAATAACGCAAAAATAATACGCTCCAGATTGACTCTACGATCAACAACCAAAATTATTAAAAAAAAAGCGTCCCGTTCCAATATGATCTGATCTTGATAGATTGCTCGGCGCAAAATGGAACACAGCACATATGAATTGTTCACGATTTTATACAGTGTGACACTAAGAATATAATTATTTACAATACGTTAATGAAATAAAATATTATTGCCTCTGCATCATGCACAGTCATGGTTTTTGAAACGTTTTAATAACGTGACTATGATGTCATAAGTCATAACGATCTTAGTAATGTACCTAGGTTGTTAACATAAAAAACTTAACGCAGGAAGTTTTATATATTGCCACTTCTACACATTAATAACGAAATCCGCATCGCACCCTAAAAATGTTAATTCGTACTTCAATAATTGTTCGCTCTTACTTTAATATGATTGACAGACACACGAAGACCACAGGGAAAAATGAGCGAGATCACATTTCTTGTACTTTTGGCAAAAAATCTCAAATGTCTTTATCTCAATTCTTGTTAGTTTGGAATTGGACTGTTTCTTCCTTATGGTCTTCACGTAACCGATCTTGGTTGGTAGTAGTTATAACAGCGTGGAAAATGTACAAGAGAAAACTAACCCCATCATGTACGTAACGTTGAATATGCCTCGCAGGGGGAACAAAAAAGTTAAGTGAGATTTAGCACAAAATAAATAAAATGCAGTTCAAGTGCAAGGTGTGGACGAAATCGTGATAAAAACAATTACCAGCATGAAAGTAAGATGCATACCTTTGTTGTAATAAATATTGAGCCATTTGTATCTGATTAGGTAAACCGGTGATCGTAATAATCCTATCGTTAGATCCAGGAAGGGGTTCGTCAATCGTGATCCCGGCACCCGAATCCTGTCGGATTTTCCTAATGCGACCACCACCTTTCCCTATTATGGCACCAGCGAGCTAAAATTAGAGTTCATTATCAGTGCACGTGTAGAGTTATTGCAGTTGCTAATGCCACCCCATGCATTTTAAGAAAGCAATGTAAATACTAATAGGGAAGTTTCACGAAACTTTATTCGCTTCAGAAGTTGTATGTAACGATTATTTACAAATGTTTATTTACGCGTTTCTAAAAGCGCTAGCGATTGGTACGATATGATTAGGCGGTCACTAGATTACTTTCCGTTCGCCACAAATATTACATTTTCACGTATATTTCTTTTACAAATATGATTCACATATCAAATGAAATTTTTTTTACCGCTTTCACTATTTCGATTACATTTAATTGCAGCAATTCAAAGCACTTATTTTACTAATTTGAATTATGTAGAGGGAATATAAAATACAAGCTGCTGTTCTGCGTTGTACTGGCAAGACGATTGTTGCATTATTGCCATTTTGTCGAAGATAATTAACACAATTCTTCGGTGCTTGATTATAGATTGAGACGTTGGAACAACATTTGTTTTTAATTTTGCTTATAACTGAATATTATTTGTTTTTTGATGTTATATAGAAGTATTGTTGCATATGGTAACATAAAAATATTTATAACATTGTATCTTCTGTTCTCTCGTCGCAAAATATAACAGAATATCATCAAATATCGCAGCACAAAAGCACATTAAATCGGGTTTAATTTAAAAAAATGACGATGACAACTATGGTTGAATAATTCGGCCGGATAACGTCACAAAAACCTAACTAAAAGCGGGCTCGTTTTATCTGTTTGAAACGAGGAATTTATTTTTTACGAATTTTATGTATTTTGCTACTATTGTGAAGGTGAAAGATGTTTTGTCAATTTTAATGCAAGTATTTAATATGATTATTAAATAAAAATTGAACTTATTCTCTACGTGACGCAAAGACACTTACATCTTTAGGGATGGTAACTTGTGTTGTTGTTTTGTTGGGCGACATGCCGTTGCCTTGATTATTGCCGCCACCCATGTTCATGCCACCGCCGCCGCCGCCGCCGCCACCGCCCATCATCGGTCCCTGATTCATCATGCCTCCTCCGCCGCCGCCATTCATTGGTCCACCACCCCAGCCGTTATTCCTTTGGTTGTCGAACGGCGCTACACCGTTCAATCCCCTAGGGGGACCGTTAAAATTACCTCTCGATGAAGGAGGTCCGCCCATACCGCGGTCATGAAATCTGTTAGGAACAGAAATTGCATGGTCGTTAACCTTAAAGCGGATCTAACTTAATGTAACGTGCTTGCTTTGTTTGAATTATATAATTTAATAAAATGATCTTATGAAAAATTATCGAAGAAAGTTTGAAAGTTTTTCTTCGCGCAACTTGGGATAAAATTGCACGAATAAAAAATTATAATTCGTTGTGTGGCAGAAGGCGTGTTGTTTATATATATATCCCGCTCGTTTTGTAATATGTTAAACAGCGTCTCAGCCTCATTATGTAATACAAGTTTTACGAGAAACATATACATTATAAATTATTCAAAGCCATCTTCCGTTTAGCAGTTTAACTCAGCTGAATTCTTAGTTAATTGTTCAATTGATCATCTAACATTTGGTATTCGCTTTATAATACATGTAAACAGATTACTATAACTGCTTCAAAAAAATTTGCGCATCTAATCACACCAAAACAATAGCGTACACAACGTCCGCGGCAATGTAATCTTCATCAGACGAAGAAGAGCACTTTTATTTCAATATTGACAATTAAAGAATGCTTATTTATTAAAATATTACTAAATTGCAACAAAACGTTTAACACAATTATTAATAATAATAATTGACCGGCGAGGACGATAGAAACCGTCCACGCAGCGAAAACATATAAATCGCTACAACTTCGTAAACACATTCGCCACATCGTCGCTTTTGTTTGGGGGAGCGCGGGACAACTCAACCGGAAAAAGAATTCGTTGTCGTGACGAATATTTCGCGTTGATTCGGGAGAGCCTCTATTATCATATCATAATTGATAATTTTGAAACTGTTCGTCAATGCGAATTAGGTTTTTAATTAGATGCCAGATGCAAACTGCTTTAATTCCTAATACTACAGGCGACCTTTTAAGCCGAGGTCAGTTAGGAGCTAGTGTAGTGGTCGATTCATCGCACACGTTATTGGTAGCTTTATAAACTGGCTAGTTTAGGGATTTGCACTCTTAAGAAGGGCCCTAAAATTTCTTTTTCGTGTTTTTAGCGAAATTGCTGTAAACAAAAATTGTTTTCTTAACATATAGAGCACAAAGTTAACGCATGACCTCCAAAATCTCCTTTATAAGTATCACGTAAAAAAGAAACAATTGTATTAATTAACAAGAAATTGATTAAAAATGACGCCGTTGAATCGACCTTTAACATATATTATTAGAATCTGCCAGGTAAGCTTTATTTAATATTTTATTGTTTATTTAAGAATTGTATTTAAATCTATAAATATTATTCCTGGTGAAAACATAGAAATCAACCGTTTTTCTTTACGTTAAGAGTTTAAAAAAAGCAATTTTGTAAAGGAATGTGACTCTCACCTGAACGTGTTTGTTAAACGATTTTCTACGATTTTAGTAAAAGTCTAACACAACAACAATGCTTCCAATCGCACAACTCTTGATAATGGGGTACCATCAGAAATCACTGTTTGCAAGAGCATTTCGCGAAAGTCGAATAAAATCTGTTGTTATTCCAAAGAAACATCAATGATGCGCCCATCATGGTTAAAGAGGATCGACATGAACTTGTCGTTTGTTACGTGTTACTGATTTGATTTTGCTATACATTTAGGTGCGAAAGAAATCTGTATAAACTGACAAGAGGCTGGTATCAACTGGTATAGAGAGATGCTCAAAAAATTCGACAGAGGGACTTCAAAATCCGTATATAATATCGTAGCAGGTGACAAAGCTTGGATGGATTCGTATGAGCCGGAAGCCAAGCAATAATCAAACAGTTTGGGTGCTCCCAGAAGAAATTAATCCAACAAACTCCGACGAAATCAAGAAAAACAGTTGACAATGTCTCATCATACTTCGTCATATTTTGAAAAAAAAAAAAAGAGGATTTGTGCTAACATTCTTTTTCTTACATTGTTTCTAAAAGGTATCCAATATCAGTTAACATCAGGGTACGCTGTTCTGTGAAAACAATAGTAGAGCAGTAAAAAGTAAATCCTTGTCCTCAAAAAGCATAACTTTTGAAGACAGAAGCCAACGTTCTTAGAGGAACAAGTGGATTTATATTTTTCAAACCAGCGGCAGTTCAACTTAACTCACCTTAAATGGAACGCCCTGCAGATTTGCACGTCTTTTTTGGAAAGGTAATAAAAAGATGGATCCAACCATACCGGTATATGATGTAGAATTATCACAATATGCCGCAGCAAATGTTTTGATAACGTGATTCTTATGTTTATACAAAATGAGCTGGGAACGATTTTAAATGCGCAAATAGTTTTCGCTATTAAAGTGTCATAGATTTCTGTCATTTAGATTTATCGTTTCATCCGTATTAAATTGGTTTTAAAAATAAGCGCACTAAAAAGAGGAATGTACGCGTAGATCGGCAAATGCATGACATTTATTGCAGATAAATTACTTAGCTGTACGTTGTAAGTTTATATTTTCTAGCAGACGGCCCGTTTCGGTCTCGGAGGAGGCTTAATTAAACTCATGCTGCCGGTAGCAGCTGTAATAATAATGCTAATAATAATAACTTACCCTCCACCCATCGGTCCACGCTGAGACGGCGGCGGTCCTCCTCTATTGTTGGAGTTGAAGCGACCTCCTCCGTCGCGGTCTCTCGGACCGCTAGAGCTGCGCGGTCCTCCTCCTCGTCTATCGTTGGCGTTGTTACCGTAGCCGCCATATTCGTCGGCATAGTAATCGTCGTAATTGTGAGGATCGTACGGACTGACAGGTCCCTTAATGGGATTCTACATTGAAAGAAGGATAACGTACGTTAGGTACAGTTGCGAATACAATGTTTGAAACGAAACCATCGCTTATAGGCTATGACATGCACTGTCCTCGAATTAAATTGCACAATTGATAATAATCATCGTATTTACAGATTTAGAAACCAAGAAATGCTTGTAATGTTCCTTCAAGTAACACCTACTTCTTGTAGTACTTGTTTGTGAAATGCATGGATTTATTAACTGAAATTGTTATGACGAATTCTAGTTATTATTTTTGAAGGTCTTTAACGATCTATGTTGGTTGCAACGAGAATTCCATCGGCGGAAAATATATTTAAACAGAAGTTAATAATGTTTTTGTTACCCTTATTTAAGCGGTAGTCAGCATGGTTTACGCTTAAATAAGGTGCCTTGTGGGCGTTTTTGTCATGTTAGTAGGGCATTTGACTGCTTAGATCGTTATAACCACATTTCTTATTTCTGGTAAAAACGTGAACATTGAATTCGATGAGTAATTGGTGTAAAATAATGTTAATCCTTAAGTGATGAGTAGTATCGGCAGTTGTCAATTTCTAGGTCTGTCTATAGATTGGAAGCACTTCAATTTATCATGCTTTAGCTGGTTCTGGATTAATCTATGGAATGTGTTTATGGAATTTGTCTACTGGTGCTAATCAGCATTTTATCCTTCAGTAGCGAATTATTAGAATTATTGTCGAAATTTGTTCAGGCGGTTTCTTATTTTGACTCTGGCCGGCATTTTATCTACCAGTTGTTAGTACATATATTCGCCAATAAACATCAGTTTAATTTAACTGAGAATATCTGCGGCATTGCAACCAGACAGGAAAATATTTTTTTTGTATATATTTGAAAATTTATAACGAATTTCCTAAGGAAATACGTTCTTATCCGATAGCACCCTGTATACGGTCGCAAAACAAATGGCGTTGTAATTGTAGATTTATGTAATTGTTTAGTTTGTTATTTACCTCTTTTAAAATTGTGATTTGTCTTATATATACTCGCACGTATTACAGGACTAAGAAATCAGTATCATTATCATTGTCGCCATTTTTTTTAAATGATTCTATTGATATAATCTTAAACGCTCACCCAAATAAATATGTTCGAAGTCAAGAAGAAGTTTGCTTCAACACAAATTAGGATTATATATTGTACAAGAGTATAAATTAAATTAGTATACACAATATTCATTAAAATACGGTAGCACCAGTAACAATTACCGGATTGGACGTGGGATCGATTTAATTGAGGCCTTACTCATCCTCAGCCTGCGTCGTTCAAGTAACGATCGACTTTTTCAAACTACTTTGTTTCCCGTTATACGACTATTCTGTGCCGACTAATCAATCAAGTCCGGTTATGAATACTGTTGTTATCTGTGGCACGCCGACCTATCCAATATACGAATAGAAAAGTCTTAATTAAAAAAAAGTGTACTTTTTTGTAATTCTGGTAATTATTTCAACCATAGTCCTGAAATAAAACAATGCTTGATTTAATAATCTTTTGTGTTGTGAGATTCAATGTATAAATGTAATAAACCTGATAATAAATCGAACAAAGTGTAACAAGTCCAAGATTTCTGTTAAAATAATGTGTTATATACAACAAAGATAAAATTAAAATGTACACTTTAATTGTGTGCTGCATAGTCTATGTATCACCAAATATCACTTTCCTGATCTTTGTGATAAAAACTCAAATAATTAAAATTATATTCTTTAAGATAAAACGATAAATTTAGACTTGCCTATTATAGTAAGTCCCTGACCAAGGACCTTCACGCTTCTAATTGTTGCAACCGGAAGTGCAGGAAAAGTTGAAAATAATTTATATAAATAAAAATAGGTATCTGTATTTTAGTTGGTGATGGATCTTGGCAATTTTAACTTTTTTTTTCTAGTTCAGCTATTGTTTCCTTTATAAAAGATGGTTTAGGCTTGGCTTTTATTTATGCAGAAACATCTCTGTACAATATTATGTTGAGTATTCCTATTTGTTAATACAGCTTGCGCATTTAATAAAACATTTCGTATAAAAAAATCAGAAACAAATAATACCTAAATGTATGTGTGGTTATGTACCGTACACTATGCTACATATGCTAGTGTGTTTTGCTACGAAATTTGAAGATTCTTACCAATGACGGGGATATACCCTTGGTTATCTTAATATCATTCTTTTTACTCCTTAATGAAACAATAAAATACTTCTGAACTAATTAATTTAATCCTAGATATGTGTGAGATACTTATAGCGTATAAATTTTCAAAAATATTGCACGTTGTCTTTTAATTTTTCATGAGCCCATAAAAAAATAAATTCTGCGTTCGGAATTACGACAAAAGACCGCGTTTCACGATGCACTTCTGCTCCCAATGAAATGCAAGGGATCGGATAACGGATTCGGATCCGAAAAATATGACAACGCATCCACATTCGAAGGTCGTATAAGCCATTCGCAAACAGAATAACGAGTCCTGGAAAGTGAATCTGGATCTTAGGAACCAGACATCCGGATATCAGCATCTCACTTTTATTGGATGCCGATAACGCTAGTAGAAGCAATTTCTCATCTGAAGAGACAAATGGGATTTTGCAGTATTTTTTGTAAATTTGCAATACCTTGTACAAACTACTACCAAATCTTAAATTAAAAAATAAAATTAAATTAAAATATAAAATAGTGCGGCAGCATAAATTTTAAATAACATTTAATTAGTATTACTACACTTGTTCTGGATACGTACAAAACTGTGGGTATTACTTGTTATGCAAGAAAATTGAAATCTTAGTGCAGCAGCATAAAGTTGTTTTCAATAAAATGAAACGAAGTCATTGCTGAGATTATCGTTCTACTTTTTAACAAATGAGATTTATGTTGAACTTAATGCGGAACCTACATTTGATACAAATGAGTATCGGACATAATAATAAAATAAATAAAAATAAAATAATTAAATCAGGACTCGTAGAAATACACGGGCAATAGTGACACGTTAAAATTAACGAGTGAAAAATCACTAGATTAGTCATATTTTTACTGGGGGAAATTAATTTAATGACGCCAGTATAACTTGATAATTTTCTTTTAATTTTTAGAGGCTTTCTATCAATTAATTTCATGCAATGTCGTTTCTGATTGTTTTTTTTGTCCTGCACCCGAAAGCGATTTCATAGGAACAGGATAAGGATGATGATTCAGCGTTTGATCCATAACAAAGTTGCGATTTTTCTTTTATTCAAATTCGATACGTATTTGAATCTGTAATTAAATTTATACGTTAGCAAGATTCTGCTTAATCCTACCACGACTAACGCTGATTCGTTATAATGCGGCGTTTCCTGGATCCCTAAAAGTGCGCCAAACATTCTATGATTCGTTATTACAAGATTACGCTTGAAACCTAAAAAAGTATTGGATTTACGCTGATTTATACAGTCCGAAGGAAGCAGCAAAAAGTAATGATCCATCGTAGCGCTGTGATTCCCCTAAATCCTTTGTTGCCCCTTGTCCACATTTCCCTTTACATAATGTAGTTGTTTACTGAAAGTGAAATAGAGCAAACGTTATTAATAAGATTTGGAGTGCTATGTGAAGCTTTATTCGCGTATACGTTCCAAGTTAATATAGAAATAGATGAAAATTAACGTAGAACTTGTTCATCACTGAATGCGCGTTCACCTATCACTATCAGCTATGTATTAATAAAATGACCTAGTTTTAACCTGCTTCGTTTAGAGCGTTGTCTTCTCTAGAAACGCCTTCGGAGCGTTAATCGAAGGTATTACTATACCTACATATTCATTTTTGTATTACGAGAATTTTACAGAGAATCATTAGAAAACTTTATTTTGGCAAAAGTTTTCACGAAATCACTGGATTAACTCAAAGATCATTAAAATTAGTGTAAAATCACCACATCTCTCAACACTGTACACGCGGCGTAAACAACGATATAGGCCGAGATTATAATTACGACGAGTTACGATTAGAACGGCAAAGTTCAATTCTCTTTTGCCTCCACTCAGGGAGATGGGCTCTATATAACGTTACACGCATTTGTTTTATGTGGGTCGTCGTAAATGTGATTTACCTGAAACAGTGAAGCGGAACAATTTGAAGGTTCGGTTAAGTCGAAATTGTATCCTATTGAAATAATTTCGCATTTTCTGTCCCATTCATTTAGTTCATTTCCGCTGATAATGTTCACCTAAAATTATACATACCCACATTTCAGAATCTTTAGAGGCTTTATTTCAAGGTTAATAACCGACTTCTTCCAAATAACCTGTTAGACCGGCGATACCTTAGTGTTAAATTACAGGGAAAACTCTGTGGTTATGTCGACCAAATTTTAATACCGCGTTATTTCAATCGTAAATTGTTCCTTTGTTTGTATTGCTTGCTGTTTGTAATGAATATAGTGCTGCTGCTATACACATTCAAATTAATGAGCGAACAAACTTGATAAATCATTGTTATTTTCGTAGCGACTGAAAATGAAAATATATATTGGAAAGTCAGTCTCATACAATGGTATTTTGTTGCACGCATCCGAAATTTGAAAAACGAGCTCGAAACCGATTTTTTTAACGGACAAATGCAACAAAATACCTCATTAAACGACTTTTCTATATTATTCCTCTTATTTAACATTTCTACCTTTGATAGCTACTGGTGACATTTAAATAAGCGTGTTGGTCACATTATCATCGAATAGTGCGGTTGCCCTAATTAAAAACTTTATATTTTGTTTGTATTCAAAAGTAAATATAAGAAATAATCGAAATTGAATGTAATAGTATAAATGATATTTCATCTGAGCAGCGGGAAATAACGGAACGAATTATTCGATTCCTTCCGTTCGGACAAGGAACAAGGACATTTCGATACCCGGCGTACACAGGATAAAGTTTAACATTTTATTGGTACATTTCCAAGTAGAAAACAAAAAATCGTTTACGTCTTAATATCTGCAAGAATACAAACACAAGTATTTTCAAAAATTCATAAGTAGGTCCCGGACAGGGATGTATTGCAGATCTCCGTTTCCCTTCAGTTTTGTCAGTTATGCCCTCGTGGGCAAAATTGCATCTACGTCCTTCGTGTTCTTCACGATATTGTTTTAGTTGTACTTCTTTTTGCTTGTAAAAATAGAAAATTGGAAATTTAAACGAGTTTTGTTTTTTTTGAAATAGTGGAATTCAAAAACGTTTTGAGAGAGAATATACAGGATCGGACAACATAATAGCAGTATGAAAGTATGAATATTGTGAGTGATAGTTTTAATTTATTAAAACTAACAGTAGTGTTATCCACACATGAGGTATATATTGTATCTGGATAAAATAATTACAGTGTTCATCCGATCGTCGTCTTACATGGTTTATAGTAGGATCTTAAACTTTATTTAAACCTTATTCTTTAGTATTCAATAGTGTTTAAGGATAATTGCATTAAATAAATAAAATGGGCTGAAAGGAAAACTGTACTGAAGAATTGCGGTAGTTGATTTTAAAATTAAGAAGAGACGGAAGATTGAATCCAAATATTGATAATAATTGAATCCAAAGGATGTAGAACGTATGTTAAAAGATCCACCAACACAGTTTATCATCTACAACATATTCTAAAAACTGTTAAACGTGGAGGTGCAAAAATTATGATTTGTGTGTGATTTTGTTATTACGGCCCAGGCCCCATATTTTGGATACGAAACATTTTAATCCGTTTTTATGCACGATAACGACCCAAAACATATCAAGCGAAGAGTAAAGGAGTGGTTACTTGACAATAGAATGGAGGTTGTAGAGTGGCCAGCGCAATCTTCAGACCTCAAGCCAATAGAGAATTTGTGGACTGATAAGATTGCTCAACAATATTGACCGTAGAGAGGAGTCATTTTCAAAAATCTTACAATCGTTTTTGGGACTACATACATTAATATGTAAGTTCTTAAATATTGCTATTATTTTGTCCGCTACTGAATATTAAGTGTTTGTGGAAAGATTATTTTCTAAAAATGGGAAAAATTATACACTACAACGGTTAAAAAACATATATCTTCAGCGGCTTCCTTATAATCGTATTTATGCTTGGATATATGTCTATCTATTTCAGTTATTTTTTTAATCTAATCAAATTCCTTTAATTGTGAATAGTTTGATTTACAAAAATCACATTTTTAGCAAAGCATAGTGAGGATGCCATAAGAGCCTATTGCAAATGAAAAAAACTTAAGTATTATTTGTATTTTAACGTCTAGAAAACGATTTTGACGTTGTTGAATATTTTAAAAAATCTGTCAAAACTTTTGTTAAGGATTTCCTTTGGTGCACTATGAAATTTGATGTTGGTCTAACCTTGTATATTTGTAATACCAAGTAATGAGGATTATATGACACTGAATAGCAATTATTAATTGATTCAAAGTCTGCGTCAAACAGTATGGAGAGGTATCACATAGATGATACGTATTTTCTACAGGGGAACATAAACAAGACAAACATACGAAAAGAGAAAAGCCCCTAAAACAGAGACCTATGAAAGGAATGTGTAATTTATTGATAAAGTTTCAGTAAGATAAGGTTTGATCCCTATGTTGTTAGCATCACTACTCATGCATGGAATACCAAAACTAACCAGATTTACGATTGCTTATAAAGAGTCGTCAAATAATCCTATAGATAGCGTTCCCGAGCTACAAGGAAGGGGTGCTGGTAGACTCAATGTCGCCACTTACGTCGTATACACGTAATGTCAAGTGTTGAGTTGACATAACGCGTTATCTGTTCTACCGGTCAATATATGTACTCGAGCTGTCTGCGCATATTCAAAAAAAAAAAATAATAAAGGTTATAATAAAATATGTCAACCCGAAAATAACTAACTCATTCGCTGATTACCAACGGCTACTTTCATCGCAATTAGAACAATAGCCCGCAATTTATTGCTTCGTCTTTATACGACCGTTGGTGTAGAACACATCCAACACATTCGTGGCATGTTCGGCCGATGTTCAACCCACGGCGCATACAATACAAACAAATAAAAGTACCCTAGCATGTTCACAAATAGAGAGAACGCAATTCGTTTGATAATGAAAATTAACGTCAATTATCGTGCGAGACTACATCGGAGGTTTTTTTATGTTAAAAAAAGAAGGGAAAAAAACGGAATTACATTTGTAGAGTTTCTATAATATATACTTTCTATTACAAATGAATATGTTTTTTTGTTCGTTTTTAGTGTGCTTTTATTTGGAAATTTGTTATTTTGTTTTTGAATAATGAATACAATGAATACATACCCAATTACCATCTCAATTTTAACAAAGCTATTCCTATTTTACTAAAAACTTTCTAATATTACTAATACGTTGTTTGATGGTAATTAACCTCTATTGTCCATTTTACATGTTTATATTTTTAATATCGGAGCAAAACGACATTTTTTAAAACAAACAGAACCGTTTAAAACCAACCTTTTCTCCTTCGACAACAAAGTTATACAGGGTAGGTCGGGAGGCACGGCTCAAACTCCGCGGATGTATCATGGACGCGATAATAAAAGCTGATACGTTCTGATCCGATTTGCATTTATTTTTAAATTACAGTATAATTAAGAAATTTTAACTAGTTCTTGTAAATAGTTCAAATTTTCCCTTGTTTTCGAGTTTACTACGATCTAAAACGTTTATTTCTTTTAAAGTTTCTCTATAACTTGAAAACAAATGAAAACTGGAAAAAATTGATGAATTTTCTTAGGTGCAATACACTGGTCGGCTCCTTCCATCTCGCCTTGTATTTGTGAAAATTAAATGTAATTTTCTATTTCTAACTACTCTATTCTGCTTATTGCATTGAAGGATATGTCGATCAAATGTAGTTTATTCGACTGCATATAAACATTGTAACGAATATGTTCATTTACGTCGAAAATCTACTTGGCTACAAAGCAGAATTAACGACCGTGGCGGTTATTGTAACAACAAATTTAGTGCTTCGGCTATGTGTGTGTTTTATGATTTTCTCACTACATTAAGGCGACTGTAGCAAGGAGCAAGGAAAGCGAAGTCTACGGACTGACACATAAATATTAGCGTGAAAGACGCTAGGAGGGCCTGGATAGTTGGGTGTCGAGTCATATTTACGATAGATGTTGATCGACTATTAAAAAGCCACAGTCACCCTACCGGATCTTCTAGCTCCGGTAACAAGCACAAAATATAGAGAAGCTAGGAAACCGAATATGCTTTAAAAAACAAAACCCCGTCGGAGACAAAGGGTAGTGTCTAGCAAATACTAAATAGAACTAAGACTACAAAATCTCCGACGGAAAGCAATACATGCAGATATACAGAAAAAGAGAGTCTGGCTTGGAAAAAGAAGACTATTTTATTTTATTTTTTTATTATACACGAATAAATGTTTTGTTTTGTTTTTTTAGTAGTAGTTTAGTAGGTATGTATAAAGGGCAATTGTAATATTATTTATTAATGTATCAATATTATAGAATAATCTGCTAGCTGTTCTGGTGCGAATGTTTCAGCTTCAGTCTCATGTTCACAATTGTGAAACTGCCTTCATTAGAAAGGTGTAAAATATCTTCGAGGTTGTCAACGTTAATATCATGTAACTAATATACTCCTACCACTGCTTTCATAGAAATCCACGGCAAGCGATATTATTATGGCATAAATTTTAAATATGTCTTTTGCAAAATACTACAACTAAAAAATTTACGTTAAATTGTTTATCAATATCAATCGTAAATCGATAGATGTTGTTTTTTTTTTTATTGTTATTAAAGTAATAGTAATGTTCCTACAATGTAATGTAGCCCCAAATCCCGGCTAAAATAAACGACTACAACTGATAAAACTTAATAAAAAAATTAAAAATTGGGTTAAATGCAAAATACTGTCTGCTGTTGCAAGCTTCACAAAACATCAAAATAATCCCACGAGTTGCTTTCTTGTAGAGGCTTCAGAATGTTAAAATAGAAAATACAAAACCCACTATAAGTATGCATGTTGTAAATGTGATATTTTTTAAATAAAAATTTTACCCTATTCATTACCCCCTCTCCACGTCCCTTTTACACTTTAAATTTAAATTATAAATTTCCATAAATAATTAAAATAAATCCCCTTTTCGGTTTTTATTTTAATTATTTACAAGTCCTTTCAACCTCTTATTAATAACCAAACATTTTACCGTTTAAAATACATATTCTTTTAATTTCAACTTTAACCCTCTAGTAATGTTAACATTTTTCATACAATTCGTTTTAAATTTTAAATGAAATTTTAAATTTTTTACAAAATAATTTCATCTACGAAGCTTTAATTTTAACTATTGTAACTGATGATAGTAAGCCGAAACTGGCCGTGGAGGATATTTTAGATGGATTTGGAGTGAAGAGGAGTTCTGTATTCTTTGTTTTAATAACACGTATTTACATTGATTTACACCAAAATTATGATTTGCAAGTGCAATTCATCATCGAATTCGTCAATAGGCTTTGAAGATCGAAATCTTTTTTTTTAATTTATTTATTTGTAATGACTAAATCTAATAAGTTTCGTAAATTTAAATTTAAATTTTTATCTCTTGTAACATCCTAGCCACAACAATCTAGAACGGCCTTCAGATAATTACTACAACTCTTATCGGAGGCCGGTCCGAATTCAGTTTAAATCGACAATGTTGACTAATTCCTGTGAAACATACTATTGTTACACGAAGCGATAGCGTAGGGTCAGCTTCACCTAATCCACCCGCTCTATTCAGGATAATATCATTCTTGATCGCGTAACTGAAACGGATTGGGTTGCTGCGTTCTAAGAGACGTTGAGTGCTTGGGTTCAAACATTCGTGGCGGTCGTCCTTCGTCCGTGAACGAACGCATTGTTTGCGCCGGAAAATTTATCAAATTATTGCGCGGCCGAATATCTGGCGTGCGATTTGTCCAGTAATCTAAGGTCGTATCTCCGCGTGTTAAGGAAAGGCCAGGATTTCGGCTCGGATTAACGACGAAGTGTGCCTAGGGGACGCAATTCCGTCCGTTCCCGCAATATGGTTGTGTAAATTAGATCGGGTGTTAAATGTATTTGATTTGCGTTTTATGACTAAAAGCGGATTTAATTTTGAAAGATACTAAATGATAAATATTACTCTGATATAATTGTTAGCTGCAATGATATGATCAGCATTGTATAAGAAATAAAAAAACTATTATTTGTGTTAAAAGTTGTAATTTCTACCCTTCATATGTCATTGTATCTTAATTAAAAATTTACCGTAAGTCACTCGTTAACGTAACCTATGCCTTATATTACATCGATTGTCTTTATTAATGGGATCCCTAGACAGGTAAGTTCTGCAATATAAAAAATACAACAAGCAAGCTGCTATAATAAAATGTTCAGCCAGTTCAGTTAAATCCGGTTGATTGGAACGATCCCTTTTTCTGATCTATTTTTCAATTCTTCAACGTTTTTTTTTGTACCCGTCAGGCTCTATTCTCTTTAGATCCCAGATTTTACTACATCTTCACTTAACGGTAATCCCGGGCAAACGGCAATATTACTCGTCTTCCTTCTACACAAAGAAAAATGTAATTGCACAGCCTACAATATATTGTGGTAATATCCACCCCACTTACAGCTCTTGAAACCAACATAACTGTAAATCTTACAACGACGAACGTAGCGTGAATTACCTTTTTGTAGTTCTAGAAAGTTCTAGCAGGGAAAATGGAGCGGTTGTTTCTTCGTGTTGTTAAAACGAAAATTGGAGGGCCTGTAACGTCGTAATTTTATTGGGCAAAATTATTTCTAGTAAGTATTCGTTCCAAAACAATTCTAACATCATACCAAACTATATACACATATGTAACAAATAAGCCTTTTATGCATTCATAATTAATTGGCGTTCCTCTTGGTACATCAACTGATGCTCCTTTTAATCGCGGACACTCCTGAACTATCCATATTGTTTGTAATAAAAATAGCAAAAATGCCGTTTCCAGAGAACTATAATAATGTGATATTTTCTACTGTAATAATATATTATTTTCAGGTATTATGTTCATTTTTATCCTACAAAGACGTAGAGAATAAATTTTATTGTCCTTACAATAATTCAGACTAAATATCATTTGGTAATAATAAGGCCGGTAGGGAATATCCATATTTTACGGTGCCCGATACTTTTTCTCATATCGTTAAATTGCTAACATTACCGGCATGTTACAGGTTGCAATGTAGTACTTTTATTTGCTATCGGTAACAAAGGAAGGAAGACATGCTAAAACAACTATTGCTATTTTCTCAGAGCCACCTTTTAGAAAAGACGTTTTTAGCTAAGCGTTTTTTATTGAAGATTAATCACTCAAAAGAACGCGAAGTTTTGTTATGTGAGGTAAGCAAAATTTCACGATCTCGCGGTTTTAATTCAAGAAGACCTATATTTAATAAAGTACCGTTTTCGGTAATTTAAAGTATTTTTATAGTAAAGTGACGGAGTGTTTCTGAATTTTACAAACTGAGTAATGTTCAATGTTACACATAAAGCCCATGTGATATCGGAGAGAATTTTATTAATCGATATAGGTAAATCTTAATTCCTCCGTTTATTTATTTATTTTTTTTTTTTGTAATTCTAATTTACTTTTCGTTAATATATTGTTTTATAATTCCATTCACGTGTCTGACTGACTAATAAAAATTTTCGTAGATTCGATCAAAGAAATAATTTTATATAGAAATAATTTGATTTCATATATAAATAACTTGATCACAAACAAATGAACCTTTTTCAAAAAATGGAAAAGACGAAGTAGTAGTGCTGATTAGTAAGAATTTAGCAAGTTGGCAATTTTCTCTTCGACATTTTATAATTTTTTTGCAGAAAATTAAAATGTATGACTGCTCCTGTGCATATCATCTGACATCATTTTATTACACAAGATCAAGTAGTAAAGCAAAATTTTGCATATACTGATCAACAAAAACAATCTCTTGCATTTTTTTGCGAAAGTGTATTCTAAAAAAAAATATATAAAATAATAACAATAAAATAGCATGCTTCTGGAGGAAGGTGCCACTAAGAACTTCGTAAATTTGATACTTTACTTTAATATTTTAAAATGTCATTTTCACATGTATTTTTTTAATTTTGTGAATTAATTTTTCATTTGAATGCAAAAAACAGTCGAAGAGCTTGCGTGCAAATCCGAATAAATCCATATTTTGACGAAATTCACCTTATACATGCCATTTTTGTAGATTTTCATGAACAAAACTGATTAAAACCTGTCTAATATGCGTTTAAGGTAGTGGTTTGCGAGCAATAGCAGACAAATTCATCCTTTGGAGCAAACCCAGATAAATCCTTAAAATACTAAAACTCTATTTGGTGAATACAACTTCTCATTTCAATGATTTTGATGCGAAATCGGATAAATTCAGTCTTTCCAAGCTTAAAAGAAATTTTACAGGAAAAAATGTTTCAACGGCCAATGCTTTACACATTTTCTAGGTAACTTGCTTGCTGCGTTGTTCATTCAACAAAACGCATGCATTTCTGCTTTTGTACGTGAGCTCCTCAATTTCTCACGACATTTTGCAAACAAATTCATGATTTTCTAATTTGTTAATCTGACAATATCCCTTTTCAAAGGCAACTTTTTCACAAAAAAGGTAATAAAATTACGATTGCTGACTTATTATAAGGTTGTGAAAGCTCCCTGAGCTAATTTTAAATTATTAACATTGCGTTACGTTTTCTTACAATAATAGGTTTGTTAGTGCGGTAAATAACTCTTCAAACTTCAAACAATTTTTTTAGTGGTGTTTAACTTTCTTGTTATAGTCAATTTTAATAATATAATTTCACCTAGTTTGCAACAAACATTTTCCAAACAATAGATACCGCGAACGTATGGTCAAATAAAATCAGGCAAATAAAATAAATCCCGTAAAGAAGAGATATCGAAAATCAGCAGAATCGTCGCGCAGGCAAAAGAATAAAACAAGCGATGGGAGCATCGCGGTCATACTTACAGTTTTGATGAGAGTTATGACTTCCCGAATGGTGTCGATGCACTTGGCTGGTTCCCCAACGATCTGGATGATTCGGTCCGTGCTCTGCGGCGCCCAATTCGAGAAGATCTTGATACGTGCTCCTGTTTTCTGCAAAAGAGTAAAGATCGTAATCAAATCTAAAACTGACGGTAATGAATTCTGAAAATTTATCTCGATCAACATCATTACGGCGATGGCATCGACGCGACGTAGCATTATTAGATGTGCAATGTAAACCATTGCATACGTTCTCTCTCGTTTCCACGCAAGTGCTATTTTATAGGAATAGTTCGTTCCCCTTTAAAAACTTTATTTTGCGGAACTTTGCTGAATTTAATAAGACAGATATAGCGATTCTTATTTTGCAATGAATCAAAACTCAAAGAATTGAACAAATCGACGGTTAATTGCATTTCATGCTCAGAATAAATGAATGTAGAAAATAATGCATTAGTTCGTTGAAAAAGAAGTGAATCGAAATTTATTAAACTTAATTAATGAATAGTTTACTAATTATGAAATTATAAATTTGAGAAAAATATTTGTGGAAATCCTGTATTTAAAAGAGCACACGATTAGCGTTATTTGGCTGCCAACAGGCGGTTTTTCTTAGTTGCATTCAGATTCGACGTTTAGCGCAGATTTTCCGCCTAGTAGTTCATATTTC
Source organism: Oryctes rhinoceros (assembly GCA_020654165.1). Classification (NCBI taxonomy): domain Eukaryota; kingdom Metazoa; phylum Arthropoda; class Insecta; order Coleoptera; family Scarabaeidae; genus Oryctes; species Oryctes rhinoceros. The sequence goes on from JAIOKQ010000001.1 coordinate 864,901, forward strand.
GAGGGTTAATGTTCTGAGTTTTCGAGTCAGCCGAATTGTTCAAAATTACGTACGAAGCTTATCGGACAGAGAAGTTACGTCCTTAGGGACGTTTTTAGGGATTCAAAATTCCATTACATGCCGTAAATCGTCGTTACTTCTAATCAGGTCAGTAACGAATCGACGACTACGGCAGACCAATCGCAAGTACGTTTTTAATCACAAAAATTTTGAGGATTTTCCAAAGTATTTTCTCTTAAAATAGTGACATCTTAAACTTAATCTCTTAGAACGTCATCGATCCTTATTCCCAAATAATCACGGCGCAAAAATTCTAAACCAAATACAATTTCACGTAACTAACCTATTAGTATATTCCATTAGTGATGATGCATCTAATGAAATGTTTGTCTCGCACACTGTATTCGCACGTTTAAGACAAACTCCAGACGAAAATATCTTTTCCCAATTTACGGAAGTACAACATACAGACAACAAACTAGAAGCACGGCCGCTCGATTAAATTGAAACGTTTTGATTCAATTTTCCAGTGCATTAGGCAGCCGGGATGGCATTACAGAAGCCGCGTTCGAGCAAGCGGCTCGGTCTTATTTGAGATGTAGATGTGACACTAGCGCGCGGACTATTTTTACCTTTTACTGGAACAGCGGTCCTTTGTGGTACAATCTAATAAAACGGTTTCTTATCTATATTTATCGAGCAAAAGCGGCGAAGAGAAGTAAACTAACGCAATCAAACTTTTCCCTTTTTCTCAGACGTTTCGCTGTCAAACGGACACAAAACGTAACGTGAAGTGTAACAAGTCGATCCCTCAAATCACATTTCGTTTTTTGTATTGCTTCTAGCAGGAAATTAGGAAGGAAAGAAGGAAAAATTAGTTGTCAGATTTGTAGATTAATTGCTTCCATGGAATATGTGAATAAGAGACGATCAAATTTTGCTTCAATGCCGTATTTTCAAGTACGTTCATTAACTTGGTACTTTCAAGATGCTGTATAAGTTAGATACACACATAGATTTCAAATCAATATAAATATTTGCATAACTGTTGCGACCATTTGCTTCTATGCCCCGTTCTCCTTTTTAAAGTTACGTTTCGAATGAGATGGTATAAATTGCAGACGCATTGAAGTAAAGCGGATATTTCTTCTTTTCAAGGACCACTGGTTGCTTCTGCCACGCGATATTTTCTAACCAGTTAAAGCTTTAAAGTAGGGGAGAACCGCACGTACAATAATTTATAACCCTTAGTTCGCAATATTTATGGTGTTGCAGTGCGAAAAATGTTCCAGAAAGCAGTCGAAGTTCAACATCTAGCAAAAAGTTGGTCACTTCAAGCAACTTGGTGGTACACATCACGTTTTCGTAGTTACAAGGGAACACCGACAATCCGAAAAATAGAGAATTTGTAGAAATTTCCGATTTCCCCGAATTATTTAGGTGAAATTGAAGGTCGTAGAATTCGGAAGTGTCTCTAAACGACTCGTTCGGTAATTTAGAATTGTATAACAGGAGATAATTTAATTTTTAAATGAGTTTTAGAAATTCAAATGAATACTAACCTCACACGGCGAAATTCCCATAAACACTATGTTTATGAGGTTTTGTTCCAGTTATTGTTGAACAATAACGGTGACTTACACTTTGCAATAGAATCAGAATTATTCAAATTAACACCATTCGATTGGAAAATTTACATAAACAAAGTTACATGGATGTCCGCAATTACTCATAGTGTTTAGCTGATCAATTTGACATCGTCTTGCTAACAAATCTCTATTTTTTATCAATCTCAAATCTCTGTTTTGCTTTTTTAATTCCTAACAGCTATGACCATTGGATGATTGTCCCAACGACATCTATCCCCACTTTGAACGACCAGCCTCAGAATTTGAACGACAGGAAACCAGGCTGATACTAACTTTGAATTTTCTTATTGCAAGTCAAATATTATCAATATTCAATTGTTTCTTTTGTTGTTACATTTTATTTCCTGTTAATATAGTTTTGAAAATACCTGAAAATACCTGGCGCCTTTCCTGTTAATACAGTTTTGAAAATACCTGGCGCCCTGTTTCTATTGACTGTGATTGTCAATCTCCATCTTCAAATTCTCACAGAAACGGAAAGATTTTTCACTTAAATTGAGAACTTTTTCACCAAAGCGGTGAAAGCAAACATATGCACTAAAAGTTAGTGTTGAAGCAACATCGTAAACTGTTAATTCCGTCGATTCTAACTACTTATGGAACTAGATCCGAGGAAACAACCAGACGGAGCTTTTAGTTGTGTAGATCCTATGATTTGTGATAACATTTTATAGTAGCTGGTTTTCGGAAAATGGTTTTATATACGAATGTTATACACAAGGTTAGTTTTCATATAACATTCTTAAACTCTAAACTCTAACTAAAAAAATCATTTAACTTTTCCAATAATAACCTAAATTGACGAAAAAATGTTCGGAAAAATCTTAAAATTTTTGAATTTCCTCAATTTTTTCCCAAAGATAAAGAAATCAGGAACTGAATAGCTTAATTTTAGGAATCAGCTCTCCTCCAAAGATTTGCACGATTTGAATACATCAAAAGCTATAACAGATAAAACATATTTTGAAGTATATTACATAGTTTTACGGATTGTCAAAGTATAAAAATACGAATACGTAAGCGACAAAGTAAGTATGTGATTGTGATAGTACTGCGCTTATTTAAAGAGCAAAAATTAAGTTTTCATTAATTTGTTAAGGAAAACGAAAAACCAAAAGAGAAACAAATGTTCATTTTACACATAGTGTTTGAAAACTTGAGGAAGTCATTAGATTAGAATCGTTTATCCTTTTAGCATTTTTCTGGTTTATTTTTTAGCGCATAAGAGACACAACACACTGAAATAACAGTCGCATTAGTATGAAATCATGTAACCAATTGTGTATTGAAGTCAATCGAAGCAATAATGAATATCTGTTATAAGATAGCAGCATCCCTAAGATTCTCATACTACGTAATTTCCCAAATACTAAACCCATGTGAATTTGTTATAAAAATGAGTTCTAGTTTGGAAAGTAGTGATGTCTATTAAGCCTATTACTAGCATATAATAACAGCGACACAATACCAGCGAGTAATATTGCACATATGTATATATTGTAGCAACACAACGGGATAATAACAATGCAGTAAATGTTTAAAAAAATAATGAACAGACGATAACTAGCTTGAAGCTTTTTTAAGAGAAAATCAATAACATCCAAATTGGCGTTTTTTTTTTTTTGTACGTAAATACTAGCAAAAGCATTACCATATAAAGTTGCTGTGCTGTAAAAAATTAACATTCACGTTCACGTTTATACGCTCTATCAATAAATGTCAATGCAAATTATCGCAAAACTGAAAGAATATTAAATTTAATTGAAAAGCCAATTTCGTGATCGATAATTGTAAAAAAAAAAAACGTTGGCGACTGTACAAAATGATGAACTTACGCTGGTAAACTTGTACTTAGCGGGATACTACAACAGCCAAGTTCTCGTGCAAATTAAGTTACTGTGTAAAAATCTCGTATAAAAATACAGGCAAGGTTAAAATCCTTCGTGCAATACAACGCCGAAAGTATAAAGATTATATACAGATACATTAAAAGTTAAAAAATAAACTCTAGAATGTAATATTAAATATTACTTTGGTGATATTCAATTTGGAAAGAAAAATAGAAGACCTCTTAAACATGGGAATGCGGATATGGGAATGGGAATATAATACGTGGATCTTACGAACTAAGAGTAATACATAAATGAAGACAAAGAACAAATAAATGTTTACAAGATAATCAGTAATATTTAAAAAAATACACACTTAAGATATTACATAATTAGAACATATATCAAATATCATCAATCAATATCAATTGGACGTTTTAAAGTACAGATGGCAATGCGTTAGTCATAATACTAATACTACTTAATAATACTTTTAAAATCGTTTCATCGAAAATATTTTTGAGACTAATACAAAGTAAACGTCAATATGTATTTTCCGGTCCGTTTACGAATAAATGCTATTAATGTATTAGCCATAGATCTTCAATCTAAAATTAAATTTTGTGCCTAAAACCGTACTCGTACTTTTACAACTAAAGTAACTTAAATATTTAATTACATTAAAAATGCTTTAAAGCCTCAAACAAAGTATTTAAAATATCAAGTACTGAATGTCTTTTGTTAAAATGTGACCGCAGCACGTTGCTTGAAGCCCTAAGAATGTCTCAACTGCTACATCGAAGCATTTTAGCTCTCCATTTTTGTGTAATAGAATTCGTAGTTTTATGAATGAGCATATTAAACGTAATTGAGTCTAGACGTACAATTCTATTTCTACATCGTAGTCGACCGTGACATATTAATTAACTGAAAGAAACGGAATCATAAAACGGAGGGAATAAAGAAAACAGTCCGTCGCGAACTAAAATCCTAGCGTTTCCCAAATTTCATTATTTTTATTGGCCCAACCCGTCCGTAATTGCGCGAGGACAAATGTCGTTGGACGTGGCTCCGGTTATTTCTCTTCTTCTCTACCTCCTTATCGGTGTTCTTCCTTCTTGTTATGCGGAATAATATTCATTATCTATTGCCTTTTTCCTGGCGGCAATCTTACTTCATTAGCGTTTTCAATTAAAAAATCATTAATCTCGCCAGAAATTAAATTAGCGGATCTATTCGTTTTAAATTCGTTAGCGGACGTAAAGCCAACAGAGGAAGAGGGAAGACATTCGGATCGACATGGCTTCAAAACAACGTTGTCTAATGCGTTTTTTTTCGAAGGATTGGTAGAACGGAATAGATTAAAAAATAAGTTTAAAATACACATTAATTCTTTCAAGAATTTATAAGGATATGCTAGCAAAGTGAATGCATAACGCGTTCATTACCTGCAGGGAAAAGAGAATTGTGCTGCCTCTAACGATTCAATGTTTCTGGGTTGCTAATTGATCGAAGTCAAACACCCACGAAAACTACGGGGAGAATTTTGCAGAAATTAAAGAGAAAAAAGTAAGCCAAGGGCAATTTCACCATACATTCTTCTCTCTCAAAATGTCAAAAATTAACGACTTAAATAAATTTAGATAGTTTGTCCTGTCTAAAACTAGAGAAAAAAACATCTGCAGGTAAGAAATCTATTATTGATATTAGCTAGCAATAGAGCTGCTATAAAATATTAACTACTTGTTAAATGTATGAACTACATTTTATACGAATTTGGCGATATCGATTGCTCCAACCGTAGACTTGACGTAATCTCGAACAAGTTCATCAATATATGCAACGACATTAAAAGGAAAATCAGAATTGTTTAAGACGGATTTACAATATGAAAACACTCCAAAATGTTGCCTAAAGAATTCATTGTACGTATCGTTTAATTCCGCAACCGTACATATGTAAGAACATGGTCGACACACTTTTTTACATCCATGTAAACTTGAAATAAAACAACTTATTCATCACATTTTATACGGAGCCGGTTAGGTAATATCGTCACGAAAACCTTTTCCACTGACAATAAATTTACCAGTCAATGACTTTTAAGCACACGACGCAAAAATGTAACTCCATACAAGTCACGGAATACAACAGATTAATATCAATAGGTTTCTGTTGTGCAGAGTTGGTACACGATTGTACAGCGTATATATATATATATTTACTCTGAACCGAGAAATATGAGATCAATGATATCTTTTTGCTTGGAAAATTCAATATTATACGATAATGATGTTTGAATAATTTGAATAATTATGAATTTTCTGTAGGGAAAAAGTATTATATCATCATTAGATGCAGATAATTGTTTCGAGTCGTAGAACATTTTCGGTAGCGCGATAAAGCTAAGCTAGCGGATATAATATAAGCGGAAATATATATAAATGATATATTTATATATATAAATGTAAATAATTTAAAATATCATCCCTACAAGTTTCCGAAACTTGCGCGAAGCTCGTAGGTATTCTACATAAAAAAAATAAATAGCTTAAATTCTGACAGAAATATAATACTGAACACCTACAACAAACGTTAATGCCAAGATAAATTATTTGAACGACCTTCTTTATTTTAAAGATTTATTTAATCCCAAGCCGTTTACAAAGGGAGCCGGTGGAGTAAGACATATTCGACAGGAGGACGTTATTACTCCTTTGTGTAAAATGTCTAATTCTTGTCTATTTTTCAAGATCAAACACTTATTTTTTTTCAAAAACAAGTGTTTTTCAGAAAAATTTCAAATTCACAAAAAATTTAAAAGACATTAGCCAAATTAGTTGTAACAACCAAGCTCGGAGAATATCCTACAATTACGTTTAAAATTAAAGTCTATCAGAAGTATAAGTGCTAGCAATCCTGATTCTATTGTCCATGTTTCTTTTCGTATTTGTCATGAAGTATGTATCTCCATGCATCTAATGAATATAATTTAATAAGAGTGTAGTCGTTCAAACTTACGACTACGTAATATAAAGTATGCATGCATTTGTTCTACTTCTACCAATAACATTTACAGTAGATAATAAAAAAGCATGCAACGTATTCGAAATTGCAATCTGTCGATATTAATACGAAACTTCCAACATTTTTGATCAAGAAACTATCATAATAAACACATCAATTATTATCCAATTTGACTTCGATATCGAAAATTACATACAAGCAGTAAAAAGAAAACATTCATTTTCGAACGGTCCAAATTTCCAAATGTTGTCCAAAATTCAAACGAAAAATTAAATTACTGCCAGTGAATGTGGCATTCTTTTGCTAAATTCTATTTAAATCCACGAGGTGATCTATTAACAGAAAATTATTGAATAGATCGAGAAGGAAAAAGTATGCACAAGGGGGATAGAGGATATTCAATTTTCCTTCTATCCATCGAAATACATGCTGCTCGCTCGATATTCAATAAAGACCGGAGGAATTGATCGCATACTTAACCTTTAAATCCGTACTACACGCTATAATGTTCACGCTTCGACGACGATGTTTCCGTGAAGAGGAAATCGCACTAGCGCACAAATCTACGCGATTTCCAAGAGCTTTTTGTTCTTTTCAAACTCCGGCAAGGCAAAAAAGAATATTACGACCACCGTCGACACCACCGTTGATTTTGTCGAGAAACGCGCGGTCACACACTACCAACACCATCAATTCAATCGACTAACGGAAACATACTGCTGGCAACGATTGCCGCCGGCACGGAATCCGTGGAAGATACAAAGCGTTCGCGAAACGCGAGGAACTGAAGGTTTAGTGTTCGCGTATGATTCGATCTTTGTCTTCTCTCCGTGTGCGCCTTTCTGCATGCGGCTACGTACACACCGTGTGTTCGCTTCGTTACGGCGACATCTGCGTGCGTGCGGTGTCTGCCGTCGCGTATAAGGAGGTGCGCTCCGGCGATGAAAGAATAGGAAATTCTGGTTTATCGATCGCGGGATATACGTCGCGTCGGTTCGGCACCACACGCGAGCCTTAGCGCGTGCGTCTCACCTGCCGTTGTCTTTCTGTTTTACTCGGACGGTCGGCGCGGTGGACGCGCGGACGTCGCTCGTATTACGAATACGTAACGGCGACGGGGTTGAATTGCTGCCGCTAGCAAGGTAAACATCGTAGGTATCACACAAGTAATAGGAGAAAACTTGACTCGAAGCATTTCAATTTGAATCGTACTTTACCCATATCAACATTAATGGTTACGAAACACAAATATGTAAAAAACAGTTTAATTTAGAAATGAGCTAACCATAAAACAAAATCTAAAATGTAAGAACTAAAGCGAAGATAAAGAAAGCAAACCGCATTATTCTCAACGTAAGTTTTTGGAGAGTCCACTTTCAAACGAAGGGGAAATTCATGAAAGAGGTAAAACTCGCTGAAGTTAGCAAAAGGAATTTCACCTAATGTGAAGGAAAGCGAAAAATTGAGTAATTCACTGTAATACATCAGATTATATGGTAAAATTCGCCCAAAATGAGGGCAAGTGGCAAACCATGGCGTGATTTTCTGAAAAGTTTCTGCACGAAGATAACGTCAATTGTCAAACATTTTGGTGATATAACTGTATATGCGTTGAAATATAGCATATCGTGGTTTATTCCACTCGCACATGTCCAAACAGATTTGCATCGATACAAAACAATTGGAGACAAAGATTAATTTATATATCTTCGCTCAAATTTTCAAACCTTTTTTACGCCTCGTATATTAGTTATCGTTGAATATCAGTTAGGTGTAGCAACTGACCTTAAAATTTTCAGCAAATGTTTTTCTTCAACAACCGAAACTGCCAAACAACAATAACAAAATACGGACATCTTCTATCATCTTGTTTAACGCTTCCGGAAGATACTTTCAGGATAATTATACATGCTGTTTTTAATTGTATTCCCTACGTTCCAAAGCACGTCGTCAACGTTTTGTTCTAATATTTTATTCAGTTTCCCAACATTTTGCGCTTGAATAATCATCCTCAAAGAGGATTTTAGAATTATCTGTTTTTAGAGGATCGAATTTTTCAACTTACACCACGCGATTTAAGAAGATTTGCCATGATCGAATAAAATCAAATGCAACGACCCGATTGCTTTCAGTTGTACTAATAGGAATTGCATGTTGTATCACGTATAACTGGACCTCCTGGCGGATCTAGAAGTGCTTTAAACCTGAGCGTAAAACTGGTAGGATCGCGAGAACATTTTCTTTTTCCGGTAGTATCTTGTACAATCTATCATTCTATCATTAATTGCATCCTACATATGCACAGTAGTGATAGGAAGAAAGGACAGAGGGGGATTAAATTATTACTTTTTTGTAGAGACTAGACAGACTCGTGTTTTGTCGACTCTCGAAGATACAACGCGAATAGACACGAGTCTATCTAGTCGCAGCAAAAAAAAGGAATAATTCCACTTGCCTTCGTCATCGTCGCGTAGAATGAGTTCTGTATGTTCACTCGTTTAATTTCAAAACTCCTTTTAGCTCCTGCCATCTAAGTAGCGAAGAGGTTAGGAGGAGATAGTAAATCCAGTCAACGACGGTAATAATAGAACGGTATAATAACATATTTTCTGTTCAATTTCTTCGCATCCTAAGATTTCTGATTGGATGTAAAATTGCTCTACAACAATCTCCAGAACAATTTCAGTCGTATATCAGTTGTAATTTCGCAAATTAAACTATCATTCGTCAATTAATCATCCGTCTTATTTCACAGTAACATTTTATACTGTGTGTTGTAGATGGTGTAAACTATTAAAGTAGCAAAGAATCAATGTTCCTGCATCGCTTGCGTATTCGATTGAGTTTCGTTATCAAAGTATTTTTTCGAAAGGTAACATTATGCAAATTTGCTTGTTTCAAACAACTGTTATTACGTCTAAAGGATAAAGAGGCGATAAATAAAGGATCGAGGAGATAAAGGAGATAGATAAAGGAGCGAGAAGACACTAAAGAATTTCTGACTTCGACAATAGTTTTCAATCAGGTAAGTAACCCGCCTCTGGTTGTGTTTCTATTTTCAAAATGTTTGTTGTTTCAATGCTACTAATAATTCGAAATTACGGTCAAGTGCGGAATATATAAATATGTTTTGGAACGTCGCAAAAACATGTAGCTTCCCGTTTTAAAATTGAATACTGGTTCATTTATTGTTACCTATTTGAATCTTAATTACTCTAGAAACCTTCCAGACTTCCGCAAACTCTTAACTTAATTAATAAATTCCGAAAAAACTGTTTTCTTCTCGCATTAAAACATTATAAAAATTAGTTCGCATTAATAATTTCTAAATTACGGCAGATCCGAATTAACAAGACGCTACTGCAAGTTGATTCTCAATTGTTAATTTCATTTTCTCATACACAGCTATGATTTGTCACCACATTAAAAAGCATACAGTCTTACGATGCCGTAAAATACTGAAACCCTATTTCATTAACGCTGTGACGTATCGTACGCACGTGCACACATATGAATATTGATTTCCGAGCGTTCGTGTACGTGTGTGCTCACATGCGGGTGTGTATGTGTGTTTGTATGGCGTAATACCTAGCGCCTACCGTATCTTGGAAGGCAAACGGGCGGTCTGAAGTAAAACCACTTGGAGTACGAGTGGGTTCGTCACACAACAATGGTGCGGTGTGCGCCAGAAAGGGGGCAAGGGTACTCGATTGTAGGTGAAGAAGTAAGCTAGCAAATGTGCGTCTATTGCGAGCACGACGTAATTCGACACACTGCAAAAAGTATGAGGAGGCCGGCGTACTAACGTTTCCAACGCGTAAAATGCGGCGAAGTACGGCGTCCGCCAGCTTAGAAGGGCTTTATCGTGTTGGCCAATTGTAGCTTCATCCAACAAACTAACCCTCTTCCAGTGTTTGAATATTTATTTAGCACATCCTGTCGTAATACGCAGGTTGTCCATTAAGTTTCGCATATAGTCATAACAACAAACAGTAGATCGACTTTATTATTTTTCAGAGTATTTTCCACAGAGATCGACACCTTTTCTCATTCTTTCGACTTGACTATTAAAGCAGTTACGTGAATCATCGTTGGAACTGTTTTTTTTGTCATCATAAAGGCACCGGCCGCTTCTTTCGGCGACCGGAACTGATGGTCGAATAAGCTAACGTTTAGCTGCTCTGGTCCTTTGAGTTTCATGTCAATTCCATTGTGGTTCATGTTGCTACCTAACCGGAATTGAGACAAAAGTTACGACAATTTCCTTCGATACACGTTGGCAACTTTTGCCAGCGTCTCCTCAATTTAAAACACTCGCACAGCGAATTGACGTATGATTACGAGTTCATAGGAATAAATCCACGATTCGTCACCACCCACAACCCTATAAACATTTTTGGAACTTCCGTTATTGAAGCGTCTCAACATTTTTCAACGCTAACTAGTTAATGCGAGGCGCCATTTTTTCTTTAATTGGTAGATGTAAGATGCGACGGGGAACTCATTTTCTCAAAGGCGATGAGTCATGAACGGTTTCTTAAATTAAGCTTTGCCTTGATGAGTTGGGGCACAGCACCGATGTATTTTTCTATTTCCTCTCCTGGGATCGTCATTGCGACTGGCGTAACCACATTGGAATGTGCAGTACCAACGAGAAATTCTTAACTATCACTGAAGCGTTCATTACAAACAAATAAAAATCAACTAGACGAGACATTGTGAAAGATTATTGTGCTAAAATCTTCTCGGCTCAATTCCATTTTGTCAGTTTAGTTTTGCCGAACCTAAATGACTCGCGTTATCTTAATGAATCCGTATTTAAGTTAAATATACAAGATGTTACGTAAACAGGCGGAAAAACTGAAGAGGTTACTCTTTGGTCTATTCTAAGAATATTTTGCCCTGTGATGATTTTTGAAAAACCCCTTTGTTTCAAAGATACAGGGTGAAAAAGATTTGCGACAACCATATCCGATATTTGTTCAAATCATTAATGTAAATAAAAGTGTGCCGTACGCCAATGAGTTTATCAAGTACAAAAAATTAATGAATTTATCAGGTACGAAAAAATTGTTGATGATAAGTTGGAACGGCTGTTTCATTTGAATACGTTTCGTCAGTGATCATCACCTGTATCGGTCGCAGTTGTTTACATTGAGTGACGTTTGGCTGTTGACGTGTCTTTAATAGTTAGTGAAATCGTCTAGCATGTATACGAACGCCGAGATGACCGACATGGACTTGCTGATGGCAATTCATTACAAGCTAGGCGATTGTACATTGAACGGTTTCCTGGCCGTGGTATCCCCATCCATATCCAGGCTGGAAGAAGTTATTTCGAGCATTTATTGTAGATTAAGCAACTTTACTTTTGTACTTTTTGACAATAAAATGTTGTTACAGTCGCAAATTTTGTTCACCTTGTATCTTCGAAACAAAGAGTTTTTTTTTAAAGGAATCATCATAGGACAAAATATTCTTAGAATAAGCCAAGGAATAACCCCTCGAATTTTTGCCGCATGTTTGCCTAACACTCCATATATTGAAATTGATTTTGGCAAAGATTACAAAAACAATGCTTTTTGTTAAATTGATAATGCGATAAAAATACGATTCATATTGTAACGTTGCAGAATGCATCCGTCAATGCACGGGTCTTGCGTAATTTGCTTATCAACTAAGATTCTATTCATAGTTCGTTGGTAGAGTTATATTGCCAAAAAGTAAAATGATTGTATACAATGACAAATGCATAATAGTTGTTTCAAATACAACTAAAGGAAAATTTAAAAAAAACCCGAAATCCGTAATACAATTGCAATGGTGACGCCAATGATATCGATTACCCATCGCCGTACGATACATACCCAACTAGACCGAGGGAGTCTGGTGACAATTAACTCAAACGTTTTTTAAAATATTCCTAACACAGTAACGTTTAAACGTATGTATTTAGGTTTCCAAGTAAAACAAAACAGGCACAAATTGCAAACTACCAATAATCTAAAGCTGGGATTCGATAAATTTTAATTTTAAACGTAAACCAAAATATATGTCTATATTAAAGTGAACAAGCATAAATAGATGAATAGATAGAGAAGCAAATATTTATTCTTGTACCATTGATGTCGAAAATATTACAGATGTACATAACACAACATACACAACAATAAGAGCGCCCCTGCATACAAATCAAAGTAGTATCCATCGATATTACAGGAGGCATAGCAATTAAGAAATGCCCTTAAGCGAGATCTTGGTTGCGCCGGTGAACCCTGTGTCATATAGAAACAAGATTTAAATGTATTTCTACCTGCATATGCAAACCCGACTGCAAAAAACCAATTTAAACAACTCCCTAATTGATTATTTACGCCTAAGTACGTTTCGTGCGATTTATCAGCTAAAATGATCCATTAAAATTTCAAGAATGAGTAATGGATCGTACTTTTAAGGCTCCCGCCGTTTCATTGTAAAAGTTTCACGCGGTACGAAGGTAACATATACGTATATACATATATATATGTATATGAGTACAAAATGCATATCGGTCGTTGAGGTACGCCCGACCGAACAAAAGCCAGTTTTTTGTCGAAAATTCCCTCTTTTAATTAATTTATTAGACGCTTCGCTCTTTCGGTTCATTCCCTTTCTATTTTTAATACGTTTTATAGCCGAAACAACAGCTCACGCAACGCCATCGTAATGAACGGATTTATGATTTGATAAATGCTTTCTTAAATTGCTACCGTGGAAAATATGCCTAGATAGCGAGGGATTAAAACGCCAACGAAACACGACTAAGCGAAATGGACGGATCGACCTTCCTTTTTTTTTTTTATAAGGCCAGGGCAATATTTTTGTTTCGGATGGAAATTAATTCAGCGAATGAACGCTGTTCTCAGAGACGAAAGTCGTCTAATAATTAACCATTTCGACGTAAAATATTCAAAGCGGTAATTGCTACATTAATATTTGATATCGACACTAACTAAATAAAGGAAAGAAGGTTAAAAAAATACTTCAATGTAGGAAAACTAGTTAATTAGTTCGCTAATCCGGTGAGTAATAAATATGGCACAGAATCCATTAATAGATTGTACAGTTTTCCTGTGCAATGTGGAAATTCAGGACTTGATCAGGTACGCTCAACATTTGCTTTTCTTATTTAATCCGTTAACGCTAGCATTAATAAATTATAATTCGCAGCTTTGAAGAACACTGACAACTATTTACGTGAAATAATCAACATTATTAGAATTAACAATGTTCTCTACGAATGAATAAAAAAACAAATTCAAACAGTCAATGGTATATTGATCCTCTTTTTTGATGACTCCTACATCTTGATAAAAAAAAAAGAAAATTTAGGTAGTGTAGCATCTGAGTGTAGCATATAATTGTAGCATTTGGGTCTTTCGAATGAAACCTATAAGCTTGATGAACTGGAGTGAGCAACCTTACAAATATCACTCCGTATGAACAAGTTTTTAAAGAAGGATCATATAATGTTTCTATGTTTATGGATATTCAGCATAGATGTATAAGTTTAAACGTCAACAACTCCATTACGAAGGAGAAGAGGTAGTTAAAGCTATGAAACGTTTAATAAGCACAAAATACCTTTGCGCTGGTGATGTAGTAAAGCGATTGAATTGAGACTACGTTGTTATAGTATCGACCATTAGAAGAAGGGTTCTCGAATATTAACTGTTTTGGGACTGTTTCCTAATTTCACGAGATGAGTAAATAGTGGTGGCGTCAAATACGTAATGGTTCTATCATTCATAAATGAGAATGCAAATATTAGTATTTTCACGGTAAATAACGAATGGTACAGCAAAATTTAGAGTAATACCTTCAATGTACCAAATCAATATACTGGTCCAATAAATTATCTCATGACTTTTCACCAAGTATACACCTTTACTTCCTCTAAAATCCTCGAACTTAAACCGAATCATCACCACATCGAATACACTCGAACTATCCAAGAGTTAGCCCGATGGAAAATTTAATTTATTCCCTAATTTTTTTTATATTTAAATAACCACCGAATATTAGGTGATGAGAGTCCAAGACCAATTCAGCTGTTCGGTATGAGGAGGTATAACTTAAAATTATCTTGGTCTGGTACGGTTGTAATAATGATGTATTCACAAATATGTGCATTTTTCTATCTGTTTAACATACTGCACATATATTTAAAAGTCTGTTAAATCATATAATTAAACACAGCAGTACGCTATGACACCTCACTACCACTCCCCGTTAGTTCAATGTTAAGGTTGTTGTCCACTAGAGAGTAATTCGCGAGAATCACTTTAGGAAAAATATCCATTTGAAAATAACTTCTATTCTTGCAAAGTTAACAGAAAGTCTGCAAAGAATTTTTAGCGCAACTACGATTGAAGAGAAAAATATTGGATTACACCGCAGAGTATATAATTCGGGGTATGCAGCACTCTAATAAAGCATATTGAAGTAAAGGACGTCCAGCAATTTCGAAATTTTGTTCGTATGAATGGAATTCAGGTTTGGTGAGTAATAAGAATTAATGGGAAGAAGAATTGGTAAAAGTATACTAAAAGACGTGAAGACTGTCCAGAAACCCGCTGAAGAAGATGATAGTATGACTAGCAAAATGCCAAAGGTAAATTCAACGAAACGTCAACATCCAGAAGACTTCTTTAATACAACAACAGAATCTTTAATAGAACAAATCTTTTTTCTGTGACAATTTAGTTAAACAACTTTCATTATACAAAACTATTTCAAATCTTGAGTAATTGTGAGAAATTGCACTTAATATTAAATTAAATATCATCGTGTCCACCTGCCAGCAAGTTGATCCTGAATACTGAATAAAAAAACAAACGCACGCCTAATGAACTTCAAGTAACTGTATGTTCCACGAATTCCCAACTTTATTACGATTTGTACCAAAGAGAGTAGAATCATCATTTCCGGAATGTACAAACCTCAAGTGTCTCTATATTCCGCTGTATTATCAATGAAAAGCGAGCAAAGCTACCACTACACGGGCATACATCTGCATTGGGATCAGTGTAGACAATAATAAACACAGATATTCCATCGTCAACAATACGGAATTATTTCTATTAGAAATAATATAATGGGGATGTTGCCGCTGGCAGGTGAATACACCCTCTGCGAGCGGTAATGCTCATTTTGCAAGCGCGAACGGGCAAATAAGCGAGGGTCGCGTGGGTTAATATAATAAAATTCGAGTGGATTTTGATTGTTCTCTATTATTTCATCGTCCTTTCTCCCTTCCGCCAGTAGCCCGAGATACGCGGGATGTGCCGTTCTCGTCTCGTATAACTCGCAATCCTCTGACGACGTACCAGAGTAGAAACCATCGCTTGAACGCTACAAAATGATACTAAATTATTTTATTCGTGTTTTATTTCCGCTCCTTCATTCCATTATCGAAATGCACACAAAAAAGGATTATCGAAGATCAAAGGGATAATTAAAAATATGTAGTAATTTAACAAAATGAATTAGTGGATTAATTATGGAAATTGAGGGTGGATCGAATTTAAACCGGCTTTTATTAACAACTTCTTATTGAATCATTATTACGTTAAATGAGCAGTAATTTTGCGAGCAGCCGGATTCTTCTTTCGTAGAATGAACGGGCATCTAGCCAACTCCACACGAAGTACTCTATCGTTGTCGAAACGTTGTCCTCCAACGGCATCTTTCAATAGACCAAATATGTGATAATCGCACGGCGAGATGTCTGAACTATGACTCCATGACAGTCCATTGCACTTCTGCTTTGTGCTGTTGGTTGTGTTACGCGGTCGTTGTCATGAAGAGAGACCCTTTGCCTTTGGCGGAGTTGACTTTTGGTGTATAGTGATGCATCTACCTCTCATCCCATCTCACTGTACACTGGCAGCTTTTTCTTCCTATTCACAACAATGCCAACATCCGATACGAACAGGAACGGTTCGCTGATCTCCATTCAACAGCCAGGCAACCCATCTGGTAGAAACGTTTTAAAATTGCAGCTTTGACCTAACGATAGATTAGATGCTGCCGTAGATGCTTCTCACTTTCCGCGAATTTCAGCTAAGACATCGCGACGATCTCCACGAATGAAGGTGACGAATAGCAAGGATATTTCTCGAGCACTGCTTGTTTCTGGTCATCCCCTACAGAATTCTTTGCGGTAAAATTTTACTTGTGTCGCCGACAATGTTGATCCTGCGATCTTCGTCAAATATTTTTGAGATCAATATTTTCCTTTCGCAAAACAACATATTTTGAACGAAACACAAAATCTCGGATATTAGATAATTATCTGCAGTTGTTGAAGCTAATGCGTTATTAAAAGATCAAGTTTGAAAATGGTGAAAGCCTAAATTTAAACCATCCGTTTTCCCATTTTTATTATACTCCATCCAAGCTTTTATCAATAAATAGCTACACCACTTTCGCAATTTTCGCAACAACAAAGGTATCATAACGCTATTATTGTCGTATATATTTTCATTATTTTTCATTATTAAATAGCACAGGTTGTATGTATGTTATATTTTATAGTCGTCTTAATTCTGAACGTACAAAAAGCATGTTTACATTTTTATTTTATTTTTATTATTTATTAACGCAAAATGTGTTCTTTGGGTTTCGTAGTAGTATATTAAGTAACAATTTAGTAGTAAGACATGCAATTAACATTATTCTGACACATGTTTGCATGAAAATTATATGGTGGTAACAAAAGCACCAACTAAAGAAAAAATTTTAAAAGATTAGTTGCTAGGCAATTACGGTTTGAATCTTAGTGTGACATATATTGTACAAATTTAAGTATTAAAAAAACACCGCTTCAAAATGTCGTAGATTCCTTCTAATAAAAAAAAAAAACATCAAGATAACTGCAATTTTCTAAATAGTAGGTTTACGAACGATACAGATAGCTTTTCTCGTCTTTTTTCTTCTTTTCCCTACGCAAGATAGGGGGTAGTATTGTTAAAGAAATCGATACTGAAAGACTTTTTAAGTAGTCGAGAAAAGTAGCGGCAAGCAGCGG
Organism: Oryctes rhinoceros; assembly: GCA_020654165.1. Taxonomy (NCBI): domain Eukaryota; kingdom Metazoa; phylum Arthropoda; class Insecta; order Coleoptera; family Scarabaeidae; genus Oryctes; species Oryctes rhinoceros. Next base: position 882,477 of record JAIOKQ010000001.1, read on the forward strand.
TAAACGAGCAAATGGAAAGTGAGCCAAAGCCGGGATAAGAGATATGGCATGCGGATTTTAGCGAATTCTCACGAATTAGAGCTTGTAATCCCCGTATTGCGATTGCTTTTTTCCATTCGCTTTCGTCCGTGCTGAGGTGTGGTTTCCAGGCAGATTTAAAAATACTACGCATCAAATGAAAAACCTCTAACTCGGTGCCAATGAAAGTCCATTAAAATAACGATCCAGTCGATTTTTTGCAGCGATAAGAAGGTTCTGTACTCATTTAATTGTAGAGCGTGTAAAGTACGAAATGGAAAAATAACATGCAATGATGCAAGCCAAATTTCAATTTTCATAAGCGGATATTAAAAATTAATTTTGATTATTGTAACACTTGAAAATGATGGAGTAAACGGCTATTTGTATTGTCGAAGAAGCGGCAGCACAGAAATCGACCGAGCAGTTTTACAGCGAACGTTTAAAAAAAGCTATTTTGCGAGAAAATGGTGTTACATGAAAGATGAATGATTTTCTACTCATTTGCAGAAATTTGTTGTAGTCATACTTCCGTCTGTGATGAACTTCGTGCCCGCACGAATGAAAAAGATGAACCTTCAGGAATGAAAGGAATCATCATATCGCTATCGGAGATCGAAGTACGTTTAGTACTGAACGGTATACAACTATTTATTTGCCAGAAGTCATCGTCAAGCGACAATGTCGCATCATTAGCTCTCTCTCTCACATAGCAGGTCGAACAATTTCAGGAATTGGTTTGAACGTTGTAGAAATCTTCATGACGAACATTTTGGAAGACAAACGATTCGTACTATCTTTTTGCTTTCATTGTACTTGCAAAAGCATGAAAGACTCAACTAATGTATTGACTTAAGGCTGAAACATTGTTAAGAATAATGCCAAGTGGCACTACACCGAAACATAAAAACTTAATCGAGTTTCCATTGCTTAGTTCATAGTTAGTAGATTATAGAGCGCAGTATTACCGTCTTTGTTCTGCTTCCTTTAATGTGAACATAATATTGAATTACACATTCTCCTTAAAACGGACCTGAGGCTAAATCTTCGTGGTACAACCGATTGCTCCAAGCATATATATTTTCACTTTTTGTTGTTTCTGAATCTTATTCTTGGATAGAAAGAAAACGAAACTATTAGTATGACTTTTCAGGGGCCATTACGGTGTCTACGCTCTTCCTAAGTATTTTTTTTGCGATATACATTTTACGTTACCGGCTTTAGCTTTCTTTTACGGTTGAATCGATTCAAACTATTCGCTCTTGTAAGAACTACAGATTTTAATATTAGATACAGCTATGCCATAATTTGTACTGATGAACCATTTTGAATGTTTCAAACTCGGTTCAAATATAGAAGAAGAACAGATCTGCCTCGTATTCCTTCAAAGCCAGAGAGGTAGGATCAATATGGAGATTATTATCAGTTAGTAGCACTTCTCGGTGGTATTCGCATCAAATTTCAGCCATACTGGTTTATTACTCTGTTTAGCGTTCATTTGAATCATGCCATTTGATTTCCGAAAAATGGATAAGAAGAGTTTCGTGTGGTGGTTCCTTCCGCTAAAGCTATTATGGGTGTATTTGAAAAATTAAAGGTTACATGAACTCATATATATTACTGGTCCATCTAGTCGAATTACTTTGTCTTAGTTCTGAATGGCGCAGTTTATATAGTTCTCTAACATGCAAGACGCTGCTTGCTCTGACCATGCTCTTGTACATTTGCGAGTAAAAGCATTTGACCAAAATGAAATACGATCGATTCTCATTACGTGTGTAAGTGTACGTACTCCTATTTACTATAGAAAACTTGTTCAAAGAGAGACGTTACGTTATTTCATTCTTCCTCTTAAAGAAAGCTGACCATCTCATCCTTTCGTTTTTTCATGTGAGTGGTATCAATTTTACAAAAGCCCAATAAAAATACGTAACAAACATCCTAGTATATACGAACTCGCTTTTCATACATTTATATACATGTGAACTCTACGTCTTATTTACCGTTTGTTCGTTTTAAGATCGAATCGAAAGAGGACATAAAAGAACTTTATCACCTATCTATACCCGGCAGCATCTACCTCTATAAACCGGTCGTAAATTTATCGAAAATATAGATAAGTTAGAAAACACCATGTTTTAACGATTTTTATTGTTGGACTAACATAGGAATCTCAGCTATATTCAGACAATGATAGAGCAAATAAACCAACAATGATGAACAAAGACAAGTTGAGGTTAATATGGAAACGTGTCACAGTAGGCCCTTGACGGGATAAACAAGATACACACAACACAGCAACATCCCAATTTGCAAAGTTTCGACGTTGTCATAGGGGCGGTAAAGTTGCGCGCGATATCTGTATTTGATGGTGTACGCGTAAATATGGGGTATATTCATGTAGTGAGCATATCCTTGTGTGCGTATGCATACAACATCAACCGGAGAAAAGTGTTGTGGGAATGTTTGCAAATGAAATTGTAATATCTATTATACCGGGGGTTAAACTTGATTATTACAGTATTCCCATTCGGGTTGTTAAATCGCGCTTTAAAAAGGATATTACGGAAGACGTCTACGCAAATTTATTACGAATAGAAGACTAGAAAGATAATGCAGAATTAATGGACACTTTTGAATAAAAACGTTGGACATACACAAATCAAAATTTTTTAAGTCTAAAATATTGATTTGTTTCAAATGAAGTGTAAAGTTAAGCAATAATCACAAGTCTTTCCTTACTCTCAAAAATTAATTTTGAACAACTTACAGCTGATGATGGTTTATGCTCAAAATTCCTCTTTAGAATCGTCTTTTCTTCTTTTCTAAGTAATTTTAGTTGGTCCTTCTCATGTAAAATTCCTTTCAATTCCATTCCATTTTGTTACTCCTTATTTTCTTGACTAGACGGTTTTTAATAATAAAAATATATTGAACACTAGCTTTGAATTAAATTTCCAAATAATTTTTCTTGAAGTATTGTTGTTACAGAGGAATGCCAATCCAAGAACTATTTATATTTTTATAGTTCGCGTAACTTTGTGCATTAATTTAATTTTGCGTCTTTAAAGAAATATAATATTAAGAGGAGAATTATCGGCGATAACTTTCCTATTAATGTGACTAGTGATCTCGACTATTAATATTAGTAGTTTTCATTTTTTATTATTGATTGAAATTTAGCGCCACTTCATCCCAGTATCCTACTGCTACAATATATTATCGTTACAACTAACCATGGAATATGCCAAGATGGGTCGACGTTTTATTTATGGTTACTCTCGCACAGTCCGTCTAGTCCTTCCTGGCGATTGATGATTAAATGCGTCGTAACTAAACCAGGCGGTAGTAATGCAAGTCACCAGCGCAGTAATCGATTACAGGATTGTTAGCGTGTATCCTATACGTTGTTTGCTTCCTGCGAATACATAAACCGAATGATACCCGCTAACTTTTGAAATCTGAACGCTGTTTCACTCGGAGTAATAGACTTTCCTTACTCCCCTTGAGAAGGAATATACCTACTGTACTTATAAATTACATGAATCGTTTACAAATTAAGTTGCTACCAACTGATAAAAATATATACGTAATCGTTATGTGTGCGGATTTTGCGATGTGCTGCTAATTTGCTTTCTTCGCTTTGATCCACTTAAAGTGTTCATAAGAAATAGAGTAAGATTACTCAGATTTTGACAAACGATATCAAATTACAGACATGTAATATTCTGCCGAAATTTACTACAATAAGTGATGTCGCCATGTGTATCTGCAACCTTGAAGTCCGTACATCTCTCAGCGAAAAGACGTCTCTTATTAAAAGTAACCGTTTTTATTTTGCTGCTTAAGCGTTATGCAACAAAAATAGTTATCCCTTGTTACTCGTGGAAATAAATACATTGAGCAGTATAAGTTGCATTTGTTACTAAAATAACATCAAATACCTGATTTCTGACCAAATCCTACATGTCCATTATTCGTGCGCGAACACAGACATTCCTTGTCCTCAATAAGTGAATCAACGCACATGGAAGAATCTGAACTACTACTATGCACCTTCAAACAAACGAAACCCGTTCAATCGCGGTCTTTGTAAAGATATTAAACGAAATCTCTCCTTGTTTTGGGAACAAAAATTATCCCAAACATAAAAACACCAACGTATTTTTCTTTCTTTTTTTGCTGTCACGACCGTATAAACTCTGCAATTGATATGATTCCAAATTCCGCTCGAGCAAATACAAATATTCGACATATAGCAAACGATATGTATGTATATGGCAAACTTTTATCGGGCAATATGGAATCATTGAAGCTAGCATATTACTCTACTTCTCGTCTACTATACGGGAGTAGCTTGAAATGCTTCTTGCCGCAACATAAAAATGGTGTTATTCGTCAAAAATATGTTGGACGTTCAGTTGTGTAATAGTCGTCTGTATCAGTCGAGGTTAGTGTTTTTGTAAAAACAGAAAAAAATCGAGTACCGAAGTGTCATTAAATTCTTTGGAAGGCAATACGTCTACACAAATTAAAGGCGACATGAATGCCGTTTAAGAGGACTGCACCATAATTTTTCAGGGTGAAATTTTGACCAGCTGAAAAGTAGCCGTGCTAGTTTGACTGACAATAAACGCTAGGAGCTGCTAAAAAACTCCAACCTCAACTGGTAACGTCAGAAAAGTTACCCAAGAATCGTCGAATTAAGGTTAGAGAACTAGAAGAAGTCGTGAGCTTCTCAAAAGAACGTGTCTGGCGAAGATTTGAATCCGGAAAAGCTGAGCGAGCATTGAATGCCGCGTTTGCTCACTCAGAACCAAAAACGCTTTCGAATGAACATTTCCAAATCTCTGTTGAAGCAGTTACAGCGACATAAATCGAAGTTTTGGCGTTGATTAATAATTGTAGATTAATATAGAATAGGCCAACAGATTCCAGTTCAACAGTGAACAGCGAACGGTTAATCGGCTTCGAAAAAAACGAAGGCCGTTGCACCGGTCAAGAAATTGATAGCGACTGGTTTTTTGGCTACCATTACTGATAAGTTGAAGACAAAAATTCATCAATTGGGAAACGATTGGGAAGATCATCGTATTTCTAAACACCTGTTTCTGCAGAAGATGCCAACTAATATTTGAATAAAGAGATGAAATAATTGCTGAGAAAATTGTACAGGGCTACGAGATAACATGTTACTATCTTCATATTTTTTGCTTACTCATTAATGACTTAGGCTTTCACTACATGTTAAGTATTATCCTATTACATGCTTTATTTTTGAACTCCAAGATAAATTCATGTTTAAAACAATATTACATGTACATAGTAATATGATCTTTATACGCAATTTCACGGAAGACTACATACAGAATCTACAACGAAAGGGCTTCGAGAAATACACAATCGAATATCAGTTTTCAAAACCGAAATCAAGTTAATTTGGTAGACACGTTAATTACGAGCCGTACAAAATTCAGTTTCGCGGTTGTCGAGGTGAAGCGCTTTCATATTCGCTCGCTCATCCTGAGCGGAAAATTGTGATGCGAAGTAATCAAGAACAAATCCAGCAAAAGGCGCTTGAGGAGGCGAAAACACAAGGGACGACCGCCGTCGTTGTCGGAACGAGAAATAATTTATTGCGTCGTACGAGACGAAAGCATTAATTCGTTCTCATTAAATTGTAGAAAACAGAACAGGTCCATTTCTTTTTTTTTTTTTAATAAAGCGACTTTAATTAAAATCTTAGGAATTGACGAAAAAATTGCGTGCCCTAAAACAATTTGACGTTGTGTTTGATGGCGCAACAAAAAAAAAACAAATGCGTTGGAACAAAGAGAAGAAGATGAAAGAGAGAGCGAAGCGTAATAATTAAATTGTGATTTTATTCCTCGTTTATTGTGTACTTGACAACAGTTTTTCCCGGTGCACCTTCTTCATATTTCAGATTGATCATCATGCCTTGGTATTTTTTCGAATTGGTGCGAAATATTAACACTACCGAGAATTTCTTGAATAACCAAGTTTTAGTTTCGTAGTTGTTCATTTGAAATTGAAAACCAATGATATGCTACCAACAAAACGAGTTTTGTAACATAAATGCAGCAGTATTACCAGCTCGGTAGGCAATGAATTTTTAAGGCGACTAAAAGCTTTGAAAAAGACTAAAAGTGAAGGCCATTCCATCGGTCGGTAAAGCAATGGCGACTGTTCTTTGAGACAGTCATGAAATTGTGTCAAGCGATTATTTTGAAAATGGAGAAACAATAACGATCGTACACTATTTGACGTAATTGTTTAACAATGCTGAAAAAGAGAGTTTTGTTCCAGCAAGATAACGCACCATCTCCACCACACGAATTGAGGTTTTTCACGAATCGACTCCCAGCGACTTCTTCGGAGACTCAAAGTTGCGCTTGAAACAATACGTTCCTCAACGTTTACTATCGCAAAACAAGATGCAAACTATTATTTAGACGGATTAAAGAGATAGGAGCATCGCTGGGAAAAGTGAACAGATTCACAAGGAGACCATTCTGAGAAATAAAATTGGATCTAGCAAAGAAAAATAAACTCGTTTCTGTGTTAGGTTGCAAGCTTTTGAAACTATCCTCGTATAAAAGTCGCGAAGGAAAGAAATTCGAAAGTGAACAACAAATTATTAGTAAACAACGAAAAGCCAACTATATGTTAGAGAAGAATCCGCTCTGAAAATATAGAAAAGTGGATATTTTAGAAACCGGCACAATTTCAATTATAATTGTCCTTAGAACTACTGCATGCGTTTGTTGTTCCGGTGAGATTTAATGAAAATCATAGTGATCAACTTCCTACTGAGTTTCTTTTGTTTCAGAAGTTGAGAAATGCGATATTTTGCTGTGTTAGGCAAGAGTAGAGTAACAAAAGTTCAATTTTATCATTTTAACCATTTAAATTCTACAAAATTGCAAATCACAGGGGACAAATATACATTGAATTTAAGGTACCTCAAGAACTTGACCAAAATAATCACATAAAGCCGGTTTGGTTAATTACTATATAAGATGTAGCATATATTCGCTGAATACTTTCAAACTGAAGCGATAATGTTCGGAATATTAAAAAAGTTGAAAATTTTAATTACAATCTAACGCTAGCCGTATAGACTAAGATTAAAGTCCATAGTTTAATTAAACGATTAGGACGCAGATTATAACGAGAAACGCGCCAGATATAAGAGAGCAAGTAATCCTGCTTTGGATGTGGAATATAAACTGCAAGACGGATCGTAAAGTGTAAGCACACAAAGGCAAAGGACGGAGAGTAATGATTTTCTGCTGATTCCAACAATAAACTTCGCTAGCGGGACGCCCGAGGTCAACCGAACATGCAAGAATAATTGGAGATGTTTGAGTTTTGAGTGTTCGACGTTTTCAATCGGAATTATGTTCTGGGGGCTTTCAGCAATTTCTAATTTATGGCGAACGGAAGTTTTGCTTCGACATCAATAAATTTCTATACTCTATTTATATACCTGTTACGTTACAAAGGCGATATTGCGATATTATCGATACTGCGCTGAAACTGAACGAGGCAACACTTCAATGAACTAAATTGAGCTGGAACCAAGTGAACGTATAATTTCTATTGCAAACCAAGAAATAGTCGTGTACTGCGACCAGATGCCATGTGTTGTGTTGGCCGCTTATGAAAGCTCATTTAAAAGCAATTTGTAAGCTGCTTATTATCTGGAACACTTTATAGTTTTTGTAAGTTTTTTTTTTACAAATTAGTGAGTTGAAAGTGACCATCTTACGATATTCGCCAACGCATTGATTTAAACAAAAAACCATTGTAAAAATGAATTGTGGAGGAAACTGCTAATGAGAAGAAAAAGTCTTTGCTCTAAGATGCTCCTGGCATACTACGCATTTCGAATTAAAAAAAGAAATACAAAATTAATAATAAATACACGACTAATATGTTTACAAGAAAAAAATCAGTTTGTATTCAGGCCTCAAACAATGACACGCTGAAAGAAAAAATTGCTTGACTCAACCAAGCTTTTTTAATAAACTTCCTATATTAATGAACAATTTCATATAATTACTATAAATATATTTTAAAAAAGTACCATAATTTCGATATCGATAGCACTTTGCTTAGGAAAAAATTGTTTTTTGCAATTGTTAAACATGTAAAATTGTGTAAAAATGGATTACGATATTTCTTTAATTTTTACCATGAGAATTAACGTTTTTTTTTAACGAGTTTACGCAGTTGCTAATTATGTATATCATGGTAAAAACAAATGAATATATAGCGGTACGTCAATTTGCCATAGTACCTTGTTACGAAACTTCGGGCTTAGGAAACAAAATTTGAAATTTGAAATGACGTATGACGTATTATCGGAAGATTGATTAGTGGTAGTAAATGCTTTGATTATTTAATATTTCCTGGAAGTATTTCGCATGTTGTATCTATTAAAAAAGATCATAGCATGAACTATTCCATTCGCTAGGTCGAGGTACATATCCTTAATATAACGACGAATTTTATTCGGTCATTGAAATTCTACAAGCATTTTTGGTTTATCCGCTGTGACGCTATATATTCATACATTAGAAGAATTAATAAAAAAAACTTCTTCACGTCGAATTTTAAAATCAATCCCTTCTTTCTTCTGGGTCGTTTGCATCAGAAATTCAATGAATACGTTAAAGCGAACCCGTACGACGAGAACCGGAAGAAAATAACACGATTCGACTTATCGGCGGAACGGCGAGAAAGCAAAGAGAGAAAATACTTACATCTCTGATCTCCTTGATCTTACTTCCGCCTTTCCCTATGACGCATCCAGCCTGGCTCTGGTGTATCATCATTCTCAGGTCTAATTCGCCGCCATTTATTCTCGACCCGTTCTGAAAGAGAGAGAGAGAGAGAGAGAGAAGGATGAGAAAAATGAATATCGATGGGTATGACGACGCGAAGTGTCTCCGGAAAAATATGTCAAGTGCAGACGTTATTACCGAGAAAAGCGACGACGACAAAAAATATATGCCGCATGGGCACACAAGATTTTGGTTAGTAGGAGGTTTTTACCGCAGCATATATGTACGTAGAGTAGGGATGCATATTGTTTATTTATGTCCGTATAATACAATAATGCAGATAAGAATTTGGAACAAAATGCAAATGATGCTGTTATGAAACCTGCTTTGATGTAGAATATACGCAAGCTGCTCTTGGATATAACTTCCATTGCTTTCTTAAAAACATAAAATTTTCGCTAGTGTTGTTTTCGTATAGAATTTAAAGACAAATAAGATTTCAAAAATTACAATGAAGCGCTGGTAATGATTGTTGACACTTGATCTAATCATGCTACTAAAATTATCAGTTTCATTTATTTAAAATTCACGTGAAAATTAATGTAATTTCTTGTAAGAATGTAAATCCGATATCCTTAAAAAAGTAATAATGTGTAATAATAATAATAATAATAACCTACCAAAAAAATAAGAAAAACAATATCAATTAATTTTATTTTCAATCGAATTACGTTCATCATCCACATTCCAACAAAGAAAACACATTTAACGAGAGCTACTGTTAGCAATTATATTAATAACTTTATGTGGAAGATGCGCCAACAAGGAACGACTAATGACATTTGTTACTTAAACAAGGAAAACGTAACGCGTTTCTATAAGAAATGCCCTTTTTTTTAATTTATAAACGATCGCAATTTATTTCTATGAACGAAAGAATCCGAGTAAAAGTCTCTCAATTCTAATGAAAATAGGACTTCCTAATATAAGGAATTTTAACAATGAACCCTTAACAAGAACGTTTTGTAGGAGTTTAGCAATCTTCGTAGAAACGCCTCTTACAAGCATACTACGTCATTGTTGATCTTCATCAACAGACTAAGATGCTAATACGTGACAAAAATGTTGTAGAAACTCTTTGTTGGTCATTTAAAAATGTAGCTCGGTGCTTCTTAGAGGAAAGCAAATCTAGGAACTATATACAAATGTTGAAAACATTCACACATATCTCAATTTCTTCCTCCAAAAATAAGAGGGACGCTTGAAATACTAGGAACAGCTCCCTATTTCATAGTAGTCCCCCAAACAATGGTCCCCCCAGGAGTACTATTGTTTGTCCTTTCAGGAGAATTTAGAGACGATTTTAAAACCCAAAAATTAATTTTCTTGATAGTTTTGAGCTAGATTTCATATTTTTATTGTAAAAATATTTAATAATTTAAAATTATTTATCAATTGAATTTTGATTTTTTTTAGAATTTTTATTTTGTCATTGATTTATATATACATATATTATTAAGAAGACATAAATAGGAATTTGGTGGCTGATTAAAATCAACATAACCTCTTAAGAAAATTAGGACGATAGGAGAGAGGACAAAAAGAGAGTGAAATCATACCCTTTTGCAGTGACCAGGACTCGTGTCTATTCGTCTCATAAGAAAGGGTTCGTGTTGCCTAATGGTTTTTGTCCTTTGTTTTTTCGCTTTTGTCCTCTCTACTTATTAATTTCACATCGTTTGCAGAAAAAGTAGAAGATTTTGTGCAGTGTAATGTAAGAAACATTCAAACTAATCAAAAAATACGTAGCGCTATAGTTACTGTGTGTGTGTGGCAGTCAAAGTGCCGAGAAGAAGTCCACGATTAGCGCTTAAATAGCGATTACAAATAAAAATTAGAGCTATAATAAAATACACGTCGCAATACATAACAATATGGTATTTAAGTGTAGGGTGATAATTTTGCAAGGAGCAAGATTAAATTAACTTTCAAACTTTAAAATCTAAAAGAATCCACCGTATCTGTTCTTATTTCTCTGATTACGTTACATGACATGTGGGGAAGTTGATACATAAGCCCTGTACTACAGAAAGTAGAAAAAATTTGAAAGAAGTACTTTCTTCTATGCCAACTTACCAATAAAACAATCACGAGAACAAATATATATATATATCTATATATATATTCACCTCCAAAGTTTTCTAAAAGTAAAAGGATTGTTTTTATAGTGAAAAGAACCTCATTAACCAATCAATACAATACATCAATATAAAGAAAAATGCGTTACAGCGGTGATCAAAAGGAAAAGAACGGTAAAACACGCGAGAATACCTCTTACGGGAAATTCTAATCTAACAGAAAGATTTAACTGACAAAGATAATTTTCATACGACTAACGAATACACTGGAACTTGCTGTAGTGACATTAATTAACGAGAAAAATAATGACACGAAAAAGTAGTTAATACGAGGTTCCTTTAAATATTCGGCTAAAAACAGAAGTCTTTCTATAGTGATCGGGCTTTCTACCAATAGATGGACCACTAAATTCGTTAGGTATAAAACGTGAAATGACCAGAAGAGATGTGAATATAGCGCTGGTGACAGCTAACTTCGTTGTAACAATAATTTGGAAGCGAGCTTCACAGAAAAGTGTACCATAACTAACTAATCTGGGGAAGTAGCTCCATACCCTGCCAAAACTTAGGCTTGTTGTATCAAACAGTAAATATCTTCTTACAAGTAAACGGCTTTGGCAAAAAATTCCTGAACGATATAATAAATACACTGCGACATTTCCAATGCTTTCAGAAAAGCATGCTTATAACCAGTTACAATTCTAAGATGTAAAAAATTATTACGGTTTCATATCAAATGTACTTATAGCATTCCTTAACCTGTTTTATTGCCAATTCATACTATTCTACAATAAATACACATTCAAACGTTCTCCATTAACATTTTCACGAATAAAGATTATTCTAAATTCGAAGTATTTTCTCTTACTTCTTTTTATAGCCACTACACCTATAGATATCCCACAAAGGCGGCTTCGTACTAGCCCACTTATTGATTAGGTAAAAGCCGAAGAGAAAGCGGGTCGACCATGTCTAAAAATATACTTGTTGAATGAAATCCTGCCCGGGAAGCAGCGTGTCCTTTCCGGCGGTTGTTCAACGTTACACGGGCGCGTTGTTGTTACTTACCCCGGCTCCTCCGCCAAAAGCAGAATATACTCCGATTGGAGTTATTAACAATATATATCTACTGGGAGAATTCTGAATGGATACTGGGAATGTATTAAATTGCATCTGAATTGCAAGAAGGTATTTTTGAATAAAAATAGGAGAATCGAGTTCAAAATTTTGAAATTTGAATTGAGAACTAAAATTTGTGTTATTTTAAAAATCCAACTTATGTACATTGAGATGTTTTAAATTGTAATAAAAGATTATAAAAAAAAGGAACGGAAAATTCAGGTGAAATTAATTAAAGTCAATTGCCCACACTATTTTCGTAATATTTTCTCTGGTCCTTTTTTGAATATTTTGATCTTGAAACTAACTTCTACAATTTGTGTTTATGAAAGGTTTAAATCAATTTTTCCTCAATACGTTGTTTTACCAAATACTTCTTTTTGTCTAGCTTCACGGAGATACCACCCAAGCGTTTCCATACTTCAATGTTTGACATAATTAATGGCAAACAACACAAAAGTATCGGTATACTCCGCATCACACCGGTTTAATTAACCCTCGGTGTATAAGCGACAAAAGTAGGTACTTGTAAATAATATTTTCCTCGAGAGTGGGGATAGAACAGGCATATTAGAACTAGTTTTTCCCCACATCTTTGGGTCTGCGATTGCAAATGATGATGATGATCCACGCATCGTCGGAACAGTTGTTCCGGATTAATTTTTTGTGTGTCTTTATGTTGTTCGTCATACAACTCAAAGACCTTGGTATCACTATTGACCTATTTAGTGAGACATCTTCACGTAAACAACAAATGTTTCTGTATGTTTCTTATAAAAGTAAATTGTTGAAAATAATTGTTAAAAAGTAAATCAATAGAAATCATTAGAATTTAAGAATTCAAATAATAATATGAGGTCCTTAACATTCTCTAAATACAATAATTTGTATATTTATGCAATTTTGGAGACAGTAATATCTTTTTAATTTATCTATTACTTTGTTTTTTATTTAGAAAATTGCTAATTTTGTAATTCGATATCCGAGCATAAAATTTATTGGGGCAGCCCAAATGTTATCGTTCGATCCGTCAAATCCTTAAGAATATAGAAGCTTGAAGGTTTAAAATTAGTGCACTATTAATTAACATCTTAATATTAGTAGTTTGCACGCGAAAAAATAAAAGTATCAACAAATAAGTTAGTTGCTTTTATAAAAAATGATGTTTGTGGATTAATAAACTTGATGAAAATATATTTCTTAATATTCGTGAACAGATATATTCTTGCAGCAGTTCTCAGAAACCAATTCGATTTACTTCAAAAGGCAACGAAAACATATTCTGGATGTACTAAATGGAGAAAAAATTAATGGATTCGAAATCTCTTGAATAAGAAGTTCTTTTCTTTTTCTAACATTAAAAATCAAACGTAGGTAATTTCATTTGGATATTTTGTGAATTTCCGATAAAGAGAAATATCCAGTGAAAAACGATCAAGACTGAAAAACGTTGAAAGCGAACTACGAGTTTGTCTGGTTGAAACAATACCTCTCATAGAAGAAATAACAAAACATCATCGGTGCTAACCCTAATTTTCTCAGTGGAAATTCATTTGACCTCTATCAAATATCTGAATAATTTAAAAATTTGTCGACGACATATAAACTCCCTTCGTAATTATTTATTTCGTTATTTTTATATTTTATTGTAGTTGTAAGAATTGTTTCAATAATGCAAATACAAGAAAGGATTGTTGATATTATTTTCAGTTGTATTTATTAATTTTAGAAAATTAATCTTCCATGATTTCGTAGATCTGCCGCGAAATTGTTCTTTTTGGGAAAATGGGAAAAGTTACGGTGAACTTTACACGAAAACCATTACCGAACAAAAAATAGAACAATCACTTAAATATTTCTTGTAAAAAAATAGTCCTTTCTTGAAGTATGAATGTAAAGAAAAATTCGATTAAAGAAAATGTTGAGTGTCTATTTACGTCTGTGCTAGAATATTGCATTATTAAGTTTGCAAGGAGAAATTTTTCTGCTAGCAGTACCCACACGCGAATTCCTCCGTCTTTGATAGGACGCCAACCCGTGACAGTGATGCGAAAAAATCGACACAAAATAAGATGAAGGATCCCAGAAGAGAACCTGTCATCGATACTTCGCTTTGATGTAAAATACAGAGATCGAAAAGAAATGGCCGTAAACAGCATACTTTCACAGACAGCTCACATTCGCCCATCCCAAGTGGGAAAATACCAACCATTTCGAGGGTGGATTGACTGACCCCTTTCGCCGCTGTCGATTCCGCCAGGGCGGTAGCAACGTATTTATTGTGAAGTTCGGACTAGCGGGTTCGGCGTTACATTATTCAATGTCAGTAAAAACCGGCAGCTAGTGTAAACTTAATGAAAAACAAATAAAGGGCCCCGGTTCGTTATACGAAAAGATGGATTGTTTGTTCGTAAGTGATTTATTGAAATAGCGTCTCTATTGTATACACGTAAAGGCAAAGTTCCGATAATCATATTTAAAACAGATGCTCACTGTTTTTGTTGAAGCAAAATTGAGAATTGAAATAGAAGGATGGTTAATCTCGACAGAAAAAGAAAAAAATGTATAGGTTTAAATATGATTGCAGGGTAGTTAATCAATAATATTGAAAGCAATAACGAGTTTTCAATCTTCGACATGAGGTGAAATATATTTAAAAAAATAAAAATAAAATTCCTTTTTGTCGCTACATCAGAGTAGGCCCCGTAGGCTCAAAAGATTATGTCTTTGTGAATAGAGATTTTCCAGTGGTCTCTTTCTTATTAGGTCTCACTGCGGACATTGGTTCTTGATAAAAAAGATTGTCCTATTAGATCATTATTTGACAAAACAAAATTAGCGTTTTTAATATTCCGTAACATCATTGCTAAAATTCTTTGCACAATAAAGATAATCCTGTATTTATTTACATAATCTGCAAATAAAGAAGGTCTCCTATATAGGCTTTTAAATAATTTAACAAAAACGTTAATTACGGAGATGCTTAAAACGAACATCCTCTGTCATTTCGTTACACTTATTTTTCAATTTAGACGGCGTGCGTTCTTCCGGTAACCGGAAAATTCAACTAGACCTTCGCTCACTTACCGGAGCGCCATCTACAGCTTTTTGTCCTCTCGTACCGAAACATAATATTGGCGTAGGACGTTGTTCAACATCCGCTCCTAGATTGTTTGAATAAGTGCGGCGGAAATTGTAACCTGCTTTGTAACGTAGCTAACTCCTGCCAGTGTGCTCACCCCACCGTTGACACAGAATGTCTCCCTATCGTCTCTCTCTCTTATATGTAGCGTATAAAAATATATAAGGGGGAAGAATATTGAGAAAGTTATTGAGAAAAGGGAATCTGCTTCCCAGCTACTACTACCGCCAGTTTTTCTCATCTGACAAATCGCGCCCAATTGATTTTTGGACGTGATATCGTATCGGCCCGACTTGCACGCTCGGGCTTGCCTTTTCCCTTTTCTGAGAGACTCTACTACCCCTCCCACGCGCACGTGAAGTGTGTATAATATATTTTTATACAGGATCTCCGGGTAGTTAGTCATTAATCTTTTCGTGCCGAAGGGAACGAAATTGAGGCTTTTGGGGGATTTGCCCTAATAGTAGGTGATAATGTTGACTACTTTGAAGCGTTACGAAGGTGATTCGTTATAGAAGATAGCGAGCGCTTTGCTAAAGGTGGTTTTCATGTAATAACGTTGAGATTTTGATGATATTAACGATTGGATCTTCTCGTAAATATTTTTGAAATTCGAAAATTTATATCAAAATAAATGTTTCTCTGTTGTTTTTAGAATTAGAAAGTAATGTTTTTTTTACTACTAACTTCTTACGTTCAAGGTTAAATTGGTTCACTAAATTTATTATTACGTATGGTGACGGCCACATAAAGAGCAGTTCATTATTAGTAAGGGCAATTTTGGTTGTAGCAAACCCACCAGAAAAATCTAGCTATGGTGGAACTCATACACAAGCCCACCTACTACTGGCATACCGGGCTATTACAAATTATAACAGTTTAATAATAAAAAAAGGATTTTGTATGAAAGCGTTCGATTAATTCGACAAGTGATTATTTGGATTTGATTTGACAAGAAGTACTAGTTTAGCGGTAATTCTAACTACCAATGGTCGTAGGGAAAGTGTCAACTCGAAAGAAAATGCAAAATGGGAAGATTACTGACACACGTTGACTTATTCGTAATTTTGATTACGTAATATTTAAAGTTTTAGAAAAATTTACGTCTGCATCCGTCGTAAGGAAAGGTTGTTCACCACGTGTTCGCTAAATCCTTTACGACCATTTAGATATGAATAAAGTTAGAGCAGCAACGTGGAGCCCCAAACTCGTCGTATTGGATGTGTTCGATCAATGTTAGAGCTTTCTTAAGCAAACGCCCGTAGACAATTAAGAGTTTACCGGGAAAAAACACATTTGACAAATAACGTTTTTTTAGGAACAAAGGAACTTACTTCTGTACTTACTTCTTAGTGTACTTCTTAGATTAGACTAAATTCAGAGAGGTTGCATTTTTTTGGGAAAGCAGGTAAGCACACAGTATATCTTTTGAATATTCATTGAAATTAATGCAATAAACTTACAGATTCGTCGAATGTTCGGTTGTCTACTCTACTAACAATGTGGAATGTTAGTTCTGGAAAGATGCTTAAAGAAACGTAAACATAACCTTGCTGTATTGTCTACTTAATTTCATCTGTTTTGTTGAGTAACTCTTCATTTGCCACGGGAACTCTTCTTTGCTATGATCCCTCGTTTAAAAGGGAGTCGGTCGAAGCCGGGGTATATGGAGAAGCACCACTAAGAATGTTCAGGGTCTGTCAGTCAACAAAGAGGATAATGGCAACGATTTTTGCGATTATCAGGGCGTTCTTATAGACTTTAACCTTCTTTTTAGACAGACACCAACAGAACACACATTACTGATGAAATTATGGAAGAGTATTTAGTAACGAAGGCGTATGCCTGCTACGTAACAATGCAACCACACACACTCCTAGAATTGCAAATTGTGAATACAATTTCAAACAAACACCCTCCGTAGATAATGGCATCAGTAAATGTTTACTTGCATAGAAATGTAAAAAAATGGGACGTTAGAGCGCTGTTTCAGTGGCTACAAGTTAGCGACGAAGAAGCCTCCAGTTTGGAAACACTTTGAAAACAAAGGGAAGACTATTTTTCAGGGATATCGAGTTGTTATTGAACCGCTGCAATAACTGTATTAGTGTCAGGATGAAATATACTGAAAAATAAAATAATTGTGGGGCTATGCTATCTCATTCACAGTCTGGCAAGGATATTTTGACGCTACCCATTCCTATTTCGAAAACGTTTAAAGGAAGCTTCATATTTTTAACGTATTTGTATTTTACAGTAAAATAAAAGAACATGCTAAACGCGGCAAAGACTACCCAACAAAAGGAACTATCTTTCAATCAGCATATATACATTTAATTATTTTTCTTTTATATGCGATATTTTATTTAACTAACAAATTGCATTAGTTCTTATGATTTAACTTCTTGCTGATTACGGCGTAACATATCACGGCACAAAATCATTTAGAGATCAATTATAATATCAAATTCGTATTTTAAAGTTAATTTTAAACAATTTAGTGAAACTATTCGAAATACTTTGATCAATGATATTAGTATTTTGTCGTTACTAGTGTTGGATGTCGACAATTCAGACTGTTACACTGCGAAAAATAAAACATTGCTCTTACTGCTCGAATTTGAAAGTACTATTTAGTATCAAAAATAAATGTAATAATCTCACTTAATTCTTCTCAAGTACCATTAACAACAAATTCAAGTGTTTGTATTGTAAAAATCATGAGTAACCGGTATGCTATCAATAATAAATTTAATAATCTGTCTTAATCCTTTTCAAGTGCCATGAACTTCTACATTTTCAACAACTTCAATTTACATTTCCGATTGGCTAATGTATCCAGCGTAGAAAGAAACGATCTTTAATAAAACATTTTCATTTCATCCGACTGAAACTTCTCGAAATATCGTTTTAGAAACAGTTCGCTCCAATTCACCCGTCAATTGTGCAGAGGACGGGCGAATGAAGATACAAATCGCCAATCGGTATCGAAGCGAAAAGGATACTTTTCTCCCTCGCCTTCCATTTTTCTCCTTTAATTTCGCCAAAGGTAAAATGAAAATGCTACAACTCTTATAACCTTTTTGGCGAGCAATACGCAATCAATTTTTGCGTATTTAGAAGCAGTTTAACGATCTCTTGCTGTTCTCGTTACCGTTACCGAGAAAGAAGGGCACTCCTGGTGGTTGAGGTAAGAGAGAAAGCGTTTGGAGGCAAGGAAAAAAGTTTTTCCCCGTCACCGGCCCGGTCTTGTAACTTGATTAAAAGTTTTGTGATTCCGGAATGAACTGAGAAATCGACCGAGAACGATTGCGGAGTTAACGAAGGTAAAAGTAGCGACAGCGGCAAAGATTACGCGCGGAGTTAAGGTGGCAGATCGGAAAAGCGGTCGCCTGTTTGAATTTCCCATCAAACAAACGAGAAGGTCATTAATTAATTTGTTTGGTGTCTTTTCCGAAGTTTAATGATCGTTTTAGGAAGGTGTTGAAGTTAATGACGGAAGTATTAATTTTTTTTAATTACTCACTAAATGCTTGAAAATATATTTTTCTTTATGATATTCATGAAAAATTTTTTGTGCCTTGACAACAGAAACAGAAATATTACTTTTCGCAGAGGATATCAATGACCATGCATATTTTCACAACAAGAAATGCTCTTCTCTGAATACGCAATCAGCAGAAATATTTCAGGGCATTAGTCCTCCTTAACAGAAAAGCAAAGGAAATTGAAATTTATAGGAATTGAATTTCCAAAGCTTCGTGATTAAATCACGAAGCTTATTCATCGTCTTTTCTTCCGGTTTGTAATAAATTAGAAGAGTTATAGAAAAAGAAAGGAAAAAAACGCAAAGAAAAAACATGGTTGCATAATAATCGGTTGCAAAAACTACACTTCACCCTTTAGGATGATCGAGAGAGTCATAGTAACAAAACTAAGACATGCGTCACACAATAAAGATTCCTATGGCTATGACAAGCCAATGGTTTATACAACCTGTTTTGTGCAATGTTATCCGCATGCTTTACACAAAAAGGTGTAGATACTTTCGTTCAGTACTCCTCTTGTTCTTCGATTAGAACATTTGTTAGTTGTTAGAGAGCCTGAGGTGGCTCTGGACAAAAGATGTTTGATTAAGTTCCTATCAGGGATTTTCATGGCTTTTGGTCACGGTCGCCGAATGACTTCTAACTTTATCTTGCACTAACACAATATCTAGGCCTATACTATAAGCAGCAGATATAACATAATCCTCCAGTATCAGATTTTTGGTCAGCTAGTTTCCTTGACATTACCACAAGACCTGTTATTTCATCGGGAGTAATTTCGTCCCAAACAATCACGCCTATTAAATTTTCCGACTTCTTTTTGCAGAATAGCGATACTATGGGCGCCGATAAACACCGCACTCGATCATCGTAACGAAATAAACGAAATCAGGATTAATCTGTGAAGGGTGTTGGCCTCCAATTTCGAAGTTGGTATGGAAGTTGTTTGCGAATAAAATTTGAAACTACCTGCTATTAAAAATCCGGAATTTTCTTCGTATTTCCGGCGTAATTAATTCTTTAATGGGAAACCTACTATCGGTAAAAAAAATTTGACCCGTTTTTTTCTTTAATTTCATTCATATCTCTTTCTGTTGGGCAATGAAAAAGTATCTTTTGCTTTGGGCGTTCTGGCACTTAAAATCGATCCAGTATCCGACTTACTTTGCTCCTAGAATAGATAAATAGAAGCAGATCCAAAGTGATATTTCTAGCAGAGCTTTACTTATGATAGCAGCGATAGTCAGAAAAACCAAAAATTCCTAGATCATTGAATTTTTCTTAAACTTCGTTACAATCCCTTAAACCTTCCGTAAGAAAGATTAATTTAATGACACATTATATTCAACACTTTATAATTTAAATCGCGTTTCCCCGACAGCATCTCACGAAAGACAGCTGCCTACGCTTTTTAAAAAGGAATAGAAGCAGTAGGGCGTTGAAATAGATTGAATTCATATTAAATCTTGGATGGTGATCGTCTAATAATCCATCTTAAGAGTAAATTGGATTTAAAAGCTTTTAACGAACCTCGCTCTACAAATTGAATAGAAACGAACAATGAAAACCCATTTCCGCCTGGGCGTTTGTAGTTATCTAAAACGTATAAAACAAACATTCTAGCTTGGAAGATGTAGGTATCATAACTCTTTATCATTTTCAACAAAATAAATACGCATTTTAAGCATAAATTTTAAACCTTTACCCATGCCTTGGGCCTTTATTTTAGTTCCACGGATGACGCATAAATTTTGAATACGATTACGTAAAAGGAAGTGCGTGTGGGTAATATTGGAAATACGCAGGGAGCCGCCGGTTTTGGTGTAAAGGAATGCAATAAATTTTATACGTATACGTTGTCCAAACGCTTTAAGCAAACGTATTGATTCCATCCTTATACTCATGATAAAACTCATAATGGCGTGCAATAGCGCCATGTGCTTCACGAAAAAATGGCGAAATATATGTTATACGTATCTTTTACGCAGACCCGTGAGTAAAAGGATTATATTCGTACTAACTGGTGCCTTAGAACGATTAGAATGTTTCAAAAAAGTAAAACTCGTAGATGGTCATTGTTAAAAGGTTTAGAAATGTTATAATAGGAACTGTATTTTTAACTCCCTTTTACAGAAAATTTAAAATGTGTTATAAGAACTATCCTTATATTCCGGCTTTACGCCATTCATTTACATTTACGCTATACGCCAATATAATATTTAAAAAGCATATTACAGTATAAAATTAAAGCTTCATTACAGTGAAATATGTGAAAAATTAATGTTGATAGAAGCAAAATGATAGAACTTGAAATGGATGAAAATCTTTCAAATAGTAAGACTGATCAACAGCGAAACCTTAAAAGTTGTATGTAATATAGAAATAATAGAGAATAATAATTTCATCGGAATCATAACAGATTATTCCAGAAAATAAAATGTCATTCCATGAAGGTTATACTTATATTCCATATACCTTTCGAATCGTTCCGAATTACCTACACCTCAAACTACTCTAATTTGGCAAGGTAGAAGTGTTGTGTTGAAACACATGATGTTGTTTGATATCCGCGCGATTGACAATCAATGATTCAAGTCGTAAGTTAATGCTTTTACCAAGATATGGATCTTACAACAAGGACCGAAGCTTCCATTTGCCCAAGAATCTAAGTACCTGGTACTACAGTTCAATCAAAGAATGGAATTGTCACAACAAGGGATTAAGAAGCTCATACTTAACTTGGAACGTACATCTTCAAGACAAGAGACCGGCCAACCAAAATATAAGCTAATGAGAAGTCATAAAAAGTAAAGATCGTACGATGCAGTATGAAGGGAAGGAGTGCTTATTAATAGCAATGTAAAGGATTCATTTGGTACTTAAATAATCAAGGAGTCTAAGTGGGCGAGCGACTTCATGAGTGGTTTGAAAACATTAGCCAGCCGCGCGGATACCGATGATTTTCTGTAAAAATTACATGACTAATAATTAAAACAACTATTGAACAGTGGAAATGAAAGAAATCCTAACAACGGTGGAAAACCATTCCCGGTCAGATGCAACCTAACGAATTTCTAAAGGGATATACATCTAAACTTAGTAAGGATAGTAGACAAACTTACGATTTAGTATATGCTAAATAAGCACATCTAGATTCCGTTAAGTAGAAAAAAAAGAAAAACATTGCCCAAACCAACGTAAAAAACTAATAAGAATGCTGCTCATAGAAATAATCCTGGAGCATCAAAAACCTGAAAGCTACGCAAAGGGATCGCTTACAAGGCATTACGTCTGGTGAAAATTCAATACGCTAATACTTTAAATAACCACAAACACGTTTGACACTATGGGCCATTCACTATTAGTTACCAAACTTGATTGTGTAGAATTTTCACCATCAGTTATATCTCCAATCAAGTATTCTGCAAAGATTTCAGATCGACTCCCTATTTATTTATCTATTTATAAAATGATTGGTTACATCAGATTCCTGCTTACCAAGGCAACTTCGCTGCTGTAACGTTTTCCATGTGAACCAAATATCCACTCCGTGTCAACTGTAGTGGCGCTACCTTGGCTGTGCTGGGAGTTGTTGCACGTACTGGGTTGTTTCGTAAACCGTTACGTCTAATTATGCCTATAACTATTCACGAAAACTTAATTTTTATAACTTATTTCCTACATTTAATTTTATCGTTAATGATCACTAAAGAGGACAAAAGCGAGTGAAATCATACCTGTTTTGCACCCTGACACGACGAATTTGACAACATGAACCCTTTCTTATGAGACGAATAGACACGAGTCTGCCTAGTCTCCGCAAGAAAGGTATAATTTCACTCGCTTTTGTCCTCTAGTGATAGTGATAATTTTTTGTTTGTAAACTCTGGATTTTGCTGTAGATTGCTGCTCGATCTGCTCGATTTGGATTCTAGTAACAGCGATATCTATTCTCTTCTACCTTGCATTATCATCATCTTTTATGCTTGATTTCAGATATTCAGGTTATGTTGGACATCTTTCTGAATCTCTGCAAATACAACCGGGTAGTTAAATGGAGTTTCGTTACTCGTGGCTTCAATATCGTTTAGAGCGCTTTCTTGTTTAACGCCTTCTGTGGTTGCGATTCTGTTAGTGTTTTTATACAAACCTAGTATTGCTTCTTGCAAATGAACT
Source organism: Oryctes rhinoceros (assembly GCA_020654165.1). Classification (NCBI taxonomy): domain Eukaryota; kingdom Metazoa; phylum Arthropoda; class Insecta; order Coleoptera; family Scarabaeidae; genus Oryctes; species Oryctes rhinoceros. Next base: position 905,428 of record JAIOKQ010000001.1, read on the forward strand.
ACTTCTCTTCTTTTGAAGCCGTCCCTATACCATCTTCTAAGCTTCTTCCAGTTCTATTCTTCTTGCATCATTTTCGTGACATTTCGACTTTTCCTTCTTCATAATAGATCTCAGTCGCATCATTATCGCTTAATAAATTCTCAAGGCACTGTTACCATCTTCTTAATAATTGCATTACATTCTTTATCTTTCAAGGTTTTGTAAAACAGTTTTTGGTTGGTGTCTGTATCCTCTGCCACTTGATTAGCAAATTAAGCACACGTTCGTTATTGTTATAATCACTTCCTTTAGTTCAGTCTAATCTATCTAAGACAACATTAAATATGCACAAGAAGTTAATGCCAGAAGGGATTAAACTCCATAAAACACAGCCACTGTATTCAGAAGACGTTTATTAAAGGATTATCCAGGACCTACCTCAAACTCGATTGTCTTCATCGTGCATTCTTGAAGCTATCGTAAGTTATTTGTCCTACATCGAAGATAGTTGTAACCGAGAGAACATACATACATCCGTTTCGGATATAGATAAATAATATTTTACTTCGTTCGTATGACCTGAATATTTAAAGTACATCATCTGTTCTCCTGTTCGAACCGGTAAAACGTCCGAAATCGAATTTAAAAGCAATTTGTGTCAACTTCGATATAGCAACTGCGAAATTCGCACAGGGACTAGATAAATTCGAAAAGAAAAAGACGTATACGTAGAGTATATGGCACGCGGAAGCAGCCCAAAATGATATATGGTGATATTTAATGCGGACTTTAGTAAATTGGATATGACACGTTTTTGTTACGGTTACGTAGATATCTTGACAGGTTCCTTATTGTTGTATTCGCGATAATAAATTATTTGAAAGACGTAGTTTTTAAACGCATAGATAGCAAATTTTCAGTAAAAGAAGAATATAAGCGTTTTTGCGATTTCTACAGGATCTTCAATTAGTTCAAAGAATGTCAAGGATTCGGTTTATACAGGAACTGTAGCGTATTTTTCCTACAGTAGGCGCCATATTACTTATAAATTTATTTTAATTATTCTTTTGTGGAGAATAATCAAAACTTAAGAAATTAAGAAAGAAGATACGTTCAAAAAACTTAAGTTTCCACATTAATTCTTTACCCTTCAACTTTCCCTTTACCCTTTCGCTATTCAAAATATGTGATCGTTCAGAGCAGCGAAATACTTGGTATCATGCGCCATCTCAAGAATATGCATTATTCCCAATTAGAACATATACGCATGTACTATTATTTCAATCAATTTCTGTTTGACAGATCATCATTAACAAATTGCTCGTACTGGACTTGAAATAATTCAACCTGCAATATGGAAATTATATGAAAAGTACCTCTTCCCTTTAATAGGCTAAGGAAATGCAAATTTCATAAACATAAGCTATTGAATTGTAAATGTAAATATGACTAATTCAATAACTAACTAACTTACTACTAGAACGTAGTAGAAATTCAATCTTCATTTATTCACAATCGATGGTTTGTTTGTGCTCTTACAGCGAATTATTAAGCTGTCATGTTATCAATATTCATTAAAATTGTACTTAAATAGCTTTCCAAAATTAGCGCAACTATATGGTTTAATATTTCTACGGGGACCCTTAAACTTTACAATAGCTTATACGAAGGTTGACAAGTTTCAAACCTAATAGAGAAACACGTACTTTTTTTGTTTTATTTCTTATATAAGCTTCTTGTCAATCAAAGGTCTCAGCTCTTTAATCTGTCCGAATAGCGGATGAAAACTTGTTCTCCGAGAAAGTACTTTGAGCTTAAGCAATAGAAAGAAGTTATTGTAAGTAAGATCCGATGCATACGTAAAACAAAACTTTTTTTCAACTGCGGTTATTTATGTCTTCAGGTTGTCAAGTAACGGTGAATAGTATGCCCAGCCTTCTTACGCATTCTGTTATTTCGACTGCGCCTTAGTTTCAAAAGGGTACGGGTGTATACAAATTTCATTCGAATGCGTTTTTGGCCTTAAAAGGTATGCGCAGCAAATGATGCTAAGTTAGTTCTTTCGTGTCCAAATCTTTAATCAATAATTAACGAACAGGTTCTTTCGGGATGTTCTAACATTGATTAGAGATCGTCTATAGCAGCGTTTGTTGAATTTATCCGATATTAGCGGTAGCAGTTGCAGTTTTGGCTGTTCGAAACGGTCATCGTCGACCAAGCTGGCATAATATACCAGCTAATGCTCTTCAATCACTTATCTACAATTTGCAAAAAATTATTGAAGGTAAAGTTAATTGCTTTAACTAATATCTTTGGTCGGTAGTGTATCATACGTTCACTATCAATAGTTTTCTTTCTTTAGATCGTCGTACATTCTGACTTAATGCAACATCTTTAGGTATCCGTACCCATCCAGTGAAGCACTATATTTTTAATCTCCCACTATATTGTCTTTAATTCTTTAAACATGTTCTTAATGTGGTTAAAAGCGGATTTTATACTCCCTTACCATCATATCTTTGTTCACGTTTCTCCCATTATTTCACTTTTATTGGCCAATGTATCCACATATACGTCCATATATATATAAGCAGAGAAACCAGTTTCGCTATGTTGAGTAACGACGATCGCACCTGCTCCGCTGCATGCTTTAGCAAAACGACCGACGTTCGTCTAGGCTAGAGTTCGCTGGGCAAGCTGCAACCAACCGGTCATCCGATCGGCCGATACAGCTTCCTTCCAGGTGTTAATGAACTTGACGGCGATGCATGCGAGACTTTCTAGCGAAAGCAATTCTCGATGGCCGCTGGAGGCTCTGACTGCAACATAAATCTGCGATTTGTACGGTGTTTTTGGGTATTGAATGGCGTGCGTTGGCGTTCCGAACGAGGAAGCAACACGTGTGCAGTTCACGTTCGTTCGATTCGAAGACACCGCCTTCCAACAATCTATTATTTAATAATAAGCAACTCTTCCCCAGTCTTTTCTCTCCTCCGCAGCCGCCGAGTTATGTAAATATGCGGTTCACGGCGTCCCCACGCGCGTATTGTGAAAGTTCAAGGGCAATGTCCTCATACGAATGTCACCCGGCAGTATAGTAGTAGTAATAATAACCTCGTATTTTACATAACTACATGACTAAGCAGTCATTTTCCGCGCTTCCTTGGTTGTTGGCGTCGTAAATTGCAATTTAGAAAACTAATACTCGGAGAGTTACGTAGGGCCTTTGATTTTTAGAAAAATACTATTTCGAATTGATAAATTAGTGGCGTGTATTAAGAGTGATATTGGAAGCATCGTATTTATCTGCAATAGCATAGTGCTGATATGCAAAGCGATAGGAAAAGTACTTTGTTAAGCGTACAAATGGAAAATGAAGCTGGTAGAGCAATTTCTAACAGATAGTATCACTTCTCGTGCTCAAGACCTTCACATTGTGCCTTTGCAATAATCCATCTTACTAATTCAATGAGCCGTACCTGGCAATATTCAGATTGTACCCATTGTAGATTGTCTCTTGATTCCTTGTTGTTTAATCCATAGCCGTCTTTTCTATTCATGTTCTTCATTATTCTCAATAATAGTAATCCTAATGTAAAATATAACTTATACTGATGCAACAAATACCGTAAAATCCTTTCTTGAATATCCATCTCACTTGGATAATTTCAATTACCCAATGAGATTTTTCGTTTACGACATTGCCAATTTTATCCATTCCTTTATAGGCACTTCGTTGCATCATAAAGAAGGTTCCTTCTAGATTCGATAAAAGACTCTTGAGAGAAAAATTTGTCTCACTTCAGTGCTTTGTGGTACGTATGTCTTGGCAATTCTATCCATAATCCTGGAATGTCAATGTACCCGCAAACTCGAGGAAAAAAACGAGAAAATTACTAATCTAATTAATTTGGAAATTGTAATTTGCTTGTTAATTGTAAAGTGCTAATTTTATTCGTTCTTTCGGATGCGATGGATTAAGTCCCACCGGCAACAAATGCCGATACGTATCAGATGATATAACACAGTTTTCAAACATGTGTATTTTATAGAAATTACAACAAACTTTGGCTGGCTTATTTAGGAACACTTATAGCATTATGCAAGACGTTTCAGTAAACACCTAGACTTGAAATACTCTAATAAATAAAAAGCACTGTAAGTTAAATACTTTTCGGCGATCGAACCTTACCATTCTACCATACGAATCGTTAGTAAAATGTTCGTTCCGAAATAGCCCTGAAAATATATTGTTGAGCTTCAATTCTAAACACGGTTTGAATGAATGTTGCAATCTTAAAGGTGCATTTCCGCATGGATCAGGAATTAGTGTCTGTTATAATTATATAACTTATTAAATATGACAGGAATGAAACTTTCGCCTTACTACGTAGTAATAAGTAAAGAGGACAAAGGCGAGTGAAATCAGATCTATTTTGCAGCGACTAGACAGACTCATGTCTTGTCGACTTTCGGGGAAACCAGTAGGTAACACGAACCCTTTCTTACGAGACGAATAGACACGAGTCTATCTAGTCGCTGCAAAAAAGGGATGACATCACTTGCTTTTGTCCTCTCTAGTAATAAGCGTAAATGCTTGTAAGTACAAGTATATGGAAATAGAAACACTTACTCCAATTTGTATAAATAATAAAAAAAAGTTGAATGGAAGAAGGAAAATTGATCTAAAAGACACTTTCTTTAATAATGTTTCTCGGTCACATATTTTACTATTCTACGCACAGTGGTTAGTACATGAGTATTCATCTCATCCGCTACTTCGTGCTTTCGATATACATCTAACAAGAATCTGCCTTTCTTGTTTCGCTGCTTCTGTTAATTACGGCAAGAAACTGATTGGTTATCCGTACATTTGGTTCCGAAAAGTAATAGAGAGACTTACAGTCTTTAAAATGTGTGTCAGATCGTATTTTGTACACGTTTTTTATGGTGTAATGTGCAACCTGCGCCATCTTTACACGTAAATTTACTAGCAACAATACTGATCGTTTTAGCATCAATTGCTCGTAACTTTTTCAGCATTTTATCCAAATTTGAAAGCAGCATATACTCATACACTACGAGAAAAAGCTTATTCTCCGATTTTCAGCATAAGGACTTGCTTTTTTCTTCATATAACGAGATAAAATTGTGGGGTTGTCATGGGTGTTATATTGGGCATTTGGGGATGCCCAAACAGTTCATTTCAACTAAAAATTTTTCATCATATCGATCTTTACAGAACATTTTCAGGTTTACGATCATTGTAAGCTACACCCATGCATGATCCACGAATAGATTTATTTTATAGTCGCTAGTGAAACAAGTAATATCGTTACTAGTAGAACTAACAAAACAAGCAGAATAATCCTTTGTGTATTACCAATTGCACTTTTTCGTGAAGCTAATCATTCATTTAAAAATTAAAATATCATTTCATATTTCGATATTCGTAATCCACTTCATTGACCACAGATTCAGAACTTAAAACATTGGTTTAAAACGAGTACTTGTTTTAAAAAAGAGGTAGACGACGACGTTTAATCCAGTTTAACATTTACCATATAAAATCTTATTCCTGTTAGCATTCGTCCGACTTTTCTTTTGGTAAGCCAATTAACATTCTTCACTCGCAGTTAATCATGGAATTTCTAATCGAGCAACAATACAACACTGATGGATAAACCGGTTAAATTAATTCAAGAAATTTTCGTAGCTTAATGGTACAATTTGATATAAGGTAATAAAGTAGTCGTTACTATGTAAAATAAACAAGATTTATTACATAGGTTTTAAAATGTGTTTACAGAAGTAGTATTTACCGTTAAAATTGCTCTTATCAGATAAATATAAATATCGCAATCACTGTAACTTTAGGTATTTGTGTTTATTTCACATCACACGTTGTTCAATGATGGGCAGTAATGTGAAAACTGGAAATTACACGTATTTATAAATATTACACTTCTAGAAAGATGTGGTCGAAAAATACCACATATTTATTTAACTTGTTATGAATTTACCTAACTTCAAGCTTAAATTTTTCCCATCGTATTCAAGTAAGAATAGGATCTTACTTTGTAATTTGATTATTCACTAAAAAAATATATATAAAATCAGTACTATAAAAACAACCAAACGGCCATTCCCTTTGAGTTAGGTACATAACGTATTCAATCACTTAGTAACAATATTTCTATACTTTAAGATGGATTTCTGTCGTATCTTTAATAATAAAGTTATTTTACATTAACGTATTAGTCAGTCTGCACTTGACAAAATCGAATCGAAATAAAGCTTTCCAAAAGAGAAAATCCACTTACCTCTTCTAAATTGGGCACAACGTCATTAACGATGCTGCATATGGTCTCTAGGTCCGAAGAAAGGGTCAACATCCTGAAAATGATTGCAGATTAGAAGATTCTTATTTCGAAGACCCAGGACGTGATAATAAATGTAATCAAATTTGGGACAAACGTATCCGAAAGGGCAAAAAGAATTTCGCACACAGTATTATATTGTGTATGTTACTTTTCGAGACGGGCTTCTACCACAGGTGTACAGCTGCTTCGATAGGTTATTAGAAGCTTATTCGGGTAAGGCGGGTAAAGATAGTGTTTGCCCGTTCTTTTGTTTGTACGCAAGGAAATAAGCAACAGTAATACGATGATGGTTACACAAACACTTGCAATTCACACATATTGTGTCAATCGGCACACGATTTCGTGGAAAAAAAAATAAAAATTTGAAAGAGACTTGTTCTATTTTACTTATTTAGATTAAAATAACATGCGTAAACAATAACATGTTAACAAAATAAAATAAATAATTCAAATCAAAGGAAATTGGATTAATAAAAGCGTCCTAGCAATAAAACTCGTTCTGAAGTGTTTGCGAGAATGACTTTGAGGGTTAATGGTGCTTAAATGCGTTAACGTTAAGTATATTGTTAGGGAGCACGTGAAAACCCTAATAAATATCGGGTGTTCCGTTCCTTTTGCGTGTGGTAAGTGGCAATCGTCCTCAACCTAAAGGCAAAAGCAAAATAATCATAACAAATAATATAGTGTGTTGGCATGTGTGTGGTGAGTTATTCGTAACTAACATAGTTGTTTTACGTTTCAGCGCTAGGTTCTCTTATGATTAGAGTGAGATTTGTTTCGCTTTTATTTACTTTTCTCTTTTATCTGCTTAATTATATCGCCTAACGCCATCTTGTGGAGGACCCGGCTATAGGTTGCACCGCGGAAATAATACGGTCATGTAACCATAAATCATGGTAACATGCTGTTTAGTATTTTTTACAGGTGAAATAGGTTTGATACTTATCACAGCTTTAAAGCGTTCATAAAAGGGGGAATAGTACAATGAAAAGCTGTGTATGCTTTACATATAGAAACAAAAAAAAAGCGAAAAAAAAAATAAACTGATATTCTAGGGGTCAAGAAAAATAACAGTTACTGCGTAGGCGTGTATATCATACGTTGCAGTTGGGGGTAAAGGAAATCTACATTTTATCGACCAAATTTTGAAATATTAAAACGAATGTTATAGGCAAATCCTCGTCGAAACCTACAGCATTCATTTCTTCCACAGTTGTTTCTTTTTAAATCAGGTGTACATTATGAAGGATAAAAATATTTCTCATCAAGAACGTACATTTATAGAATTCATTGCTTAATTCACTCTTGAGGTAATATACAAGGCGATTCAGGAGAAACAGATCAAGCTCCGTACACGTGAAAATATCGTAAAGACACTCGTATGTTCTTAATAGAAAAGTTTTGGAAAAGGACTTCTTCTTAGCAAATTTTGATTAAAAAAAAATGTGAAGTAGTGTCCTCTTTGGAAGAATTATAACAACTTTTCACGACAGACACTAGTTTCCAAATTCCCGTATTTTTGTTTACGTAAAATTTCCAAAGATTCTAGCTTATTTAATATATTTCCTTTGCTTGCGGTATGCAATATGGTGAAGCCACTAGCATTCGTAAAATTAAATTGGGTATCTTCAATATAAGCTGTAAAGTGAGGAAATACCGAGAAATTAGGCTTCAGACATCTCAAGGGTTTCTTTATTCCAGTTTCAAACTTACGATTTCTTCCAACCTCAACCTTTCATATATTCTTATCGATTGTTGTTTATTTTCAAGTTATAGCGTTATATGATGTATGACGTAAAGAACTTAATTAGCACTTCACTATTACCCCATACCATAAACACATATATTAAACTATACGACCGTTTTGATTGCTAAGCTATCGTCTTCAGTATTGCTGCTGAAGATAATAACCTAGCTATCGAAACGATCGTAGAGTCTATTAAATAAAGTGTATGCGGGGTATTAGAGAAGTGTTTCAACGTTAATTAGTATTATTATAAATAGTTACAATTTCCCCGTTAATTCGTCTTGTATAATATCTTTACATTGACTACTTATGTGAAACAAAACGTCAAGTACGTTCTGCAATAAGTTTTTTTCTTTTTTTATCACATATAACGTACATACGTCTATCCGAATCAATCCTTTCGAGGCTCAAATTCAATACAATAATTTTGTAGCTTCGATATGTGTCAGTATACTGTGTATACTGTAGTATACACAGTATATATACTGTAGTATAGCGATAGTTTAATGTAGTTCAACGTATTAGAACTATAGCAGCTGATATTAAAGAAAGACATGAAGTAACAAGCACCTTACGTACACGAAACATAAATTCCTTATAGTTCAACATATTCATTTTTTTTTCATGTGTATAATGCACTTTTGGAGTTTGCTCCGTTCCTTCCGACTCACCCTGTATGTATAAAATGTGTACACTTGGTTATAAACAGTATATTGTCTGCTAGAACTATTAATTAAATTAAAGAGCCGCAAACATGTTTAATCGCCTTCTGGGTCCAGATTATAGGATAATTTCGAATGTAAAGAGAAAGCTAACAAGAACTTGGTATAGACTTGCAAAGTTTTAACATTTTTAACTGTAATTCGTTTCTCAACAGTGCAACATTAAGACATTAAATAAGACCTTTGTTATTTGAATGCTAAATTTTTATTGTTGATTTACTTGGGTGATTTAGTTACACAAAATTTAAACTAAACTAAGCTTTTAGGATATGTAGAAATGTAGAAATATGTAGAAATGTTCTAAATAATCTTTCCCCAAAATTCTTTTACTTCAGATCTAAATGGTTGAAGTATTAAAATTACGACTTTATGTATTATGGTAATACAAAGGTTAGGTTAACATTAATTGCAAAATCGATAAGTAAAAAATTTACGCATTTGAGGTAAAGAAGGAACACTGGCAACCTGAAAATTCGCATTCTGATGGAACTCTACTTATTGAAAAAAATAACACCATTTTTTAGAGACCGAGTCGCCTGATTCCGACATTAAAAAATTTGAACGACTAACATTTTTGTAAACTAGAACATATATGAAAATTTGTTTTAGAACATAAGTTAAAGTAATTTCAAGGAATACGGTGCAAATTATTTTTTTTAATATATAATATATGTGCAGTAGAATCGAACGGGACGTTACTACCTCTGGGTTAAATTAAAAATTAAGCGTTAGTAGAATGGGATGATTTCAAAATGTATTTTTACGCTTGTCTTGGTTTAATTTTATTGTAACTGTATAGACTGCAACGTCATAATATACCGAGTTGATTTGATAATACCGTGTAATTCTTAGTAAACACAAAATTAAATAAAACATTACGTACTATCTTGTAACGTATTGTTATGCATACGTTAAACTACGTATTTTACAGTGGGATTAAGCAGGTGCAACCAGGGCCGGTGTGAGCACAACAAAAAGAATAGTTTGAGAGAATGATTAATTTTACCGTTCAGGGCCCGGACAATCAGGGACTGTAATCGAGGCTTTGTACTGTGGTGGTCAACCATAACGATGATGTCAATCAAGTCACAAAAGTGGTGTGGTTGGTTGGTGGGCAGTCGGTGGTGGGTCAGGTAGTTTTCGACAATCGACAATCGAATGGGCCGGGGAGCGCGGGGCGGGCCGGGCCGGGGGCAGAAGACAAGTAAAGTTAATATTTTTGGCATAGTATATGGTGTCTGCAATCTTAAAAGTTATAGCGTTTCGTCTCTTCCTAAATTATTAATCGCTTTTAATGGCTACATGCCCGAGATAAGGCGTATCTCGGCACGGTGGAACAGGCTATTTAACCTGAGCTGGTCCTACATCGCCTAATCTACCTACGCTAATAAAGAGGAAGTTAGAAAATTGCTAAAATATGCTCGCATGTGTGTGGACATCTTATGGTTAATATCAGCGTCACAATATGGTTCCTATAAATTTTAAAAATTAAAATTACAAAGAACAAAATTTAGACAAAAGAAAATCAAATTAACAAGGTAACGGAAACACTCTTGGATGTCTTCAAAATATCTGTTTATTAGCAACATTTCTATCTCTTTCTTAACTACGCTGCTATAAAAGGAACAAATATTGTCAACATACGTCAAACATTTTTAAGTTAAAGTTAAAAACACCTGCAGATTATTTTAAAGTCGCAAGTGTAACAGCTGCTTTCCGGAGAGCATTTTGTTTTGAATGGATTTACATTTCATATAATTTGATACCAACTTAATCAAATTTGCAACCTTTGATTAATGGTATAGAGGGCGTTATAAATAAGTGTCACAAATCATAACGAAGGACAGTATGGCTCAATATGCGCAGAAATATTTTAATGAATAAACAAACGGTTCGGAAGTTAGGGAAGATCATTAATTTTTGTAATATTTAAACGTCTTCTTTTCTATTTTTCTATTTTGGGCCACTATTTGACCGACGTGATGACCAGAAGAGCACGTATTGATATGATTAAGAACAAAAAACAGGGGAAGAAATATATTAATGGTTTTAATTACTGGGTATCTCGATATCCCAATAAAATACAAAACTTACGGTACATTAGCCTGGTCGACAACAGCAAAAAGTCACCTACGTAAAATCGGGATCATCTAGAACTAACTAAACATGAAGATCAATGGGTTTTGATCCGTAGCTTATCAGAAACAACCCATTGCGCGAGTAACTCTAAACAACACAAACACAATCCAACAAAACAAACGCGAGTTATCCGAAAGTCACGCAAACTCTTTACTAGTCCGAGTGGTAAACGAACTGTTAAGTTACAGACATCTCCAAAGGCTGAGTAAGTGAATTGTGACTGCTAAACAGCGGTTAAAAAGCTGTACCGGATATTCTATGGTACTGATACTGTGATGTGATAAGCCAGTGTCCATTCCTGAGGTAGAAAAGGTTGGTAGCGTCCCGAGATGAGTTTGTTGGAAATACTAGTCCAGGTAGGAATTAATGGAGAATCCTCTACAAGCAATAGCTTTACCTTTACGAAGTACGTTTTCCATTGAATAGTAATATGGGTATTTTAGGCGTCAGTCACTTGATATGGTTGGTTAACACAATAACATCCTTTTATAACACAATAACAAATGTGGTTCCAGCGCGATGGTGCTCCTGCGTATTTTTCGATTACCACTAGAAAACAAGGATAGAACCGTATTATGGCCTGCAAGATTAGCTAATTTAAACCTCCTTGATTTATTGACTTTGGAGATTTAACTTGGAGGAGTTCATTGTTGGAGATTCGAGACAAGTAAAATTTTTTATGTTGTTTGTTTCTAATTTACATTGTAGATAACAAAGAAGTTGTGTAAACGCAAAATGTTGCCGTCCAGAGCCATGTTTATGTTTATATTTTAGCTCATACAGCCCGCTTTTTGAGTTTGTGACATTTCTTCTAACACTATCAATACAATATATCCAATAAATAAAAAAAAAAAACATGAAATATTTGTTCCTGAAAATGTGGTAAAGACAAAAAACATACAAAAATGTTTCCAAAAGCAAAAGAAAATGTCTAAAATCTAAAATTAAAACAAAATAATAATAACAAAACTATCAAAATTTAAGACAAATTTAATAGAAAATAAACAGTAACACTAAACAATACAGTGACTTGTTTGCAAAACAAATAAGAAAATCACGGTGATTCCTAAGGTCCCAACTTCGTGAAAGGTAGAACACATCAAAAGCGCAAATGTGCTTTAGAACCAGTGAATCGTTACAAGTACAGTAAACGTTACAAAATAAAACCAACCACCCGCATCCAAGTGTCAATCCAAATAAAATAATTACATCACAAACACCGTGGGTAATTGAGCAAATGTAATTAATTAAACAAATTAATCGATTATTCGTGTGGATTAGCGCTTAAAATTAGCTCGGCTGTGACTGTCAATGTTATAGTGTTACAGGAAATATTGTAAGTCTTGTGTGTGCTAAGCGATAAAGTACTTTTATCAATCGTTTCAACACGTCGTTAACACATTACAAAAAAAAAAATAAGAAAACTATTCACTATTTACTTTCTTCCCTTTTTTTTTGAAAGGTGGAGGCTTATTTGTTTCATTTCTGTTTTCGTTTTCATTTCAAACAATGCGTCCAACCTCCAAAAACTTACGATCTTTCTCTACATGCCTTGCCATGCGGGCTACTGACCTGACTCCTCAGTTTGGTGATATTTTGGCCTCCTTTGCCAATAATGGATCCTGCGACCTAAAAAAACACATTTATAGTACATTCTCTTATCGGCTTCATGTTTTATTCATGACATAGGAGAATAATTTGCATGGAATTTAGGATTACGTAATCTGAAAAAATAAAACAAAAAAACAAAAACAACAAATGGACCTCTACAAGAGTTTCAAGTACGTTCGCCTCCAACCGTAAATAACTCAAGGTTGAGAATCATCTGAGAAGTATCTGAGCAAGCCCGCAGATGGTATAGAAATAATAGCAGGAAAATCCCCAATAGTAACAGTATCAGAGTCGAATGCCAAGAAAAATGAATTCATACATTAATAACGTTGGAGATCCTCCACAAATGATACAGTTGGACTTTTAGACTTCTAAGGAGTTACCTCGTGGTCTTCCGTGGCCTGGATATTTTAGCTCATTAATTCAATTAAATTAGCTACATGGTTCGTCGTTTAGATCTTTCTTATGAATGTTATAAATGTAACATTCAAATAAATTTCATCACATGATCATAATACTAAAAGAAAAGCATGGTACTACTTCAAAGAAAATGGTAAATATCTTTTATCTTTATCTGAGTTGCGCAATATCTACCAATATTTCGGGAAGTATTTGTAATGTTTTGAAGATGCTATAAAGAATCGTGTTTCTTAGAATCCTTGTTGGGAACACCTAATTCAAATTGTGGCGCAATTTACGCAAAACTGTATATTTTTAGTTATACACTGAGTTGTATATAACTAAAACAAAGTTAATTAATAAAAAGTAACAAATTCATTCATTCAGAAAATAATAATTTTATCTCCTCTTTTCAAACTAGCATTATTAATTTTAATAAACAAGCATTTATTAAGAATCAAAGAATTGATGTAATACAAATAAATGTCATAGGTGTCACACGTGAAATAAGACTAACAGATGAACATGACGGTCGATCAAGATAGGCTTAATTAAAAAATAATTTTTTCCTGCTTTCTTTTAAGGCAATATGATACCTGGCACGTCCCTTAAAAATAAAAGCATGACCAAAAAAGATGTTTTTCAAATAATTATATTTACAAAGAGACAGAAATATATTAATATATTTGCAAATAGTTTCGAAATAGATTTGAATAATTCAGCTTATCGTTCCGTTTTCAATAAACATTTAGAAAAATGATTTATACGCGTACGAAGATGATATCATGTGATATGAAATGTTCGCGTTTGGAGCCAAAGAGCGTTTCGTGTCAAAATCTGCATTGCCGACGGTGAGTACTATTCTTCAGTCGATTTAAATTCTATCCAAATTTCGAAACGATTCTCTGAGTAGGGATGTTTTTAAAGCTGGTGAAAGTGTGCAAGCATATTTAAGATATCATCGAAAAAGAATAATAACTGGTCAGTGATTCAATTATTCTTTTGGGAAAATATGTGCCGAAGTCAAAAGGGAGTTTCGCTGATTTCCATCAGGCACAGTTATTTATCACACCATCCATGCATATCCAGGTGTCTGTGTTGGAAAATTCCCTTTAGCCCTAATTCATAGTTCTTCTATTCCAACTTTAGTGTAACAAATCGAGTCCAAGATAATATATTTGTTTTATGACTTCAAACATGTCAAAACTTAGTGTTCCTTTCGATTTTTAAGCGTTACTGTCAAAATAATTCTGAGCTATTTGTTCACAAATATCAAAAGGGATACCAGTTCAACGGCTTCCATATTTTAATATATTGACACTGACGATGAATATATATCTTGATACCAATGTCGATGTGAATTTGGATCTCGTTTCATGCTATGTGAAATTTTGATAAAAATTGTTATTTCATAAAGGACTCCTTGAAAATAATTGAGCCCCTCTTCTCCGATATATAGAAAATGATCGCATCGACAGCTAGATAGGATGTGGTTTTCATTACATAAAAATGTCTGTGTGTGTTTTCAGGAAACGTCGTTCTCTCACAAATTTCTAGAGGGATCTTCAATTAGGCGAATTGTCCCCAAATCGTCGGTTATGATAGGATATATCGATTTTCTGTTGCGTACGTTGAATTACACACATCGCTGAAAAAATTTAACAAGGGTCCCATGATTCTTTCTGAAGAAAAATTGCCGTTTTATTCAGTTTACATATGGCAAACCTATTTTTGTGTAATCGCAGTAAAGCTGAAAATAACGTTCCGAGTGTTTTAATCTTTCTATAAGCAATCTAAAAATTGAACCACTTCACAGACAAACCGCTAAAATTTCGAGACCAGAGCTTACTTGCTTTATAAAACAACATTTACCCTCTAGTTTATAATTCCGCCAATAATTCCAAAAACAGGATTTTTTTGTTGGGAAAACATTTGTTTGATAGGATTTGTCCCTCGTCTTACATTGGAGAATAGAAGCCAATCCTGCTGAATTTTACTAACCTATTATTACTTTTTAAATATGAATTAATTGAATAAATAAATAAAAGTTTATGTTGGAGTGATTGTTTATTTCACAAAATCAAGCATTGAAAATACTTTATACCATTATACCATATGCATTTTTTACGTATTCAAATACATTCTTTGCGAAAGCTCTATTTGCATTCGATTTAAACAAACGAGTGCATTTCGGCGAACGCCGCATATAAAATGAATGTGGATTTAAACTTGGGCAAATGTATGAGCCATTGCTCCACATTTTGAACAATCCATTGCTCAAAATAGATATTCACGAGTTGAGGATTCGGCGCTAACGTTTTTAAGTAAGCATTTTAGTACAACACTTACTATAGAGCTTTTCTGTTTTGTATCAAGAGAAACATAACTGTGTACAAAGAAATAAACTTCTTGAAAGATCAAGACAACAGAAATAGAACATACGATTGTAGTTTTTCTAGAGATGCAATAAATTTCCTTTCACAGTTCTTTCTTTTTACCTCTAATTTTCACTCCTCGTTTCGCTTACCTAATTTTATTGAATACGATTGTTTTCAATAATGCTTAGGTAATTAAATTCGCGTAGCGGAAATAGAAATGGTCGATGCACGTGCATATACATGCTTAATTAACTTAACAGCTTTACTTGGTTCTGGTTAACTATGAACTGATCTTGCAAGTACCTATTCAAGCGCTCAACTACGATGAGCTACAAACTAATTTCATGCACTCAAACTAAACAGATTAGTAATGACAAGTGGTTAGATTAGGAGGGCTTAGTTAACGTGGGCGAGCGGAATTTCAATAATCCCTTCCATAACTGGGGCTTACATTAACCACGAGATGATGTGCTTTCTTGCGTATTGAAAAAAAATCTTGATATACTATCGCCTTCTTGTGTGACTAAAGCATTAACAATACCGTTGATATTCGACTTATTACTTTACCTTAAGCTTTTTTAATACCCCCTTTATAGATGTTATATTCCAACAGGATGGCCCTGTTAGCGGCCCAGGAGGTGTGTCATACCGCACGTTCAAAAAAACAACGGATTGCCTCACAAAATATAGAGGTTTTGTTTTAGCACTTAGGTAACCCGCATTTACGTGCATTCGAAAATGAATGGTATAAAATGAAAGAATACATAAGAAGCGTTATTTCTATGAGATGCTCAGAAGTTCAGTTGTTCTTTTTCACGTTCGCGCTAACATTCATGAAATCGCCTCTAGTTGGAAAAAGAATTGAGGGTTCTAAAATAAATAACTAAAATATAAATACAATGCCATAAAATATATTAACATTAATTTGAAAGACACTTGAGAATGATCTAAGGGTGTCCCAACAAGTATTTTAGCAATTTCAACGTGTAGTATTTACAACCACTTTGAATTTGCAAAATGGTAAAAGGGCAACAATGCTGCAACCAGAATTCAACATACCAAAAGATCCAAGAGGTAGATATTAATGCTTCGAACAACATCCATTTAACTTTAGAACTCAACACCACCGACCAGAGATATCGAAGTTGTCCATTAGAATAAGAATTAAAAATGTCGAATTTGAATAAATGAAATAGATGAATCCATCCATTATCTTGCACAGTTTAGTTTATAAGAACAAGATGTAGAAATGCTATCAGTGATGGACGCCATTTAAATTGGTTAAAAAAGATGACTATTTACTTTCATGCAACTTGTCAAAATAATGGCTAAAACAATAAGCAGCAATTGAAATTTCTAACGAAGTATTGGTTACGAATGATTGATAAAATATTCGTCCAGTTATTTGTAGAATTGAACCACAATTATGTCTAAATTCAAGCTCGTGTTCCGAGTAAGCAGCAATATCAATATACTCTGTTGCATGTCATAATTTTACTAATTATATAAATAACCTATTATTACAAGAAATCCTCGGTATTTAAGTTAAATTCTCGGCGTCTGTTATTGCCAGCTTTTTGCATAAATGCGCTTTGCTTGTAAACGGAAAACAATAGAGGATTGAAGAAGAGTTTATTTATTTACAGACAAATGAAACCCCTTTATAACTGGACAATAATTGGAAACACGACGTGCAACTCCAAAACATAAACTAAAGTTTCCGCCATGACTCTATGTATGAATAATGCCGAAATACTGCAGCGGAAAGTATTTTAGCAAATACAAATAGTAGACAATGCTGAACAACGAAGTTCAACGTTCGCAATTTATTCAAGTAGCCGTTCTTCTTAAAGAAAGAAATAGATAATACCCGCAGTTGACGACCTCAACCGCCATAGCGTTTCTTTCTTTTCTTTTTCGTCTCTTATAAAATACACTTTCTGAATTTTCCTTCCTATTACCGCAAAGTTGCGTGACTTCCATAACTTGACGAACAAACTCCGCATCGCCGTTTTCGTGTTATTGTGCTATTCCTAGAGCGATCGCGCGAGATTGTCACTGGTAGATGGTTTGCTGTTCGTAGTGACATCTATTTCCAAAGAAAGAAACCACAACGGGGGCAGGCACTTCACGATGTTTGTCTTATTTCATTTTCTTTCATGTTATCCTGTATTTTTCATTTCGTCAGCATATATTACGAAAAATTTGATAAAATAAATAAAACGGACTAAAGCTGGTTTCTTAATAATAACGGGATACTAAAATACTCCGTATATGCTATTAATTGAATATTTATTAATTTAAAGTCACGATGTAAACAATTTAATATTGTGTGTTGTAATGACGTCAATAGCGTTCTATTTACAAACATTCAGTCTCGATGCAACTGCTATGATACTGAATAATTTCAAACCGTAATAATGTAGTTTGTTGATTAATTACCTTGTAATTATGTAAAATAAAATAAGTATATGTTTCTTTTGCTAAAAATTTAAGCCTTTCGAATTCAGCTGAGCTGGTTCTCTTTCAAACCATCTGCGAAGTATTTCAGTTTATGATCATTTAAGTACTTTGAAAAAGGAACACCTAGGTAAGGTGAATCATTCGCCACCTTTGCCAACAATCTGAATGTCGCATGTCCGAAAGCGAATTCCAACAATCGCAGCATGTGAGAACATCTACGCAAATATGAATATTTCGGGAATTACTGAAGTCAAAAAACTAGTTATCTGAATATAGTTTCTAACAATTTTGTCTTATTAATGACAGACGTCTTATAATAAATATTAAAATGGTAATGAAACTTCAACGAGAATGAATAAATTATATATCTCGGTATAGTAGTTTTAATCGCATTTTTTCAAGTAGACTACGGAGACGTTCTTAAAAGTAGGGACTGCCATTAACAACAAATTCTTTTAGTTGAATAAGTTGGTGTTTGAACAAGGTTCTTACAGCGCTCTGTACAACTTTTTTGGATACATATTTATTGCAATAAATAGGAATTTATGTTAACAATATAAATCTGAAAATTGGCTTATAATTAATTTTTGTTTTTTTTTTTAATTTTTAAAAAATAGAATTTATCAATTTTTTTTAGAAATAATTTAATATCTCAAATACAACATATCTTATCAAATATGAAGTTACATTAATTACTTTCAGGGATACGGATACAGATAAATCACCCTGCGTAACCCCGAATATATCAAAACACTAAGTAATTACTATCTTTCACAAGAGCAGTTTTACAACTTTTGTAGAAGTGAGAAAAGTAAACTCGAAACAGACGGTAAGTGTAACACAAACCGACCGGTTTAACAACACACTCTGCTGAAGTCGATTTTGTGTTCGTGAGTGAGACTGAAATGTAGTTAATCAGAAGGCTACATCTTAACGTCGGATTTTATTATTTCCCTAAAATAATAAAAAAGAACATAGTCCAGAACATTTCCTTTAAATGATGCAATATTGACTTCTGCAACAATTGGGGGTATACGGAAAATATCAACTTCTAATTGTAGTAAGCCAGGGAACGTTTGCAACTCATCATACTTTCCCAGATATTATTTTTGGCGAAATATCAACAAATGGACATAACATTTGGAATACCTTGTCATGGATGATGAAAATTTGATACCTACATATATATACTCCAAGGAATGTAAACCTCAAGCGATATAATATAAAACTTTTTATTTACTGCGGATGCGGAAAAAAATAATGAAAACAGAACACAAATTACACTTTTCCGGAATAGATCATTACCTTGCTGGGAATAAGAAGGCGCAATTCCTCATCTCCACGCCTGGTCTTTTTTTGTGGAGCTCCCATATCTCCGTCGGCTTCGCGTTTCATGTTTAACTGCAAAGAAAAGAAAAATGCAATTAGTTTGGTTTTGTTAGGAAATAACATCCTGGATCAATTTCGAGCTATCCGATTGCCGTTATCTCCAAAGTTTCTATTTCGAAAGTAAAAAAAAAATTTTCAAGTACATACATCATTTAGAAAATGAGCTGTGTAAATGCATGCGTATAAATTCATATGCGGGGTGGGTCGCCAAGATTGGACCAAACTCCAAAAGAGAATATTATAATGACTCATATGTCTTTATTCGATCTTCATTTGTTTTCAAGGTGCACATAACAACATTTCATACATTAATATTTTATATCTTGCTCTTCTAATTGCTTCTCGTCTCTTTATTGGTATTAGCTGCAATATTTCTACGTCAAATTAGGACATTCCGAGTGTCGATTTTAACTTATAAAAAAAATCTAGGACTCTTCTGTTCTTCAAAATGAAACAAACTTGCAAATAAACGTTAAATCACCGACACATTTTATTGATACTGACACACAAGAACAACAAAATTATTGAAACGAATTTGAGTGTCGAAAGGATTGATTCAGTCGTATACGATAAAAAACGAATAAAAGTTTCAATGTAGAGCACACCTGTCGACTCTTTGTAGTTTTACAGAGGTAGTGAATGCCAAAATATTTTGAATTTATTTAATACCTATTAACACGAAAACAAGAGAAAATTTGGCCCATTTACAAGAACATTACTTAACACTTTTAATTACGCTATAACTTGTAAACAAATGAGAATCGCATAAAAATATACGAATTTTATTGGATTACTTTCACGTGTACAATACACTCCTGAAGTTTGATTCTCTCCTCCTAGCTCACAGCAATTGTGAGCAGGCGCAAGTGAATAAATGGAATGTTTTTTTCAATTTATGTTTGGACAAGCAAATGGAAAAAGTAATTTACGATTACTTAATCACACTCTCCTCAAGTATGTTAACATTTGTTGAAGATCTATGCGTACATATGTATGCAATACGCCACTAGTTGACATAAAATTCGTCTTCTTCATTTATCATTAGTTATCCTCCTTGAATTTTATGCACATAAGCTTTCATATTGTATTATATAATTATAAATCCATTCACTACCTGGCAATATCAATCAGACGAGGTCATATTTTTGCCCTCAACCTTTTCAAATTTGTTTAGATATTCGTATATACATATACTCGCATATTTATATTTAATTTCGTCAAGTAGGTAAAACCATTGACTTAAATAATATATAATATAAAATAATTTAATTTCTCAACCTAAATATATACTTAAGAAAAATCAATTCCGTTATTTATAGTCAATACGTCATAGTCTTGCATTTGTTAACATTTAGTGTATCGCACCATTTTTGATGTAGAACATATATATATCACCTGAATACCTTATGAATATAAACAAAAGAAAGAAAATGAATGTTAATATGCGCTAATTTAGTGAGGTAGAGATCGATCTCAAAAAAAAGAGAAAATTTCTTAACAAAATAGATAAAACTCTCAATAATTAACAGTTTCACAAATTTAGACTTGTCCGTTAGTCACTAGAGAGGACAAAGGCAGATGAAATTATTACTTTTTTACAGAGACTAGACGGACTCGTATTTTGTCGACTCTCAGGAATACAATTAAAGATTCGCATGAGGCTAATAGACACGTCTTGATGAATAAGAAACAGAAAAATGTAAAAAAAATAAGGGGTATGGGGTACCCAGACCCCCGTTATTAACTTTTTACGAATACGGACGACGCCACCGTTAGGGCCATGCAATATGCTGCAAATTATGTTAAGAAGAAAATTTAATATCTGTTATAATTTAGGAAATATTTGCAAAAAAAAATCGTCCAAACTTTGGAAAGGGCTGTACCCCAAAATCGTGCGTATACGCCGATAAAAAAAATACGTGTCTCTTATTTTAAGGTATTCTTTCGATCTGTTAAGTTTCATTGAAATCGGATGTTGCCGGTGTTACCTTGTAAGATTAATGTAAAATTAAAAAGTACTGCAACAAGCTCAAAAGCTCAAAGCTCATGTTCGTATCAAATAAAAGAATGGCAGCCTGTATATATTTTGTAAAAGCACTAGAAAAAGAAGCCAAATGTTTAAAATACTTCAGGATAAGTTTCCAAAGCAGCTTGACGCGAAAGTTCGCGAAGGAATTGGTTGGTAGACAAATTGTGAAGCTTTTTTAAATATTTGTAAACATCTTTTGGGAAATCAAAAGAGTGAAAACTACCAAGATATCATGGCTAACTTGATAGAAAACTATAAAAATTTGGGGTGCCGAATATAGTTCAAAGTTCTTTGGATTTCTTGTTTGCTAACTTGGGAAAGATGAGTGACGAACAAAGGCAAAGATTCCATCAAGACATTGCATAAACGGAGAAACGATATAGGGGTCGGTGGGATCCCGCCATGATAGAAGATTTTTGCTGCTTTCCCATTAGAGAAGGCAAGAGCCAACATAAAAGGAAAAAAAATAATTCTATTTATGCAAAACAGTGATATGTTTGCAATCTTCCTTTGTGTACAGTTAAATGTTTTTGTTAATTCTTTTATGTTTAGTAAAGTTTGTAAATGTAATTACCATTTATCTACTAGCGGAGTATAATTATAACTTTGAAACTAGATGTGGCGGAAAGATTTGGTTGAGCTAAAGACTACAGCCATTCTTACAACGATTATTAATTACAAATTAAAATTGTCGGTTTTGATTATTTATAATAGAACTATTATGATTTTAAAACGATTTTAAGCGTTGTATTGCATTTGTGAATGAAAATATTAATGCAACCGATTTATTTGCTATTAAATTAGTATCAGGTAATTGATATCTTGTACACATTTGTACTTGGTTTTATCCTGTAAACAGGTTAACTAAAACGCTTTACTATCACTCAATACAAGCATACTTTATTAACACTGCGAGTACGTATCGATATATCAATAGTAAAGCAGTAAAATTGAAACAAATTCTATGACGATGCTAAAATGTTTCAGAGTTCAGACACCACAGTGCTCGAGTACGTAATTTAAACAGAATATTTGAACGTTGCCTTCCTAAAATTAAACGAAATCACATCACCACTAGAAAATGAGGAACACAATTTTTTCTTTTCCGATTTCCTCTTTTTTAAATAATTTCAAGATGTTAGCGATAAGATAACAAAAATACGGATAGGCGAGCACGCGTGTTTGCTATGTTGGTAATAATTTATTCTTCCAATGCACCTAGATAATAATAGGAGTGTAGAAATTGATATCTAGACCGAACTAACGAAATTACGATTCTAGTATTATATCTATCCACTTACAGAATAATAAAATTGGGGCACCAGGATGCGGACTACGAAATATAAATGCTATCCAACTAACTAACTAAATGACTTAAGAGGTTAATTAGAGAAAAGGTATTAAATCACGAACGTTAGCAATTAAATCGCAAATATTTTACGTACCTAATTCTTTTGCTAATTAAAAATAACTGCAGTAAGATGACATATTGATATATCGCTTTACGGCACTTAAAACTAGTTACGTTATCGAATGTACTACAAAATTAACGAAACCATAAAAATACCGTGTAACATTGCATGTATTACGTCTCAACAACATCTCGATGTCCTTTCGATTTCCGCGAACATCAAGCGGTAGTGTTTCTGTTTACATATTATGCAAGAAAAAAAAAACTAATGAATAGATACATGTGTTGTGCTTCTGGGGGAACAACAATAGATAGTAAAAACCATGTATCTAACGAGAAGAATGTAAAAAAGTGCGTTGAAGGTCTACTTCAATGCCAAACGCGACGTTGATGTGTCTGAGAAGCTTAGAAGCAGTTACGTACCGATTTGAAAAATGCCACTGATACAAAGATGTTATATTAACGATATTAACTGAATTGATTTACTAGATCACAATTCAAACGGACATATATACCCACATAATTAATAATACGTAATATTTCATTATCAGGTATCTCCGTTATAGTATATTCCGCTAGAGACTGGTACATTACGTGATTGAAATATGACTATTCACCACCAGTGTTAGCACCAACCTCAATGCTCGCATATAATTGTAAGAGCCATACGTATTGCGTATTTGTTGCTTTGCCACGCAAACTTTAAAACGCAAGGCTAAAAACGTTGAAAATGCGTAGAAATGCATCGATTTGCCCGTTCTCCAGACTTAATATACATACCCGTCGCAGCTTATTCTTTCACGATGGGGTACAAGGTTAGAAGCAGCATACTATTATTTTAAACATTTGGAAAAGATGAAGTTAGGGATTTTACAACTGGACGATAAAGAAGTAGCTGTAATAAAGTTAAGAAAACGGCAATTTCAAAATCCTAAAGTTGCAGAAGATTTAAAATCTATTAACCGACGCAATAAATAAATTGCAATACATTTCGATGTCCTTACGAGATTCGTATGAAATTGTTGGGCGCATACAAAGACTGCAACATATTTTAAATCATGAAAAACAGTATTTCAGTCAAAGAAAAATTCAATACTATATTATGTAAAAATTGTCCATTTTTCCCAGATTTTGCCATGTTGCGGAAAATCCGTTATACGTAAATCCGTATAATTCAAAGATCACTTTAAATACGCGAATATTACATCCCTAGATGTACGACGATCTTTTTCTGCATATACGTCGCAAGAGAAGAAACGTACGCTAGATACAGGTATTGAAGGCCTTGCTTCCGGATTTCTTTTCAGCCATTGAAGCATATTCGGTAAGTTGTTTATTATATTATGTTTCCCTTTTTAATAAATCCTCTTATTGTCTTTTTCTAAATAACGCGCACGTTTACTTCAGTTGACCAAACGTAGTTACGCTACTGCTAGGCAATCGACTCGTTGCGGTTTAGTAATCACGGATAAATTTTGCCATATCTTGCAGTGAAGTTGTGAATATCCGTTATAAATTTAATTTTGTGATGTACGTACGGCGGGCGGCGATTCCAGCAGCATAAAATTACGATACAATGTTAGATTCTATGTTTGCTCTTACAAATGTTATTTTACAAAGACCAATTTGCGAGATTATTTCTTGTGATTAGAGTTAAAAAGGTGAGGTTCTAAAACGAAGTCGAAGTGGTAAATCTCGTAACCTTAGTTACAAAAAAAAAACGTACCAAGATGTTGCGAAAAGATGTTACTCACACTGCAGTTACACATGGTAGGTACAGAAACAATAATAATAATGTGTTGATTTTCTTTTTCTTAGTTTCACTTTATTCAGAAATGTTTGTAATGTATTTCTCGCTAAACATTTTTTCTGAGAGAAATTATGCTTTTTGCTCTAATAGTCTCGTTAACGCCGTCAAAACATTGCTATTTTTAAGTATCGTTTTCTATGTCGGACATGTAGTGGTCGGATTTCACTAAATTTTATCTGCTAATATATGCAAGTAGCTAATACATCTATTTCCAAAAATAAACGTTTAGATTTCTCTCTATTTTATTTCTTCCTCATCCTCTATAATAAATGGAAAAGGGACGGTGTTGATATGGCTAATGGTTTTCAAGAACTATCAGAATAATGTTGTACAAGAGAAAATATACGATAATCTAAAAGAAAAGTGAAGAAAAATAAAGATTTGTTATCGTAAGTGAGACTCGAGAGAACCGTTTTACAGGAAAAACAAGTATACCGTTTGTTTCATATTTATATCAGTTCTTTGTGAAGTTTAGCATTTCGTAGTAACTACAAAATGGAAAGCTTTAATTTTTTTTACTAAATTAATTTTTTTTTGCATTTCCAACATATCGAGTACGTGGATACAAAGAACTGCCACGATTTAAGCCGAATGATCTACCAAATATTGGCATCAAGAAAAAATTTGTTTAACGAATTTCACTGAAACATTTCCAACATTTTCATTTATAACAATTTCTTAACTACGGTCACTAGAACATATAAATATATCCTTTCTGTTCAATAAACGGAATCGCACATGAAGTAAAAAAAAAAGAATGGCATTGATCGAAAAGTTATTCCTAGATATACATTACTAATTCAATTAATTTAAATCCAACACAGACATCATCGCATACCAAATATGTGAAACCATGGGCATTAAAAATGCAAATTTTAGTTGGTAGTTTATTTATTTTGCTGGTTTATTTTGAAATAAATATAGATCAATATGGCGCTCAGCCAAGATGTACGAATTAAGAAAGACTTAATAAAAAAACAAACATAAGGGTCGGTTTATCTTTAGGATTATGTAAATAAATAAAATCTTATTATGGATTGAAATCAAGGTTCTCCGGCCAGTGCTATTTTGGAACATTTATGCATACGAACATCTCAAAAATAAACGAGTTAATATTAAATAAATAATAATCGTTTCATCAACTATATGTGCGCATTAGTTCTTCTTATTCATAGATTTCTTTGCACAGTCATTTAAACAAATTATGATAAAAGCCAATTACGCATTTAAATAGATAGATAAACTTATCCTATGGCAACCTTGAAGCGATGAAATAATCAGCAGAAAAAGCAGACTCAGGTGTTTATCGATGTAACTAAACCGCTTACGGTTAATTTTATTCGAAGGTAAATGATGAAGAATAATAGATAATTATTAATTAATTCGACACGAACTCTGGCATTATCTTTTACGAAAATACCTGGTGGTTTCGATTCGACGCTTCAAGTTAACAAGTAGGCAAGTTGGTATATTAGAAAAGCGTATGTAATATATTAAGTGTGTGTGTATAATTATTTATTACAACAGGTATGATAAAAATCCTCACAGAGTTACATGCGTGCGGTTATTAATCACTTATTCGTCACGATTTTTAAATCACAATGTAGTTAGCCGTACGTAAAACGTACAGAAATTAATCGATGTTGCTATTTGGATATACATATCTTAAGGCAATGAAATTATAAATGTGGAAGAGTGCTAATATTTAACGTTTCAATATTTAAATTTTGGAAAACGTGTTCATAAATTAAGGTTATACTCACCCTCAAGATGTAGATTTTTGTTTCCAACATTAGCGCCGAACACAATGTAATGTTTAACCGAGCAAGAAGCTTCAGAAAACTGAATTCTCTAATATGTCTATCTAATAGTTTCCTGTTGATTTGTATATAGCGACTGGACGGTAACGATTCAAACGCTATAGTTGTACATTACGCCGAGCATAGTTGCGTGACTATTTAAACAGAAAAGAGTCCCCAATCGAACCATCTCTTAGCGCATACAGCCTTTGTTTTAGATTAGCAATAGGTTTTCACTTATCAACACTTCAAGTTTAACAAGTTTATTTGTTGACGTTCTAAAGGAGACTTATTGTTAATCGGAGTTTAGCAGCAGAAGTTGCAGGAATGATAATACCCGTGTTAAGCAAGACGGAGTAATTTTTTTACGTTTGAAAAAAGAAAGAAGAAAGAATTTTGATGACGCAATTGGCAATGAGTACACCGGGGCGTTATCGTGATGGTAGAGAATTCCATAACCGAGACCTTTTTCTTCTTCATAGTACTATCCAATGACTGTTCTTCCCCTTTGAAAACAACCAACGCCTTCTCTGGTGCATGTTCGTCAGGAAAAATCCATTTCACCGACTGACCTGGATGGAAACGGTTGAGATTTGGCGTCAAACGTTAAATAAAGGATCGAATACAGCATTATTATAACGAATTTAGAAATTCATCAAACAATAACGATTTGATTAAGCATTCATTGACGATATTTATCAATAACCTTCTTACACGTGAATCAAAAGATTTATATGTAAGAAAAGTCAAAATCCAAAACACAACTAAGAGTTCGTTTCGACCGCAATTATCATTTATCTTTAACATAAATATTGCCAATTCGACATATTTTAAAGAAAACTACGTTAATCTAAATAAAATCTCGATTCTTTATGAAAATCTAGTCCATAAAAAAGCTAATATTGTGCCATCATATATAAATAACTACCGGACGATAAACGTGATAGCAATTGGATTTCGATTCTGGGTTGTTTTACGTTGCAAAACATCCGAAACGTTATTTTTAAGAAAACCCTCCACGCCGCACCGCTATCTCCTGTCTATCGCCGCTCCGTTGGCGGCAATACATTTTCCAATTTTCCCCATTTACGAATATCGCTGCCCGGCGAAGCGTTAAACGAGCGTAGTCCTCGTTATTCGGTCAGAGATTTTCCATTTTCGCAACAAAACCGTGCCGGTTCCAATTCCCGGTACGCTTTCGAGTACACGTTAAGGTCCGTATCGAAATGGCTGTCTTGTTTGATCGTTGTACGCGTTTATGGAGATCAAGAAATTATTTCATTTCGCTCGGGATAATTGTTAAGCTAACAAGCACCTTTTCGATATTATTTTTTTATCGAGCGTTTGAAAAGGCTCACCAATTATCGCGTTTCTATTTCCGCTGTTGGAGTTTACCATTAAATTTATGAGATATAACGTTGTTTTCGTAAATAAATACAATGACAAAAAGAAACATGATAAATATATAGTTAACATTCAAAAGAGAACTTGTTATTCTCTTTTTTGATCAGCGGAATTTTTCCAACAAAATTAAAGTGAAACTCCCAAACACTTAAGTCCTGTAAAATATGCGCTGTTCTACATCCTCTTCCGTCCATTATTACCATGGCCAAAATTTTAAAGACAAATCAAAAGAAAAGCAATGGACTAGTTATTGGTATTAGAGGAGAATCGTAAGTTCGTTACTAAAATCAGAATAGCGATAGTTAGAAGCAGTGGGTGTTTGAAATCAATAGAAAAGATAATAGGTAAAAAGGCAATGCAAGTGCGGATAACGATCAAAAGGAGCCAACAATGCTAAGCAATAATAATAGTGTCTGGAATACTCATCAGCAGAAAACAAAGATCTGGAGGACGATTATTAACAAACCAAAACACTTCAGCTCAACTCAACACAAACGTTAAAACAGAAATGAGATACATAAAAAGCAGAGGTTAACCTTAGAAATGTGACATAAACGAAAGAGAAATTGATTTTTCTGATTTCATCGGAATTAATCGATATTAATTAATTTTTCTAATTGTATTTCCGGGAGTATTCCTCGAGCCCTCTTCCGGCAATTAAAATTGAAGACAAATATCAAAAACTTCAACGTGTAGCGTTTAGTATAAACTTCATGGTTACGGGTTAGGTCCTCACAGCCGTATTTTTAAAATACGGCAACTCGAATTCCATTCGTAGTAAAAGTATAATATAAGCACTAAACATTTATTAAATAAGACACTTGTTAACACAAACGTAATATGGATTAAACTGACGAACAGTTTTTAGGGATTACTGTTTTTTTTTTGCTTGCGCGATAGCGATTGGATGATCACGGCTAATTAGGATATACCTTGGGAATTACAATATTTCAATTCAAACTTGTTATTCATAAAATCAACTATTCGTAATGGGCATTCTACCGTACGAGGACGAAACTTAAAGGCAGACTCTATGATCTAAGAGCTCCTACGCGAGCAACCCTTAAATGTTCCAGTTATAAATAAAATTAAAGATGCTGAAATTAACGCTCTGAAATTGGGAATTAGACAATGCATACATGTACATACATTTGATAAGGAAGTATGAAGTAATGATAAAGTAAACCTTAAACTGGGTAATAACAATGCCGGTGATTATGTACCTCCACATAGTTGAGTTTTAATTTTAAGTTAGTTATTAATTAAAATATTAAAATATTTTAATTAAGCAACTTCGTTCAGCAACAGCGAATAAACTTCCAACTATTCAACACAAGAAGACGGTTTCAGAATTTCCCATTTCATCCGTTTACCGAAAGCACCTATCTTCTTGCATAATGAGTTGGATGCTCAGAAGAAGTCGCTGTAATCGTCGTCTTTCTGTTTTGGCGCTCTCGTGCTGTAACATCTGCTTCACGTTCGTCTTCTAAAATACGTCTGCGGCTGCTTCCTTTCCTACGAGCACGGTATATAGTAGGCCGGTGTGTTGTGTGTAACCAGAAACTCAATTTTCCGTCTCGCGAAATCGAAGAGCGTACGGCAACTTCCGGACGGCGGAACGTAACGTAATTCCGTGTCGCATTCCCCAACAGTAATTAAAGCTATCCGGATGCTTTTCGCTATTTCCCCCAACAATGTTACAAACGGCAACGAGTCGCGCAGAGCACGTAGAACATACGTACGTATTTGTTCTGCGTGGGACTCTAATCCTATTGCTGTTCCTATTTACTTGCGGGAATGGCTCTGATATATCGGGATGAACCTATTTTCAGCTGTGATTTATTAAATTAATAACATTGGAGTAAGATCCATCAAGTCGGGACCTATGTACAGAGACTGGCATCCATTTGTGCTTTATATTTTATACGTTCTATCCACATGAAAGCGCTTCGAAGAGTGAGAAGAAAACGATTTGCATGAAACTTGTTAAATTTCAAAATTTATACGATGTGCGTTTTCCAATAAGAACAACATAATTTTGAAATGAATTGACAAGCACGTTTCAAATGCTATAACTATTACCAGCCATCTTTTATGTATATTTTCCGAATTGTTTGAGGGTCCCGGAACGTTTGTTTATTAACCCAAAACTTAGACGTTCATTTACGATTTGTATAATTGTAAAAGGGATTTTATTCTTGGTGACGCAAAAAGCACGTTGAAGTGTGTAGGGAACATCGCTGCTACAAGACATACAGACTTTCCAAACTTAGCGGTTCTTCATCGTACTAGAGAAGCTTAAAAGAACGACAACTTGACGTATTTTGCAAAAAGACAACTGTGCAGGCTTGCGCTGTTCCAAGAATGAAACTTGACCATTGTAAGCGCTGCGATCTTGCTGCTTGGGCTTTAGAGTAACTTGAAACGAATTATAATTTTGAGTAGTAAGTTACCTTCTCGTATGAAGCTCGTTTTTGGTGAAGCGGGTGTGGTAAAATAAAGTGTCGCTTTTGGTGTGAAAACAACCAACAAGAGATTCACGAAAAGCCCATTTTTTGCATTGGCAAACGATCACTATATGGCGTAGTTTATAATATAGTGGCAAAACGAGGTAGGAAATGCAATTAAAAGGGAATCGCTTTTTTACCTTTAAAACCTAGCAAACTGGCTAGAATTTTTTTTTTTTCCGGAATTACATTCTTGGTTATTATAAACGTATGTGGAGCATAGCTTTAATGAAGAATATGTTAAAAGATACAAAGCCTACTGCTTTATACTGCATTTGATTGATTGGCATTTAAATTTAATCCATTTGGAACCTTATGATTTGGAACCTTAACATAACAAGATAAAAACGATCAGCTTCAGAACTGCATGTATCAATGGCTTTCTCAGAGAAAACAAAAATTTCCCAATGTCAGAAATGGTTCCTCTATTTAATTGCAAAGATATATCGTTTCCTTACATACGTTTCTCCTTCGCTGCTGTAATGTGTAGAAAAAATATCGAAGCAAATTTAAAAAGAATCGACTTATTTTCTCATCAAATTTATTCCACGGTTGGGTTGATTAGGCGAAAGATTCCCCTTCGTCTAAATTTATTCGGATTAATAGTCTCAGTACTAAGCATCACAATCTAACGTTGAACTGACGCCGGCTCCCATAAACTAAAGTGTAACTCTGTGGAATATTCGAACAGTTACATCCGTCCGTGGAGTTATTACGCATTCATTAATTAATAACTACGGAATTTGCTCCCGCTGTTCCGCATACTAATTGAAATGTATGTAATTTTACACCTAGTTTCCTTCCCGATATACATTACACGTCTCCCGCGGTGTTGCTACTGGTTACTTGGTTCTCCTGGGCACGGGCGTGGCGTTATCATTTAGTGGAAACCGTAGCTAACCCATGCTAGTTGCAGAATTAAGCAAGCGTTATGATGAACATGGGTAACCTGCACTGCGCTACATGCAACGATATTTGACAATCTTAAAAGGTAGAAGAAGAAATTTTACTCCGAATTTTTTTTTCCGAATGAACCCACGTCACATACGATATCATTACGACGCCTCATTACCAATAATATAAAGTCTGAAGTTCTCAAATTTAATTTAGGCATGACGAAATTAAACAGATCTTAATCTGAATTAATAGCTGCTGAAACATTACGTTACTTTGCAAAACATAACTTACAGGATAAGACATATATGATTTATGTTCGAGGGTACACAGTTAAAATATTTTACGGCGCAAAATGAAGGGGGCTACCCATTAATAATAATGCTGCTTAAATTAATAAAAATCTCAAATTCATTGTGAAATTAGCAGGCGGTAGGAGAGTGGTTAAATAATAGTGAAATTACATTTGAAGTGAACTCGTTTAAAAGAAATATGATCACAAGCTCACCGGCCTCCTAATCATTGTATAAATAGGATTTAGAGATTAACAAAGACATTACTATCATCATATTAAACACGATGCTTACGGAAGCATCAGTAACTGTAACATTCGAAATATGGGCAAACGCCATAAATCACACCAAGAAAATTATCATGCAACGGCGGGAGAGGGAAGTTGGGAGTAAATTTATTTCAAATCAAATTAAAAATTAAATTAATGTAATAATTTTTGCTAACATTGTAATATTAACCAATAAAATTTAGTTTCAGTAATGAAAGCCCACTCCATATGGTGGTATCACCAAACGATGACAGTTACAGAACCGTTTTCTATTTCAATAGAATTTCTTCCTAATGCGTTGTTGTGGTTAGAGAGTTACGAGGGCAAGTATGTAGGTAATGGGAATGGCGATTTTCGCTATTAGAAAGTCACTTAATTGGCTGCAAGTCATATGTTAGATGTCGCGTTACAGTGCTAGTGTTGTAATAATTGTTATGTGCTTCAATTCGATAAAAAAAGTAATTACTATCCCAAGCATGCCTATCTCCTCATACGTCTGGACCCTTGAGATTAACGCGAAATAAATTGTAGAGAAGAAGATATGTTTGACGGGAGTCAATGTTATTTTTAAATACTTTAAAAAATGTTTACATGACGCTAAAGCGTCAATCGAGGCAAAACTGTGGTTACACTAATGTCCATATACAGGGTATCAGAAATAAGCGTCATGAACCGTGAGGAGGGATAATGTTGGCCCGAAACATGCTGAAGAGTTACGGATGCTTATCTCTGTTTTTCGATTATGTCTTCAATCGTTTACAGGTAACATTCATATTTATCGTACTTGATCGTACATAGATTCTATCAAACAAATTTCCGCAATGCCTGTTTATTCCAACATTGGTACTTCACCTATTACAACAATAGTGTTACAGATTGCAAAAAGTTTGAAAATTCTTATACCTCGTGGGGTCATCACCACAACTAAAAATTATAAGTTTATCAATGTCTAGAGAAAACCAATTGATTTAATATCATCTGTTATATTTAATAATGTTAATATCTTCATTAATTCGGCGGTTGCCAATAAGTATGAAATATATACATATTAATTATACCTAGATTAAAAAAGCATTAATCCTTTCAATCTAATTCAATGTAATCTGTAACTATAATTTTACGCATAGATGGTTTACAGCTACCCTGAACATGAGTCGTGCATAGCTTGAAAACGGTAGCTATTTATTGAATAGTATTGTGAGTCTTGGGGCAACCATTTTCAATTTACCGCGATATAAAAATTGTGCGACTAAAGCAAGGAGATCCGTATTCAATTCACTATTCTAACTATTCCAATACAACTCGTCAAACTACTTATACGCAAATGACGAACTACCGGGTTTGAATCGATAAGCAACCACTGCAGGTAAGTAGCGCTATTATCTGTTACGCCCGACAAACGTTCCGTGAAGTTGTTCAGCTTAACCTTAGCGGTGAATATTCCAGAAACGCTTCATTCTGGCGATCAAATTCACCTATCTAATCTAGAGATGAGGGTCCGCTGGAAATTAATTGATACGTACATGTAAATACAGTGGAGCTGTCCGTTTGTACCTGTTCGTCGCAATTTCCATTTTGCAATTGTTACTTTGAAACTTCTCGAACTAACGACCGGGTCGACGACGGTCTATTTCAAATATAATCATGATTTGTCGTTTCTAAATGTTAACGTAACAGTTCAGAATTGCAGAGTCAATAACGGGCAATATTAATCAATAGAACAGTTGCACTTAGGATGCCATTTTAACAAAGTTGTGTGCGCCGAAAACGAAAATGGCCATCGAAAATTCCGTTTACTAGCTCTTCTAAGTTCAGAAACTTTTCCATAAAGAATTAAAAAATTGTTTACATTAAAAGCAAATTATTATTTACATTAAAAAAGAGGTCTAAAATTTTACGGAATAGATGAGCTGTAAATTTAATAAAACTAAATTACTTTTCTTTTTTGATGTATCCTCACTTGACCTCAATATACTTTTCTTTCTTTTCTTAATTTAGAAATAAGTAATAGTCGCTGGGAGTTGGGTAAACCAACTATGCAAAGCTACAGTTGTTTAGAGCAGCTATCGCAACTTTGTTTCTGTAAATCGGTGTATTCACGATAGTGTTTTCCCCGCTCTTCCTCTTTGATGGCTTCTTTTAATTAACTTAACCGGAGAATCTTTCACAAAACCTTACGTAATATTCAATCTTTGGTAATGATAACACCCTCTTCTTTGTAACCTATCAAAATCTTAAAAAATTATATATTATTAATAAAGAGTCCAAACGATGTGCCCGACCATCGCGCACATCCGGATATTTCTACAACAATGTTAACATGTTAGGTAAGTTATTTATGTTTTTTCTTAACGTTTTGTAAAGTGATTCAATATATTTATTTTTAAATAAGCGCACTGTTATTCTGGTAAACTCGCCAATGCTCGGGCATATCGTTTGGACTCTTTAATTATTAATTTTCTGCCCGATCCTGACACCTTAAACTGCTCACGGGCTAGTGTATTCTTATATCTTCTGCAATAAGATTTGGAAAGGTGGTTCGACCACAACAAATATCAACTTTATTCTATGTATCGAACAGCAGAATTTTGCTGTCTCTGTGACTACTCTACAGTAGCAAGCCTCTTTGAATGAATCACAAACGAATTAAACAATGATGGTTTTAATACGCTTCCTCAGTCGGGCTTCTAGAAATGTTCTCTTACCGGCCCGAAACTAATATTTTTATAGTTACGTGCAGTAAAGGTTGCGTTTTTGGTTACCATGGTGATGATGGTGAAAGATCATGATAAGAATAAAGACTAAAGTGCGCTACATCACACAGATAATAGTAGTAATTGGTGTATTTAAAGTATATAGATAATCTTCGATACATTTAGATAATGTACGGTGGGCCAAATGCTTAAATTTAACAAAAATTAAACGGCATTTCCAGTTTTTTACTACCTGTAATAGAACCTGATCAATTTATATAGACGATCGGTTTAATTTTTACGCTACGAAGGCAAAGTTCGCCCAATTGTTCAAGATTGGAAGCATCTCACAAATGCAAAAAATAATTGTCGGTGATGAGTGATGAGCCTTAAATTGGCTGAATTATATGTAATTACATTTCTATATTTATTGGCGGCTGCGATTAAACGTAGTATTTTTGAAACTAACTAACTTGAAGTTATATTTTCGAATACCGTCTTTCACGTTTTTATTTTGCATCTGTAGAATAACATATTTTAAAACGTGAACACGGTCTTTATTATACTTCATGCATATTGATGTAGGTCTAAAAATAATATTAAATAGTACTGATGAAAGACTAATGCATTTAATCTGTGCTAAAGTTATTTTAATCATAAAAAGAAAACAAAACAAACAAACAACACATAATATTTAATAAATAAGTTTGAAGTATCGATTCGTTGCTTATGTTGGGGTTACATTAGTGTTCTTAGCACCCGTTTTAAACTGACTTTTATCATATATAAACAATAATCATATATAATATTAATGTAGAAAGTTGTTAGTTGTTTCTTCATCCGATATAAATTCTTCAATTTTTTTAATGTAGGTTGTGGTAATCACAATTGATTGTCCTGAACGAAGTTCGTCTTCAATTAACTAACTGCTATGTTTGAAGAGGGTATGCTACATGTAAACCATCTCATTGAGTATGGAGTTTGCGGAATTTTTCTTTACGAAGTCGAGCACTGGGACACACTTTCCTTCGATTGATGTATTTATAAAGTGATACTTTGTAAACGCAGTGTAGTTGACGCTTGACATAAATACTCACCCATTCCGCAAATTCCGTCGTTAATTCATCAAATTATTTTAACACATTCGCGGACAAATCAAAATCCTAGCGATTTGAAAAGAAATCAACATGACTGACATTGTCCGCGAAAGTGTTAACAACTCTTATTAAATAAATATATATTTGATATTTTATCTGATTGATAATGCTGTACATAAATATTATACATGCATTATGCAGCTTATGACATCAGGTAAGTCACGTCACTTTTAAAACTTCACTTTTGTATTGCGCCATACAGCTGGATTAGAAATAGACTCTTCCCAGAATACATGACGATTGAGAGACATTCATGTAAAATTCACCAAATACGCTGAATCTAATTTTGCAAAATCAAATGATTCTACAGGCTAACGTTATTATTGTTGCCCATTGTTTCTACAAAAATTCGTTATTAGATATGTTTGAATCTTATGATTTAGATTTTGTTCTAGATTTTGGATTTAGCTATCAAACAAGAGCTACTTGACATAACATTGCAATAATCCAATAATTCAGGTCAATGGTTATACGAAGAACTAATCTAACGCGTATACTCGATCAATATCTGTGTTGCTTATTTGTACTTAAAGAACAACATTTCAATTGCAAAAGCTCCATTTTTTTCGTATCTAGATTCGACTTAAACTTGTATTTGCAGAAAAATTGAAAATATTATCACCATTTGGATAATGTTAAAGGAATGGTGA
The DNA here is from genome assembly GCA_020654165.1 of Oryctes rhinoceros. Taxonomy (NCBI): domain Eukaryota; kingdom Metazoa; phylum Arthropoda; class Insecta; order Coleoptera; family Scarabaeidae; genus Oryctes; species Oryctes rhinoceros. Next base: position 941,554 of record JAIOKQ010000001.1, read on the forward strand.
ATTCTTGTTTGTCATTAGTTAGTCAACATGTTTGTGTCTCGTATTTTCAAGCGAAAGCTATGACTTCATTCAAACTCTTTTCAAAAGCAATGTTCTTGGAAAAAGTTGTCCACCGTTTCGTTATTACAATAAGGATCACCACGCGCAAATTTTGTATTAATAGCATATTTACGATGAATTGTATGCAAATAAGTTTACTGTTCGCAAAATTAACATAATATTTCAAGTGGATACTTAAGTTTTACATGCAAATTCTGCCGCGTGGTAAAGGGCTCGGCTTTGATCGTCATGATTTTAGGTTCCGTATCTTTAAATATGTAAAAGTTTACTTCAAGCTGACGATAGAACTTTAAATGTTCTAGACGACATAAAGTACAGAAACGGACATTGCTTAATTCTCCTCATTTTCCTCCGAGGGCATGTTGCGGAAGATAACAGTTTTTATATTCCATTTTCTCGTTACGTTAATCAGAGGATGAAATTACAAAACCTGCGAGCTACAAGAAACTTTTTTCGTTAACAAATTCGCCCGACAAGTCTAATAGTATATCAGATTCGTATCGTATTTTACCATCTCCGTTGCGCGGTTTTCTCCGTCTCTTTCCTTTTTGTTTTCGGTTACGGTATCCTCGTACCTCGACTAGGATTAATGGTTCACCTGTTGCGAAAAATAATTCACACTCGCGGCTTATGGTATATGTAACGCGACTCTTTGACTAATCGCACTCCCACTCCGATCCATTTATCATATACGCCCCCGAGTACGAGTATCGTTTTTTTTTTTCTCTCTTTCATCTGAAAGTATTTAAATAGAGATTAATTTTTTGGTAACAGCTTCGCTTGTTGGACAAATCGTTGAGTGGCGTACAAATTTAGATGGTCCTGAAATATTTTACGTTTTCCTTTTTGTTTCAAAGAAAATGTTACATTTGTAACTTAAAAAAAAATATTTTTTGATGATTTCATAACAACTTTTCAAAGATACTTAAACAAAAGAATATGAAGAATAACAATAAGTAATAGGTAGATGCCTCAGATAACTCAAGATACGGACATGCGTATTTATTGTTAATTTGATTTTCGTTTCGATCAAATCGTTTGCATTGAATAAACAAAATTAACCAAAATTAACAAAAAAAAAAAAAAACGAATACAATTAAGATATTTATCAGAATAAAAAATAGAAATGCTGTTTCGTACATCCTGATAGATTAAAGAATCACCTAAAAAAATTCAGAAGTTTACCGACGACATATTAAAAAGGTAAACTTGCTGCAACGGAATTAAAGCTGTTGCGTTAAAATAGGTACCGCCTTGTTTTGAGTAAATGAATATATCTATGACTATTGTGTATTGCAAAACGGGCAACAAAACACATGTGTTTACCATCAGCCACACAGGAGAACGCGTTAGTAGATCATTATTAACACCTTTGTTAACTAAAGAAAAAATATCGGAGACCAATACTAAGGTTCGCGTGGGATCGCAAGCATTAATTCCATTAGATGTCAATAATGAATCAACCAAAAATCAAATTCGCCTTCACATTCACATTTAAGCGTCAATAAAACAGATTTTCCGAGAATTTGAAGTTTGAGTCATCCACTTAATCCCTTTAGATCTCTTAGATCCCTTTAATCTATTTACGACATTGATTTTATAATTTGAGAATTTGTGAATTTTACAGACATGAATTTAAAAGGAAGATATAGAAATAAACAAAGATAAGTGATTTAATTTGACCTTCATATAAACATACATATATAAATAGTAATTATTACAGCATTGTCAGGGCTGATACCAATAATAAACTATAAGCACATAACTTCATAGATACTAAGAAATACCATCAGATGATGCGAAGAGAAACAAAGATGTTGAATCATCGATGAAGTAGAGGAATGCATTAAACGAATTTTCCCTAATTATACAGTACGCTTGTATAACTGCAATTAAACAATTCTCTAGCGATTAGCGATTGAAATACCTACAGCATGATTCAACAGGTAGTGACGATGATAAACGGTACTGCTAAACAATATTAATACCTCCATGCCGCGCTCGAATTTCTTCGTTTCATGCCCAATTTGCGAAGCCTCGCACGATTGCCTAAGAGAAGTAGAACCTTGCGGAGCTGCACGTATTAGCATATCGTTAATCATGTATAAGCGTTGGTTGGTAAGCGAAACAAAAGAACAAAGGCGTGCCTTACGCATTTTAATAGACGTTCGAGTCTATGAAGAAAATCGACATTGTTCTACATGCACAGGTGCTTCGAATGCTTCTCGCCCAAGGCCATTCCAAACGTATGGGATGTACGTATACAGTCAGATTTCAGTACAATATCAATAAACTTCTTTATTATTTTCTGTACCTGTATACAGAAACTTGTATTTATGGCGCGAGAAAATTTTAAACGGAACAAATTGCCCCATTGTATTCTTTCTGAAATGGTTTGTTTGTAGGTGTACTAAAATCAACGCATCCGTATCTCTTCTCCGATCGCAACTCGCCTTATTTTAGAGAATAAAAAATATGTAAATTTTTAATCAGATAAGATCTACTTTTAAGACACTTAGATGTAAATATTTATGCATATCTTAACCATTAACAATAATACTATGTGATGACATGTGTGGTTTGACGGTTTGAACATAGGAGAATTTGTTGTCAATCATGATTACAATATTCGAGCAAGATTAAATAAAAAATTGATTGCAATGCAGAGTGTGGAATGAAACAAATGACCTGTCAGTTCCGAATACCCTTTTGGTGAGTTAGTTTTCTGAGGAAATAAAAGCACTCAGTTTCAAACAGATTCAAAGCAAAATTAGAAGGATACGCTATGTATTTTGAAAATGAGACGCGATCGAAGTTTTTCGAGAATTGCTCTAGATTTAGCCATCCCAAACATCTCCAAAATAAACTTGTGTTTTTCGATTTATACATAAAGTGCTTCGCTTGGTGCATCGCTGTACTTCCTTTGAAATGTACTGGGTAAGATAAGTAGCTCCCTCCAGAGATTACATTTGTGTAATTTGAGGACGTAAGTCTGTTGAATATAATGGACCACAATTTAAACAATTTACATGAACATTTGAATGCACGAAATTAGTTTTAGTTATACTTTAGTTTGTATAACAAACAGTTCCCTAGTCGTAATTTTAGTAACACAAAGAAAGGTTGATTCTATTTAATTTACGGTTGATAACAAACTAGTACAGAATCCGTGCGAAATTGCAAATAAATTTAATGATTTCTTCATTTTATTTGCTACTAAAATAACATCGCAAATTGTACAAACTAATCTTCCAAAGAAACTTCAGTCCAACCTGTTTTCAATGTACGTTTGTACTCAATGTACTCCCCTCAGAAGTTACTCTCTATAGTCACCAATATGAAAAATAAATATATTTGCCAATGGCTAATCAATCGTGAGTTCGGAGTTTACTTCGCTGATATCTTATCGTATTTAATTAACTTGTCCTTCGATGAAGGTACTTTTCCAGATGTTCTCAAAACTGCTACTGTGAAACCGATCCATAAAAATGGTAATATGAAAATAACAGCAAACTACAAATCAATTGCTTTGACATCGAGCATCTCGAAGATCATGCCGTATTGCATGTTAGATTGTCTAAATATTTCTCTGAAGAAATTTGAGATTCCTAGCGAACGTTAACACGGTTTTAGATAAGAGAAATCTACTACGACAGCTTTATTGGATTTTTCTAATCAGACATTGGCGTACGTAGAACACAAAGGAACAGTTGCTGCTATATTTTGCGATTTAACAAAAGCGTTCGACTATGTGCAATAATAAAAATGCGCTAATAAAAAAATTATATGAATATGGAATTAGAGGTGCCGCTATTAGCTGGTTTTCATCTTACCTTCAAGATAGAATGAAGTTTGTTAAGCTGACGCTTTACGTTACGCTACTCCTGACCGTTGTTCAAGCAGTATGTGCTCGCGAACGTTACCTGTATGAATGAGTTTACAACAGGGATCCTTTTAGTTAATGACATAGTTTTATTTCTGTCGGAAATGTATTTGTTAACTATTTATGCGAATGATATATCTGTTTTAACTATTGATCGCAATGCTTCTAATATGTATATCTAACAATCTATTACAAGTTTTAATACGGTGGTTCTTTGAAACCAAGTTGTCGCTTAGTTTAGAAAAAACAGAATACATGATATTACATACAAGACAGAGACAAGTTTCTATTAGGTATTACATTCGAACCTAACCTAGGCTGGATGAACCATTATCAAAAAATAGTTCATTATATATCGAGCAAATGCTGTTTTTCATCGTATACAATCACAGATTACACCACCTTGCCTGTATTTTGCTGAAATTCAGTCATGACTTCAATATGGACTACTGCTATACGGTTCTTCGGCAGCTGCGAAGGCAGTGTTTCCAGCGCAGAAGGCGGTAATTCGTAGTATGGTAGGTGCTCCCTACATGACGCTTCCGTGTCTTTACATATTTGAAGTGGCTTGGCGTATTTTGCAACATCAAGAGCAGTTTGTCAAAAATGCAGATACACACAATTACGCTACGCAAGCCAGAAATAATTTGCATGTTACTGATAGAGCGCTGACTATAACTCAATCGGGCGTAAACAACTATATATAATAAGTAGAGAGATCAAAAGCGGATGAAATTATTACTTTTTTTCAGAGACTAGATGAACTCGTGTTTTGTCGACTCTCGGAGACACCTACACGAGTTTAGTCGCTGTAAAAAAGGACTAATTCCACCTGTCTTTTGTCATCTCTAATAATAAGATTCCTTCGATTATTAGGAAGAGCATTTTATCATTTTAAAAGCAACCTTGGAAGATTTCTCTTAGAGAATGATGAATATTTGCCTTATAAGTTATATACATAAATATCGATGTACACTTTTCTTTGTTTTTGTTTTTCTTGACTTGTTATATACGCATTTGTGTCAAATAATAATATATCTATCTATCTAACATAAAGTTAATGACTACTACAAGTAAAAAAGGGTTGTAAGAGAACATTAAGAACGCTTAGTATGAAATCAGTTAGATATTAATTGTTATTCTTCGAGCAAACTTTGGTAGCAACCTTACAGAATAGACGTCTCTTTACACGGATTTATTGTGAATATCTTTTATTTCATTTATTTGAAACAACACTTAATTGTAACACATATTAGTACACACTAAAGATACCTATTGGCGCTCTGTACCAACTAACCTTACAAATTTCATGTTTTAATGTCATGTCATATCATGTCAATGTTGGAATTCAAATGCATTTTGAAAACATTATGAGCAACAGGCGGTAATTTAAAGTTGACCGTAACTTGGGATTCGTTCTGTGCAAAAGGCAAAAAATACAATGCATATGCGTCAAATAGCTCCTGTATAGACTATACCAGTGTATTCCATTGACTGGCTTCTGATAGATCGAGTATATAACATCCATTGTGGACAGAAAATGACCATGAACAGAACAGCATTTCATTTCTGTATTTCTCAAAAATTATAAAAGATCGAAGTAGATGTCGTGTCTTTGTTTCTCCCATACAATCTAGTGTAAATAATTGAAACATTTTTTTTCTAGAACCTATTACTTGCCACACTGGCACAATAATTTTGAATAAACAAGATACTTGCAGTGTTTTGAACCTCAAGGTAGACATAATACATCGTCAAAAACTTTAGATACGACATGGCATTAGTTAATTGCCATGAAACTTAAGGGGTTCACATTCAACGGGTGTTGAATGTAGTTGCTAAGCGCAACTGGATTGTTTGTTTTAATTGAAATTCATTTGCAACCATCCAGTTTCGTAAAGTAATAGCTACTGCAACTTTTATGAAAAATAAGGGAATAGCATAACAATGTATCTTTGATCTTTCAAAAGCATCGTTTAAACATTTAATAGCGTGAAAACAATCACAATATTTGTAAGCATTTGGCTATGGCAAAAGCAAACGCGCGAGAGGCTTTATAGTTTAACGACCTGATAAAAGTTGAACATAGATTTGATTAAACATTTTTAGAATTCTTTCGATTGAATTGAATTTCATTTCGATGGTAAAATAACATTTGATATTTTCAAATGCTTTTTCTATTTCATTTGCTGAAAAAAAAAAAAAAACAATGAAGCAGAAGTAGCGGAAATATTTGTTATACATTCCCCGTAAGTACAAAGATAAACGAGTACACTGTCCTCTTTAGATACGTTCGTTTTAACGAATTAAACGTTTTATGCGCGGTCCATTACGATATTCCAGGCCGTTTCTTTGTATTTTCGATTTTTTTTTGCAACTGCCGTATTTAATGAAACTACCACCACGCATAATATCCGGGGTATCCGGCAGATGGCGATGCAGGTGGTCTTCGTCCGCTCATTGTCGTTACTAGCGAGCGTGTGCATCCACAATGCCAGAACAATGCACGCGAACTCTGCAGGCCCGACAACAACGTTTTTAAACGAGCTATTCGCATCCGCTACTGCTTCCATGCAATGACAGATATGTAGGTAATACTGAAATTTCGTGACGTTTTCAAACACAAAAGAATTGCTGGATGGAAAATATTCGTGTTTGCGCTTAGATTCTGTTGTCGATATGAATTTTTGCGTGGAAAGTAATTGAAAAAATACATATTCCGATTCGCTTCTAGCACTTCAGTATGAATATTCTTCTACGTTAGACGTTTCTAAGCACCAAGTATCAAGTCATTTTAGACTTTCTATAGTGCGTGGAAATCATCGTATATTAATCAAAAAAAAATTAGGAAAAATATCCTGTTTTCCATTAACCTGCAGCGTATTCGAATATAGTCAATCTCTAATGAAATAGTCCAGAATTTAGAAGCCTTAGAAAAACGTGCCATCATTAGGATATGAGTAAATCTATTCCTGCGATTCTTGACCGAAGAATATGTTGATATAACATGGATCAATAATAAGGTGCTTGTTTTTTTTTTTACTAATTTTTTACAAATTCCGTTATTCTACAAAATTTTAGCCGCATATTTCTCACACGCGTCTCCGATCTCCATTCATTTTACATGATTTGTAGTTACATGGTTTCTGTTTTCTCGTTTTTCTAAAGTTTTTACTTTGTTTTCTACAGTTTTCTTAATTACTTTGCATTTCGTAATCTAACTAGTTAGCTTGTATTTCGCGCAAAAGTAATTACTTTTACTCAATAATTCCCAGCAACAACAAATACCACCATTCTTAAACGACCAATTTATTGTGTGATATTGAAGCAAATCTATTCTTTCGACTTTCGTTCGTTGCTCAAATCAGGAAACAAAATTTACGTCACAATTTGGAAGCAATCCGAAATATTTCTTAATACGCTTTGACGATAAAAATTTAATAACGAGAGCAGGAATTCTCCACGATAAATCGACTATATAGAACGCGGCATTGGGAAGAGGCCGATACGGTAAAATGGAATGCACTCTCGTCAACCATCCGACTAATGTGGAGAATGGCGATCGCTCCACAGAATTCCTTTTGCCAGCGTTTTTAGCCCCGCTCGAAGTCCAGTGATAGCGTGGCTGTGGCAACAGGATATTTAATGAAAACGGCAACCAGAGAAGCACAAACAAAAGCGCTTTTACTTTACCAGTCCAGCAGTAACTTCTATCCGTCCATCCTACCACGGCGGCGCTGCGGTTATTACGGTACGCAGGCTGATGAAACTTCCGAAGTGTATGAAGTGGCCTAACAGGCTGTGTAATTATTGATTTTGCAAAGTTAATTGAATAGGCTGTTGAATTCCATTATTAACGGGAGGATATTGTTTATATCCCAGAGTTTACGTTTGCACTTAGCATTTACACAGAACAAAAATTCCCCATCCTCATCTTACTACTTGCTCTTACTTTAATTTTCATTTTGAGCATTTTTACAACAGACGTTTGGAGCGACTAATCAAGCTACATATATTGGACGAAACAAGAGTGACGTAAAACTTGCAGCGTTTGTTACACTGAATTTGCATATTTTTCGACAGTTGTGCAATTGTATGTAATTACTTAAATGATTCTATGTTAAGCTACCGCAAATTATGCATGTAGTTACAATGGGTGAAAGAACAAGTAAATGGACAAGTAAACAATGACTATCTGTTACAGGTTTCGCCAGTTACAAGGAAGCATCGGTTGGCTACAGGAATATTCCACACTTATGTTGGTTGCTCCAAATGGTCCAAATTAAGACCTTATTTTGAGAAAGTTGCGAGCCCGGGGCTCTATTTGTGACCCATAGCTTCATGAATTCGACATTACAATAACCGTGCCACTAATTATGAAAATTTTTCGAGTATGTGAACGCGTACTTTATTAGAAAATAATGGTTTTTCGTCATCGACAACTGCCGATGATTAACCAATATTGTCTATTTTTAGTTAGGCCTTTTAGTTGCATTTAGATTTATTATTTATTTCGTAATACAATGCTATAAGAATCCTAATTTTTGGAGGTTATGATTTGCTCAATAATACACTTGAAGTAACTTGTTTGACTCTCCTACAATTGTTTGAATCGACGTAATAGAAAATAGCAACATTCTCATTTTTTATCAGATAAACTTATATTAAACATCAAAATAGCTTATTCGTTAGCTCAATCATTAGGAATCTACGACTACATTGAACTGAATGAATTAATTAATTAACTAATTTTGGGCATTGACAATAAAATCAATGCAATGTTTTAATTAAAATAACTCTGTAGCAATGGCGCAGCCTTCCATAATTACGTTAGTATTCAATACAAAATCATTCCTACAATGTTGTCGCAATTATCTCGACTGTATTGTTTTAGACGATACAGCAACTAGACATACGAATTAATGTTACTAAATTTGGTAGAGGTAATTTTTTCTAAAGGTAAAAAACGTAGAAAGTCAAGAAAATTTACAAGGCAAATGCGTAAACGGTCCGCGTTTTCCTGAATACGGTCCAGGTGCCTATCCTGAATTTGAAATATTTCTCAATTACATATTTGCACTTCTCCTGTACACACAATAAATATTCACATAGTCGCACCAGATGCAAATATTTCTAACGTGCGGCCAAATACCGTGTCGTTATATCATGGAACAAACTATAAATACCGTAATCGAATTGTACGTATTTAGGGGAATTTTGGTGTGTTTATCTTTATATTTACTTTAATTTGCTTTGGAATTTAACGATTTGCGATTTATTCTATCAAATTAAGTTGTTGAGGATATAAAATTAATTTTAATTCAAAAAATTATGAAATTTATATGCCAAAGTCTGAAAAAATGTCATCAATCGAAGGTCCTTAGAGGCATCTTCTACAAAGGAAAATTTAAAATTGGTTAAATAACAACCCATATTATTTTACAATTTTTTTAAATCATACATAAGCTGCTTGAGTAATTCGTAGATAGTTGTATTAAATTATTTCATTTTAAAACTGATTGATTTTTGCTGCTGGGGTAAGTTTATTAAGCATTTTATGCAAGCATAAAAGCTGGTCGTCTCGGTAATCTATGGATAAAACCTCCAATCTAAAACTATCCAGATACCTGGAATCCTAGAATTCGGATCCACCACTGTCAAACACTAATTCACTTCCACATTCATTATCCGGTATTTCCGATCCGTACATTCTGTTTTGTCATACACGTTGTTACTTTAAATAATCTTAAATAAAAGATGAAAACAAATGTACACATCTAGTTTACACGGTTGCATGTAGATAGGACAAAAGCGAGTGAAATCATACCTGTTTTGTCAGCGTCGCGTTTTATCGACTCTCGGAGAAACCAGTAGGCAACACGAACCCTTTCTTATGAGACGAATAGACGACACGAGTCTGTCTAGTCGCTGCAAAAAAGGTATGATTTAACTCGCTTTTGTCCTCTCTAGTTATATGTTATCTAAATGTGAGTTTAATAATATTCTCCTGTCGAATCTGCGTTATCGGATAATGGATTAAGATCCTAGATTTCAGATAAAGAATCCGAATTCGCGCTTTCTGATCAGACAAACGATCTGGATCCGAGATCCCTTAGAACGAGTCCTGATCCGACTTCTCGGATAACGGATCCAGATGTTAAGCGTCGGATAACGCATTCATGTAGCAACACCAAAATCCGGCTAGTAAATTATCCGGAATAAACATTATTCGGAAACGTACTCCAACGGAAACGTAAAAAAATAAAAGCAAGTTCCCGAGACAGAAGAGTAGCATTGTTTGATGTCACAAAAATGGACCCAACATATGTTTGAAAGACTCTAAAACATGTTCTTTCACAACTATCGCTTTCATTTCAACTAACGACTTTAAAACGAAACCATTATTAGACAATCAAGTAGCACTTGTCTCCGCCTACATACGGGTAATTTTTCCTTTGTATGCAGAATAGACGGCGGCGTTGTTCCTTCAGCATCGCTTTCGTGACCTAACAAATTCCACTCTCCTTTTCTGTTCGCGATAGATGAAAACGAATTGCACGAATCAATTACCGCCAATTTCGTAAGGCATAATTGAGCTTTCTAATGATGTGTATAGAAATCTATAATCATACTTACTTACTTAGTCAGTAAGGTTCATTTTTGTACCTGACATTGAAAATTTTTCTCCGAAAAAGTTCGTCCATTTATAACGAGCGTATGGTGTAACGCCTATCTACCGATTAATTATTTGACCTAGGAAGTAGTACATCAGGAAGAGTGGAAACGACGCTTACAAAACAACTGCTAAAAACGATATCACTTCTGTTGAACATAAAGTGAAGAGCTTTAGGCTATATTTAAAAATGAATGGAACGCCATTCTTGCCGAGCAAGAATAATTACGGAACGTGTAAAAGGCGTGACGACCTCCGCAGGAATCTAAATGTACTAAGACCTAAAGCACAAATGATGCAATGAGATACTAGATATTATTAAAATACTTAGCCAATATTAACGGAAACAGTACGAAACGCACAGCTGCTTTTTTTAATTCTTTGCGACAATATTGTAAGAATAGTAAATTCTTATTAATTATTTTCAGCTGTTATTAAAATATATATCGCCCCCAGATGCACATACGTTTTTCTGGGGGAAACAGATTATGTTTAAAGGCGCGTCCACGTACGCCAATTGGCCAGGCCGTTTCGCAAAGCCAAAAACAATGTATATGTAGCGATCGACGCGTGCCAATTGGCAAATTCGTGCCATGCGACATGCCAATTTAAATCGCTCGAGTGTCGGCCTACTTCAAAGAAAGCTAATCAAAACAAACGGTAAGGACCTGCCAACTCTGGTCTCGCGAGGCCTCAGTCGTGATTCAGACTAGATCCAGGCTATTTCTTTATATTATTTGTTTGGAAATATTGAACTTGTGATTTACTGCAAGACGTCCAGTAACACAAACAGTTCTCGTAAATGACGCCTTTTCCTTTTTCGTTTTTAATTCAATCTAATTCAAAAGAACTTAAAGGTCATTTTCCTTCGAGGAAAGGTTTTCAAACTATATTCACATTTATACTCGAGATTAAACTTGTCCAAACCCTCCGAAGGTATTATCCTTCATGAATTCACTTGTATCCCGTCGTGCTTTACCTTGAAGGCGTTTGCAATGTTTTTCTTCGGCCATTACGAAAACAACAGAAGCGATTAGTAAATCTTCTTATGAACGTTGTGCAATTAAATGCCAATTCAGGGTGTGGGCGTTTTCATTTCCATTTCAATTTGTCAATTAACACACACTGGCATAGTGTAGATGGCTCAGGACTATCGGACATGTGAAACAAACGCGATAAGATTTATTAATCGCAAATGCTGACGATAGATAATTTTGTATAGGTGCACACATAGACAATACGATCACACATAGACAATTATCTAGGAACATAAACAACAATTTCTGGGAATTATTGCCATAAGATTTCCTCATACGCAAACACAATTAATATTTTATTATGTATGCTCGTTAAACAAAACTATACGTTTGCTTATGTTTTTAACTGTAAATATTTATTACGAACTTTCTTAACACGTTGACTGCCGCAATACTAATTTTTTTGGTGTCCCTCAGGCTACTCTATATTTTCGTCTTATGCAGCATTAGAAAGCACAAAATAAACATATACGAAGATGTTTATAAACATTTTATTTTTTAAATAGGTTTTTCATGCATGAATTGCGTGTGATTCACGCGACTCAGAAAACTAATTTTTTTTCATGTTTGAGGCGCATGGTGAATGCCTGATTCACAGTTTGCAGGTTTGTTCAGGTCTATTCTTGTTCGTTGCAAGTGACATCTTCGACTACAAACGTGCACTATGCATTTAGTTTAGTGTTGGCAGGTATAGGGATACAACTTGAGATCAGTACTGGTTTAGTTTGCTCTATTCCAAAAGTGTTCGGGTGATAAATATTTCGTACAATTAGTCTAAAATACTTATTTCAAAATGGGCGAATGTGAAAAGGAACAAAGTAGATTACAAAACTTGCTAACCGAAGTCCTCTCTGATGAAGAACCGTTTCAGTATTCATCAGACAGTTATAGAGGCAGCGATCATAGTTCTTCGTCGTCTGCATATGAGATACCTCCCACAAACAGGAAGAGAAAGCTGTCTAAATACACCAATGTCCAGCTTTCCAGGCTTGGTACTTCCCAGCATGTCGATACAAAATGTATTTTTACTTTCCTGCTTGCCATGTATTAGAATTTCTTTATTTTTAGATTTTATTATAATATTATTGCTAATAAATATTTTCTAACATTGTTCCTTTTATATATCTGAGAAAATTATCGTTACATTCTTACATTCTATTCATTTATAAGAGATATTTTAGCTTTTCTATTTTAGTCTAAATTTATTCTTTATTATAACATTATTGATACAAATCAATATTTTCAAACATTGTGCCTTATTTTATATAAGCAATAAAAAAATAAAAGACATAACTTTAGCAGGACATGGACATAAATTTTAAAAACATTAACCCACCCACCATACACTACAATGACGATTTCAACGGGATGAAAAGAGGAATTTGTCGGCAGGGACACACTCCTCGACTTGCCATAAGCATTTGGTTAAATCATGAAACGCGGCTGAGTGGCGCGGTCAAGACGAAAATGTTGCATGTGTATCAACTTTGCTTCACGCGGCCTGAGAAGCAAAAAAGTGTGAATCGTATGCGATTCATGCGGCAGCCAACGTGTTAAAGAAAAGTCAATCAGGTTCCCATAACTAGACACTTCATCTTCAATATCAATCAGAATCAAAATCAGAAAAAAAAAAACTTATAACTAACTCTACCTTTTCAAATAGAAAAAAAAAACAGTGTCCTCTTGAAATTGGAAATTGAGACTTCGCGTGGCGCCGCCACCAAATATGCGCTGTTGAAGTGAGGTAGGGAATTTATTAGCTTTTATTGGTAATTATAAAACAAAAATTTGTAATAAAACGATGTTCTAAAACATTTATAGATTTTCAAAGACGATTTTCTAACAATTTATTGCTTTGATGAAACCGAATAATTTGCAAATCCTATTTTTTAATCTGAAAAGGCACTTTTGTTATGTATAAGAATTAGTAAATCGAAAATTAACTAGTTAGTTAAAAAAATCAATCATTTATTTAAAAGTGTTTAACACATTCATGCGAAATGGTAGCGTAACTACACTGAAGCGGAACATATTTGCCTCAGAAACGTTTTCAATTATGCCATTCGTTGTTGCAGCATGACGTCAATTATTTTTAATGGATTGTGAATGGAGTAAAACTAAAGAAATAAAAGAATAAAGTGCAGATCTTTACGCGAACGCTGTGTATAGTACGGTTTAGTTATTATTTCTTATATTGGTATTTCGATATCGAAACTGTTTTTCTGGAAAATTGATTTATGCATGAACTCAACGCTTGACAAAACATTTTGTATTTTCTTGAAGGCGACCACTTCAAGAAAATCATTTTATCTATAAGTGAAGCAGGTTACTTCATCGAAAACGTCTTTGTTCTAGCAAATGACATCAAAATTAGCAATTGAGGCCAATTAGTTTTTTTTTTTTTTTTTTTTTAGTTGAGAGGAATTTCCAAATATTTGTAAAGTTTTCTCAAGCTTACGCAAAAGTTTCCTATTAACCTATTCCTATTACTTTTGTGCATTGGTAACATTATTTCTGCATATAATGCGCCAAGATTTTGAGATATCCTAACCTCGATGTAACAGAAATACGGTGTTCGGTAATGTTTGTGTTTTAAGATGTGGGACTTTTTTGCCCATTGGTGGACACTTGAGAGTGACTTTGATCCCGTTGCGGCGATCAAGTTATGGAACCAAACGCTCGGCTACTTAAAATCTCGAAGATTAACGCCGTATTCTATAAATTTTATCTCAAGAAATTATTTCCGACATGTTTTTCTAAGGGGGTAGCATTGTAGCAGATTTCTGATCAGACCCGCGACTGCCTCAAATAAGAATTTTCAAGCAGCTTTTCGAGATCACCAGGAAAACTTTGTCCATAAATTGTAAAAACAACGGTAAATGATATCTTCCGCAGAACTAAACTGTTCTTAGAAATATCACCGAAAACCGTCTTCTTGACACTGTCATGTTAGGATGTAACAACAATAAAAGATAATTCTTTTGAATTGTATTATTAGCACTTCAATTTTAATTTACGTCTGCGTCCATTTAACTAGCTACACTACTTAACATTTCAATTTGAATCTAAAAACCTACATGTATAAATAACACACGTCTATGCTTGCAAAACAGTAGCAATCCGCCGACTTTCTTTTTTTGGAAACTTGTTTTTTACGTAACATACATTCATATATACACATTTCGTTCTATCTATTTCGTTGTTTATATTTCCATATATCCCACGCAGACACCAAGCGCGTATATTGTCCTCCGATACATATACATACATAATCCGCGCGGCGCTGCAAAAATGTGGATTACAAGGACAAGGTCTTCGGTTCGTTAAAGGACCGAGATCGCATTTTATTCGCGTCCGCCTACGGCAATTCGAGACGGTTGCGTTATTGTTATTATTATTGTGGCGTTCTAGATTTACGAGACCTCATGCGCGCGCTGTACGCGGTATTAACATTCACCTTCAATTAGACGGGAGAATTTTTTTCACGTGCCATCGGATCTTTAAATACTAAACGATGCGAAAGGCGCTAGGCGAGGCGTGAAGACGTTGCGAAACGCCCTATCATTATGCATTGCCGTATTATTCCCGTATAGATGCGACATGGTAATTCTAGCGTATATGCATGGAGGAGGTTTTATGCAAAAGAAATTACGCTGACATCATGTGCACGTGGACAGCATATAAATTGCAATTGAAAAAGCAGCATATTTTATTTTTTTATATTAGAAATATTTATTGCAAACACCCCTAGGCACGAAAAAAACCGGTATTTGTAACTTAGTCATTTGGTATTTAACGAGAGGAAAAACGTTAGAGTTAAACCAGCAACCGTAATCACAAAATTAATTTTGCCAGAAGCTTACAAGTTGGCTTTTAGCATTTCATATAACGAACACTCGGTTAATTGTTTCAACGCAACAATCCAACACCCAATTTCTTAACATGCGGAAATGGAGTTAGTGTTTTCCTAACTAATACAGAAAAGAAGAAAATGTAATGAAAGTGTCCGGTATCCAATGGTAGTCTTAAATTTAACATTTAAGGACATAAACTATTTAACACCATTGGTCAGTTGGCTTTACTTTATTTAATACTGCCGTGGCATTTAAACAACAAAGACACCATGATTGTTCTTACAATCGGTATTTCTAAAAACGTTCCAAGTACTAACAGAATAGGTGCTTCGAAAGGAATTCTTTAAAAGCTTCTAGATTAATTGGAAAAGGAAGTGCATTCCTAAGAAAATTCGTAAAAAAATATAATAGATCCTCTACTATATGGATATAAGATTAATGTTAAACATCAGCCCTAAACACATTCTACTGATATAACCATAATCCACATGCAGATCCACTTTGCATAAATCCCAAATCATGTTGTTAGTTTTTTTTTTCAACTGCTGTTCATGTTTGAACTACTTTTGAGAAAATATTCTCATGTTCTGATAAAGGAATGAACTTATCACCAGACACAACTTTAAAATTTCCCAGAAGTAAAAATACGCACAAAAGCAAGGTGTAGGATAACGGTGTAGCGTTTAAATAGAATCTAATGCAAATCGTATCAGCTTGTACGAAAGTGCTACAATGATTCTTACTGCAAATACTGAGAGATAACCATGTAAATCTACCGGGACGATGTGACTCGCACAACTCGAGTCTCAAAACAAACATTAACGCAATACTATCAAAATGACTTCCATTTAGAAAAAAGAAAGCGTTCAACGAATTAACTTATTTATTTCAGATTATCCTAAAGATACAATTTATGTTAACAAATACGCAAAATACAGACATCCTGAAAAACCAAAGTACTAAAGCAAATTCATACATTTAAACATAAAAAAATAATCAATTCAACTGATTGTCTCTAAAAATTTACTTCGATTTAAGGTGTTATCGTCGATGTTCTTCTTGTATTGTAAAATATTGTTGTTCCGTTTATCGAATAAAAATCTATTATATACAGAGTGTCCCAATCTTCTTGAATTATAAAATTCTTGTATAAATGGTTGAAAGTTAAAATTTTCGAAGAAAATAATAGACATTAAAGAGTATCTTAAAAAAATATATATTTCCGGATATACAGGCTGGTCGATAAATACCTGCTTGGGCTCAAATTTTTGAATCAATAGTTCCGAAACATAAATGTTCATGTCCAATGTTTACTATTGCCATAGTAACCAACCAGTACTAACACCAGATACCACTTGCAACACTCAAATGCAAAACTTGTAATTCGTATTAAGTTCTAGATATCAATAGTGTAAACTGTGCATATTTCGGAGGAATCTTAACGCCATGTCTCGTAAAGTAAACTAGACTACAACGAGGCTAATATGTAATAATATACTCATACTCATAGAACTTTTGTCAGAAAGTTGGGACATCGTGTACATTACTTGAATCTTTTAACGTTCTAAACTAACCGTCTTAGTTTCTTTTATATGTGGTAATTAATGCAAATAAAATACAAATCAAATCAACTGTTTCGGTCCTTTTGCTTTTACAAATTTTATCCATATTGACGAAATTTAAGTGAAATTATCCGAATTTAGGACACTTTCGTTCAGCGCTGTACATTCTAAATTAGCACCTACAACGGAATCAATTAGCACGTTCAAGAACGTGGCACGGATTACGAATTCTAAAAACACGTGTAACATTATAAAGATAAAAAAGAATGATATCGACTTCGTCGGTATTTGCATCGTTGTTTCTTTCAATATGAAATTAGTTGACCAATTTCTTTAGTGCGTTAACTCTTATGACAAGAAATAAAATGTTCTAGACATTAAACGAAGAAGCCATATGTAAGATCAGCCCTGTTAAATCAATAGTTTATTGATCAGTAAAAGGCATGACTAAGCGTATTATATTTGGCGGGGTGTATTAATCAGGATAGCAACGTCGAGTACTAGCAAATACCTTGTTTAGGAGCTTTAATTGGGTGGCTACGTTTTTTTTTGTAGAAATAAGTGTAAGAATTGCTCGAATATTGTATGTGACAAAATATGTCTTCCATCAGTAGGTTATTTACATGTACGGCGGAATTGATCCTTAGTCCTTCTTGGTTCATAAAACTGAAGACTACATATCCTGCCAAAAATCCTGTCTGTAATCTAAGGTGTTCTTTGCTGAACGATAGGTTTTCGGTAAGCCTAGTCTATGTATTGTCGCCTGATTTCGTCGTGGTATGTCTTGCTAGTCTTTATTTCTGTTGTAGATAGCTCCTTTGTGTACCCCAATAAGGGTTACAACTAATAAAAGGTATGTTCCCTACTTCTTTGTCCGCATTAGAGCGTCGTATTCCTTTATAAAAGTTTTTCGTGATCCAAGAGTTTAGAGCGTTAATATCTGCTTCAAATGTATCGATGTGGACCTTCTTAAGAATTTTTTGGTGGTAGCTAGACCACTAATATGCCTATGTCTATTTCGAGTATTATCTCAAGGCAGATTTGCCGGATGGCCACTTAGCATAACTTTCAATGCTCAGGTTTTTGTTACGTCGGGATCATGTTTAAATATATGTACTTGTAAATTAAAAAATAAAATAAAATAAAATAAAATTTTGTTCTTTTAAAAAATATGTCCTCTAGGTGGCGTTTAAAAAAGTAATATCTACAAATAACGAAAAGGATTGGTTTGCTAAATGCCCGTCGGAAAGGTTAAATACAATCGCAAATGAAAAAATGTCGCGGCTTATTTACAACCACTTTCCACCAATAAAATATTGTTATACGCGCTAAGTGCCTTTGTAAATAACGGCGATTATACGCATCAGAATCAACCGAAGAACGTTACGATGCAGGTGCATCATCGCACAAATCAATAATTAACATCTAGCAGTGACATCGTATTGCTATGAAGCAACAACGGGTATTCTCTGCGACCTCGCTCGCGCTTGAAGGTATTTATGCTTAAATACACGGCGCACGTGTACTGCTGAGGACGATCGGATGATGATATACATATATTTAAGCTAAAGGATTTTGATTGCCGCCGTGGAATATTTAAATATTGGATGTCGTTTAGAGGACGTTTAAAGTCACTTATCGTAATTACAGAATCAACAATATTGACTAAATACTCAATACAGGAGAACGAGAGCAAATAAAAGATTTTATGAGCAGCGCGACCTCATTCGGAATAGATGGTTAAATCAATACGTAGAATGGTTGAACCTTTGTGGGCTAAGTTTATCCTCGCTAGGATATGTTTTACTTTGGCGGTAATTGAATTCAACTTGAAAGCTATTACCACAATTTATATACATTAACATTTGTTATACATTATAACCTCAACGTTATGTTTAAAAAAAATAAATTCATAATTTATTTCTTTTCCGGAAAAATTGAAAAGGCAATTTTTAGAAAATGTAATTTAATTCTTCCAAAAAGATTCGCCGTACGTTGTTTTTAACGAAATTTTAGATGATTGACTCAAGGTACAATGAATATATTCAAAAGTAAATATGCAGATAGCCTTTCAATAGGTATTATTTCGTGTAAATTACGTTGCGAAAGGTGGTCTTGAAATTTAGTAATGTAAATCTTTTGGCGAAATGGAAATAAACAGCATGCATGAAGGTAAATTCATACGACGACATAAATTTTCGGTCGACAACATTATAAGTTACTCTAATTAAGACAGAATAATATACCCGCTTTAAATTGAGTTGCACTTATTATTCGCCAAATTTTTTTTTCGCCAAAGTTTTAGTTATTCCAAAGTTTGCGGTTGATTAGAAAACATTTTTGACTTTAGGTAGTCTACAATAATAAATCGCAAGCCACTTGAGGTCCCTGAATTTACACATATCACAACCAGGAAATATTCTTCCCGAAATCTTCGTAGAGTCCCTAGCGGTACAGAGAGTGGCTACGGAAACAATATTATTTCGGCATGACAGAATAATATTCTTCAAATATCTGCGAAGTTGTTGTTCAAAGTTATATAAAACATATTGGTAACGTTGTGATATAGCAGTAACCGCTAGGTATTCTTTTTCAAGAAAGAACAAGACAATTCAAGAAATTCTTGAGGATTTTCCGTTGTCCAATAACGAAATTTCTGTTTATTAGCATAACCGGATAGATGAAAACGAGCTTCATCTCATATCAGCTAACAATCAACAATGTCCGGGTTTTCAAAAAGTTGACGTTCAAAAACGTTCGCGAAAATCAAGGCCTGTCCCGAATTCTCGAGGCAAAAGTTTTTGTACGATTCATATTTTACAGGAATGAAAGACTTTCGGAAAGCGGAGATAACTACCGTTCGAAATATTGAGTGCTAATGCTTGTTGTTCACAAGATCGTGTTAAGACTTCATATCATAACTGCTCATAACTGTTGCAAATGAAACTTGTGTATCTAGTTTTTAATCGCTTTTCGACATGGAACTCAAACTCGTAAATTTAAATCAAGACGATGGCGAAATAAACATCATTGTTATTTTTAAAATAAGCTTCAACTGCAAAACAACACTGAATATTTGACCAACTAAATGGATAATTCTCGCACGTTTTGACAGATCTCTCAGATTTTCATTTATCGCAAAGCATGTCGAAATATATCTCATTATATAATGAAACGATTTAACATTGTTTTGAACTATTTTGATGCAAGCGAATTATTACAGCTTCGATTGCCTGGATGTAAGTGTAATTTACGGGTTATTTACCTTGGTTGCCTTTGATAGCGAGACTTACAACAATCAGATTAATGTAGCAATAAGTGTAAATACATACAAATTAATAACTGTATGCAATTATGCAGGTACATAAGCAAATATCAAATATCTGCGAAAATACAATTTTTTTCGACGTTTCGACTCAGACTGTACGAGTATGATTTTGAATGTGTTGCAAATATATTTGTTGTCTCGTACACTGGAAAAAGTATTGCTATTATCCGAAAATTCATTTTAAAAATAATCCAGCATATTATGTGAATAATAAAGATAAAGAAGACACGTGTTCTGTCGACTCTGGAGGACACCAGTTGACAACTCGAACTCTTTCCTATCAGACGAATAGACACGAGTCCGTCTAGTCGCCCCAAAAAAGGTATGCTTTCACTTGCTTTTGTCTTCTCTACTTATTAAAAGGATGTATAATAGCAGTAAAGAAAAGTGTTCTACGATCAGCTCTTGAAATGAAACCACTTTCTGGAAATATCAGAAATCATAGTCATACATTATTAGAGAGTATCAAAGTTATTTAGAGGATAAACAAAACAACGTTTATATAAATAATCCCTTTTTTTCTAGTAAAATACTAACACAAATGCCAATGAAATATGTACATTATATAAATACTATAGTTATCTAGAAAAATATTCTAAGAATGCTGACCATTGACAAAACTCATTGCATAAAATGCACTCTAGTATCTAAAAGTTTTTATATGTTCAGAGCGAAATAAAAAATAAGTTAACAGACGGATTAAATTAAATTCCGATATTTAATTTTTTTTAATTATAATTTTTTAATTTCCGATATTTGAGATTCGAACAGATCGAGAATTTACAAAATATACTGAGTACAACTAAAAAAGATTAGGTTGAACTAACGCTCGCTTTTAAAAGTGTTAAAGAACGGATACTTTAGATACTATTATTTTTTGCAAGACGTTCCTACTGTTTGCAGAAATAATGCCAGACCTATTTCATTAATGCAAAATAAATGCAAGACGTAAATCGTTAGCAGTTATTACTTATTATCAGCAAATACAACTCATATTTATATTGGTTGGTTGACGATATCATCTTATAAGGTACTAAACGTGAACCAACAACCTAAGCAAGCACAGAAAATATTTATTCAAAATTTTCCTTTACTACTTCCAGCGCTGCAGAATTGACAAAAAGCAGTTTGAGGTAAACAGCAAGGTACTAAATTTTATAATTTAGTACTGATGATGTACATAAATATCAAACAAATAAAAGTCAAACATCAAGCCAATAATTAAAATATCAAGTGTGTAATAAATGAGGCTTCTTGTTTATGTTTCAAATAGTTGGTTCCGTGTATTTCTACAAACGCAAAATTCCACGACGTCCAGTCGAACAACACCGCTGTTAATAGCATTCTTCTCTTTTAGCTGTAAAATGCGAACTTTACACCGAAACAGACGAACAATAATCACCATTAAATAAATCACTGAAAGCGAAAAAAAGCCAAAAATTTGTAAATTACGTAATACATCATGATTCGTTCTGACTATTACCTTGATTATTGCGATATCTAACGTTTAATTTAGTGGTGTGATGTCTGCATGTGGCGTTTAACCTTTTGTCATCTTCGGGACACGTAATTATAGATGATGTTAACAAACATCGTATTTCACGCGAGTAAGCTTGTAATTACGCATATGGATATTACGGATATTGTATAAAAAAAATTCCTTGGTGAGGATAAATAACCAATAGTAATATTCAGTGTGTCATCCCATCAACAGTAATTTTCTCTTAAGCGGCCATAGAACACATACAGGACAGGATAACAAGATGAACAAACGGCCAGGATGTACGCCGGCGTTAATTTACCGAATACCGGCATCAAAGAGACGATATGAATATTAATATTGTAAATGAAATATGTACGTTGTACACAAAGAGATGATACGTAAACGATTTTAATTGAAATGTGCATGCTCTTCAAAAGAAGACCAGCAATGAAGGTATATTATACGATTTCGAGTAAGGGCAATTTTAATACAAATTATTAATATAATTTGCTGTATAATATAGAACTTATTGCTAGCAACCGTGGAAATAAAGCATTTAAAGTCTCTGGTTATCATCTTCAGTTATAGAGTAAAAGAAATGAACAATCCTTTCAAAATAGATTACAAAGAAGCTTTGTTATTTTCAAACTTTCTGTTCTGTGTGGCTTCATAAATTTGACGTTGGTTTTATTCTTTGTACAATAGTATCGCGAAAATTTTTCGGTGAGGACGCTAATGATCGATAGGTCGAGATGATTGAACCCTCAATTGGAATTGGAATTACATCTTCAATAACTTCTCATGACTGTAAATATCACAAATAGCTACTACGCAAGTAACCTAGAAATTTTAGTCCTCTTTTTAAGTCAGCATTCTAGATTCATGAATATCCATGCTTTGATGTGAGTAGAGAATAGTAGAGTAAGACACTAACTTGCACCACCATGGCAACAAACATGTGCTGCGTGAATGTCTAGTTGATCCAACAAAGGTATTATTCTCCATCTCAAGCTTAATCAACTGACGTAAATTTGGCGGACAAAACATTTGCTCATTCGCCGATCTATCGGAAGCGAATATTAACGCAGGTTACATGGAATTGTAAAGAAATTTCAGGAAAATAAGACCGAAACTATATGGAGATTGTGGAGAACATGCTGGACAAATTTAAAGCGTTACATAGTAACACGAGCATTAAAATTCACTTTTGCATCCACATTTGGACTATTTTCTGATAATCCTGGTGATGACAATGACGAGCTGCGTGATTCCACCAGGGAATTAAAGAAATGTAGGAAAGATATCAAAGACGAAAGAATGCCAACACGATGACGGACTGTTGCTGAATGTTGAAGCGGGATGTTCCTACGGCCCAATATAGGGGAAAAACAACAGAATTTCTTGGGCAAAAGGGAGCAATTTTCTAAGAAGAGTAAAAAGTAGTTTCCATTCCTGTTACTATGTTCTTTCTATTCTAAGAATATACCCTTTTGTATACATTAATTCCTTAAACTGCTTGCTGATGATACAAAACTTTTTGCGATATAACTAAAGGAAATAGAAATTTGAAATCAACAACACCAACTTACACAGGGCTAGTCAATAATAAAAATTAATCATAGAAATAACAGGCTAAATTCAATACGGTGTAAAAACGAAGGATTCTGTTATTAATTAAAATAACGAGAACAACAACATCTCTCTCGGTACGAATCAATTCTTTGATGTAGTGCCAAAAAGCACCTATAAGCAAGAGGTTTTCTTTTTTTTTTGTAGTCCGAAACATTTAGTTCTGAGACATATTTATAAAATAAATTCGAAAACGGTTTCACGATCAGACTTCAGGTACCCCACTAAAAAAAAAAAATGAAATAATTGAAATGAAATATGGCGATAATTTCGATGGCCGTCTTGTAGACAATAGTTGATACAAAAAAAATGATACATCGCAGAAAACAATGCAATAAAATGAAACAACCACAATTTGCAAAAATCACAAATTATGTCAATTATTTCAAATTGGAAAGAGGCAGTTGCGGCCATAATATAATATGCGGGTGTCTCATTTGAAAGAAAAAACCAACCTTGTAATGCTTGTAACGAAAACCGAACCGAACATATTTTTTTTTATTGAGCCGAACTTGTTGCCGTATATTTTTCATTTAAAATTGTATTCAAATAAAACGCTTCTTCGAAATTGCTTAGAAAAGGAATTATTCTGCTCACGCAATAGATGGACCCGCTTTATTGTTCCAATGAATACTATAGCCGCTTCAAATCGAAAATTATATTTAGCGTTGCTTGCCAACCATGTGTTTCTCCCATTTTATCCTACATGAAAAGAAGGTGCGTGCCTTAATTCAAAATGACAAACCTGATATGACTTGCAATGCATCTGTTAAATATGTAATTAAGGATTTAAAAAAGGTATCAATCATCGGTTTTATATCAGAACGATGCGTTTTAATTGCAAGAACCTAATAAATGATGGATATAACTACTGCAGAGCGATATCGCATCGCATTCTGGCATTAAAAGTTCAGGTTTTATTGGGTGGTATTACTAGGTGTCTCCAGGACTGCGGATTGAAGCCGATTGCGTTAAAATGTTCACATTGCAGTATTGAGATATGAGAAACGTTAAAACTAGCTGAAGAACCTAATAAACGGAGATAAAGCCTGCTATTATCCGTTAATTAAGAAATCATAAAATCGTTTTGAAAAAAAAAAGGAGACTCTGGGCACTCAGATACATCAACAGCTATTATAAAAAAAAGGAAAAACGAAGGAATTAGGATTAATATCGTTTCCAAGAAGCTTGGAAACTGGAACTTGGAAGTTGATATAAGCTACCTATGTAGCTTATATCAACCAAAGTTACAAAGTTCTATTCTATTGAACCATTTATCTACAAATGGTTCAATTATTAGACCGAAGAATTCGTAGATTTTAAATTGCAAATAATGTTAAACCTACTCATACATTGTTTAGCGCTTTGCTCATTTAAGGAATATATTCCGCACGCGCTGGTATGTAGAAATATCGCTGTAGTGAGAGGATTAAGAAGATAAATAATTGTAATCTAGCCACTATTAATTTGGCTGCAATACTACTTCGGCACTAACTGATAAAGATTTGACTATTAGCATTTCATTACAATAAATGAGAGCACATATTTTACTTATCTAGGATATGTAAAATAAATATATTCTTTCATACTGCATTGAACCGGCAAGTGAACGTTAAATTATTATTATCGAAGATTAATTTGCTCAAATTTTGAGAAAGAAGTTACAAGCGACCAAATCTAGCAAATATTGAGGGGATGGGTCACCAATTCGCAATATGAGTGGATTACTTTTACTACCGCAGTTGCTGATGAGTGAACCTGGGCATTTTCATGACAGTAAAGAGTTTCTTTTCTTCGCTAGGTGAGGTATTTTTTTGTTTAGTTCCGCGTCGAATTGGTTCAATAAATCGACGTAGTAGTGTCTTCTAATTGTCCTTCCTTTCTCCAAGTAGTCAATTAAGATCGTCCCAAAATATCTTCGTCCTATCTTTTGAGACTGATCTCCGGAAAAAATCCATTTTGCTGATTTACTATTGATTTCTGACGTATAGTGTAGTATACTTATCCATATCGCACCATAAACATGTCCAAACATTGTTACGCAGTTATCACCAAATACCGTTAGCAGAGGCGGCCCCACCACGCTATTGGCTTAAATACTCATATTTAGTTTTTTGTGAACTCGTTCAATTTGGATGCTTTCTCTGATCTTAGAACGACAGTCTACTAACGCTACATCATGAATTTTATTGACCATATCGTCCGCCGTCACATCAATGGTACAACCTGATCACTCCTCACTAAAGACGAGATGTTCAACTACACTAAAATTCATTAAACCGGTATCTAATGAGAGTTAACGGAACCGCATAGTCCTTATAAATCGCCTTTAACTTTCCTTTGATTTTTGCACACGTTTCCCCAACCAAAAAATAATCGAATTGCCCGGTATTGTTCTTTTTCCATGATTCCCTTCCACACCTCTTGCTTTCGCATTTCAAATGATTTGTTTTTCAATTTTCGGGATGGAAGCCTTTCCTTCTATTCTCACGATTAATTGCAAATATCCGTATTTAACATTTACCTAACATTTTTCTATATTGTAAGTTCAAAGGGACTCGAAGTTGTACTTCATTTGACGTATTCTCATTTAAAAAATCCAAGTCAGAACAAAAGAAACAAAAAATGTAAGGCGAATCTATTTTTTCTCAATACAAGTCCACTTATTCAACTGTAAAAGATGCGGGGAAAGCTATATTGCCAGCGCGTTTGAAATTTATGTCACTTTCATATATCGCCCACCCTCTTAATACCACTATACTATTCCTACTGTATATTTAGACGCTATAAGAAAACCAAAGCACTTCATCGTTTTTGCCTGTCGTTACCAGTACATTATCGCGTTTAGCATTGATTGATTAACACTTTTAAGAGCGTCCGGAAAAGAGGCGGGATAAACAGAAAAAATGACGCGAGATGAAAACCGTATTCCCGCGTAGCTACCGAATGCGGTTGGAGTCTATCCAGCATTGGATTTGTACTGACTTTCTTACGTCTTCCTGTTTACTGTTGAGGATAATTTATGGAATCCACTCACGAAGATGTATGTAGTCACATTTTTTCGACCGATGTTATTAGATATTTTGTTTTATATATATATAGCTTGCTCACTTTTTTCCGTTTCCCTGCTGCTTCGTATAACGGCTTCTGTCACGGAATAAAAGTTTTGTTATTTCAAGACATTCATCATCGAGTATAAAAGGTAAATCGTTAAAACTTCAGTAAAACTGGTAAGTTTCAATTCGCAGTACGTAAGCAATTAAGAAAACCATAAATCTAGCAGTTTATTACCTTTTTACGGTGAACGCTTTTAATTACTGGATAAAATTTTGCATTGTGCTCGAGAGTTGCTAAATTTGTTTTGATAACTCAACGATTAAGACATCATCATTAAATTACATTGTCTTCAAGGTACTTTTCCGTTTGCTCCATTAAATGTGAATAGTTTGTAAGCACTAGTTGTGAACGTTTGTTTGGATTTTAGTAATTATAAGCGTACATAATTACAGTAGTAAATTGTAAAATTCAAGGTTTCAGTTAATATTTGAATTTTTGAGCTTCGGGTTTTGTTTCTAGAAAACCTCTTATAGACAAAGTATGTAAACGCGCAACAGCTACCAAGTTCAAACAATACAACATATATATTTGCTATGGGTGAATTGAATCATCAAATATAGCACATCATATAAAGGAAATCCGATAAAATTACATTAAAAAAAATTCAAATCAATTAATAACGTAATTTCACTACAAAAACTTCCGAAGCCATGCAAATAACGAAGGCCCCTTAGGCCGCTCAACATTGATGAATTCGTTCCTGTAACACGTAACATGGTATATGTTCTGTGGGTAAGCCACCTTTTCTTTCTTTCTTTATTTCGACAATTTCATTCGTAATATTTCACATGTCTTCATTCAAACTATGCGTTGAAATTAGCTATTTGTAAATTTTTTTAGAATGTAGATAGAATGGGGGAGATTACAATAAAAAATCTTTTCCACACATCGTGCGCAGTTGGCAATGGAAATCGAGAAATTTCCAAAATATATGTTTCAAATTTATTACATATATCATACTGTGCGGAGTTGTACCGATAGCCGTCCGTTATTCCATCAGATGAAAAAAATAATAAGTCTCATTTATTGGGAATTTAACTATCTTAGTTTTCCCAATAAAACCTAGAAAAAATAAATTAACAAAACTACCACACCGATCGTGTAAATTTAGTGCATCTCGCTTAATAGATTAGCGATTGATATAACCATCTGTTCATTATTACAGCTGTTGAGTATCAATTATACTTAACGTTGTTGCAAATTTTGTGAGTAGAACGATAGGTGTATCTAGTGTATGGAATAAAGATTCTTGCTATGTGGGATACTTGCTAGAAGACAAAAATTTGCATCCCTTTTCCATTTGTAATGTATCTCCGATTGTGTGGTTATCCCACTTTCTTATTTTTTATTACTTATTAATTCGTTATTAAAAAAGCTTGATCCTAAATCTAATAAAAGGCTTAGTTATTGAATTTAAAGAAAACGTTTTTGAATAGGAATAAATTAAAATGCACAACCCTCAATAAACTAGAAACATTGGACTAGGGATATTAGATAATAGCTATGGATATAATTAAATATTAACAATTTTTCAATTATCATGTTAAATCACATTTTCGATAAAAAGATAAAATTAATGATGCATGTTTTTTTTGTAAATTTAGGTACTCAATCTGCCAGAAGTGGATCATGATCAAGAAGAACCCTTTTTCAAAAAAAGAGAAAATTTTCAAGAGACAGGGAGCGAGTACTCGATACGAGAACAAGCTATATCTTACAACACAATTAAAAAATATATATAGAGTAAAAATAATATGAATTAGGAATTCAAGTTGGATGTGAAGCTGTCGAAGTAACAAGCATATTATATCTTCCTGGCATATGTATGAGCTGGGCTGATATTTTGGAAAATCGTGTCAGACACATTGACTTTATCAAATTTAACCATTTAAATTTGATTTATTTCGCGATAATACGTAGGAAGCGCTTTCTGTTTGGACATTCCTCTTAAACTTAATAAATTATCTTTCCAAAAATACCCTACAATCTATATTCACGAACTTCACTTCAAAGCAAAAGAAACTAGCTTGCTAAATTAATCATCATTTCATTAGCCTTATTGGGATATAGCGTAGGTAAAGCGGAAATATTGAATATTTTTTTAATAATAAAAAAAGTTACATTAAAAACAAATCTATTTCTAAACAATGTATAACCATCATATTTAATTAAAAATCAATAAATGGCATAAAGAAATATAAAATAAAAATTGGAAAAGTTGCTTATCTTTCATTTTTCATAATATGTTAGCAGCATAACTTTGAAGGCCACACTATCTATTTTTATATATAAAAATGTGTCGTCATGCTCTACAAGGTTTCGCTATTTTTGTTTCTATTCTTTTTTTTATTTAATCAATTTTGTTCTTCACGCAAAAAAATAATTCTTTCTGCAACAATACCTTGAAATGTTGCAAATACAGCGGTAAACAAGGATCGCACAAACAGTATGTGACTTACACGCGGTTGGAAATCTCAACTACTGAATTCAGTGTAATTCCCAGCGACCTTGGAGTGATGTTCATCTCGCCCGTTCTTCGTGATTGCTCTTTATGAATCCGTATTTCCCTTTGGCATCCACTTCATAATGGAGGTCAATCATCTAATTACATCCGTCGTAAAACGGATTTCTGCCAAACGCGACGAAAGAAAACAAAACTTACCAGTAATGAATGCGCGGCCTACAAAATATCGCTTAAAATATTCCTGTCGTGCCTCTGCAGAAGGATTTCGGGTAAATTGGGCGACAGAAAACTCGGTAAGCTTGACGTACTTCATTTTAAATGAAGCTTTATTGGCTTAACTTGCTTGCCGTCGAGAACGGAGATGATAATTTTATAATGGTTTTAAGTCTTTTAATGCGTATTTACTTAAGAAGATATACGTGAATGTTTTCAATGCATTTGGAGTTTCCTTTTAATTTTTGGTAATTTTCCAAATTCTTTTGATTGATATTAGCGCAATCTAGTAAGTAACTATCCACAAATAGTTTGTCAATATGTTATCGAATTTCACATTAAAGATATTTCGAATTTAATAACAATCATTATCGCAAGGTTTCGTAATTTTTTGCATTTAATTTATCAAAGGTGCGCTAACTTTGAATATGTAAAATTCAACAAATTATTTCTCATATTACTGTATTAAAACTCATTACTTGAAAACCGACGAGGCAGAAACGATTAGATGGAGAAATAATAATTTGCTTCCTTCTTGAAAAAGTTACTTTCCGTTTTTTTTTTAATGTACAAAGTTTTGTTTATGTTTCAAAGTTTATTTTTATCGAAAGCAGAACATGTGAACACTGAAATATCTTGTTTGTATTCAACGCGTAAAATTGTAACTCGATCGTCGATCCTAACCACTTGCACAAATGGATGTGAGGGAACAATTAATTTAGGCTGATTGATGATAGGCTGAAAGACACCAAACATAACCTGAGAGTCGCTGGTGGTTCTAAAGAGCTATTGTGAGAATCGACAAAGTTCGATTCTATTTTACACTTGTACTAATAAGGCTTAATGTGCTTTGATTCTAGGTCAGCTTCACTTGTAAATATAAACCTCGTTTATATTTATATTTGTGACGTGCATCTCGGAGTAATAGAAGCCTTTGGGCTTGCGTTACTTTTTCTATTTGTTACCAATCTTTGGGTTTAGAGCACAATTTATCTGTACTTGTATCCAAAAGATGTACTTGCAAAATAATGAAAGTCCATCTGATATCATTCAATGGCCTAAATAAGGCGCCCGCAGACACGACAAGACAAGCAGGCTCCGAAAATTTGGAAACTCGTGTAGTACTATGCACTATTAATAGAATTTACAAAGATCTTTTATTATATATCGTATCATAAAAGTAACATTTTATATAAGTACATTTTCTTGACTATTTACTATTTTTGATCGACTTCAAAAGAAGAGGAAGTTCTCAATTCGTCGTGTATTTTTTTTCAATGTTGATTGATGATCATATCTACAACGTTTCTCAATCAATTTCAAATATTCTTTGTTGCATTATACATGGCGTAACATTTCCAATTTATGTTTTGTATATGGAACGCACTGTATGTTGTTATATCACTAAAATATACATAAAAAGTTTAAAGATTGCTTAGACAATAATTAAGTCTTGTCCTCTTTGAGATACTTTGATGATGAGCTTGACTGATTCATATTTTTCATAGAATGATCTTCCATTTCCTTATCAATTTCAGCCAGAATGCAAACATCTTCGAATATCTGTTCCCTCGCTTATGTCTCAATATCCGCCGTCATTTCTTGATGAGTATTAAGTATTTTAGAAGAGGCCCCTACAAGTTTATATCGTTTAATTAAGAAACAAAAGTAATGATTTCCGCCTTTATAACATCCTGTTATCCCGTGTCGTCTTAAGGATAACTAGAAGCAATGGTATTTTCTATTGAATATAATAAGTGAATTCTCAATGTTTAAAGGTTCACCGGACAATCCTCTAAATATAATTATTTTTAAAATGAAAAAAATATATTGTTTGCTGCAAGTTGATATACTACGTCGTTATGGCTTCAGTAATGTTTTAGGTAAGCAAAATATCTCTGTCGATACAAACTGCGAATACCTGGAACTTCATCAATAATGTTTAAATATAATTTACGAGTACACGCCCGTAATAATCATAAATTTTATAATTTGTACCTTAAAACATTAAAGCGCATACACCAAGTCGACATTAATTGAAAAACAGGAATTGTATTATGCCGCACTTCAATATTAATTGTATTCGAACAATATATGACGTGCGTTGTCCGTATATATACAGCTTCCATCAATTGGTCGTTAAAGTTCAGCCAGTCAATCATGCGAACACGAAATGCATTTTATTCGTTTTATGTCAACCGCCTCTGCGTCGAGTGTGAACGTATCCGACGAGAAATTTGTACGGCGACGAATCCTCAAGGTGATTCTCATTCTTCGGGGCTTTTGATTTTCGTTTTCTTCTCGTTTAAAATTCCAAGTACACGCCTGACCTTGTTTCTTGATTTAGTGCGTCGTTGTGTTGTATCCACTTGCAGAAATCCAATCTGCTTTGGACCGAAGCTTATTGATATACGGCTATATTTTGACATATTCAATTTTATTCTCACGAACAAGCGCGATCATAAAATGCCACTTCTTCCACACTTGCAGGTTTTATTAAGAGCTACATATTTTGAGAAATGAAACAATAGACATTATAGAATATAAAAGGAACAATTTAATAAAACGAAAACAAGGACAATGGAATAACGAAAAAAGAATGAAGTTAATAACAAACGGAATGCTCGAAATTTTGTTCCATGTAATTTAAAATATTTATTTCGCTTACACTACGTCTGTTACTTTTGCAATAAATTTATGATTATTGCTAAAATTCAAATTAAAGTTGTAAGTGAAAATTACATGTTACAAGTGAATTGAGCAAAAATCACTGTTAGACATTAGTAGATATAGTTGATTTACAAATATCTGAGAATACGTTAAAAATAGCACGTGGAACACTTATGGACAATTTTTTGAACATATACGAGTTCTTCAGTTTCAGGTTTTAGAAAAGATAATTTTCGCGCCAAATATACGAAATGAACTTTTATCGACATAGCAATATGTTCTCTCCGAAAGAACTTGCAGAAGAATCCGTACATTGGAGAGAAGACCATAAGCACTATGAAAACATACCAACAATAGAGTGAACAATGTATCCCTTTGGAACTGATAATTTTGAAGACATAGAGGAACTTAAGTGAGTGCGTGAGATTCGATAAAACATACTTCTACTGCAAAAACTTTAAGCATCCAAAGAAACCCAGACAAATAGCTTGGACGTGCAATTACTTTTACAATACGTGCAAAGTGCACTAATTAGCTAACATAATCTGGTTTTTCCTTGGTATCTTCCGACGTAAGTAAAAAGTACATACGTTGATTAATGTATTTGGCACGTAAGAATAAATATATCTGTCGAAATATTATGATATATTTGCAGATAAATAACATCCAGGTATTAAAAAGAAAACGCTTCTGACAGGACTGGAGTTAGCATGTCCGTCTAGCAAACGGGAAATATCAGGTTCGATTTCTTACCGCCGGATATTTTAATTAATAAAGTAGTAAAAATCGGCGGTCGAGTCACATAATTGACATTAATGATCAAGCCAATTTTCTCCGTGTAAGAAGATGTGAGCAAAAGCAATATAATAAGCAAAAGCAATAACTGTAGCTGCCACCATCCAGCAGTTGATGTAGTAAAAAATGTATGTTTATTTCCAAATGTAATAAATAGATTGACGAACAGGAAAAAAAACAGAAGAAAGTCAATATTATACAAAAATTTAAATTCTCCGTATTCAATCACTTGTTTAGCAGGTGTTTAATCGCATTGAAATTAGGGATATTTGACAAGTTTTAAATAACAGCAGGCGAGTACTTCTTTTACAACAACTGAAGGCCAACAGACACTATGTAAATGTCGCTAACTAATGCAACAAGTGCCACCTAACCTATTTAAATTCATGAGTTTAAATAGATTTTCATGCAATTTTTTCCATTTTATCTCTTAGTTTAATAGTTTTATTCCAATTTTAAGGTTTTCAGAATGGAACAAAACGATTTCACAGAAAAATCTATTTAGGTTAACGAACGTGGGACAGAGTGCGTTCACTAAGGAGTCTTGCAGTTCATTCAGTGCTTACGGATTTGTGATCTTGTGACCATCAAATAGGTATATACTGAACGTACCCTTAAAATGCAGAGTTATAATTTCAGAATATTTATAGTTTTACTGCAATATGTAAACAAATTATTAACTGCTCTAAAGGCCAAGGTTAACAATTCCACAACAAAAACACATTGACTGCTCACATACCTAATGAACATAAATGCATAACACTGTGTAATGGACGACATTCCTTAATTCTGGCAATGTCATAGCTAGAAATACAGGTTGTTAAAACTAATATTAGACGCAGCACAGTTAATATATTCCTCTTAATGGAGCTTGAACATAAAATCAAGTTAGAAACGTCCGCAAAGTTTCGAATGCCTAATGAATTACGTCCCAATAATCTAACGGGTCATTAAACTATCTAAACGCGGAGAAAATGAACCGGATTTTATAGACCGCGTTTAAGTTGATTAGGTGATTTACGGAGGTGAAACATTATGTTAATGGATAACGTGACGATAATGGTAGGTTGGATCTAGATATGCCAAATAGTTCACAGTGATTTTGAGGTATGTATATAAGATAAATTGTTATCACATCAATCTTTCTTTTGTTATCATCATTGAATATTTCTTGAATTATGTGTTAAATGTTTAGGTTCGTTAGTGTTTTCACTTCACTAAATATGATATGATAAGGTCATGTCATCCTTACGCGCAAGTAGCTATTGCCGTCTTTTTTGTGACTTGTAACTGTAACGAGATTTGTAACTTTGTAAATTACAAATTAAGGATGCCCATTCACAGAGAACTTGTAAAAGCCTAATTCTGAATGTCATCTTTTGACTCGTGTGAGCATAAAAAACTTATTACCTTTGTTAAATATTAGCAACTTAAAAATAACACGAAAATTTAGAACAAGTGATTCTTTTTTATTTATGTGCTTTTATCCGATGTTGTATGAAAATTAAAGAAAATTAAGTGTACGTTACTTCCGGTGAAATCAGAAGTTGAGTAGACGTATCGAAAAAAAGTCTAAAAGTTGGTCCCTCGAACAGAATAAGCCTGGAAATTCATAAATTTGAATCTTGCTTAGCGATATACAGCTAACGTAAGCTCCTCCTGCGACACCCAGTATACGGCATGGCAATAAGCGACAAAGACGTTTTCAATAATAATTTTTCATAAGGTTGTTCTATATTTATTTATTTCGAATACGCCTATTATCGGACAGTTGGCCCCCCGCTCCATCTTTGAGAAATTGCCCTCCTAAAACATGAAGTGTTTATACAATGCGTGCCAAAAATATTCCGCAGCATGTATCACCAATCCAAACGTTTCTAACGTGTTGCCAACATTTCGCACAGAAATAAAATCTTCTGGAGTGTCTCCTATCATTGGAATGCACGGTAAGAATACAATCGCTAACATTCTTGAATATACCATGTCATCGTCACTATTGGCAGAAAGTCTATTTCTACTGCTAAGCTTCCCGTGTACTGGCTCTTCCCGATCTAGTAACATTGTTAACACATGTGAGCGGAGCAAGACGCTACTGCTTCATCAATCTGAAAAAACTGTAGTATAACGGACAGTTCGAGGAAGCAGCCGTCGCCACGGTCGAAGTAGTCTGCGGTCTGCCTCTATAAATAATTATGGATTTATGGATTTCGTTCGTTGTGTGTGCGTGTTGATAAATTCCAGAACACATTCACAGAACCGCGTTGTTTCTGCGTGTTTGCACTAAATAGCACGTCTAGGCTTCATGCGCCTGGATGCTACGTACATTGTCCTTCGATGTTAAATTGTAAATTACGAAGTACTTGTGATTTTAATTATATACAATTTACACAGTATGATATTGCGTGTAACATTGTTTTGGCAAACACGGTCGAAATTAAATTTGACGCGGCAGTCAAAATGTTTATAGAAATCCGTGTAACAACTAATCTATTGAACGAGAATTTAGAAATTCGCCGACATCCAAATATTGGGAATATTGCGTTTAATAAACGGAATTTAATATCCGGGTAAATCGATACGAATTACAATTTAATCTGACCATTACTCGTTAAATGAGAGAAAGAAATTGGTCAACAAGCAGAAAATTGAGAATTTACGATTTCTTCGTTTCCGTAATTACTTCATCCTTGGAACCAAATCTTCTTCTTGTATTCAGGAAACCATTTTCTTATATTCAAGAATGATACGTACGGAAGCAATTCGTATCCCAATTCATAGAATCTTGCCAGGCCGACGATACATGTGTGCATGCGCGCATTGCCCTGATGAAATAGAATTCTTTTCTTTGTGAACGTTGTTGTTCTATATCGTACATCTCAAACACTATAAATATGATCATGTTGACTTTGGTCTACTTTGGCGCCGATTGTTCTTAGGTCTTTGCTTGCTTTTTCAATTCAATTGCTTTGAATTCATGTCTCGCCAGTTAAGGATCGTCGTCAAAAATCATTCGGATTGCGGTCTAACATCGCCGAGCATTCCCTTGAAGTTGACTCACCTGCGTGTTTTCACGGTCATTTGTGAGCAAACGCAGTACCTATCCCGCTAAAAGCTTCCTTACATCCAAATAAATTGAACTATTTCAATTCTAGTAGCATCAATTATTTCTCGAGGCGAACTTTGCAAATATTTGTAAATGTAAACTAAAAACGTGAACATAAATAATAACTTCAGCTTGCTTTTCCAATTGCCAAGAATATTGTTCTTTGGTAAATTTTTTATTGAATACATTTTCACCTACTCCCGGATAAATTTCAAATTGACAAGGATTTCCGAAAACCATGCCTGGCCAGTTCTAGAATAGCTTTCTGAAAAACCGACGGTGAAGATCCCCTAAATCAAGCGGGTAATAAAAGACAACAATGATTTTTAAAATTTGTTAATTGTCACTAATTTGCTAAAATGTCATCATAGGTAAATTAAATAGGACCTTCTTCGCAAGTCAACGGTTTCGCAGAGCCCAAGATAGCATTAAAATTTAATATATCTGTAAATAGAACTTGTATAATTTTTTCTTATACTACATTAGGTCATAATTTGACAATTTTGGAACTATTTACAATAAGCAACATCTGTTTTACAAGTGTTTGGGACGTTTCCTTTTTCTTTTTTTTTTTAATAGAGGCAGTCTCGCTTGGAAACAAACATTTGAATTTCCCAGGGTTGCAATAGAAGAAAATATTGTTTTTTGTTTGTTGCCTCAGTTTTTATGAACTCTTATATGCACTGAAAAATTGAGCCAATGTGGTATTATCAGAAAGGCCTGCATGTTTGCGCTTATTAACTTTAACTAAGAAGCGCGTGCATTTTACAAAAAGAAACATCCTTTAAACTAAATATAAGAAAACTTATTAACCGCAGTTTTCACATTCACTGGGATCAATAAACAATATTTATTAGTAGTATGAGGGTAAGCAAGCATGCCATGTAACTGATAATAATAATTGCATTAAAAATATAGGGTGAATATACCTTCATGTTGTATATATAATGTATAAAAATGACATTTTCACAAGAAATGATTAAATTGATGTCAAAATTCATTCCCCGAGAGTCGACAAAACACGAGTCTGTCTAATCGCTGCAAAACAGGTATGGTTTCACTCGCTTTTGTTCTCTCTATTCATGACAGTGCCAGTGTTGAATCCAGGTAAACAATTAGTGTGGGAAATGTCCAAATAAGATACTGCAACAATCTTTCACATCATGGATAAGGAAGACGATGACATAATAGAGTCAGTTTTAGAAAGAATCATGATTTAGTACATTTTACATATTTATACATTTACCTCCAGCACTAAGTCAGTAGACACTGCACATTTACTTGTTTAAATGTACTTCGTACAACTCGGCTAGGGACTAACCACAAAATTTCTTTTAATCCTTAATTGCTTAAAGAAGAGACGATAGATAGAAAGCGTCTAGATTTGAATTCCTTATTAATGTGACCTTCATGAGGGATATAATATGAGAATTATTAAAATCCATTAAATATTAAAACAACAAAGAGCGTAGTTGATTTGATTAAAACTAACATGATGAAATTTTAAAATGTTTAAAGCACGGAGCTCTAAAGCGTGTGAAACAACACTGGCAGTGGATTTTCACAATAAATCAATTAGGTTTACTTGCAGCGATCTAAGTAGCCACATGAATAGATTGAAATAAAAAATAACAATCGACTTCTTTGTAAAATTGTTTCGGCGTGCAATAATGGTCCTGGGAAGTTCCGAATATCCTTTTAATTCAGATATCTTAAATTTTAATTCTTAATCCTCTTTGGAAAACAAATTAATTATTTTTCAGACGGGTGACTACATCCTGAAGAAAAAAAATGCAATCACTAAACAAAGTAAAAAACCTTACTTCTCGCTGTTACTAACATTGGAGTAAAAAAGTAGTGCTTCCTACATAATACGCGAATGGCTCGAATTAATTTGATTAGCAAAATGCAATGCTCAACCAGCACGTTATTTCAGAAGTAAATATATCCCTTGCAAAAAAAAACTGGGTTAATTACGCTAGTGCCTATAAATGTAATAACCCGGATAAATAATTATCAGTTCCGATAATTACAAAATACCAATAACGTTATTGTGTAAGACATGCAATAGTTGTTCCAAACCCACACAATGACCTCTATATTTAAATCTATTAAGGTTCCCGTGGTTTTAGAAAAAAAATTGAAAATGTCCAATAGCGGATTCTCGACACTCAAAATTGTCAATTGTAATTTTGTTCTAATATGAATTCATCATATACAGTTAAGGTCAGATAAAGACAGCTTGATGAAATGTCTAAAATTGTATATACCTAGAAGAGGCATGTCAGAAGTCCATTAAATATGTGGTAGTTCGTATTCTGTATAGCTACTTCACCCATTTATGTGCGACTACAATCCTGTGATACATATATGACTAGCTTTCTATAAAACAGTATCAGTTGACCGAGTATTGTTAACATCACCCAATTAAGGACGCTTGTAAATTCGTACACGTAAGTGGATGAATAAGTAGAAATTTTATGGTAGACGTTATATTAGTTCTAGTTACGCATTACCAAAGCTAAATTTGAAAATAATAATTGTCCCAATCATGGGAAAACGAAAGTGCTGGACGTCAGAGCACAGAAAGATAATACTGACTGTGAGGGAACAAAGGTGCTCGTATAGGCAAACTGCGACGCTTTTAAAATGTTGAAAAACGATGGTTGAACATGCTGTAAAATATTCTGAAAAGGATCAGACAACAGATACAATGCCACGAAGCGTACGACCGAACAGAACGTCTGTTTGAATAGACAGAAGAATAGTAAGGCTGCCCAAAAAAAGATCCATTCCGAAGTGTAAGTGTTTACGATAAGTAAATCTTTGTGCAAAAAGCCATTTATTAATACTACAAATCCCGAAAAACAATTAAAATTCGCCATTAAACACAGGTAAACAAAGGTAAATAAAATCCGTTCTGACGGTCGCGTTTATGTTCACCGCCATTCTAACCACAAGCTCAACCCTAGTTGTACAATCGAACCTATTAAGCACCGGGGAAACAATGTGAAAGTCTGGGCTTACTCTTCCTTCTGCATATATTCACGTATATATTCACATTTTAGAAAAGATAACAATGACCTCAAGCATACCACCAAAGTTATGAAGAAATCTTTATCAGACCTTCTTGAATGACCTTCTTGTAGTCCCGACCTCAACCCCATCGAAAATTTGTGATGTGACGTTAAACGCGTTGTAAAACCAAAGAAAAAACTGTACAAATTCAGACGATCTGTACACAGCAAAGCAGTCGAGCAAAGCATCGTTTAATTTAAAACATTATTGGCCATTTATGCCAATTCGGTGTGAAGGCAATTATAAGAAATAACGGATATCTTACAAATTTTAGGCATACATTGTAATAGCTGCATTGACGGTTTAGAATCAATTTCTTTTACTTATTTTTCTGGCGAAACGTATTGTGTTTGAAAGTAGACAGGGTATTAGCAATGATATCGAATAAAACGCGGTTCTGTAAATATACATGGTTCAGAATTTATTTGAAAATTATCATATGCATGTCTTATGTCCTTAATTACCTGACCGCAAATGTACTCCAACCACCATTTTCTAATCTTTAAGTACCTGAACTTAGGGTACGTTTACGGCTTGAAAATACTACAATTCTCGTACGATCTGTTATGAAAGTTCAAATATTTTAGAAATTTAATATTGTGACTCTTCGCTTAAACCTTATCACACTGAATCGGTAAATCAGTTAGCGACTATACCTTAAAATACATCTCCGATTTTCAAATTATTCTTCAATTTAAATAAGCATGTCTACTCATTACAATTACAGATGCTAAAAAAAAATTGAACACTATGTAAACGTGTGTAAATCGATTAGATTTCTTAAATTAAAATATTTATGATGGTATAAAGACGATCACCGTTGTTGGTTAGCAAATAATTAAACACTTTACTTATCAATAATTATCGATTCTCGTCACTCAAGCCCATCCAACAAACATGTGCCTAAGTAATTTGATATTCTTTTTACAATAAATCCACGCTCGTTGAAGAGAAAAAGACGGATATGTTATTACGATATTGGTTCGTAACGAACAAGACGTCACATAACGGTATTCGTAACAAAAACCCGCATTAAATATTAAAACGGTAACCGGGACAACCTACGTCAAAACACCAGTTTTACCGGATAGGTAATATGCCTAATGCCTAGGATGATTAAATAAAGTGCTTCTAAAGGGCAGACAGATTCATAATTTAAGTGGAAAGCGCATGTGTTCATGTACATATGTGGTAGGCTTCTATTCAATTTTCATTAATTGTCTTCTTTCACTTAAAAACTACGTTACGCTAGGTAGAGAAGATTGTCCGACATTTTTATTTAGATAATGTACTAATTTAGTTAAAAGATCGTCAGTTGCTGCAATTCCGTGAGATAACTTCCGAGACGTTCAATAGAGATATCCCAACGTTCTAAACAGCAACGACAACGATTACTTTATTACTGACAGTTTCCTAAAGGATGTACCATTATTCGTTGAAATTATCTAATCCGCCTATAAGAAAGATATGTCTACAAACTAAGTTTTTCATGCTGATTGAGGTTAATTTAATAGCAGCAATTAAGTATCACTAAGCAAACTAAACATGCAACAAAAGAAGAAAATCGTAGATGCAGCAAAAACTGCCATTGTCTGCCAAAACATTTGTCAACAACCAGCAACTTGTTTCTGGAATCTGGTTATTAATGACAAATGTTGCTATTCGTTGCTTCCGTAGGAGCCTAGATAAAGGTACACTCTGGGAGGATTATTTTAATCCAAGTAAATTTAGGCTCTCAATAAGAATAGCGATATAGCCATTCTTTCCAGCAGAATTAATTTCGTGAGATAAATTTAAACTTCTCTCTGAAAAATAATAAAAATAATAGTTTTACACGACCTAAATTAGCTTCTTCCGGGAAAGCAAACATCGATTTCATACGTAGCCAAATTCCTTCATGTGAAAATATTTTCGGAAGACATAATTCTTAGGCGCGCACATGTATGTAGATAAAAGCATTAGTAACAATTTTAAACCAAATTAGATCAATTTCGACTAGTGTAGTCATTATGTCCGTAATTAGCAATAACGACCTACTGAACATTTAAAGCCTACTGACATTTTCAAAACTACGCGTTATATGCCAATGTTTACGTACACTACTGTAGAACTATAAAAAATCGAAGTCCATCCGGAAGGCAAACAAGTTGTAATTTCCTTTGAAAA
The DNA here is from genome assembly GCA_020654165.1 of Oryctes rhinoceros. Lineage (NCBI taxonomy): Eukaryota > Metazoa > Arthropoda > Insecta > Coleoptera > Scarabaeidae > Oryctes > Oryctes rhinoceros. Next base: position 982,669 of record JAIOKQ010000001.1, read on the forward strand.
CCTAAATGAAACGTTCATTTAGAAGTTAGAAATTACTCCAATTTCATCCTAATTGTTCTCCATCAACGTAGATTCGTTCCCATGATATGATTTTTTTTTTGTAATTGCAACAATCATCAACGAAATCAATTCAATGATAAGACATTTCCTGTACGAAACTTCCGGAAAAAAAAATATAATCAACAAGAGCTACAATACCGAATTAAAATGGAGCTCTATTTTTTTTGTTGTTCGGAGAATATTTCCCATTAATTTTTCGCGTGTAAACAAAGACATCTTGACAGACATAATGTGACGCGTCAGAGCTACTATTTATACGGTACAAACCGCAAACACAGCAATACTCTTGTCTCTCGGCGGGTGTTATTGCGGAATCGAGATTTGTTTGCAAACACGGCATCTGTCGGGCGGGGTGCCGTTATGTGTATATTGTTTCGAACCTACGCAAATTACGTTTGTTTTCGGCATTCGACGGTGATTTATCATTTAGATTTAGGCCTGTTATAGTTGCCACTTTTGGACGAAGATCGTCGCAAAAACTACTCATAAGATAGATTAACTTCTTCTCGAAGAAAGCATTATACCTCTTCGTAAAATATTGCATCAGATTATTCTTCCAACGCTTACGCAATGATGACGATGCGTGTAACATGTGACTAGGAACAGATATTTACTTACGTCACGACGTACTATGATGTACAGGCGGTAAAGGAAGTTCCAGTTTGCTTACCTGTAACAAAATAAAAAGGAAAATAAGTTGTGGGTTATCGAACAATTTACGCTGATTAAAGTCGGTTCGTTGTATAAAATCAAGCAATTTTATAAACTGCAAGTTGTTTCCATCGAACGGATTGAGGAACTTTTGCATTCCATTTCGTCTTATCAAATTGACATCAAATTGACGGTGGTATCGTCGAAGTTTTATTTAACTTTTTATCAAGATAAAATAAGATTAGTGTATCGTTGCCGTAGCAGTATTGATACAATGCATACAAAGTGCATGTCTAGGGTTTCAGTATGGTATCCGTCCGTTTGATCACATCTAACCCGTCATTATGGGCTAATTCTATTAGCTTGACTATGCAATACAGAACGGATTATCTTTCCACGATTTTCTATTATAAGATTGTTTATAACAAGAAACCGAGATATCTACATCAGAATTTTTTATTTAGAATAGGTGTACAAGCGATCAACATTAGATCAAGAGGATTGGCAACAATCTCGAAATGTTCAAAAAGTGGTGTTCGCCATCCCTGGTGCGTTGCGGTATTTTTTTTATTGCAGTAGCTAATATATTATGTGATCGCTTATATTTCCGCATAATTTGAGCTGTAGTTGGCTATGCATTTCTTTTTTTGATTTTCGCTTGTGATTACTCGATCAGGGGGAACAGTAGCTTGCTTTGCAAAATGGGCGATCTTGAACTTCTTGGCTATATTGTTTCTTCTTATATATGCTTTAATAATGACTGAAGGACTGAAGGGAGCGGTAACTAGAATTGTTCCAATCGGGATATGTCGAAATCTCATCCTTAGCTTCGCTGCTTCTTTACATATTTTTTGCCTCTAACGCAAGCCATATTTCCCCAGCAAAGAATTTCTACTAGTTCCTTCATAATTGATGATTCGAAAACTTGTATAACCAATATTAAAAATATCCATTATGAACACCTCAGTTGAAAGTTTACAGATATTTTTTAAGTCGGATGGCTATGCGCATCAACAGTTTACATCAAGCATTATTTGTATATATTTTATTTAAACAAAAAAGAACACTAATTTTAAATTAAGATCACCAATTAGTTTACATTTCCAGCGTTAGAAGGAAGCAGTAAACTTCCGCATTTTTCTTTTCTTTTTTGAATTAAGAAACCACGTACACATTTATTTAGTACGTTGGATGTAATTTACATTATAAAATTTCTTCTAAGCCCAGTCAATATTCCGTTAATTTAAATCAATCGGCAACGCTATAATTAGTACTTTTCGAAACAGGTGCCTTAAGCAACTGCTTAAGCTAAATATTAAAGAAAAATAGGATTAATATGCCATGTTACATAAATTAATTTTTATCGAATGTGGAAAACTAGGTTCTATTGGCCGTTCAGGAAATTAATAAACTAGTTTAGATATGTCAAAATACCAGGGCGTCGAGTTTCGCTATCCGGCTCGATTTCAAACGATATATTACAATTACAACACCTTCATGATATCGCAATCTTGAATACGGAACATTTTATGTTGGTATCTCTGAGAATTCCGTAGAATAAATGATATATTTATGTTAATTTGAATGGACGAGAAACGAATTATAAAATATTTTCCCCAGAAAATAACGATAACGTATTTAACATTTGCTTTAATTTCAGGAGAGACAGCTACATTAATGAAAGAAATGCATGCATTTTTAATTAAAACGGAGCGGTAATGAATGCTTTGTAAAATATGAAATATGTCCCGAACATCGTGTTCTAAATGGAAATACATAATAAACCGGGAATAAATATATTCACCCTTAGAAACAAACCCCCCTCTATTTTTAGATAAGTCATAGCATTGTGGCCAACGGAAGGGGAAAAACTCCCAGACCTAAGATCGCAAATCTTCGTTTTGTGATTTTTATATTACTTAATATTGGCAACCTAGAAGCTCCAGACAGCACAGCAACACAAGATATTAGAAATTGATATTCAACGAAAGCGCAGGATGTCGCATCGTCGAGGGGTTTACCACCCAAGTTCTAAACCTGCTAGGACGTTCGCACTTAGGCTCAATGGAGCCACTCGAATTATTAAAGAACTATTAGTTACCGAAAAGAGCAGTTAACTGGTGGTAATAAAACTTAATCAAAAAGTAGGTTAAATAAGAGTCCAACACCTAATCAACATTAGAAAATATTATAATATTTAGGTCAAAATAATTCTAATTAAAATAATGAAATTGAATTATTAATGATTTCCCCTTTCATCATGCTCAAGAGATATTTAGACTTTTGCACCATATTTTCCATTTTTGATTTGTTTGTATGTTATTTATTTAATTCTCTTTCGCTCAGGTAAGATTTTTAACAAATTTTGATGCAACAAGGCACCTTTTTTTGCTCTAATAATAGCAATAAAGAGGCGCAGAATAATTACAAAATAGCACCCAACCCTAAGTAATTAGCATTGCGAGTAGAGTGTATTTGGGTATTACTTTTAAATATTTAAATGTTTTAGAATAACATTAGCGTCTCACATGCGTTAAATCATAACGTTATAATGAGAAATGTCCCATAAGAATTTTCTATAAACCTTAATTTTCTAATAAAGGTAATTTTAGTCAACTGTTCATTAATCGTTTCTAATTGATAGGTACAAAAAGCATGCAAATCAAACGCACAATATACGGTCCTTGCATTTGGAAGTCCGAATATATAACTTCCATTTTTTTTAACACCTTTAACTCTGGAGTTATTAGCATACAATACGTAGAATAATGCATTTTATTCTCCATATTTCACGAAGCGCTAAGCATTACGTTGGGTTGTGTAATCAATATTATGACGTCACGGATGATTTAAGAATCACGGTATCAATGCTTTTAATGCAATTGCGTTTAAAGAACTTTTCGTTCTGTGTAACTTCAAAATATTACTCCCGTATCCTGTTGTTTATTTTCCGTGGGCGGCGAATAGTTGATGTTTGCTTATTTCAGTCAGCTTGCTCCTAATCTCTAATATCCGTCTTTAATCTCCTTCATCTTGTACTACGGTCCACGGATACATTCGTACGTTGTTTTTAGATCTACATGCAAGCAGATCAAACGATCTATTTTCTACGTTAATATTTGTAACTCCCGTAACGCTAACATATAAATATTTTCGAAATAAGCTAAATCGAATTAACTAAATAATATTTATTAATAGTTTGAATTCTGTCGACCACCCATTGTACCTAATCAATACGCATTCGTTATCACTACGTAACAGGTTATATTTACAAAAGCAAGTTTCCGCAACTGTAATCAAATGTCTCAAAACCCGTTCTAATGATGGCTTAATGTCGTTTACAGTTCGTGGTTTCCAACCAAGAATTGAATTAGTGCACGTAATCTCTTATTCAAGGAAGCCCCGGGGAATCATGTCATATATGTTCGTAAAAGTGAATAACTCCTCATTACGTAAACCACTCTCGGAATGAGTTGTTTACAAGACCCCGTAAATCTAAGGTGTAATTGACAGGACCGCACCTCGCTCTTAAATGATTTTCATGTGGCTGAACAACGAACTATTCTGTATTTAGATCGCAATATCTTACAAATAAAGACGATTTTTTTCTTTTCTTTGAAAAAAACCGACTGGTGTAATCTTTTGAGAGTAATCTTGGTGTCCTTACATATAATGAATTTTAATAACTGCATCGTCAAAACAAAATTCTTGACTAGCACCACTTTTAATCTGAACGTATTCACGATGACAGTGTCACTTATTTAAGGGTTATATCACTCAGTGTACGAAAAGCTAAGAGGAAAAATGCCACCATTAATCTTGTTTTCGAATATTTGCAAACTACTGATGAATGGTCGCATCGTCTTCCTCGGAAAATCTGGCACCACACAAATGTTTCCAGTCCATAAAACACCTAAAAAATCACACAGGCCAAATTAAGTTAGTCTGGCGGATGTTCTATATATTTTTTTTCAGCTAAGTATTGCATTGTGAGGGCGGCTGTACTACTATGATGTAACGTAATACCCTTCTCAGTAGCTTTACTGAACTTGTTAGACAAATATGTTTCGATGCACCATTTAGCTGTAACTACTTTTTTATTCATTCGAATTAGCTGGTGTTTCTTCGTCTTCACATATTGCCTGTCGCAATTTTAGAGGAAACTGGTGTACGCCATTCTTTAAAAGAATCAAATAGCAAATATACACATGCTCTAATTTTTTAAATTCAAAACGATCGTACGCGATGATTCTAACGGTTGAGGATCTAAACTTCAGTTGACAGACAGAGAGTCGTCCTAATCAACAGTGTAGCTTTGTTTCTCATGGCATACTGAGTCTTATTGCGAATCATATGGTCTTCGTATTTTTCTTGTATCAGGCATAAATTTAAGAACCTGACAGATATGACAACATAGATATTAAAAATCTCGTAAACCTTAGATGGCACGTATCATCCTATCATACTAGAATGCTTACTCAAGCTTTACAGCGGGTAAAGATTGAAGAATTGCTTGTTCACGTACATTAAGGAATCTTAAAATATTTTTTTATATATTTTTAAATATTTTAAGACTGTTAAGACAACAATGCTGTTGTCAAAGATGAAATAGTTTTATAATTTTACAATAATTTAAGATAAAGATAATATATTTCAATAATGTTTAACTTAAATCCTTCCTTAATATTAATTCATTAATGTTTAATGCTAGCTGATATTCTTGACGAAGTAAATAGATTAAATTATATTTCCTATTTTCCAAGCATTAATAGTTATTTGGATTTACTTTAAAGCATAATCAAACATAAATCTCACATCGCTAATCTTAACTCAAATGCTACAATATCTCACGTAGTGACAGCGGTAATGCTGTAATATACTTAAAAAATAGATCAGCAAAGAAGTTAGTTATCATTCCGTTGGTATTTATCCAGATTTTTTTAACACTATTGGTCAATAGTGCTAAAAACTCACTGGTCTCCATATTAAGAGGCCAGGTAAAGCAAAGCCCATTAAATTCTTTGTTTTTACAACAACAATGAAAGAAGAAAGATGGTGTAAATCCTTCTAAAAATATTCGTCATTAACACTTCCGCACGCGTCCAAGCAATTGTCGAAACATCTAATGAAGGACGTTAGTGGCTCCTTGTGGTAAATAAGAATCATGCTCCAAATAATTTTTCTTTAACATTCGAGAACAAAATATAGTGATTCGATGGTTTTCGCTGTCAAATAATCGATCTTAGTAGACGTTCGCGCAATTCGTGAGTAACGGAAGCACTACGACAGCGAAATCCGCCATGCCAATTATACACAGTTTCTTCTGATAGCGCTTTATTGCCGAAAGTTGAACGAAGCGATACAATGTATTGGCTGTGTTACAGCAGGCCATTATTAAAATCATAAAAATTCATCCGAAGAAAAGCTTTCAGGTGAAAATTTTAATGTTTTTCACAAAGATGCTTTTCTTAAACGTCGACTATAAACAAACTACTCGACCAATATCTGTCCTGTCCCTACTTTAATAACAATAAATTTTTACGAAGATAATATATCTTGTAGCTACAACAGCTAACTGAACAATGGAAAGAAAGAAATTCTAAGATTCCCCGAAAACATTTCGTCTGAGTGGTACAAAAAGGTAATTTTGAAGAGGATATAGGTCTATCCTTACAGCTGTCCGACTGGTCAAAAGCAGAAAGTCCATCAAAACAGAAGGTTGCATAAAGAAGCGAATGAATAATTCGTGTCCAATAAGAAACATGGAGATTCTATCAAAAAAATGCTGCTCGGAAGGAAGAATGTAGGATATTCAGAAATGGGAAGTTGTACTGTCGGAACGTACAAAGCTTTATTAGGAGCAAAGCTAATTTAAACAATCTGGCAAAAAAAGCCACAATATCTGAACAGGTTACAGTAAAATAGGCCAATTGATTATTGTCCTTATTAACTGGTGACTACAGTATAATTAACTGTGTTGTTCTTCTGCCAATTGGCTGACGACATAAGGTTTGCCCGCGGCAATTCCCACACTATTAGATTTAATGTGTTTTCAGTCAAGGTGCTCGCGCTATTATGTGAACATTTATTCGATATTTCGATAAGTGATATATTTGCAGGAAGTTCCCAATTTATTTACAGCCTACTTACTAATTCGAGCTAGTTAATACGTATTTTACAGAATACTTCCTGAATTGATTCGATAATTTGATCTTTATAACAACTTAATGTTGTCGCTAAATATGTCAATATACTGAAACGTAAAGCACTTCTGCTAGAAGCTCGCATTGTATATTCTTCATGCTTACACGTAGATATTAATAAAGTTTCGTTCTAGCCGAAGTGAATACCAAAAAAAAAGCAATTACAGAACATCCTGCATATCGAAATCGAATGAAAAGTAATTTCCAGCGATATTAAAAAATATCGCAATTCCTAACGTACGTATACCTCTCCTACGTGAAATTTAATTTATTAAATATTTAATATATGTTCGGATCGTACGATTCCTGCGTTTGCTTGCTACCTTCCATCGTCCCTCGCCTTTTGTCGTCCCGCATCCTTACAGATATCGATTTTCCTATTAAAATACAGGTTTCCTGCTTCAATTTTCCGAGGAACTTGATATTATATTACATTGAAATATTATATTCGTCACTCACATTAATGAAAAAGGAGAAAGGCGACAACGTTGCGCAGGTGTTGTCGCCTCGCAGCGAACCGATCCGAAAAAATATTTATGCTCTTATGAAGGAAATTAAAAAGCGCCCTCTTTGTTTGACCCCCAAGCGGCATTTTCATGAATAACTTCATCAAGTCGCTGGGGCGTGTTCCTTTTGGTATTTTGCTATGCAGGGGTATTTTTTTTCCCCCCCAGTGCTGCTTATAGGTATGTACGTGAAATAATAGCGGGTCCCCGCCTTTCATATAATATTCAATGAAGTGCTTTGATGAAACACTTTGCCGGTATGCATGCAGTATATGTAGAAGCTGACGACATAGAAGGCGGTGAAAGAAAAAATATCGGGAAGGTAAAATATGTTTTCTAAAATATTCATGTTACGGCTTTTCGCTTCCAATATTCCCGGAATTTTATTGAATGCTCTTACAGGCGATCCTTCAGATATACGTGTCTCGTAATATTATCAAAGGTAACAGCTGTAATGATGTACCGCCTAAAATTCCTTGGAAGTAAACGCAGTAATGATAAACTTATAAAAGTTCAACTCCAATAACAACCTTGCATTTGCCAGACCAATTATCTGCGAACTATTGTTGGCCGGAATAAACATAACATGCGCGTGAACAATAAACATAAACAACAATAAACAACAGCCTATAAATGAGTTATTAGGTTCAGAATTATCAAAGCGAAACAATTGATAAATATAAATAATAACGTCTTCATTAATTCGACAATATTAGCTTTTCGAATAGGTACGATTATTAACAAAGAGATGTAATGCATATATTTCAAGCACTAAGGAGTCTATATAAGTTGGTTGGTTAGAAATATCAGTAAAGTTTGAAGTAATCCTTTGAAATTATTAATATTGTAGTAAACTGCCTATTCTATATTCAGACTACTGTAATTCACCCAGAGCCTTTCAACATGCGCTCTTATGCCGAGTTTTATTTTCATTTTGCTTTTACTTTAAAAAACAAGCATCAAGAACCACTGCCGATTATTTTTGTTTTTTGTCTCTTCTTGTTTTTTTTTTTTTTCATTTTTTTCCTTGGCGTGTGTGATTGATACCTAATGTAGTTCTTTGATGAAGTCCTTGTAATTTCTTCTTTTTCTCTGATGAGCATTCGTACTTTCCAATTCTGTTTCAGTTTCGTAGCAGTTGATACCTAAAAGGTGTACAGTCTGTTTGTAATTTTTTTTTCATTCTGTATAATTTGCACTTCTTTCAATGTTGTTTCTCGAATTGCTATTTCCTAATTTTCATGGGCTGCTACTATGGGCTTGTTAGATACTACACCATTAATAGATTAATTATCTTACTTATTGTTAGCAATAAGTTGCACCACAAAATAGGTTTACGGGGAAAAGAGATAAAACACAACTGCAACAAGTTATTTGCACTGAATATAGTGAGTTTCACTCATCGAAACCTTTTGATATTTCCGTCATCGACCAGGAAACCAAGAACAAAACCGAAACAGTTGCAAAACAGCGAAATCCTCAACAAGTTTGACGGATGTTGGCATTTTTGTTAAATTTGTGTTGTTTTTGTTTCTTCCCTTTGGAGGAAACGAAATAAATACATAAAATGATGTTTAACAACAATACAACTAGATAAATCGCTGCGAATTAAAGCGACTGAGAGTATCCAAATAAATTTGGCATCCTGGGATGTTTTGAAAATGAAATTGTACATTACAGTTTAAACTGTATTACAAGAATATTAAGTGTCTATTTAACTGTCTAATTTGTTAAAATTAATACATGCAACCAATATTTCATTTTATGAATAAACTATTATTACTGTAATACATAAATTCCTTATGGTGACGCTATATTTCCGAAATAGATAAAAGCTTCGAAAATAGAAGTTGTTGATCAAGGATTGCTTATAAAAACCCCAAAATAAGGTCTTGAGTTTCTTTGTGCACTTTCAACTATTAAAATTAATGCTATAAAAAAATTCCCTTGCAGACAGTAGCCTTTTGAAAATAAGTATAACGAAAGAAATCCTGTTTCACCCCCTGAGAATACTGCATAACCTACTCAAAAATTAACGTGTTTTCTTAGAAATTCTTTTTAGTTAATGATTTTCTGAATTTTTAAGTTGCACATCAACTGAGTTTTTGTTTGAATTACTATCTTATTTATTGATAAGATCCTTAACAGCGCTTATAAATAATGATGTCGGTCAAGATTGTGATTGGATGGTGCACACATGAAGTAATAATTCTACACCCGCAATTATAACTTGAAAGGATTACTCCGAGGCGACAGTTCCATAAAAACAATATTTCGTTTAATTTGGCACCGACTCGCCTAATTTAATACATAACGAGAACTGGAATTTTCTTCTAAATCCGTACAAATCCACGTAGAGGAATAATTATAAAATCAATGAAAAACGCAAACAATTTCTAATGGATACCTAATTTCTATTCAAACGTGCACAAGACTAAAGTCGTACGAAATGGACTTTTAATGGACACCTATGGGTAACCATACGATAATATTATTCCAATGCCTAATGGCCATATCGCATGACAGCGGATTTGTCACACAAATAAATGCGCACACAATAGGAACAACATCGGCGCATGGAAATCTTTTTCGCCGGAAAAGACTATTAAGCGATAAACGCTGTAACCTCACCCTGGATATCGACGCTCCAAGTTTTAAAATAGAAGCTCCAACTTTTTGTTTAGTACTTTTCCAACTATGACATCGATTACTAATTATTGCAGTGAGCGAAACATACATTTTACGAAAATAAATGAAAACTACCACATGAAATATAAACGAAGGCAAATATAATTACGACCTCAAGTTATATAGATAAGATCATTAAAATTTTACTATACTTCATTCATTTTAAAAATATAACGTCGCGCGTTTATATTCCGGATATTTACTATTAGCAGATGCTCAAGGAAAAATTATACCATGTGTTTACGAAAGGCTAGTGCCGAATAAACTAGTGAAATCAACAAGTTTGCCTTCATTTAAGTTTGCCACAATGAAGTTTTAACTTGTCGAGTTAATATTTGTTGAAAAGGAATCATAAAACAATATTTTTTCTTAACTTACGTTCTCTATGGCTTATTAGCTCGTAGTATGTTGCAGTAGTGGTTACTGGCGATTTTTTGTAAACTTTTCACGCTCCTAGAGATGTCCCGAGCCATATATAAAATAAATATTTACTCACTTTTAATTTGCAACAATGTTGTTTTAACTTCTATGAAAGTGAAAGTTAACACCTTAACTTTAACTTTCTTATCCGGCTTATCCGGCTAGAGCCCTCATGTTGAATGAAATATTAGTGAGTTGTTGAATTTTCGTCAGTTGTAAGATTTTGCTATTAAGGTAACCTCCGTGCAGCTAGCGCTTGGTAGATATACAGTCTACAGGAGCTCTGGGTTTACCTCTAAAAAGACGTAAATGAACATCAACCTGGGAACTTACATTTATTTAGCCAACATGTTCTAAATGTAAATGTAGATCAGTGATAATTCCTAACCAAAATTAAAACGGACGATCCTGTGGAAAATTATGAAGAAATTGGGCTTGAAATGGGAAAAAAAAAAACGCCACTGAAACAATATGGTGATAGAAAGGCAGGACCGTGTTATGCTATCGCCATCTAACAAACAAATACATTACTTACACGACAACTGAATCAAAGCAGAAAATGTATAAAAAGATACAATTCTTTCAGCAAGCTAAGGTCCTATTGAAGAGGTAACAATCACACTAAAAGATCCACCTGAAAAAGGAAGTAGTGATCGAGAGAGGTAATGGTTTTGCTGAAAATGGAAAAAAATCGCAGATTACCATAAAGAAATTAAGAGTGAATATATGGTAAAATCTTCTTTTAGAACCAAATTGCGTTGTTGTAATAGATAACCTTGCCACTCGGTCAAAGCAGAAGAAATGCCAACAACTATATTCGTAACTAGTGAAATATGGAGAAAATTGCAACAAACACGCAATTACCGAAAAATTAGATCGATGAATTAGATAACATCGTGGAAAATGCGATATATTATTATCGCTACTACTAAATCGTCACTGGGAATGTGTTCAGTGAGCAATATCAACCAGTTGCGGTCTTTGGAAGAGTGTAAAGAACCATTACGGGATGTCAACTGGCTCTGCCTATTTTAAGTAACCCTCCGATTTTGTAACTGGGTTCAAGTGGTATTGCTTATGGGTAGGCCATCATTATTTGACCTACCCTTGCGCTGCAATTGTAATAGTCCCTCGCAAGTGAAAAATTCCACACAAGACTTATTAACTATGGTATTTATAAAGTTACAATGCTATACATAGTGCACTTTTTTTAATATGTTTTCAGTCATATATTTAATAGACGACTCATTTTTATTACCGCAAATTTAAATTTCTTTCATTTTATGCGATAAATTATACGTATTTACTTAATTTGTAATTAAACTTCCGATATCACGCAAGTTGATTCCGTTGCGAAAAGCTGCAGCAAGGCTAGATTGATATCTCCAGCAGCAAGTCCGGCGTAACCAAAACGCATATAAAAACAGAAATTGCAAATGTTTACCAGCGTGTTTACGTAAGCAAAATAATCTACATTTCCAGCGTATACGAAATGTTATACTCATATTGCTTATATTATTACGTATACGATAACTTTCGTTTGTGTAATCTGCGTACATAGTTAAGGCGCAGGAGCATATATATTTATCAAATACGCGTGCAACCAATAAATTTAGACTAAGAACAGAATACATAAACAAAATTTTAGAATCAAGACGTGTCCTAGCGTCCAAACTGCGTCGAATGATCAAATAAAAAATTAATTCCTGCGTAACCAACAAAATAATGATGCATTGGCAGCGAAATGCTGACCGGTTGTGGTAAAGTCGGGAATGCGAACGTTGAAAGCGTATTTTCATTGAAAATAGAAATCTAGCGAATAAATACGCAGTTCGCTGCTCGCAATTAACCTCGTAAACTAGCATCTTAAGATGTGTTAAATTACTAACAATTCTTCAAAGGTAACCTATCCTTTCGTTCAGTTTTACATAATCCAAATCGACATTTAACAAATTCAATTTGTTATTATTTCAATAAACTTAATCACTTACAAGGAAACAGGTAAGAGTATCTCGCCGAGGTATGTGACTTCGTAGATTCATAGACCAATTTAGGTATATAAACAGTGGTAACTATTTTAAAGTAGAACACCCTAACTAGATGCGACATTACCTGTCGTTGGTTGATTTAATAACTCCAAAACTGCAAGAAATAGAGGCCGCTAAGAGTTTAGATCTATCACATTTACGTTACTGACGACTATTTAAAAAAGTAAGTTACGAAATATGTACATTACGATGCGTATTGCATATACATTTTGTGCTATTGTAATGATAGGTGGTACAATGCGGAACATATTTCATAAACCGCTGCTTATAACACTCTGCAATAATAATAATCCGTGTAGAAATGATGAAAACAAACAAATTGCTTACACCATGCACAACCAACGAAAGCAAACTTGCTTACAGCGAATAAATGCAGGCTTACAACGAATAAACTTGGAATTGCATTGTAATATCAGAATCTTACGAGATTTTTAAAAGATGGTTGACCATTCGTCGATGTATCCACTTACGTAGTACGCGGATTTAAATTGAAAAAGAATCGAAGAACCGTCGGGGTGGAGATTGATTTTTGAGTTAAACATCGCAACTGGAGAAGTGTCCGACAGATTATGTAAAAAATACTGGTGTAAAAAAGTACTTGGTGTCATTTTAAGTTACCTTTCAAGATTGTAAAAAAAGGAAGAATATTTCGGTTTGTTGTTTACGAAAATAAAGCCAGAGTTCTTTCTTTTTAACTTCTACAATTGAAGATCCTAAAATATCTTTAGTATCTTTTAGAGTAGGTACACATACAAGTTGTGGGTGGTGTAAGCAGATCCTTTATTTTTAATATTTCTATACTGGTTAGTGTTAATTATATAACGTAGTCTTTATAAGCAGTCGATTTATGAAACATGTTTCATATTCTATCGCCTATCGTTCGTTATTACTTGAGAGGACAAAGTACGAGTCCATCTTGTCGCTGCAAAACACGTACGATTTCACACGCTTTTGTTCTCTCTAGTTATTACTATAGTGCAAAAGAAAATTATATCAATCTGCATGGTTGATTCAGTATTGTAAATATGGCACATCCATCATAATTTTTTATACAAATAAGAATATCTCATGATAAAAATAATAGATACATAGGTATATGTAAAAATCGCGACATTTGCAAAAAAATAAGGGTATACAAGGTTGCTTCCCTAAATAAATATCTGTTACTGGGAAAATATTTACGTCATCGTTAAAAACACGTAAAAACAGTTAAAATCCTATCTTTCTTTCGTATCTCTTAAAGGTTCGGAGATACAGAGTTCAAATAGAGAAAGATAATTTTACGTTTAGTTTCCTATACTCGCGATACGAACAATTGGAGACCTAAAAAATTACCATCGCCCTTACACTATATTGGTCTATAAACCTATAAAATTTCATTTAAACCAATGATACAACGCTGATATAGTAATAACGATTCACGCCTTGCATTTACTTTAGACACTTCTTATATGCCTTTAATTATTTGTACAACAATAGAAACGCCTTGCAAAAAGTAACTAATATCTAGGTAAGCGTCCTAAATATATAAGCGATAGGAATAATGTTAGTTTTATTATAAACTAATTCATCAAACGGTGTGTTGGTAGTGCCGAGTATATCATGTAAATCCTCCTCCTGTCCGAACTTATAGAGAACAAGTTTTTCAACCTCATTCGTTAACTTAAACTTATCTTTATTTCCATAATCTTAGTAATTACAAACGGTATATTCATTTCTAGCCGTTTTTCCAAATTATGTAAATCATTCTGCGCCATCCGTAAATAAATTTAAAGTGTATTTTCTAAGACTCTCTCACTTATTTGCTACTGTAAATCAAAATGGGGGTCTCAGCACGGAGTCCTGTTGAATACCCAAGATAATTCCTTTCTTGTTGGTTGTCGCTTCACCCCAGCGTGAAATACGTTTAAGATATGGGGCATTAAACAAAGCTATATTCCATAAAAGTCTGAAAGTATGTCAATTATCTCAAAAACTGATAAGATATGTAGGTAGGTATAAGAAGCATTGATAGAAACTGACATTAAATAAAGAGAGTCTAAAATCGTAATAATATACAGGATATACCATTAAAAAAAAAAAAAAACCTATATCGTACACAGCGAAAACTATATAATTTTATGTTGAGTATCATTTACTTCCAAATATCTTTTATATATAAAAAAATCTGTAAATTGCTCAGGAAGGAAATTCTTGTCCGTTTATAGGTGGATACCGTAGACCAGTGTATCCCTATCAATCCTGTTGAAGTTTATTTCTATTTTCCAATGTATGTAGATGTGATTTCGTAGGCCAGTTATATACGTTTATTCAAATAGAATTGTCTCTGCTGAAACGTTTCTGTAATTTCTTTCACGAACTTATTTAACATACTTTTCGAATTTCTTTTGTTTTCAAGAATATACAACTAATTAAACCACTCCATTTGGCGCTGTTATTTTTATTCGATTGTTTATCGGCTGCTATTACTGCAAATTATTGATGGGTAATCCAATGAATCACTCGATTGCGACGTATAATCAATTATTAGTATTTACTAATATTATTAAAATCTTTTAAAAACAACATGATCCCCATCGCACATTTGGTTACTAATTTATCACTGTTATTAATTCAAAGTGCCCACATGAATAGCTTATCAATACATTGTGACACATATATATAAACGTTGCTTTAAAAGAAAAAAATTGCGAAAATAATAGAAAAGCGGAAAGAAAAAGCATTTTTGGATCTCTAACACAAAATAAAACTTAAAACTAAAGTACAATTTAATGAAGAACAGTAGAATCTTTAATCGGGTACAATATATGCAGATGACTTCAGATTAAACAACGTAGCGATGGCCAGATCAAATATTTAACGAACGGTAACTCGCCCGGCAAAGTAAAATAAAAAGTGAGTTCATTGACTTGACTTACTATTTTGGTCCATTGCAATTTCTTTAAGCGAAAATATGCATGCAGACTGCATCTCGACGTTAAAAAGGAAACCAATTAATGCATTTAGTTGACAGGAAATGAATCACTACTAGGTCGCTCTGATCAGATAAATTTCTTCTAGAATCTTTTTTTAACCGATCCGAACGTAAGCTGAAATTCCCAGCAGTTTAGGCAGTTCCGGTTAAACGAACGAGTTAAATATGTATCTTGGTAGATTTGCAACTTCTCAATGTCGTTCATTGATGAAAGCGAGTTAAAAATAGGTTTCTTTACGAACGGTTCAGATGTTAATGTTTTTATAGGAATATTTATTTGTGCTAGTTATATGATTTAGCAGGTATTTTCTTAATTTAACGAATTTCCCAATGAAATTAAATTCTCTTCAAGAATTAACGGCAGCTCCGTTCGTTTAGCTTGTATTAAATTTCAATTTGATTTATATAAATTCGAAGCTAACGGATAATCTTCCAAAGGTAATAAATTAATACCATATTCCGAAAATTTGTAATGATATAAAGAAAGATAGGTACCATACTAAACTATTAATTTAAAATATTTTCGCCTGTAAAGCACTGCTGAACCTATTTTACATACAATACATACTTTTTATCAGTTTAATCGAGTATACTCTCATCGCTAAGTAATTTGTATTAGGGCAGCTTACTCCAAAAGTCAACAGTTTGCTTAGATACTTACAATCACAGTATTTACGTGGCTCTTATAAAATTAAATATTTAGGAATGTAGACGAGATTAAGGTATTTATTTTTGCGCAACAAAACGCACTGATATGGTGTTTACAAACTGTTACCAAATATAGATGTTTTCGCACAAAAAAGGACTCTGTTTTATCAGCTTAACCAATTGTACATATCGCATGTAAATATTTTGTATTAGGGCAACAAGATAATGGGGACTTTTGCGAAACGAATTGGAAGGTCGTGCGTACCGTACCATATTATTATCGTTATAAAATATTTCTTGCTTTCATAAACTATTTACAAAAATCAATATTTCCATACTGAAAAGATTCAAATGGAGCGTGGCATCTATTACACTGGAAAGAGAATTACACACAGATTCGTATTAGGGTTTGGTATACCCGCTATAACTACCCAATCCAAAATTTCATTGCTCCATTTATGATCATTAGAGATGACAAAGACAGATGGAATTATTCCTTTTTTGCAGCGGCTAGATAGACTCGTGTCTATTCGCTTAACGAGAGCCCCGAGAGTCGACAAAACACGAGTTTATCTAGTCTCTGCAAAAAAAGAAATAATTTTATCCGGCTTTGTCCTCTCTAATGATCGTTAAAACTTTAACAAGTTTCGTGAAGTAGCCTGTATAATATAACAAAATTAGTAAGAATTTATTTGGATTCAAGAAAGTAGAATAGATCAACAATTAAATCTAGAGGATCGTATTTATTAATATTCAGCAATTTTCCGCTGTAATTTGGCAATAAATGTATGAACTGTATTGTACTTAGACACTTAGGTAGGTTGCATATTGAATACTTTATTAAAATTCAGATTATCTCTCTCGTTTTCGTCGTTTTCTTAGCAAAGTTAATTAAAGATTGCAAATATCAAATACTTCAAAGAAACAAATTGACGCCCTCGAACTGCCATTTAGTGAAATGACGTACCAACGTTGGAGATGACCCGGAACCCGGAAATACTTCACCACTAACAGACTACTACTCGCAACAGTTTTTTTTATCTAGATATGAAAAAGTTGCCAAACAGAAAGGTTATTCGAAGTAATGATTGATCAAATTTGAGCTTTCACTAATTTCTAATTCTCGTGTCAAAAATCATTCAGCTCTTTGAAGTGGCCGTTATCAATTTTAAAAATTAAAAAAATAATAATAATAAATAATAAATAATTGAACTAAGGGAACAACGAACAAACGGAACACATTTAGCCACTTTTTAACAGAAAGGCGCCGCAATTTTAACTTTATATCATATATTTTTCTAGGCATCGAAAATAATAAAAGAAAACCGTGAAAAATACAGATCAATGTAGACAACAAAGATAACGTTCATTTCCTTGCAGAAGTAAAGTCATCTTGCAAAAGGTTCTAATGAATGATGGTGTTCTGCAGGAATACTTGCAGTCACATAGCTAATGTGAGCTTCGAAATTGTTCAATGTTGTCCTATTAACATACACCAAGCTATTCAAATATTGCCAAAATAAAAATTCCATTTAGTCCTATCAATCCCAAATATTAATAATATATCGTTTGCACAATGGTACCTACGTTCACGATAGTATACGGTACCTTTGGGTTGCGGAAAGAACGAAAAGCACTCCGTAATACGGACTAGAGTTATTACTTATTACTTTTACATATTCGGCGAAATCTTTGCGGGAATCGTGAACATACTAGATATATAACGGAATATCTTCCACTCGTTTAGATTTTATTATCGTTACCTTATCAGAAAATCTTTGTACCTTCTACAATTAGTACTAGATAATCCCTCATGTCTTGCGTCGCTAATATTCTAATCTAAATAACAAGCAGAAAAAACCGAGGTACTACTGTACTTTATTCGTTACACTGACCAATAAGGTTTTTACCCTAAGTTAGTAAACTGATGAAATTGAACAGCATATATAAAGTAAAAATGATTCGAAAAGCGGCAACAATGGCCGGTAATCTCGTCTAATGCAATGTTTATAAACTTTCTGAAGCTTTTGGAATACATCATGATCCCAATTCTTAGAGATTATCCATAGAGTCATCAAAGACCAGCCCAAACGCAGTTTTGTTGCATAATGGAAACCATTATCCTTCTATTCCGATAGGTCATGCTGTTTCTATGATAGAAGCTTACAAAAATCTGAAAATTTTATTAGAAAAGATAAAGCACAAAGACTATTCCTGGAATATTTGTGCAGATTTTAAAGTAATTGCAATTATTTTGGGTATGCAATCTGGTTACACCAAATACTGTTGCTTTTTATGTCTTTGGGACAGTCGTGACAGGAAAAAATATTACCATAAGCAAGAGTGCCACTGCGACAACAGTTTATACCAGGAAAAAACAATGTACATCAGCCTCTAGTAGAAAAAGAAAAGATCATAACAGCACCTCTCCAGATGAAACTTGGACTCATGGTAAACTTTGGATCTTAGATACGAGAAATAGTAAATGATAAAATCTTTGAAACCAAAATAACAACGAAGGAAGAAACAGCTTGGCCCTCCATGGTACAAGTTTTCACGAATTTCTTGGGAAACATAAAAGCTGACCACTATAAAACTTAGTAATGGATATGTTACAAGCATTTCACCCTGCTGGCTGTAATATGTCCCTTAAGGTGCACTTTCTGCATTATCACTTGGAATTTTGTCCGGAAAATATGGGCGACGTTAGCGGTGAACACGGTGAGCGCCTCCACCAAAACATCATGAGTGGAATAGAAAAACGGTATCGGGGGAGATGGAATCCTGTTATGTTAGCAGATTACTGTTGGATGTTAGGAAGAGATGCTGTAGATATTGTTTATAAGAGACGGAGCAGTATTACTTCACATTCCTAATTATAATCATTTGAAATATACATTAAATTATGATCTAATCTGAAAAAACCTTTTCATTGAAATATAAAAAAAATCGAGCTAACCTTCTACCTTTTATTAAAATAAATATTTGTATATTTTCTATTGAAATTAGTATAAATTATTTTGTGGCAAAATCAAAAGTTGAAATTTGTTGGCCAGTGTTACATTTCCACAACTTACTTCAAACTGTATCAGCCGCACAAATAAAGTTAGGCAGCACAACGAGATCCGTTACAACAATAAAACTTTTCACAATTTTATCGGTAACTGTTTGGTTTTACCAACACTTTACATCAACTCCAAATGTTATTATAAATGCTATTTCAAACAATCAAACATTTGGCTCCTACTTCTGTTTCATTAGAAGTTTACCAAGTAATTTTATCTCTTGCTGATAGCAGCCGTGTAGAATTACGCGAGCTTACGTCATCGATACCGAAAAAAGTTAGTCCTATCACTGCAGCCATTTACAAACGTTAATGATAAATATTCAATACGGAGAATCTTTCGTTTATCAATCAAGATTGCAAAAACTACTCGTCATCGGTGCGTATTTGCGTAAGGTGACAGGCAATCCACTAATTATCGTATAAATGCGGATGACGTGGAAACGCCGAGGACAGTATTCAGTTAAAGATACCCTGATTGTTATTCACACAGTACGTCCAAATATTTTCACTATAATAATATACTTTATAGTCCAACAGAAAATAAGACATTTCCATTTAAAGGACAAAGCAAATTAACAAGTAGGCGGATAGATAATTGATACAATTAACTACAGTGCGGATTCTCGAACAAGTTGTTGACATTTCAATCATATGAGTAACTGAAGCTATGCAAAGTACATTTATCTATGCCCCGGAACTTTGAAAAAAATGCGAAACAACATGTAGCATACTGTGGTGGGGTGAAATTAATTCACAAGGAAGAAATACAGCGAGTTTAGAGCACCGCGGCAGGACTTTTAAATTACCTACAGAATCGAACAAGCAAACGTAAAGATTTTGTAGCAGAATTACGGCTGGAGACAATGTGCTTAATAAATGGCATATCAAACGATTCGCCAAGACGAATGATTGCAGTATTCAGAAATTAAGTGTTTGGTTCAGAACCACAAGGTGTTTTTGAAATGGATTAGCTTATAATGGGGAACTTGCTTAGATGCAAACGAACATTGTTTTGCTATTGTTTCAACGCGAACCTGGAGAAACAAACAATCGCTTGGTGCAACAAAACGTAAGAGCACTAGAGTCGAATTTCTGAAGATTATCCAAGTATGTGCGAAAAAAAAGAGGACCTAACTTGCATATTTAGCGTACGCCAAAAAGAAAATCGATAAGTCATTATAATGAGCATAGCTAGATTGGATCGATAGTATCAAATGCTTTACTAAAGTCAGTATAAAATAGATTCACTTGTCACCGCTTATCCAAGGATACATTAATGTATTACGTATCTCAACAAGGTTAGTTACAGCGAGTCTACCAAGAATGAACTCATGTTCTAGAGCAGGTAGATAACGTTTGACGCTACTGTAGATTCTATTAGGCATAAGATGCTCATAAATCTTAACAAAACTCGGCAAAGCATTGCCGAGTTTTGTTTTTTAGCACGTTTTTTAGTTTTTTTTTTTTCGAGAAACAATCTTTTTTGTTGCCAACAGCATCGTTTTCATATAAACAAAACAACTATTTCGCTTCTAATGGACGTATCTACTGAGTCAATGAGTTCTACCATCGGAATTTTTAAAATGGGAATAACGATTGCGAAATGCGATTTTGATTTTATTGAAAGTCTCTGATGATTGATGACAAATCAGTGACGTGCTCTCTAGGAAACATGCGATTTTTGACCCGTTCAATTGCATGTCGAGAAATCAGAAAATTCGCGATATTTTAAAGTACAACTTACATAATTCTATTTCTAAATTACTATGTCTTATATACTGATATCCGAATTAGTAACCATTACCTTTTAGCAATTGCTGAAAATGTCGACCTTCATAAATGTGTCGGCACACTCCGCATCACGCAAGTTCAATTAACCCGGAACAGCTGCTTGGAGGATCCACGTATCGTTGAAACGGTCGTTCCTGATTGATTAATTAAACTTGTGCGGTGCGGAGTGCGTCGATATTTTAGTGTCGTTAGCTATTACGGCGTTAATAAAATTTATGGAAGCAACAGCATTAGGCTTTAGCAAGGCTTTTGACTGTGTTGATCATTCTACAGGGGACGTCATTAGTACATTCATTATTAATGATAAAGGGTCCAACATACAAATTAAAGATTTTTTAGCAACAAATAAATCAGATATATTCAGATTGAGAACATCAAATAAATGAATTGTGACGAATATTAAAATAATTATAAATAATAAAATTTTATTATATTTTTAATTTTAATATAATAAATTAATAAAAAGTAATTATATTAATAATAAATTTATAATAAAAATAATAATAAAAAATAATATTTTCTCTGTATATTTTCCAACGTATTCAACTATTTCCTTTTTTATTATTTATTATTGTTAGTTTAGTTACTTCTGTACACTTCCCTACATTGTTAGCATTATACCAAACTGGGCGGTTTACCTTGAAAGCACGTACGCATAAAAGAAATATCTAATCTACCCCGCTATTCCTTACAATACGAGAAGGGCATGGTTAGAGTTATAAATCTCTTTATTACAATTAAAAAAGTGGAAAACCAAAAATATTATGCAGGAAACTAATGTACATCCCTAAATTAAAGCTATAAACTTCGATCATGAATAAGTCCGCGATGTTACTGCTGATATTACATAATTCAATCACCCCTTTTTCAATTAATTATAATTATTTAGCGTTTTCTAAAGCATGGATCAAAATCAAAATATTTACATTTCATCCCAAAAAATTGCAAACTGAGAAACTCAAGCACGTGCTGGACTTTGCGACATGCATAATACACTAGGCGGACACAAACCGCTATTTAATAATATTTGTCGTTGATGTTAAATATTATAACCTAGGTAGAAATTAATTCTGATAGTTGATGTGTTGTATCTAATAAATTCTTATCTTTGTAATCGATAGATAATGGTTTAATCGTTTTAAATTGACAAAATATTTTACACCAGTACAGAGCAAATTATATGAACTTATATTTCTAATACTTACGTATCGAAAAATAATATTCCAACGGAATACGCCTCTAAACTATGCACTCAATTTCGTTAGGAAAAATTGAGGTATTTTTGGCGCGTCGTCGTTCACAGGTGATTCATACACAATAAAAACACAGCAGCCAAATAGGAAAAAAAAAACACTTGAAACCTTACTAATTAAATATGAGCGTCTGAAAACTTGTTGATAAAAAAAAAATGCTAGGACGTAGGTACTCCACACTCCTCTGGGCGTCTACACTAGAAAATGCCGCACAGTTTATTTGGCGGCAAAACGTAGAAAATGTACAAGGGCAAACTCCAAACAGCCCTGTATCATTAGATGTGTAATATATATGGTGATTGCGATTGTGAACTCTATTGCTAAGGAATAGAACACAGACTGAATGAATACCACTACTAGCCGCTTGCTTTCTACGCTGTGTGTGCTTGCCTATACCACTGTAACTAACGAGGTAGGGAACGTAAACGTGCTTATGCACAGAGAGTTAACCATACACGCCGACCGAAGCCTTTTTCCCATTCGTTGTATTTCAGCGTGCCGTCGAGTTGTAAAATTCTATGTTTGAGTGGAACATCAAAGACAGGACCGGATCGCGGTACGTACGGGTCTATTTATGAAACTGCTTTTATGTGTTTTTCACTCAATGAACGGCGTGCAAAATTAAATTTTTGTGATAAAATAGATTCTTGGGTATAAAATAAAAACGTTGGAACGATGGAGATTTCTTTATTAAAATTATTATAGAATGGTGGAAAGTAATTAAGTATAGTTATGAAGAATAATTCAAACATTATTATTAGTTGTTACTTCACTACATTTTGAAAAAAAATAATCTTCTCTCCCCGAACATTGCAATAATGCCAAAGTAATTGACTTGTTAAGCCAAAATTTATTTCGTTCTTTAATTAAATCTAAATATACTTCGACTTACAATAACCCTGTCCAATCATATGATGTGTATGTTATTAATTTGGTAACGTCTACTTGGGTGACATTATTCCTGTTTTATCACGGTTCGCTGAATGGAAACGGTCAAGGTCACTCAAATGAAAAACTTTTTAAACTCTGCTACATTTTACTTGATTAAACATCAAATACTAGCGATTTTTTTGGCTACCATACCAGGCATTCTTTTCCTAGTATGGTTTTGTAAAAACATGTCTTAACTGTAAATGTAACATAAATATCCAATTAAGCCACCATTGTATAAACACATAATAGGATAAAGATAGTATATTATATTAAATTAAATTATTATATATATTATATTAAAATATATCAAAATTATTTAATATAATATATTATATATTATATTAAAGATATTATCTATTAATAACTGAATCGTTAGTTCGTTAGTAGTTAATTCGTTAGTGAAAGCCTTGGACAGCTACAAGGCTTTCACTAACGAAGTAAAAGAGTGCCTTACTATAAAAACAACACATTTTTTTTCACGAGCGACGGGAGAACATTGACAATTGAACCATATTCGAATATTTCGGTATTTTTTCAGTTTTCCTTTTGGGCGTTACATTTGAATGCTTGAATCTAACGCGTATCGTTTCGCGTTTTTCAAGTCGTTGTCTAATGCATACTCTAAAAAAATGCCGGCAACACTACATGTAATGTCGAGGGCAACTTATTACCAACGATACTAAAATAAAATTTGTGATAAGTAAATTTTAAAATGTTTAATATTTAATGCGCACGTAACTTTCATGGCTAATATATTAAATGACCATGTATGTACTAAAACCCTTACCATACTACTTTACTCGCAGTGGACGCACATTTCAATAGCCAGCAAAATTGCTTACTTTTGCTACATATTACAAGCTGTTAATGATTATTACTACCTCTTTGAGCAAAATTCTTCAAGTGTATTTCCAACTTAAAAATCATCCAAAAACTGGTCATTTTTCTGGAATATTTTTATTTAATATTGAAGTCGCACCCCTAAAAGACGAGTAAACTAAAATTTACATCATTTATCGTTGCAAATTTGGCACGTTATTACCAGTAACGCTACTAAGTTGCCGTAGCAAAATTACTACAATTTTAAGAGTACTTAAAACTATGTATATTTAGGATGCTTGAATATAGCAACATGACAGTGGCGAATTAATGATATATTGAATTTTCGCCTAGTTATTACTATCCAACGAAATAGTATTCTTTAAAAACTGATTCGTTGACAGCCAATTAAGCTAAAACTACTACGTTGCAGATCTTCAAGTACTAGAGCCAAGAGATGTTCATATACATCATGCATTCCATCAATTATTCAACCTGAACGACCAAAAAAAAATACAACGGTATAATTATTATTGGAAGACTATTGCGTCCACTTGAAAGTATTAAAAGAAATAAACCGTTTAACCATAGATAATAATCTATAAACAATATGCTTTTGGCTAAGATTGAAAACATGAGCAGAAAATTTATCAATAACAAGTACGTAATAGTTTAATAAAAAAATAAGTAAAATGAAACTGCAGCAGTTTAACTATATCCTGGTACGTAATACATGTAAAAGTGTACATAACAATTGCAAAATGGCAAATACATTCCTCAAAACCTACAAGTTCTATTTTTTTTCTTTATATTCGGAATTTGATATACTACTATATAATTTTGTTTTTGAAAATGTAACAGCAATTTGTTAATAACGACGAACATTTATCGATAGATTCCCGAAAACATTAAACATTAATTGATACTTGTTCGGAAATAGCTACTATCGATCGAATTTTGTTAGGTAGCCATTTTTTTATGTTTATTATATATTATCTTAAACGATGTTTAAACGAGCACTAATTTTATAGCAACGTATATAATGTGTGAACTAAAAACTACATTTTAGCGGAAAAATACAATAAATAACCTAAACTAAAATAAACTTTCATCATACAGCCCACGATAAGCAAATGATAAGTGTTGTTTTTCGTTTGGCAAAGATACGTACAAAAATAAAGCTGGAATTTCCGTTCTTGCGATACTGTACTATGTACGAGGCATATCCTAACGGTTAGTGTAATTTTGTTTTGATATTACATCTAGATAGTTGATTTTTTGCTGACTTAATCTTTATAAAAACAGAAAAACAATAATTGCAAATCACGACAAACTAGCCTATCATTCCCAGCACAGAAAAAGAAAGTAGCCAGAATAATAATTATAAATAAATTTTCAACGAATTAGACAAGCAGTATAATATACTACCTGTACGATAAACAGGAGAGAAGATACGAAACGCTAAACATCCATTTTCAAAATTCTGAGCTAGTAACAAATATAACACGACTTACTAACTCACAGAAGAAATCGAGTTAATTAAAAAGCAAGGATTAGACGCTTGCGAAACTAAAGAATCTGTTAAACAAGGAAAAGAGGTGCATTCAGCCACTCACATTTGACGGATTTATTAGTGGAATGTTTACGTTTCGTTTCATAATTGTTTCTAAGGACTTAAAGGGTTGAAAGGGCTTAGTACGAATTAAAAATAAAGATGTTTTTGATTCGGTATTAGAGAGCCTAGATTTATCCTAGATTATGGATAGAGTAGTGCTAATTTCTGCACTACCGTGTAAGAATTTGAAAAACTGAGACCAATGATTTAACGGACAGCTAAATACCTGATGTCCCCAACTAACTGCAAGGTTCGAATCAACATATCAGACTATAACTATTTCTATCGTTTATCTCTGTAACGAAGAAACAGCCGTTGTTAAACGTGCCGGTCCTGGCATCTACTTCTTTATGAACTCCGCAAACGAGTTTTAGAAAAGGCGGGAAACCGCGATGCCACCGCCCGTCATCTCCACTGCATTCGATGCTTGTGTGTGACCATGAGAAACTCGCCGAGTAAAAATATGACCGGAGCGAGGTTAGATTTTCCGGTGCGCTCTCGAGGTTGCGGTTTCTTTTTATCACCATTGTGCAACGTTTTGCTCCTGTTGAAGTATAACAGGTGAATTATCGCCAACAACGAAACAAAAAAAAAAACAGACGACTGTTACGTTTCAAACTCATGGTGTTTTTCCAAAACTGGCAGCTGCTGTACGAATAATATGTACATAATAAAACAATCGGGTTATCGCACGTTAGTTAACGGTCGAGAAACATTGTACGGAGAACGGTAGAGTCAATGTCGTTAGAGAGATTATATAAAGTAATCGCAAATAATGAAGATGGATTTCGAGCGTAAACTTAGTACGTTTTCGAACAATCGACGTTTAATGAAACGGATACTTTTTGTTCGTTTAATTGATTCATTATCGAACGTTATCGCGAAACGGCTGTATTGTTAGTTTACGTCAATTAAGAGGCGTAGAAAATTTCCAAGAGGCTGTGGAATTAATCGCGAAAACTTCCAATATAAGCTCGACGAAATGAATGAAAAAAAAAACTTAATATTTGAAGGTAATTCAAATAATATTAAAATAAAAGGAATGTGAAAACGCATAGATGACTCGTAATAAACAGATCGATTATTCGGCAGAAATACATTAGTGATTAGTAGTCGTAAAGCAATGTCTATCTCATGAATTTGAAAAGATCTGGATACACTGCTTTTGTTTGCGTACATCCACATGAATTTCTCTTGGCTGAACAACAGTCACAACCAATTAAAACATTGCACACCAATATGTAAATATCTATTTTTACAACGGGTAACATTTTTCGATTTAATCCCAACGAAAACGTGGCGAGCATGTTCCTGATGAGAGACATTCACCGGGAACAGGTATACTGCCGAAAAATTTTCCGAACACGCGGGATATTATTTAAAACGCGGAAAGATTAATCCAGTTAATCTAGATAAATGAATTAGGAGAAAAAGCTTTTTAAAATCCTTGAAATTCAAAGTTTATCCACCGTCGGTTGGTGTGATGTCGTTCTGTCGTTTCACCAACAGGCTGTTTTCCTTACGCAACAAATACCAGATCGTTAAACATCCCGACACACGCCGCGCGTTAAGGAACCGGCGAACCATTATTAGGCCTCGCGTAAATTAAAAAACGCAACTAAATAATTCGTTGGTTATTTTTCGTATCAATTTTAATATATGACATGGGAATTGGAAGTATAGCAATCGATCTTTTAATCTCAGAATTTCATAAAGAAATCGCAGTTTTGCAGATCAGTTTTTGAAAACCAACCAACCCAACACTTTATTTTATTCGTATCACTTTAGCGTCAGAAAAATGCGTTCATTTTCATGATTTCATTTTATTCCTTCATCAACATGGAAGGTCTCTAGTTTGGTACTCCTCTTTTTCATACTATTCGCTGTCCACTTTAATATGCTTCGGTCTCGCCTATGCAGACGACCTTAAAATATTCAAGTTCAAGACATTTAATTAACACTAAAAGCTACAAAAAGATATCGACACAATTCTGTCCAGTACTGTTAAATGTTCAAAAGTGCTTCGCCTGTAAGTACCATCTTATGAAAGAATCCCAAAAAGAAATAGGAAATGTAATGTATCAACGAGGAATCCAAATATTCACGCGTACAGTTCATAGACGATTGCACAAAGTCGGACTAAAATGCAGACGCCCTCTGGAAAAGCCAAGATTAACGCCGATGATGAAGCGAACACGTTATGAATAGGCAAAGCGTCGTCAACATTGCACAATTGAAACTCGGCGAAAGGTAAGACAAAATAAATTAAGGGAATATGTAAATAAAGCATTTTTTTTTAGTTCGAGCAATGTCTTTTCGTTAGAGATCGTATTCAGCGATGAGTCAGAACTAGAAGCCATGACCGAAAGAGCTCAATTTTTTAGACGACGTCCATATGAACGGTTTGTTGAAGCTACTAAAACACCCTTCGTAAGTTACGGTATGGTCCTGTATATCAGTGGATTTCTATATTTTCCAAGCTACCACCAATCAACACCAATATAAGCGTATATTGGAGGATGTCTTCATACCATAGATCCGAATATAGGCCCTTACACATACATGCACGATAAGGCACCATGCCATATGGTCAAATCCATCCAAACATTTTTTGGAAACGCACGCTCTGTCAGTGTTACCTACGTAATGTTGTAATGTTACATGTAATGTTCTAATATCACGCGTGTATTCCAGAAGAAACACCACAAAGAAGCAATTAGTAAGACATATTGAGGATGTGTGGCAAAATGACGCTACAATTAGTCATATCATTAGCACCTGCATAGACAGTATGGATCTAAAGACTTTCAAAAATTAATCAAAATGGAATATTATGCCTTTCTGGTGGTTTATCAGCTTCAGATCTACTGGTGATTATCCTCAAGCTCATTTACCGTACGATATACTATTTACTGGTCACAAGTTCCACTCTTTAAGCCGAAGAATTGTGTTTCATAGTGCAAGATTTTTAGCGGCTCTCGAGTGTTAGCCCCGAGCAGCCACTAGAACCCGAAAATAATACGCGAATTGTAAGAAATAATGAAAAACTTCAATCGCGAAGACGGATACAAGTCGAACAACGCGTGGAAGTTAGCGCTGCGGAGTTGTCATACGACGAACCACGCGATTCAGCGGAATGGAACGATTATGAAGGATCAGCAGAGCGGAAGGGTTATAGATCAGCAAAGCGGAACGGAAATGGAGTATATAACCAGGAGCAAGAGACAGAAAAACATCAGTATTTAGAAACTTCCTGAAGAAGCTGACAGCTTGATCAGCGAAACGTCAAGTAAAGTATTAATTAGACAACAACACCCGAAAGAAATGTCTACGATGAAATTCATTGTCCTGACCTTCTGGTTAAAATGTAATTCCATGTAGTGATACATGAACGTCGGTCTGGCAATTGCATCTTTTCAAGCAGTCGTTCTTTCCTGACCTGACAATATCAAGATAAGATAATTACAACTTTGTATTGTATCTTCAAGGGTGATGGGCAATAGTATCCCTTCGTAAGAGTTCTTCATGTTATAAAACGAACTGTTTACAAGTTCTCTACTTTAACTTGCAATTTTTCAAACTCTCTTGAACGTTTAACGAAAATATTATTATGTACAACGTGGCCAACTGGATGCTTGGTAAGTAAGAAACTGCACTACAATTCTAAATGTTGTGACCATGCGTTTGGCAATGTTCGGCGAGCGCATTCTAATTTTCTATATCCACAACGTGCAGATCCTCCATCATCGTGGGACAATGAAGAATGTTAATTCGGTCAATTTCCGCCCGACTCTAAATTAGATCTATATTCTTGGCAAGTGCTCCCCGAATGGACGAAATATTATATATTGCTTGTCGTTAGCAACGGCGCGCCTATTGCGATAGGGGGACGCATCGCGACGCCCGGTTCCTTCTTATGTATTTCTATCTTTCAACGTTCTATTTCTGAACGCGTATTCCGTTATGTAAAATATGAACGCGAAATGGTAGATTTATCGATTCGTTTCGGCGGCTATTAATTTTAGGTTACATTGTTCGGAGAGCGTTGGATTATTTCACGAAGGCTGTATTAAAGTGGCTAGGATCAATTCTTTCGAGACTTATTCGAAGAAGCGTTTATCATTGAAATGTGTAAGTAAGACGCGATTTTGCAGAGAAGATAGTAAACTACAAGAAGTAAAATTTACAACAGCATCTAAAAATAGAAAATACCCAAATTCACGTAAATTCCTCTTCGCCAATTTTCATTTATGTTGTGTATGTTTGTTTTTACACTTACGCTTTTAATGTCACGCCGGTGATGTACGATAATTGTCTCTCAATGCTCCCTATATCGCTATGTACTCTGTTAGCATATGTTAGTTCAGGCGGTAATAATTTTCGTTCTGAACCGAATATATATACATGTGTACATACGTCTAAGCATCACCGCACGTATATTTAGGTGAAACGGACCGCACACCCACAATATTAATGCTGGAGGTTCTAGTACACACAGAAACTCCGCATTAGCAAAGCAACTCCCTCTGAGTCACATTACAGTGCCAAACAAGCAAATACATGCATATGTATATGTATGTGTAGAAGTACGCGAATTATATAAACACGCATAGATAGAACGTTGCGGAGTCGTACGATATTTCCGTGTAGGTACAATATGCTTTGGCTTCTATAAACGGACATAATTGCATAAGCAGCGTTCGTATTCATGAAACAGGCCCGACAAGGTAATTAGAGAGCCTACACCTGGAATCGAACACGAATATCGCTCGTTTTTTTTTGTTTTTTTCATTTTTTCGAGCATGCACCACCACCGTTCGACCGTGGCAATACGAGAACATGGTTTCGATTATACAGCCGAGAACTTTTTCTCTTGCATTGAATAACGTCGTTGTCCTAAATGCTTACTCTACATAATACTAATCCAAGATCAAGATTAAAGTGAAGAAAGTGTTCTAATTTTTAGCATGGTCAAGTAAGCTGTACATAGTGATGGATGCAGAGCGTCCCTCTAGAAAATAATTTCACATCTAGAAGCTTTTTAAATATGTATAGATTTTTACATGGTAGTTTCTTTGTTAAAAACGTTATAATTATTATCCGTTGAAATGACTGCCTTATTTACACATTTTAGTATTTGTTCAAAACACTAAATAATAAATAAAATAAATATCACGTATATATGGCTTAATCCCATTCATTTTCTTCGTGTAAGGCATCAACGCGTAAACAACAACGCTAATGTGGATGCCCAGTAAAATCACATTATTACTCGTACAGTCGGAATCTTGGCATTTACGCCTACAAGGCCTACAGAGGCTTTAACCCATAACTACGATAGGGATCAACGATGCATCATATTATTAAAATCAAAGTTGAATTTAAATTTGCAAAACACGACGAACTTTATTTCAGTATTAGTAATTAAATTTTGGATAATTAGTCAAGACAAACCGAAAAGACAATACGGTCTTCCTTACGGATAAATGTCACAAGCGAACAGCTCTCACGATCGGACAAACTTTCTGGAACCAATTTTTTGGTTGTACACCTGTATATAAACGAACCCAAACAACCTCAGTAGCAAACACGAAGCTTCGAAAACGCGCAGAAGGTATAAAAACGCGTTAAAAAGCGTAGCTTGTTCGCTAACCGCGATATTTCACCCAAAATCAAGTCGGGTCGTGTTCCTGAGAATCCCCTTTACATTTATGCAGTGTTTTCAACCTTGCTTTAAATGTTAAAAAAAGAAAGTCGTAGAAGCTATGCATGGTGCCTAAGAAAAGGTGTTTCTCCTTAAGATAAAAAATTATTAATGCTAAATTGCGTTTAAAAAGCATAAAATTACTTTTTGATTATTTTTTTGAGTTACTGAAACGAATTCCTGTAACTGACATTTTTATTAAAATTAGGACCAATTTTTATGCTATCAAATCACGTTTTCGAACTGTTTAAAAGCACAAAAAGCTGGACGACAATAGAAAATAAGGAAGATATCTTATACCGAGTTCGTTGATGAGTTCTTTACAGAAATTAAATGCAACAATTGTAAATATAGACGATGGAAATAATGGAGACGATAAGATTGGCGATAGTTAAAAAGGATTATGAAATTTTTGTACAACTCGCCCACAAAAATAATTTCTACAATGAATATAAAAACAAGCTAAAAAGACTCGGATAGTTCCATAAAGGTTATACAAAGATGCAATCAAACTTTCTAAGAAATATCATATTCCTAACTAACATGCGGAGTTTTACAAGAACTTTGGAAAATTAGTAAGGTTAAGAGTTCCACTTGTCAACGATATAAAAAGCTTGGTTGGTATGTATTTTTGTACATACAAGCATACAGCATGTACCGATAAAGTTATCTTCTATATTATTTGATTGAATCAACACGGAGTTTGTGCAGTAAAAAAAATATCTGCGTTTATGGAAAGCTGTCGTATCTATGATAAGAAATAAAACTTTCAGTATTAGTAGGATTGAAATCATTAGATTTTGGAAAAAAAATGGAGCTCAAAGAATACATCTTTATGCTGTTGTAATATAATAAAAGGAGCATATATGCCGCTTACAATTGTAATTTTTCCTTGCAAGTAATGAAAAATTTTAAATTGACCACTGAGAAATTAGTGATTTTGATCTGTGCCACTTTTTTAACCGACGGAAAGACATTAAAATTACTGAACGCCATGGCATGCACGTCACGAGTGTTTATATCTGAAATACTCTAGATACTATGAGAATATTTCACAGTTAGAATAAAAAACATGCTTAGATCTAACTCTTAGCCGCTGCAATGCGGCATGGTTATCATACGTAAAAGCAAAAAAAAAAAAACAGTTTTTAGTTTATCAATCATGCCACGGTCCCACCGAAACTGTAGTAAGCACGGGTGAATCTTCGAAAATAGCCCCAAAACGTAACTCTTGGGTCTTTTGGGACGTAACTTTTGGTAATAGGTCTTGAATACCGCATTACCATAAATAGTTGGAAAAATTCTTTGTAAATGGGTGATACCTAAAAGCATCAAAAATTTCAATTACGCGCATGTAAGGATGGTTATAATCAAACACCTCCACTAAGAATTATTGTCGTTTCCTTGCATTTGCGTTTTGTCAATGCCGATTTGAGGAGACAAAGGGTTCTGCATTATTAAATTATTAGAGTTCTCGCTAAAACATACGAAATCTTAAAGGAACGATCAATTGGATTAATAACAAATTTACGACTGTCTTAAAAGTTTCAAAAATGGTCGAACATCAGTCGATGATCATGAGGAAACATCCAGCAAACGTTCAGAGAAATGAAGCCGGGTTCCTTGCCACGTGAGGCCAGATACCGCTTACATGGTACAACAGTTTCTGGCTAAAAACAACAAACCCATTGATCCCCATCCAGCGTACTCGCGTAACCTGTTCCTATTCCTATTTCCAAAAGTGAAAATCAGATTAAAGGGTTAAAGATTTGAAACGGTAGAGAAGATCGTTGACAATGCTGAACACATTAGCAAAAGATTTCCACAACGTACTCCTTTCATGGCGGAGGCGCTGACATCAGTGTTTGCACCCACAAGGAGATTACCTTAAAGATCACCTAAGCGAATAAATCCTAATATTCTTCAGTTTTATTTATAACGACATTTATCGGTATGTGATTCCTAAGAAGCTATTAAAGAAATGTATTAGTCTAATGAATTCCATGTTTGAATTACCTTTCTCGGTCAAAAAGAAAGAAGTAAATGCTTGAGTATTTAGAATTTGGAAGGATATACAAGAAAATTGTAGTGCAGCAGTACAATAATATTTTTGTACTATGAATCATCCATTTTTATAGGAACTATAGATATAATCGAATTTCTTAAGACCAAGTGTTAAGTATTCTTAGTAGTCGTATTCTAATATGCGTGTTCCCATTCTAGAAAAAAAAAACTATAAAAAAAATAAATGCATAGTCAAGCAAACTGACATAACTAATAACATGTATAAATTTTACATCAGAAAAATACTCCGAAATTTATTGCAGTCGTTCCGAGTGACTCCCACATGAAAGAAACAAGAGAATAAATTAACGCACGTGCGCGTCCGAATCTACGCGAATACAATTAGATTCTTTTGCATTACAAAAGATCCACTTCTCGCATATGAAATATAAGGTGCAGATATATAGGTAATGTGGCCGCCAAATAAATATTATTTCCGCTCCGTCCTAATTTAAAGCGACTTTCTGAAACGCGTAAATATTTCGAAATAAATCACGTGTTTTCGCGCTTAGTCGAGGTATCATCGCATCGCATCGGCGAGCATTCTACCGCTTATGCATCGGTTATATGTTATTCATCCATCACTTGCTAATTATAAAGTTGGCAATTTTTAGATACTATTGCATTGGTCCGCAGTGACACATTTCGAAGGTCTGCGATTTCAAACGCGGAGCAAGCTTTTCAAATGGAAAATCTAATTATTTTATTCGCTACGCCAAGAGTAAGTTAACGTTTGAACTTTTAACCGCAGACTAGAAACTCTTCACAATTCAATGTTTGTTTTTAAGTAACACGCTTCTCTAACCAATTAAACGTGATTAATATAAAATAGAGACGTGTACACGACGATATTTCTACGGTAGTTCGCTTTGGCAGAGGATTAAAGATCATACAATGTAACTGTCTCAAATAATAACCATTAAAATAACTGACGACCAAAATATATTTCAACCGTCTTGCTTTAAGTTTTAATTGCATCTACATACCTTATTTAATAGACGTCCGCATCGAATACAAACTGCGGTAGTTTGTCTAATTAATCAGACATTTTAATCCAAAGTGCGATCGTAAAGCTAACAACTATATTACTAAATTCCCCTATAATTAAACGTTGGTAATGCGCACATATTTGCTTACTGTCGTCGTTCATAGCCAGCCTAACAGTAAGTGGTATTCGTAGTGGGTGTGTGATTAGGAGAGCTAGGGCTTTGTCAACAAAAATCATTATATTTTAAAAAATTGGCTGTTTAAAAAAGCATTTTTTTCTCTTAGTGCTTGTCACAATTTAATAATAATAATAATCCATGGCAAGCAACAGCTTTTGCCAATTTCTGGCGTGGATTGGTCAGCCATGAATTACTGTTAGGCATGCGCTGATAGAGCGACCTACAGTCCGTTCGCACCTTAAAAATGAGTATTGGGTCTTATGGAGAATTACCCTCTCTTTCCATTGTCAAAAAGCTTACGTATATACATCTCTTTCCAACTCGACCAGAGTTGCGCGATCTTTGTACTAGTGACTTTAACAGCTGTATTACCCATGATTACCCAACTCCGATGCTTACATTATTGGCGTATTTTAGTTAAATTCGCTTAATTTCGTGCTTCCGTTGCAATTTGTGTCTGTTTTCTGTGTCTTATTTCAAACTTTATTAACCTAACAAATATGAAAAATAAATGGTTATGTTGCATGTGTCGTTTCTTCACAAACTGTATAGTTAAAAGCTTGCTGTAAATATAATTTTAATAAGAACTGACAACCATGTTCACGGATTCGCATAAGAGCTGTGCTTCTAAGGTGCGAACGGACTATAAGATGTTTACCATTAAAATTCATCAAATTCGGAGCAACGAAAATTACTTTACTTCGCGAGTGCCGAACCCAAGAATTGACTCCATTGCCCGCCGACTGGTAACACGCCGCGCAAGGAACTACGCCATCGGTCCCGGCAAATTAGAATTTGATATGTAGAAACATCCTAAAATCTTCACTAGCAATGATAATAAATTTATTTTATGTTATGCAGAAGACTTACGAATTATTTGCTGCCTCAACGTTACGTTTGGATGTTCCAAAAATGTTTGTAAAGCAACACCAATATTATTTCTTGAAACAAAGTGGGAGCGCAAAGAAATTTTTAAATGCGCTGATAGAGTGTACTAAAACAGAAACCGAACATTTGAATTTATCTTATCTCAAGCCTGATTGTTTGTTCCAAATGAATATAATACGCAAGAAAATATATCAAGGAATCTGCCTCAGAAGAATAAGAAAAAACAATTTACAAGACACATCTTTTTTTGTTATTGTTGATGTTGTTTTGCAATCAATTAAAAACTGTTTCAAATTATACGAAGAA
Source organism: Oryctes rhinoceros (assembly GCA_020654165.1). NCBI lineage: Eukaryota > Metazoa > Arthropoda > Insecta > Coleoptera > Scarabaeidae > Oryctes > Oryctes rhinoceros. The sequence continues at coordinate 1,018,473 of JAIOKQ010000001.1, forward strand.
ATGTAAACATCATTTGTTTTTTTTTAATTGAAGACTTGCGTAAGTCAATAAATGCCAAATTAAATACACACATATGTAACGAATATTACGACATACAGAGCGAATCGGGAGGAACGGAGTTAACTACACAAGTGTATTGCACAATTGAAAATCAAGTGACGACGTAATTTTAAAAAGTGTAACTAGTTTATTTGGAGTTATGTAAATTAAGACTTTAAAACAAGCGAAAATCGGATGAGGATATATGAGCCTTTTATACTATTTTCACGCGTATGATACACTCTTGGATTTTGGCCCATTCCTCCTGACTCACCCGGTTCTGTGCCAAAGGAGTATGCTCCACAGAATACCCTGAAATATTTAACCACAAATAATCCAACTGCGTTAGAAAGTTCCGTAATAAGGTGTACCACTAAAATAAAAAGTATAGGAGCGGGGAGTTGCACGACGGAATTGAATCAGTATCAGCAGGAATCTAACAGTTGCCATGAGAGGATCGCACTAAGACTTTAATCAAGTGATTGGTTATATGCCTACTTTATTTCTTTAAATGATTATCGTTACCTTTCTTGATCTTTTGCTCCTTTGTTATTGTTGATTTTCTTTGTTCGGCTGTATCAGCGTGTAGTTCATGTAGATCATGTAGTTATAGCGTGGAATGGTTTTTAAATTATGTTCTTACTAGCAAAGCATTAAATTGAACTACGCTACTAGCAATAAATCACTACTAGACTACCACGATCATCAATTTTCGAAGATTCGTTTCATTCATGGCAGAGAAATATTGTTTCACGAAACGAATTATTACTTGATAATGTAACAGTTAAATTTAATAACGATATTGTAACGTTCAAGTTACACACAAAGCGATAGCCTCTCAAACAGATTCGCCGGCAAAAGTAGATTACTACCGCATCATACAGGTAGCAGTTCCGAAACTCTCGCGTGCTGGAAACTAAAAAGGAAATACTATATTGTTGTCGCTTCGATCTACACTTCACAGTCGGAATGGAATTCCTCTCACTCTTCGCGTTCGCATAATTCTAGAAACTCGTTACCCCTAACGGATTTCCCATCGCTACCTGTCTCAATAGCGCCGCTATTTGTCATCGGTTCTCCGCACTAAATTTCCCTAATTTCCAATACTCCATCCATTCGTTGTCACCGTTGGCAATCGTTGCTACGTCAAAATCGATCGATAGTTCCAGTTGGGTTGACCGCAAGCAATACCGGTAGCGTAACATAGAACGGCGAGGCGGCGCGCGATGAAGAGAATTCAAACCGGAAAGGGCTAGACTAAATCTTAAGTTTTAATGAGTGTAATGAAGTTACCGAGATAAACAGTCTTCTTGCTTCAAGTCTCTTCCGCCGACGGAAATCTGTTCATTTTGACTAGCTGGACGTAAAATTAAATTGGACGCGAAATTATGTTGGTAAATGATTGAAGGAGGAAATTAAAACGGATAAGGAAGTCCTTAAGGAATGTGTGAATTCCTTAAATAGGTTTTATTCCGCTGCTTTCAGTACAGTAAAAAGATTTAACCACACAAAATCAACAAACAAATGCTGAACAAAGTTCAGAGAACATAAAGGTAATAATAAAGAAAGATTTCTAAGTTTTCTACATTCTTCCCCCTCATAAAACATTACGATACGGAATGTCTCCAAAGGAACTGATAGGAGAGTGTACATTGGAAAACTGAAAATTTGAAAGTACACTAAAACATATTTTTGATAATATAGCACTAACGGTTACACTGAAATTAGCTATCAAATTTGTTATTTTAATAGCTGGACGAACGTATGTGAAGCTTTATATCGGCGAAAGTATTTAAAAAGGAAAATTGAAATTTTGTACAACTGTTTTAATTAACGAATTCATTTTTCATTATGTGAACATTATACAGCATGTCCAACAATTACGCTGAAAACTTACAAAATAAGTAAAAATACTGTCAAAACTTATATTTTTTAAATATAACTGCAGATATTACTCTATCTTATCAAATTGTTCAAATCTAGAAAAAAATATGTGTCATGTATAAGAAAACTACTTTCCAAAGTACGGTGTAAGAAAGTATCACCTAACCTTGATATGTAGTCATGAAATACGACACTTTAGCTGCTCTGTATCCACAAGAACCGTCACCAAACACAGTTAAACGAATAATACAGAATTTAAAAAGTTTGGGATCGGTCAAAGGAAAAAATTCAAAAACAATAGTTCTCACGAACTATTTTAATATGGTCTCAAAAGCATAAATTTTTAATGAAATAAAATTTTTTTAATAATAAAAAATAATTAATGAATTTTTAACGAAATCAACAACCTTAAAATAATCAAATTTTAGCATATATAAAAAACAATTACAATACGTCCTTTTTAATTTCGTTTAAATGCGCTTAAGTATACAAACCTAATAGCAAAAAAGTTTCGTTTACAGTAATTACATTACATAATTACCGAGATAATAACAACATCCTCTATAATTGACCAAGAACCAACGGCTAATTAGGAGAACATAATTGTCTGGTCATTGGAAAAACGCAAACGAGAAGACTTACTCAGTACGCTTAACTAATCGCCAAGAATAAAGGCACTTCTCCATGGCAGTCATTTCTAAATTAAATAGGCGCGATTTTATTATCGTCGTAAAATATATCTGTTGGCGTTAAACCGGGCATAAAGGATTTCGAATGAGGCGTGAAATATTTTAAACGACTATAAATCCAACGAATACATCGAATAAAAGAAAAGAATAAAAAGCGTGTTGTTCCGATTTCGAACATGAATCTATCAAGTCGCAATGCAAAATACCTAAGTAATGTATTAAGCGGCATGGTTATGGCAAAAATCAGAATTTATACTGGCTGCTTTCTTATCTCAAACAGCAGAAAAGCAATACAAATATTATCATCAATCTATCAGGTGCTTGTACGATAATATCCATATACACCACATAAACGTCCTATTAGAACAAAGATATACATTTCACATTTATCTTTCAAATTACGATTCTTGCTAAATTGCTTTTATATAAAATTTAAACCTTTCAGCAGGACTACTGAGTTTCTTTAGTTTAATCTTCTTTGCAGGGCAAATATTTTAGTAGGAGTGGCAGAATAAGAACACAAAACACGTATCTCTTTTATTTTCAACACCAATCATTCAATCACCGATCACCATCAGCCAAATAAGTGAATAAAATTCATTTATATCACTACTACTCACGATTTTTGATCTAAAATACAAATTTTATGGATGGGAAAAATTTAGAAACAGACCATTCTTTCAAATTAATTAGTTAAATGGTAGGTTCGGGACTCTCGAGAACATTCCTTCGACAATTTAAGTTCAAACGGAAAACGATAAATGAATGTTTAAGGAGTGTTGGGAATTGAAACGAGAATTAACCTGATATAGGGACATTCCCTATACAGACACTATATCGGTGGAAAAATATGCACAATTTGAGTAGATTGTTGATTTGTTAATTTTTTATGTAACTGCATTTGTCTGTGTTTGAAAGTAAAAAATGTTGCAAAATATTTGTCCCGTAGTATCCGCGTCAATACACAAATGCAATTTAAAAATGTCAAATCCTTAAAAAATAATTACTTGTTGAAATATGAACAATTATCATAAGAAAAAGTGTTCGCATCTAGAGTGTAATCACATTTTCCAACATTTGTTTTTTCTTACTTTTTGTTAAAAATACACATTGTATATTGTTTAATGTATTCTCTTCATCAATATCATTTGAAATTCGGAGGGTTCGTCTTAGAAAGAGAAAAATTTAATTAACCTAAGCATTTAAGGAAGCTTATGCACTATTTTCGTATTTTTATAACTGAAAATCTTGATAGTAGAATCATACAGAGTTCAAAAGTTAAAAAAAAACATCTCTGATTTTTTCTAATAATAAGAAAAATTAAAACAATTTCTTTTATTTAATTATGAAATTAGTTAATTGTAAGGATAAACGTTAAATTTCTTCTGTTCATAAAAAATCGGAGGTATTTTCTAATTTTTCAACTCGATACGTGTCTTCTATTAACATTTTCAGTCATGAAAATACGAAAATAGTCGAAGGTTGATATGAAGATCTAGCCAAAATGACTTAATTTGGAAAAGTAACCTTCTTATTAAAAAATAAGGCAAATTTTCTCGTATGTAAGACGAATCATTGATTTCCAACTGATATTGATGAAGAAAATACGCTGAAAAAATGTACAGTGGGAATTTTTAACCCGGTGCAAGAAGAAACAAAAGGTGACGTTTGTGATTCGCATAAAGGGTTCTTTACATAATTGGAATAATTGTTGAAATTTGTATAATCTAATGTAGTAACCGCTAAAATTCATGATATCCATAATGCATCAATAACTACGACAAATACATATAATAATAACTGTTGAAAAATATACGACTTTAATGCAGCAAAGATTGCAACTCCTACCATATTTTCACTAATTGCAAGAAATTGTCAGCGTCATGGGTCCTCCTATAACTTTGTAGTAACATTTGCTACAATTATAAAAGTAATTCCCGCATGTATATTATATAAAGAGAGATCTGTCAGTAAGAAAAAAAAACTACAAAAATAATTATATTTCTTGGTATCTTTCAGAACAATGAAAAATTAACAAATATGATTGGGAAGGCATTGAGAGCACCAATTCTGAAACTGTTGCTAAAAGAATTTAAAAAAGTAAAATTTGAATTCAAAATGAAAACTGTTTCTTTGATTTCCTTTCATTTTGCAAACATCATTCATAGCTTTGTAGGTATTTTTATATATGTATGCATAATAAAACACTATTACTGGGTATCAAAAGAGAAAAAACTTTTATTAGCTTTCATTAAGGAAAAGCTTTAAAAATCCTTTTTCAAAGCTTTTGCCTGTTGTAAAACTCGCAAGTAATACCCGACATTTAGAGAAATTTCGTAACGCCGCCTCAACTTGCTATTTTTTAAATTCCTGGAAGAGAATTTCGAAAAGTCCCTCTAAATATTGTGATAAGAATATAATCTTCCTCAGTAATTAGGAAAATATGCATTTTTTAGCCAGTATTAAGAAAATTTCGAAAAATGTTTTTTTTTATCATTTTAAAACTACAATACAAAACCTTTATAAACAACATTTGCTTTTCATAAGCCCACAATAAAAGTTGTTTTTTCTCCAGTGACGCCTACGACACACTATACGTCGGCGAATCTACTATCTTTGGAATTTAGATTCGAATTTCCAAATTTCGTAATTATAAAAATTCGAGAATTCAGTTTTAAAATTCGTCGAATTTGCAGGCAATTGTATAACTATCGTTTCAACTTCAGGGATGACGGCTTAAACAGCGACCAGACAAAATAAAATTAACCAGGTGTATAGTTAAATAAGTAGAAAAGAATTCGTGTAAATAAGAGAAGAACCGGTAGAAATGCAATAGCACTCACCTCAAATGAAATCGGTATTTATCGCCAAGATCCTCCTTCGAACGGGCTCTTGGCTGATCTGAAAATAAACGCTCCAATGAATCGATTGTCTTCCGCTCGGGAAAAACAAATATTTATTTGGTTTTATAGAACTTCTAACGTCTCGAACGTGAATTATTAAAGGTTAATTTATCGTCAACGCGTTTTCTTACTATACGTTTCCAAACTCACAACTACGAAGTAAAGGAAACAGATCGTAAAGATCGCAATCTTCTGTCGTATTACGTAACAGCTATAAGAGTGAAGGCATCTCATTTGCGTAATGTGTAACAAACGCCCGTGCATTGTGTGTGAAAGGTGATTTTCGCATTTTGCAATTTCCACGTGCCGGATCAAGATCTAGAGCAGAATGGTGGAGGATCTAATCGTACGACTCGCGTTACTATCAACACTTTCTAGATATTTATGCGACAAGTGAAATTAATGTTTAAAATTTGAAATACCTGATTATTTGAAACAGCAGATGTACTTTCACGACGAGCAACAAATGCATTGCAAATGGAAAACAAGTACTTCCAGATAGCAATTAATTAACATCATTAATACATATATTTTTATTGTTTTATGCTTATCTCATTATGCATCTGCCTTATATGATTTCTAATATTATGCAAGAAATTGAAAGTTATAGAAATGTGTCGGATGTTGAAAAACTTAATAAGTATTTTAGTTTGTTAGTTTCCGATTCCTATGTAAGCAATAGATATACATTTTCCTTACTTTATCTAACCGTTATCTTTGCTATTTCCATACGTTACTTTAAATTCAATACTTTCGTTAAATCGATATTGCTGTTGAAAAAGTTACTGTATCGGTAACTAATTTCTACTCTACTTGTTAGAGATATAAAACGTTACTGCTAATGGCTACGTTCGATTCTCGACAATTAGATTCAGTATTTGATAATGATAACTGCGTACAAAAAGTACTGAATACTTTTGTCACCCGGTAATAGTTACTCGGCATCTCGGCGAGTAACGAATACTCATCTTACTTTCATGTCTACACACATAAAAAGAATAGGCAAAAAATTCAAATTCCTTAACGTACTCTTTCATTGGAAGAGTCTCCTCTTGAAATTCGTATATTCACTTATTCTGCACAAGACATCTTTTCTCTAGTAAATCTACTATATACAACTGAGTAGGTTATTATTTCAAAATATCTGCTGTGTTAAATAAAATATATAATGCAATTATGTAATCAATTATACATTATATTAGCGGAAGTGGCCAATAAAATATTAAAATGAATATAAAACAGTTACAAATTATGAATAAGTTGAAAGATTGCGCTGGGGACGTCTACAAATAAATTACGGCTATACTTATCCCGAAATGTTTTCAGTTTTATTGCCTTTTCTCTGTTGAAAACCCATATTGGGTGAGTACAAGGTATTAGTACATATGTATGTATATGTATGTCCCGGTCTACTAAAAGCCACCCAGCGTGTAAATAGATTTTGGAGTAAATTGCTGATAAAAAGGGGGTGACTATGATACAGCAAGACAAATTGGCGACAGACACGAAAAGAAAGCAAACGAATAAAGCGTTTAGATCAATAGAATAAAGTTGCTTTGAAGATATGTGTTGTAATTGAGTGAAAGTAGTAATCATTCACTTAGTTTGACAAAGTTATCGTTAAATTATCATCGTTATCGTTATCGTAAAATATTCGAAATCGAAAACTTTTAGTTTATTATTAAATTAAGCACAAATTTCTACTCTGCTTTGATGCAAATTTAATAACAGTAAATTTTTTTTTATTTAATCTTACTGAAATAAATACTGACATGAAAAACGCCTAAAAACAATGATAGCTCTAACTCTCGGCTTATAGAACATTTTTTTATTGAAAATTAAGTTGATCGCGAATTAAGACAACAAAACTTTCGACAACATTCCTTGTTGCCTGCTGAGAAAATTTATATTGTTCCCTTGCTCCCAAACGCAAATCCACTACCGCTTAATAGAAAACATCTACATCATATACAGCCTGAACATTGTTAGGGTTGTGAAAGACCCTTGCACCGCATGGAAACACAATTTTTAATATACACACAAATTGTTGCACCAATCGCCCTTGTCATTTTTTTAAGTCTGCAAAAGTTTGATTTTACTCTGCACCTCTTTACCAACTGGTAATTACATATGTAGTGTGGAATAACGGATGCTATATCATAAACTAAAAGCTTAACTATAATGGAGATTTCACTTATATAAACAAATAGAGATAGATTGTCTGCGTTTTGTTACAGGTTCCAAACAAGGGCCAATTAGGTTACGCAACCTTTAATTGAGGCATTGTTCGTACAATTAAAACGCAAGTCCTACTCTAGTCGAGTTATAAAAAGCTTTGTGTTTTCGAGCTATTCGATTAAAGGTTCGAGCAACTAAAAAATACACTTTTTGTTTTTACAGTATTTTCAATAACCCCAAGTGCCTTGTTCAATTGTTTTCATTAATTGGAATTAATATTTACCATACATTTGCGTCAATCGACACTAGAAAAACAATGTTAATGAATATATTTAGATAATTATCTATTGTACTTTAAATAAATTCTTTTTAATTTATTTGCAAATAAAATGAATTAATTTAACTCACGATTAAAGTTGCTTAATCATAGTCAGCGACGTCATAGAATTAAGCTAGTCAGCGATTAACGTATTAATCGTTTAGATATTCAATTCGCTTTCTATAAACCGGCGATCCCTTGTACAAGTACAGCACAATTCGATTATAGTGTTATCGTATGTAACAGTATCCTTATTATTAAAGAGGACAAAGGTAGATGGAATTATTCCTTTTTTGCAGCGATTAGATAGACTCATGTCTATTCGCCTCATGAGAATGGATTCGTGTTGCCTACTGGTGTCCCCGAGAGTCGACAAAACACGAATCTGTCTAGTAATAATTCCATCCGCGTTTGTCTTCTCTACTTATTTCTGTTAAGAAGTCCCTTCTTACGTTTGGTTAACATCATCTTTTAGCAATAACACAGCGTTTTCTTTTTGACAAATACCATGTTTACACACAAAAATCGACAGTTAAAAAACAGCTATAAACACTTCTAAGCAACATTGGAGTAAAATGAATTTAAGAAAGCATTTTGTTAAGAGTAGATTTGTCTTTACTTTTCTACAAAAAAAAAGTATCAAACAATATTCACCCTATAATGCCCAGCCCTGTATTTTAAGAAATTGTTTTATTCTATTTATCAACTTATAAAACCGTATTTTCTAGCAAGATCAGCCTTGATAAAACTGTTGAAAAAGAATAGCCTTTCTAAGCAAAGAAACTAGTTGTTGTATATTCATATTTACATCTGTCGATGGAAGTCAATGCAGTGGATTAAATACAAATTCCCTACAGACCGCATATCACTGTTTCATTTCCTTGAATAGTTCAAAAACTAAAACGAATATTAATACATAAACCCTTTAAATAGCTGATCCTTTGAATTCATAGCTCGGTAAAAAAAAAAAAAAACGCCATTCGTGATAGGTATACAATAAATGACTTTTATCATCTATAGTTCTCAAGTAATTGAAGCTTATGGATACTTTGTGACAACTGCTTCGAATTTTATATTTGCAAAAAATAATGCTATACATGCATTTGCAACATTCCCAAATCAAAGTATCGATAAGGAAGATTTCAATGGAACCAAATTTCGTTCTTTCAGATCTGCAATGATTACTGACACTCCAGTCACCAGTCTAACGAGTTTGACTCAATTTATTCAATGTTTCAACAAATAAAAACATTAAAAGAGCAAAAACAAAATATATCCGATAAGTGTATTGTCATATACCATCTATTAAACGTGAATCCTATGACGCTAGGCCTCTACACTATCTAACAGTCCTATTTAATTTGAAAAAATGTTAACTACATATATGCAATAAAATGCGCTAAAAAATAGTATTGTTAAAATGCTCCGTCTCCATCACTAATTCAAAGTACGAATTCCACAAAACTCGTTTGACTATGTTAACAACACAAGGCAAATCAGCGTAGTTTTTATTTTAGAATCAACGAAGGTTACCAACGTGAACAACATCAGAAGTGCAATTACAATACTCTACAAAACAGTGCAATAATACGATCAAAGCATCCTAACTCCAAACCATGTAATACCTTATTTTGTTTGCTATGAATCAAGACGCGTTGACGTTGATGATTGTTGGCCAAAAGTATGGAAGGCTGCTCGGATGAAAATCTAACACGTTGTCGAAGGTTCCAAAGCCGACAAAGAACTGACCAGCGGTCACCATACTATCAACTTATCAGTCGCAGATCTCCCCCAGAACAGAACCAATTGGCCTGAGCGTTCAACGAGTAGCAGTACGTGGCAACAATTGATTGTACGCTAAGTAGTCATGGTAACCCTTTTCCAAAATACAAACAAAACCGTTGAGAAGAAGAATATAGCGGGGCGGGCGTGTGATCAAAGGTGGGTGTCTTCTGCATTTAAACGCATGTATATACTCATATGTATATATACATATATACATTTTATGTAATCGTGTATGTGTCTATTTTAAGTGAGCGTGGACACTGAATACATAGCGTACCCATCTTCTTTTTTAATGATCTGACGTCCTCCACGTCAGTCACGAAAGATGCATTTAACGGTTGACAATTGCGGACCTCCGGCGATGGTAATGGAGCGATGGAAAACGGACAAATGTACCAATTTCGAGCCACAATCGCGTGACAAATGGAAGATACGTGTATAGAAACTTCGGGTGCGGGACTCCTTGATGAGATCGCATTTATAGCTTTTGGAATAACAGAATTCAAAATGAAATAATTACTAAACTAGGAATTGTAGCGTGTCACTTTCCTCCCGCTTCCTATACCACAAATTTTTAAAGTGAACACGAAAGGATCATCACAAAGGATCATAAGTCCGGAATGATATTATAGCGTAATTTCTCCGAATCTCTAGAGGCTCTACTCTAGTCTATCAACTTCATAATGCACCAATGCAAAGTCAAACAAAATTATTGGCTCGGACTAATAAACTCGCATTTTTTTTTGTAATCTCTGAAAAATATAAAATTGTTGCTCACATATACTAGAAATCCTTAATTTTAGATCAATCATTTAATAAAAATTACGAACAGTAGACATACATATTCACATCTCTACTTTATAGACAATTTACGATACACACGGGATATGGACATTATTACCGCAGCATGGAAATTTTGCAGGGCGAGGGCAATAGCCTGAGTCCTACAATCGCAAGTGCGACAATAATATAGCATCCCATGTGTATCGTACAAAACTTCATTCTTAAAAATTCCCCGTGTCTACGGAAAGTAGTTATACGAATTCTAGAAAGTACATATGCATACACTAAATAATGTATGGCAACAGTAAATATGCAATTGCTTGACAATGTCGAGGTAACTATTTACGCATTGTTCAGAAGTTTAGTCAAATAGTTCATATACGTCTAATTCTGAAATTGTATCAGATATGTCATATCCCATAAAATAAATAAGAATAGGGGTGATCGCTTAGATGAGCAGAAGAAACTAAATAATATTAACAACAAGCGGGTTGTATTAGAGCAACTTTGCAAAAATTCAAAACCCATCTTCTGTTTGGAAGGTTTATAACTCAATGGTGCAGGGTGCAACATCTATCGAAAGCATCGTGAATATCAACAAATTGTTTAAAAAAAAAACAAAATTTGCAATGAGGTATACGTATAAACCTAAAAAATACCAAAATTTAGACGAAGGGTGTTAAATATTTACCTTAACGACACATTTTTAATTAGTAGGGCCTACTAGTCTTACTTAGTCTACTAGTTGATCCCAGAAAAGATGAAAGTCGCAAAAAGTTAAATCAGAAAATGTAGAAGATATTAATATGACTGAACTTATTAGAAGATACGTCAAGATACGTCCAATAAACGTAGATCATCACAGTAAATGCACCAAGCAACTTTCTGAACTTTCATGACTTTCCTTAATAAGTTAGCAAGCTGTATCAAAGCAATAACAACTATTGGTTTATTTAAGAAGCAATTAGTTATGTATCTTTACGATATAGAGCCATATTCAATACAAAAATATTAAAATTATTAGAACTTTGCAGCTTCCTGTTCTCTACTTTTATTACGAGTTTTCTTTCATTTACTTGCGTTGAAATATCACCTTGTATTTAGTTCTTATTCAACAGTTTGTAATTTAATTGTTAGCTGGTTATTGTCTCTCTTTCTTATACGCCTGACTATTTTCTCTAACGTTTTGTTTGTGAAATACATTGCTGTTATTATTATTATTATCATTATTATTATTATTTAATATGGTTTTCATACTGGGTGAAGCAACAGCAGAATTTACGGTGAAAGATATCCAGACGGTAGACATTTAAAAGAAGGGAGTTTCTAAAAAAAACTAATGGCGAGATTTATTGAAATTAAAAAAAAATAGTAAAGAACAAAAAAAAAACAAGAAACGAATTAAAGCATTACTGAAAATCCAAACGCAAGTCAAATAAATAAGAACAAATATGTAGGTGGAGGATCTGTACCAAGAATACTAAAGAAATCTCCTTAACCTGCTTACCATATTCAATTACATCAAGACCTACCGAACACGATTAAAAAAAAAATGTCGAAAAATATATTTAATTTTGTAACTAGACCAACGATAGATTAAAAAAAAAACCTAATTCTACTTGATTTTTAATGATCCCCCCGACCAAACAACTTTTCACAAGAATGAATCGGTAAATGGGCATAATTTTCGTTATAAAACAGATGAAAATCCTAGAATTTTACGACCACAGAACCAACAACATTGGAACGCTAACGTTTGCAAAGCAATAAACAAGGAATATGTTATACGGACTTATTATTTTTTTTTTAATAATTTAACCGGACTGGAGACTTGGAGTTCTTACAAAATGAACTATCACACCACAAATGTTCTCTTTTCTCTTCTTTCTCTTTCTTCTATTCTCTTGTTGTACGAGACCTTATTATATTTTGATTTATTAAAGCACTGTATAATATTTTATTAATTTCATTAAGTTTCGCGCTTCAGTAAATCTTGTTCTTAATACGTACTTTTTTCTTCGACGAAAAGGACTTTCCGCCTGTTTCTTTAAATTAACTCACTTAAAATTTGTTTTTAAATAGATAAAAGAAGTTCGGATCATTGTAGCAACCACTGAAAGAAGATGTATGCGTGCGTAATGTGAGGCTTCTGGTTACAATATGCAGGCTGTTGTCGTTTAAGAAAATCGAGAAAACTTATTTTAAAATTAATAAAATCAATACTTTCGTGATAACCTTCCTGTACATCCGGTAATAAAAATAATTTATAATGGGTGACCGGTTAGCGCACATAGTTCATTCCCAGATAATGTTCATTATCTAAATTATAACCAATCATTTATAAATCTTTACGGTAATTCGGTTAATTCGTTCTGACGTTCCAAAAATTAAAATTAGAAAAACGGATCTAATTAAACTGAATAGGATGCGTGCCTTTAATCTGACGGTACCACATCTTCATATATTTAACACGCAGTATTACTTTCAATTTTTTTGGAAAACATAAAGTAGCATTATTTCTTATTTCTAGTATATGTATTTATCTTCGAAGAGTTTCCGATAAACAATATTAGCTCATCAAATATGTACCAAGACACACGTCATGAATTTGAAAATTGAAAACGTTGAATCCAGAAAAAATCAAAGAAACAAATTGTAATTACATAAAAACCATACTACAACACTTAAACGGAAAAACGATCCTTAAAAGTTTCGCTAACTTTCCAGAAAACAAAAGATGTATTTACGTTCATTACAAATCAAATATTGGGAAATAAAGTTTCGTGCAGCATTTCATCAGTGGAAACATATACTTATTTCCACAACGAACATACGAAATGAATAACACAACGTCCATCTATACCTACCGATCAAATAGTTTTTTTTCTTTTTATTATTGGCAGCAAATCAATACAGCCAAGGGCACCTTCACGTTGGAACTAATAATTAAGGCTGCGGAAGCAGAAATAACTCGTTTAATGGAGAGGTTTGTTGGCGGGCGCATTGAAAAATTATTAAATAAACGCATGCAGACAACCGAGTGCATAGACGGCGTTCCGATCAGATCGTAGCATTGCAGTTCTAGCAGTGCAGTCCACAATTAGGCGAGCAGTGCATTATGGATGATCCAATCTTAGGGGACAAAAGATCCAAATCGAAAATTGAAAATTTTAAAACGCGAGCGCGCAGAGAAACCTTATTGCCGCAAATAGATGATTTGACACGGAATGTGTCGGCCAAAATCGTATTCGAACGATAGTTTATTTATTCCCCGTGCCTTTGCTTTGCATGAATAGCTTTTCATTAAAGGTCAGAAATTTCATAATGCAACGGAACCTCCAGTAAATATGTATGTGTACGTAAAATCATTATTGGAAATCACGTATAAAAAGAAAGGATACTGAACAAATTGCACTGGTTGTATTTTGATTTTTTAATAAGTAGAAAGGACAAAAGCGAGTGAAATCATACCCATTTTGCAACGACTCGTGTTTTGGCGACTCTCGGTGACACCGGTAGGCAACACGAATCCTTTCTTACGAGACGAATAGACACGAGTCTATCTAGTCGCTGCAAAAAATGTATGATTTCTAAAGATGACAGAATAATAGTAAAGCTGAAATAAGCTTCTAACGAAGATAAACACTAAATTACCGAAACATTAAGCACAATGTTTTAATTATTAAGAAGGTCGTAATATTTACCAAAACTTAACTTCGTTTTATTATATTTCTAATTAACACTTAATTTTTATTAGCAACTTAACCGCCAACTGGCGTACGTAATCGAAGTTAATTTAACAAACTTTCCTCTACTGTAATAGTGATAACATTTTTCTTAACCAGAACTTTTATTCTCTCAATTGTAGAGGCGATCTATGAAATAATTTTGTCAGTCTCAATGTTTCTTTGACGTTAATACAATTGATATTATTAAGTGTCCCAATATTCTATATAAAAAAGGCTATATAAGAAAGACACATACATAGGTGTCTAATATTGAATATATAATTTTAAAATGATAGCTATTCAAGCGACTACATAGCTACCTTATGCTAATCTAGAGGCGAATGCTGAGAGACTTCTCTATTACTTTTTTTAATACAAAGAATCTCAAGATCGAAAGTTGTTCAATACAAAAACTGTTATTGGTACACGGTAGCAATAAAAATTACGCTTTTATTAGTTGTAAATGATATAAATATAAGGTTATGCAAAAGGAACTTTATTATCGAGTTTGAATATTGAATACGTCCATCATTTTGGGGTCCAGCAAACAAAAAAAAAGCTTTCTTTGATGTTTTCGAGTGTGTCGACAAGTATTAATAAGAAGGAATCCTTTATTAAAATAGCGCCCCAGTCAACAATCAACGCGATTAAAATCGGCAGAGCTAGCTAAACGGGAAACAAAAAAAAAGGTCTGCTGATTACGCGATTGCTAATCATTTTCATTACTAATTGCTTCACTGCACCGTATCGTATTGAAGATATCTTTGTAAAGCTGTTACAACAAAATGCGACAATGAAGCGCAACTGTTAATTGATCGTCTTTGAAAACGTATAATGCCATAATTAAACAGAGCGTAAAAAAAACACATAGCACGACAACCTTGAAATTATGTACCTTGCTGAATAACCGTATGAGGATAACTGACACCGCCAATCAACAACCAAATGTAAGTCAATAGTTCATAAAAATTTTGTGAAACTATCACAAGCTCATTCGAATCTTTACTGCGAAATGAAGAAAGAAATCATGCGTTTATCACTTCTTACATTTTTGAGATTTATTACTGTTTGTTGCTTTACAAATGCAATATTGACACTGTCTATAGGTTTAGTAAACTTCCCTTTTTCATGATAACACTTTTCTTGTAACCTACGACCAATTAACTGTTTGAATTTATAAGAATTTAAATAACTTTCTAGCTTCTTCTAATATTCAGTTATAGATAGTAATAAAAGACATTAGTCAATTTTTAATTACATATTCCGCAATTAAATATTGTGTCTGCGTATGAACATTATACACATCAGTATTATAATTGACAAAAGGTTATATGAAATCAAAAGAAATCGAAAACCATTTCGACAGAATCAAAATATTTGAAAGCAAAATTGCTTAAAAATGCAAGATATTTTTTAAATTGTAAAGTAAAGACTTATTAGTAATAAGTCTAATGTAATAAGTTATTACATTAGCTTCGACCCTTTTAGGTATTGAAATTAGGAATTAATTTAAAACAAAAGAATTTGGAGGAGGGAGCGAAGAGGATTTTCTTTTATGTAAGTAATTTGCAAAATAATGCAGTCAACTGAATTACTAAAATCTATTTTCATAGGCATATAATTGGCATCGCGAAACATTTCAGTAATATAAATGTCCACTGAACATTTAAATATCAAGTTATGACAACTTCAAAATTGACATTTTAATTCATATTCATCGAAGTCAAAATCATTATAGCAAGCTCCTTGCAAAACATAATATAAAGTAATGTGTAATAAAAAAAATGATTGGATCTTAAGGATAATAACCAATAAGAATAATAACTAAGCTAACAGATATTTCGTATCCTGAAAGAATGCCAATGTAAAAGTTGTTTTAAAGAAGGTGTCTACTTCCTCGGTATTGTCTTTTGCCAATTCCTTGCTTTAAAATGAAACTATCCTATAAAATCACTGCGTTGTATGTTCCAGGCCGCTTTGGCAGTTCATATTTGATAACTGTAGAAAGTCGACGACAACAACGTATTATGAAGCATCTAACGCCGCAACAACGCGTTGAAATTTTCAAATCAGATTATTGAAATAAGCGAGTTTCTTTGTGTTCATTATATGCCAAGCAATAATTTTGAATAATTTTGAAAATTAGCATGCCTTAAGATATAAAGCAAAATGTATTGCTTTATATTTTACTTGCATGTACGCGTATTCAGATTGTCTCCATCATGTTTGTTAAAAATTTTCAAAACAAATATTTATTCCCGTATAAAATTCAATCAAGGCAAGGACTACCACAAAGTTGCTAAAAACGGCGACGAAAAACGCGGTATTCAGATTTTACAGCGCGGTGCAGAGCAGCCAATTTCGATTTGGCTAACTTTGTTAATAAACAAAATAGCCGTTAGTAGAGCAATGATAGTCCTTATTTGATACACCAACAACCATTGCGCTCTCATCGAGTTAATGTATGGCGCGCCATTTAGGCCGGCGACATCATTTTTTTGAAGATGCTCGAGATGATGCTATACCATTATTGGTAATTGTTATTGTGACATGTTAGAAAACTTTATCGAGTTCAAATGGAAACAATCGGGACCAAAGCGCATGTAGCTTCAACGAAACGGTATCACAATGGTGATCAGTTACCCTCCATGGCACTCTGATTTGACCGTTCAGGATTATTTCCTACTACCTGAAGGGAAAGGTGTACACCTGCAATTCAACCACGGCCCTTATGTTCAAAAAGAAATTGGTAAAACATTCTTGTAAGTAAAATTATTGTTATGAATAACATGTAAAAAAGTTCGCATTTACGCTATAGTTAAGGTGGCCAGCAC
Source organism: Oryctes rhinoceros (assembly GCA_020654165.1). Classification (NCBI taxonomy): domain Eukaryota; kingdom Metazoa; phylum Arthropoda; class Insecta; order Coleoptera; family Scarabaeidae; genus Oryctes; species Oryctes rhinoceros. Next base: position 1,035,615 of record JAIOKQ010000001.1, read on the forward strand.
TTTTAATGAATAATATTAAATATAAATAAATAAAATATATATCTTATTTAAAAGTTATAAAAAAAAATAAAAACAGCGTCGTACGTAAAACGTACTCTTATAATATAGAGCGTACAGTAAGGTTGATATTGCGGATTAGTTCGGATAAGCTCTTAAGACTTTTAAATACTTTTCTTATAAGAACTTGTGGCATACTTGATTAAATTAACAATGCCTGGTTAACTATTTTAAGAATTTTCGTAAACACCATCTGGAAGTAAGCTAGCGTCTGTTATACGTAGATAACTAGGTTCCATGCATAGAATTATCAAAAATAAAACCGCCGAATAATAGTATGGACGTAGGCAATTAGATTACCGCAAGCTGCCCTTTTTCTCGATTTAATAAATCTAATTAACTATCATTTGCTACCCACAATCGGAAAAATTTCCAACGATCCACCCTTCTACAACATAACATCGAACGCCAGTTGTTCTTTTCTCCATTATACGTCTATTAAACTATAATAATAAAGTAAGTGCTTCCACTTACTTTATTAATTCATAATAAGCCGACAAGCATATTGTTCGTTTCCCGAGTCAGCTTTCCGCGTTTCATAACTTATTAATCCGCAGCCCGCCGGAAAACACGGAGAAAACAAAAGAATCTCGTGCATGCAACTCTCACAAAATTACACGTATTTCTCGCAGTTGCGGCCTAGCACAAAGTACTCAGATGCATAGTGAACGATGCTAGGTAATAATACGTTTTCCGAATCCACCGCCGGTGTACAACTTGTGTAATTCTCGCATACATTTCTATTTCTACGTCGTTTTATAATAATGCCGTCATCATATTCCCCTCAGTTTAAACTAGGATGCAATTAGACGGTCGCAGAGAAGTTTCAGATGGAACGATAATTATCGGTCGGAGACAATTAGGGTAAAGGACGACTATAGGGCAAAAATCAATAACTGGAACATTCAATACGACAGTTGCTGCTGAATATTGCATGGGAATAGCTTATCGCTGAGTGACCGAGTCCTCTAGGTAACTTCAATCCTTCGTTGGTGTACGTATATATATATGCGTCTTCCAATTGAACTCTATTAAAATTTTACGTGAGATATGTACAGATGGGATATGAATTGTTCATTCGCCTTGAATTAATATTTAACTTACGTACAGATATCTATGAATACGATGTTTTCTGATAACTTATGTGTACTTCCCACGAAGTATGTTAGTGAATACATTAGAGTAAAGAGTTATTTATTAGACTTTATTCTGGTGCTATTACAAATACAAAATCTCACGCTGTAAAGTAAAGCACAGCTATTCTATGTAAAATAGGAGAGGCGGCCATTTTTAGAAATACGTACAAAAGGAGTAAGAAGTCAAATGCAGACCCTTGGAAATGTGCATACTCTTGTAAAACTTATATTTCACACTAAAAAAAATTCAGGTTTTTCAATACATAGCGGATGAAAAAATATATTTCTACTATATAATATAAAAATATATTTCCACACTAGGAAATTACATGTATTGTATTCTTACAGTAGTCAGATCTTTATCAGCTCTCTCTCTAAGCAATAAATGTTTTGTGCATGCAATGTACGTTGTTTCAAAAGTGCAAAACTTGTGCAAAAATGTCCCTTAGTACGAGCGTTCATTTTTTTTTCTTTTTCTAAAACTAAAACCAACTTAAATTTTTATATGAATGTGTTAATCGTTAACAGCAGTATTCAATAGCCCTTGTATTGAAAACGAATTCCTCTTCTAGGCTTTTGGATGTAAATATTTTTAATAGGATGATGCATATATGTACATAAATGTAACTTACGATCAACGAAACGCCCATAACGTTACAAAAGATTACATTCTTTGGTTATTATTAAAAAATGTAGTTTTATAATAATTATTTAATTTTCATTCAAATTGTGTCCTTACAACCAACTAATCAGAGCTAATAATAATTTATACCAGCTAATAATTTATACTGGAATAAACAAGTAACAAAAACGACTACTACGGTCAAACAATCTATTTTTAATCTATTCTAAAAATTCACATTTTAATGTCTAGAATCTGTCTAAAGAAATATACAGAGAGTCTAAAGAAAGATAAGTATATTCATGTCTAACTCCAAATTCTTTCTGTTCTGCTTTAAATTTTTCATCTGATATCTCTATTTTAGATGGTTTGAAATAATAAGCAAGCACAATTAGTTTCTTTTAATGTTCTTCAAATACGGCTAATTCTTTTATTCATTAAACTAAACAGAAAAATGGCAATACCAAATCAATAACAACTTTTTTACAGTAAAATTGAGCTTTTGATTGACTACTTGAGGAACCAAAATCCCTTCTTCAACCTACATTTACAAATCTAGTTCTTAGAATTCTCCACAATGAATGTGAGTTGATTGAAGAGAACGAACACCAAATTAACTAAAATATTTTTTACAGGAATATTATTATTATTATAGTCAAGCCATTGCACAAACACCTTTGGTAACAGCAACCTTGACAAATTTATTGTAACAAAATGCCCTTGCGTGTGTTAGAATATATGTAAGCTTTTAAAGAATCTTAATACTACCCTAGATTCTTCTTCCTTCAATTCGGTAGGAATAAAGTTGCACTGAAAATTATACTTTTCAGCAGCGTAAAGTGTCCAGGTAAACACTACTCGGTAATATTTAATGGGAAACGAAATATTCCTGTTGAAATCCACATGAAATGTAAAAACCCCAGAGTAGATTACTTGATATAATTAAATTTTAAATATGAAGTGAGTATTTTCGAAGCGGTAGATAATTTGAAACTCACACGTGGTAATTTTCACATTATTGTTTAAAATTTTCCGTTTGAGAAAACGTACATCAAACAAAATTTATCGCCATGTATGGACAAACATAATATTTAAAAGACTAAAATACATAAAAATGTTTGTTGGGCAAGTAAAATGATTATATTTGTTCAACCTTTCGAGTATAACAACTTGGACATTTCAATCGTCAAAACTTTATTTCAATTTAAAACGATCTCTTTGTGTTTATTTGAAATCTGGGACAGTGAACAATAGGATTACGATTTTATTTTTTATTAGTTGCGCAGAAGCAATAAAACTGTCAGCGGGCAATTTCTTTTTTAACAGTACGCATTTAAATGTCGCTTCCAGAAAAATACACCAATGACATATTATAACGTGGATAATATGAAGTTACTACATGTCGAGACCAAAAGAATTATATGGATGAAACATAAACCAGGAATACATGTGTTTTAAAAATAGATAATATTGAGGACATCGTAAAACATGTAACAATATTCGCACATTTTTTTTAGTAACCTCTTTTTCTAAGGTTGATGATAATAGTGTGTCTCAAAGTTATTCATAATTCACAGTATTTACCGTTTAACGGCAAATTGAGAAATTTTTAAAAATAGTCTATAGAAGCTTGCAGAAATAAGAGAAACGCTGAACGTGATTGTTAATTCAGCAATTATACGAGTAAGGTCTTTTTGGCTTTGCATACAACTATAACAGCAAGTAGTTCGACTTAAAGAAGTCGCACTATTGTTCACAATATTTCCGGAAAGATTGACATATTCCTTCCAACCAATTACTAAAGCTGTTATGCCGCTAATCAATTAGAACAGTGAAAACTGGCATTTTAAAAGCTTTTCCGCATCCCATTCTCGAAGCTAAGAAACGCAAAAAGATCATCGAGACTTAGGTCACGACTGCACAGAGGATAATCTAATAACTTGGGGCTGCTCTTAAGAACTCAGTCGTCTTTTGAACTTACATTATTGTCGTTCTGAGTTGGTTTTTCGGAGCGTTGGCATACGACTCGAAATTGAGACAAAATTTGCGACAATTTTCTTCGACAAACTCCGAAAACGGATGAATTTTGTTGACTCTTCCTCATCTAGAATAGATCAATGATTCGTTACTATTCACATTAAAAACATTTTTTAAGTTTCCAGCTCAGTTTTTCAATACAACTTGAATCTCGCAATATGCCACATAATCTTCCGATTAGTCGGCACACAGCTGTGATGTTTTCTTTTTAAGTAACTGCTGTCTCTAGCGCCCATGGTGGAACTTGGAATTCGCGATACCAGCAAAAAATTAGGAGCTAGCATTAATTCGTTTGCTTTAATTCTGGCTTGAGGATGTACCTTATATAACATGAAACCGATCGCTCAAATTATTAGAAAATAGAATTTTTGTAGGAATGAAGTTTCTCTTTGATTACTGCTCCTTCTATTTAAACCACACTGACGCAGAGTCACAACTCGACTAAACATTGTCAACTTTATAAACTTGCTGTGGCTAAATCACTTGGCATAAATTGATGAAACCCTGGATTCAACTTCAATAAATATTAAAATTAATTTGGACATGCAATTTGTAATTATTTTAATTATGTGTTTTTGTATATATAAATAATAACTTGATACATGCAACGCATCTTAAAATGTTGTCTACAATGTATTTCTCTGTAATTGCTTATCAAGGCACTATTTTACATTTATAACGGCTACATAAGGAGACCTGTGCGTGAAGAACCGACGATTCTAGTGCTAACCAAGAGCAGTGGCAGTTTTTCTGACCGAGTAACAGTTCGATACATCTCCTACATCATCAATAGATTCGAGAAATTAACTGTACTTCTTCCTTTGCGGACGTAAAGCCAACGAACAAAAAAAAACCTTTGATTATTTTGCCTCGGTAATCATGAAAACGCAATCAAGTCAAGTTACAGATCAGATCAATAAATATAACCATTACATGGTATTACAATTGAATAAATGAAAAAAGAAATGTACTGAAACAGATGGGACAATCGCAAGTCTCTTAAATAAGCAGAAAAACTAGCTTGAAATAAAATATATTAAACTACTTTTTACACTCGAACAAAATAGAACGATCAGATTAAAAAGAACAAATTTCAGTAAATTGTCGCAAAGTTTGAGTAAGCTCTTCAGATAAACCCTTAGTGTAAAAAAAAAGAAAATTAAGAACTGGTACGCAAAAAAGAAAAGGTCTTTTTCTTCTTTCCATTTGAGATTATTGTAGATCTAATCGCAACTAACTAACCCCATCAGGTATCATTACATTATATAGATTGATTTATCATTTAGGTAATTAAGGTTTACGCAGACCTAGACTTTTGGGAATAGCGAAGATAACCGTTAAATTAAATTCCTAGAGAACTGACAAAACAATGATCGTCCTCTGTCTAATGGACTTTCCTAGTTCTAACTTAGAAACTAAATTTAAGAGTTTGCACTATCCAGCTGGCAGATAAACGAATCCTTTATCGAAGCAATTACAGAAGACACATGTAATTAAAGTAGAACTTCATCCAATTATATAACGTCGTATTTATTTGGAAGAACCATAATTAGTAAATAGTGCCGTAGGTCTTAACTTTACATCTTGATGTGTCTGACATTCTGGTAATATGAAGATACAGTAATCATAATTGACATAACATAACTGCCAGAGAAAATACACGCACACATACATTGGTTGGAAGTTAAATTACTCGATAAGAGTTACTTCGTTCTACACATTTTGAAAATAGTTAACTTCTGAAACGGGTTTATCTTTATCGTCATCTTTAACATGTAACATCCCTAAGACATTCGACATTAACAAAGCGTGGAAGTTTCGCAAGAATCTCAACATTCTCAAAAACTAAGCCAAACAGGAACAGAGAATGTTGAGAAATACCTGAAGTAATAGAAATAAAGAGAAACATCCGGATTCGCATTAATGAATTTTAAAAGGCAATTATTGTTGGTGTAATTTATACAGCCGGATCCTTTCAGTGCCCAAATATTCAGATCCTACTCGATCGTGTTTCTCCACGTGGACTTCATTTCTTTCTTTTCCTATATAATGCACTCGAATCTCTACGCCTTAGGCATCCTTCTTCAGGATTCCCGCTTCTAACAACTTGTCTGTATTTCCTCTCCAAAAAGTCGATTCTTCTTTCCAAGCCATTTTCCTTCTTCCATTATCCAAGATTTGGATATATTGTGTATTGTGCTTATTAAAGCAATCGCATTGGAATATCGTCTATTTCACAGATTTGATTCACAAACTTCACGGTACATATATTACGTGTACACGTAATGTGTTTCCGTTGCATCTATGTAAATTATTGAATTTACATAGATGGAACGAATGAAATTCAACCGCCTCTGCACTTGAACTGTTAGCGTAAACTTACGAGTATTTCTAGCGGCATGCTTTGACTTTAAAACTCGCTCCTTCGACGGGGAAAAAGGTGAAAAAGCGTTGCTTTGCGGAAGCCGGCGCTGAACGAGTATCTTGCACCGTCCAAGTTTTTTACGGGGCGTTGCCGGAGCCCTCTTCTCGTCCTTTTTGCTCCTTGCACATCGCTTAGTTTGTTTGACAAATGAGTTTCACATTTAAATAGTGGCAGCAGGATGCTAGAATAACAAAAGGTTCTCGACTTGAAACTACTTAGCCCATAAATTGTTATCGTACCGTGTGTATCTCCATCTTTACTTTGCTGTCATCGCTGAGACTACAAAAACTAATTGCTTATTCATTATTTTCTGCGTATTGTCTTTTCTGAAGATAGGGTAAAGAATAACTTTGAATATTTCACTGTTGCAGTTGATATAAAGTAGAATTCATATTTATCGTAGGTCGAAATAAAAGTGGTTTTAACTCACAAAGTTACGTACTTAATCTAAATAATGCTACCGGTTTCGTGCAATACGCGCATCGCATTTCTAATATATAAAATTTTCTGGATCAGAACCTCTTGTTGCGAGCTAGGATTACGACCATCTCACGCAGAGTTTGAATTATATTATTATATTCTTATTAGATGCAATTGCCAAAAATAGCGACTATAGTAACTATAGCGACGTACTTAACAATTCCAAGCAATATATTAAACAAAACTCTTAAATTAAACAACTCCTAATAAAACGAAAATAAAATAAATATAGAGAGAAACGTTTTCAACTACGCGTTTACACCAATCGACCAATCGTCTTTTTTCTCAATTTTAATTTATTATGATACCTTAGCTTTCGGGGGAAAAAGTTGGTTTTTCAATACATCATTGATGTGTATTGTTCACGAGGTCACGCGAGTCTACGGACACTTTGCGGTTGTTCCCTCGTCAATAATGAAACGGAAGAAGACATGCGATATCCATTGGAAACCCTTTCCATCCTTCCCAATCAACGCTAGAACGCCGCACCCGGCTGTACTTCGCATTAGGCACTTATCTGCCGGCTTTTAAGGGTTTTTGAGATACTTTCGCTTTTGGAAATTTGCCATTTTCACGTTTACATTTCGGATTACACGTCAGTATTGAATATCTTTAATGTAACACGACTAAAGTATTTAACGTAAACAACTTTGGTTCCTTAAATGTTACTCTATATAATTCCTTGACAATATTGTGGGCATTGCATAAGAAACTGCCACTGTAAATCCCATAATAAAATGTCTGTTATTCAGCAGAACAATATATCGCAGTCAAAACAAAAACAGTTGTTGCCTATTTTTTTTAACTAATAAATTAATCACAACGTAAAAAGGTTTTCCACTGGCTTCGTCTCAGACCTTATTTTTCCAATTGGATGGACTACCGGCACAAAATTTCAAAATTCAGCGCTCTTACTCGGCTAACTTACAAAAATTCCAAATTTTTAAATGTTGTTTTTTTTTTGTTCTTATTAAAATCACTCAAATGAGAATTTATTCAGCACTTCTCCCTAGCTCGACATAGGACATCGCTATCCATTCCTAATATATTTGTCTCGAGTACCCACATCAATGACAACATTTACACAATCTACTTACATCCCTACGCTGAAAATGAAATGCTCGCAATCTTTGCTAATATTGAAAATAAATCTATCTCGGTCTCTGATGGTGTTCCCTCTCATATTATAAGAGTTCAAGCATGTCTTTGCTACATCAATAACAAATTTAATTAATACCTCTTTTGAAACAGGTTCCTTCCTCAAATTTTTTACAGTTGCCTCAATTAAACCTATTTTTAAAAAAGGAGATCCTAACTTAGCAAACACCCAACCCAACATGGGTTTAGAAGAAATAAATCCCCCAGTCGAGCGTTGCTAGATATTCATCGAAATATCCCGTAAAATATCGAACGCAAATTATATCCAGTAGGCATAATCTGCGACTTGTCGAAAGCTTTTCATTGGGAAAAAACACCGTCTGTTACTCGATAAATTGAATTCCTTGGGCTTCCGAGTTAAGGCTGGTGAGTGGATCAGTTCCTATCTTTCAGGAAACAATACAATTCGTCGAAATATGAATAGAAAAGAGTAATACTAGACAAACAATTAGATCTTCTTTAATGCCGAGTAATATTGAAGTAGCACAAGGATCGACCCTTCCTCCTATTTTGTTTTCACTGTTTATAAACGACATTGTTAATATCATTTAGTATGTTATGCAGATGATGTAACTCTACTTTCTGCGAGCGATCCGAAGCGAACAGAATTTGAGGCCCGTAACATATTGAGTAAGATGAACCTGTGGTGCTGTGCTAACGGCTTACCTTTAAACATAGAAAAAACTAAATATACGACCTTCCATACTTTACAAAAGAAAGTGAATAACAAACTTGACCCAAGAATAAATAATAATTGCATTTCAGAAACAAGAACAGCTAAATACACACTGTAACCAACTAATATCTAAAATAGACACCATTATATTCAAATTACGACAACTACAGAATGCTATAAATATATTAAAAATTGTATACTATTCGGAATTTCAATCGCTATTATTATATGGAATGCTACTGCCGGGTTAGAGCTCATCTACTAACGAAATTTTTCTTAAACAGAAAGTCACGATCAAAACGATTGCTGGTGTTAATCAGTTGTTAGTTAATTGCTAGTTGATCTTGCAGAAGACTTCACGAACCTAAAAATGTTCATACTATTTGACCCGTACATATTAGAAGCCAGTTGCTACATCCATAAAGAAAAAGACAAAATAAGTGCAAAAAAAAAACAATAGCCACATACTTATAACTTATAAGTATCTTATAAGTTATAAGATACGTGATCCCAAAATACATACTACAAAACATAATTTACAACTATCAGTAGACTGTACATCTATGGTAGGTATTACAATTTACAATAAACTTCCAAATGATTAGAAAACGTTTAGTAATAAAAAATTCAAGAAACCATTGAAGTCCTGGCTATTAACCGAATGCTTCTACTCGCTAGAAAATTCCTTCAGTGACACAATTTCCTTACATATATGTATATGTATAGGCGGTAGCTTATGAGTTCTTGTACCTTAGCTGCTCGTGCTACTGAACTTATAGTCATGTATTGTTTTTTTTCTGTATTTCGATATTCTCATTTTTGTTTCTATATTTATACTTAATTTTGTTTCGTTCTGTTTAACTTGTTTCATGCTTGTATTGTCTGGGAAATAAAGCGGTATTATTATTAATAATTCTTTTTTTTTCGCTCTTTTTTATTCATTTTGTCTAACAGATTAAAATAGAACAAGCTGCTCTACCTATTTAATTACAATCCGACGTAATTTGATACTTGTTCACGCAATCTTATCAACGGTTGTGGTCTGTAATTTCGGTTGTATTTCGTATTGTGAATAATAATAATAAAAAGAACAAACGAAAATTTGGAGGAATCGCGCCTCATTTAATGGCAGTCATAGCAGTCTAAAATTAAATAATAGATCCCATATCTGATTTGCAGCAAAATTAATTCTGACCACCACTTCCTCACTTAAATTACAGAAGAAAATAACTACTTTATTAAAACACGTATTTGCATACGAACATATAGCTCTAATGTACGAAAACCATTCATAAAGAAAAATATTAAACACGTACGTCCTTAAAAGTATTAAATAATCCATTCGCACTTCCTTATTTACAAGAAACACAATGTTTAAATAAATGTTGAGTAAATTTGACGGATGCGTAAACATTAATTTTTCTTTGAATACCACCTTATCTTTGAAGTGCTTCCGTATTTATTTCTTTTTTTTTTTCATTTTTTTGTGTGTGTAACTAATATTGGAATACGGTGAACTATAACAAGTTTTCAACTTGCCAAGTTTCACTGATGTATGTGTCATTTGATTGAGCAGGTAGGAACTTAAATGCAAATGAATCACCCATTCCTTTAGAATTAATAAAAATAAAGCCATTCACCAATATCCGATGATATCGGGTGCTTGTACTTTCTTCTTTTTGTCAATTTCTTATATCCTAGGTTGAAAGACAACTCTCAATTCTTGACAAAGAAAATGTTAGAAGCGCATAAACCAGGTTTGAGAAACCAAAAATTGTGAACACTACTACATATGTTCTACTTACATTATTTATAATCACAAAGTTTTCTTAAAGATCATCTGCACTTGAATATTGGTGAACATCTGATACACATGTTGGAAATTTGAGAAGTGTTTTCAGTTTACGTACGAGAAAATATTTTTGTATGTACTTAATATAGGTGGATGACATTTTTGTGAGGATCTCTGTTAAAATTGCGATATAATACGGATTCAATTAACTAATGAATTTTTCATTAAAACCCATTTGCTTTTCTGTTGCATCTGTTACTTATAATTTGTCGAATGAGCAACTTTTGATCGTAGTTGACATGATTATGGATGGACACGATGGACTAGAAATTCCTAATTTCGTTAAATAATCTCCTATAGTATACAATCTCGATGAACACACTGTCATCGTACATCTCTAAATCGCTAATATTGCTCGCCAGTTTTTCTTGGACCCACTTTACGAAATTTGTAGTTAACTACAAGTAACACTACACTGTTTTTGCTTAACAATTCTTCATAAACTTCAATAACTTGATTTCAAAGGAGCAAAAAACTCAAGTGTTTTAGTCTTCAATATATCTATTTTTACAAATTATACAAAATATTTACTTTGAATAAATTTAGAAAGCTTTGTCCTTTAGAACATTTGGTACACTTTATCGGGCACTTAACTCAAACTATAACTATATTGCACTGTATAGCTGCATAAACATTTTAAGACTTGTCTATCGCCAATACCATCGTTCTGCGTTATTTAATGAGAGCACATTTCCCAAAACTTTGGAAACAACCCCGTATAGCTAATTCAAAACGAAAATCAACAAAATTTGTTTGTATATCTCGGTAAACAGTTTAAACCATGCTATTGCGTGGTTGATGTAAAGCAGCATTTTCATATAAGTCAATTCGAATTTACTTCCTTCACTTTGTTAATTGTTTACTGACAAACGCTGGAACAAATATAACTCCCAAATGAGTTTGATAAATCATGCGTATATCATTCGCTACCACAAATATAACCCTGTTTTTTTCCATTAAATTCACACTGATTGGTAACCTTTGTTGTAACATGGACTTTCATTTGAAGCCTAACGTAAGCAGCATCCATGTATTTGGAAATACTGAACAAAATTTAATTTACCTTTTGAATACCTCTCATAATTGTGCAAGTTTATCCATGTCATGAGGTTCGGTAATGTTAAGATAAACTACGACTATTTGTAGTTTAGACAAAACATTGGTTAATCGTACCTTCAATGTATGTCTTTCTTTTCTGTTTTAAAAATGATTTTTTAGCTCTGATAGATGTGTTTACACTAATAGCAAATTTTGGTAAATAAAGATTGTTTATATTATAGTTACTTTAATTTTGCAGAAGATTATTTATCTTGAGAAAATGTTCATATTAAGCACTTAAAACCTAATTCGATTCTGTTAGTATTTCATGGATTTTCATCGTTTAAAATTAAAAAGCTACAACATAAAAGATTCTCACAAATATGCACCGGCAGACAATATTGTAATTGTTTGGCGGTTTGGTCCATGTACATACATCGAGCTACAAAGAAAATTAAACAACTAATTAAGCAAACTCCACGTCCACCATATTGGCCTTAATAGTCGTTTAAAAGTAATAAACTCTTTGCTTTATATGCGAGAGTAGCGCTACATCCAAAAAGGATGCCTTTGGATTTTGAGAAATTGTTATCAAAGCAGATTTTTTTATCTTTACAATAAAGCGGATTTATTTCAAGAAAGAGAATGAGAAGAATCATCTGAAATTTGTGGAAAATTGTTTAGTGAGTGGGTATTTTTCAAGATACTTGAATGCTTCAAAATAAAAAATCACTCGGTATAGTAGTTTAGGGATGATATTGCGGTATGTGTAGGTGTTGAAAGAATCATAGGAAACGATAGAATTTCAATTTCTAAAAATACTACATTCGAAAATTGCTCGTTGTCATAACGTATTATGATCATATTCTATTTCAGTAGTTGTTATATTATTGGGTTTATTGAGGTATATTGTTTATTAATAATTGAAATTAATTTTAATGAAAAAGTTGAACTCAAATTAATTTAATGGAAGACGTCGAACAACATTTTGAAAAGGACCATAGTATGAGACGAATAAAATGCAGTGGACAGACCTAATCACAAGAAGTATAATGTCGAGTACTACGAAGCGAAACGGCAAGTTTTGAAAAAGAAAAAAAAAACGAGGAATGTTAGTGTGACATGACATGCCGGGTTGAATCTGGCGCGACCGTCGCGTCACAAACAAACCAAATTACGTCTAGTTCTGGAGCTTATTTGGATGATACACACCAGCGCGATCGATATTCGAGTTCCTCGTCACATAAAATTATTGCTGTAGACCGGATGCCGCCGAGCAATCAACCTACTAACCGCGGGGGTGTATTTTTTTTTCCTGTAATATACGCATATTAGCTAACAAGCATGTGGCGTACCGTCCTTTTGTATCTTCGTATAAAAACCCAGACAGGTGGTTGAAGCATGAAAACTGTTATATTGTACTACCCCATGATCATATTGACAAAATTCACTTCAGAAGTACATACAATATGGAGCTGCGTACGTCTGCTTCTCGTTGTTTAACAAAGCTACTAAATAAGGATGCAATACGAAAAAATTCCGAAAGAATTAAATTTCTGCTTAATAGGAGTAAATATTCGCTTTCTAGTAAAACATTTTTAATATCTCCTCTTTAATTTCATTCAATTATAGAGAAAAGTTGTAAATGCGAAAACGTAACGTGTAACTAGGGAAAAGTGTGTCATGTACGTATACTAGTTTTGCGGTCGTGTTATAAAGTTATAATGAATCATATATATTTCTTTTATGTCCGACCATATTTAGCTAAACTCACAAATTACATAACTTAATTACATTTTCTCGTTTGAATTTGTAATATAGGCTCGAGGATGGTGACAGTTATAAAATTTATCAAATAAAAGAAAGAGTCCAATAAAAAAGAATCAAATACTAGATTACAGTATAGATATAAGTATTTTGAAGAAGTATATTAAGCCAAAATTACATCAAAAAAATAAATTCCTTTCCTGAACAATTTCGAAGTTTTGAAATAAAAGAATATTCAAAGAAAACAGCTGCGTAAAAAAAAACTACATTCATGGGTTTGCTTTCTAACTTCTTTTTCGTTAGCGTTTCTGAACTAAAGCAATTCTAATATTTTGCCAAATTTAGGAATTTTCAGTATTTTTCGTTTATTAAACATGTATGTGTTTCATGTAAAAATATTCTTGAATTCACTCTAAAAAGATTGTTCATTTCTTCTTTTTATTTTAATTATATTTAATTAATAGAACTATATATAAGAAAAAGAATCATATATAGTGTTCGATAAAGGAATAAAAAATTTCGAACAGTAGCGTAAAACGTAAAAATTCTTTTAATTCAGAACCGACATTCCCAACAAAAAGGAAATATAAGGAAAACACAAAATATTCAGTTTTCCCTACACAGAGAGCAAGTTCGGCCTTTTGAATTGATACATTTGCATTTTTGGATGCCTTTTCGCGATTCATGTCAAATACATATATGTACGTATAGTGTGACCCATTTGAAAAGGAAGCCCTTTCACACAAAATTTCAGAAGGTTGCCTACATTTTCAAGACATTATTATTTTCCGAGTTCGAAAATAAATTAATAGCTATTAGCAAAATTTCTTTCAAATATATTTTTTAATAGAGAATTTATCAGGGAACCACTTTTCAAACTTTGCGGACAATGTGTGTTTAAATTAGTAAATTAGTGGATTTTTTCAACTGCTACTAACACATCCTTCAAGGAATACCATTATGTACCAGCATAAAATGTGTATAGACAAAAAAAAAACATAAATAAGTAGGTACTTAACAAAGTATGTAGTAAGGAAAAGGCGGACGCTTCAAAGCATTCTTTTAAGGTGTATGTCGCGCCATTTAAAAGAAGGTCCTTAATTGTTTTGACAATTTGTTTCTACTTAAAATCCTTGACTGGTTCGGAACATAGTTATATATTTTTACAAGGTTACAATCGACGGCTTGCTGCGTTACCTTCTACCGATAATGGAGAATTACAAAATTTGTCGCGGTTCTCATGCTTTATGTATGCGCATTTTTCAAAAGGACGATTGCTTGGCGTGAACGAATTTTATATATTCAAAAACAAAGGTATCGAATCAAAGACAAGTGGTTAGTATTTTTTTTCTATTTTCGATTTTTTTAGTTTGCATAGGTTTTTTTGCAGAATTTTGGCTCATTTACTTTTGGCGTGATACCGTAAGTCGCTACTATGCCGCGGAGGTTGGCGTAGTTTGTTTTCCGCTTATTTAGTAGCTATATTCTTTATAGCTCTAGTTATCTATATCATCGCTCTATTAAATCGCACAAAAACTTTTTTATTATTGTTTTTTTTATGCTTTTCATAAATTGTTACCTAAGGTCTGATTCAAGATACTTCGTTTTTTTTTAGCGGAACAGCCTGGTTATTCTTTCAGAATCCAATAGAGAAGCTCTTCTTGAATGTCTTTATTTTTTTAACATCTCCCTGTACCCAAAATGGGTTCTTCTTTAATAAATTAACCATGAAGTTACAATAGCAAGTTTTTCGTTTAAAATCAGAGTACTGAGATCAAATACATACAAATGTTTATTCCGCTAAAGATATTCATTGAAACTAATTTGAAAACATAACAACCTCCTTTGGTATGTACTCCAAGTAATCGTTATTTTTCGATATATCGTCTAATAAATTAACAAGAATATGTATAGCACATAACATTTTTTCAGCATTAAAAGAAAATGAACGTCTTTGAAAAAACATTCTAAGGTAAATATCTTAAGCCAATGCGCAAAGCTGCGTATAGACTTGCAAGAAAACCCGAAGTAACATTACCACACAACAAGTGTGGACGTTACTTCACAACGTATAGCGTGCCATCGCTTGTTAATACACGTTCACATTACATTCAATGATTGCAAGTGGACTCGCGCGTGCGAACATCACAATCTTTAGACTGTTGCTTGTCTGTACACAGCTTTTATAAATTTGTACAACCGGAATGTTACTAACTGCTCAACAAATAGAAGGAATTTCAGGAAAGTTTCAAATAATTTTCATACCATCCGGCACCTAGTTAGCAACAACTTTTAAAGCGACGGTTTCATACAAGAATTGAATTAACTCATAATAAATTCAATTTGACACACTTTTCCGTCCGAGCAACTATCGATCGCTTTCCACGTTCGTGTAGATTAAAGTCATGCACTTCGTCAATTGTATAATATTTGCTCTTCCCGGTATAGGACATATTAGTGGGCAGAACATTATAGTCATGGTTGCCGCTAATGCTTCCGTCGCTAAGTGTATGTACTACACAAATAATGGTAACGATCGCGCCATCAAATGCATGCTCACATATGTAGGAAAATGAAATTTTTCTTCATGCGGATACGATGTTTTCCGCCTTCTTGTATAATTGCCAGCTGTAGATGGGGCATTAATAAAAGTGGCACTGGTAATTTATGAGCTATGCTTTGACCTTAATGAATTTGTTTAGAAAAAATAGTGCTGAAATACAGTACAACGCTTAAATATAACACAAAGACAACGCTAAAAACTCATTACTACAATAACGTAACTATTAAGACTGTATGAAGATTATATTGTGAACATGACGAATTCGTGACGATGGTAAAAATCAGAACGAAATTGCAACGGTAATATCTTCTGCCAGAATGACTTGATATGAATGTATAAATCAGGCCGAACTTCATTCATATGTTTTGTCAAATCGCACATTTCTTCAAATCCTTTAAAAATATTTTCTCCAGTGGTCGTGCTATGAATAGGATGAACGTGAAGAAGTTCCTCAAACCCCTCACATTTTGTATCCACCACTCCTTAAATAAAAACTTACATCGCAGCAGTATCTGACACATCTCTCGACTAAATCGGGGCCAAGAAGAACCGCCCAAGGAAACAAATTTTATCAGATAGTTGAGATAATATATTTTCATAAACGAGTAAGATGGATTGGGTTCATAATGGTGGCAGCGATGATTGTTGCATAACATTTCATAATGTGGTATTTTATTCATTTCCATTGACAAAATAAAGGCATATATTATCAGAATCATGAAAGGAGACGCATCTTTTTCTTATATTGAAAACACGGAAGTTGTTGAAATGCATATGTAGAGATGACAAAGTCAGGCGAAATTATTACTTTTTTTGCAACGACTAGACAGACTCGTGTCGATTCGTCTCATAAGTGTTGCCTACTGGTTTCCCCGAGAGTCGACGAAACACGTGTCCGTCTAGTTGCTGTAAAAAGTAATCATTTCTGCCGTCTTTGTCATCTCTACTGATATATTACGAACGCATGACACACGTTTATGATGTCAACTTTAACGTTTAAAGTAGATTGCTCATCTCTTATGATTAGGACAATATCCATGGTTTTGTTCTTGTGATGGTAATGCTGTGTCCAAGCGAAATTTGCTTTTTACAGACTTAGTTATTGTTATCTACGCTGCATTTACATAAACCTTTTTTCATTGTTTTCCTTTCTAATTCTGCTAATAATTTAAGAAAGAAGTTCAAGGGAACGAATGCCGTTGGAAAGATATCATTTTACATAATACCTAAATACTTATCAATGGAAACATGTGCAGTAAAGTCCATCTCAGATGTCGAAATTCTCGTATGCCTCTCTCACATCAAATGTGGTCACGACGCGAGTGAGAGATCTAGGAGAGACGAGATTAATGCAACTATAATGCATATATAAGGCATCTCACATAAATTACTTTTTTCAGTTGCGTCACGACCACGTGGACCAATTGTCGTTACTTCTACAAATTTATATTTAGTAGTCAATTAGTGACGTTTATATTATCTGGCATTGCATTTATTCGTTTTGTAATTGTTTCTCAGCCAACTTTATTCTCCCTTTTTTTGGGATACAGAGTACTTCACTTCTACTAACAATAAGTACTCTCGCGCAAGTTTGGCTTCTAGGAGTAGCTTTAAATATTTTACAAGTTTGTCCCTAACCACACAACTTCGCCAAACAAGATCTTTCCGTTTCGTTTAAAAACATAATTAGTTAACTGTATATACGTCTTTTAATATTCTTATCGCGGCCCGTGCTATACAACGAAAACCTTTCTAAAAAAGTATCGTAATACGCAAAGTGATAATTTAAAACCGGACAGAAACCATCACGCATCAGTAGCGGAGTTATAAGTTATAAGACCACCCCCTTGCCTTCCGCCGTCATTATTGATATCCGTGCTATATAATGTTCTTGTATGGAACGATCGAACCATCATCCCTCGCTATACTTTTCCGACCTCGAAAGCCAGAACCAATAATCATTTTAGCCGTAAATAAATGATGAGCCATATACATTAAATATGTATTGGACACGCGGGAATGTCACTGAGATCCCGCGACCCGTCGGCTTACCAGGCCACCATTGCCGCCGCCTTCGACGATAGTGCAGCGTTGGTTGTAATGATAGAAGCGGTTGCCGGGCAACCCGTCGACGACGAAGAATTGAAAAAGGAAGAACGCGCGTGTGGGACACGCGAGCGTGTCGTCAAGCAGAACGTCGATCGCGATTATGAAACTCTGTTGCGTTTTTAGAAGGGCAGAAACAAACTTCCCTTTGGCGAAAATTAGAAAAAAGATCAAAATTTAGACGCCGAAATGTCCTACTTCACAACCTCTAATAACTCAAGTGAAGACGTTATCACACCTTCATTTCTAAAAAAAACTTTAAATTTTATTTCGTATGTAATGGTTATCTAAGAACAGAGATAATGATTTTCGTCGAATTTCATTTCCAAACTTCACCGCCATTTTAGAAGAAAAAGGCTTTTATAAATACCTGAAATTCCAAATTTAATCATATGTAGTTGAAAACACCAAGGGAGGTCCTTCGGTCGCCGGCATAATACTCTTCGTTCGCCAACATATCGTATGCATCTTTTACAAATATAATATATGAAATAAAAAGTTAAGTCTTCCACTTTTTGCTTTCCTCGCCATTAAATGGTAGCGATTTCGTTACTTTAGACCTTATTTAATTGTAACAGATAAGAGTACCTATAAGTAGAGATGACAAAGGCAGACTCGTTTTGTCGACTCTCGGGGAGACCAGTAGGCAACACGAACCCTTTTTTATGACACGAAGAGACACGAGTCTGTCTTGTCGCTACACAGGAGTAATAATTTCACCGGCTTTCCATCTATAAGTACAGCAATTCCATTATCTCCATCCATAAGTATAGCAATCTCAGATTTATAAGGAAGGCATATCATGTTGCGGAATATCCCAAATAAAGAATTAGGCAACTCATTTTTTGGGAATAGTCACAACTCTGTTGGCTGCCGTCTGAAACGTACGTAATAGTAGCAGCGAAGTACTCTGTACTTCTGTTTTTAACAATGTCGAAGGTACGTAGATTGAGAAAACAGCTATCATTAAAAACAGTAAATAGGTTCATTAAGGATTATCCGGATTTGATTTACAACGGCGTAAAAGTTGAATGTTTAGCGTTCGATATATATCTAATGTGGTTTTCACAAACACACTGTAGACGGCATGTGCGAAGTCCAAACCATAATGTGATGTTAAGTATATTGGAAAAATTTGAAATATCCAGAGAGATCAAATGTTAATGTTGATGATATGACAGATGGTGCCGCAATCATGCTTTCTGTAGGACGAGCTCTTAAGTGATAACTTTTTACATATTACATGTAAAATTCATGCTCTACATCTTACGGCAGAGACGATTTGTAGATGTTATCCACACGTGGATGCGCTAATTGGAAGTACAAAAACGGTGTTCCTGATATCCTCAAAACGTAATGACGAATTTCACAGAATATGTTCTCATACCCTTGAACTACCACGACCAATCCTAGCACGTTAAGGAACATGGTTACAAGCGGCATTTTGCTATCGTAAATATTTTGAGTGTATAAAGAAGGTGGTTCTATTATTCAATCCGGAAGAATGTGCAGTTATCAGACAAGTGAGATAAAATTTGAAGATAGTTAGGTTAAAAGTGATTTACAAACTATCCACAACAATTATATCGGAGAAGTGCAAGCAATAGAAAAATTACTAAATTCTTCACTGTCGTTAAAAGAATCACTGCAAATTGTGAAAGATGTACACGCACCGCTTTGCTTCGTAGAAGACGCAAAAAATAAGTTCGAAAGTATTTTAGACAAAGATTCAGATTTTGCCACCCTTAGACGAATTTAAGATAAGTCGTTTCAAAAATTTTATTAATTATACAAATATAACGTCACTAGATGTAGAGCGATCGTTTTCTTTATACAAGAACATATTTTATTCCCGGCGGACGCGTTTTGCAGAAATAACTTTGGAAACGCACCTTAATATTTAATCTTGCTTCTGGGGTCTTTCAAGTCACGGAAGACGACGCTTAAGACGTTAAATTTCTTTTTAATCATCGAATTATATATATTCTCAATTTTATTTTAACACATACGACTGTATAAGGCAATTTCTCATGTTCATTCAGCAACATAGAGATAATTTATCGTGGAAAAGCTATATAAAGTCATATGCGATAAACTACATAAACTACATAGCAAGCATAGCAAACATAAACTACATAGCAAGTATCCTGAAGTATATTCCTCCTTCAAAGTCTTAGTAGCTGAACAATTCTTACAGCTACTTTAACCACCGGACATGTGACCCGAAGGTGTGCATTTATCGTTCTTTAACGTATCGGGAGAGGAAAGTTCTTCAAACTTAAAACACATACAAGTTAGGCATTAAATCATTAGGTGTTTGCACAACAAAGCTGATGACTTAGATATAATTTTACAATCACGTTGTTTTGATTAGTGAACATTGGAAAAACGTAGTTCACCTCAAAGAAATTCCATTGGCTAAATTTACATTGTGAGCATGTTATTATTGTATTCGCAATCATTCTAATATAAGTCCGAAAGGTATGATATCAATCGCATACGCCAAAACCGGTTTAAATAATATTTAGTTGATCGCCAACAGGGAGTTGTTTGCGGTAATGTTCGATCGGATAAATGTAGTATTCCCACAAGGGTGCCTCAAGGATTTATCTCCGGACAAAACTTTATTTATAAACTATATGAATGATTTACCAAGTTATTATTGCGCAGGCCGACGAAATTAACATCGTTGTGGCTACTAATAACCTCAATAAACTGTTGCAACAAGTAAAGAGCATTTTTATCACAGTTCAAAATTACATGTACAAGAATCAACTGAAACTAAATTCTGATAAAACAAAAAATATTTTATTTAAAAGAAGGAGGTACAAAGTATCCGATTTTCCCTTAAATAATCAGCTTACCCGGTTTACTCAATCGACAATATTATTAGGCGTATTACTCGATGAATACGTTAGTTAGGTAAACGATGTAGACGTTTCATGTGGCGAGTTGTCACAAACTTGTTATATATAAAGAGGACTTGCAGTTTAGATATTTTAACAACTTTCCACTATTCTAACTTTTATTCTCGAATGATTTATGCAGTTATTCACTGGGGAATGAGCAGTAATGCCACTAGTCTATATTTTTTAATTTGTAAAAGAAGTTCCTATGAAGCGCTTTTTATCTTAGCCTTTCACAGTTCAATATACACTAGCGTGAATATTCTTTAGACCAATCAGGAAAATTGCAATTTCGCCACTGTTAGTTTAAGTTTTATCTCACACGCAACTAATATTAATCCGTTTATCAAGTGTTCAAATTTCTAGGAAATTTATAGTAAAATGAACATCAAATATCTGTCGTAACAGATTAAATTTACATACAATAGCATAATCCTGCCTAAATAAAGGAACCTTTTATTTATTGAACTGTTGAAGGAAGGAAAGAAATATTTCACAATATTACACAAATGGGCGTATGTGTATAATTTTTACCTTGAAGTAAATATTAAACTGTTGAAAGTTCCTTCTTCCCCGTCTTTTTGGTGCCATTTAGAAGGTTTCATTCGGCATTCGTATTTATATCTGTGTAATGGGAAAAATATCTATTAGTATAAGTTACAGGATGATTGTTATATAATGAAAGACAGACATTGCGACAAATGACTGAAAAAACATTTTCGAAAACAACAGTTAGGGAGTTGAAGAAAAAATGTAAAGAAACAGCTACCGTTGAAGGCAAACCAAAGAATGGATGAATTCCTAAAATTAGGAATAGTCACAAAAGATATTTGAAAATACGGTAATTAAGAAATCGTCAAAAATCTGCTAAAAACTGCTTCGTGCGTAAGAAGGCACTTGATTAAACATGGTCTTAGGGAATGTGTTGCCATTCGTAAACCGCTGCTTCGTCGAGGTAATAAACAAGGGCGTTTGCGATATGTAAGAGAACACGAACGTTGAACACCAGAAATGTGGTGTCGAGTATGGTGCAGCGGCGAATCGAAGTTCGAAGTTTTTAACAGTAAAAGACGCCAGTACGTTCGTCGGAGAAAAGGAGAAGCGTACAACCCAGAATGTTTACGGCCAACTGTAAAAGACGGCGGTGGGTCCGTGATAGTATGAGGTTGCATTTCGGCAAATGAACCGGGAGATGTAATAATTAAGAAAAGGTTAACTGGAGAACGTTATCGTGATATTCTCAGAGAGCATGTTGTAACTTCTGGACGGCGGTTAATCGGACATAATTTTATGTTTCAACACGATAACGACCCAGAACATTCATCCCGAATTGTTAAAAACTACCTTGAAAAATCTACTGAAGAAGGAACCCTGGAAGTTATTATATGGCAGATTTAAACATAATACAACACGTGTGGGAGTACCTTGATCGAAAGAAGAACGAAAGGCAGTCAATAAATGTCCAGGAGTGCATTAAACTTTTGCAAGAAGAATAAGCAAATATCCCGAATGAATTTATAACAAAATTATATCGATAGATTCCGAAAAGAATTGCTGCTGTACGCAAAGCTAAGCGAAACCATATAAAATATTAATTATTTCTTTTATTTATTAAATGTTCGTAATTTTATTGAACATAAAAATACTAACTGACGTTTAAATTTATTTTGCTTAAATTCATCATTTCTGCTTTTATTTCCTTTATGTAACACTGATCTAAAACATATTCGCGCTATTGTATTTATGAAATGCTGTATTGTGTTTATAAATTTTGATATAAAATAGCCCATAAATTACAAGGAGGGATGTGAATAAAATTTAAACAAACATAACTATCAAAACAAACAAATGAGGGGTAACAACTAATGACTCCATAAAGAGCGACTTTTGTCCAATAGGTATTGTAAGGTACTCGATTGAATTGTTCGATTTTCGGTTGAACTACCTTCTAGTCGCTCGAGATAAATCAACCCACGTCTTTATTGTAAAAATGTAATTCGACATTACCGAATTGTGAAAAATAAAGAACACTTATTAAACTCAAAATCAATTACAAAAACTCAACAGTCGACAGATAATATTTTGACCCAACAGTTTTACACCTATTTCAGGGAATTAATTAAAAGAACTTGGCTTTGGCTTAGAGTTTGTTTAAAATCAATCAAAATCAGGCAATTTTCTTAATTACACAGGTTGCCACTGTTAAACGAAGACAAAAAAATAAACAACTCCCTAAATTCAATCGGAAAACAGTTTGGAAAAAGGAAATTGAATTTGTTTGAGAACAAGCTGTGTACAAAAAAAAAACAATCGATATAAACTTAAGATATGGTTATTTCGTTGAGCATCACGAAGCAAACGTAAAATTTTACTCTTGCGCGCGGAAAACTTTACGCAAGTATCTCCCATAACAAATAACAAAAACAAAAATCAAAGTTGTAGCTATGGTTAAACGTGAATGAAAGGGCAGATCAAAATAAAAAAATCCATTGTACATGTTATGGTGCATACCCCTTCAACCGAATGTTCCAATGCCATTAGCAAGCAAAACATACAGGTGATGCGATTACGAGGCTAGTGCAGGATACGTGACAAAAATTTGAAGTGCCACCTAATCAACTGTTGATATTTATGAACGATGGTGCGGTAACGATCAGTTGCGTGGGCCGTTCTCCAAAAGGAGGGCGTCAATTTTTACACGTAACGTGTACAGCTCATCCTTTACATCTTGTGGCACAAACGATTCGTAAGTATTGTCCAGAGGTGGATGCATTAAGTTCAAATGCTAAAAAAGTGTTTTTGAAGTCTCCCAGACGAATTCTAAAACTTCACAGACGGTGTCCCGGCGTTCCCGAGCCGTCGCAACCGATTCTCACAAGTCGAAGAACATGGTTAAAGGAAGGAATTAAGTTATTTTTTTTATATACAGGGTTACCTGTAAATAGCACGTAAGCTACCGAAATCTGAAGACTACCTATCAATGTGTTACTGAAAATTTAAAAAGAAATTTATTTGTAACATATACATTTTTTTCAAATTTTAGGGCCCAAAATGCAGGTAAAGCCGGTCCATATCTTTGTTTCTCCTATATTATACAAATACCGCTGATGAATCAAAGTTAACCCAGATGCAAATAAAAATCGATAAAGCATTGTAGATGCTATGAATAGTGAATAGTCTATTGAAATGCATTAGTCTGTCGTACAGCTGATGTCGAAGTGTTTATGTGTTTACATTGAATATGCCGATAACCATATGATTTGCGTTCTTAATGTTTAAAGTTAATACATCCGAAATGTCGGGTTTTGAGTTATTTGTAGTTATACATTCTTTTTCTTTTTATGAAATTTGTGGTGGTCCTAACAAGGACGGATCTAGGCGAAACAGGACAAAATAATTTATTAATGTAAAAAATGTTCGAAATGTCCACCGTGAGCTCTAATACAGGCATCAATTCGGCGACGAAAGTTATTATGCACACGAGTAAAATTGACCATGTCTTCGCGAATGCGTTGAGATGCAACATAAATGCGATTTCGCAGATCTTCGACATTTTCAATACCAGGGCGACGATCATATACCAAGCTTTTCATGTATCCCCACAGAAAAAAGTCTAATGGATTTAGATCGGGACTACGAGGTGGCCATGGTGTACGACTTCCACGTCCGATACATTGTGGAAATCTTTCCACCTTCGAAACGTGGAATTGCTGATCCTGTTTCTCGAAGTCGATACACGGTTCTCACAATTGTCTCGGATGATGGATGCCGCCGATTGGGAAACCGTTCCGCGTACAAATTTTCTGCCGCAAGACTATTTTGTCCTGTTTCGCCATAAATCAAAATCATATCGGTGTATTCGATATTCGTATAGGATGCCATTGCAATTGCGCGTAATGACGGTGAATGCTATGTGCATACTAAATGGATATCCGAACGCTGCTTCAGCGACTGCCGGTGATTCCCATATGTTAACTAAGACAGAGTCGGACTCGAATAAAGAAAAATCATTTTCTCGTTACTACGTGCACATAGAACCATAATATTTTGTATTTAGGCATTACTCATGCGTTTCTTTCACCTAATTTTTTTTTTCGTACTATATCCGAATAAGACTGTATACATTTGTGCTTTTACAATTCGATCCCGAGAAAGCTGCGGAAATTAAGGAAAGATAAATAAAATGTCAAAATATTTCGGTTGTAACAGATTTCACTATATATATATATATCAAACTATTTACGGCAATTATGCCGGTTTATTTGACGCAATAGAAAAAATTCAAAATATCGCATTGTCATTTATGGAGTTGCTGCAAATCGTCAATGGTGTACACGCATTGCTATGTACTACAAGTGATATAAAGAGTCGATGTGTTACGGAAAAATTCGAGGGAGTTATAAACAAAGGTTTTGATTTAAGCAGATTAATACAAACTGGCGATGGTGCATCTGATCCATTATCTCCTGATAAAGATTATTTTACTTATGCGTACCTCACATGCATAGATGTCGGCTTTTTTCATCACGACAAACGCAGTTCAGTAAGACAAACCTAGAAACGTACTTAACGCTGCTAATTTTTCAGCAATCTTATTCTGTTTGTGCTGCGTAGATAGTAGCTTATCTATCAGATTATCCCGTTTGGAAGGTTCTAACGCTTATGAGTCGGTAATTCCTGTTGCTCTCATTTCTTTTAATTTGAAAGAACATTTTTTTTTAATTTAGAAAACAGTTGTTTGTATTCAAATTATCATCGCGTCTTCACGCAAACACTGATTCACGCAGGGGTATTCACGTAATTATTTGAGGCAAAAACAATCCAAGGAGAGAAAAAGAAATAGTACCCACATGTATGTTTTTGTCTACCCATCGTCATCAACATAGTTCCCAGCTTTTACCGTGAATGATTTCCATTGATACCATAACGAAGCTACTTTAGTATTATTTCTTACTTATTGTAATTACTACTGGCAAATGCGCTTTGATGCGAAAACTAAAATTTCAACGTAAAATAAAAAAAAAGCTGACGCTATATCAGCACTATATTGGAATGACTGAAGTAGGATTATTGTTAGAGCCGTAATGGTGTAAACTGCCACAAACTTTTTCAACAACCAGACATGAAGGTTAATGCGGGTTCTGCTAGAATTCTACGTATCAAATCGAGGAAAAAAAGGATTATATAATTAAATGAATAACTAGCTTGTATATACTTGCACTAATCCCTAATGAGCAACATCTACATATGAAACTTAGTATTGTTCTGGCGTGCAGACAAAAATGTCCCAATCCCATGATTCATCATGAAGATTGGATGCTCAAGTCTCAAAGGAAGAATTAACCAAACGACACGTTTGAAAAAGATACATTTAATTATCGTTAACTTACAGTACACACGTAAACAGAAACATAAACGATCGAAAACAGCAATTCGTATAAATGTTACAAGCCTATTTTACCCAATAAATATAGATAGGAACAAATAACGTTAAAAGAAATATAAAAATTACGAGCGTATTAAGCTAATGCCACTAAAAATTAGAAGTTATGAATAATAAGTTATGTTATATTCCACGATGTTGCTGGGGTAACTAGGTATCCAATCAATATATTCGAATTTATTGTAACCGTTTTTCGATTATATATAAATCATATCCTAATACCTATCATTATCAAAGAAACCGATTACATAAATCATTCCACTTTAATTTAATTTAATAGCAACGCAGTAAAATAACGATTCCACAAAGGATATCCGACGACGGAATCGTGCCTACCGTAACCATGCCGTTAACATAACCTAAAACTCATTCTCACGATGAAATCGATTTATAACGGCTGTTCCGCCAACATCACTCAATAAAACCGCATGGAATTTTTGAAAATATACGTTTATTTATATCAATTAACGTTAATTCATAGACACAATACATACAACAACGTTTAAACATTTTTAACAATTTAAATCACTGTTAAACATAACACTACCAAGCGTTTATATACCAACTTAACAAGAGCGAAATTAAACTTGGCAACGACATTGCAGCCAAGTTTTTATAACAAAATAACAATATTAACCGATATTATCGCAGATAATTAAACTACCGTTACGTCACGGGTTTATTAAGAAATGTTTATATGAATTCAGCCTAAATGAAGCGGAGAAAAAACCTACTGTCAGGTTATATCGTGTATGAAGAAACGCGTGCGTAACATTAACAAACCTAAAACATGAATAATTAATAGCCGGCATAAGCAATAAGACGCGTTTTTTTCGAATTTTCAGTAAACATCGCGATCAATAATCGAACACAAAACTCGTAAAATTCGATAAACATGTTATGTAATAAAACTTACCTAAAAATCCAGAATCCTTTGTGAACGAACAAAAAAAACAAGCGGAAAAACAGCAACAAACTACAATGGCGCTAGCTTGGTTGGAATATTAAATTAAGATTAAAGCGCAGACGCGATTGGATTCAACAGAGTTTCGAGCGCTCTCTATGGGACGGATGCTGCAGTTAGCGTTTTATTCTATTGACAGTACAGATTCAAGATATCTGCAATAGAGAAAGGTGAACTGTACGAATCTTGCGAAGCGATGAATCCCACCGATAATTTACAAAAAAATATGCAAGCCCTTCAAGTTGCATTAAAACATCTTCAAAAATGCAAAAAAATACTTTCCGATGGTACGTATAATTGAATATATATGCTGTAAACGTGCGTCAAAATTATGAATCGAAACATAAAGAGTATTAAGGCATTTCTATATATAACAAATTATTATTTGCTTCTTTTGATTTATCCGTTCGCAACGAAAAAAAATTACTTTCCAATAAACTTATATCTACTCCCGACAATCTTTTACTTCTAAAAGCAACACTTACAATTTTAACTTAAAGAGAAATGTAGCGATAAATCGTTTTCGCTTTTTTACGCATTTTCAGCAAATTCGCGCATCAAGGAACAGCAAATAGACATCAACAAGTTAAAAATTGAAAAGTTATCTTTAATCAACGAACTTGAAATCACTAAGCAGAAGCTAGATGATCTTGAAGAACAATACAAGGTAAACCGCAAAAACTGTACATATCAGGTATACAACTTCTAAATAATTTTGTAGATTTTATCCATCAAGCTAAGCCACAAACCCAAAATTAGCAACAAACTCGATCTTGCGCTGCTAAAAGTAGAAGATAGAGTGCGCAAATTTGAACGCTACCTTAATAAAGAAGGTATCGTATAATTAAAACTATAATTATAAGAGAAATCATAAGATATAAATTAAATATTTATTGTCAAGGAATATATAAAACTTTAATTATCGAATATCACCTTTCAGGTGTTATAACAGTCTCTAACACGCAGAAAGCAGCAAAATTAATCGCTCTTAGAAATCACAAAGATATCCTACTCGAACAAATCTCCGAGAATAAAGAAAAGATCGATGAAATGGTGGCTCTCGCTAACGGAAATCAATTAAGCGCATAAGCTTCTATACAGTGTTATTCAAGTTCTTTCTTAAGTTGCTTTAAAGTTTCTCGCTTCTCGATAATAAGCTGCTTTAACATTTCATTTTCTTTATCTAATGCTTCTAGTTTCTTTCCCAAAGCGTATCTTCTAAGTTTTAAAAAGTATTTCTGGTCGGCGCTTACATCAACGTTGCCGGCGGTAGATCTCCTGAAACAATAATTTGCAGTCAAATTGGTTAAGAACAAATAGCTAGTAAGTAGGTAGGA
The DNA here is from genome assembly GCA_020654165.1 of Oryctes rhinoceros. Classification (NCBI taxonomy): domain Eukaryota; kingdom Metazoa; phylum Arthropoda; class Insecta; order Coleoptera; family Scarabaeidae; genus Oryctes; species Oryctes rhinoceros. The sequence goes on from JAIOKQ010000001.1 coordinate 1,064,182, forward strand.
TACTGTGAGTACATTTTAAACTGTTATTGAAGCAAAATAATCAATCTTTCTTTATTTTTGGTAACATTAAATTTGGAGGACGAACGAAGTAACATATCTAGACAATGGGTTGATATATTACTTGAAATCATTTAGATAAATCAAAATTTCTAATAACTTTTGTGATTAATGGACCTTTGTGTTGCAGGTAACTGATATCTGGATAATTATCTTGGCTCTTAAGTAATTCCAAGAATCTTACACAACAAACTGACAAGCAATATCCAGACTACCACAGAGCCACAATAGATCAGTTTCTATGTTCTCTTGGTCGCTTCTGTTAACTACTAGAATCAAAATGACGTTTTTGGTGTCCAACATGGAGTCACATACGTCCATTTATAGAATACTTAGCAGTCTAAAACTATTCCCGCTATTATCTGTTCTTGTATTCTTATTCTAGAAAGTTATTGTAATAAATGTAGAAGATATGAAAGTACAGATATAGAAAATTCAAAGTTGGCTACCCTTAATACTTGTATTGATTGATCGAACAATTTTTAATGCGAAAAATATTTAAATATTAAATACATGCAATATAGTCTAAGTAATAAGTATATCTACTACTGTAAATGTCTATATTTGCACTTCCCACAACTCTGCGAATCTTATCTTTCATTCAAAGAACAGCTTATTCGTTGAGAAAAGATTACATGACACACAGTGCAAATAGTATTGCAAATATTATCGTAAAAGATTTCTATTATTTCGGTATGAGAATGATCTGAATATCTTACTTGTATGTATAAATATTATAAAGCATATAAATGTTTACTCTTTATAACGTACCAAGGGAAAGTATCATCAGTAATACGCTCTGTTAAATAATCCATCTTTTCTGCAATTTTCATTTCATCAAATCCTTCATTAATGGCTTCTATAACGCTGCCTGCTATTTGGTTTTGTAGATGGTTATAAATCTCTTTTTGGCCGATTCCAGGTAGAATTTCCTGATACTTTTCATAACTAAAATGAGAGTGCTTTAAGAATGAAGTCAAAGAAAGCTTAAGATATTACAAAAAAAAAATAGATGATGGACGTCGTTATAGAAAAAGCTAATCAGGCCGGGACTGGTGCAATATGATTGAAAATACATATTAGTACCCTGCCCCGGCCTAACCAAACGTTTTCTGTATAGCCGCTTCGGTGAAGAAACGTTGTCGGAATAATGAAAACAAATATCCGTTATATTGAATTTAACAAAGCTAGGGCATTGACACTGGTCGAGGCTTACCTGACACCCGACGAAATCGCTTTTGCTGTATCGTGCAGTAATTTCAGACAGTTGTCCGATCGTTTTTCTAAACCCAGTTCGTGCACTTCTTCCATCACTTACTTCTATACGAAGATACCGCTCTTAATCAATGTACAAGCACGTTTTTCCCGGTTACAAGATTCAGGCGTTACATTTTTTCAAATGAGTACATTAACGCGTGCGCACAAATAATACATCTAATTTGACAAATTCTGATTGCCCATAAATTTAAATATTGTTTAAGGTTTTGAGAGGAAAAACAGGTTTATCGGGTTTATAAATTTAAGATGCGTACTGCTACGTACAAAAGATGATACTGAAAAAAGCAGTATAGAAAACTATAACCTAGATACGATTATATTATCAAATATGAAAATCGAAACTAAAAGGATATATGGATAGGCACACTTAAATGTTTACTTCAACTAGAACATTGAATATTTAAACATTTAAATATTAGGTTCCAATGATATTAACAAATATACTAGGATGATGTAGTTCGGACTACTTCCTAGAAGATGGCGCATTACGTAGCACTAAAGCGCTCTCTACCGAACACCTATAATATTAATGCTAAGCTGATGCTGAAAAATATAAACCGCTAGGCTTACAGGGTCTAGTAGAATTAAATATGTCTGTGCTTTGTGTACCAGAATTAGAATTCAAACATTTCATTCGTCACCGATTAAGTAATGTGGATTATCAGGAAATAAAAGGTGAAGCAATGGAATTTTAAATTAAATTTTAATTGAAAACTGCATATATACACTCGGTTCGCGCATGTCGTTCACAAGGGGAAAAACTTATCCTTTATAATAGTTTTTGGATACCTTAAAACTATTAGAAATCATATTAAAATGCATTGATTACGTTCAATGTACATGTAAATATTGAAAATATGTCTGCCGTTCCGGTGTTAGATACAAAAGGGTTTTTTAGATGGTTTTCGTAGATTATGAATCTCAATAAATTATCTTTATGTTCCTGAATGAACTCAAGAAATTGCCATCTCTAGTCATATGTATAAAAAATAAAATCGAGAGTGTATGTTAGTCGATTATTAAAAAAGACTTACCGTCTCAAGCGCCGTGACTTGTGAAAAACTGGAGAAGTGAGATTAAATATTAAGGTGCATTTCCAAGGTTAATAATTAAACAAATCTTTGAAACAACTTAACGTATCTATAGAAGAACCTCCACAAATTTGTTTAAGTGTGGCAAAACCTGAATTTTTGCCTAAAACACTTTCAAACTTAATTAGAACATACTTATTTTTTGCGTCTTCTACGGAACAAAGCCGTTTTCAGGTGATTCCTCTAACGATAATGAAGAATTCTGGAATTGCTGTGAATAATTTGTAAATCATTTCTAATCTATATTCGATTTTTTTATGACTTATATTGATAGCTCCAGATTCTTTCGGATTGAATAATTGAACCACGTTCTTTATACTCTCCAAATATTAAAAAATATTATTATTAGAATATAGCAAAATACAGCTTGTAACCGTCTTCCCCAACGTGTAAGGATCGGTTGTGGTAGTTCAGGGATATGAGAACATAGCCCGTGAAATCCGAGAGTGTATTTTGGGAATTTCATTGCTTCTGTACTGGCAATTGACACATGCACCTATGGATGTCAAGATCTATCACAAGATGTGGGGCATCGATTTTACATGTAATATGTAAAAAGTGACCACAATGTTCTTTAAGAGGCCGGCCTACAAAAAGCATTGTTGTGGCACCATCTATCGTAAACATTAAGACTTGATCTCTGGATATTTCAAATTTTTCCAATGTGTTTAGCACCATTTTTAAAAATACTTGGTCAGTACGTGCTTAATCTCTTCTATTGGTCTAAACGCTATTAAAATGACGATTGATGTGATTCCATTTCGGGCGGCATAACATTAAGTACAGATCTTTTTTGCAATCAGTTGCTTCATCCGCACACAAGTACAATTTTGTATTTTTCGTTCAGCTTTAATTTTATTTTCTAAATGTACGTAAATAATTTCATAACCTGGTCCTGCTTGCTAATGTGATGATATTGGCGGTTCTGTTCCAAAATGAAATAAATGAATTGTTGTTTAACAACGTAAACGCCAGATTACATTGAACATAAATCAAATAAAAATTGTTCGTATTTTGCGGCAACACCGGTTTTATACTATTATGCTTTGCACTTTGCACATGTCGTTTACAATGTGTTTGTGACCAAACGTTTGATATATATCGCACACCAAACATTTAGTTTTTACGCCGTCGTAAGTCACATCCAGACAATCCTGTCACTGTCTTTAATGATAGATGTTTTCTCAATCTACACACCTTCGACATTATCAACAACAGAACACAGAATACTTCGCTGCTACTATTACGTACGCAACGGGCGCCAACGATCTAGTTCGTTGACTAGTGTTTGGCTTAGTTGCGCGCTGGGCGGGTGCACACCCGAATTTGCCTACTCTATTCATTAGACGTTCTGACTAGAGAGGACAAAGGCGGATGAGATAATTTTTTTGCATATTCCTCTCTTGCTGACTCTCGGTGACACCAATAGGCAGCACGAATTCATTCGGATGATGGGAAAAAACACGAGCCTACGTAATCGCAGCAAAAAAGGAATAAATCCACCTGCTTTTATTATCTCTAGTTCTAACATTTGAGCTTTATTTGTGGCGTTCGTTTAGTTATTCGCCTATTTTGTTTACGATAAATGTTTTATCAACACGAAAGTGTCTACAACGTCCGGATCGCGCAAGTTTAATTAATTAATCCGGGACGGCCGTTTCCAGAACACGAACGGTCCTCATTCGTTTAAGTAGGTCCTTATTTTCTCACAAAATTCTTTATTTAAAAATTCAAGCAACCGGCCTCATAATACACATATCTTCAAGTCAGAACTTATACAAGTATTAGAATTTGTCAAAAATCATAGTACACAGTTGTATTCCAGTGTTTTACATAATACAGCTATACTAAACAATGATAGCGGCTTACGGGATGCAACCAAGCAAACGAGATTCCTCGGAACATAACCAATCTCTCGATAGTTGCTCGTATTTACCAACTGTGCGCGTTTAGTAACCGGTAAAGACAACAGAGCTCGCAACAATGATAAATGGGGCGCGTTCAAAAGTCCCAACCCCATGGCATGGAAAAATAAATTTCCCATTTGCACAGAGTTTCCATGGATAGTCTAATATTCGAAACAGCAACAATCACTTTAGCAACTACCTTGCAATCTTTTACACAATTTAACACTCGCGTATTTGACGCGTATTTGCCTACCAGCGGTCATTTTTATATTGTGCTGGTCATGGTTCTTGAATGCCCTATTAAAAAGGAGGTTGACTTAAAAACGGTTTTGACGGCCACAATTGTGGTTATGACAGTAGTTTAACTTTTTTTTTACTGAAGCATTTAACATGACAGCTAATTGCCATTGTACTTCAAATAATATCCGTCGTAATAGGCTAGTATAAATTTCGTTTTGAAGTATTTGTTGCCAAATTTTGGCGTCATAAACCTAGGAAGTTATTACACATTAAAAAATATATAATTTTTTTTTGTAGATTACCATTTGGTGTTCCTTTAGATGATATTTTCCCCTGTAATGATATACATCCCTACTTGAAGGTAAGCAAACTCGTTTATAAGCGTGATAAGAAATGTCTTAGTTCCATTTGTAGATAGTATTTTCAAAGGCGTATCATGACATCACGTTGAATAAATACTCAGTTGAAGAAGTGATAAGGTAGGTGATGGTAAATTTTTTACGTGAACATCCAACATCACGCGTAAGCATGTCATGCTTTGTCTTAATTCATCCTGCGTATCTACGCGAGTTAGTCGAACGTCGTTTGTCCGTGTTTTTCGAGTGTGGGCTGCGACTTCGCCTGCCGGACAAGAAAACCTTTGAGGACTTCTGGAATAAATACAATTCGAATTTTCCAATGTTACTAGCAAGCGAACGATTACAAAAGTGTGCTGGTGAAGCGATTGTAAGGGTAGTGCTACATTATAGAAATTTTAAATCTCACCTAATTAACTGTTGATGCTTTTAAACGAATACGCGACGACAGTGCGCTGCGTGGACCGTTCTCTAAAGCAGGAGTGTGAACAACTTTTACATGTAACGTATAAAATTCATGCTTTACTGCTTGTTGTTCTTGCAAAAACGATTCGCAAATGTTATCCAGAGGTGTATGCATTAATTTCAAATACAAAGAAAGGATTTTTGAGCTGACGGCGTTTCGGCAATCCTGAATCTCCAGAGCCGATTCTCACAAGTTGTGGATGATGGTTGAAGCTATCTTTACATTATTCGAAATATTTCGAACAAATGAAATTTATTACAATTCAATCCCGATGAGACTGTAGGTATTAAGGAAAGGCGAATAAGATTTCAAGATACTTCCTTTAAAATAGATTTAATAACTATTTATGCCGTTATCACAGATTAACACGAATTAGTGACGGTGCATATGATCCATCTATTTATAAAGATTATTTTAATTATGCTTGTCTTACATCCGTGGATGTCGAACGGTCATTCTTAAAATATAAGAACATTTTTTTTCGTCACGACGAATGCAGTTCAACGAGACAAATATAGAAACATACCTAATGCTGCAAACTTTTTAGCAATCTTGCTGCATACATACATAGGCTAAGTGCACTTATATATAAAACGACAAATTAATATCACTCTTTTCCGATATATGCTTGCGTCAAACACTAACGAGTAATATAGAAATATAATATTAAATATAATACTGTCCTTATACGCAGATACAAGTGGCCCAGTCTAATTCGTTCTAGTGATTTGTTAACGTGTGAAGTATTTTATTTTATTTTAACATATTAGCGACCATTAAATATATTAAATAACTTTAAAATAATTGAATAACTGCTTGTTTTAGTAAACGGCAAGGTACTATTGCAGAACGTTTACTCTTAAAAGAAATTATCGCATCATGTAAACCAATGCCATCTGCAGTTCCTCCAGGTGTCCTCTTGTGGATACTGCGTCACTTCATTGGTTTACTTCCTCTACCATTACTGCCAGAGTACACTAACGGACAGCATTTTAGTTGGAGGCGCCTAGCGCAGTTTTGTAAACGGTCGTTCATGAGATATGCAACCGTTGAAGTTAATAATAGATTGTTGATATGCAAATTAGCGCAGTAAGTCAAATGTTTGTTAATTGTTAAATCGAAGAAGGTCACTTCCTAATACACAAAGATATCTATTACAGAGAACTTGGTCGTTTGCCGCCAGCGAATTTGTTACTGCTTAGTGTTATGTTAAATTTCATCAGGGCGTTATCACGTGGACGATGTGGAAGCACCACAAACTTTAATGGTTTGGAAGCGTTTTATTTGGTCAAATACTTCAGTTCGCCGATCTTTCTTAGACCTTATAATCCAGGTCGCGTTTCTAAGGTAATCTCACAATTATCCCGAAAGGTTAATACGATAAATATCAAATTTTTAGCTCGATAAACACTATTTCCCACTTCTGCTGTACCTAGTCTTAAAATGGCCTGCGGTGAAGAAACATGTTGAAGCGAACGCGAATAATCCGATTCCTCTGGCGAAGAATTCCCTCAAGCAATCGATATCCGTTAACCCTTACTGCTGTTCGGAACAAGCACCGAAAACGGTTAAAATCAAAGATAGTTGCGCACAGACAGACGATTTTGTAGACGTCGAAATTTGTTCAGAAATAGCGTCTGAGAATAATTGCTTCAAGTCTATTTCTCATTGCAGTTACTTGGAAGATAATTATTCAGAAGCAGTTCCTGAAACGGAAGTTTGTACCTTCTTACGTGATACCGGATGTCAAACGGAAGAAATTGTGCAAAAAAGTAAAGATATGGAAGATTATCTTCTTCGTGCCAACGATGTTCGCTGCTGTTGTACGTATGCAAGTAATTATGAATCAAGCTTGAACGAAAATGTGTCTCTCAATAAGTACTGTCAAACTAGTTTTAATGATATTGCCGGAATTGAATCAAAAACCGATGTTAGTACGTCTACAGATAAAATTATGCTTAAAACATTCCAGTGCGATATTGATAGAGAATCAATAAAAAGATTGACATTAACAAGAAACGTTGGCGTTAATACCGATGATTTACGTGGGATCAGATCATGTCAAACACCTAAGGCTACCTCTGAAAGAACTAGCTTGTGTTCGCCAAAAACTTATATTTCTAACAATGAGTATATATACGACGATTATAGTGATTCCACTTTAAACTTGATCGGTAATGTGGAGGAAACTCACTCGTTAGAAGATGAAAACGATATTCTCGGAAGAATCGCAAAAATCGGTTGGACCTACACCCCGCCTCGCAGCACTGAACCAACTTCTCCAGTGGTATCTCCAAAAGCCATGCCAAAAACGGCCTTAAAGGAAGAAAACTATACAATATGTTACAATGAAAAGGAGAAATTAAGTAAGGAGGATAAGGAAAATTGCTCCTCCACCGAAAGCTTGAAATCGAAGTGCAGTATAAGTAATGAGTCCTTTCCTAAAAATAAGAAGAGTTTCACCGTCGCTAACATAAAGAACAAATTTGATTTTTTCAAGATATTTACCGGAAGAAGGTTAAAGAGCTCTTGCAGTTTCGACGAGATTAGCAGCATAAAATATAAGAAGATGAATTCTGCAAAATCAACATTGTTTTAATGAGTATGCACATATATAAGTTTATTTATTTGAGTTTAATGATTTTGTCGTTATATTGTTTAAATATATGTTTTTAATAAAGTGCTTAGTGAGATATACTTGAATAATGTTGGTATGAAAATTATGTTAATTTGCATACATTGCTAACCATTGATAATGATTGTAAAGAGAGTAAAAGTTGGATTGAGGAGCTTCGGACCCTCTAAGACGTTCTGTAGCTAGTGTTCAATGCGACCGCTCGCATTAATGAATTCCACTGCTAAGGTATTCATGAGTTTTATAATTCTATTTTATTAATTAACAACTTGTAAATCTATAAGACATCTTGCAGCGTTTAACATTTTACAAAATTTACTCGCACGATTGAACTGTACTTGCAACACCGTATGTTGAGGCATCGATACAACTCAAAGGCAGAGCAATATGAAGGTAGGAAAGGCGAAAATGATTCCCGTTATTAATAACAGTAAATGGAGAGTATCAAAGAATCAAACTTCCAAACTTTTGCGCGTAATTAAAAAATCCAAAAACTACGAGAAATAGACGCTCCATGCTCTATAATCATCAAGCTTCATTAGAATTTCTTTTACACAAAAAAATATTTAGAATTTGCCTTAAAACAGTGAAGGATGGTAATGCGATAACCGGCAATCCATTTTTTAAGCACAATGAAGTGAGATATGTTCATGCATAATACAAAATTTTCTTTGGTCCTGTATGAAAACCAGCTTTCTAAAGTTAAAAACAACGAAGACATGTATGTTCCGTTCTTCAAAGCTACCATTTTGCAAATTTAATGCACGGATTAAAATAAGTAGAATTCAAATGATGAAATTTACAACTGTATTGTTTTTCTTTTATCCAGTAAATATCTAACACATCCCACTTGTGCTACGTGTGATATTTTTGAGAAGCAAACTATCTAAACTGCATCGACCGGTTAAGTGTTTGATTTTACCACTTTTTGGCAGAATAAGAAATTCACCAAGTTACCGAATATCAACTTTTTATTTCTAACCAATAATCATACAATTTTCGTAAAGAATTGCTACTAAGATGCTGATAATGAAATGAGGAATTCCATAAAAATTCGGCAGCGAGAGTATTCACATGTTTCAAACAAAGAATTTTTCTGTTCTATATAATTATCAGTAATGTAGTTGGTTAGTTACCCTGTATTGGAGCCCGCAATTGCATTACATCTATTTGGGACTAGCTAATGGACGATAGCCAATAATCTTTATTGCTTTCTTAAAACTGCACCAGTTTCCAACCATCTTGTCTATATTCAGCAAATAATCAAACTAAATTCACTGACATTGGGAAATAAGTTTATAACATGTTATAATTAATAAAGCTTATCCTAAGTTGATATGTGTGGTACGAAGAATACGTTAAAATCTGTGATAAATTAATAGACAACTCTAATACGAACTGATAGGAACACTGTTTAGCGCCTTACATTATGTATTTGGCTAACTCACTAAAGAAAGACCATTATATAAAAAGTAACACTTTTAATATTTTAAAACAATAATATAAAATAATTATTCTATCTTGAATTTATAAGAATAGAACAATCTATTTCGACGCATATATAAATTACAAATTGTTAATTATTAACATCAACGATTTCATCACTAAAACGATTCCTAATCTAAGTAAGTGTCCTACACGTTCACCGATTTATGCGTGACGTTCTCGGTGTTTTCCGGTTTCCTTTCTTGCTTCTCGGAGCCGCTTTGCCAACCGGAATCCATAGTGCCGTCACTGTGACAAGCTTGACCCTGCATTTCTTCGTCCTCGCAACTGTTCGCTTCGCCGTAAAGTAATCCGACCGGATTACCGCCCAAGTTCTGAATCAAAGTCGAGATATTCGTGCCGATGTTTCGTCTAGGCGATTGGTTTAAATTTAGGGACTTTGGAGGGATGTTTTTCGGGCTGAAATTACCTTGGTTAAAGTTATTTTTATTATAGCCGGGTGGTATGTAATTCTGACCGAAATTGTTTAGACCAGAAATCGTGTTAGCCAGATTGCAAGCGTTGTTGTCATTAAAATTATGTCTTATGTTTTCTTGTATTACTTCGTATTGGGCATCGGGGGCCAGAAACTCTTCCATGTTGGCGTTATTAAAAGTTTTCCTATTCTTTTGATCGTTTTTCTCGGGGAAGTAGCTCATACAACACTCTGATTTTGGGAAACTCGGTGACATTGGAGATATGGTGTCGTCGGTTGTTTCAGTCATTGGTGTCTGTACACTGCTGCATAAGCTGTTTTGCGATACATCCTTAGTTAGCCCGCAAGATTCCCCCATCTCCGTCATGTTAAGTTCATCAGTATCTGGCAATGGAAACGGTAGTCGACTTCTGGTAGACATTTGCCTCTTTCCCAACCTATGCGCTAAGTAATCTTCATCCTCTGTAACCGTGGAAGAGCAATTTTCTTGAAAATTTTGCATGATCTGCTTGTTATTGCTTTCTTTATCACTTGCATTTTGTTTATGCGTACATTGTAGTGACATCAACCTTGGATTCTGTGTATCCAAAGCTTCATCATATAAAGAAGAGTCCTGCCCATCGTTTCGTACTGATATGTTGCAGCAGCTGCTAACATCAGCGAAATAGACTTCTGATTCCGTCGGTTCCGTTTTCTGAGGGCTTTCTTGTTTTTGGAAAGCTGCATTTTCGACACCTTGTAACCTCGGTAGAAATCTGGGTTGATTTTCCGTCGTAATTTTATTTTGATCTTGCATGTTCGGTTCGTGATATTTGTGTTCATCCTCGTGCTTGGATTCTTCTGGAAAACTTTGTCCGTTTTGGTTGAAGACGTTTTTAACATTCGTTCGACAATTGGGTGTTTGCGCTACCGATTTTACGGAAGATATGTCAACACGTTTCTTCATTTTCCTAATTGGAAGGGTGTGCGAAACACGATCACCGCAGCTTGAAGTATCCGTGCTCTCGCTATTATCATTTGTTTGGTGTACTTCGGTTTCTACTGTATTTTCGTAATTATCTTTATTAGGATATTGCCTACTTCTTCTAAACGGGAATTCCTGTTGATTTCTGAATTGGTTCTCTTCATTCATTTGGCAATGTGTTTCGTGAGCGTGAACGTGATGGTGTACATGGTGATATCTAAAGAAATATCTTTCTTGTAAAATCATAAATTCTATTGTTATTTCGTACAAGGTTCAAAAAGATCTTAGAATTACCTAGCCGGAGATTGTATCTGCCTCCTAGCTGGTGAATTTGGATTCGAGTATGGTGGCGGTGGTCCCCAAACGTACACTCCTCCCACTGGACGGTTATCCAAAACACTGTAGGAACCTGTAGACGACACTGGTAATGTCGAATCGCCGCCGGATCGATTACTGAAACCGTATTGACTATCTGCGCTACTCATACCTTCCTGATACGACAAAGAGTTATTGTCTCGACTAGAAGCCAATAAATTGATTATATTTCAATAGCTTTTAGAGCATATGTTACTACCTTCGTGGGTCAGGATTTGTCTGGGAAGAATTGCCGCGGTTCCACGGCAGCCTCCTCCAACTCCAACCGCTTGCCGTTCGTTCTCTATTCTCTCCAGTCGGTTGCGAAGCCTCTTCTCCTGGATTTGGGGAATAAAAGTTACCAACTCTACCAGGCACCCAAAATCTGAAAACGAACATTTCTTGTATTTTGCACAACGAAAACAGCTTAAATCCTTAAAGAGCTCTTTTTTGACATAAAAATTACATAATCAATTCTAAAAAGCAGCTAAAGAAGGAAAACTGATTAATGGTAGATTAGAAGTAGGTTTCGAGACTCCCAGAAGAAGAAGAGTAACTTCCTACAGCGTCACCAGATTTCGATAATTTGTTGTGCAAGTTTACGAAGCAAAAAGCGGCTACGCTCCCTAGGCAAAATTTAAAATCCACTATATTGAAGCATATTGTGGTTTCGTTATGGCATTAGAACAATCAAGGATTCTTCAGAAATGTCATATACAACATTATGTTTGAATTTGGACTATTCTGTATGGAAGGGTTAATAAAGTGGATGAAACAGCAACTACGTGTGCATTTTATAACAAGTGGAATTTTGAATAGCTTTTTAGGCGGAATGTATACGATTTCTAAGATCGATTTGTTAAAAGAGGCGAGTTAGCGAAACGGGTCAATTAGTACGCATTATGGAAAGTTGCAACGCTTACCGATTGCTTCATTTTGCTAACTCGCCGCTCTTATCGAGTATTGAAACTGCACTGTAAACGTATTATAGTACTACTCAATACGTAACGAACAAAATTTATCGCCATCAACTTGATGATCTCTTTTAACCGCAACATTTTTTATCTTGTTCCGAGTTGTTTTGAAAATTTGGAAAAACAATTCAAAAGTATATAAAACACGCATTTTTTTTGCTTAATCTACATTTTAGATTGTTCTTTATTTCAATATTCTCGAGCAATATTAGCACAGACCTTTTTTGACAATATCTGCCAAGATAATATAAACATTGCTCGTATGTATAACTTCAAAGTTTAAAAAACTAAAACAATAAATCACTAAAATTCCTAATTTTTCTGGTTTGACTAGAGGCCAACACGCAAAAAAAAAAATGAATAAAATTTGTTATGTCGGCTACGGAATAAGGTTTTGTGGTAGAGACATATGTATGTAGCTCAGTAACTGAAATCTTTCAGGGTAACTTCTTCGCTATTGTTAATAGATACAATTTTATCTCTCATAAACAACTACCGTGTCTAGAGAAAACGGTTGCAAATGAATAATAAACTTTATGAAAGGTTGACATATTAAGTATCATGTTCTTTCATATTGACGTTAATACTTTCATAATTCATAATCCATGAACACATTTTTTTTTACATCTATTGCCATCGGTATATAATTTATGTGAAATAATACTGTTACTTCTAGAATAACGTGATATTTGAAGCTTATAACGTAATTAGTTGTAGCAGGCTGATCTTTTTTCTTTAGAATTATTTCGATCAAAGTAAAAGAGAACGTTTAACAGGTATATAAACATAGTTTTAGCTAACGGAACTCGCATAAATACAATTTGCGGTGGCTAAGAGCAAGGAGAATAACTCATTCTTATATCATAAAATAAACGAGATAATTTGGTGGAAACGCCAGTATAAAACCACAACTATTAAACCTGTCGAATTATCATTTTACGGGAAAACAAAATGCTTTTCATCAACTTCGTGCACCGTATTGAAATAGAGTAAATGTTTGTCATTTTTGCTCTTGAATGGAAATTGCTTTAAATAGAATACAACCGTTGTGAACGTTAGATTTCTATAACTTACAACTTACCAAGCGCATTTTCAAAGCTTACCTATTCGTGGAATGCGATTCCCATGGATACAAATGATGTCCGGCGGGTATAGATGGATATCTGCATTCCTCGCAACAGCTGCAATAGGTCGCTGGTGGGATCGGCGGTCCTCTCATAGACTCGTGCGTGCTAGAAGGGGCGCCCGATTGCTGTTGGTAAAACGACCTGCAACGCAGCTCCAGTTGTTCCCAGTACATTTTCTTCCTTTCGTGACTGCCGGTTAGAGAAATAAATCGATTAGGTTCCTCGCTAGCATCGTCAGGGCTTAATGTCGAAAAGATTAGAGCTTAACACCGGATGCTGTATAGCGTACGTACCTTAGAAGTTGATACACCAGCATACACGAGAATATACAGACTAAGATTCCGCTCACGGATAAGCCGAACATGGCTCTTAGGCAAGAATATAGGGCGCCGTGGATCACTTCGCAGTCAGGGGTTGAATCGAACACGAAGCGAACACCTACATAATAGAAAGAAAAAGGCTAAAATAATCTCGTCGTCATAAGAATATAGTTTGCGAAAATGTGACTTATCATAAACTGACGTAATAAAGATATTTTATAGGAAACAGACTTAAACAGCAGAGCTATTTAAAATTTAAATGGAGGGCCCTATAATGGCGCGAATTATATAAGGGGATCCGTCGATTATTACCAATGTATCTAAATTGTTCGAAACAATTATTGTTCTGAAGACTTTGCAAAATGATATACAAACCATTTGGATACGCAAATTCCTGCTAACACAGGAAATAGGATAAAACAAAAAATCTTGCTCCGAATACTTATTATTAGTACATAAGCTTTTCTCAATTGTTAAGGTGTAGTTGTTTGCACACGTTCTATTCCATTCCTTCCACGTGCTTTATAAATTTTTTAACTAGATTATTAATTCGCTCTGTCGACATACATGTATAACCATTTGAAAAATGTTCATTTAGACATCGTTTTATGGTTATAGATACAATCGTCTAATTGAAATTTTTTTAAGAATTTTGAACATGTTTTCGTGTTGATATTCTCCTGAATGACTCCCGCATCAAACGTTCAGTTTTTCAGCATATTGTTTCTTGCAGTTATGGTTTTCAGTGGCGCAATACCGAAGTTTTGCGATAGTACTACCTCGTTTGTTGCGAAAGTAGTTTCATTATGAAATAAAATATTTCTTAAAAAATGTCTATCATTGAGGTACTGGCCTTGATATCCATAAACAAAATTCCAAGTGTTTTTCTTTATCATCTTGCTGTAGAATACGTTTAAGTTTTGATTCACTTGGTTTTGTTTGTCCTCTTAATGGCGTCTCTGATTATTCTCGCTCAACATATTTAGAAGCTAGTTAGACACATTTAGACTAGCACTTGACCATTTCTAAGTAATCATAGCCTGTTTTATGAACTGTGCTGTTACTAAAGGAGGAATCTACTATTAAATATGTTGAATGTTGCATACTATGATTCTTTTAATGCTTCTTACTTTATTTCCTTCTAGACTCTAATACTAACTCACAACTTAGCTAAGTCACAACTTGACTTTTTGTACAACTTTACTTTTATGTTATATACATTATGTTGTCAACTAAAACAAATAGACGTAACTATTATGTGTACATTCCGAAGTCTAACACCCCGTTTCGATTTAAAGGTACAAATCGTAAATAAGTATTCACCAATAAAGTTTTCTATAACATGCCAGACAGATTATTGTGCGACGAAACATATTCAAGATTAACTTCTGCTTTTTGCCCTGTCTTTGATAAAACGTGCCTTTATGTAAATATTTTCGGTTCCCTTGTTGTTTTCGAACGTTTCTGTTAGATCAATCGCCCCTTTGTTGTCCATATATAATATGCAGTTTACATGACTATCACTACAATGTTCAAAGTCTGTAAACGATTCTTTGGTATACATCAATTCACTAGCAGTTGCAGCTGCTGCCACGTATTCAGCTGTTGAGAGCGCCGCGCAGTTTAGTTTTTTCGATAGCCACGATATCATGTTTCCGTAATATAAGGTAATTGAATCAGTTACATTTTTTTCTGTCTAATCGGTCACCTGTCCAACCCGCATCGGAGTAAGTTTTATTAAGATTCACGTTATATCTTAGGACTCGTTTAGCTTGTGTCCATAGACATCTCGCGGGTTTATCCAAGTACTGACTTAAATACGATGTCGTAACTGTGATATATGGACATAAAACTGTTGATATAAATATCAGGGTTCTCACTGATTGCATACAGGGAACATCTTCACCTATGTCTTCCGTTACTTCTACTTGAAAACATTTCGTCAATGGAGTTTTTATACCATTGCATTTAGTTAAACCGTATTTCTCTAACATCCAGTTTATTTGTTTCTTCTGTGCGATTTTCAAAATTTCGCTTTTCGTTTCTATTTTCATCCTTAAGAACGAGATTGGTTCTCCAAAATCTTTAATTTGAAATTCTTCTTCTAACATTATTATGAATTCATTTGGTGTAGACCAGTTAGAATGACCATATGCTTTCACTCTTATCCAGACAAAAGTTGTTTAATGACCCTTCAGAATTGTTCTTCAGCATGAAGTTGTTAAATCTTTCATTCCAACACTCTTTCACGTAGACTGTATACACCTTTGTTTAATTTTAATATCTCGTTTTCTTGTGTTTTTATTCCTTCTGGTGCTTTAACTTCTGCGTCTAGTTTCCCATTTAGGAATATAGTAGTAATGTCCAATTGTTTTAATTTCCGTGATTTTTGTATTGATTCTGCTAGTAGTGTTCGTGTTCCTGTCGTTGAGATTCTTGCTACTGGTGTGTAATTGCTTGTAAACTGATCATCTTTTAGTTGAGAGCCTCTTGCTACTACTATTGCTTCTCCGATTCCATTTTCTTTTAGTTTAAATATCCATTTGATATTACTTTTTTATTTTCTGACAAATCTGATACTGTCCAAGTTTCCATGTTTTCATGAGCTTCTAATTGTTTATTCACAGCATCTTTCCATCCCTTTCTTATGGCTTCCTAGTATGTTTGTGGTTCTTCTTCTACTATATGATACACGTTAATACTACAGCATGACCACTTTTATGATACACAATTTAACTTTTTGCACAACTTTACTCTTACATTATATACATTGGGTTGCCAACTATCAAATTAACGTAACTATTATGTGTATATTCCAAAATCTAACGAAGTATTCTAGTTACTTTTTATTTACTCGGGTCTTTGTCTTCGGAAGGAAACATAACACCACTTCGCTATTAATGAAGTTAATGAATAATTCTGCAGCAATTGCCAATGTCACAGCTTGCATTATAAATACTGATAGTCTACTTTGGATTTCACCTAAATTATATGTGAAGTAACAATTACTATTAATAATTAATAATAAAATAAACGTATTTGTTGTTCGTAAGTACTTATTATTGTTTTCTTAATATTCGAAATTTAGTAGAAGTGCTCTTTCAGTAATTTGTTAATTGTAGTTAGATGTTTAAAGCATTGTTTGAAATTTTATGGTATGCAATAAAAAAAAATAATTTTTAATTATTATCTAGATCAATAGATATAATAATAGATAATATTATAGATATAATAAACCAGAAAAAATAGTCCTCTCATAAATTCTTTATTAATAAACATATTTCGTATCTTTCAGGAATTTTTTAGGGTTTTCAGACATTTTATATCTTTGAACAGAAAAGTAAAGTCGACATTAAAGAAAAAAAAGTGGCAGCTTTATCGACTATTTAATAATGAGACCATTTCGCAGTTGGAAACCTCATCCCGTATTGTATCAATTACAGCTACCTACAGCTAGCAAGCAATTTACTACAAACAGACGTAATTCAAAAAGGTTTGGCTTATTGGCTCGTGTTCTCTAAAATGCGCTGTGTATACCCAAAATTTACATATTACTGTAGCTACTTAAGATATTCATTCATTCATTGTGTAAACACATTTTAATTGCAGCCATATTTAGATAAACTTAGGTCTTTAAAATTTTCCAGAAGACATGTACCGTAACACCTGAAATATTCGCGCAATCTGCCTCAACTTTTTTCCGCTTTCCCAGACGACCGATTACCGATTTTTTATGTTGTAATTGTGTCGTTTATTGTTTAATTTTTTTTTAACTTTTAAAATTATATACAATTCATATAAAGCCAAATTTTGAAGTATTGAAAGTATGATCTACAGAAAGTCTGCTGGCTAACTTGGTTCTCGTTATTTTTTCCTCCTATTTCTACTTCAGAAACTTGCTGTATACAATGTACACATACAATATAATTACTACCTTAACGCACACGCTCTTTTATTCCTTATCGTTTAGCTGCATTGTATCGAGACAGATTCAAGCTTCAGCAGTTAATCGATAACTTATTGACATATTATATAGGCTCTACTACAAAACAAATATCTTTTCAAAGCAGGTTTCATCCTAATGAGCAATTTAAGATCTCATTTTCACGTATCAAAGAAAACAATAGTCAAGCTTTAAGCAAACGACAAATTGAAAGAGGATACCCATTGTTAAGTATCTCTGAATGAGTATACAATTCATAGAATCTCCTATAGAAAGATACTCTCGAAAACAACAGCATAACGAATTGCGAAGCACACAACGTAAATGTCGCTAATGTTAACAGGACATCGTAATTATTCGGCGAAATGATTTTAATACCATTTAAGTCTGACGGCAAGCTCCGCGAAAGGTCGCCTTTATCGCTACCGACATAACACTACAACCGCCGAAACGTTACCTTCGTCGGTGGAAGCGTGTGCCTCGATTAACACTGAATAGCAGGTACAGGTCCTGGTCTTTTGTGTGTAGACGCACTCCCTCAACGTTTGTAGTCGATTCATGTGGATCACCGTGGTTGTTATTGTTACGAGTACGCACATCAAAGCACACACCAAACAGCATAAACCGCAAACTTTAATCTGCAAGCCCAATAAAAAATAAATATATCAATTTACAGAGGCCCCACAATAAACACAGTATATAGCTTGTTTTTAAGCAGCGACGTTTGTTATGTAACTAATTCATTCGAACTTCAATATACAGGGTGAGTTTACGTCTTGATAAAATTCATATATTCTCTAAAGAAAAGATTAAATTTGAAATATGCAGATGTATCGGGTGACCAAATAATTCGTGCCGTTTTCTTTTATTTTTTTTAAGTTGTTGATCGATAGCACATATTCGTTACCGGCCATCTTCTTTCACCGAATCCATGCACTTGAAATGGCAACAAATAAAATTAACATTCCAGATTATTTGCTTTATGAATATAAACTCGACACCAAAGCTGCAGCAGCGGTGTGAAGGATATGTACCACATTTGGAGATGATGTTGTAAGTGATTGAACAGCACAGAAGTGGTTCAGAGGTGGTCATTTCAACGTGCTTAGAGATTGCAGAAAAGTTCGATGCGAGCGGTGAAACCATTCGTTTGCACCTTCACTAACTAGAAATAATGTTAAAGCTAAGCAAATTAATTGTCGAATGATAACAAATTCAGCCGTTTCCATGTGCAACGATAATGAAGCTGTTCTTCATCGGCGATTTACTTGCTACATTGTACTCAAATTCTAAGCGTTCGTATTATTGATTGTCACACACTCCCAAGGTATCCTTCCACCCAAAGAGATTTGATTGTGTGTTTGATGGAATCCAGCCGGAATTATCCACTATGAATTGTTGAAAACGGATCGAGCTACCAGTGCTAACTTGTATTGTGAACAACTTCAATGGATACAAGCAGCACTCCAGAAATAGCATTGTTAAGATTCTTTCATCAACCTTAACAATGCTATTCTCACAGAACAACGCTAGAACTTACACCGTAAGAGTGACTTAGGAAAAGAATTCTGAACTTGGCTGGGGAACATTACTAAACCTTTGTCTCCTCATAGTTCGCTAAGTGACTATCATCTATTTTGTCTCTTGACAATTATATGAGGTATCAACTGTTTCAAACTCAAGTTTGTAAAATAAATAATAAATGAAGTTCATCAATTTTTGTTATTCAAACGATCCGTAGAGTTTTAGAGTATTGTCTTCAAAGATTGTTATTACGATGGCAAGAGATCATTGACTGCGGCAGTACTTACTTTGATGAATAATGGTGCATTATTGTTTCTTGATAAATATTCATTTTTACCATCAAACACCGCGCGAACTTATTTGATTACCTGATACATCCAAGATGTCGGAGTAGAAACAATTGTTTATATTTAAGAGTGGGTCTGGTATATTCATCTCGTAAAGTTACTGCATCATGCATAGGGTCTTTCCCCAAAACTCTAAATGATAATGTATCACTAATAAAAATATTCAAATGTGGTATGTAGTCCAAAAATATATAATATACAGGATGTTCTGATTTTTTGATATATTCTCTTACTTCAGCAAATTTGTAGAGCTTTGTAAAGTTAATATTTCTAGATTAATTAATTGTACCGGGTTTATTTCAGTTCCAGAGTCCACAAAATATTCTTTTTTTAATTAATGGACGGACTATTTCTTTAGATTCTAAAATAAAATAAAATCTAAATCAAGCTGGGTCGTTCACCCAATACAAACAATAGCTGGAACTAATATTATGCGCAACCAATAAACAGGAATGAGGGATTTGTTTCATAATTTTTTAAGGATTGCTGTCAATAAAATGAAACAAACGCTTGAAAAATTACTCCGTCTTTTGTTGACATTGCGTTAGACACCGAAAAATGTTATTTTTTAGATGGTGTATGCATGTGTAAAGCTTGGTTTCGTCTTTGTGTGGAAAGTAAACGAACTTTGTCAAAACATTTACTCACACCGCATAGTGAAATTCTACAAACTAGACATGAAACTATCAAAACGCTTAAATCTTCTGCAGGAGTGTCGAAATGTAACTGGACTATCCGACGTTGCCAGGGTTCTTTTCTTTTATCCAATCCAAAAGAAAGTTAATTCTAAAAATTGCAAAAAATTACGAGAGGGTAATTCTGTTAGCGCTATTTGCAAGGTATTAATACATATCATACGCTATGTACATACGTAGTGTAGCGGATTCTAATGTTAGAAAGCTAAGAAGATTCTCACGAACTGTTGTTTGATTTCACGCGAGCTTTTGACTCTTTGAAAAGAAATAAACTCTTGTAGGTTATAAAATAACGCAGTAAGTGCAGATTTAAATACATGAATACTTACAGGATGATTTGGAGTATTGAAAATGGTATTCTGTTAGAACAAAACCTTGGTGTAATAAAATCTTTTTTATAGTCAAACGATCTTGTATTCTTGTGGGGCATTTTAAAATCTTACACCTTGAGGATAAGATATTTTTTTGTGTAGTCCTAAGATGAGTACCTATGTTTAACTTAAATCATTTTTGTTTCTTGTACTATAGTAACGGAATACAGCATTTCTAGTATAAGAAGATAGTAAATTGTTTACCATCATCGGTATGTTTGCTTTCCAGCCCAGCCCAATTTTAGTTCTAGAAAAAGCCGCATTTATTTATTTGATTCTGGGCTGCATTGCGTGTCAGCATCTCGCATAGAAACTGCGGCTGTTGTCGTTTAGAATCATCTTTTCCGAGGAAAACCAAAAGTCCTTCGCATAACACTTCAAACTACTATCCATTGATTTAACTAATGATGTAGTATAATCTACATTTATCGACTGGCACTGTTTGCGATAAGATATTTACGTGCATTAAATGGCATCCCCAAGTCTTTCTGAGGTAATGGCATTTGTTCAAACTACTTATTGCCCGAATAATTTTATTAGTAAATAAATGTTTTAATAATTTTTTTTTGTTCTTTAGTTCCTGGCCAATGTTTCTTGCTTAACAGCTCTACAGTATCGCGTGTTTTGCATAAAAACATAAGTAAATGACGGAAACTTTCGAGCAAATCGAAGTCAATTCGATATGTTTAGATTTAGTTATCCAACGAACGAAATTTGGTTCCTTTACCTCTGGATCTAATAAGAAAACGCTTCGAGTTAATCTGAACGCTTTGATTTCAACTATCGAACGCGCTAAATATATAAATCAGCAATTAGTCCGTATACGGAAAGAAATTGATAAATATGCAACTAAAGAAATAAGAGTAATGAGATAATATGATATGAAGAAAGGCACTTAGTTAATAAAACTAAAACACATAACAACCTCTAAGAATAACTATAAGAGCTGTAACGGGACGACGTACTATTACATCGTCGTTACGTTTTTGGAGACACTATGAGCGGAGACAATTTCTTTTAGAGTCAAAAGAGTTATTTTTTACATTTTTGTTTTTATTCACTTTCTAAGCACGAAGTCGAAAATTCTACAATTGTTATTTAACAATTTCTTATTTGCCTCTAACATTGTAACATGAATAAAAAAGAAATCATCCATCAAAATAAGTGCATAACTGGCTCGTAAACAATTATGCATTAATGAAGAGCCCCGTTTCATATCCAGGCTGTGGCTGACGCTATTTTATCTGTTATAGCTGAATACGACATGTACTAACGCTAAGCATAGGAAAAACTTAATGTAATAATTAACCAAAAAGGTTGTCCTTATTTCGTTATTTGGCAACACTTGGATAGCGCATATTTAGACGCTCCTGATTTATTTTACCAAAACCTTAATTTACTAAGGAGTTTACTTACTAAATAGCTATATCTGTTTTTTCTTCTAGCTAAACTAATAACACAGAGTCCCGTTAAGATAAGCTGAAAAGGTATCAAGTTACTATCACGTCTCGCTAAGGATAAATGGGAAATCTGGACTTACCATGGTGGCAGGCACAAATGTTGGTATTGTTTCGAAATAACCTAGAGTGGAGGTGTACGACCTCAATAGGAAATACACCGCCAGAAATAATGCTCCGAGAATGGTGGCTGTTCCCCCGCAGATGCAGCACCAGAAAACATACTTCTTAATTCCGCTACTTCCCGATGTTGCTGAAATTAGAAAAACGGTTTTCACTGTTTTTATTTATATACTTCACAATATTTAAGCTATTTTTCGGAAATAATAACGTCACATATTTAAAATGCTTTCTGCGGTAATCTAAGAGAAAACATGTCATTGGATGATATTGAAAAGTTTTTCAATTCTAAACCGTGATTATTGTAGATCCCAAAACGCTCGCCCTATAAGCAATGAATTCGAAAAAATACACGCGCTCAGATACTCCAATTTTTACAAAAGGCTGCTGAAATTACACGTTCTTTACTCTTGGGATCAAAAGCATTCCTGCACGCCAGCACATGTACAGAAGTCTCCCTATTCAATAACGCGTTTTAGTTTCTAAGCTGTATATTCTATGACAAAAGCCTTGTATACATAGATTGAGTGTACCATTGATTACAATGTACAGTTAGTTTTAAATGAGAATAACCACAATGAGAAGATTAAGAAGGCCGTCGCAGATTGCACTGCTGAAAACAATATTTATGGAAATTTAAATCCGTTCTAAATAGGACAGGATGTATTTAATCATAGTATTACCTAGGTGGGATGAAGTTTCGTAAACTTCGTAAAACCGTCTAAAAGTACTGATGGTTTTTTAAATCTCTTCATACGACGTTTAATGCATATTTCGAAATTACAGAAGTCTTTGGATCGATAACAAAATGAATATTTTTAATTCTGTTGTAAAACCATATATGACATTTCTTATTTATAGTTTTGGCTTAAATGAAATTGGCTTTTTTGAAAATTAAAAACTCATATGCTTTGTGTTTTTTATATGATTTGTGTTGTTAACGTTTTATTTTATGCTCATCCCGTTTTCGAAATATTCGAGATTAAAAAACAAGAGCCAACTTCACACCTTAACTTTTTCAAATTTAACCAGGCTACCGTTTCGTACTCAGATTATACTGATTTGTACCGTAAAACCATTATCTTGTCATCAACTAAAGATTTCATTTCTATGGTCTAGGGAACCATCGCAAAAATATCTTACGTTTTTTATTTATTTTCGTAGGTTTCTATAATTTGATATACATATAGTTACATAAGAAAGACTAAAGATTTTTATTTGCGTTTTTATTTATTCGCTGGTAAAACGATGAAACAAAAGAAATACTTAACCTGTTGGATTAGTGCTTATCTTATACTATACACCATTATTACTATTGTCGTTACTATTACAATCCGCAAGTCTAAATTCAGTGTTTGGTATAAACAAAAAAAGAACTAAAAGTAAAGACTAAATTAAAACAATTGTCTTTTTAAAATTTAATAAACTCATTAAGTGTACCTGTACCACGTATATAATACAGGGTTACCTGTAAATAGCACGTAAGCTACCGAAATCTGAAGACTACCTATCAATGTGTTACTGAAAATTTAAAAAGAAATTTATTTGTAACATATACATTTTGTTCAAATTTTAGGGCCCAAAATGCAGGTAAAGCCGGTCCATATCTTTGTTTCTCCTATAATATACAAATACCGCTGATGAATCAAAGTTAACCCAGACGCAAATAAAAATCGATAAAGCATTGTAGATGCTATGAATAGTGAATAGTCTATTGAAATGCATTAGTCTGTCGTACAGCTGATGTCGAAGTGTTTATGTGTTTACATTGAATATGCCGATAACCATATGATTTGCGTTCTTCATGTTTAAAGTTAATGCATCCGAAATGTCGGGTTTTGAGTTATTTGTAGTTATACATTCTTTTTTTTTTATGAAATTTGTGGTGGTCCTAATAAGGACCGATCTAGGAGAAACAGGACAAAATAATTTATTAATGTAAAAAATGTTCGAAATGTCCACCGAGAGCTCTAATACAGGCATCAATTCGGCGACGAAAGTTATTATGCACACGAGTAAAATTTACCATGTCTTCGCGAATGCGTTGAGCTGCAACATAAATGCGATTTCGCAGATCTTCGACATTTCCAATATCAGGGCGACGATCATATACCAAGCTTTTCATGTATCCCCACAGAAAAAAGTCTAATGGATTTAGATCGGGACTACGAGGTGGCCATGGAGTACGACTTCCACGTCCAATCCATTGTGGAAATCTTTGGTTCAAAAATGCTTGAATTTAGCATATCGTATCGTATCGCTAGTGGTATCTCATCCAAATATTCGGGTAATTCATCTCGGAGGAACTGTAAATAGGATTCTGTATTTAATCGTTGTGGTAGCAAATGTGGTCCAAGTAGGTAATCGCCTACTAAACCCGCCCAAACATTGACAGATATCCTAACTTGCGAGGCGCCTTAGTGTATCTCGTGTGGGTTTTCGTCTGCCCAGTGGTGAATATTATGGTAATTCAAAATACCATCTCTTGTAAACGTGGATTCGTCGGTAAAGAGAATTACTGACGCAAGACGTGGTTGACGAACTTCGGTGCGTTGAAACCACTCGCAGAAGGCAAGACGGCGAGGATAATCTAATTCCGTTAATCTTTGCACGCGCTGGATGTGATACGGATGAAGTAAATTATTTTTCAAAATTCGATGCACCGTCGTTTGGGACACATTTACTTGCTGGGCTAAAGTTGTAGTACTTATGCCTGGTTCCGCCTCAACGATGTTTAAAATATGCTCTTCTGCTTGCCGAACTCTACGTGATATATGACGGCCACGACCTTCGAAACGTGGAATTGCTGATCCTGTTTCTCGAAGTCGATACACGGTTCCCACAATTGTCTCGGATGATGGATGCCACCGATTGGGAAACCGTTCCGCGTACAAATTTTCTGCCGCAAGACTATTTTGTCCTGTTTCGCCATAAATCAAAATCATATCGGTGTATTCGATATTCGTATAGGATGCCATTGCAATTGCGTGTAATGACGGTGAATGCTATGTGCATACTAAATGGATATCCGAACGCTGCTTCAGCGACTGCCGGTGATTCCCATATGTTAACTAAGACAGAGTCGGACTCGAATAAAGAAAAATCATTTTCTCGTTACTACGTGCACATAGAACCATAATATTTTGTATTTAGGCATTACTCATGCGTTTCTTTCACCTAATTTTTTTTTTTCGTACTATATCCGAATAAGACTGTATATGTCAGAAATTTCGAAGTCAGATATTAAATAATATGAAAGTTTCAACATTCTTGGAAGCAACGTTTAAACAAATTATTCTACCATTAATTGTGTAGTTGCGTCACCGAATTGCATTACTTTTTCCTTGAAGAAATACTTAAACTTGGTATGTACGTGGTAAACGTCGTCATTTGTCGTAGATTTTGGGTAAAATTGCATTCATGAATTAGTATTTTACGTTCAGTTGAAGACATATTCCCCAGTTTTAAAAGCAAAATCTTAAAATTTTTCTGCATTGATCTTCCCGAACGCCAGAATTTGCAAAATAATATCGAATCTGTTTGTCATCTCTTCATCAACTCTAGTAGTTGCAGATGTGCAACTAAGGCTTGCAAAAAATCATGTTGCAGAATTACCATCATTACTTTGCTATTTACCTTGTCGTGCTTTATCTTTAATTAAACAGAATTCATTGTAAAATCTTTCCTGGACCAAATGTTTCTTGGTTTGCTTTTGCAGCACCCTACATGAGATGCGCGAATTGCTAGAAAAAATGAGATATTCTTTGTTTGTGGAAAATGGCGTAAATATGGACAAACTTCTTTTCTTACTATCTGATAACGGACATTGTCGTTTATTGTGTGCAACAAAAAAGTTGGCTTGGAAGAGCCCTGCGAATTTTCGTCCCAAATGTATTTTCATTTATATTTTAACTGTGCCAACTATTTAAAAAAATGAAAGTTATTTTCTAAAGCTCATTAAATTACCTTGCCAATAGTATATTAATATTTGTATTTTAATTACATATTAGTAGTAAATTCGTCTACTTAAGCTAGTCTTCCGAAAAATGGAGTATTTCAATGTTACGGGACCTTCCACTTTGCAAGTCTGTAACTTCCCATAGGCAACTCTAAATCAAAAATGCAAACCGGGGCATAAAGGCTCAGTTAAGTTACTATTATAAAAAGAATGTCATTAATATCATTTCAATTTTCAATTTTAGTATTTTTGAGACAATTTCGGCGATCGGTCTCATAATGCAGCGCACCAATTTTTTTAATTCTTGTAAGATGATGCAGATGCTGTTGAATGAGGGTCCGCGCTAATGCTAATATTCTCAAATATTTCGAGAACGTTTCTACCACATAACAAAATTTTTACATCGTAGATAAGCGCAAAATTTTCTAAATCAAAAAATTTGAGCAGCGGCTACTAAATAAGGGTCTGCGCAGTCCTAATTCCTATATATATCGTGTTTCTCGAATATCTTCGGACGGAGGTTAGCACAAAATAAGATGTTTACGACGTTAATGAGCACAAAATGGTTGCGCAGCCAAATTTTGAAAAAGACCAAGTGCCGGAACTACGTCAAGTTGGCTCTTGTTTTTCTATTTCGAATATCTGGAGAACGGAAAGAATACATGATAACATTTTTACGGCACAAATTAGCACAAAACGTGGACCTTTTCAAATTTAAATAAATCGAAAGTGAGGAGTCAACTTAACATTGATTTAATTTCCTAAACATTAATTAAATAAAATTAAATAAATAATTTTTTTTTATGACATTAGTATTCTACCAAATTCCCGGACTATCTACATAGACCTATTCCTTTTGAAATAGTAAGTCTTGTAGTGAGGTTATCTTTTGCTTCACTAACATATTTTTTTATTACATATTAAATTGTTATGATAAACGTTTTCCGAACGTCAAAGTATTATCGGATTTTAATGGGAAGTTCAATTAAGGCGAAGATATTTTTGATGTTAGCGCAATATACCTCGATAAGGTTAGTTAACCAACCGATATAAATTATTACAGTTAAGGCAATTTTTAACACTTCTTGATTTCTTAAAGTAAGAGTAACCTTTACAATAACACTGACAATTTTCTTTTAACTCGCTCCATAAGAAAAGCGTGTAAAATGTATTTTCAATGGTGCTGTTTGTAATGTACGTACCGTAAGAATGCTACTAATCATGCTGCGCAATATACATACGTTATAACAGTTTATCAAATAGGCTTTGGTGTTACAGTAACAAATAATAATTTCATTGCACAACGAATTAGTAAAACGATGCAAGGCTTTAATTAATAACTAGCCTACTATTTAGCAAACATTTCATTAGCAATACTTATGGAAAAAAAGATAGTATATAAAAATAATAATGCTTAATAAAAGAAAGTTGTATTCGTACAGCTTTGATAATTACTTACTATTATTTACACTTACTAAACAGAACCCACTTATCAAAATTAGTTTTCTTGTAACGGAATAATTGATATAACTTTCCTGCTTGCCCGAGTAAGTTTACTGTTTTTCAGGTTTAGTACTTCCTGCGCATGTGCACATCAAATATAGGTTCCAGAACGTGGTTGATTGGTTGCCTAGATTAAAGTATGCTACTTTGGCTCTTAATTTTAGGAGAATTAATTTACAAGCTAAAATATATAATTTCTGCATTAATATTTTTACCAACCGGGGTTCACCGTATGGGCCGGCAGAGGTTGTATCGGATGTGGCACGTGGTACTGGACTACTTGCATAACGGGATAGCCGTGCATCTTCGATAACAAACATTCAATATTGTCGCATAGTAGAACAATAACGTCAACAAACGAACGACGACGACTTTCCGAGACTTATATTGCACTTGCACTTTCAATGTACATATCTATTGGTGTTGCAGTATCAACGGTTATTGCCTGCACTGTCCGATCAAATTTCCTATTAAGTAAATCTAATTATTGTTTATGTAATGCGTTATTAAATTTATTTATTGCATTTGATTATAAAATCTAGGATTATTAAGGTACTATGAATGCACATCTTTTGCTTTTTTTAGTTTCTCGACGTTTATGAATATTTGTCTTTCTAAGGCAGGGAATGTTACATAATTATTCTTTGTTTGTGTTTTACTATTCTTTTCAATTCATTTTTTGATAATCAAGGAACGTAACGTTGAATCACAACCCATGTCGCCGAACACGGATTCTTCGAGGGCGGAGATGAAGAACGTCTGCAACATCACCGATCCCTTAACTCACTGACTTTTCGTCACCCGCAAGTCTCGTCGCCGAACACGCGGACACCGAATTCGCCCCCCACTACGAGGGTTGAGCCGAGGGAAAACGCAGTACGCTTTTCCATCGCTTCGACACCCTTCGCGCACTTCGCTTATTAAAAAGTGTAAACAAGATCGGCGGAAAAAAATGGGAAAAGCCGGTCGGCTGGTTGACAACGTGACGATTGACGTCGGAAAAAGGAAACGACGTCTATTGTACACGTGAAAGAACGGAGGATCGTCGATGTTTAGAGGTGCGGATTCGTTTCGCGCCAATCGGTTTGTGCCGGGGTGTATGTTGGTACGTAGTACTAACCGGATGAAGCGCGGAGATTGTACGTACCATGCTAGAGTTGTGGCGTCGCTATGACGACGCCCAAACGTCTTCTTTCTCTCTAATAGTCAATATTCCTCCCTTGCGCCCCGCCCTCCGTTAGTCAGTAGCGTACCTTAAGGGCGCCGTTTTTTAGTTGTTCCGAAATAAACGTTTAATGGTACGCTGATTTAAAATTTTAATTATCAAAATAACGTTTCGTTCGCGCAAAATAAATTCGTTTCAAGAAAATGAAGAACACAAGGTCAATCATGTAAACCAGTTTAAGATTACGCTGGCATTTAAAAGAACATATAAAATTACCTTTACAAGAGCTATGTCGATAAAACTGGTTTAGCTAAGATTGAGCACTGAGTAATGCAGCATGAATAGGTTTCATTCAATAGCAAATTTATATCTTAAGTTTCGTCGTGCATATTTTTGGTTTAGCTTATTAGATCCTCATTTGAGGTGTAAAACCGTTGGACTGCGGCGGGGACTAAATTGTGTTCTGCTGTGTATGACGTGACAAGTCTTTAAGGTTTAGTGGAGGCGTCCAGAGGCTATTTATTTATTTCGAAAAAGAGGATATCGCGATGTGACTGAAGCACCGATTCAAGTCAACTGCTCCTTAAACAACTAAATATCATAAAGCTTTGGCGATCTTACTTGTATTTTTTTTAATCTAAATGCTACGGACTGTATCAAAAACTGTGATGTTTATAATGATCTTATATATAAGATATAAGATCTTGTAAATGTTGTTATGGCATACACACATCACTATATCAGAATAGTTCCAAGTACCGCTCCATTTATTACAATAAATAATTTTACGGCTCGATAGCCCAGTGGTAAGAAGGCCTATGTTTATCTAGATAGAGTTAGACGTTGTAACCTAATCTTGCTAGGATCAAATTTTCTTAGTGGGCTTACCCATCTACAACGAACTGGTAATAATAACAAAGCCATAGAACACTTTACATATACAACTTACAGCTTTAAAAATCGGATATACCTCGTTGGGCAGTCACCACAAAGAAATCAAACGGAATCAAGATGAAGGTACATAATTTAAACAATTATTTAAAGTATTTTTGGCAACTTAAACGCCTAAATAACGCAAAAAGAGGTAAACAAGCCGATTTTGTTTTTTACCGATTTTTTGCTTCCGATGTCGTCAACCATAACTTACTCTTTTCTTATTGATACCGTTATAATATCGTTCTACCTCTTTTGTTCCATAGATAATAGGCCAGAAAGAAGATTTTTGGTTTAGAAATGGAGCTTTCAATCACTGGGGAGACTTTCACTTGCGACAGGTGAATAAACTGATGTCATTAAACGTGATGTATGAGTGGTGCTGATGACAGACAACCTCTAGATGTATTTGTTCGTCTTACTTAAAACATTTATAGCACGCCTTTTGTATAGAATTTGACGAATTTTTGTAATGACGGTTCTCTTCGAAAAACAAACAATTTTGCCTAAAGGCTGGAAAAGACGTAAAAAACGGCTCTTGGGAGAGCTTCTTTCCGATGAGAGTCTTACTATTGTATTCTCTATGAGAGTTTTTCCCAAACTTTATAAATTATTTCCTACGTACTAATTTACCTTGGATGTTCGTATATGTGTTCCTTTATACATACATACATATAGAAAGGCAGCTTTTTAAATAGCAATTTAGTTTCTCAACCTTTTTCTAAAAAGCCACGACGAATACCGATTTATTGTAATTTTTGTGGCTAACTATAAGCCTTATACGTCTACCACCAAATCACATATACAAAAAATATCGTTGAAATAATGATTAATGCCGCGTATAGTAACATTGCATGTCATATTTAGGAAAAAAAAATTATAAAAGGGATAAATAACGTATTTATCCATATCGTACAATGCAGAACATGAAATAGCACGCTCGTGTAATTACCTCTGAGAAATGGGAATTTCATATTCCAGATAGTTCACCTTTCTATGAATGTCTCTTGACAACAAAGCTGGCAGTCGAAACACACAGCTTTGCACCTAACAATACGTGTATTTCATTGAATTAGCTGTAATAAAGTTACACCATCAGTGAAGCGCGTATACCTATAATTATAAGAGGCATTTAATTGAAATCTCGTATCTCGAGATTCTATAAATAGGAACATCAAAATTAACCAATAGGAGTAAGCTATATGCTATAAAAATTCGTTTTTTCACAATAAACGACGTTGATAATATTGTTTTCTTTCTTTGGTTTAAAAATAACAATAGCAAATTGAATTCAGAAATAGAAATATGGAGGTGTTGAAAATTAACTTGACGCGAGAAGTTATGCAAATTGAATAATGTTATAATACGGGTTGCTAGCGTTTTCTGTGAACTGAATTTTCGACTTTGTAACGACCTATTTAGCCCTCTTTAAATTAATATGAATGTTGGTAATCTTCCAAACATATCTGACAGGATTTATAGCAATTTGAGACTACTTCGACATTTCTTCAGCACTACTTTGTAAATACAATATTAAGTTTTGATGTCAAGACGGTGAAAACATATGGATCACACTAACGCAAGGTTTATATATAAGATATTGATATAAAATTTAACAAAAGTGCAACTAGATAGAAATATATTTTTGTCCATATTGCCATGTGATCCATGTTACCCTAAAGACAAAATATGAAAAAACAAAAACTTCTTTTAAGAAAAATAGGAATTCGGAAAAGTTGGTGCTCGTGTTAACACAAGCAATTGTTTCATTTGTTTGTTACGATATTTCCTAAAATCACGAATATTTGCCATTGCGAGAGGAATTCTCCAACTGGCTACAACGCAAGAGGTGATGTTATTTTTCCCGAAGACAGTTCGAAATGCATAATGACAGGTTCTAAGTTTTTATCTACTTTAACCGAATCTAAACGGACATTGCGACATTACTAGAATGGCTTCTGGAGTAAGGACATCATCCATTTGAAAGCTTTGTTCATTAACGGTATGTTGATGTGCTATAGAATTTTGAGAAATTGACTAATTCGTTCTGAAGGTTCAAAGGACATCATCCATTTGAAAGCTTTGTTCATTAACGGTTCGTTGATGTGCTATAGAATTTTGAAAAATTGACTAATTCGTTCTGAATGTTCAAAGGACATCATCCATTTGAAAGCTTTGTTCAATAACGGTTCGTTGATGTGCTATAGAATTTTGAGAAATTGACTAATTCGTTCTGAAGGTTCAAAGGACATCATCCATTTGAAAGCTTTGTTCATTAACGGTTCGTTGATGTGCTATAGAATTTTGAGAAATTGACTAATTCGTTCTGAAGGTTCAAAGGACATCATCCATTTGAAAGCTTTGTTCATTAACGGTTCGTTGATGTGCTATAGAATTTTGAGAAATTGACTAATTCGTTCTGAAGGTTCAAAGGGTTTATAAAATTGAACATTAAAACACAAAATTAAAACCGCTTTTAACAGATTTTTTTTCGAATTTATAAAGAATTTTTAGCTGAACTATTTACAACTCAATTCAATGTCTAGACTTCTTACGATACTAATAAATAGTTAAATTTTCCATGGTAGTAGTTTGTTCTTTCTTATGGAGTAACGCACACCGAGTTGTAGGCGTTATCGTTTAAGATAATGTTGGCTAATATAAGGTCACTTCTATATTCATCAGAGGTTATGAGTTATAATAACTAAACGTAATTTAGAATAACTAACTTATTTCATGTCTTCGAACGCTTCGCTCTCCATATTCCAACAAACTAATATCTATCATGAAAAAAAGTTAGAATTCCTTCGATAAATTCAACAAAAATCAATTTTGGATACAGTGAAAAATGCGTGAGTGATTTTTTTTGAAAAATTTGAATAATTTTGATAATAAAAATAAAATGATCTTGAGGCGGCTGTTATCTGCGTAATTGTTTTCACATCCTTGTCTATATGAGCTCAAGAAAGCACATTACGTAGACTGAGGACAAATAGTTAGTGTTTGAACCAGAAAAATACCTATATAACTGTGAACAACGTGATTTGACATTTAACATGCTTCGGTGTTGGTTTTTTGAAGCAACAATTTGCAAAAATGTCTACCTCAACTACTGTTGTCGGATATTGTAAAAGACCAAGCAGGACGAAAACCGGTTTCGATGTGTTAATAGGATGAAAAGGGAGTGCTTTGAATAAGTAAAGTGTACTCATTATTAAAAAAAATACTCAATGCTAAGTAAAACACATTGGACGGTATGATCACCATTGGACGGTATGTTTAAGCATATAGAATGTTTATTTTTGGCTACACACGACACTAGTTCAGCGTTCTAAATGAAGCACTCTGTATATTATTACGACTTTCGATGCCTCTCTCCAACACAACTTATGCCTTGAGCGTTAGGGCGGTGATTGAATTTTCAACATCTCAAAGTACTTTTTAACATTTACAAGATGGCCATTGAAATCGGTGCCAAGTTTGGTTCATCCCATTTCAATCTTACACCCTGTACATTTCTTTTTTAACCTAAAACTGACTTAGAATTTTCTTGTAAATATTTTCCGTTACCTGAACGTAACATTTCTTTAGCAAATTAAATATGTAGCTACAGAAATAATTTTCTCGTTTAAACACAGCGTGGCCAGCTGGGACGTCAATCCCATTTTTTTCATTATGTGTTAAAAATTTAATTAATTGTATGTAAAAAATTTAAAAATTATTTATTTCAAGGTTCACCTTTCTTTGTTGGAATAAACACATAAAATCACGTGTCTATCTTTTAAAAATGTAAACTGTCTGCATAGCTTCTTTGAATATACATGCTTTGAACAGAAATAATCTCAATTTCTCTGTAATTTGACTTAGGCTTACTTACGCTGGTTACCTATTCTTCTCCTAAAATTTGCCGTTTAAGGAATGTCTTGCCTGAAATTCCATTTTGATGAATAGAGGGGATTGAGATAAAAAGGGTAGAAGAACATTTCGAAGTATTAACTGTTTTCTAAATACATATTTTACGTCATCAGTTGAGTAAGAAATGCTATTCTTGTCCTTCAACGGATATTTTCAAAATCAAAGAAAAGATACCGTAGCAATAACATTTGAAGACTCTTGTTAGTTTTGGCGCCTGCATTCATTGAAAAACTTTCTACGAACTAAATAAGTTTATCTCATTCTTATGAATTTTTTAACACATGTATTACTGATTTAAATCTAATTCTTTCGTATCGAACCGTAAAACCCTCCTATGTGTTACACATTCAAATCGGGTAAGATTAATACCTGCAAAAATTAATTATAAGTTAAGTATAGAGATATATTTTTATTTTGTTACCAAAAATACATATGTACAAATCCAATAAAGTAAAGTTAGCCTAAATGTACAGAATATGTTAGAGCCTCTAGCATTTGTCCAAGATCTACGTTATTTTGTAGAAAGACACGTACAATTTCCTTGATATGAAAATCCAAATCAATATTTTTTTGCTAGACAAAACCGAGACGACATTCTTTTCTTTGTTATAATAAAAAAATTCTTCCAAGATCCTCACCAATTGGAAGATATTCGTATACGACTTTCCAATTTGAATGTGCTAAGCTAAGTCTTTACTTGTAGGATATCCATATAGAGTAATTTTCCAGCCATTGTTCAACGAACAGGCAAGGGCTTGTTTATATGGAGCGTTTTCCACAATATATTTTGAATTTTCCAAAATTATCAAAATATCACAATTACAGAATTTGAATTATTTTTAATTATTGCCGAATTTTGGCATCTTCATAGTTAGTATTATTGATTCTCTCTGTTTCTTAAAAAGATTCCATTAATATTAATTTGTGGGGAATAATCAAAATCAGTTAAGGTTATTTTCAATAAATTTACCTCTTAGTCGATTTTTGCTTTTATTTGGTTTTTATGTAGATATATAAATGATGAGTAGCTCCTGTATGCGTAGTACACACGTGACTTAATTCAAAATTTCATTTCTTTGCAAACTATCGTTTAAATCTGATACCAGATGTAGAATGTAATGCAAACATTTTTGTGGACTTATATGGTCAGGCGCATTGTGTGCTGCCTCATATAATTAATTTTCGTTTTATAGTTCGTCTATCAGATTCAAAAATGGTCTATAAACAGGAAGAAACACTGGACGATGTGCGACCATGACCATGACTTGCGATAAAGACTTCCTCATTTCTATAGAGCCTAACGTTGTTCACACCGTTATTATGTAAATTAAAAATTAGCGTTATGAGAAATTCAGAAAAGTGAACTGCATTACAGGGCACATCCTGAATTTAAAACAAATACAAGAAATAATTACCGTCTCTGAACTGCGCTTTTATTTTGTTTTGTTGCCCCCGTATTTTTCATAGAACATCCGTATGAAAACCGATAACATATTTGTTTACACTTCTCAACAATGAAGTTCTTAAGTGCTCTATCATTCGTAGAGAGTGATGTTTGCTCAAGGAGTGGTCAATGATTTTAGTGCCACTTTTCTTGCTGTCACAGAATTAATGAGCAATCTAAATCTTTCTTTTTTTCTTTGAGCATTGACAAAAAAATTTTGTTGCCGATGTCTGTTCTTACTGTGTCCGTCAAAATATCAAAATTTTCTCCAACATTTCTAACTGAAGAACCATTGCTTGCTTATTTTGTTATTTTTTCCTCCTCTCACGATTATTATTAATATTTCCATAATGATGCACGCATACCAAACTAAACTAACAGATAAAGAAACAAATTCGCTGCTGCTATAAACCAATTGGCAAATCATTTGATAAATTTGTGAAGTGCATTTAACAAAAACGAAAGAATAAAGGAAAATTATTGTAGTAATGTTTTTTTGTAAGAAATACAAAATTCACGCGCAACACTGTTCATATGGAGATTAATAGCCAAATTCATAACGCCATCTATTACATCCCAAACGATCTTCGATAAACTATAAACATATTTAAGTGGTTAGAATGATATTTTATGATGGCTGTAAAAAAAATTTAGGCAAGTTTCGGAGAAAATTATTTATAAATTTAATCTAAATCTAAAACTTAAAGTATTTTGGTTATCAAAAACAGTGAAAAGCGGTCAGACGACAATTAAAACCACATAAAAGAAAGATGTTATACTAGAAAGACTTGAAGCATTACTGAGGTGATTTCAACTCTTTAAGCTTCATTCAAAATTAATTGTAAGCAGGCTATTGAATAAGCATAGAATAAGAGTTGTTATTTGATATTGTATGTGAAACACCTCTATCACGTTTTAGCTGTTCTTTTACATTCATTACTTCAGTCGATTAAACAAAACTATTTGCAAATTTAACGAACTATACCTAGCGGTACGAACCAGGAAAACCAGCAGACTGCGGCACTAAACAACGGTTTATATCTTTATGAAGGTACGAAACGCGATGGTACAAAACAGGAAAAGACCTATAGTACCGCAGGTCTTCAAGCACGTACATATAGTACACTAGTATAACAATATATCTGTATTAGATTTATATTTCGAATCATTTTCATAGAATATAACATTTTAATCTTGGGTAATAATAAGATTCGAAATAAAAAGTAAACTAGAGCTCCCCAACTGCGTGGCGCACCATAGGCGTCGATAAGGAACATAAGTAAAGTACATAAAAACAAAAGAAATAAAGAATTTTAAAACGCTTACTTTTGTAATTAGCCGTATCCAATATAGTGGGTGTTAATGCACAAGGAAAATAGTATTAGTCAGCACACGAGGAGGTAGGCACATTAAAACTGTTACCGTAAGCGCAATCCGATTTCTCAAACATCTGAAGCATTAGGAATGTTTCCACAGTCGTTTCTTTCAAGGATGTTCGTCGTTCTGAAAAAATGTTTTTATATCTTGAAAATGAACGCTGGACGTCTAATGATGTAATACACGCGTAATGAAAATAATCTTTGAATTTAGTCACCGGATCAGTAGAGTTACCTTCCCAAACTTGTCTTAACCTGCTAAAATTTGTATCTTTCTTCATAACACTTTCAAAATTTCTTGTAACGATATCATTTTTTTTTGTTATTTATACAGTGTAGGAGTGTATTAACGTCATCTAATATTTGTACTGACTCCGTCAGGGACAGTGCACTATTTTGTAATTTATTTATTGCCTCAAGTACTTATCTATAATTGTTGTAAACGGTTTGTAAATCTGCTTCAACGGAAATATCTTGGAATTTATCCTGGCTTTCCTTAATAGCCGCAGATTCGTTGGAATTGAATTGTAAGACGACTGATTTTATTTGCCGGAAGTATTTAAAATAATAAAACGCTGCCTTCAGCCATGTTCCCCAACGCGTAAGAATCGGCTCTGGTGGTTCGGGAATACCGGGACACTGTTTATGAAATTCACTGGTACGTTTGGGAGATTTGAGAAACACTCGTTTCGTATTTGTTATTAATGCATTTACCTCAGGGAAATTTGCACGAATAGTTTCAGCCGCAATATGCAGAGCATGAAGTTTACAAGTAATATGTAACATCATCCCATAATGTTCTTGAAGAGAACGACCTACACAACGCATTGTCGCGGCACCATCGGTCATGAAAATTAATACTTGAGTAGTGGCAATTTCAAATGTTTGTAAAGTATCAACGCCTACGCTCTCGATAGCGTCGGCAGTACACGATTTTAGTCTTTTACTAGGTTGACGAGGTTCCAGTATACGTACAATCACATTCAAAATAGAATGTTTTTTTGCGGTCTGTCGTTTCGTCAATACATAACCACAGTTGTTTATTTTTTATTGCAGATCTGATCCTGTTTTCAATTTCGGTACGTACACTTGGCACACATCTCCTTAAGCTTGTTTCCGACGGTAACTCAAAGTCTGGATTATATTTATTCCAAAATTCACGGAATGGCTTCTTCCTGAGTAAGGAAAACGGTAAATTACACGCAGTCAGCATATAAAATAAATCAATTATAAATTGAGTTGCCTCAGTCGGTGATACACCCAGTTTTTTATTTTTGTGTTGCTGACTATTTACATGTCTTCTACGGCCATATTTATCATTGCACATCAGAGGTATATTACAAATTTTACATATAATCTTACTTCCATTATATATTAAGTCAGGAAATTCTCCACAGAACTTTTTCACTTTGTCGGCCTGTGGGCGTTTCTTACCGCCATACCGCCATACCGCCATACCGTCACAACCCGATCGCATACGGTAATAAACTACCGAAATGCGATGCGAGTTATTTGCTTATATATTACATTACATATCCCCCCGGCCACGCCCGGCGGTATGCCTTCTGACTTGCCACGCACTTTGGGGAGCTCTAGTAATAACTGACATAATAGTAACATTATATATTTCTCTAGTAAAAATATTATTTAGACTTGATAGATACTTTTAAAAGATTAAATTGAAGGAAGATGTACAAGCAATAAAAGCAGTAAAAGAATATTGAAATTTCATTTAACTTGATTGTTTATTATACTTCTTAAGTCGTAATTGAGGTATCGTTTTACTACCGTTATTTTAGTTATCGGTATCGTCTTTGCAGGATTATCTTATTCCTTAAGAAATTTGATCATATTTATTCAAATCTGTAAAAGTAGATACGTCATCAACTATCAATTGTTGTGAATGCTACTGTATGTTCTATATTAAGTCTGATAAATCCTATCTGTTCTTCCAAACTCTACCTTTACGAATCAGTGTACATCTAAATAATGATTGTAGCATTTACAAATCGCTATTCCTTTCATAATTCCTTGGGACATTAAATGCAATCCCTACCGGACTATACCTCACCCAGTAAAAGGTTTTATTGGCTATAAAAGATAGTTACTCCCCCGAATCCAACTAAATTACGAACGGCGTCATTGAATGGCATGACGAATTTGTTGCACGCAAACAATTTAGTCTAGCATTTATTTAACCTTCTACATCCCTGTTATCGAACATGCATGTACATATAAATATATGTTACGGACGGTGCTACATATTGAATATTGAAGAAATTTACCGGACATTAACGTAAGTAGAAATATTTTACTGCCCAATATTATTATTTCCCGAGAAATAACGAAAGTGTCCATTAGTTGTGGACAATCTTGAAGATATTCGTACTTAATTTAACTTTTCTACTTTTGTCCGACCATTAACCACATCGACCACAAATGAGTGGGTAAAGTTGATATCGAAGGTTAAGGTTCATATTGTGGTCAAAGAAAAAATAATTTTATTTTTAACTCTTTCATTCACTTTCATTGAAGCATGACAATGATCCGTGACTCTTAGAATTATCTGTCACGATAAGAACAATTATTATTGTTTGCACCCACCCTTATAGTAGGAGCGATTAACCCCTTGTCCTCTGAAGATAGTGTTTTTTTTGCTGGAGCTTGTGAAATTTGTTTTTCTTTAGCGGTATCACTAAAATTTTCCAATAATACTAATTTCTCTGCACAGAGATTTAATTCTGATCTTGTAAATACATGCGATCTCTGTTATTATTTCATTTAACCGCGAAAAAACTACTTATAAAGTTAATACATGCCCTTTTCAAACCAGTTAACTACTGCCAATATATGTATGCATTAGAATGGCATCCACGAGCTCTATCGATATTAGGTACTCGAACAGAAGTTCCAACTTGAACATCGGCAAATTTATCATTTGATAACCTTTTTAAGATTATTTTGATGTACGTTAAAAATATCTTCTAGTCTCTTACACTTAGTTTTTCATCTAATGGTAAAATTGAACGTTTGTTACGAATAAATTTCTTCTTATACTACAAAAAAAATAGACACCGTATATGTTAAAATAAAACTTACTTCGGTGAAGCTCTATATCAGTGCTCGATTTGTTTTGGTTTAATTCTACATTTGCTGTTTTCTACCTTTTTTTGAGGTCTTAGTTTCATCTTCTTCAGACTTACCTTCCATTTTTGTAAACAAGTTTTCAATCTTTTCTTCTAGTAAGGTAATTTATTAACTTCGTTAGGAATTTTACCCAATTTTTGCCTGAAGTTACAAACGTTGCTTCATAAATAGTAATAATATTAATATAGTACAAATGCTAACATTTGTAGCAAAAATTTACTAGAATGTAGTACGTTATTTTTCCAGACGTCTAACATTTTCCGGATGTCTCTATCTATTCTTGTTGTTCACAGCGCATGTAATTGTTCCAGAACTGAATTAACAAATTCTCTGCCATTATTTGTGTTACAAGATTAGCAGTACGCCAAATGTTATATAAATGTCCAATAAATAATAGGCAACTTCTTTTGTCCTTTTTAGTTTTAGGCCTTCAGCAAATTTAGTAAGATGTACTTGATATACCCTGATAAACTATCACAATAGTCGTTGTAACTCTGCGATTGCGAAGTCCCTTATATCAATAAGGTAGGTAACTTTTGTTACGTTAAATGTTATAAGGATATATCACAATTCAATGGAACTTTAATGTAAGTTCTAAACTTCTTTTAAAATTTTGCATTTTATCGTTAATTCGTTGTTCGAACATTATAGCTTTATATCCTGAAGAAGTCTGGGAATGGTCACCTAAGTGATAAACATGGTTTTACATTGCTTTATGATTTTAATTATTTCATCGTAATCAAATTTATATAAATCATGTTACTACGCCACTGGTAACGACCACTAAACCATCTCCCCATGATGAGTATACATGCCGCCACCGTTCGCCCGTTGCCCGTTCGCGCGGGACAAAGACAAAGTAAACGACAAAGACGGAGAGAAGTGGTGGTGGAACGCAGACAACATATCCACCAATTAATATTAATATTGTGTAATTAAATATTAAAGGGTTGCCTTAATTAAAAGTTTGTCGTCAGCGCCGAGGTGCAGCGAACGGGGTGGCGACGGGATTGACGCGCTAGTCGAGGGTGGGGTATGGACGTGGGGCGAGGGGAAATGAGCGTTAATTAATACACGAAATCCGTAATTCGAAGTATGTTCGCACTAGCAGGTCTATGGTGTAAAATTCGCGTAAATTTATTATGGGCTTGGGTTAGAGGCGAAGGGAGATGATTAATAAATACCTATATAACGCACAGACGTGTCTGCATGCATGGAAATAATGACCGGGTCAAATTTTACATCGATAATGCCTTGATTGGTCTAATTAGAATAAATTATGAATGGTTCCCCGCAAGGTGTTGCGGTTTCTTTCATTTATGGTGATGAATTTTCCTGATAAATTGTGTAACAAGCATCCTAGATGGGTGATAAATTAAATTTTTTCATTCCCTGCTAAAATTTGTAACAATTCTAAATATCTGAGGACCAATATCGACATTATTTTTCAACATTTTACCAAAGGTGTTTTCTAGGCAGGAAAAATTTGATTGTTTAGATAGATTTCTTTATATTTAGATTCCGGAATTTTAATGATATACATTATCATTTTATTTGTAAAGACAAAAAAGAATACAGTAAAATTCTGTTAAAGGAAGTAAGGAAAAACATTTGTTCAGTTGTTCTCAATAAATTTATTTCACTATTATATGTTCACACGTATCACAACACAGAACATCAACATTCAAATCAACACGTTAATTCACATAGATATTGGGATCAAGTTACACAATTCTTGCAATGTTCAGCATGGTAAAATACGGAAGCAGTTGGATTGGTATTCCAGGGTGTTAAATATTTTGACATAACCAACATGTTTAGAAAGTAAAAAGGAGGACAACATTTTGAAGTAATTTGAGCTGTTAGCCTCTTTATTTAAATTCTTTTAAAAACAATATATATAAGTTGTTATTGTTGTATTAAGCAAGTAAGTAACGGTCATGCACAATGAAACAACAATACATCCATAATAATTTTGTTCCGTACTGTATTTCATTTCGAGAGGTACTGAGTTATTAGTTATTAGGAAACAAATACATTTAAGCAAAGGTAATTGGTCTTCTCCCTTCACAAAAAAAAAATATCGTAGCAGACGACTAGCACTATTATTCTTCACGCAACAATTATGATAATATAATTACTTATGGCTTGTGTCAAGAAATCCTATGACTAGCTGTTAAATCAGTTTCTTTCTTTCTTAAATTTCATTGATTTATTTCATTGATTGATCAAATTTCTTAAATTTGATCAATCATTGAATTTAATAAATAGTTGTTATTCTCAAATTCATTTCATATTGATCTCCACCATTAGTTTCGTCATCATTGCTGATAAAAAAAATAAAAAAAGAGAAACTTACAGAAAACTATTAAAGATGAGCGACGTAACTGCTAAAGTTTGCGTACTGCTTTAATATTTTTACTTTTACCAACCGTGTTATTCAAAAAAAGGAAAACAAAAAATTCGTCTAGCATCATGTTTGTTGTGCACATGACTTTCGATTGCAAAGTTACCAGTTATTAATAAGCAAGAAGTGCAATAACGTATTATAATTGCAGATAACGATTCGCTAATTATGGGTATAAATAAAGTTTATATAATGCACGGACATACGTAACAGCAACATTACCGTTTTAAATTGTTCTTATTTTTCCCGATTACGTTAAAAATTGGATACATTAGAAAGGTTAATCGATTTCTCCAGGGCCTTTCTTAACCTTCACATTTAACTAAATAGAAAATTATGGTCAATAAATTTACTTATCACTTATTCAAATAATGGAAACCCGTTATGTAATTCTCCGCTGAAAACGATAATTTTTATATCAATGTTGAGACGGTAACAACAGGATGTGAGAGAGTGTGACATTTTACTTATTGTATGCTTTATAATTTATTCATATTCTATTCAAATATCCGAAACCGCGTAGGTAAATTTATCTAATAATGTTCTCGCTTTTAGCCGCCGAGAAAAGGTGATATCATTT
This sequence comes from Oryctes rhinoceros, assembly GCA_020654165.1. Lineage (NCBI taxonomy): Eukaryota > Metazoa > Arthropoda > Insecta > Coleoptera > Scarabaeidae > Oryctes > Oryctes rhinoceros. The sequence continues at coordinate 1,106,757 of JAIOKQ010000001.1, forward strand.
TCGTTTTTGCTGTAATATATCCATTATTGTCACACTAGTCCTAAATAAAACTAATATATGTCTTTGGTCATTGCTTGACAAGCCAATAAGGGAATGTATTTACTCCAATTCAATCTTCTGTATACCATAAAGTTAATGATGCTTTTCGTTTGATTAAAGTTCTGCAAGTAACAGTTACATAATACGTTGTCTTATATCGTTGGGAGAGTAATTGTACACGTAATAAAAAACAAATTTACTAATTGGAAAAGGTGATTTTATTTTAAGAAGAGTGACAGCAAAGCCGTCTATGTCGTCGATTTGTTTGATGGGTAACAAAGTGCTGCTTGAAAGTTTTAGCGTTTCAGCAATCGATTCGATTTTATTTATTCCTTTACTGTCCGTCTAAAAATAGATGCAAGGACGACATTGATCGTAAAGTTTTTAAATGATTCAAATAGGGCTCGTTTTACTACTCTCTGTGCCGCACTCCCTTTTAACCTGCATAATATATTTTTCTGTTGGAACAGTGGACAGTGCATATTTAACGTTATTTCCAGTAACGGTGTTTTGCCTTTGGTGCTGAATAATGCGAGTTATTGCCGTTTTATTATTATTTGCGTTGTCAATGATGTTCCCAACAATAGTAGCCGAGTTTTTACGAATACCTTCTTCCGGTCGTTGTTTGCAGTTAATTGGCGTAAATTAAAGATAGGCGGTGAAGTAATGATATTAAATTGTTGAAAACGGAATCATTTAAACTTTTCCTTTAATAAATCATTTATTCCTGTGAAACGAGCAATATTTTCTTCTTCTTTTTATTAAATCATTCTTACTTCACTGTTACTGAATTTTCTTTTTCTTTTATACTTTCTCCTCCGCATCTGAGATCCAACAACCACAAGCAATAACATTTTAAATTGCCATGCAATAAGCGAATGCTAATGATCGCATTTGTTTATCCGATAAATTGTAATATGCCTTCCTTTGTTGGTTTTACGTAAATGTAGACACAACAGTAAAGTTTAATTATTGGACCTGTGGACACAATAAAAATAAACAATCTTAATTTTTTAACACACCTTATATGAACAGAGAAGTAACAAGAAAGGGGAATCGGTAAAATATTGCAATATTATAAGGCCAGTGAAATTGTTTTTTAAACAAATATTATTTATTTTCACGGTCGATAGACTCGGAAAAACAATGTAAATAGCCAATAGCAACGTTTTACAAAATTAAGGACGTTAGTGTAACAAACACTCAAAAAACTTTTGACGTCAACCGCCTGCTTTTTTGAGACATGTTGTGAGATAAATCCTGCGTACTTTCGAATAATCAAAACTTGAATCAACGTTCTAATTGAAGTGAACGTGAAAACACTTGATTTACACAACACAAGATTTACTTGGAAGATTAAACACTTCGCCAAATATATCCTCACACAAAGACGACACGAACCAAAACGAGAGAAAAAGAGCGTCGCCTCATACTTTACTCCTTTGTTACCAATAGCTTTTATGAAAAACATCACGGCCTATTATTCATTTCATAAAATTAATAGTTTAAATCCTGACAATTAAAGTTTCAATCAACCAAAATTCCTTTTGTTTAAAAATACCACATTGTGGCTTGATAACAGTTCACGTGGTATCAAACTGGGATAAGTAAAAATTGATAACCGTAAAATGAGAGTCGTTTCCTAGCAAACTTGACGATTACTTACCGAGTAATATTTGGTACTATTGTGAAAGCAAAACAGGATTTATTCTACATCTGCTTAGAGCAAAATGTTATATTGCAAGCGAGCGCATGGAGATGACCGAGCGAAGGTAAGTGATGTTACCATTCAACCGGGATTATTGTTGAATGGAGATAACATTTTCTAGTTAGACCCCAGAGACAGAAAGAGGAAGACCCGAAGCTGTATAAGCCACTGAAGAATCATGGAAAGAAGCTAAGAGAACTCTATCCTGTCGTAAACCGTCCGAATGGATACAGGTTGAGCGGCACTCCACACGCCGTTAAAGACAGCTATATATACCACTTTATGTAACTCCATCCAGGCATATACTATATTATTTGCATTTATCAAACAGCATATATTGTTATATTTTCAAATATCTAGCGTGCATTAACTATATAATTTAATAAAGTTCATACTTCAGATATATATAGATTGGTGGAGGCGCAGGTTATCGTCAATAAATTGTAATGGTTTTTAATGGTAACGCATTCCGATTGGTTTTAATATAGATATTTCACAGAATAAATGTTCTTTACATATATAAGAGCACGATCATATAGTTATAATAATTTACTTTTAAATAACTTACTGGGATTCATAAAAATCTGTATATATTCATAAAACACATTAATATGAAAACATGAATATAAACGTAAGTAAACGTAACGAGCAATTATAAATTGTTTAAGTAATACAAAAGTTACATAGATGGCATTTTTTGTTAAACTTGCGATAAATGGTTATATATCTTGATGCATTACATCGAACCTTCTTCCCCCATTCTACAATTGGCTAAATGCCTCTGATTCGGAAATAACTGAAAATTGATCTTACCTTTAGTATTGCACTCGTGATTTAGTTCGACCGCATTAGAATATATAAATAGATAGTAAAGCAAGGAAAATAGCACTAACATAAGGTAACACGAAATTATTGGTAGGATTAGCGCGAAGCTACTTACAATATTCTGCGGCGATTTATGGGCAATTCTTAAAATAATTTCGTCACGCATTGACAATTGACATCTCGATTTGCTTCGTCGTTTCATGGTCTTGATTTATCTCAATAGTTTCTCATGAGATCATTACGAATTAACTTGAAAGTAAATGGAAAAAAGGGAAAATATTAGTGGGTCCGTCCCATAAAGGTTCATAGTAAACAAGTACTTGAAATTAATTTGGGAAAAATCTTACATCGTGATTAAAGAGATCAAAAGCGAGTGAAATTATTTCTTTCTTGCAGCGACTAGACAGACTCGTGTCTATTCGTCTCATAAGCAAGGGTTCGTGTTGTCTACTGGTTTCCCCGAGATTCGACAAAACACGAGTCTGTCTAGTCGCAGCAAAACGGGTGTGATTTCGGTCGATTTTGTCCTCATTAATCATGATACTGATTGCTTTCCTTTTATTTTGGAATGAATTTTGATTTATTTAAAAAGTTACTAAAAATAGTAGAAGTAAATGTCAATTATATTAGTAAAATCAAAGAAAATTAATTTAAGCCATGTAAATAACAACGACGCAAAGAAAGCATTTTAAGTATGGTTCTTGTTTTATGTAAAAATGAATAGAAATGAACAGGTAAGCGCAATACGTACTTTATTTAAGCTTTATTCTATTTGCTCTCATCGGAAAAGTGAAAATCAAATGTTTTTATAAATCTTTTCCAGATGAAGCATTATGTTTTGAAGTATGTCCCGTTCAGGTTCTTTCTCATTTCTACAGTTACTCTTCGCGAGAAGCACTATCTTATAAAGCACTATGAATCAATCTTTACCGATGTAAAATAAATTAGCCTCACTTCAACTACACACAATATGCATGCTCGATGAGTATATAAAGGTGCAACCGACGTCTAAAACAATAATTTTTGCGTTGTTCGTCTGAATATCCGTGCACTTACAATTAGTAAATATTGTACTCTGCTTACGTATTCATACATTTTTTGACCCAAGAAATATAATATAATAATATAATATAATATAATATAATAATATAGTCTTGAAGAAATGCGCTAGAGCACAAACTTTGATCTCCATATTATTTATATCTATTAAAATATTTGTCGTGTGCTGGAAGGTTCTCTTCAAGATTGACCGGTTGCCAACGAACCAATTTTGATACGAAAAAATGTTTTCAATGATTAAGTAGCTTTTAGAAAAGCTACTTGCGAACAATGATAAAGTGCAAGTATACCAAACCGAATAGTGCAAGTCGATACCAAACCGATAATAAGGTGTTTGTTAAGTGCTGTGAACCTAATATCAATTTTAAAATTACGACGTAAGTGAAAAATATTTCTGAGAATATATAAAAGGCTATAAATGCTTCGAAATATTGCAGAAATTAATTTATCCAACCCGGAACATAGTTCCCTTTTGTTGATATATTTTTCCAAGCTTTTCTTCAAGTATTGCGTTCAGAAATTATTTTTTGTGATATACTTTCACGCTTAACACTAATAATTAAACAAAAATCCAATTATCACCAGTTGTAATTTATCAATTCCAATTACCTAATTTCCTACCTTCTCTAGGCGAAATTCTTGACGACAGCGTCCCATGTTCGTCGAACCTAGGCCTTGGCGGCGGTCTTGGAGGCAACGCTGGTGGTAAAGGCGAGACCTCTATCCTATCATCAGCTTCCACTTTCCTACTGCTCTGCACGATATTCTGTTCGTGAACTTCCACATTACTATCACTAGTCTCTTGCAGATGACAATTGCACTTTGGTTTCACCACTTTCGGCGCGTGACCCGACTTTGGGGAAGCATGAACGTGAACGTGAACCGCCTGACTGATGGGGTGGATATGACTGGTGGCGGTAGGCGGTACATGACTTAAGTTTATAACGTTATGATGATGACTGGATGTGATGCAGTGGCCGTGTGAGCCTTCTGTCTTTGGATTCTCTATATTAGGCTTTTCTGTACAAGGGCACGTATGGGCATGTGTCAGCAGGGCATGGTCGCTGGATTCGCTGGCTTGGTAAGCGTGGTCCGACGAGTTTTGGATATCGGGCGACGGTGATGACATGCTGATGGGAATTCAGTCGAACCGAACAGCTACATCTTCAAGTTAGTGACGGTCCTTCTGCTGTAGCGGTCTCTGAGAAAATGGAAACCGTATAGATTAGTAAAAGCTAAAGTTTTGTTGGTACGGAACATATCGCATACGGATTCACAACGAATAAATAGATATCTAGCAAAGAAGAAATATTATGGCGGAAACTTGGGTAACGCCGCCTGCTATTGAATATATTCTCCTCTGTTGAATGCGTATATAGCTATTAAATTCGCGGATTTAATAGCTATATCCGAAAGTGGATTTCATTGTCAACCTGCTACAATATCTTACGAGTAATAACTACCGGTCCGAAAAATTCTTTCATATTTAATCATTTAAAGTATATTAATTTGATTTATGAAAAAAAAAGAAAACTTTTTATCATTTACCAGTAAAAATATATAAAAAAACAAACAGTTCTCACAAATACGACAATAAGAAAACGTATAATTTTGATTTGGATCGGGTTCCTGCATTTCCTATGAAACACAGTTTTCAGTTAAATTGTGGTTATATTGCTGAGTAAACCAGCCACTTGTTTAGCAATATCGGACAGGGTAAAACTTTCACTGGCCTACTTGCCTACTGACTAATTATGTTAATTACCTACTGACTTTATCATCGTTCATGAGAATGCTGGATGTTATATTTTACGTGGACTTAAAGTTTAGAGACCAAGTCCAATATTCGGACTGGCTTACGCGAAAAATTTGTAAGGCAGTAAGAGATACGTTGATAAGAAATTGAAGAAAATGGTGCCGGATGACCTATTTTTTTTTTCATTGCAATAATTGCCGGGCTGTGTACGGACCACGCTTGGATTATAATGACAACTGTCCTATTCAAAAGGTACAGATCGTTCGTCATCATTAGGAGACTACAACTCATTTCCATACCTTGAAATTCCCGAGTTGGTTAAATAAGTAATATCGTAGATTCATTCATTACGCACTAGTTTCAAATCAATTGATTAGGAGAGAAACTTAAGGGATTTATCGATACAGGTACTTAAAACCAGGTTAGAAGCCATCTATATCGGGTAGCAGTGATTGCGTTATCGTTTTTCTTCTCCGAAGCTAGATTAGTATGTTAGCTAATGTTATTGAGTAAGTGGATGCGTTGATATGTACTACTTCTTGAACATCTAATTTATGAAATATTAAATAAATGAAACGATCATTTAACTTACGATGCTACAATTGAGATATGATTGAAATTATTATCGAGATGGTTGTAGGAAAGGATGCATTAAATCGATGGATTTAGGATATGTGAAAATTGAACAGAGAACAAATTGCTTATCTGTTCCACCACAACCGTCCTTGACTGGACTTACAATCTGCTAACTTCCATCCTAACTAAACGGTACGAGATAAAAGGAGTAGAAGCTATTGGAAACGAGCTCATAGCCACCAGAGAGATTTGAAATTGGACAATTTCTTTCGAGCTTCTCCATTCTTCAATTGAACTCTTATTCCTTCTTTAAGCTTATCTAAGTTGCTGCAGTAATATTAACTAGCCTTTTATTCTTTACAAGTCTCTAGAACTGGGTCTATTACGCGTTTCCAGCAAATTTCTCCTAGTTCTTCTAATGTATTCTTCATCGATTTTTCTCCTTACTAGAGCTCTTTTAATTAAGTTCTTCTTCTATCCCAGCAGATTCCCTTTTGTCTCCTGCAGTTGTTTTATAATTTAATATTTACGTCTTGACAATTGTTTGGATCTTATTAGATATTATGCATCTGCATCTGCATTTTATTGGCATTCATCAATATCAAATTAACATCCGTATTTTCTTCACATATGTCCAAGATAGATAAATTCGAGCGAATCTTCAAATTTCATGTATCCTTGTGAGACGATCTTAAAATTGTTGTTAACATTGCATGTTTCTAGTGTCATAAATTTACTTCTTTTTTCTTCTTGATTAATTCTTAGTCTCTGTATACTGTATCGGTTTTTTTGTTGTTGTTGTTTCTTCTATTTGCTGTATATTATTTGCTACTAAGATTGCATTGTCTCTACCCTAGCCTTTGGTATTCATTCAGCTCTATTCAGCTAATTGACTAAAATACTCTCCTCTAGTATCATGCTGAAAGGCAGAGTTGTTATAAAATTTTCCTTTTTTAGCCACGTGCTTATATCAAGTTCTTTGAATAATTCACCTTTTACTTGTGGTGTTCTTCAAGATCATTGCCTGAATTTTTTTTCACAGAATCATAAGCCTTTTTGAAATATAGAAAAAGTCACCGTCAGTGTTTTTTTTTGTATTCTTAACACTTGGTTATTACCTCTTTCATTGTGGGAATGTGGTTGATTATGGATCCGCCTTTCCTAAAACCCGTTGATAGTTTCCTATTTACTGGTTCTACTGCTGTTTTTAGTAACGTAGCCATGATTTTGGGATATCGATAAAATTATTCTCTAAAATATTCCATCGCATTGTTTTCTCATGTTGTTTTACTCAAGGTTTAAAATTAAATTTCCTAGTTTCGTGTTGCATTTCTGGCTACTGCATAAACAAATATTAGTTTTATTATTACAACAAATATTTTTTCCCTTCTATGATTATATAAAATGGCTTTTTGCTAAAAACAGGTCTAAAGCATTATGACGGACGATTACCATGAAACGTCGTTTATTTATTCTAAACATAATCCAACAGTAGCGATCGAATCTTTCCGGTTTTATTTGCTATATTCATCGAACTGAAAACCACAGACAAAATCGGAGAAACAAAGAAACAATGGGGAAGTATTTCAAAGTGGAAAAGCATCCGTCGTTCCTACTAACTCACACTTCTTCTTCATATTCACCAACATATCGACGAAATTCGTAGTAACTGATTAACATTAACAAATTTTAGACACGCATTAGAACCGGCATAGTATAAGAAATTGAAACTAGTAGTTAGATCATTAGAACAAGACTTATGTTATAAAAATAGTACAACCGCAAACATCTACAGCAATAAATAGCTCCCTGGCTTGAAAAAAACCTGCATTTTTCATGTATTCTCGCTGGATTTTCTACGATTTTAATCGACCAGTTCGCCATTAAAGAGTACTTTTATCATACAGAAAGCGGTCATTAAGCGGAGAGCTACCGTTCGTGTGTGAAACACTTTTATTGAATTGTTTCTGGAATCCGAAAGCCATTATATCTTGGTGCACGATTACCGGCTTATTAGATGAAATAAAAATCGTTAACCCCGCGGTGAACCAGTTTTCGAACATGGGAAACCGGGCAGACACCATCAACGAAAGAGAAACAGGTAGCGACTGAAAATTTATAGAAGACTCCGTCAAGTTTTCTAAATACGCCTTATGTGGTATCCATGGTAATAATTGCCGTGGAAGGCTTTAATGAATAATAATAACATTAATTGAAAGCTATTTATCGTTTAAAATATTATTACTTCCTGTTGCCTACATTTAAATAACCGAAGTACAAAATGTTTCCCTTATAAGCCTTCTTAGCTCAGTGGTAGAGCACTGGTCTCGTAAACCAGGGGTCGTGAGTTCAAACCTCACAGGAGGCATCTTTACATTTTTTACCCATAAACACCAATCAAAAGTATTCAAATATGATTAATGAAAATATCCGTTATTGCTTTGACATAATTTTAATTTAATTACGTCGGAAATACCAAAGCACCAAATGGAGGTAACTAATAGAAAGAAATGTTAAATTGGATATGAAGTGACAAACTTCTTCTAGTTAATTAACTAAAATAGCAGCAATCAAACTATTAAGCATTGTCGTAAAATTGTTACTGCATTAATTAACTATCTGGAATTGTATTTTTTTTTACCAAGATCGTAGTTATCGAACGCGACCGTTCTTCTAAATTTTACATTTTTAAGAGGCTATGTAGTAATATGGAATAAGTTGCTAACGCTTCTAGACTTAAGAGTAGAGGAGATAGGACAAGAAGGATAGTTCATTGTACACTTTGAGACACTGATATACTTAAAAAAATTACAATTTGCGTTAATGAATAAACACAAATTGGAACATGGGACAGTCATAGGAGGACATTGAGAAAAAGTAACTAAAGGAGAAAAGAAAGTCAGTGAAATTATATTATCAAAAGAGAAACGGCAAAAACGGAAAATACTGGTAGACTCCCGGAACCAATAGCATTTAAAAGAAACCTTAATGAAAATTTTAGGAAGTTCAAGCAAAACTTTAAAATGTGTGTACGTATATGGTAGCAACCGAAAAGGATCAGAAGCCAGTTAGGGTTAAGATTGCCTTATATTTAAACGCCATAGGCAGCTAAGGCTTAGAGAAACATAACACCTTTAAATTATCTGATGCTGATCGACAAAATTATCATCAAGTGAGGCAATCACAAATTGCTGTGCACCAAGAAAGAATAGAACATATGAAAGTGTTTAAGATTAGAAACCGAGGACCGAGTGACCGTTTAACCATTTTTACAGTGAACTAAAACAATTAGTTCACTCATGTGAGTTTGCGCTCAATATTAGTGGACCGTCTCATTTTAGGGACTAATGATCCCAAGATTTGAGAAAAATTATTGAATTTGGCATTACAAAATGCAGTTAAGGTGGTAATAATGTAGATTCTATACAAAAAAAAATGAAAACAAAATTAAAGGAAATAATGCTGGTCATACAGATAAGAAACAAAAAAACTCAAGGAGACAAGGATAAGAGGAGAAATGAGATAAACATGTGAAAACTGTAATGGAAAACATAAGTACGCGCAATATCCTGCGTATGGGAAGAATTGTTTGAAGTACGTGCAAGATAGAAGAAGTCCAAGAAATCCAAAATTAGAGCTCATCTGAGAAAGAAGGGAATTGTATGTAGACACATTGATAAAAGTTAATTGGTTAATACAAAATAAAATTGCAGCGTGGACTGTAGGTTCGGAAATAGCTAGGCAGAGCTAGAGGTGAATATAGTAAAAGCAAGTGCTGTTTTGGAATAATACGAAGGTGCAAAAATGAACTGTTGTTGAAGGTGCAAAGTTAGTGGGAAAAATCAAGCTATCGTGTAAACTTGCAGATAAGATAAGATTTTGAATTGTGGACCCTAAAGTAAAATCGATAATTGGGCTACCTGCATGCATACAAGAAAATAAAAAAATATCTGAAAGATGAGAGGAACACGTACATTTGACGATATACATATGTAAAATAAATTTAAAAGAAAACAATGTTCCGATTGCAAGAGCTTCTAGGAGATTACCACTTGTATTAAAGATTAGATTAAAGAAAAAGTTAGATGATTTAGAAAAGTAAAAAATAATTATTAAAGTATATGGCGCAAATGATTGGGTTAATAATTTAGTAGTTATAGAAAAACCTAACAAAACGTTGAGTTTGTGTCTTGGCCCACAAGAGCTCAATAAATGTGGCAAATGGAAGTTTATTCAAATTCCGCGCTTAGAAGATATAGTTGCTAAGTTACCTGGGAAACGATACTTTTCTGTATTTGATTTTAAAGATGGGTTTTATCAGGGTAGGCTAGATGATGGTTTAAGTAATCTTACTAATTTTTCGACTCCATTTGGGCGTTATAAATATCTGAGGCTACCATTTGGTTTGAAGACAGCACCTGAACATTTCCAGAAAGTTAATGTAATAAATTTTGAGGTCGTATACAATATTAGCTTATTTCGATAATCTCCTCATAGCGGCGGACACTTTCGAAGAACATGATCAAACGTTAAAGAAAATCATACAAAGAGTTATAGACAAGGATGTAAATTTTACTAAAGAGAAGTTACAAGTAAAATATGTAGGGCATGTGTTCAGTAAAGAAGTGAAATATATAGAAGAAATAGATGAAAGTAAAGTAGCTGCCATTGCTAATTTAAATAAAGGGCTCTTAATAAAGGGACTTCAAGGTAGAGAGAGAAGGAGGAAGAAATTGCAAAAACGACATTTTATTGCAGGCTTTGAGATATTGCTTAAAAATAAAGTATTAACGAATAATAGTACGTGTTATTACCAAGTTTATGAATAAACACAAATTGTAATAGATTACGTATATATTTTGTGCGTAAAAAATAACATAATCAGTTCTAATTGCCCCTTAATAAAACCGAATACATCAGATGTATAGCACCTAAGAAGCCGTTAATTAAAATTTATGATTAAAATTTGGATTGACCTGAAAAGGTATAATATCAGCGAGCTTTCCTGTATACCTACGTAGACCGTTTTTATCATAACGTATAGTTCCCATTCTTAGTATGCTATTGCATCAGTATTTATTCCCTTATCTCATTCTCTGTCAATTAAAAAAAATGTTATGAGTAATCGAACACACCGTTTATTTATGACAAAACCGTACACTTTCATAAGTGTACAAAGTGAAAGAAATTATTACACAACTCTTCAAACCAATAGTTATTAGCTGATATAACATTGAATTGAATGCAAATTAGCCAATTATATATCCAACGTATAATAAACCAATTACGCACAATGGAATGGACTTGGTGTCTTTCCTCGTTACTTTTCGCATAAATATATCGTTTTTTTTCTTTCTTTCTCGATCCGTTATATAATTCATAAGCCATAGGAAGGTCTAAGAGACTCGTTCCTGATTCCTCTAGCGTATGCACTTACAATTTGTCGCGCACACATAACCTAATACATACGTACATATTCGGAAAAGTGATAAAGCCACCCACATTCGGTGGCCGTGTGGGTCGTCGATCTCTTCGTTGTACATACTTATGTTCTTGAATTTTATTTTTTCTTTCTCGAGTCCGTTTCCTTTATACTTTTCCAATTGTAAAATAACAGCTCGCTTGATTTATTGTGTACGCTTAGCAGCGAACAACGGACCCCGAAGAGAACTGTGCGGCATATTAGAGTTCTATCGGAGAAAATATGTGGGAAGACGTCGTTAATCTAGGGAAAATGACCTGAATGTTAAAATTCTTCGCACATACATACGTATGTGAAAGAAATGCCGCTATTATTGACCCAAATACCTGCTTTTTACCTCTCTTTTGGTGTGTTGGTTGCATTGAGCGAGGTATATTTTTTCTTCGAGAGAATGCACCGAACAAGTTCCAGTGGTCTGTACCGTAGGATTTATTTGGATTAGGATGGAAATTGTTTTCGAGAACTCTGAAAGGTGGTATTGTTATATAATGCACCGTTTTGTGTATGCAACCATACCTAACAGTGAGTACCTGAGTTACCTGACATCGGATTTACCTATTATCTTTTCTAAAACTGCTCGCGTTTAAAAATTATTACCCTACAACAAATAACAAAGAAATAATATTGGAAGCTAGTATCTACCTTAAAGCGAAAAAAATCATTCAAAGCATTTAAACAAGCTTACAGTCTTCCTATATGCGCTTTTTATTTGTTACTTTTAGGCAAGGTAACAACAAATACTCGTCGTTCTTAACACACACTACGTTTCACGATTACCTATTTTTTTCATATCCAGAAATAGGAACGCGCTCGGAATTAAATCTGGCGAATATGGTGGATGCGCAAGCAATTCTTATCTTATCTCACGGAATTTTGCCACAAGAGCGCACGCGTGTGTCGTCTTGATGAAACAAAATTCTTTTCTCCGCCAAACGAAACGATCCGATAAGTTGGCATAATACTTGCCGTTAATCGTATTTCCAAAACGCTGTAGCCATGATCTTGTTCGTCGATCTTCCGTGACGCTGGTTAAACACGAAAAACCTATTGTTGTGATTATTCTCTGATCTCTGACCTTCGGTGATCATCAATTGGTCCCAAAAATCCTTCGGGTTGCGCTTTAACATAGTTAAACATCTCCTCAGTAATAAAACGAACAACTTTAAGGAATTGCGGTAATTTACAAACTAAACGTCTGCTTGAAAATGAAGAATAGGGTTATTTCAATTCTAGTAGCTCCATGTCTTGCCAAGGTAAGGTAATTATCGAAGTCTTCTCGTACGTTAACTTCGCAAACGCAGGATGATCGGCTTTTGTAAATTAATAAAGAAGACCAATATCAGGAAGTTTTCTGGGAGATATCTCCAAAGAAAAAGGTGTCGATAAAATTTACAACGATTAGAATATAAATAATTATAAGTTGTGTGCGATAATAATTTTGATGGAATCACGATGAGAATTTATACAGCAGATTAAACGTAAATTTTAAGTAAGATATTTCCGTTACTAAACAGATTCATTTTGAACTAACTGAACATGGAACAGCAATATACCGAACGTTATCATTCTAAAAGGATAGAGGTGTAATACGTCAATTTTCAAAGCTAAGCTCGTTCCTATATTCTTCGCGAGACCAAATATTTGCAATATAACGAGATATATTACACAGTAAAGCTCAATAGAGCTTATTTATAACATCCTGACGTAATAACTTCCCACACATCTACACAAAAACCTATTTCCATCAATTTAACCTTTTCCTACACAACTCTTCACTTCTTCCCTCACTATACAGAGTCTTTTAAAGCGTCTTTTGCGGTCGTTTGTTATCCTTTACGATAAATATTCAACGATTTATTGGAGTTTTCTCGACGTTCCTCGACGTTTTCTTAACAGGCTGGGCGGGTCGCCGGTGCATCTAAAACCAATTTGTACGTTCGGCCACATTTGTCTGGAATTATTTGACCGTAGAAATATGGCCGCGGAAAACGGAGGCGAAACGCAGGAAGTCCAATCTCCGATGGGGATATTGTAATATCGATTAGGTCCTCTTAGGGCGCTCTTGAGCACCCTCAGTCCCTGAAGTTATCAAATCGTGAGCGGTTGCAATTAAGTTTCTCAAACTAATTTGTTTGCGCGAAATTAAAATTTCCCGGCGAGTACGCCTTCCATTTTGCATATTGTATTAATTTTTGTTGGGGTATGAGATTATAGGACTTTTACGTATTTCGCAAACGTTTTACGAATACACAAATATATATTTTATGTATTTCTATTCAAATAACTTTTACGGCACGTAGTAATAATAATATCGTTTACCGTTTTCACTCTGTTGCAGGGGCATTGACATCAATATTTTACAAAAATATGGCCAAGTAGCGAATAGAGATAAAACAAATAAATGAATAAATAGATAGATATGCATATGTATATACTTAAATAACATAATACGTAACATACTTCGTTTACTTTATGTATTCATGTTATTCGATTTGCTAGTCAGATCGAATAACATGAATGTTCTACTGAAAATGTCACTGAAAACATAGCAAATTCAAGACGAAAGTCGTTCTCAATGTTAACATATTAAACATAACGCATTAAAGATAATAGATGGCACTATAGATAGACCCTATCATTTAGCAACTTCTGAAGATATCTAGCGCTATGATATCACGCCAAACAGCCAAAGAGTGCATCTGATGAATATCAGAAAGTTTGTCGCATGATGTGCGCTAAGATGCACATGTCCCTTTTACTGTAAACGTTAACAATTTTGAAAACCGGCGTTGAACGCGTTCCGAGGGAATTTTCTGGGAGATATTAAGAATTCTTAATATTTTAGTTTTGTCTTTATGTCGACAAAATCGCAACTTCGGCAAGCGCTTATATTAGAAATTATCAGATAAAATGGTGGCAAATCAGGAAGGTGGCAACCCGCAATTAGCATGGTAACTAAACGTGTAAACCACGCCAGAAGCGAAGCTAATCGAGCGGGAAACAGTTCATCACGGTAATTTCGCCATGCCGGAGAATGGAAAGTGGGAAACCTAGCATTTGTTATTTTTTATATTGTAATAAGGGAAAACTGTTCGATGATATAAAAGGTTTTAACACTTTACTACGGTTACAATATTTGAATGTTCTCATAAAAATGTCCAATGTACTAGATGCTGAAGAACATGTTTGGTATGCTGATTAAATGATAACGTGCAATTAACGCTTTAAGAACTAAGTAAGTTTTGCGTACAAGCGCTGTTACCAGATATACTACGAATACCTAGTAAGTACTTGTGTTACATTAAGTATGATACTTTGATCATTATGATCAAAATTGATGTTCTTATCAATACTAGGCATTGATCAATGCGGATTCATTTTACGTGTGAAAGACATGAAGTTAAACTATAATTCACTCACATTGTCATGGTTAGAAATGCTGAAAGAATGTTATTTAACATCATCCACGTATGCAAGAACATGGTAAATAGGTGACATCCTGCCATTTATCATATGGAATGCATATGAAAAGTCAACAAAAATGATATCAACTTATCCGCAGATTTCATTAATAACCGTGTGAGACATTCGTTTCTGTCGAACGCCCAGTTACAATGTTGGAGGATATATGATCGAGTATTATGCACGAGGGTAGTCTGAAAAGTTCCAAGCTCCAACATGAAGATGATGTTATCCAAAAATATCCTAGTAATACAATTGCGCAGATGTTGAAGGGTGCTTTTCAAAATTTCACCCATGTTGGATCCTAATTTGCTGTCGATGGTAGAGTTCTTGTAAAAATTGAAAAATTACATGGACGCTATTTTCGAGAAGGCTGCACCATCATTTATCACAGTGAAATTTTGGACAACTGAATTTAAACGTGGTTGTACCAGCTTGGTCAAGGAAGAAGCTATTGTAGCGACCATAAACTGTAACCACTACCGATAACATTGCAAAAATTCATAAATAGCAGAAGTTCATAGAGGAGTAGTAAAAGGTGCGCTCATTTCGAAAGAATGTGCTTGTCATACACTGATCCCAATTACTATTTGGGCGGATCAAAGAGGTCGGAGCATCACCGGAAGAAATGTATAGATTTACAAGGAGACTTCATCGAGAAATAAAAATGAATTTGACAAAAAAAACGTTGTTGTTTCTGTGTTATGTTGGAAGCTTTTCGGGCTACTCTGATCTACTTGACGAAGTTATTTAATATAGTAATCGGTTCATGGTTACGAATATGCTAGCTATTAGGGTTTTTACAGATAGGTACTATTCGACAGTTGCCATCTATTTGGAGATGTGGTGAAGATGTCAAGGCTGCAATAAAACAGCTTGCCTTCTTGTTTTTGTCATTACTTTGTTTATCGTAGCACTAATCGTAGTTACATCAAATTGAGCATTTTTTCAAAGATAAGTTGCATCCTTCGAAGAGATGATGGTACTCTCGAAGATCAACTTAACGATTGTTTGTCATATTGCATTGGTCTAATATGTTTTCCAGCATTCAAAAAAGCCAAATAGGCCAGTGTATACATGAATCACTCGAGAAATAAGTCGCAATTCCAAAGAAAGTTATACACATAGCGTATAAGATGTAAACGCGCCTTTTGGCCTCATAGCCGTGTAATCTTCTACTACTTCCTATATCTATCTCTTGCTTTGAATCCCTCAACATACTGCTTTTATTTTTGGTTCATTAAATAGGTCCAATATTTCCTTATCCGTTCGTTTTTCTCGTCCTATTTAAGCTCATCTCTCTCCAAACATTGGGCATAATATATTTCGACATCATGTTCCTATCTTTTGTTTTTTTTTCTGTTTTTCGGTTGTGTTTTCAATCCGCATAACAGTTGGCCTTCCACGTACTTATAATATAAAACCGTATGAATTCGGATGAAGCAGAAATCATGTTTAGACAAAAGACAGAGCTAAGCTATTTTTTACCGTCTGGATTTTTCGGTCAATTTAAATATGGATATGTAGCACCACGATATTTGGAAAATCCCGTGAGCACCTACTATACAAAAGAAATACAGATTACACCACAATGCGGTAATTGCGGTAAACCTTCGTTTATTCATTGTACGTAGCATAAATAGTTCCTTTTCTTTCAACATTTCTACGATAATTACAACTATTGCGATAATAACGCGGCGTAAATAAGGTCTTATAACGACAATTTATGTAATGTGTATCATTTTTATTATATATTACCTCAGCAAAAAAATAGGTATGCATTGCACATTGTAATGTATTTTTTTCTATTACGTTTAACATGCATAACATACATTGTATGAATAAAATGACAACTTGCTTGTTCTACTTAATTACAATATATCGTGAAGTTATTTTACGCAAGCTAAACTATTCCGTTTTATACGAATAGATTCAATATCATCTGCATTTGCACTTGCTTTTAATGTTGACATTTAAAAGGGAATCGCTCTACTTCATTACTTTTTAAATAACTAAGAAGGCTTTTTTGCATAAATAATGAAAGGTAATGTTGTGGTTGGCGGGATGATCTAGATTTAAAGCTAGCAATGAGCAATTTAGAAGATCGTCACTGTTTTTTCACTATAATCCTCAAAGTTTTAACTTGATTGAAGTTGCGTTACCATTTGTATATATGTTATTGTTTCGAGCAAATACTGTGTTGCAGTAACAAGAAGAAGCTGCAATGGAGCTTAGATATTGTAGTGCAGAATTAATACAAGAATTAAAGGGTGGCATGAAATTAATAAGGCCGTTCACATGTGGGTGTAGTTCGCAATTATGGATTAGTGGAATGCTAAACTATACGCAACTTAAACTTTGACACTACGACAGCGCTGTATACTTAATATTTTCTGCGTTTTTAAATTCGGGGTATTATGAAAAATATGTGGGTTGCGTTATGACAAAGCAAATCATTAGTATCAGCTATCAACTTAATAATACTCAAATTAATTAATAATAAGAAGATTACTGGAAGTCTCATTTAGCGAATTTTCGCAATGGCGACCACTGAAAACGACGTATCTGTCTTGGTATAACAAAACTTTCTTTTGCTTCGAATACGGAGGAATTTCTACATTCAGTCCGTAAAGAGTTAGGTATCTTTTTTGATCCCATGTTATCGTTTAATCCAACATATTCATTGGCGTCTAAGATGTTGACTTTCTCCTAAATATTTGCTTTTTGGGCACCGATTCACGATTCACAGTCCACTGGAAGTGCCTTGGTTTCAGGCGTGCGCTGATCTATTTGTAAAATCTATTTCTAAAATACCCATATCGGTTTGTGCGATCGGTATCCTGCACAGTAGCCGGTTAACAATATGATGTCCGCATCCTCTGGGTTCAGTACATGGTAAATATGTTCTTTTAAGATGTTCACAGCTTCCGCTATTCTTCTAGCCTTAATTCGGCGGTCATCTAGCACAATTTAGTGAACTTAATCAATGTTATCGCTACTGGTTGCAGTACCGGTCGTCTTGAACATTCATCATCAGCGAAACTAGTACGACTACGTTGATGACGATTGGATATTCGATTTTTTCCATTGTGTTCCAGTGCCCAACATAACTGATATTTTTAAAAGTATTTTTCAACGCATGCCCCAGAGCAATTTTCACGAGCAACGGCGTTTTCATGTTGGAGCTTGAAACCTTTCGGACAACCCTCGTAGCTTGCTGTAGTGAATTATATTACTATAAGCTTTAAATTGGTCACCAAATGCAGATCTTCATCATGCATTTTTCTGTTCTTAATATGGGGAGAGACACTTATACTTGTTGGTGCTTAAAAAGTTATGTAAATGCCTGTACGGAATTAGGTTATTCAGTGTACACAGGGGTATCCAATTTTCTGAAGTTAATTAGTGGTTACTTCTAAAATTATAGAAAATTGTTTCCGGACAAATTGAACACGAACTTTCTGGCCATAAAAGGTTCAATGTGGGTATTTTGACAACAAATTAATGTAAAACTATACCAAAAAATTAACTTATATTATAAAAGTGAGTTAATAACCTGGTCGGTCACTGCTCGATTTGTTTTTGATTCGTTTAGTTTTAGGAAAAAATATGCTCACATCATTCGGATAATTATTATATATTGCTATACAATAAATAAACTTGTATGGTGCGGAGGTGCCCGTACTTGTGTGTTGCTTATAATAACCTGGTATTAACCATCTTTTTGAGTAAAAACCACCATTGCCTCAGATTTGCTTATGCTCACATTATTTGCACCTGAGAATGCAAAAAGTAAGGAAAAATGAATTTAAATGACCCTGATGCTTTTAAATATTATTAGAATGACACTACATAGGAAGAAAAGACAAATTGCCATGAGTCAAAAGTACGAACATATTAAGCTGCTTGTGAAGGAAATGAGGATTATATAAGTGATTCAATGGCTGACGCTTTCGCCGGACCTTAATCGTATTGATTGATGATGAAATCTTTGAAACATCCTTGCAGAGAAAGCTTATAGAAATGAAATGTAATACATTATGTGTTGGGCCTCAAAAATGTGATTATAAACAATGAAAGACAGTTCCTATAAGGTTCGTATAAGATTCCTCTAAAGATCTCTATGAAATTAATTTATTCTTTCTTGTGATAAAAATTAGTAGATGCTAATGAGAATTACAATAATTGTTTGCTCTTGTTTGTTCAATTAACATTTTTGAATTTTCGGGTTACTTGTATTTTACTGTAATATTATTATTATTTATATCTTTATAAAAATATAACTAAAACTACAACGAGCTGCATATACGATACATCTGGCCACGCGTCACAGTCGATTTTATTATATAATCATTATATACGACTTTTCCCTAATACGATGGTGTTATTCTGGCGTAATGTATTACGAAGTTATTTAAATCTAATCCCATAAACTTCTGCACTAATAAACATCAAACTGGTTTTATCTGTTTTGCATTCATTAGAGCGCCCAACTAGCTTCGACGCTGACAGACGTGTAGGTTTCTTCTATGAAACGTCGACGGAAAGTGTCTAATCGGATAGAATCTAAAACGCCTCCATCTGCCTCGTACATTAATTTGCTCTTAGAACTTACACGATTATAGACTACGTCCAATATTTCTAGTTCGCCATTGCTAACCTTGTTACTATTGAAACTGTAGTATAAATTATTAAAGAATTGATAGAATTTTTGCTTAGATTGAAGTAGACTTTTTGCCCTATTAATACTACACAAGCGCAACTTATGTGTTCTGTTCTATTACTTCAAATTTCTAATTGTTTCCCAACAATGAAGAGTTGTATTGAGAATTCGCCAGAAAAATTATCGCTACTAGTGCTTGGGATTCGATTAACTTGCACATATGTTATAATTACTTGCAACTCAAAGATTAAGTATATATAATGTACTCGAAACAAATGTTGTAAAAGAATTAAAGTACAGATGACAGTAAAGTTCCGAGTAAGTACAATGGAAAAAACATTTCGAAGTATCAGAAACATAGCGGACCTCTAAAGGACTACAAAAAAATCTTACAATGTTAACAAAATTCTAAATACTTTTAAGACCGCGAATACCATACGAGAACTTTAATTTGATACGCAGTGGTTTTGTTACAAATTGAAAAATTAAAGAGAATCCTTAAATATCCTTTGTGGATATACGGACATAATTCTAAAATATAGCTTGAGGACAGGGTTAGTAACTTAATCTTTCCAAATGTATCCCTGCCTGAATCTCTGTTTCAGATAGAATTCGAGCGATTCGTTTCTGCAGCCCAAAAAGAGGATGTTAATCAATGTTACTCCAAATAATGAAGGCATAGTGTAATCCGAGAATAGGAGTTGGCAGAAGAACTTTTTAACTGTTGTAGTCTGTAACACGTCTTACGTAAACACTAACACAGTGAGGCCAATGTGCGTTATATATCAAAGCATCAAGGTTGATGCTATTGCCATTCTGCAAGGCAATATATGCTTCTTTCAATTAAAAGACGTTGTGTACTGTTCTTTTTTTAATTACTTTAAACAAGTTTGTTTTTTGTGGACGGGGTTTCATTTGTTTATTGAAAGATAAATATCAGCAATAAGTATCGTCGGCGTATTTGCAAAGAAAAATCCTATCAACCGCATACAAGTGCTTATCATGCTATATATCATTGATATAGACTACAAAGCAGAGCGGTCCTAGAACAGAGCCCTGAGGAACATTTCGTAACAGTTCACAAGTATTGTTAACCACCGAGTTACTAAGCTGAACATATTAGCTGAACAACCTCACGATTATAGAACCTCACGAAGTATCACAAACACAGATTCTTTCATCACTGCACCACTGCATCACGAAGCTGTTAAACGTATTGTTTACTGGGATGTACGCATTATTCCAGTAACAATTCCATCGTTTTCTTTCGAAGCCTTTACATTCCGCTTCTTCGTGGTATATTAACTTCTGAATCCATAGTCCAGTACTTGTTCTTTACAATTTTCTCCAACTATTCTCTGTTGAACGCTGTCTAGCTTCAATTTGTTATACCTACTTCTCCAATAACAATTAGTATCTCCGATTACATATTCCATCTCTGGTGTTTGACGGTTTTCATTTTATATTGATATATCTCTCTGATTGTTCATCGGTACCGCCCTTAAATTTAACCTTAGATTCGTTAGCTTTTTATTTGTTACATGATGTCTTTCCCCTTGGCTAATTTCATCAACTCTTCTATTCTTGGTATGCCTTCTTCTATTTTCGAATCCAAGATAGTCCTTAATGCCTTACTGATAAATATGCATAACTTCGATAGATATATTGTTTCGCCGGTATACAGTGATAGCTGATCCTAACTAGTGCTATATAAGTTTTGATCTTGGTGTATCTGCTGGTGTTCTTTTGTTTAAGTCCACTCTTCTTACACCTGAATCTTATCAATTTTATTATTTTTTTTGTATTCTCAAGTAACTGAAAGCGATTATATCCTTAGAGCTTGATACAATAGTATGTGTATATGCCTACGTCTGAAGTACATACATATGTTCTTATTTCTTTTTGCAAGATTCTGTGTACACGTCAATCAGGCAGTAATCCGTATTAACTTAATTATACTTACTCAAACATTCCCAAAACAACTGGTGATTGTTTAAAGGTGCTCATCTGTAGCGACAATTAAAAGTACTCAAGTTTCAATTCGCCTTTACATAAAAACAAATTTATTGCGAACTTAAGAATATACAAAGATAGAACAAGATTTTTTAGTAAACAAAAGATTCAATAGATAATTGGTGTATTTTATGTAATTTGTATATGTTTACATATTAAATAGGGAAATTCGTGTGTCTGAATGTTTACTTCTACTATCGCCTGTTGGTGTACTATTATTATACAATTGTACGAGATGCGTTATCAAAATCAAAGAAAATGTTTGTATTTCTTTTAGTTCTTTTTTTTTTGCTTCTTCTATAGCAAACATAATATGTAAGAATTTATTTGGAAAATTTTTCTTGATGTTAGCGACTTTAATGTAGTCATTTTAAGGCTTTTATAAAGAAAACTACCTTTGTTGCTATCTTTCTTTCCAACGCAAGACATTTTATCACCTCACGATGTTCAGCTTTGAACGTTCTGGACATTTATCATGCTCCTACTGTCAAGTTTCTATTTGTTTTACTTAACTAAGCAACGCGTATAAATTGCCAAATTATTAATATTAAATCTTAGAATACGTGGACTATTAATTGCTTTCAGAGACGCGCTTAATATGCCCATCGTCCAGATTGCATATTACTTTCTTATAATCTACCGAACAACCTTTCATTTACGATATTGTAAAAGGTTATTTCAGAAGGTGTTCAATTCGTGTTAACAAATTATAACGTCACATATTTTTCTAATTTCTTTAAGTAAATTTAATTTATTTTCCACACGTAGCACATAAATTTTTCAAATTTAATCAACTCAGAAGTACGGATTAAAACGTAATTAGCTTGACAATTGTTAGGGACATGTTGTATGTATCCAGTATTATAAACGCACGTATCATGGACACGCATG
This sequence comes from Oryctes rhinoceros, assembly GCA_020654165.1. Lineage (NCBI taxonomy): Eukaryota > Metazoa > Arthropoda > Insecta > Coleoptera > Scarabaeidae > Oryctes > Oryctes rhinoceros. The sequence goes on from JAIOKQ010000001.1 coordinate 1,129,231, forward strand.
TGCATATACATATGTATATATAAATAATACTTATGGTACCTTAACACTAATCGGTGTACTGTTCATTTACATTTATGAATATTTATTGAAATAATTAAACGAACTTTGTCTCGTAGCAGATTATGGGATCATAAAGCTTACAATTTATGAATTAAACATGTAATTAGCAGTATTACGAGGCGAAGTCCCGACAACGGGGTCCGCATTATTAACCGTGAAGAGCGTGTACAAAAGAATTTATTTTTCGCCTTTGTCAGGCGCGCAAACTGCAAGCTTATGCGTTTTTCAAAATGCTCCCAGCGTTACTGAGAAACACGATTTACGATTATATAAATAATAATAAAATTAAGTAAAGGTCACGGTTTCATATCGGAATAATTTCAATGCTGCAACGTAATACGAAAACTCACTCTATAATGAGAACCTTTGTACATGCATCGCGTATATAGAGAAAGCTTTACACATTCATATTGTAACTGTTACCATTCGAAACATGTTAGCGCCTGTTGATATTATTATTTCATAACATAAATGAATCGAAAATGAGATGAGATGTTGTTCTAATTAATAAAAGCTAGAAAAACACTTTTATTATGGTATTAATTGTGCTATAACTAAACACTTAAACTTCTTTATGCAGGGTGCATGATTTGTTGAAACCATTGTTTAAAGTATTGCGGGTTCTAGAAATCCCATTTTTTTGAAAGTTTTGACTTACGCTAGCTGAACCATGACCTCCGATGGCAGTCGATAAAAGTATTTTCACGATGGCTTTTTTTTTAACGGAAATAATTTTTGGATTTTTAAATTGAATTGTATCTCTTTTATTACATGCTTTATCTCTACATGTTGCTTCTGATGCGATTTAATCAAGTATCCCTACAGGTACATACCTCTTAGCTTGTTAGAGTTATTAGGTGTACAAAGTGAATTTAGTAAAGAAGAAATGACTACAGCGCTGATGGCAGCTAACCTCGTTGTTTTTAATATAATAGACAGAACTAACATGTAGACTCAGTACGCTTGTTAATGTTAACTTCCTACGTATTGTTTATCTAACTAAGAAAGTCTTACCAATTGACATATTTGCTACTTTAGTTGTGAGGCGGGACAGTGTTAATTTGCTCGGATTGGATTTTTCATTCTCATTTTACACATACAGTGAACCAAGTTTTGTTGTAAGAAATTCCATTGAACAAACTTGTGCTCCTTTCTTTCGACATCGACATTTTTACAAAATTTCTTTTAAAAATGTTTAAATTAAAATATTTTGATGGGACGCATAAAAAGTATTTTTTTAATTAAATTTTTGAATTAATTTTTTAATTACTTTAATTATTAATTAAATTAATAAAAAATAATTTAATTAATTTTTTTAATTAAGTTTCCCCGACTACGAATTTGGAATAACTCGGACACAGATTCGCAAGAAATTGGCGCACATTGTCAAAAATAAAACTTAAATTCAATTTTCCTTTAAAAATTAATTATTAATTTTAATAATCTATTAAAAATTACGTCGTACAGGGATTAATTATGTCTTCGTATTGATACTAATTTAAAAGGAATTTGAACATTTTTTTAAGGGAAATATAATATTCTCTAAATCCTTTTCAACTTGCAAAGAAAATAGTACAAAAAAACGATACAAAACATCAAGAGACCCATTACAGCTAGTACCTTCCATATATGTATGTAGGTGTACCGATGGGCCGTAATACGGCAAAACGCCCGTCTACGCATGATGAGTGTTGGTAGCCCGTTTTATTATTATTAATTACCTTTAATGTAATGCAGTTAGTCGAAGGTCGTTCCTTTAGTAGAAGATATGACATTACTCATTGTAAGTGCTCACTTCTGTAGAACTATTAATTTCGATATTTTCAATGGCTAGAATATCTTTACTTTAATACCATCACCCATACTTGTTCCATCTTCGTATACATACAACTTTTACTTCAATTACAATTACCACCTTCGACAGAAATGTACTGATGAGTAGAGCACGACCCTTTTCTTGTGAGGCGAATAGATACGAATCTATATAATCGCTGCATTTTGATCTGCCTTGGTCCTCTCTAGTGATGAGGCTTAATACGGTGAAACGCGGGCAAGGTAGACTTTGATAGCTTCTTTAATTATCATCTTTAATTTGTTTTTCGCGGACCAACTGCCAGCTTCCTTTATAGCGTTTTTCTGTCGCCCTGTTTAAATTTCGCATAATCGTAGCACACACAACGGATGACATATACGCAGACGTTTGATTGCTGTATAAATCGTTATAGTTGAGTATCCTAGATCTAACACAACAATGCCTCGAATCGTTTCGTTCAACTTATGGTAATGTATAAAGTGCAATCAAAATCATTGTTCCAGAAAAACATACATGCTGTTATATGTATATATACTTAGGTATATATCTAATGCTCCACAATTTCAATTCTTCAATATAACTTTTCTATTCAAACTACTATCTTTCTCCGGAATTTCTTGAGAAATAAAAGGACTTCATTCAATTCGAACAGCTGCCAACGTATACTAGTGCAGGCGATTTCTACATGACATACATAATTTAATTTCCCCTCTGCTGCTTTTGGACGCGTCTCACGTTAAGACCTTGCACCGTACCATCTGCGCTAAGTACGTTGAATAATAATTCGCTACTGAACGAAAAGTGCGTTCGTTGACTTTCGTCTGACACACGTCAAGCACACTACTCTACAGACAACCTACGTACGTATGTTTACAATTATTGCTGATTAATAAATATTGACGATGACTACAGTTCTATGGCTAATCGTCTTGGAAGAATTGAAAAGCAATTACATCAATTAGCGATCGACCGTACATTGAACAGATGTTACATACTTATAAGCACTTTCCATAGCAAATAGGATAATTGCGATTGTTTAAACGCTTTTTCTTTTTTCTAAACTGAAAGACTGACATATTCAAGCCAATTACATTTATTGTGAAGGAAACTAAGTGCGTAAATGAAAGAAATTATATATACTTAATTAGAAAAATAATGAACCTTCTGGAATTGTAAAATTGTGTAGATATGTATAGGAAGTTAATATTTTATAGACAACGAAGGGTATCTTTCAAAAATATTTGGTAGATACCGGGTAGTCGATAATTATCGATACCTGATAGATAGATAGATCATTCTTTACATGATTTGTCACGTTTTTAATTTCCGCTTCTGGAAATATCGTAATTTGCCTTTTTTTATTATTATTTCAAGATATTTATATTTAATTTTGTCTTTAGTTGCCTAAGTTTGGTTACAAATATTTCCTTATTTATGAGATTAAATTCCATCTATACATGATGTTGAATGAAAATCATTTACAAAGTTTTCTGTTAACCTACTTGACGCAGCAAAAAAGGAGGTCAAGATTCATGTAATATAGGTTGAGTAAGTGAACCCTGATGCAGGAAATGGGAATTACAGAAGGAAACTTCGGTACTCAACAATCCCCTGGGCAAAGTGAATGCCTTTGGAAGGGCACACTAAAGTTCAAATGTGAACGGTACGAGACAGTACAAAAAGCATTAAGCTCAAAGGCCAATTCAAAAATATAATGAATGAATGAACATGGCCTTTGAAATATTGCCTTTGAAATATTCGTAAATTACAAAACTCAAAAAAAATGTTCTAAATTATTATTTTTTAAATTGGGCAATCTTAGTGCTTCAATTTGCTTATTCATTAAAAAATTGTATTATTTACTGAACTAATGGCAGGTGTGACGGGCCCAATTATAAATAATATATTCTTTGGGCAGATGTATTTAATTTCAGCTCAACGATTGCATTTCTTTTACTGACACGAGCATAAACTTTAACAAATTTATGAAGTTACCAGTTAAACGCAAAAGGAAAATATTGTAGATATTTACACAAACAAATTTTTGATAATTGGACGGGCCTGACATGTTACTGTGACAAACGTGACGGAGTAGAAAACGGATCCAATTATATAGTTATATATATAACTATCGTTATATATATTATATTTTCACATAACTTGAACACAAAAATCAATTTTGTAGACACGTCTTTACAAGAGTTGCTGAAAACATTCAATCTTCCAGTATTAACGCCGTTCTTTCTGCAAATATGAATAGCGGCACTTGCAGCAATTAGTGTTGGATCAAAACAAAATAGTGTTGCTTCAATACAAAACGCGAACGCAAAAAGTAGCATTGAATCAAATACAATTAAGTGTTAATTTAAACGAATTTTGAGTTAGGTCAATGCAAAAACGGTAACACAATTTTCTGTGTTGAATTAACGCAATCGTTTTTCTCGGTGTAACATTTCCGAAGGAGGCACTGCGGACGAAGAGAAGGAAAATCGGTTCCTAAAAGTTATAGAAGTAGTGAAAGTACCATAACTGGCAGGGAATATTATTACTAAACCAACAAGAGAACACGAAACTCCACTTATTAAGAACCAGTATTACAAGTAAATACAAAGAAATCGGCAGCAGGAAGGGCAGCAGATGCTTTTCGCAATGCTCGAATAAGTATAGGAGAAACTCTTAAATATCGTTGTTAAATTAAAAGCTGTAAAATGTCAATCAGTTGTTATCTTTGTATCTAATAACAGACTGATACAGTGTTATGCTCTTTGTATTCATGATAAAATCAGTACAATGTTTTCATTTTATGTCTTATAGCATTAATTCCTTGTTTTTTAATTTTTGTAATATGGTAAAATTAATTTATATTTTTATTGGATACCTTCTGGTTTCTGGTTTTATTTAAACGAAAAGTATATATTTATACTTATATGCTGTCTTGCTTTAATCAAATACATTTCTAATTATCTATCGTCTTATCTCAACACCTTCTCAATAATCATTGTAATTTTGATCTTTGAGCGCACATGCAAGTTTTCTTATAATTCTACTGAAAAAGATGTATTTGAATTAATTCAATTTGGAAGAATTATTTTGTATATCGTCGTTGAAAAATCAGCGTCTTTTATTTACATCCACGCCTATTATTTCAAAATAAGAATCGCGTACTTCTAGATAACCACATTTTTTTAATAAGCTTCTCTTTTAATTCTCCACAAATCTCCATATGAGTCTGAAATTTCCATCATCGTGTGTCGTCAAAATTGCGGGTACTTTTCCTGATGCGAGATTGCCTCATGGGGAATGGATACTTCGATACAGACTTTTGGTAACCACCATTGCCAAAACAATGCAGAGCAACTAAAATTCTTACATAGAAAGGATCTTCCATTCTCCAAGCTCGAATCTCTTAAGTTCTTCCTAATAACATTAAATTTGCTTCTGAAATAAAAAGAAATGGTACTGCTTATTCCATAATTAAATATATCATTTTCTTTTTTACATAATATTGGCGCGAAATGCTTCTTGTCTCCCATTTCAATCCAATTATCTTACATTTCTTCAACCTCCTTCTGCTCTTCAGCCATTAACACACTTATGAAACCACCCATTACGACACAAGAAACAACACAATTCAACAACATAAAGAAATAACCTCTCTTTTTAATTTAACGGCCAAAATAGAAGTCGAAGTCAATTAGAGAAGACAGTTTTAACGATATCACAACGACAAATGCAACGATTTTGTTGTTAGTATTTGTTTATAGAATTGGCATAGCGATATTTTTAAGTAGCGACTACTGAGTCTTTAATATTTTATAGAATCGGGGCCTTAGAATAATAAATTAAGCTAGTACCAAAGATAAAAGAAGGTTTATTTGATATCTAAATAGATATAGACTGCATTATATATTTATTTTATTGTTTGAGCTATAATATTAAAAAAGTGGTTTCTTTAAAAAGTCGTTTGATACCGTAGAATGACCCTATTTGGAAATCCAATTATATAATAAATTGCTTGAGGTAATAAAGAACTTAGAAATAATTAAACTCATTCAATTGTGGTAATGCTTTTGCAGTGAGAATTTTATTATTTTGACGAGATTTTAGTACGTTAGAGTTATATTTATCCACTCGTTCCCATTTTTTTTTACATACCTAGTTGTTTTTGGTTCTTTTTTTTAAATTTATTTTGGCTTATTTCTACTATTGACAACTGGGCTCTACACAAACGTAATATCGTTATAAGTTTATGTTATACTTAGTTTTATTAGGAAAATCCTTACTAGTAAGGTTTCTGGCGTTAAGGATCCTTCTACATTATACAATGTCGGTGGTTTAATATAAATTTCACGCATCGCATCATCTTTCCGCTCGTTACGCCGTTATCGCGTCCCTTGATGAATTGAAAGATCAGAGATGATAACTGCGACGTGATAATGAAATCCGTATTTACTTTAGGAAATAAATGCAGAAAATTTACATTGTTTTGAAATTTAAACTAAGCTGTTCTCTAAGATAATCCTCGCGTTCGTTATTCAAGGAGCACGATATGCGGTCGCGATATTCAAATTTGAACAATGTATTTTTCTCACAGCGCCAAACCACCGTGAATCGTGCAAATTGCTTCATTAACTATGTACACATTTTCACTATTCGATCTTTTATACGCGTTTAAAGCAATAGAAAAAAGAAAGGTCTATCGATTCACCAAAAGACATAAAACAAGTGAGTTTTACACTAAAGCTAGAATCTACGAACAACTGATTTTGTTAATCTTTTCAAAAATGTACTTTGCAATATAAACAAATAAATATTTTTCAAATGTAAGCTGCAAATCATTTTTTGCCTTCCATACGATACATTTGGCTCGGCAGTGGCTTTTGTTGTTTTTTTTTTCTTATCTTCTTAAACCATTCTTGCTACGTTCGTTACAATTGCTTCTCGTGTCTCAGGGCTCCAGCAAAGACCCGCTTCTCTTTAATACATACAATTTTTAATAAAACCGTGATTCCATCTGACTCTTTACGCCTACAGGTTATAATAACAGAGTTCAATTAATTATGGACAAATGCGCTGCACCTACATTTACCCGTTCTCCTGGTGCCGGCTTTCCGAATCTATAAGATTCACACGGTCATGGAGTCCATGAGGCTACGCTACGAATACCGCAGGAATGAGTGTCAACAAACCATGTATACCCATGGATATAAAGACGATCATCCGACGGAAGAACCGGTTTAGGAAGCGCTGACAAAGAACGTTGGACTTCACATATAGGAAGGAGTACAATGAAGTAACTGAGGAAGTGAAGATGTTATGAGTGGTCAGGACGTCCGGCTCTATGCCAGCGTTGTGGAAAACTATAAGAATGTTGGAAAAGAAGAAGTCCGCTATCCCGCATGTTCATGGTTCTGTCGGTCGTGAGAGTGATTTACGTTGGCCAAGGGATCCTGATGAACTCATCCCGCTCATAGTCATGTGCCGCTAAGGTGGGTTTCGTCGCGGGAAGCAATAGTATTTATCTCAACTCTACGTACTGGTAAGGTTCCTGGTAGAGAGATGATTACGAACAAAGCTTTGCAGTTCCTCCTCGCTAGAGCCGTTGCATTTGTATATTTAGCCAATATCATCCTGCGTCTACCGTACTATCCGTCCCAATGAAAGACTGCAGACGGAAAAGGTATCTTCAGAAGCCTAGACAGACGAGGATGTGGCTTCAAAATTATCGACCCATTAGTCTACTTCCCGAGCTAGCCGCGCCACGATGAATGTGTAAGAGCTTCAATTTTGTTAGAAGAAGATATTAATCATCCAACATCGACGGCAAGGTAGAAAACGAGTTGCAAGTGCGACGGATGATAGCTTTTTGCAACTGAAAACTCTCAGAATAAAGTGAATAACAAGCAGGAAACTCAGTAATTAGCCTGAAAATCAGAATTTGTAAGGAAATGTTGAAGGAAGTAAGATGGAGTAGTAAAGACAGAAACATATCTAGAACGAACAAACTGTTAGCTGTTTGATGGTGGATCAGTAATGTTCTATGGAAGTACTTGCTTTGACGCCTGCACAAAGTTAATCTCTAGTCACCAAAGACCAATGAATACTGAATGTTACCTAAATGAATAATAAGACGACACTTGTCGCTAGATAAGTTTTGGGAAGTTCAATATTTAAGTCATGACGAAGTTTTTAGTTTCAGTTTTTTTAGTCAGTATTTAATTCAATTAAACACGTTTGAGCTGCTCTAAAAAGAGCTGTAAGGCGACATTTATCAACTTCTAGTAATTTCCAGGATTTGAATCCGTTCTTTTTGAGTGGAATGATATTTCCCAAGACATAGTTCAACATTTGTTAGTGAGCTTAACATGGCCAATGCAAGCAATTATTAGAGCCCGCGGGGATGCCAACGTTCTTTACTCTTGTTCTTTCGATCCATTTCAATTCCAATAATATCATGTCGTTTTTGAATTTGTAATTATATAAAATTTTTAATTTTCCAATAAGTTCTAAGATAAAAAATAGTTCACCAAGAATAAAATTATTTGACTCGTGCGTTAATTTGAAAGCGGATTTATAACCAGAACGAACTAGTTACAGTTGTTAACGATGAGAGGGTTAGATAGATTTCACAGCATTGAGCCTACAATTACACCACTATGCGCCCTCTCTATCCCGTCAATCAAGCCGCTGTCTTTGTATATATTAGCTCGTTATTTAGCACGGTCCTTTTAATTGAAGTCAAAGTCTGACACTGACAGAAGAAGCGTTTCATCTTCAGTTTGGTCACCTTCGTATGACAGATTTTCAGCTGACACCATTATATGAAGGTGCCCATTTAGCCGGAAGTGCTTTGGCAAAATCCCAAAAGCCATCCGGATCTCACAATCTCAAGTTCCATACTTGATTCATTCATTCGATCTTTCCAAGAATTTTTCATAAGTAATACTTATCATCCTTTTCGAACCCCCTGGCCAACGCCTTTGTTTTTTCATTACCGAGAATTCCATTGCAGCTATTTAGCCATAATAAGGATGATATTGCTTGTTGATGGCTTTACCTGCAATCTTCAGGTCACTTAAGCAGTACGCTATTAGGGTTAACGCAAAGATTCATCTTTCCATCCCTATCGACCATATAAGCAGTCTTCATCGCTGTCGGCCTGTTGGTGTGGCTGACAGTTGTGGCATTTGTTGTAAACAGAAAGAGATGAACTTGCAACCAACTGCATTGCCATTTGGAAATACTCTCTTTGTATAAAATCGTTAGAACTTATATAAATATATAATACAAGAGAGTGTGAATTAATTTTAAATTACTATGTCCTGTTATTTTCAATACATGTTAAATCCATTGTTAGAATAGCGATGCTTTAGCGTTACTTTATGAAATACAGCAGCTTCCATTATTGCATCCATTTCATTAAAACGCCGTACAATATTCGCGAGGTAGCTGGGCCTTTGTTAGTTCACGCATATTTCAACATCCTTGACTTTGTACACAGAGACTCGACAGCGTAGGAAACAATATAGGAGTCGGTTATTAAATGGACGAACGGCAACGCACAGCGGGAAGAATTGCAATTCTAGCTGGACAAAATTACTTACGTTAAGTATGTCATAAGTTATCTAAAGTAAATATTACAAAGAGGTTTATTTCTTAAACCGATACTATATAAATATATGACAGTAGTAACATGGTAATTGTCATGTTGCACGTGTAAATAAATTAATAAACTACAAACTTGTATATTAGATAAAAGTTAGATTAGAATTAGAAAAAGCATTAGAAAAAGTCAACAAAAACACTAATAATTAATTAATCTTGCAATATTTTTCCTCTAATTCGTCAAAGGTGTCTTCAGTTTTTGTGGTAACCAACAGACAAGCACTTCTTGGTTCTTGTTTGACGCGAACTTCTTAATGATCAAATTGCAGGTTCTAATGATATGTATTAGATCCCCAGTGGTATTTTCTTTTGAGTGTGATGCTCCCTATATCACTTACGGTTTTTATTGTATGATTCGAGCCTTTTTTTGACAGAACACCAATATATAGAAGTAGGTGTCTTATTGTCTGAAACCCATGAAGAAGAATTTTGTGGACGTTTACAGGCATTCGGTACCAACCACAGTTCTACACAAATAATTTTGCAGTATCCAATGTACACTCATATATTTCTTAATGAATTATTACTAACAAGTACCGACAGATTAGTGCCGAACTTTTTTAGTTAAATACTCATCGACATCTCTAGTTTCCTGTACCTTCTCTGAATATCAAAAAAATCATCTGGATACATTGCCAGTAATTGAAGTTCCGCCACCTTGTACAACCTTGTCGACTTTTATAACTACTTGCTGCCGTAATCTTAATCTTAATGTTGGATATTTAACTTTCTCTCATTAATTCTTTGAAGGTACCTGTTAGAACATTAATAACTTTATCATCGACCAAAGTTATATGAACAAGAGAAATGACATCTGCCCTCTCCTCCATATACTTGAATTGAGAGACGATGGATACTTGTTTTCTCATAAGATCTGTTCGTTGCTTCTTAGAGAAACAATGTTTACTGGATTTAATGAAAAGAGATATAAGTATATTCCTTTCGTTGTTAGCCCACTATGTATGTACTATGCCCAGATATTCAATCATAAGCATATTTAGCAACAAATTATTATTTTTTTTAATATAATAAGATCGTCCATTTATAATGTTTCTAACACTCTCGTAATGATGGCTTCGTAGACTAACTGAAGCTGGTGCATAAAAAGAAATTAAATATTTTAAAACTCATCGGATCGCCAATTACTATGTTAGCAAGGTACCATCTCTGCTTGCTTCCCTTAGCCTGTTATATGAAGGATATAACTTTTACGCTTTGTAAATTTTTGCACCTAATCTAATCTTACATCAACCCACCTTACATACTCTACTGCTGGTTTTAATGGTCGTAATAGATAAATCAGCAGCTGCCTATTTTCGCTTATCCCGTAAAACAGTGACGCACTCTCATTTTAAATATTCCACATTTCGACGTTCTGTCTTCCTGTTTAACAAAGAAAATTCTTTTTGATGACAACGACGCGGTACTCCAGGGATGCTCGGCTGTCTCTCCCTTTAGCTTAACCAACTATGATTTTTCTTTACAAAATAAGAATGCGTTCACTCAATGTATTGCCATGTGTAATGTGTGTGATGTAACGCTTCATCTTGACGCGGCTATTCATTCTCTAGTTCTCTTGTTAACATAACTAAAAATAAACTAATTATATTTTTAGACTTAGCATTCGGACGATCTTCGTCATAGCTCAAAAAAATTTTCATGAGCTGTGTCCGCCACTGTAGCCTAAAATAAGTAAACTTTTATGAAACCATGTTCAAAATTAAAATATATGTTATCATAAAACCTAATGCAGTATTTTATTAGGACTTCTACCTATTTATTCTACATAAGTATATAACTACCAAGTAAATATTAAATAGTTGCTAAAGATATGAAAGGTACTTACCTTGATCTATTAAAAAATGTACACAGCTTCACTATTATCAACATTGCTTGGGCAGTAGGTGACGATTACAACGCAACACTGATATGTTTGCGTAGCTTCGGAACACAGCAATTTGGCACAGCCAAATGAGTACATCGATTTACGTTTTAGAAAATTAATGTTTCTTAAGAGACAGTTTATTTGCGTATTTTACTCCAATCGCTTTATTCAACTTTTGCAAAATTTGCAATTTCTCCAACTGTGCGACACAAGAAAGAACCACCATTTACGCATTCATAAAACTATTGGCGTTTCTGGGATTTGTCGGCGGCGATGCCATTAACACGGTAAGTACCCGCATCCAGTTCCTTATTCAATAGTTGAAGAAATGCAGTTAATTGCTGTACAAATTACCACGAAGAATACGAGTATGTGTCTGTATACGCTGCGTGTGGGTATCGCTTAAATAGTCGTGAAAGAGTCGCGTTCGGGCATTGTTTTCTAAAAGCGAATTCCTTAAAACATAATTTTGTATTATTTGCGGTATCTTCACGGCAATTTCACATCTCCGGCAGTGATTTTAAATGAATTTATTGTAGTCGTTGAGTGTATAATTAACATCCATTCTCTTAATGGAAGTTGTCACTCGGTTCTGGAGGCTAAATCGTTAGCAAATTCCTTAGACGTACCGTTTTAAGTGGCAAAAGAAGCATACCAATGAACATATGTTAAAACGGGAAGATACACTTAAAATTATTGAAGTTTTTTAATTATATATTTTTAATTAATACATCTTATTAATACACCAAAATATAATTACTTTAAATTACTATAAATTAAAATTATTAGGAGCATTTCAAATAAGCGGGAAAAACATATATGGGCAAGATTATCGCAAGAATACGATATTCTTAGAATTTGAAGGTTAGCAACGAAGCTTGTCATATTTTCGCATCAACGAAAGATTAAACTTAAATGGGACTTATTTAAAAGCAAGAAGGTACTGTGACATTTGAAAATGAAAATGAGACATTCTTATTTTTGAAATTTCAAGGAATTTTCTTCCGGCTTTTGCCATATGTCGCTTTTAGCGGTCAGTGTTCACCGTAGGTAACCGGTAAGATTGATCAAAACAAACAGATAAGAGGAAGGTGTAGGATTTTAACGGTGAGATGTTGCATGTAGGTACCGGTCTGTGTGAGTCTTCTTACGGTATACACTGTGGCGGAGTCTGCTTCTGCCAGTGCGCTCCAGCAAAAAACATCTATGAATGGTAAGGTATCGTCCGTGGAGATCGAAGAAGACAGCACCTTACCATTCCTAGTAAAGAGCACCGATAGCAGCAGACTGTACCACAGTGTATACCGTAAGAAGACTCACATAGACCGGTACCTGCATGCAACATCTCATCACCATCATCAACAAAAGTGATCCCTCATCGATATATTGTTAAGAAGAACGGAGAAAATCAGCGACGAACATCATGGGAATAGTGAAATAGAAGACGTCAAAAACGGCTTGCAAGAAAACGGCTACAGTACGAAAGATACAAGGAAGCCACGAGAGCAGAAAGGGGACGAAGACCAAAAACTGCCAGCAGGATACGCATACCTTCCAGGCTAAAAGAGACCCTAGGAGGAAAGAACGTCACCTCACGTAAAACACGGTAACTAAAATCGAGTAGGTACTCCCTCGCAACAAGGACGTGTTGCCGAAACTACGAACAAAAGGCATATACGAACTGAAATGCCAATTTGGAAAAAGCTGCATCGGTGAAACAGAATGGAGAATTTGGTGCCGAGTGAAAGAACACGACAGAGACGCACGCCTTAGGCGTATTGCAAAAAAAAAGGTAGCAGAACACCGGCACCAACAAGGAGACCACCGCATAACCTACAGCGTTATTAGCTAGACTAGCGTATTAGTCATAGTATCAGCCGCTACTACCCAAGGATAATACGCGAATCGTTAGAAATAATGAAGGAAGCCAACAACTTCAATCGCGAAGACAAGAATCGACAAGACCACGTGGAAGTTAGCACTGCTGAGTCATCATATAACGAACGACGCGATTCAGCGGAACGGGACGGTTATGGATCAGCAAACCGGAACAGAAATGGGATATATAACCAGCAGCAAGAGACAACACCAATCGTTCGAAATCTTCTGAAGAAGCCGACTTCATGATCAGCGAAATGTTAAGTAAAATATTAATTATATGTCAACACCCGAAAGAAATTTCTACTAAAATTTTATTAATTTCGAGCAAATCGAGCAAGTACTGATGCTGTTGTGCAATTATAAATACGGATAAATGCTACCTACACATTTCATTATTTCTTATGACTTTGGAAACAATGGTGGCATGAACAAAAATTTGGAAGAGATGCATATAAAGCTGCTGGATGTGTATTGGATTTAATGAAGTTACATGCAAATAAAGGAGTTAAAAGTTCGGAAAACTATGGCAGGCATAAGACGAACGGTTTTCTTTTGTCAGTTGTACAGTTGCACGACGACTTCTCCGAAATTTGATGTTATCTGCGGATTTTTAGAGAATGGAAACGCACAGAATAAGGAGACAGCACGAATGGGTTGAAATTGATTAATCAGTTAATTAAAATTGAAAAAAATAAAGGTTTGAAATCGAATAAAGAACTGCAAGGTCTACCACTAACTCTGAAAGCTGAAGACTTGCCATAGCTTTATAGCCAATTTTTTCCAATAAAAAGAAAGAAACTGTACGGGTTATTACTAGAGAAGGCAATGATATAATAAACAAAACAATTTTTAGGAAAGAATATACATGCTTCAATGAACCCGGAATAACATGAAAATAATAATCTCTCAGACGAAAATGATGGTGAACATTACGATATTTTCTATTAAATCAACCGATGTACCTTATTATCGTGTAATACGAGGACAACCCGGAAGAAAAACAGATATTTTATAAAAAAAAAAATTATTATTTCTCAAAATAAGTTTTAAGTATTTTTGCGTTCGAAGAAACTAGTTGGCGAAACATTTATTCCAATGTTAAGTGGGTATGCCTTTTAAATGCTTCAACGGTCAGGCGAATGCGGACAATGAGTCATTAATTCCATGTTATTCTCCTTTACATAATCGACTGTTCGATGTGTTGTATGAGAGCTGGCGTTTCCGTGGTGAAGGATGATGCGCCGATGTCTGCCGTTTTGTCTGATTTCATTGAAGACTTGAGACAAACAAATTGCTGTATACCAATGAGCGTTTACTTTTTTCAATCACAAACAATCACTTTCTTTGAAGCGCTTCGTGAACGAACTACTTTTATTGGGTTTTGGTTCACTTTGGACTACCCAAATAATAGGTTGCCGTCTTGTTTCCGGTTTGTGTGAGTATATCCAGGTTTCGTCGCCTGCTGCGATACTGTATAATTGGCAGAAGCACCGCGATTGAATTTTTGAAACATATTTTGCACTAAGTCATAGGATTTGAGATCGGTTAAATTGCGCGGAAACCGTTTGTATTTGACTTTTACCAATGTTCAAGACTGTCTCTATCTCTCCATATGTCATACGTCGATTCTCTTTAATCATTTTTCGCACAGCGTTAATGTTTTGCCGGAAATAATGGGTATAATCATTTTATTCAAGTTGGTATCATTTTCGGTGATTGATTAAATTAGTTCACAAAGTATAGGAAGCGACCCACGTTTTGAAAAAGTGGTTGCTTCCTTCGATTAATTCGCCTCTTTCTGTAAGCTTCGCGAAGTTAGCAGAAACTAGACAGACCCATCTTTACCTGTCTCATAAGAATGGGTTCGGGTTTCTCTAAGAGTCGAAAAAACACGAATCTGTCTTCTCTCAGCCAACTTCGGCAAGCGCACGGAAAGTGGCTAACTTTAATCATAAGTTAGCGTGGGAGAAGGGGGTGGGGTGTAAACTTCTGGATATTGCTGTATATTAGTTACAAACTTAGGAATAAGTGCGCGTTTATTTAACCAACCAAGCCCTAGATAGTCTCCTGGCACTAAATGCCACGCGACGCCATTTACGTGGTAGTAACAGATATACAAAATGGTAATTAAATTTTACATATCCTAAGAACATGTCTTCAAAAGTGTTTGCACTTTTAAAGAATTAACGATAATACTAATAGTCTAGACAAAATATCTGTAAACAATGAACTAAGATTTGTGTCAATAATCAACATAGTAGGTAGTAGAAAAATTGTTGTTTGTTTATGGAAATGTAAAGCTTAAACTCAGAAAAGTATGCCTGAAAAGATATTTAAATACAATAGCATAGAATTGATTAAAAAGAGTTACTAAATGCTAAGTAAATAAGTATGTTGCTCTCGAACTATTGAAAGAATAGAATTATTTGAGGTTACATCCATTTAGTTCTCGCAGAAATTACGAAAAAATTCTTGTTAAAAAAATTAATTACTATTCCATTGAAAAAACATATTCACCGATGAAAGACCCTATTCCATCTTTCTCAAATAAGGGAAGATACTTCAAAACCTCAAACATACCGTCGTTAGAAGAAAGCGGAGACCTTTTGCATGAAAGACGAGGACAGAGCCATGATTATTTTATATTCTTGTGATAAACAGTCATTTTTATCTTATTACGCCGTCAAGATCCCTGCTTTCGGAGCGTATACCGGTAATTTCGAAGTCAATTTTCCTGATTTATGCGTGGTACATGGATGATGTCGTTATAAATTGCCGATAAAAGAGAGTTACGTACGAAGGGATGGAAAGATATCGCATACATGTGTAAACGCGAAAATTGGAGATTTTAATAGGGGAGATAAATTCAATATCTGACGATGACTTCGATGTTCAACTTCTGCGCGATTTTAAAATCTATTACGTGATGTATGAATTTGCTAGAACTCCTGCCAGATTTAACGAGCGTTATGCTATCAACAACATTTGAATTTATTATTGAGTTTAAAGAAACTACAAAGTAACGGAATGAATCGAAAGCGTTGTGAGAGAAGTAACTACCTTTAGCTTAATAATCTTAAAAATTAATAAAAATTAAAAAAAGAAATAAAGAAAACCGCAAATTGCTTAACAGATTATTTAAAAAATACGCACACTCCGCTGGTAGTTGTGAGTACAATGCGTACAAGCATATTTACTATTAATTAACTAATTAATTAAAGATATATATATAAATAAAATTGCTATTTAACACCAATTTGTTACATCTGTGGTCTCGTCACACAATAAATCGGAATTTTTTAAACTGTAGCATTATTTAGAAAAGCATTATTCAAATGTTCTGGCAGCTTCAAATACAAACTAACAGAAAAATCGATTAAATTCCCAAATATACCGCGAAATTCGGATTTTTCGCTGCCATTACGGTCTCCATGAGCTAGCTCAAGAGCAGGTCAAAATCTAATACAACATATTAAACGCTTTAATATATACCAGCCGGACGAAAACAACCAGAACGCTGTGGTTAAATGCTACTCTGCGAGATCGTTTGAATTTAATTGGACTGCAAAGTAATTTGTTTCTACTGTTAATTTTGTTTTTTGGTCTATTCGGATGCGACTAAATAATTATTAATTGCAAAACAAATACCTCCTGATTGAAACATCTATTTCTACCTAGTATAATGACTAGAGAGGACAAAGGCGGGTGGAATTATTACTCTTTTGCAGCGATTAGACAGACTCATGTTTTGCCGATTCTCAGGGAAACTATTAGGTACACGAACCGTTTCTTAGGAGACGAATAGACACGTGCCTGTCTAGTTGCTGCAAAAGAATAACAATTCCACCCGCCTTTATCCTCCCTAACAATGACTTTTTCTAATTTTCTCGTTATAATAAACAATAAATTGTCGATAACCAGAATTGAGTTCTATCAAAATATTTGCTACATTACAGACAGTAATGTAACCACGCAATTCTTCATTTTAATGATTAAATATTGTAAATTTTCTCATCAGCTTTAGCCGAACTGAAGTCTGATGATCTCAACGCAGTATTGTAGAATAATACAGGCGGAAGACAATTTAATAGGCAGTCTATTTTCAGATCGTATTTAATTAGAGATTACAGCCAGAAGAAGTTGGACGCATTAAATATAATTTAATGTTGCTTCAGAATTGAATCATGGACGAGTTTTTGCAAGGGCGGAATCTCGAAAAACTATTGGTTGTCTTTTCACCTTTTTCTTTTAATATTAAATACTAATTACAAACAATTATGACAGAACAAAATATAGAAATATACGAAATTAACTACAATATGCAAAAACAAATCTGAGAAAATAAAAGCGGGAGAATTAAAATGTTGGTTTATTAATTAGGTAAGAATGTTCCCGCTTGCCGCAACTTTGCGATACGACAAGCAAAGTAAATTGTTATAATTGGTACCCCGAGGTGCATAAATGCCATCAGACTTATGCGAAAGGTACCGAAGAAACTTCTTCGTTCAATTGATGCCCGCTAGTAGTGATAATATGGGTACCAAAACGCATATTCCAGTTTCGAGCGGACGAGCGAATAGTAGACTGATTTCAATGTGCAACTGTTATAAAAATTCTTGCGGGTTCTGAAGAAAAATCCGAGCGATTTGGATGTAGCACGGCATCAATATGTGGGGGAGACGACAGCTAGGAGTCGAATAAAACTCCAAGGTCCTTAAGAACGTCAACTCCTAGAATGGAAGTACTAGAGAGAGTTATAATGAAATATTTGCATGCGAGAGTTCTGAAAAGATACAGTGTACTATAAGAGCATGCAGGTAGAATAAAACGTCGATACGAATATTACGGGAAGGGGCACGGAAAGAAATCAAAGAGACGAAGTTTCGATAGTCAGTAATGTTAACGATAGGTAGCTTACGCTTATTTAAAGCTAGAATTTTGGCATGCTTAGATAAGATAAAGTCACTATCAAGACATTGGCCCAATTTAAAAATAATGAAATCCCGTAAACTTTCGTTGAATTAATTCTGTTGTGTCAATACAGGCACATCACAAGCATCAAATACTATCGATTATATAGGAAGGTCCGCACCATATGGGAACTTTTTTATTTCCTTAGCTTTAAGGTAACTGTGTTTGTAGTTTATTTATGCATCACTGGAAACCTAAAAATATTACAAAATATTCGTAGATGCCGTTTAAAAATTGCAGATGAGATAGCAGATGCAGATAAGAAGAAGTTGTTTGCATCTACCTACATCGATATGAAGTTAGTAATAGACTTCAGTAATATATTTTTTTTAGGAAAACCTTCAATCAGGCTGTATATGTATATAAATAAAGTCAGTTCTCAAAGCATTCCAACAATGTTTAGAACTAATAAAAATGACAATATTTTTATAACAATTTCTATAAGTAATGAAAGTTAACCGTTTCAACTAAATGACTAAACTTATATTTATTTCGACAACGTTCAATACCTTTTAGTTCAAATTTCTTTCCACGGTCGTATGCAGAGTTGACGGACCTTTGGAGATGACCGCGCGGACCAAATGAGAACGCCAGCGTAAACGTTATTTACAATAATAACTTTGGCAGCCCTTTAACTCATTATTTTCGCAGACATATACCAGAATGTCCAGGAAAGATTTGGTAAAATGACTGGTTCCGTTGACCTTTCTGGCACTTTCTGTTACACCGTGCAATTCGCGCAAACGGAATTACAGTACCTTTTGCATTGTTCGTTCCTCTCCATTTTTCGTCGTACTTAAAGTTTGTTATAAAAATGTTTTCATTTTGTTAGGACGTTCTCTGAACATTCCTTAACACGACTATGGAAAAAAATTGAATTAAAGGTGACCAACGTTGTCAAAATAAAGGAAACTACGGCAGCGGGGTCGTTTAGTTTGGAGGTCAACTTTTGCTGGTTATAGAAATTATTCTAACAATGTTGTTGTTTACATTTTTTGTTTAAACGATCTTCGAACATCCGTCAACACGTGTGTGTGGAAACAAATTTTCATTAAAAAGTACCGAACGTTGAACGTTGTCAAAATCAATAAATAAAGTTTATAGCAGCGCGCTCATTTTATCGGGGCGGTCAACTTGATTGCTTACAGAAATTGTTATAAAACTATTGTCATTAAAACGGCTGTGGCGTTTACCGGAGGCCATTTATTCGGGACGGTGTTTCGAGTCGGTTTTACAAAAAAAAAAAACAATTAACTTCAGACCGGTCATAACATGGACATTAATAATGTGACATCATTAAAGGAATGTCGGAAAAATACGAATATGTGAGAGGCTAAATGTTTGAAAATGTTTCAGTTAAATTTATTGAATACGGCCCTGTCTCCTTTAAAAAGTACTTTACTCGACTTCATACATACCTTGTAGTAAACGTACGTATATATATTCGCGACTTTTTAACGTATTTTTGTCGTTTACATTTTTTTATCTTTCACCCAATTTTTCTCAAAAGTAATATTACGCAAGAGTAGTCTGAAAAGTTTCAACCCTTGACATAAAAGATGGCGATATTCGTCAAAAATATAATTCTCTAAGCGTTGGAAGATATTTTTAAAAATGTCAGCCATGTTAGACGCTTAGCTGTTGCTTTACTACATCGTTTGACTTGGTGTTCTTGTAAAAATTGAAACATCGAGTACTAAATCGTCACTAAATTCTTGCATTTGAAAGCTACTTCGCCTACGCAAATTAAAATCTAAGTGGGCTTACACCATCATTTACCACGATGAAATTTTGGGCGGCTAAAGTTAAATGTGATCTCACCGCTTGGTTGACGATGAAAGTTCGGGACTACCAAAAACTGTAACCATTGCAGATAACCATTGAAAATTCATCAAGTCATTTCACAAGCTGAAAGTAGAAATTGCGGAAAGTAGCATTTAAAGAAAAAGATGGTTTTGCTCCACCAAGACAATGCACCAATTCATATTTCAGTGGTCACTATGTCAAAAACCTATGAATTGATTGAGTTCGAATTGATAGACCACCCACTTTATTCAACAGATATGTCTTGCAGCGAGCATCTTCTTTCTAGGATGGAAATTTCGTTACGATGATATATACAGACTTACATTAAGTGTGTGTTTATGTGTTACGCTGGAAACTTTTCCGCTTTCGTAAATAAAAAAAATTAAATAAAACAATTAAAACAGAAAAATTAACTAGATTCGTACGTAAATTCTTATGGTGTAGCAAAAAGCAGTACGATTGCAATCCGCAAGTACGCTAGTTAAATTATCTACGTGACTAACTAGAAAGAACACCCGGCAGACGATGTTAGTAGATTTAATAGCTTTTGCGTGAATTTTAACTGGATTTGCTACAGGATCAAAAATGTACATATATACTTTTTTCTTTTGCTTTAGTATAGCAAAATGTTAGTTAAAGAACGACGCACAACGCTGATATTTAAAGCAAGATGTCGCTTTACGTGCTGCACTTCTTTGCTATAAATTGTATAAAATATTGAAAAAAATCAATACGACATTATGCGTGCTTGTTACTATCCTGAGTATCTAATTGCCGAATATCCGTAGAATTAATTCAAGAGTAATCGGTAGGCGACAAATATAAAAAATAATTGAAAAGTGTACTGAAGTTGTTGACAAGAGTAGATAACGTGCTTCCACATACAGAGTCAATTAATTAATCATAATATTATCTATTTTTTCAGTCAATATATACAATTTTCTGTAAGAAAGTTACACTATAAAGCATATTTGCTAAATACGTCCAGTTAACAAACATTCAGTGTAACAAAGAACTACTTCAGACTTAAAAATAAACGATTGTAATAGGTATGTAATGTGCCTGACAACCACCTGCTTTTTTCGATACCTTGCTCAAATAAAAGGTAACTGACATTAACAGAATGCTAACGTTCATTGCTTTTAATTTGAATTGTAACCGAAATTTGCTTTTTGATCGAAACTAGTTTTTAATTATGTAATTCAGTATTTACTTACAATATTTAAGCGGATCAGGAAATCGTTGATAAAATATCGTTCTGCGTACGTCCTACACTCATTATTTCAAATATTCTGGAAAAAAAATCGCACAAAACAAACACTGAAACGAACTAAATTACTTGCAAAGATACACAGTATACGTATAAAACCGGCAACGTGAATAATTGCAATGAGCAACGAGCACTTAAGCGGTTCTTTTCGTGTTAGACACTTTCTATCGCTATCTTCTACCGGGCATCATGCACACTTGAATATTGTAGGGGCGCACTTTTTCGGTACTTCGAGTTAAAAATTGAAGTCTGGAAAGTTATAACGCACGAAGAGTAAATAACACCTCTCGTTCCGACCAGTCCTTTGCTGGCTTTAACTGCACGTCTCCGTCAAAAGGTAAACTTTTGTAATGGGTTGAGAGAAGTCAGCGGCCTGTTAGTCGTTGTATGTGTGCGTCGAAGATATCGCCGTCTCTCTCGCAACTCACGGGAGATGCTGCAAGAGTGTGAACCTTGAGAGCGTGTTGAGGAATGCCACACTACCCCACCCTTACCGTTTCTTGTACAGACCACAAAAGCACACGCAAAGAACTCCTTTACTATTTAAGTAAAAGAAAGCACATGAGGCACATTAACACGCGAAGAACTCTTCCTACCTTCGTCTTCAATTTTCAATGCTTCTATGTTCCAAATTTTGAAAACTCAAGCGAATATCGCGCGTCGGATCGGAAAGATGTCAACGCTGGTATGTAATTTAAACCCGCACTTCGCCGAGTCCCATGTCCTTTCGCTAGAATTTATCTTTTTCGCTGCACGAGACAAATTGCAATTAATCTTTTAGCAACGTTCCCGTCCAATGTGTACGCGGCAAAAACAGAGAAAAAAGGAGATGGGAACTTGTAATTGGACGAGACCGCTCGGTGATGGGGTGTAATTTACTGCGAAATAGGCCCATTAAAAATGCTCCACTCTCTGTCGAAAAAATATTTTGCGGCGCGCGTATATAGCGATTGACGTATCGCGAATATCATTTTAACTCCCGTTACCGCCAAAATTGCTTGGCGGAATTACGAAAGAAATTCGAGTTGAGATTTAACCATTTCTCCTTTCAAATGTTCAAAATAACGTTACATTAAGCTGCTCTACTTTTCAAGCAAAACTGTAGTTTTTTAAACCAAAATTTAATTCATGCGATTCTTAAGGTATGTTGTTTTGGCATCGACAAATTTGTTTCTACATAGAAAATCTGGGCAGAATTTTAATATATTCTCGACTCTTTTTCCGTGGTCCATTGGATCCAATTGTTTTTAATGTTAAAATACATGAGATTACAAAGTTTAACTTTATAAAATAGTGACGGTTTTATAATTATCGTGATAGCTCTTTGCATCCTTTAGAACTAATGTAACTTTCTGCGAGGTATAGTTACTTATATCTCTGAGCACTATTACCTAAAACTAATTATTTGTGAGCTATAGCTAGAAATAATTAGCTTAGATACAACACAATAAGCAATACAGGAGGTGGTCTCACTGCACCTCTTTCATATCATCGTGGTAAGAGAGTATGTAAGTAAGTAATTAGTTTTTTACACGTCAAAATTAAATAAAACTCAAACACAGAAATTAATAGATACATAAAGGACATTACAAAAAAAGAAAAAAGAAATGAACCGCTAATTAAAGAACTCATTTGAAGAATAAAATTAAATCTCTAACAAATAACGTTTCGCAGAGCTGAAATGCTTATATGTTTTGCTCTTCTTTACAACAGCAAGAAGTTTGTTAAAAATTCTAATTCCAATATTGTGTATTCTGTCGAATGCTTAAGTCGTGATTATGTCTATCTCTAGTATTGTGCTCATGGTTATTGGTATTTGTAGGAATTACTTCTTTAGTACTGAAGATGTAACAGTCTGTCAATATGTAGATGGAGAATAGTGGCACCAGGTTAAGCTTTCTAAGTAAAGGCGTACAAGAACTGCAACAATGAAGCACGTTAGATTCGTCTCCTTTACCAATCTTGTGACTAATCACTCTACGTATGTTTCGGCGTTTCGAATATTGTTCTAAGCACCGTATATCTGCCAGCGCGGCCCAGTCTTACAACACATTGATGGCACTCTCTTCTTTCGCAAGATAGATGTTTCCTCTGCCAAACCTAGGTTTCTCGTGTGTTTCTTGAGCGCACGGTGCCTTATTAGGCGGGCTTCTATAGTTCCAACAATCCGTATTCGTTTGGAAATTCTTTGGCCTGTCTCTTCCACCAGTCTTGAGATATCTTATCTTCGCATTGTTTAGTAGGTGCTTTAACCACCGCATATGCTGTCCCTGTATCTTGGACGTTTGTCAACAGTTGACGAAACTGTTTCGTTATGTCCTGACACCCAGACCAGGAAAACCTTAATTCGACTTTCCAAACTATTAAGAGCATTTATGTAGTCCCATACCTGTTTTGATAATTAGCCTCTTGCCTGTCTTCAATGCAATCCAGCACTGCTGTTACTTTAGTTTGAAATACTGTTGGACTTTGAATTAGGGTTAGTAATTTAGACATTTTTAATTTAATTCCACAAATTCCAGTTCCGTATCCAGCTTCTGTTTTTAAGCCGTACCAGATAGATTCAGCTTTGTTAAGCAGGCCTTTCTTCCATTTTTCTGTACTTGATATAACCGTTTTCTTCTCGAAGCTCTATTGATGACTGATGGTGTCGCTAGGCCTGTTTGTTATCAGTCCCGCTATGTACCATACGATCTAATAGTAGGAGGCTGACCATTCATCAGTCTGCAGCTTATTAACCTAACCTTTCTTTTAATGTTTACGTTTAGCGGTTTCAGGTTGTGTACTTATGGTAAACTTTTGGTAATTTGCATAGTTTTTGTTGTAAAATATGGTAACTGGGTTTGCTCCCTTTTTAATTTTCTTAGTTTCTCGTATTGAATACCGCTAGAGCGAAAACTTGACGACTTTGTTTTGCTTTACTTATTATTATTTTATTTTATTTCTCAATTTATTTAGATTAGAAACACCAACATTCTGATTTATTGCTTTTATATTGTTATTTTTAATCCTCGTTTTATCCCTTTGCTTAAATTTTATGCTGTTCTTTACATTTATTCTTTGTCTTTATCTTACGCATATCATCTGATTTTTTTTTTTCTACAAATCATACAATAATGCAAAATAAATGTTTTCTGGTAATTCTAGCATTACAATGTCCTGAAATGTCGTGAATTTATATTTCATCCCTGCCGATGATTTTGTTGTAAAATTGAGTAGCAATATTATTGACATGAAAAGCATTACGTGCAGCAATTTTTTTGAATGTACTGAAAATTATCTTTATCCGATATCACGTGGTGGTATTACCATCTCCACGATAAGGCTTGAAATTTTTGAGACTACCCTCGTACTACTTACGTTTTTAAATAACCGTTACTTTGAGTCAGTTGCTTTGAATTCATTATTAGATCTACAAACCATCACAAATGAATCATGGGACCAAATAATTTCTAAGTTCAACGGAAGATTTTCTATTTTTTTATTCGTTACTTTAAAATAGTCGGCATTTCCATCGATTCTTGTCAAGTGTTGTCACCAGTCTTTTTGGATTTCTACTAGACTTTCATATTCTTTATTGTCGTTCATTCTTAATGGTTCTGTAACATCTTTCATTCTATTAAAAAGAATATCAAACAATTATCCAGATATTCACCATCTCTGGTTAGAAGTATATAACTTTCAATGATTAGAAGTTTGTTTTAAAGCACCTTATTTATCTCTTAATATTTTGAATCGATTTGACATTTTCTGTATTTTTGGATGGCCCTGATAATATTGTCTTCTGTCCCATGTTATCAGGACTTTATTCGCTGTGTTGGGAATTGTTGTCATCTGTTTTTATTTCGTCCGCGGTTATTCTCATTTAAACACCTGGTTTAGTTAAAATACCTGATCTATTAGCGCTTTCGCATGTTCTTCTAGTAGACGTGGGAATTTAGGTGCCTTTATTAGAAATAAGAAGAACTGACAACTAATCTTCCATTGATTCCGTCATGCTCAAATCGTAAATACTCCAAATTATTATTTTGGGTTTGTGAAAAAGCATCATTGTTCAATAGCATATAAAAAGAATGGCAGACACCAACGTACCTCCCTGTTATGCCTATTTTTCGGACTATCCTGTACAAAACATTAATACATCAATTTATTGTTTTTATTTACAGCACACCTTGCAAGGTGATACTAATTGTAGAATAATTTATTAAAATAATAATAATAATAACCTATCCTTTTAAATAACTTTACGACACATCACCGGATTGCGTACGACATCTATTCGTGAATAGCATCAGTGCAGAGCTACACTCTCCCTAATGTATTTGGATACTACACTACTTTCAATAAACTTCATACACATACGAGAAAATCCATTGCAAGATGTCACTAGTTATTCGTTATCGTCAATAATATTAGTATTAAAAATGTTTTTCTTCTAAATTGATTGAAATGAAATAAAGTACCGAACATACGGTACTTTTTAGCGGGGTGAACATTCGAAATAAAAAAATAAAGCTCAAAAATAATTTTCTATCATTAACAAAATTCTTTTTGAGCTGATTATTATATTTTGTTTGTGTGTTTTTTTTTTCTTTGTACAGTAAAATTAATAGTTGAATTAATAAATACATTAGCAAAATACTTAGCTTTGCATCCTTAAGGAAATTTTAATAACAAATACAAAATTGTACATTTTTTACATTTTCCAATATTTTTATTACAGCTCAAATTTGCTTAAAGTTTTATAGAAAAATCTCAATGTTTACACGTAATATCCTTGAGTTACCATGGTAAAGTTCATGTAATTTTTTTCTGTATTAAGTAAGATTTTAGCATTTTATCCAGTGAATAGAGATAGGCTACGATACGGTTTAATGCTGTTATTGTTTCTTTTTTTGAAAATAAGAGAAAATGATTAATTCCGAATAACATGTAGTTAAAAGAAATATTACTTCACTTGTGTAAAAGTAAAGTTTTAGCAGTTACGAGTTCTTCTGATTAATCTAATTTTTTATTATTATTACGGCATTTAGATCACTACCCAAATTTAGCACGTTTACCTGCAACCAAGTACGTAAGGAATTTCCATAAAACAAAGCCTGTTTTACGTGGTTATTATTGTAGAAAGATGCTTAAAATGAATGGTGTTGCCATTTATTGCAAGATGCAACCATAAAGCTTCAACGGATCGCGCTTTAAACAGGCTGCTCATTCGCGAAATATGTTTTCACGTATTTGGTTCGTAAATAATTATTTTATGTTCGACAAGGTTTGCCGTTTACTCTAAAGAGGATTGATATACCTTTGCAAGTTCATACTTCGCTTAAGATTCTGTGTTGCGTGTCGCTTGTGTCGATCACAACATTATTAAGTATTTTCATTGTTTATTACTGTTGTTAATGTTGTTTAATTGTGCTGCCATGTTATATTGTTTTAATGTTAATTTAAGGAATTCATTCATGTACAGAAAATAAAATACTTTATTATATTGTTTGATGGGAGGAAACAGTTTTTAATATAAACGGATATATCTAACGCTAAATACAGGGTGTTGTCATTGTCACGAGATACTTGACGACTGTACTAGAATACTTTGCTACGCCACTGACGCGCAACAGTTCCCCTTACATATTAAAGTGGGTGAACAAAGCGCAACGCGTACTAATGCAGTTTTGTTATAACGACTTACCCTATACACGTTTTCAATAATAGCACCAACAACCGGTCCCAGAGCACCCTATTAGGATAGGGTAACAGTAATAAATTAATCCCAAGTTGATAGGAATCACGAAACTGTTAGACCTGGACAGTTTAGTATCATAGTAGATGAAATAATGTCTACAACCGTCTTTCAATAACGTTCTCAAATCTTCATTGGAAGGTAAATTTTCCGAAAACGTTCCTATTTTATAGATTTATCTGTAGACGAAACCTATCCCATATAATAGCGTATTGATTTTACGTGTAAATACACATATATATATCTGTATTCCATTTTCGGTTGTAAAGCCAACGCGTGTTGTTTTGAGATACCCCACGGCACGTGTCTTCTACGCACAGCTGCTGTTTGACCGAAATGTCAACAAGCGGGAAGATTACATTCATGCTAGAGGAACAAGCAGAAAAAAAATTACATCAGAATAGAATTTTAGGTACACATTAGTTTAAAGTTAACAAACAATTCAAGCAAAAAAGAAACAATAATTTAAGTGAAATTGTAAAACTTGTAGTGCTAGTCTTATAATCTTCACTGTACATTAAGTAGGTGAAATACTTGATTAAAAAATTGCAAGCAACACTTATTGTCTTGTAAGAGTGGAATGGTACCTATGAAATATTGTCAACGATAACAGTGGCAATAATTAGAACGAGTTAGTTGCGGTTATCCTCAAAGGATAACCTTTTCTATTTTTCTCTTCTTGTCGATGAGGAATTACAACAATATATACTCTAATATAGGGGTTAAATTGACAATACGATCACTGTCTAATATATAGATAGTAGTTGCCAACTAAACTTTAAAAGAAAGTGCGAAATTAAGTGCAACTTATTTCCCTACAGTCCTAGAGAAAGTTACTGGTCGCACGTATGTTAAGACGCACGTTGTATCATGTTTTAAAGCCAAACTGATTTCTGAGCACGTATCATGAAACAAGTTTTATCCAGAACCATTAAGAAGGAATTTCCTGAATTTTCCTGAAAAATCCTCGATCTGCAAAACAACTACGTTATTTCGGAAATCACTGGCGGCTTCACTGCTTTATTCATCATTGGATTGTAGAGGCCAGTATTTTCAAATTTGCAAAGTGCAAGCGTTCATTATTAACATTAATATATCGTGGAAAACCCATTTTGACAGATGTTCCCACGAAAATATTCTTTTGTTTTGAAGTTTGGAGATTAAGTCATCAACATGTCTAAAATTATCTGTTAAAAACAATATGGTAGCCACTTTTTTTGTTTCACTATCTTTCATCTATCAACAAATCATCGTATCAAGCATTAACTTCGCGTTTTGCTGGCAAATTATTAAATACACCGCCCCAATTCGATTTGGTAATGTGAAGCAACATAAATTTGTCCATCTTAAGTTTCCACTTTGCCTTTTTCGATTTCGTTCGTAATAATCAACAAAACATTCATGCGTCTTGTCACAGTCAACCCGTCTGCAGAAAAAAAATTACCAATAACTCAATTAACGTGCTGTCTACGCGCTGAGAATGGAACCACATTTATGTAAAAATATGTTCATTCAACAGTTTAGTGAATATGTCCGACGTTGCACTTTTTTTATCAAATCAAACCAACATTTATGTTAATTGTGCTCCAAAACATATTACTTTTAGATCACCCACAAAATGTGCTCCACACAACAAACGCAGAATTCTAAAAGGACTAATATTTGTCTATTTAATTAAACATTCAGATTTGCATAATCGGCTTTTGTATACTTATTTCCTTATGGACACGTGTCCATTTTTATTCTACGCATGCATTTCTTGATTTCTGTCAATATTCCGTTGAACATGCATTTCAAAGTTGATCCGGTTCAAAAGGTTGCTGTTGTTTTAAACTTCATAGAGTGCTGAGATATTTAAGTTGGTTGAGTCAATCAATTTTGATTGGCATAAAAGTTTAACCGTGATATTCAATTAGACGAGCAAGTAGCAAGTAATAAATTACAACTACAGAGGCAATATTGAATGCATTATTTTTGTTAACAAATGTCATTCAAACTTTTTGTATTAGCTTGCACATACAATAAGATCACATCTGCTTAGTCAGTATTATTATGCTCGGAAAAATAACATGAAATAATAGTGCCGCATGTAATGTGACAGAATGTTACAATTTTATTAAGAATAATATATTTTTTACTGTTTCGCTAAGGTTCGCACAAAATAGATCGAGGTTCCGAATCCGAACCGCGGTCCGCCGTATATATATATATATATATATATATATGCAGTTGCATTGTAAACTTCCGTGGTCGTTGCTTTCTTTTAAAGAATTCTTTAAATATATGTAATTGTTAAAACAGTGAAAGTACTAGTTAGTTAACAATGTATATTTTTTAACTGCTGTGTCCGAGTAGTTTTGTGACATTATTTTGAAAGAATATCATAGATTTTGCTTACTCTCCATCGGGGTGGAAAGTGATTCTAGGATTCCTCCATCGTACGGGCTAAAAGTGGGTTAGACGAATTGCCCGCTCTCTCCAACGTGCTCTTAGATAGAGACCGGAGGTTCCCACGAAATTGTGGGTTTTGAATAAGGAGCATTTGCAATGATCCTAAGTATCATATTCTTGTAGGATCTTCAATTTAGCCAAGTTACTTGCCGTGGCTGTGGTCCATGGTAGTGCACCGTAAAATATGCTAACCCTTACAAGGATTGTAAATGAGCCTTTCGGTTTTTGGATTAATCAGGAAATTTTTGGCGAGGAGAAAGATGAAGGCAGGATTTCTAGCATGGAAAAACCTCTACCCACGTTAGGCGCTGAACGAACAGGATGCTTGCCGAACTCCGAGATATCTCCAGGCTTTTTCCTCATTTGTCTATACTGCATTCGAGAGATCCTCTTGTAGGTATGTAACTAGAGGAAGGCTATTAATTTTAACTACGTCTTTCTCTATTGTTGCAATCGGCTTCTTTCAATTTCGTGCCTTTGCTGTGCATTTTAACAAGTTTACTGTTTTCTTATCGTGTTTATGAAGAAATAGGATGTTATCCTTTTATTACAAAAACTGGTCTGCTAGATAATGAAGTAATAATAAATAATGCAATATGATAATTTCTTTAATAATTCTTCCCTTTTTGCAACCTTCTGTATATTTCGAGCAGTAATTCTTGTGTCGCCTTTTTAGAAAATCCTGATGTGGTGCGGCTAACACGTTCTTAATATTTGTTATTAATGACACAAAATAAACATCAAAATATATATTAGTTGATTTTTTGAAATTATCCTTAAGACAATGACACCAACGGATTAGAAAATCATATAAAGGAAACGTAGAAGAAACAGTTTCCAGTATATATGTACTCCGGAATGCTACTTTCTTCCAACGAAGCCTGTTTGCTTTGACAGTCAAAGGAATAAAACAGCTGCCCGCATCCGCTCAAAGGAATAAATCCATAAATCCTCACAAAAGGATCTTTAACATACACATCGGAGATATGGATTTATTATTCTGTGGTAAACAAAATGTTCGCTTAATAAATTTATCCGCTCAAAGTGACTGCAAAGGGAGGTTGTGTGATTTGCTTCTATCTGCTGCTCCTTTATTGAATATAGAAACACCCAGACATCAATTTCATTTAATACATCCATTTATTTATTAACTTTCTCCAATTTTGCTTTTTTTTTGTAGTATAACCTTCTTATTGTTCAACCGTATTACGTCACTATATTTTTATTTTTATCCTTCTTTCACCAAAAATTTATCTTGAAATATGTCTTTTCCGCAACTTCGATTCTTTTTGCTCAGATATACGCATAGAACACTGCCGATCTTACATATCTCACTGCCATGATACAGTTTATAAGCAATATTGTTTCTTGCAGTTTCATTTAAGAAAGTCACCAAAACGAATTGAATTACCCACAATACATAAGTAACATAATTGGGATCCTCACAGAAACTTATCAATTGATTAACATCTATACAGAGCAGGAACGTCAAAATTATGTGTAAAGCGCAATATCTACTAAATGTCCACAATGACTCCTTCTGCACGTGGTCATTCCTTTTCCAAAATTTTCAATCGCATTGTTGTTGCCAATGTAACCATTCGCGAAAACTATATAACCAGAAAATTTGTAGTGCAATAAATTGACGGTTTCTATAGACGTCTGGTAACTAACGCCATCTTGTTGGATGAAAACGTTGTCCAGGTCCATATCTTCGTGAGAGGCCCATTAAAAGTTAGTCATCTTCTGATAACATCTTACATTCAACAAAAGGAGGCCTTCAGACGAATCTACCCCGAACAAGGATAAGATCTCTCGAGGATTTTTGAGACACCAAAAGCGACAGTTTGGTTGTGGAAGTAGATTTCCTTTATCTTTTATAAAGTTCGTTATCAACTGCATATGACATCTAATCAGCAGACTACGGTGCTTTTGAAGGTATAGGCTTCAGTTCTGGAGTCAATAGAATCTTCTATGAATGGAGATGAAAATCTTGTACCATAATTCATTGAGAGGACGATTTCGAAATGCCCAAGAACAGAATCAGCCCTCCAAATCGTTACGTATATGATTTCTAACAAAAGCAACACGAAATCGACAAATGGTGTTCGACAATTTTTATGCATTCTTCGAAGGTGAACCGCTGCATCTCGAATCTTACAACCTTCTAGACGATGAATGTAAAATCCTTCAAAAGGACAACGTTTCCAAATAACGTATAAATGGTAAAGTTTCTATAGACGTACGGTAAGTAACGCCATATTGTTGGATGAAAACGTTGTCCAGGTCCATGTCTTCCTGAAGGATCCTTTAAAAGTTAGCCAAAGTCTGATAACATCTCACATTCAACAAAAGGACACCTTCGGACGAAAATCTACCCTAAACAAGGATACGATCTCTCGAAGATTTTCGAGTCACCAAAAGCGACAGTTTGGATGTGGAAGGAGACTTCGTTGCCGAATATGATTCGTTTATAAAAAAACGTTATCAACTGCGGATGACAACTAATTAGTAAACCACGGTGTTTTTGATGGTCCTTTCGGAGCTTCAGTTCTTGAGTTAATGGAATCTTCTATGAATGGAGATGAAAGTCTCTTACCATAATTCATCGCAAGGACGATTTTGCAATGCCCAAGAGCAGAATCACCCCTTTTAAATTAAACTCCTAATTGCTACGTATATGATTTCTAACAAAAGCGGCACGAAATCGACAAATGATGTTCGTAACTCTTTTTGACAATTTTTATGCATTCTTCGATGGTGAACCGCTGCATTTCTTATCTTACAACGTTTCCAAATAATGTAAAATTGGTTAATGTAAAAGTTCATACTGGCACATCTTGTATATAATTTTAAGATAGGCTGTAACGATACTGTAATGATAACGATTGATGTGTTTATTTACTGTCTATGCAGGAAATATACTTATTTTGCCAAAATAGAAAACTCACAAGAAAGGAGCAAGAAAATATAAGATCCAGCTGTTTATATAGTACGTATTTTATGCATCTACTAATAACAAATCAAGCATGTTTGGATTCATATTACACATTTGTATGTAATATGTAGGGCAAGTCAATGTGTGGTAATCATAATGCGATAAGTAACTACGGCTACAGTTCAAAATTCCTCAAGCATGTGTAATATATGACACGGTTCATAGGAAAGTAATCTTATTTTCTTTTCAAGTATATTTTCTTGAAGTTCTTTATTAAGTTAAGAATCGCAATTGAAGTGAAGTCCGTTAATTTTCACATGGAATATATTTGTTTAGCGGCAGCTGAGACATTTTACACGATTTTTACATTTATCTCACGATATTGCTAATCTAAATCTGTAATACCTTCAAAATCAAAAATAAATACCAAAATCATTCAACGAATACGGACTTAGATGCAATATTTTTCCAAGAAAAATATGTTAGAATCGCTATTTCAGTTTTCTAATACACAATACGCATTTATATAAATACATGAAAGAGCTCAATGTGAAATATTTGCCAATATACACGCATATGGGAACCCCTCCTTAAAAACTTACTAGTACGACCATGTGTCTTGGTCCTGCTGTACCCCATGTGACGTTCAACATATGCAGCTGCCTTCTTTCTACCGTTACGAAAACGCCGGTCATCAGTTGTTCAAACGCAACACAATGGAACGCAGTGCTTACCTCGGATGCGAACGTTAACTTGATAATAAAACAAGGCAAATTAGTGACTTAAAATATATGAATAAATGAGAGTGACTTAGTGCGTTGAATATGGCCAATAACAATCAGCAAAATTTTTACACAAATCCGGCTTTCTGTCAGCAAAGTGAGTATTACAATCCGCGCCAGCAGCAACAACAACAAAATTGTCGAAGCCCGCCACGACCAAAAACCGTAAGTGTACGTCATCCACCAGTCGGTGCCCAAAGTAGAATTAGAGTAAGAGACGGTGTAAATGACGGTAACGGTCGCTACGAAGAACAAGAATTTTACGAAGAAATGATCGTCGACGATAGCGGTTTGATAAAAGAAAAGAAAATTGTTATAGTTTCGTCACCGCCCGAGACCAACTACACATCTAATCACAGATACGAATACATCGACGATAATGTCGATAAAAACGTCAATAGATATGAACAGATTCAACCGAGCAATGATAAACCGAGATGTGAATATATTCCATTAAAAAGACAGGAAAGTACTAAAGGATCTAAATACGCATCCATACCAGTAAGTAAAGAAAGTGATAGCACCAATAGCAGTGGTAGGTATGCTTTAGTACCAATCGAAGATCTTCCTAATCACCGCTACGCGGTGATCACTAACGATGATATAAAAGCGGCTGATCGTTACGAGTACATAGAACCGCAACCACCTCAAGAAAAACCACCACCGTATAACGAATTCACAGACAAAAGGCGCCAAACTACCCAGCAGAGTATCGAAGCTAGGAAAATGGTTTCGCCCAGAAAAGGCAATCCGATCGCTACCCAAAAACTACACGAACTCCTGTCAACTCCGAGGAAAACTCAAATAATCCAAAACGCACCGAGCTCGCAAAGAATGTTGAGTCCTCAATCTCCCCGTAAAAATATCTCACCGCAACATCAAAGAGATCTTTTGATAACGCCGAATACAACGCCCCCGAAAATAATCAGGTCCAGTTCCAGAGCGCAACAGAAGCTGAACTATGCTATAGGCACGAGGCAATCCGTTCACCACCATCAGGATAATAAGAGGCATACGGCGATCGTGACACCCATCTGCTCTAGCCCGGTGCAGTCGGTCTACAGCGAGACCACCTTTTCTCAAAAGACGGAGTCGTGGATGAACTTAAGCGTGATCAAACCACCTGTTCAGGCGACTTTGGCCGTTGCAGCTGTCATGATGTTGCTGTGCGGCGGCGTTAGCTTCGGACTCAGCCTGTACATGATTTCGCTGATGGGCAGGTTGTATTACTTGGATTTCGGAACGGTAGCCGGATTCACCTGTTTGATACTGGGATTGATGGGCTTTAGGACAAGGAATTGTTATTGGCTACCAAACAGGAATTATATTTCAGGTATGATTTGTTTTGACCAGTTCTAAGCCAGTCTACATTGAAATTATCCGCATTTTAAGAGAGAGAAAAAAAACGGCAAAAATTTAGTTAATAAAGTTTACATAAAAAACAAGAAGGCTTTTTCACCAGCAATGAACAAAGAGTTGCAAAGGTTTGCATGTTTTGAAATTACATTTTTTGAATATGAATTGAAGATGAATGAAATGATCATTTTATGAATATGATACTAGTTTACTTACTAGTTTAAACTTTCGTTAGATTATGAGTTAACAATTTGATAGCATTAGTGGAAGCTAGCTTATTAAAAATTATCGCGAATGAAACCATATTTATTTCCCTTTCCGAAATAACAGACAATTGTATTAGGTTATCATGTTCAAATATCTAAATATTGGACGTTTAAGTCCAAATGCAAAATGTAAAATGAAAACTATAGAAGTCACCGACAGATGGACAAATACTATCTAATTTTTAGTATCTTTTTCTCCCGGAGGATCTTTAGTGTGCTCTAAAAGGTTATTTATTCGAATTTACTAAGTTTCTTTTTCCGTAAAAATTTGTAGATGATTTTTTTACTCGTTCTATGTATTTAGAGTCAAAAAATAGGTTCACAGCAAATTAAGAATATACAAACTTACAAGTAAGTAGTGAGTACACTGTTGCTATCTTTGATATCGGTATGAAGGTACAAAATCGTTTAAAATAGAAAATTATCTTCCTGACTTAAAATAGCAATAACTTCCGCTGCAAGCATTCTTTTTGTAAATTTGTAAATTGACCAGTTTCAACAATAATGATCAAAATCGTATATAGTGCGCCAAGAAATGAACGAATAGTTTTTATCGACTAGTATTTTTGTAAATGTATCTATTTACTAGTATCTCGGTTATTAAGGATACTTGTATAGCAATTCAACAACTCACAGCAAATTGTCGATACATTTAGGCTGTACTTCGGTCGCGTTTTCACCGATTCGTCATTTGAGAATAATCCCCAAGTTGGACTAATTCGTTCATTGACATCAATGAACTTGCCGAGGATTCAATTTTAGTTTCAACAAATAAGCCGAAAAATAGTTGCACTTCTGGCTGGCTCATTTTTTACTAGAAATTGCTAACACCTACTGATACCTTTTCTAGTCAAATTTTTCGTTAGACGTGGGAAATATACTTAGACTCTATTATAAATTCTCATCTTAAAAACAATATATTTTCTTACCAATGCCTACTTCTACGTCCATGTCAATTCACTGAGTTTTTGTCTTATATTATAGGAAATTGATATATATATATATATATATAATCATATCTTTTTTGCGGCGACTAGACAGACTCGTGTCTATTCGTCTCATAAAAAAAGGTTCGTATTGCTTACCGGCTTCTCCGAGAGTCGACAAAGCACGAGTCTGTCTAGTCGCTGCAAAACAGATATGATTTCACTGGTTTTGCCCTCTTTGGTCATTTGAACCAAGTGACTCACTTGTTTGAATTATGTTCGTCCAATAAGCTTGAATATATTTTTTAGAATGATTTCTGCTCCCGCGAATACGTTGCATATTCAGGAGTACATCAAGGGTCTATGCTTGTGCTTTTGATGCTCAACTTATTGTTAACCCTAGATTCGTATTATTTTCTGCGGACGACTCGAAGTTATGTCGTAAAATGTCCAGTTTCGGCTCTTAGGAAGGTAACCTCATAGACGTTTCGTAATAGTGTATATCAAATCACCTTTCAATATCGGCAAATGTTAACCACGTCGATCTGTGGTATATAACTACGATTTTTTATGGCTATAAAATTATTGGTTTTATAGTGCGAAATTGCCAACAAAGCATTCCAGAAATTGGCATACTATGCTCTAGTTAGCACAGCGGATGGTATCCTTGCCATATAACACATCGAATTGATCCAACCAACTTTGCTAAACTTCTCTGATTTCCTTAAGTCGAAATGTTGCTACATCCCTTTGTCCTGATTTAATTTACCATCTCTTAAAAATTTCGCTGTACATCCTCCGCTTTAGTATTTCTTTGGAAATTGTGTAATGGCCGTATTGACATTACAAAAATCGCGATCTATCATCTCACAGTCTAAGGCGTTCTTGGCGGCGAAGATCGGGATATCAAAATAACCCAAAATTATCGGGATCCGGATAACAGTTCTATTTCTAAACCTCCTCAATAAGTTGGTTTAAAAACATAAATGCGCTTCAAACCGCTGCAATACTGATATCGCCGTTGCAACATCAAAATGTAATAAAAACGTGGGCTTTCACGACCAGAGTCAATTGAACCTATCAAAATGTAATGTTATAAAAGAGTAGTGAACAGGTTCAAACTAATAAATTGTTGAAAAGCGTCTCAGATGTCTGTAGTTTAATTACGTTCTTATATATTGTTCTTTCGTGTAAAACGTTCTTCTAAAATGATCTATTTATGTGAAATGCGCTCATTTCATCTTATTTCCTTGCAATATGATATTTCTCACGATACTTTCGGCATACTAAGAGCAGTCACTGCTCTTTACTTTAATAATTTGTTGTTATTATTTTCCATTTTTTGTACTCAGTTTGTAAATTGTTTAATTAGGTAATTATGTAATAACTATAAATCATGATGTTAGCCAATAAAACTTTATTCAGTTTCGTCCATTCATAGGACAAAGACTTCCATACTAAGTTGTATTTAATTAAAAAAAAAAAAAAACGACAGCATTCATATTCAAATTTCGTACGTATATTCATCTACAAAATTACGTCATAACCATGACAATCGTATCCTTCAAACCGGCAATTATAAAAAAAAATGAACACCAAAATCCTATGTCCATGTAGAGAATACGCAAGCATATACAATCGAATAAAGCGACGGCAACGGAAGCGTTTCCGTTTAAAGTAACCATTAACGCGCAAAGTCCCCGAATCGCATACCAATGAGAAAGTAATACGACTCTCCTTACACGCATATGATAAAGTACTGTTTCTTTATGTTATAGGTTACATCGTATTGAGCGTCTTCAGCCTTCTTAGCTGTGCGGGTCTACTGGTCCTCCTGTTCATGCGACCGAAACCTGGAACACCCTTGGCAGACATGACTTCCGGCGCTGTTTGTTGTATTTCTGTTATTTCCCTCTTGCTCGCCACGGCTGGCGTGATTTCGAGCTACTGCTGCAAGTATCCGCCGCCTGACAACAGGGTGCAACATTGCGCTAGAGGATTCACGGTTTGAAAACCGGTTCATCGATGGTAATGTACTCGGGTAAGTTTTCGTGCACTGCGGACAGTGGAAGTATGCATACTTGTAATGGAAAAATGTTACATTCATCTACTTAAGAAATACAAAATGTCTATGCTGTATAAATAACTACATACCCTTATAAATAAAGAGTGATAGATTTAGATGACGGACAGTGAATAGGAATTACGAGAAATGAAAAATTCACGGTGCCTTCTTAAAGAAATAAGCTAAAGTAAGTCAGAAATGATAAAATAGTATAAACCATTCTTATGTGGGAGATGATTAACATAATTGTACTTATAGAAGTTTTTAAAATATTAAATTTACATTACTTTACGTATCCATTTCTAAATTAGTACGTGCTAAGTCCAAAGTTTTGTGTGTCTCTGTAGTCATTTTATTTATTAGAGTCTATTACTATTATACTTCGTACTATTGTAAATATTTATTAATTTTATTATAAAGTTAATATATTTTATTGTATCAGAATACGATCCTAATACTTATAGAATAAGTATAGAGGTACAATTTTATTATTTTATGCATATTTTGTAATTTGTATATATAGACACATATTTCAGATATTTTGTAATTTTATAATTTTAAACAAATAAAGAGTTTATTCGAATGTGTAGGTTGCTTTCAATGCTTTTTAACAAAGAAAAAATTCCATGAGCCGTTCAAAAGTTTCCTATTTATAATCACATCGATGGCTTCAAATCACCGAACGTTACGTTCACCTTCAACGTTACGTCACGTTCATATTCATGTATGGGAGGTTATTCTATGCATATAATGTAATCTCGAAGCTGTTCTTCTATATCGGGTAATATTGGTGGCGGCTCCAGATGAAATGTTTTCTTCGCAAATGCAATATTAATTGCCGGATCGTTAAGTAAATGAGAAAGGATATTTTCCCGGGATTCTATTCATTAATAATGGCGCCATCTGTTAGTTGAAATACCGGAAGATAGAGCCGTCATCGATTACATCATCGAATTTTTAATAGTAGCCCGCCAAATGTAATATATATATCCCCATGATTTCCTGATCTCCTGATAACTTGCCCATTCACGGTTCCGGCAGAGAACATTCGACTGTAGTTCGGCATTTTACCAGTAGATGGCCGTCCGAAATATTACCGGATAATTTTCTTATTTAATTTATAATCTAATATAATAATAATGACTTATTCGTGATTTTATTCACCAGGTTGATTTTTAGTAAATGAAAAACTATATTTGGCCGTATTTAGTTTGCAATTTATTTTTATTTCGGTAATAATTTTTTTTATTATCTGTTAAATTATATTGGCGCCATCTGTTAGAAGTTAGTTAAATCGTATCCGAAATATATCCCCGTGCTTTCCTGATCTCCCGATAACTTACTTATTCGCGGTTGTGTCTAAAGGCCCGGTTGAGTAAATGAAAAACGATATTTTGCCGTGTTTACACGGCCGCGGTAATACTTTTTCGGTTATTTATACGTTTCAAAAATTAGTACGTATTGTGTAAAATCTTAAATTTTATACTTACACAGAAAATACAATCAAATCGAGACGATAAAATTAAAATTACGAAATAGTAAAAAAGAAAAATAAGGGACATTTGATTATTTCTTTTCATTTTGGGCAGGGAGGTAGGGGGGACGTTCTTTTTCAAGTTTAAAAAATTCCTTGGGTTGTTACACTTCGTACAACTGAAAATACTGATAATAATGGAATGTGTTTGCGTATCGAAATTCAACTCCTCCATCCTGGTCATAATCGACTAAATACGACAAACATACGAAGATTATAAAGGCTTAAAGTAATAAATAATGTTTTCTTAATTCTTTTTTACAAAAAAAAAAAAAAAATTAAAGCTAATTAAAATAAATAGTACTAATACTACTTTTATTTAAACAAATAGAAATGAGGAATCAAGGGTTATTAGATTTTCCAGCCAGATTTATTTGAATAAAAAGTAATATAAAGAGCATTAAACGCAAGTGACCTACGTACGGATGTTTTTCAATTTATTTTAATTTCCCGTCTGCCGATTTGTTCTCTATGTATTTGTCGAAGTTGTTCGGTTATATATATATATTTTTTTTTTGATTTCGATCGGCGTATTTTGATAATAAGTTCTAAACTGTAGTAAGTACTTCCTTCCGCTATAATTATTATCATTATTATGAAGTTTGTTTGTTACGTATGAAGAGATTTGTGTTATTATGTATCGATGTACGAGAGAATTGGGAAAAGAGAGCAGTAAATACCAATTTGTCATTAAAATCGTATACTCGATGTATTTGCGTTTTATTTTGCGCTAACCGCTGCATTTCTGGTGTTAGACTACTTCTTGACTGCTCCGATTACCTTTAAAACGGGCGTTGTTGTTTCTTCAATTCAGCGGTGACTAATGATGGAGGGAGCAAAAATGTCTGCAAACGGTGAAAAAGACTCCGTCTTCGATCGGAGATAGACGCTACGCTACAGCATAATTTGTCACGATGAAATGTTAGGAAAGCGATTTCGATCGTGGTCATAACCAGCTTGGTTGACTGTGAACGTTCAGTACAGCCAAAAGATGCAACAATGCAACTAGACAATAGTAGAGCTTAGGACATACAAATAACAACGCTAAAATTAAATTATGCATTCTTATATTAAAACACATGTTATACAAAATACAAAATACAATGTCTAAAGAGGTGTATCGGCTTCTAACCTTGTCTGTATTTAGATTAAAGGAGTATTAGTATTTGATTTTAATTTAAGAGTTCAGGATAAAGAACTTATTCGAATGAATATTTCCAAAGTCATGTTTAACAACAGTTTAAACGAAATAATTTGAGGAGATTTGGTACAAATTTTACTAAACTTCATCAAGATAGATGATACTTGGAAACACATTCCTAAAAACAAGGCACAGTCGAGACGATGGACTGTGAAGAATGAATCGGTTCCGAAAAGAGCAAAAAAGAACAACTAACGTAGGTATACCACGCGTTATTACTTGACAAGCTGAAGGCGGAAATTGTGGAAAACTTCCACGGAAAGCCGTTCAACGCGCAGTAAGCTAAGAACATATTTTAAAAATAGAAAGCGTGTTGACATCAGATAACTCGGATTTTATTTTTTTAACACTTATCATGCCGTACGTCAATCGGAATTGACTTTTTAATTGGTTGGGCTTTCCAATCATCATATCCTTAATTTCCAGCGAGGAAGGTATCTTCCCTTTGCGTAGAATAATTACAGTGCCTTCCTTATCCGAACCTCTACGCCCTGCACGACCGGCCATTTGAATGTATTCTGGTAGCTGGTAGAAGGTTTCTGGTCTCCTTTCCATCATGTTTAGCGATCGAATCAAATATAACAGTTCTGGCAGGCATATTGACGTCCATCGCGAAAGTTCCCGTAGCAAAAAGTACATACAGCTTCCCGTATTTCTTCGATCATAGGAAGTACTCCCCTATGATGCACGCCGATCCCCCTTTTTAGAATCTCCTGCGTCATCAAGATTTGGGGAATCTGCCTATCGGGCTCTTTCACACTCTCAATGCAATCCTCGAAGAAACCGTGAATCTTCGATTTCTCCTTCGACGTCGTTAGATCTAAGCTACCCGAGTTTCTAGCGTTTGAATCGCATTTAGCGCGGGAAAAAGTGAAAGCTACTACCGGGAGAAGATCATTCCTCTTTAGGTGATCGACTAGAGCCGACCGTAGGCTCTTTTCTTTGGGGGGCGAACTTTTTCGGCATGGCTGTAGGTCCTGGTGGTGGAATAGAGGCACTGGCTTTCTCGTAACTGCAAACAA
Source organism: Oryctes rhinoceros (assembly GCA_020654165.1). NCBI lineage: Eukaryota > Metazoa > Arthropoda > Insecta > Coleoptera > Scarabaeidae > Oryctes > Oryctes rhinoceros. The sequence continues at coordinate 1,170,863 of JAIOKQ010000001.1, forward strand.
AACAATGGAATGCTATAAATATGCGAAGAATCCGTAGTGGAGTTTGTCAATCGAGAGACTAAAAATAGGTTTCCAATCGATCAGGGGTAAGATATTAGCGATTGCCAACCTTAGTAAAACACTCGATACATGTCTGCAGAGTAAATTGTAGGATGAAAATAATAAACGACTTACCCTTCTTGTACCCATGTATTAGTCTCGTTCGATACCAGAAAACGGTTATTTCGGGTACTACCACCGGTGCCGGTGTAAAGATAATGCTGCAAAGGTACTGGTCTCTTCAAAGTTCTTACAACGTAGACCTTCTTTTGATACATTCTTCCTAACCAATCCGCAAATTCGATCCTGTTAGGAACGGTAGCACTTAAAAAGAACCCACGGTTACGTGAGCCGGTAACAAAATCAACACTCGCTCCCAAACACGACCCCTTTCCTTATCGTCGATATAATGAACTTCATCGAATATCACAAATTCCAAGTCGATCGTAGAATTTCCATAATCGTAATAAGACAACCAGCAGTTTGGTTAATTCGAAAATCACCCGTTATCAACCCAACATCCTTGAAGGTACGTTTGAAGTCGCGGTACTTTTAATTCGACACAGCTTTAATTGGGGATGCGTAAATTGTTCTCGTCGTATGCTTCAACGATAAAGCGATGGCATATTCGGCTACGACTGTTTTTCCACCAGAAGTATGTGCTGCTACAAATACACGATTGTGTTCCTCCGATTGGAGATTGTAGCTTGCTTTTGAAATGTATCCAATTCAAACATCTCCGGGATACGTTCGTAGAAATTAGTAACCGGTTTGCTGCAATCTAACATTACAGCCCATCGAGGGTCTTCGCTGATCATACGAGAGGGTTCGGTAATTTTTAACATGCGGTACTTCTTTTGGAAGTACGTCTTCTTCTTCGGCAGTGATAAAAGATTCATCGTTTTCGTAGATTATACCTTTCGCTACGCAACTGGGGCTTCCCCGGATGTCTAAATAAACGTACATGTCAATTTTGTAAAGAAAAATTAAGATTCGTATCCGATAAAAACTTACCCGACACATATTCTTTTCTTGATTAACAAGATCATATATAATACTAATAACAGTATCCGCAGAATTAATATTAAAACTCGAGTCGACAACATCTGGTTCGTCAGTTATTGTAACTCCATCCGACTTAAAATATAAACCTTTATCCAGTTCCGGTGCTACAGATAAAAGTTCCGATGCCAAATCCTCTTCTTTAGGGCGCCAGCACTTACAACAGGAATTTCTTTAGGATTTAAATTCTAAAATCTTCCCTGCGGTGGGATCTCTTGAAACCTAAACAATAAATATCTACGAAACCTTTGTCCCTTGCAGTAATGTCTTTATTTCGCGGCCAATATTCTAGGTTACGTTCATATTCATGTATGCATATAATGTAATCTCGAAGCTGTTCTTCTATATCGGGTAATATTGGTGGCGGCTCCAGATGAAATGTTTTCTTCGGTTTAGGCATTCCGCAAATGCAATATTAATTGCCGGATCGTTAAGTAAATGAGAAAGGATATTTTCCCGGGATTCTATTCATTAATAATGGCGCCATCTGTTAGTTGAAATACCGGAAGATAGAGCCGTCATCGATTACATCATCGAATTTTTAATAGTAGCCCGCCAAATGTAATATATATATCCCCATGATTTCCTGATCTCCTGATAACTTGCCCATTCACGGTTCCGGCAGAGAACATTCGACTGTAGTTCGGCATTTTACCAGTAGATGGCCGTCCGAAATATTACCGGATAATTTTCTTATTTAATTTATAATCTAATATAATAATAATGACTTATTCGTGATTTTATTCACCAGGTTGATTTTTAGTAAATGAAAAACTATATTTGGCCGTATTTAGTTTGCAATTTATTTTTATTTCGGTAATAATTTTTTTTATTATCTGTTAAATTATATTGGCGCCATCTGTTAGAAGTTAGTTAAATCGTATCCGAAATATATCCCCGTGCTTTCCTGATCTCCCGATAACTTACTTATTCGCGGTTGTGTCTAAAGGCCCGGTTGAGTAAATGAAAAACGATATTTTGCCGTGTTTACACGGCCGCGGTAATACTTTTTCGGTTATTTATACGTTTCAAAAATTAGTACGTATTGTGTAAAATCTTAAATTTTATACTTACACAGAAAATACAATCAAATCGAGACGATAAAATTAAAATTACGAAATAGTAAAAAAGAAAAATAAGGGACATTTGATTATTTCTTTTCATTTTGGGCAGGGAGGTAGGGGGGACGTTCTTTTTCAAGTTTAAAAAATTCCTTGGGTTGTTACACTTCGTACAACTGAAAATACTGATAATAATGGAATGTGTTTGCGTATCGAAATTCAACTCCTCCATCCTGGTCATAATCGACTAAATACGCCAAACATACGAAGATTATAAAGGCTTAAAGTAATAAATAATGTTTTCTTAATTCTTTTTTACAAAAAAAAAAAAAAAATTAAAGCTAATTAAAATAAATAGTACTAATACTACTTTTATTTAAACAAATAGAAATGAGGAATCAAGGGTTATTAGATTTTCCAGCCAGATTTATTTGAATAAAAAGTAATATAAAGAGCATTAAACGCAAGTGACCTACGTACGGATGTTTTTCAATTTATTTTAATTTCCCGTCTACCGATTTGTTCTCTATGTATTTGTCGAAGTTGTTCGGTTATATATATATATTTTTTTTTGATTTCGATCGGCGTATTTTGATAATAAGTTCTAAACTGTAGTAAGTACTTCCTTCCGCTATAATTATTATCATTATTATGAAGTTTGTTTGTTACGTATGAAAAGATTTGTGTTATTATGTATCGATGTACGAGAGAATTGGGAAAAGAGAGCAGTAAATACCAATTTGTCATTAAAATCGTATACTCGATGTATTTGCGTTTTATTTTGCGCTATCCGCTGCATTTCTGGTGTAGACTACTTCTTGACTGCTCCGATTACCTTTAAAACGGGCGTTGTTGTTTCTTCAATTCAGCGGTGACTAATGATTAATGATGGAGGGAGAACAGAATACAGCTTACCGTAAAATCAAATTTATGAATTGCAGGTAAGTATATCGATAAAATTATAAATCTTAACATTCTTTTTAAGTAGAAACGGTGAGTTTTATTGACAAGTCTTCAATTGTTATGTGTACATGTACATGTACAGGGGCCAGTTTTCCTCTTGCACTCACCACATATCGATACTCTCTTTCATGTGACGATACCAAGTACTTAAGTTTAGCAAGTAAAGCCACGGAACCGCTTCTATCCCATCGTAAACTAAAATGGGAGGGATAAAATCTACCTGCGAATCCTGCAACAATCCAGGCGCACGGCTAAACAACAGAGCGGAATCGGCGTAACACAGGAGGAAAAATGTAAAAAAATGATATACCAAACCCGATTTTCGTGACAAATTTCCTATTCATATTAAGCATAATATCCCGCAAACCATTGTGGGACAAGGGGCAATTACCGAGCAGAAACCAACCGCGATTGCATTTTCCGTGCGTTCCACGTTTATTCATATTTTCTCATTTTTAAAATATGAATAAAGGTGGACGAGACAACAAATGCTAATAAAACAGTATAATACATCTTATAGTGCGTACTGTTAACTTTGATGGACCGTCGATACCATTTCTTTTGCGCTGTAAACGTCTTATAAATATGAAGGCATAAGCTACGGTACAAGTGATAAAAGATGCTATTAATTTAGTTGGTGTACAGCGGAAGCCATTAAGCAGCACATTCGTCACTGACGGAGTCGCAACTATGATTAAAGTTAACAAAAATGGATTCGCTACTTCAAAAACTTCCATCCAAGAATTCCACAACCGCCCGAACCTATTAACTAGATTTTCAGAGTGCCAAACCTCATATTTCGTAGCAGAAAATTGTTTCGGATCATCAAATTGAAGCAGATATAAAGGAAATTTGCGAAATGGACTCGGTTGTCGAAACACTTAACGCTTTCGATAAGATGAAAACGGCCCTGGAAAACTTCACGGATAATATAGGACACCACGCATCACGAAAATTTACAGCCGTTCTCGATAAAAGTCCGGATCTGCAGAAAATGCGATTTATATAAGGATATAGGAGGCATGCCCGGCAGTGAAACTACGAGATAAAGGATCTTACATTGCAATTTACAGTCGGCAAATTTTACTTCTTTTTTTGCCGTAATACTAGTACACAATAGGCAGGCGAAGCCTGTATCGACCGACCATGCAATGACTGCGCCGGTGCGTAGCAATAAAAATCACCATCTCTACCTATAAGATAGGTCGTTGTCGATATTACGGTTAGAGTCCGTAGCAGGTAGAACTGGCCAGGTATTTAATTGAGGGTTAAAAATTCTTACTTTGTATCATACACAACCAGATTCAAATGTATATACAGTAATACAAGTTATTTAATTATTTAATTAATTATTAGATTATTAGTTTATTATTATTAGATTAATTATTTAATCTGGGTATCGTTGGAAATTTCAACATTCAGAAATGTTTAGTGTAATTAATAGAGAGGATAAAGGCGGATGAGATTGTTACTTTTTTGTAGCGACTAGACAGACTCGTGTTTTGTCGACTCTCGGGGACACCAGTAGACAATACGAATCCATTCTGATGAGGCGAATAGACACGAGTCTATCTAGTCGCAGCAAAAAAGGAATAATACCAACTGCCTTTGTCCTCTTGCACGTAAATAGCTGAAAGATAATTAAACTAAAAATACCAACAAAAATTAATTATTACATTTATATCTTATTTTGTATACCATTGTCGTTCCTTTTCATCTAATCCCAAGCCGATACCTCCGTTGGGAATCCTTGCTATGAACTAGTAATAACTGGACTCATCGAATTTGATTATTTGATTATTGGAATTTTTATAAATCGAATAAAGCTTCCTCCAACTTACTCGAACGTTCAAATGTTCGATTTAGGGATATGGCGAATATTCATTCAATCAAAATGGATATCGTTTAATATTCCTTCAATTCAAATAATCTCAATACTGATTACTAGAGAGGATCAAAGCGCGTAAAATCATACGTTTTTTACACAGACAAGACACGAACCCTTTCTTACGAGACGAATAGATACGAGTCTGTCTAATCTCTGCAAAAAAGGTATGATTTCACTCGCTTTTATCCTTTCTAGTGATTACTTTACTAATGGGACGTTAGAATATTAGATTCGAATATTTAAATAATGGTTAACGTTAAACAGTGCAGGCTTGAAGGTAAATTAATTTCGAGGTTGCAAAGAGTTCTTCTTTGTTCATCTTTACTTTTTGATTTGTAAAACACTCTCTCTTTTAAAAAGAGAGCGCACACCTTCTAATGTTTGCCCTAGTAAACGTCCATATTTTTTAGCAACTGTGCAAGAATATGTATGGTACGTATTGAAATGTTGGATAACAAATTTTAGCAGTTACTACATTGGATACATACATGGACTACACAAATACAACAATTACTTCAATAAGTAAAAGATTATAAACTACTACAAATTCTGCAATGTTCTTGCAATTACGTAATGGTTAAGAGAAGAAGTAAATGAAATAAATATAACTATTCCGTGCCTTCGCTCCTCCAGATTTCGCCATTTACTGGAAAGCATTGGCCGGCTATAACAATATTACGCGCCTGCGTTGCGCGTTTCGAATCTTCAGCGAATTTAGAGAAGTGAGTTAAACTACGGAAGGCTCGAGTCTGACAAAATTGGGAGCTCAGAACTGAGTCGCAAACTAATAGTTTGGTGAACTAGACGTTGCGTTACCTTAGAGAATTAATGAAAATGATTTGAGTTAATAACCAGATCTTTTATGAAGTTTTTATGGCGATATAATGTTGAGCCAGAAAACAATTATTTCATGTATTCAGGTAGCTTTCTATAGAAAATCAACTTTATGACAAACTCACGCATTTTCTATATATTTATTTTAAGATAATGTAATGCTTTTGCGAGATTATTTTAAAGAAATTTTCGAAATTTTTACAAATGTCAGAAATTTGCTAAAAATAGGGGTCGTGAATGTTTCTCCGACTGGTCTGTTTGTGTGATATTTGATCACAAAAACTACGTTATTATTAGTTGGGTGCGTCCTGAAATATTCTCTGGTGTGGAGTACAAATTTTGCCTTCAGGAAGACCTTTCGCTTTATAATGCGGCTTCATATCCTCCCAGATACAGATGCGAGATGTAAGGGAGCTCGGATTCAGGATAAGACATTTCCATTGATATGCTTGATTTCTCAGAAAAGACAGTTCAAGTATTTAGGGGTGGTCTTGGACGAGTTTTGGTCCTTATTACTTAGAATTCAACCTAATATTGGCCAGCTTTCTTGCACAAAAAGGATAATACTGTATGGAATCATCCAATGATTCTGGTATAGTCCGGTTCTGGTAATCGAATGTTTTGAGAATTAGATCATATAAAGACCGGCCGGAGAAGATTCAATGCAGAGCCCATTTGAGAGTCGTGAATGCATTTCGAACTGCTTTGGAAGCGGAATACAAGTCATAACAGGGTTTCCGGTCTGTTTATTGATAGAAAAGTGACGTAGGCTTATCGGCTTCGGCTTTCTGCAATCCATTAAAGAAAAACTAAGGGAGCTGGACATGGGTACATCCGCACCTACAAGAGAATTGGATATGACAATGACCGTACTGTGAAGGTATAGACGCACCGGGCGCCGTAGTCCTGAAATGTAGACAATCTCTGAATGCTGCGAATAGATTATCGAGTGAATTGGGTCAGCAAATAACCGTCTCAAACATTGAACGAAATAGACGCAGATCCACAACTTTGTAATAGATGTATTGGGAATTGAAAAAAGAGATGGGAGATTGATAAGCAGATAAAAATGCCCAAGTAAACGCTTTGGAGTTATGTCCCTTTTAGACGGTTTCATAACAGTATATAGACAGTTCAGATGGGCCACTTGTTCGATCAAAACATGAGTTATGACTAGGTAGGAAAAAGACAAATGAATTTGCAGCGACTAGACAGACTCGTATCTATTCGCCTCATAAGAAAGGGTTCGCGTTGCCTACTGGTTTTCCCGAGAGTCAAACAAAACGCTAGTCCGTCTAGTCGCTGCAAAAAATAATAATTCCGCCTGCCTTTGTTATCTCTAGTTATGACTGACTACCTTCAAGAAAAAATATAGGCTAACAAATTTTTGCGTTAACGATCACGCCAAATGTCATTTCAATAATTAGTTACTCGGGAATTAGACTAGATCAAAGTATGTATACAGTCTTATTCGGATATAGTACGAAAAAAAAATTAGGTGAAAGAAACGCATGAGTAATGCCTAAATACAAAATATTATGGTTCTATGTGCACGTAGTAACGAGAAAATGATTTTTCTTTATTCGAGTCCGACTCTGTCTTAGTTAACATATGGGAATCACCGGCAGTCGCTGAAGCAGCGTTCGGATATCCATTTAGTATGCACATAGCATTCACCGTCATTACACGCAATTGCAATGGCATCCTATACGAATATCGAATACACCGATATGATTTTGATTTATGGCGAAACAGGACAAAATAGTCTTGCGGCAGAAAATTTGTACGCGGAACGGTTTCCCAATCGGCGGCATCCATCATCTGAGACAATTGTGAGAACCGTGTATCGACTTCGAGAAACAGGATCAGTAATTCCACGTTTCGAAGGTCGTGGCCGTCATATATCACGTAGAGTTCAGCAAGCAGAAGAGCATATTTGAAACATCGTTGAGGCGGAACCAGGCATAAGTACTACAACTTTAGCCCAGCAAGTAAATGTGTCCCAAACGACGGTGCATCGAATTTTGAAAAATAATTTACTTCATCCGTATCACATCCAGCGCGTGCAAAGATTAACGGAATTAGATTATCCTCGCCGTCTTGCCTTCTGCGAGTGGTTTCAACGCACCGAAGTTCGTCAACCACGTCTTGCGTCAGTAATTCTTTTTACCGACGGATCCACGTTTACAAGAGATGGTATTTTGAATTACCATAATATTCACCACTGGGCAGACGAAAACCCACACGAGATACACCAAGGCATCGCATTTATGTTGCAGCTCAACGCATTCGCGAAGACATGGTAAATTTTACTCGTGTGCATAATAACTTTCGTCGCCGAATTGATGCCTGTATTAGAGCTCACGGTGGACATTTCGAACATTTTTTACATTAATAAATTATTTTGTCCTGTTTCGCCTAGATCGGTCCTTGTTAGGACCACCACAAATTTCATAAAAAGAAAAAGAATGTATAACTACAAATAACTCAAAACCCGACATTTCGGTTGCATTAACTTTAAACATTAAGAACGCAAATCATATGGTTATCGGCATATTCAATGTAAACACATAAACACTTCGACATCAGCTGTACGACAGACTAATGCATTTCAATAGACTATTCACTATTCATAGCATCTACAATGCTTTATCGATTTTTATTTGCATCTGGGTTAACTTTGATTCATCAGCGGTATTTGTATAATATAGGAGAAACAAAGATATGGACCGGCTTTACCTGTATTTTGGGCCCTAAAATTTGAACAAAATATATATGTTACAAATAAATTTCTTTTTAAATTTTCAGTAACACATTGATAGGTAGTCTTCAGATTTCAGTAGCGTGCTATTTACAGGTAACCCTGTACATGTAAGCTATAATTAATGTAATCATGAATTAAAATTTAATTAGCTTATTTCAGAAATAAAAAGTGTCATGTAAATCGCCGGTAAGGATTTTGGGATTTAGTTAGGCCTCGGTCTAGATATGTATAAGCTCAGTCCGACAACTTCGCCAGTTGTTGGCCTAATCAACTCTGTTCGGTCCGACAAACCTGTTTTATCCAACTTCAAAGAAAGTATGCTTGAAAAAAACAAATTTCATCGATATTGCACTATTATGCGGTTAAAACTTTAACAATAATTTCAAATCGAATGGCGAACCTTCCATTTTGAAATAGCTCCGTCTAGTCCGCATTTGAAATATTCCGACCCAACCCGATGCGACCGATTCGCCCGTCCCCTAAGACAAAAAAAAAGGGAAACAAATAACATGCTTTTGTAAAGTGGCGACATCTCTCCGCAGTTAACTGCAACTATGGTGATACATTTTATGTTTATGTCTATGCTCAGTAACCATAGTAACACGAATACAACAAGCAGTGAAGTAATTGCGTATACAAACGCCAACAAATGTATCTAGAAATATTACCTGTTTACCATGTTTTTTGTACAATCTATATACAAACTTGATTGATATAACTCCGAACGCAAACAGTAAGATGTAAATTCAAATATAGCAGATAATCACCAAAACTTTACTAACCAGTGTTTTTTTTTTCAGCAACTTCGCGATCTTCGTTTAATGTTAATGTTTATAATAATGTCGCGCTTCCAATGTAGAAAGAAAAAATGCTGCTTCCATTATTAAACTTAGCGAGAATTCAAAGAAGCCGTACGATGTTCGGCGAGCCACCGGTGAAACCTCGCCGGAAAAAATTAGACGTTCAAGTACATCAATCTGACAGAAGCCTAAGCGAAAGAGATGAATCGGCACGGAAAACGTTCGGCGCCAATCATCCCAAAAAGAGCAAACAGAAACGATCGACGGAATTAGAACAAAGCGAAGAACCGAAACAATACGAAAACGGCGACGAAAATTACGGGGCGACCGGTGACGACAAAATTAGCATCAAAGTCAGTAGAAAACACTTAATGCGAGAGAACGAAAAGTTAGGCCATGAAAACAATGAACTTCAAGAGAAGCTGATATCGATGGACGTCTACATTAACAAGAAGAACAACAAGTTCAAGGAGAAGTTGAATGTTTTGCAAGTTTTAAATCAAGAGATCGGCGAAGAGAATGCGCTTCTTAAGAATCAATATCAGGAATTAATGGCACAGTTTCGTGCGTGCCAGAACGAATTGGAAGTACGTCGTGATTGTCAAAAATGCACGGAATTGAATAACGTCGTAGGGAAGCAAAACAACGAATTACTATCGTTGACTAACTCTAACAGGGAATTAAATGAGGACATAAATATGCTGAAGAATGTAGTATATCGGTAAGATACTTAAATTTAATTTTTAAGCATTAAGAAGTTTACTTAATAACAAATGTTATATTGTACGTAGAAGGCACCTCCTATTTTAAAATTTTCACAAATAGGAGGTATAATGTGAAAATTGCTATATGTATATCAGCTTAAAATTACCAACCCGTTCTCAAATTTACACTTTCTATTTAAAATGATTGATTAAAATGATTTCTGATTGAATGCTATTGAGGTATTGTCTAACATTATATTCTAATACTTATTTTTTCTGTAAATTTTACGCTACAAAATTCTACCCGGAACTTCCCGTCCCGGAAGACTCCGATGCATTTTTGTGTTTGGCGGTCGGTTGAAACGCACGCGAGCGTTTCAATGTCTTTAAATGTCGTCGATAAGTGAATCAGGGAAATAAATAACCATTGTCTGATAAAGTGAATGACTCTATTAAAGATTTTCCGGATTGAATATATGGCGCTAGAATAAAATGTTTTCTTTGCGGCACATCTCTAACGCGTTGATTAAGACCACGTGAGCAGTGATAAGCACAATAATAACAAAACAGATATATATCGGGAACGGTTTATACGTGAATTATGTGTAACTATGATTGAGGGTAATCTGCCGTTTACTTTGTTAAGCTACGAATTATTTATTTCATTTTGGAAGAAATATGCCAATCTTACATTACGGAGCGAGACAACGTGACGAAGATGTGCCTTACCTGTGCGTGAACATTTAGAAAATAAAATTAAAGCCGGAATAAAACACTGTAGTTATGTGTGGACAAAACAACCGACTGTAAGAGACCGTTCTCAATGTGATGCCACCTAAAATGGAACCACATCAACCACCATCTTTTTGCTAGAATCCAAATGAGTAGAACAATGTAATGTCAAAAAAAAAAAATCTATTTCTAAGTGCTATTAAAGACATCGCAAAAATTTGACCTTTCGAGAGACCAAGTTTTAATGTTTATGTGTTCAGAAGGTGCCACAACACATCCAGTGAAATCACTGATTTCATTATCGATTTTACTTACACATACAGCGCCGCTGTAATATGTACTATTCTTATTTTTCGTTTGTTTGTGCATATTATATATAAAATGTGCATATATGTGCATATAAAATCAAATGCAGCTTCTATTCTTCCAGACAGAATAGATCTATCTGCTTCTATGCTGGGTAACAAAGTCGTGTCGCGTCTCCACTCCATTACCTAGTCTAATATACCAAGTATAAATTTGAATGACCGTTCCCACACCGACGCTTGTGAGGCACACGGAAAATGTGGAACTTTACTCATTATTAAAGAGGATTTATGCCTTTGTCGTTTTGAAATGTCCTGAGTACCGGTATAATGCTTTTAGAGGAACTATATACGTTAACTCAATATACCAAGGATCAAGGACTAGAGAGGACAAAGGCGAATGAGATTATTAGCTTTTTTTCAGCGACTAGACAGACTCGTGTTTTGCCTCTCTTTTGACTCTCGGAGACACCAGCAGGCAACACGTATCCATTCTCATGTGGCGAATAGACACGAATTTATGTAGCTGCTGCAAAAAGGGAATAATTTCACATGCCTTTGTCCTCTCTACTAAGGACGCACTTATCCACGGTCGGCGATTCAATTTTCATATTCCAATAAGACCGAAATGAGATTTGTAAAGGGAACATAAATATTATAAACGACGTTAAGCAATCGCTTTTGATATTTACAGCCAAAGGAAAGAAACCTCTCGGCGGCTGGATGACACAACACCAGTCGTTAGAATTTGAATTTGAAGGATTTTTATTTATTTTTTTCCTTAAAACAGGAGAATTTGAATAAACACTCTTCGAAAATCATCTATCGCTATTCCCAAACTTCCGTATTCATAGTTAGTGATATCTTTGTATTCTTACTTTATTTACCTTTTTATTTTACTTGAAATGTTCAAATCCGAAGTTTTACAATCACTCTCAAACGCCACTGATGTTGGAACATAAATGAGAAATCTATAAATCAAAATAAAAAGGTATTATTACTAGAGCTCCCCAACTGCGTGGCGCACCATAGGCGTCGATAAGGAACATAAGTAAAGTACATAAAAACAAAAGAAATAAAGAATTTTAAAACGCTTACTTTTGTAATTAGCCGTATCCAATATAGTGGGTGTTAATGCACAAGGAAAATAGTATTAGTCAGCACACGAGGAGGTAGGCACATTAAAACTGTTACCGTAAGCGCAATCCGATTTCTCAAACATCTGAAGCATTAGGAATGTTTCCACAGTCGTTTCTTTCAAGGATGTTCGTCGTTCTGAAAAAATGTTTTTATATCTTGAAAATGAACGCTCGACGTCTAATGATGTAATACACGCGTAATTAAAATAATCTTTGAATTTAGTCACCGGATCAGTAGAGTTACCTTCCCAAACTTGTCTTAACCTGCTAAAATTTGTATCTTTCTTCATAACACTTTCAAAATTTCTTGTAACGATATCATTTTTTTTGTTATTTATACAGTGTAGGAGTGTATTAACGTCATCTAATATTTGTACTGACTCCGTCAGGGACAGTGCACTATTTTGTAATTTATTTATTGCCTCAAGTACTTCTCTATAATTGTTGTAAACGGTTTGTAAATCTGCTTCAACGGAAATATCTTGGAATTTATCCTGGCTTTCCTTAATAGCCGCAGATTCGTTGGGATTGAATTGTAAGACGACTGATTTTATTTGCCGGAAGTATTTAAAATAATAAAACGCTGCCTTCAGCCATGTCCTCCAACGCGTAAGAATCGGCTCTGGTGGTTCGGGAATACCGGGACACTGTTTATGAAATTCACCGGTACGTTTGGGAGATTTGAGAAACACTCGTTTCGTATTTGTTATTAATGCATTTATCTCAGGGAAATTTGCACGAATAGTTTCAGCCGCAATATGCAGAGCATGAAGTTTACAAGTAATATGTAACATCATCCCATAATGTTCTTGAAGAGAACGACCTACACAACGCATTGTCGCGGCACCATCGGTCATGAAAATTAATACTTGAGTAGTGGCAATTTCAAATGTTTGTAAAGTATCAACGACTACGCTCTCGACAGCGTCGGCAGTACACGATTTTAGTCTTTTACTAGCTAATAAAATTCCCTTTGTAGGTTGACGAGGTTCCAGTATACGTACAATCACATTCAAAATAGAATGTTTTTTACGGTCTGTCGTTTCGTCAATACATAACCACAGTAGTTTATTTTTTATTGCAGATCTGATCCTGTTTTCAATTTCGGTACGTACACTTGGCACACAAAGTCTGGATTATATTTATTCCAAAATTCACGGAATGGTTTCTTCCTGAGTAAGGAAAACGGTAAATTACACGCAGTCAGCATATAAAATAAATCAATTATAAATTGAGTTGCCTCAGTCGGTGATACACCCAGTTTTTTATTTTTGTGTTGCTGACTATTTACATGTCTTCTACAGCCATATTTATCATTGCACATCAGAGGTATATTACAAATTTCACATATAATCTTACTTCCATTATATATTAAGTCAGGAAATTCTCCACAGAACTTTTTCACTTTGTCGGCCTGTGGGCGTTTCTTACTACGCGCGTCCGCCATACCGTCACAACCCGATCGCATACGGTAATAAACTACCGAAATGCGATGCGAGTTATTTGCTTATATATTACATTACATATCCCCCCGGTCACGCCCGGCGGTACGCCTTCTGACTTGCCACGCACTTTGGCGAGCTCTAATTATTACTCTTTCGTAAGTAGTTCGCCACACAACGAATCCGTTTATTCTACGCACGATATACGAGTGACCTTAATGCCATCCGGTAAATATATATTTCGAGTCAATTAACTCTCAATTTTTTTTATTACGATGCTAAACAATCACAAAATACGCGTTTCCGTTTGTTTTATTTAGCTCCTGCTGTATGTTTGAATACGCGAATATCTCAATTTCCTTGCTAGTGTAATAAAGTACAACGAAGACGTACTGCCTTTTTGAAATGCGGTACTCCCATAACTTTCCGTTTGATTGATATCTGATTGTATTCATGCTTTTGTTTCTGATTATTTCTATCCGAAATTTTCTTTTTATAAATTATAACATCTGATATTTGCACTAAATTATATCATGCACAAATTCTGCAATACTTCTAGGCGGTTCACGTTGTGCGATTTTACGTCAAATCGAAATGTTGCTTCTACTGCCACCTCTCTCAATATTCATCGGACATTTTGTTCTTTTAGGCTTAACGTTCAACTCGAACGTTATCAGCAGAAATTACACAGAAGCAATTCCAACTTCGCAAATCGTTCCGTCAATCGGGATAGGCAGGCGAGCGCCGAAACTTCCGCTCAGATTCTGGCAGACAGCACGAATATCCTCTCGGAGACGCATAAAAGCCATCCCCACACACCGGTTTCTTGGGGCGGAGTCAATTCGCATACTCTCGGCCCGCTCCTGGATGCATACCAGGAGACCATAGCGGAAAAGGAGAGCATCATTCAGGAGTACGAGCAGCAATTGGCGACGTTTACGGAGAAAATGCGCGAAATCGTTAGGGAGAACGAAAGCTTGCACCGATTACTGACCGAGGACGAGGATTGCAGCAAAGTATTGGCGGTGGAATTGGAAAATGTAAGGAAGGAATTGAAAATTACCAAGGAACAGAACGATCTTTTGATAAAGAAATGCGCTTTGAAGCAAGATAAGATTGATGAAGTTGTAAGGCACTATGAGCAAAAAGGTAAGATAAAAGAATTATTATTATTACGTGTATTTTTCCCAAAATATGTTTCTACTTACTTTTCCATATGCTAAAGCGATATGTAGGTATTACTTGTGTCCTTCTTTAACATAAATTTATAATAGTGTTATATTTTTCTTGTTGTGCAGCATTATTAGCACGCTTTTCAGTTGCGACCGATATATTTTCAACGACTCTTTATGCCATTCTTTTCGAAATTCTTGCTTTTAATCGTATCTTATTTTACACCTCTCTACGTCTATTCTTTACGTCAATCTCTATATCTGTATATTTTCTTTATATCTTATATTTTTTCTTTATTTATCTTTTCTTTATATTTTCGAACTTTCGCGAATTTCATTTGAATGTTAATAAGAAAGTAACGTTATTATTTTTATGACTAGAATTTTATATGTAATTGGGACTATAATCATGATGGGGCAGACGGTGTTCTGATAACATTTATTGCAGCTACCACAATCATTGCCTTTATCATCTATTATTATACAATGAAAAATGCTTGCAAAAGTAGTTGAAATTTAAATAAAATATTTATGAATATGCCCAAACGTAAATCACACAGTATTAAACTAACAAACATTTTTGAAACTAATTGAAAGTAAATATTATTAATTAATATAATTAATTAAACTATAATCTCTTGTAATGATCCGATAGTTTATGCTGGACGAAATGGGGACTGTTCGAAAAATGGGGGTGGGCGCTTCAAGGGTTTTTGCCAAGGATCATTTAATTATCGGTTATTTCCAAGGAACACTTTCCGCTAACTGATGATTGAATGTCGCGGTCATTGCTCTGTAAAGAATAAGTTTTGTGAATTAATGAAATAGAAAATGCACTGGAATATATCTAAATGTTTATTGTAAATTGTAGTAGTTAGACAAAGAAAAACAAGGTTAGTGAAAAAGAAAAACGCTTGTTCTAAGATTGTAGAGCAAGAATTCTACATATATATATTTTCCATATAATATCTAGTGGTAGCATTTTTAAAAGTTCATTGCACCTCATTCACTTACGACAAAGGCACCCCGCCCATTTATAGTGCACAATATGCTTTCTGAAAATGCTCCGCTATTATTTATTTGTTTTGTGGAAATATACATTAAACAATCTAATTCTAAAATTTTGAAATAATACGTTCTTCAATACCCTTTTTCTAACTTTTCTGTTTAGCAACGTGTCATTTTTGGTTATTCATTTTAAATATGTAGAATGCCATATATTTTTTGGCATGTTTAAAATATAGGCATTATTCTAAAATAACTTCTGCTGAACTACTTTAAGCTTAAATTCAATTGTTTTCGAGTTCCTTCGATTTCTTTGAAAATTTATATATTTTTAGAGATATGTCCTATTTTCCATCTCTTGAATATTATTTTGTTTTAAGATTTGTTTTCCTTTTTCTTGTACCGTTAAACACCTCAGACATTCAAACGTCATCATGGCTGCTTCGTCCTAATGTTCATTATTTAGCATCGCTTTTTCAAATGAATCACGATATATTATCTCACAGTTGGATACAAAATAAAATTCTGGACCAATAATTATCAAGGTTGATTAATTAATTAACTCAAAATAAGCATTTTAGCATATTGTTATGCTGATCCAGCTCAATTGGGGTTGCGTGAGCAGCTCTAAACGTTTCGTTTTCTTCTGTCCACGTATTCTGAAGAAACATAAAATGTACCCATATTTTTCACTTACTATGCAAGTTTCATGCCCGGGTGAGAATAGAATTTTCTTATTAGAACATAAGAGAACTCGAATTTTTGAACTAAAACTATTTGGACGGATATAGCTAACAACAGAAGGAATAACAAATAAAAAAAAATTACATTGTTTGGCTCAGACTAACCCGTAAGCTATTAGAGCAGCCAATGTTCAGAATACGTTTAGTTGAATGCTTAAACACGCTTTAAACGTAGTTTTAGAGTATATGAATTTTCAAAAAAGTCGAAATAACTTGAAGGCGGTTAAATTTCAGCTCAGGTTACGTCAGCACAAATTATTTGATTCATCTTGTTTAAAATAACAAACTTTGAGGTTATTTCCGGTTAATCGGAAGTGGCACATCGCTAAAAATATTTTAGTTGGAATGCACATGTTGAGAAAGGTAATATTCCAACATTTCAAAATTAACTTATTGTTAGGAAACTTTTAATGAACGGGTTGCGGGAATGACCATGGACAAGATAGTCCGAGATTCGAACCTTTTAATATTTTTCTTACTGTTCTTGCAGACGTAGCAAGATTAATTCCTGATACTTCCACTGGCAAAAGGATGCCGTATGATGTATGCCACTAGTTCACCGTCAACGTCAAAGAGTTGTTTTTTTTAAGTAAAGAAAAGCGACAACGCAATTGATTGACTGTTTATTGGAGTAACTAAGCTATCTGTACTCTTGCTATCATAGGCATATATGCATATATGCATATGATTAAGTATTTTAGTAGACTTCAATATGTGCGGCGGTTACTGAACTAACGGAAACTAAATCGTTGAAAATTTTTCGGCCGCTATTGAACTTGAATGTTTCGATTGATTTTGTATGAACTAACTTTTACCATAAACTGAATAAACAAACAGAGAACTATACGCCTCTCTTAATATCACTGTTAATTGTTACCGTTGCGCATTTGCTACAAGTAGTAGATGCCCAAGAAATCGCAAAATCAAGACGTAATGTACCTACTGAATTTAAACAAAAGTATCTTAGTAAGCATTACTTAACTAAGCTTTTAAAACTCTAAAACGAAAATATGGACAAAAGTAGCATTATTTAAATATGTATATACATACATATATCTAATTAACTTCTCAAAAGTAAAACTTTTTATGTCTATTACACGTTTTTCCTAGTTGAGCAGGTTCAACGGGACTATAAAATATTACGCGAAGAATATTATAAGAACAGGACCGAAGTAGCCGCGCTTAAAGAGAAGAACAAAACCCTACTGCAAACCCAGGACGACTTCAAGCAGGAGAGGCAAGAATATATTCCCATCTCGGTTCACACCGCGAGCGTCAACGAATGCAGAAAGTAGTAATCCTTCAACCGCAATCCCCGACTAACCTTTTAATCCGACCAAATATGAATTTTAATTCGCAGGTGGTACGAGGAATTAAAGCACCAGTACGAGCAGGAGCGCGCCAAGTTAAAGGAGAATATCAGCCAGCTTAATTCTCAGCTCGAAGAAACGGCAGGAAAGGTTGGAACACTTAATCAAGAGAAGACGGATTTGGATGCGAAAGTTAAGGCTGCGGAGAAGCAAATTAAGTAAGTTGGGCGAAAACCTCGTTGAAAAGTTCTCGGTTGTTTAGTGCTAGAACGTAGTTTTAATTAGTGAGTAAATTATTTAGGTCTTATCAAAAGCAGCTAGGTTTATAAATTATGTTTTAGTCAATGAAATGAGTGATGAAATCAACTTGTTATTTCAATCACATTAATATACATATCTCTTCTCTAGTAAAAATGCATTTCTGCTGATTCCATCAGATTTTATCGGTACTGTATGATACATTTTTATTAGAAGCCCTTTTTTAATGGAATACCTTTAATATTATTTTAGGTTAATTTGTTTGGAAAAAGAGATTAATAAAGTTAAAGCTTTTCTGTCGATAAGAGTAAAGGTAAATATTTATTCAATCATTAACTAGTAACTTTCGCCTTTCATTTTTTCACCGCTTTGTTCCACTCTCTGTATCTTTCTTCCGGTATATCTTTTTATTCAGTGTTTTCCTCGGATCTTTTGTCAGTTTCGCTTCTCGTACTTTCTTCTTATTAGATTACCAAACCACATCAGGTGTTGTTTCTCGTTCGTTTTTATTAGAGGTTCTACAATTAAACTGAAGGTGAAAATAAAATAAGGTCTTATCTCTATTTTTATTTTCCTCCAATAGTTTTCATAACCAATACAAAAATTATATGTACATGAGTGGACAGCTAAAGCCAATAAGACCTTTCAAGAGGAAATTTGCACCATTTCATATAACTTTGCAACCTTCCGACCATACAGCGTTTAAGAAATCTTTTATTCAATAGTCAACTATTTATTCTGAAGCACACTATTAACAGTATACATTTTGAATAGTAAATTTTTAGAAATAATATAGACCAGTCAACATTAAATCTCAAAGAATGTACCTGATGAAATGTGAATTCTTAAATTGAATAACAACATGTTTTAATTGTACAAAGGTTTATAATGACCACTGACATCCTCAATATTGGCCAATATCTTGCACAAATGCAGATGAGGTCAATCAATTCCTTACTCAGCATTCACAACGTGTCAATATTCATTCTCTTAATTCACATAGCAAAATGTGAAACTTCTATTTGAGACTTAACGAAACCAGACGTAATACCGGGTTGACATGCGTACAATTCAATGTTACCTTGCATTGCGCAGATGTTTAATAAATCTATCATTATTAGTTGCATCCTTTGATAATTACTCAACCTAATGCAGATGTTTGCTCTAGAAATTAGGGAGAAATCCGAACCCGAGTTATCCGGTTCCAAGGTTTTGCTGCTCCGAAGTTTCGGATAGCGGAACTTGCGAATAATGGATCCGGATATCCGGATAATAAATTATCCAAATGGGGAAAATAGCTATATTGAAAAAAAAATTTTAATGTAACACACTCGTCCAAACATTTATGTATTATTAAACAACGTAAGGAATCTCTATTTGATTTATATTTATTTCCTTTTCAGAAAAATAGAAACTAAATATTTGGATCTACAGCACACCTTGAATAAGGTCCAATTATCAAGGAGCGCTTGTAGGAAGCAACTGCACAAAGCCATAAACTTCGCAAAGGATCTCGTTTCAGAACAAGAATCCCTATTGAAAGCTCTAAATCGCAGACAGAAAGAGAACAAAGCGGTGAAGAGACTTGGATCGGATATCGTAAATAGAATGGACACGCTAAGGAGTCAACTCAAAGTAAGTGTCGTTTTGATATTTCAATTTTATTTTAATTTTATATCCACCGTAATCGTATCGTTGCAGACAGTGCAAGAGGAAGCATTTCACGAATTGACGACTGTCGAACGAAGAATACAAGACCAGGATTCGGTTATCACCTCCTTAAAAAGGGAACATAACGAGGAAGTGGAACGGCTAAAGCAGATTATTAAGGAGAAGGAAGAGAAGAATCTGCTATTCAAGGAAAGCTCTTCGATACCGATACCTCATTATCTGCTATTTAAAGATAAACATATGCAATCTTAGTGATAAATATGTATATTTGTAAATAATTAATGCACGTATATGCAAGTAATTTTTAACTATTAACTAATAATACTGTAGCATAATGAATTCGTACGGAAAAAGTATTAATACGTAAAAGTATTAATAAAAACATTTCTAATTTTGTAATAAGTACAAAATTGGTTTTTTCTTGATAAATTTGGTAAGTACTTGACCAAAGGTTGAAATTGCTCCTATTACGTCAATAAACAGCCCCAGGAGTGGTACGTCACCGGTATACAGCGTCTTGTCTCACAGGCAGCGGGATGTCTGCCTGTGTAGTAATGGCAATTTTGTTTAGTTTAATTAAACCCCTTATATGTACCACCGCTCGAACGTGTATTTATTGAACCTACCTCGTATATGAACGTGTGAAGCTAAAATGGACCGATGACACAACAGATATCGTAAAATATCTTTCAAAAATACTTTCGCATATACAGAGTGATCTATAACTAACGAACCAGATATTTCCTCAGTTAATGTCAATGTTAGTACCTTATCGAAGGAAACATAAAACAGGTTCCTTTCCTTGCAAAAGGCTGTTTTAATTTTTGCTTTTATAAAACAACGATGTTTCTGGTATTTGAATTTGGTAAATTTTGGTGTTCAATACTAAATAGCTTTTATACTTCGAAGGCGTTCCAACAGCAGGTATATCGAGAGACAACTATGTAGTTTAGTCTCGAAGAAATATACGGTAAAATATATTTGCATTTCAGGAAAAACAATAATGTAACATTATCTTAATACCCTTTGGTTGGCGTTGCCAGCAAGAAAAACGTTTTAGTTTTAAATGTGCTAGATTTATTAGATAACTGCGTGCTTGAATGCATTACGATGCGAAAGATTACAGTAAAGACAACGATGAAAGCAATATCAATTTTTTTGGAATTCACTAAAAAGTTTTTAAGTTCGACGTTGCTAGTTGCGAAAATAAAGAATTTATTTCGCATAAAAAATCCCAGAATTAAGAATAATATTAATGCCTATAGAATTATAAAATTTGTTGTTCTTTTCGATGTAAAACGTATTTTGTTTTGTTTCAAGTGAAGACTTATTTAATACGATAACAATTTTGATATATTTCGTATAATAAATTGAATACAATTGCTAGCTGATAAGTAACAAGTGAAATAAAAAAGGACAAGAAAAAATTAATTAATTGAACAAAGACAAAGAAACGAAACAAAACTAGTAAATAACACATAAGTATCGGCATCTCCGCTCCACACAAGTTTATTTATTATATAGTAATATATAATAATTCGTGTGAGACGGGGACACGAATGGTCCTCATCATCAACAGGTGACCGAATGATGTGGCCACAAACAAAACTAAACTTAAACATAAACGCAAAACTTAAGCGATGTAACGATGGGATGGCTTAACCGTGATTCGTTAATTACCGTGGTTAAGAAGCTCTTCCATACTATGATAACTTTGACTTTTTAGTGAAGTGGTAACTCTTATTTCACGGCGCAATTTACTGTATAACTTTTTCCCAATACTCGTTAGTCCTCTATCAGTAATATGCAATGCATATCTTGCAATATGGAGATCACTTTTTCGTCGGGTTTTATGGGGATGTTTCATATTTGGATGTATATGGCGATCTCCTTGCGATTATAGCGGTAGCAGACAGCTTCAAGGATGTATAAAGATGGAAGGGGTTTCCATATCTCTGTAATCTGCTTAATATTCTAATATGTTCCTTCTGAGCTACAAAGGTCTTTGAAATCATAGATGAGGAACTCTAGAGGAATATCTCATACCACAGGCGCTGCTTAATTTCCATATATGTACTATATAGATAGCAACATATGTAATGATCGTTAATCTCTGTTTGTGTGAAAAAGTTTGTATTCTGCTCATTAGTTTACTACCACAATATCAGTCGTGTATTGATAATGCTGTTACGTACCAACCATAGAAGACGAGATGTAAGCGTACTGCATTTCGTGCGAATGTATAAGTACGGGGTAACATCGTTTGTAATATAAAAATTTGGTAAAATTTACAGTATGAATTTAAACTATGCCTTAAAACGCAACGACTTTCTTTGGAATCGCCAAACTTTTAATACTTTTTTGATGAATTTGTATCGAGATATGCAGGCAACATTGCGTTAAAATGCTTCCTGCTTTTGCTGATGCTGATAAAAGACTCAGATCGCCAAAAATAGTAATAATTGTTCATTAAAAATTATATTTTCTGTAAGAAACGGACGTTATTTGTAGAAAAACGCACAACTCAGAAATACTTTTTGCAATGTACCCATTATTATAGACCAAGATTAGATTCTTGGAGTGAATTTTCAGCATCCATCTGTTTATGCATAGTAAGGCGTTCGTTCAAAGTAAGGTATTTCCATAAATGAGATTTGCAAAAATCAACATCTCATTATACAAGGGGAATCCTAAAAACTTCCGGAATTTACCATTAAATGGCGCTTAAACTTCAACACTTATGGTTAGTATGATAAATACCGATGAGAGAAAAATAGTCGGCCGCATAGTTTAGTGCTAATAGCATCTGGAGCATACAGTAGATGGGGAAACCTAGATATTTTCATACGAATGAGAAACAAAATAACAATCTGCTGAGTGGGTGTTCCAAGGTAAAGCAAAACTAGCAAAAGTTATTAAGTTTATAAAATACCCACTTCAGATTAGAATAAATCTTTCTCAATTAATTTCTTCGAATACAAAAGTGCTTAACACTTAAAGTATAATTTTTAAGAAACAATAGTGTTTTTTTAAAATAAAATATGTTATTTTTTTGTCTTTTTCCGGAATCCTCTCGTCCATGTAAATCGCTTTTGTATGTATTTCAGAGTGTAATTATGTGAATTACATGTTCTATGCTAAATTTCAACAAGAACAATATTATTTAAGCAGTCTCTACAAAATAATAAGGTAAGTACAAGAAAAAAAAAAACTAGCAGAACGTAGTTTCGATCTACGGACCTCTGGGTTATGGGCCCAGCACGCTTCCACTGCGCCACTCTGCTCTTGAATAAAATATTATTCGAACCAGCTATTGAATACATTTATAAACCTTATTTAAAAATATTTATAAAATATATTACATTTATTATAGCAAAGCTATATTTACTTAAGAAAAAAAAACAAATTTAACTAATCACGAAACAGTATCGTATGAAATCTACAATACCGTAATCTACTATAAAAAAACGTAGATGTGTGTAAACATTGAATTAAATCATTAATTACTATTTACATCTTTAAAAAAGAAATAATCCAACTAGAATTGCTTACGTACTATAATTTTATCATTATTAACAAATAAACTGATTACAACTTCAGATTCAACTTACTTAATGTATAATGTGTTGCCTCTCTTACAGGTCTGTTAGACCTGTAACGTTAAACATATAAACATACATAACATCACACATCATATTCCTATCCATCTTCAGATTAATTATGGAATATTAAGGTTTTATTTTACATATTTTTATGGAGCCATCTTTCACCATAAATAAATAATTAAGGTAGCACCTCGCAAATATTTTTATATTTAACTACAACGTTTTTCAATAAAAAATCGAAGGCATTGACAAATTTGAACTTGTTTGTGTATATTATAAAGCTACTAAAGCAGTAGAGGTAATAATTATCATTAAATGAATAAACAATTATGATAATTTAAAAGATGTTTTGTTGATAACATAACGAAAAATCCATTGTTAATAATGTGTACGGTCTCCGCGAACAGCAATAAAAGTTTTACATCTCATCGGCATTGATCCAATCAGGACATCAAAAAATTCTTGGGGATGATTATTCCATTCCTCTATCAGACCATTTTGAATGAATGCTGCAACACGTCTTCCTAACGCATCCCAAGCATGTTCGATAGGATTACCATCAACATAATATGTTGGCCAGTCCATTCTATTGATTCCCAATTGTTCCCAAAAATTCACAACAATGGGTCTCAAAATATCATCCAGATACCTCTAAGCAGTCAGTGGCTGCGACAAACTTATTTTTAAGCTATGCTGAGTTATGAGTGCGGTTTCTATGTGCAAGTACGGTTAGACATTGATCATCTCTTGGTATTATAGATGCCGGGCGTCTTTGTCCTAGTCTCCTCTGAACATCTTCAGTTTCTAAAAACCGATTCCGCAAACGCGAAATCACGTTAACTGCAAAAATTTCAGCAACGTGAGTTTCGAGTTAGATCGCGAGATCGAGAGATAGATAGTTCGAGTTTGAGTTTCGTGAGTTAGATCGTGTTGCTCTTCCATTATTACCCGTAATTACAGTTGAAAATTTGCTATGATACGCAAAATGCTAAAATGCTATGGTTGAAATCGCTTGCGTACGCGCTTGTATACTCAAGCTGTGGCGGTCCGCACTGATGCGCTGTGCAAGTTGACTTGTCAACGCATTCAGTTTTTTCTTTAAAAACGTTATAGTTGCAACATAAAAATATTTGCGTGTTATGTTATTTATTTATTTGTTTATTTTATTATTTTTTTTAAATATGCTCTAATTGTTTTCAGCAGTGTATATAAAACTAGTACAAATTCTATTTAAAAGCAAAATTAAACAGTTCGATTAGTTAACAAGAAATAGTGTTGCGTACATTCATGACGAAACCATTAACATAAGTAATTCGGTTCTGTTAATCAAATTGCTGACAATACTTTGAAATTGCCCTATAATACTTACCTCCACATTATTAGAATATTCCAACATCACAAAAACTTAACCACTAATTTTAAAAAATCGTAAGACATTTAACGTGGATGTATTACAGTTAATTACAGTAATTACGGTCAACCACA
Organism: Oryctes rhinoceros; assembly: GCA_020654165.1. NCBI lineage: Eukaryota > Metazoa > Arthropoda > Insecta > Coleoptera > Scarabaeidae > Oryctes > Oryctes rhinoceros. Next base: position 1,195,845 of record JAIOKQ010000001.1, read on the forward strand.
GGAATAGATCTAGAGAAAAATCTGTATAGAATACGTTTGTTCCTAATAAACAATGAATGCATGCAATTCCCCGTCGTGCTTGTTTGTAAAATGACCTTTCGACTAGTAATTAAGTAACATCAACGTTAGCGATTTGCATAGATACTTCCTTGTTTTAGTGTTTTGAATATTTCCCTTCTCTTTTTGATTGTATACATCAGCGGTAGTGAATGATATTGATAGTTGTGTTCTGGCATTCATAATTTCGACATTCAAAGATATGTATATCATTCATCTTAAACGGCTATCATTATTCATTTGGCGGTTTGGTCGTACCAAGCTATTATTAAGTACGTATATGTGACAGGTAATAAACTATTATTTTCTTAGTCTGGCAAACACCAAGGCTAATGAGGTAACCAACCCTAAATCGAAAATATGGAAATAGAAACAGGGGATTAATTAGTTTCTTATAATACAAGCTAATGCAAGTAATCGGATTTTATTCGCTCGTGGGCTAAGAAGTTTTCAATTAACAAAAATATTTTTACAATGTATTCCCTAAGATTTCGTTTTATTAAGGTACAAATCATTAGCTACTGCGCAACTATTTAATATCTCGTTCAATCACCCCGCTTTCGGAAAGATTTAAAATAACTGCCTCACCGATTCGCTTCAACTTTATTTCCATGCGATACGGTTTTATGAAATTGACAACGTGAATAACGTTAAGATCAGTAAATCTTTATTTAGAATTAACACTTGATTTGCTTACATCACGCTACACCCCTACCTCTTTATATATTTCTTTATATATTTCTTAGTAACAACTATGTATTTGACAAACTAAAACATGAAAGCACAAATGGCGACATATTCAAACTCTTTGATTAAATTTCAACGCCATGTACTACCATACATTTTCATTCGGATTAGCATCTGGAAACATTGATGTCCATTTTAACATAATGAAGACGTAAATATCGACAACCTCCACGCTACAGAGTTTTAATTAATTATATACTAATTAATCCGGAACGGTTTTAATTAATAATTATTATATATCTAATTAAACTTGTTTGGTGCGGAAGTTGGTGATACATATATGCTGTTTACCATACTACGCGATAGTCTTTACTATCACTATTGTAATGACGTTTATTTGTAGTTTCCAGGTATTGCATAGTTTGCTGCAACATTTAGAGTCGTTTTCTTGCGGTACTCAGTTTGTTGTGTTAGAACGAAAAAAATAATAGTAGACTCCTAGAAGTATTTTTGGTAGATGGTACGCAAAACCGTGTTCACAAGAGCGTTTCCAAACATGCAGTTTTTCTTTTAATGCAGGCGACTTCGAGTCATATTTAGAAATATGCGATTTCTTTTTTTTTAAGAGTTTCGCTTGGACAAAGAGCAGCGCAGCGAAAGACCTGGGTTGTCTTGAAAAAGACGTAAGATCATTTCATCCTCTCTTTCGGAAAATTGTCTACATTTCCAACCATCAAAGATAACTTTGCCCACGTCTTAACGAATGCCTCTGACTTCTGCAGCTAGTACGTCGGTTTCGATCCTCACGCATCATTTAAAATACACCGCCTCGTGCCGTTTTACGAATTTTGGACCTGTAAAGATGAATTTACGGATATCAACAACACAATGTATCGATAAACTACATATTGCGCAAAACAGCACGAAACAGAACGAAAGATTAAAATAAACGGGTATTGTACCATTGAAGATACTGTACGTTGAAATGTATCTTTATTAATGTTCAACTTGCCGAGTTCTTTTTTGAATCTGCGAATGTATTGCTATCAATTGCTATTAGTTGTAGATATGATTATTAGAGATGGCAAAGGCAGGTGGTATTATTCTTTTTTTGCAGTGACTAGATAGACTTGTGTCTACTCGCCTCGTGAGAATGGAGTCGACAAAACATGAGTTTGTCTAGTCTATGCAAAAAGTAATAATTTCATCCGCCTTTGTCCTCTCTAATGATTATTTACTCTTCACTCATCTCACATATACTTAAAAGATAGAATGTCGAATTTAAACGAACTTTTGCTTTAAGTGAACAGATTTTTCAAATCTTAACTAAGGGACCGTTCAATAGCTGGACTCGAACTTGTGAAACATGTAATTGCTCATGCTTCAAATATCAAAGAAACTTTGAAATTCTGATAATTCTTACACATTTCTCCAAATACCATGAGAAGTACGCATTTTAGATGCGTCAAAACATTAAATGTTGTTGCCTCTTTTATAAAAGCAATTTGCTAGGAAGAAGAAGACTAGGTAGTTGTATTAAAAAAAAATAAATTTTGGCACTTGTTATATTTGAAAGTTGAACCGTAATTGTCGGACACAAAATTTTCCCAAGAAGACCGGTTAGTCGCCTCCCTTCTCAACCTCTGATGGGTAACGGTTGCTCCCTAATTCTCGGATCCTGCTCCACACTTTACCGGAATGTACGCCTAGACAAGGCGACAACTCTCAGCCCGTCGAAGCCTAGATTGCCCAAGTGCAACAACCGTCAGCCCATCGGGGTCTACGTAGCCGAGGACTGGCAGCTATCAATCAGCCCCGGCAACGGCACCGACCGTACAATCGGCTTACCCGCGATCTAAGCCTATATAACGGTCATGGCCGCGTCAAAGCCCTACCCAACCTGGGATTGAGCCGAACCCCGACGGCTAACTCCAGGTCTTACGATCCATGTAAGCCCAACCAAAGAATGGGCAGAGAATACGCGGGACTTTATGCGTCATCGGATAAACGTATCCAATAGCAGTAAAACAGGTAAACGGTTTTTAATACTTCACCTAGTTCCGGTATATTCACACAAACAGCAAGTAGTTATGCAGTGGAATACAAACAAATGAGCAGGAAAAAAAATCACTGTTTTTGCGCAAAATCAGCTTATAAATCCACAAAGTTTCATTTAGGGCGGAAAGTATCAGTTACCGCAGTTTCCTTGTGACTCAGAGGTTTCCTTCATAAATATAAAACATATATGCACATCCTTGTCTTTCTGACTTTAAGTTGGCGTATTGCGAATACATGGTGTAGTTGAGATTAATAAAGATTTTGTGTATGCTTGAAATGTTTGACTTTTCTAATTATTTTGTCTTTATTTCATCTGCTTATCATTTTAAATAAAACACTTAATAGCTTCCTTAATATGAACAAATTACTCCCAACGTAGCTTCTGATAGAAAACTATTGCTTCCATACGAATTCCATAATTAAACACTCAATCGTCAATAGAATAATGACATACAGTAGCAATAAGCATTAATTTATATTTTAAAATATGTTGGTGACCTTCAGAGTCAATCCGTCTTTAATATGTATGCCCTTCAATTTACCAAATAACATAATGACCATCGTACGTCCACAGATTAAATCTTCATGAGTACAGGGAACCAGAACGACCGAGCAATCACTGGCTAATTTCGCAATCATTTATAGTCAAACTCGCATTCGCACGGTATAAAAGATCATCTGTACGAATATATCTAAGCTGTCGATCTAAGTGGCAGATTGTGATGTAATTAATCGTAAGCTGTGATTATCGCGAGCTCGATAATTAAATTTGAATGGATCATCATTTGCAGCGTCCGTTCTTTTATATACTTTAGGCTATAAGTTTCGTTTCGCTCTTCCTAACCTATGTATATAACCAGTTTTAGTGGTATTGTGATCGCTTATCTTGATCCAAGATTGAATTCGTTGTAATTTTATGACAAAGCGCATAATGTGAACAAGTTTAAGAGAAACTAATTAGGTCTAGTTAAATTAAATGATAACAAATTTTCGTTTTCTGACTACTCGTGACTAGTACATTGAATGGAAGCTAATTGTATACAAAAAAGTCCATTCCGTATTTTGATGAAGCTAAGTTAGTCGAATCTTTACCTATAGCAGATCCAACATATAATATGTGGTAAGACTACCTTTTTGTAGTTATTCTAAAGTATTATGAACTATTGCTCGGGTAAAACATGCAATGCAATACTCGAATCTGTAGATCTGGTGGGCGGAAATAAACAATAGTAGGCACCTCCACACCAAAACATTAACGAACACTAGTACAGTAAATGATAGAGGTAAGTAATTTTATCAACAAAATTATTAGAAGCTCACAAGATACCTTTTGGTTCTCGCATCCATAAACTTTCAAAGGTTCCTTGGGCTACCTATATTGAAACTTGGGTTCCATTAATTGCGAGGACTTATGACGATGATTTGTAGGCTCAGGGAATCGAATCCGAAGTAGAATCAAAGAAACTGATGTTGAAGCCTGGTGACGCTTTATGTGAGGCGGTCGAATATAATTGGGGCAAATTGAATGTTTAAGAAATTTAAACATTTTAAATTGTTGTGTACAAAAATTGAATAATTAATGTTTTCTAATGCGCAAAATTTTGTTTTTGAGAAATATTCGTTCGTTACTTACACCGTAGCAACTAATCAGAACAAGTCGAACAGTAAAATTCGATATGGGGATTCGGTAGTAGGGCAAGGACATCTAAGAATGCGTAACGTCCAAGAGTACGAATTGAGCTTTTCTAAAATCCTTCGCCGTATACGACCATAAGACCGTAATGTCTTATACCTTGTGTAGTTAGTAAACTGTTACAACAAGTATTGAGAACGGTTTGCTTTCTCCCAAAAAAATACCTGGCACCTTCTTTCTTTTGATAACGATCTTCGGTCTCTATGTTGAGATTTATTGGCTCATTGTAGGCAAAAATAATCAAGGATTGCTCTTCCCGTTCCTCGCAACTTATTTTCTTTTAACACAAATATTTTACACCGTGTGCAAATTTGAGATAAAGTTTTTGTATTGCGGCTGAAACATATAGCACCTAACCGATCAAATCTGATACCGTGTCTGCTTTTAAGTATGCGCTAGTAACAAACAATATCTTATTCTGAGCAATATAAATATCTCTTAGTAACACACGTTCCATTGTTGTTTTGCAAGAAATTTAATTTGAAAGCTGTTCCTTTTTTGTTTCTGGTACCTGTTCTTCTAAAAGTATCAATAGAAGAAAGGTCTTTTAGTGCCTCGTTGCTGGGTTGATCATACTCCACTAACAGTCGTGCACGAACGATTGTTATCATGAATGACGTATAGAACAAGCCACGCACGTCATTGTTGTATTGGATGCACATTTGGACAACTATCATCGTACCATCAATAGCAAAACTGAACAATCGTTAAACGATCATTGCGTTGTTTGAAGAAACCTGTGATTGCAGGGGCTGGGTACACCTTCAAAAAACCTGTAAAATGCTTTTTCAACGAGTATTTTTAACTATGAAGAGATTATCGAAAGGACCAATACGATGTTATGCAGCAGCTAATCAACATAGATGAAAGTTGGATCCATCGCTATCTCCTGGTATCAAAATAACAATTTGAATAGCAGTTCTTCTTCCTTAAAGAAATTTAAAATACATATAATGCATTTCCTTGTTACTATTATCTTAAAATCTAAATACAACTCGAGGATTTTTTTTTAATCGAAAATGAACGAAGTACAATTGCTAGAAGAATTTTAGTAATGTACCGGCACCATGCTTCTCAACACATCGTTCCTGACGAGTGACTCACAACGGCGGAGCTTTTCCCAGTGCGTCGACCCGATGCTGTTGCCCGCTGCGATAGGATCGATGTTCTACCGCTCTGCTAGCCGGTTTGCGCGCGGTAACCGCTGCCATCCATGCAGCACATACAAATTCAGTAACAGAAATGCAAGCTTTGCTGGCGGACGTTAGGCGGTCATTATTGAGAGAACAACAACTAAATGACATAAAGATCATGGAAAATGCACGTTTCATTGAGCTCGTCAAGCAACATCCGCAATTGTACGATCCGTGCAATCTAGAATTCAAGGATGTTGAGAAGAAAAGTGCTGTTTGGAATAAAATCGCTCAAGAGTATAATCTCGAAGGTGGTAAGTAATATTATTTAATGATGTGAAGTGAAACTATTCATACATCTGCTGAGCTTTGAAAATGTTACATGGACCCTTATGAGTCGAATAAACACGAGTCTCTCTAGTCCCTGCAACAAAGCAATAATTTTCCCTAACTTGGTCATCTCTAGTAATGACTCTTATGAGTCACAGAATAGGTCAGAATAGGAAGCCTTCTTTGTTTATGTATCCTACAATCGTTATAACATCTCGTCTTAGCTCAGCAGAATAGTCGTAGGGTACTTAAGCTCAAAGGATCGAGAATGAACATAAAATTCTACTACATATACATATGATTCGATACTTTTCTATTACATACTAATATACACCTGTCGTGCTCCCTAGCCTTCCACAATGATGCTGGCGAAACTTCTATCTCTTTTGATTGTAGGTCGCAACTAATGCATCGTCCATTCAGTGTTTCAGACCACTTTTGCATTGAAAATACCCTCGAACTTTCCGATTTAATGAAGAAATTTGAAGATATTGATAGATTTGGTCTTCCAAATCTATCGATCTATTTCAAAAAAGTCTTCAATTTCAGTTAAGATGGGTTTACACATGTCGTGAGACAATCGTTAACTGACACATCAGGAAAATCAACCATCAATTCATACCCATGCTGATCTTCAGTACTTCTACTGAACTCTCAGTGTCTTACCTACACCTGTTCAGATGAAAGTTTTTGTATTGAATATATGACTACGATTTGATTGATTTTAGCCCAATTACAACATGTTAGCAATTTTATCAAGCAATTTTATTATTCAACAAAAATACGTGGTGTAGTATTTTTGTTAATTTCCAAATTTAAGTCTTGGCCTGTTTTGCACAAAAAAGTTGGATGCGAATAGTCAGTTTAACCTTTTCAAAATAACCTGTTTACTAGCTACCAACGTTTCTGCATTTTGGTGGCGTCGTCTCTTGCTGCTATTGATTCAAAACTATATGCTGATTAGTTTAAATTTTAATTAAATAACAATAAATCGGAAAGCTTTCATATCATTTAAAGAAATATAGAGATAACATTATTATTAAATTAAAGTAAAAAAAAGTAAATCTTTTACTTTTATTTTTAAAGATTTATCATCCTCATAAGTTACAGAATGTCGAATTTAAAGATACATCGAGCTCTGAATTTACTAGTTAGAACTTCTATCACGCACATCGTCGAAGTTTTCGAGCCCTAATAAAGGTTTAAAATTAAAAAAAAAAGTATTGGTAAAACTTAAAAGTTAAATTCGATTTAATAAGATTTCTCGCAATTCGTCTTTGAAAATTTCAAACAAGACATTTCTATGGTTAGCATTAACAGTTTTTTAAGAAGTCTCTACAATACAATACCGCTCAACTGGATACATTATAGACTCATAGCTTTACGTTCATTACGTTGGCTTCTTTGTTTTTTTTTTTATAGTAACTTGTGGTATATACGTTGGTATCTTCTTAGGAACAGCAGCGAGACAGAAGTGGAAAAACCTAAGGGACAGTTACGTTAAGTATTTAAAAGACACAAAATTAGGGAAAAAGGGACGATATGCAAATTGGACATACGGCGAGCAAATGAAATTTCTAGAACCGTTTATTGAATTCAGAACCAAGTGAGATCAAACGTATACTTACAAATCACCCTAATACAACGTATAAATATGTTCCAGAGCGAATTGCCTCTATGAAGAAAATTGGTCCGAAAGATCAACGGTAAATGAGGACAGCCTAATTGACAAAGAAGAGTTCGTTATAACCGAACAGTTAGATTCAGAAGTAAGAGAATCATTCCCAGGCGTACCCCTAGATGATAACTTTTCAAGATTAGATCCTTCCAATCAACAAAAAATATATTGCATCGAGAAGAACAGAAAACTACGGAGCCGAAAAGAAGAAGATGACGTAGATATCTTCTTTTCGGGATTGGCAAAGGTTGTTAAGAAATTGCCAAAGATTACACAAGCTAAGTTGAAGTTGGAATGCTCAACATTGATTCTAAATGCGGAAATAGAATACGAACAAATGCAATTGACACCCCCTTCTACCTCTTCAACCGAATACGTTTCCGTGCTTAGAGTGTCGCCGACTGCTATTGGTCTACCGACAGTAGAAGACAACACCGAGTGATCGTTTTATACGCTTTTGTACAAGAAGAACATGAACTTTATTATTTCATAATTTTTGTTAAGACCTGTAGAAACTGAAACTGCTTGATTAATGGGTGTGCAACAGAAGCTTGGGGATTTATAATAATCTGAATAAAATCCTTAGTTTTTAGAAACTAATCAATTTATTAACATCAACATATAATTACGCATGAAACATAATATACAATAATTGTCCCAGGAGAGAAGTCTAGTCGTGTTAAATCATACGAACTTGAGAGCTAACCAATGTCACCGTTTCGGGAAGGAGTCAGGACATTTTTCGTGCAATGAGCCTATATATTTGTGAGATTTAGCTCCTTTCTTTTCCCTAATTATTACCGTGCAGTCACATCGAGTCGACAATGCTGAAATAATAAATTTAAAGTTTCCCCGGAAAATACGCGGCGGCTTTGGAAGCTCATGGGTTCTTCAGTCAGTTGAATATAAACGAAAGTCTCTTGTCATAATTCGTCGAGGGACCATTCCGAAATGCCCAGTTGCCGTAGCTCATGACGAATTGCGATCTTTGGACTTGGCACATTTGTTCACCTTAGTGATAGTTCCAGCTTAACGACCTTTGTTCCGTTACAGTCTCTTGATATCAAAAACAGAATTAGTCCGCTCAAATTTTGCAATTAGGCCCCTAATATAATAAACCTTCAAAGTTCCAAGTTCATGCTGGGACGCATTTTAGTTTTTATAAAAAAATACTGATTACGAATTCGTAACTTCCAACAGCTTTTCGAAGATATATATTTAGTTAATGTTACCTACCGATAGAACTTAACGTAGTCCTGCGAGAGGCTTGTAACTGTGTATTTTGTTGGGATATATTAGACGTTTCACTAACGACACGAATTGTTCACCAACGTATCTAACGTACCAAAGGCTTACAGCAGCCGTTGTCTTAATCGTTATAACTAGGAGAAAATAGGGCTCTGTTGTTAATAATTTGCTTCTTTTTGAACATTAGATTCTACCTTTATTAATTGAAAAATAAATTTACCAATTATTGTTGGTTGAAGATCTGAGAAGTTTTCAAATTCTTGATTATTGAGGGAAAAAATTGTTTTCTTGGTGGTTCACCTTATTGCGTGAAAGCTCTACTTTTAAGTCATGCAGCGCAACATCATACATATTTATTAAACTATAGGTGTTCCACAGTTTTGAAACTGTAAAATTGCACCTGTTGTTTAAATAGTAAAACCGCACTAAGTGCTGTACTCTGAGTACAATATTGTCCAACTACATAAACATTTATCAACCCTATTTTATGTACTTCATTATAAGATGTCTTCGATTTCATTAGCTATCACTCCATTGCAATTATACATGTGTAAGTTTACTAAAGTGTTCGAAGATTTTCTCGAAATTAATATACAGGTGACCTAAATTAAGTGCGCACCATTGGTAACTCCTTTATTTTTGAAGCTAGATCATCGATCAGATTAGCAGAGTTTTCCCCTCGATCACGATAGCGAATTGTTAATCTATTCATATTAACTCGACAGAATGAACTTTTTTCGTTATCAATATTTGGAAGAAGAACCAAAAACAAAATTGTTGTATTCCAAGCAGTCGTGCTAATTGGGGAACCTATCGTTATTATTGCGTAAGTAACTATTTAGGCTTAAGGCAGTAGTTAAGAACATCAATCTCAGCATTGTTTTGTTTGCTATTGTCATGGTAACCAATTAATATTAATACCAGAAACCACTCGGTTGCAATATGCAAATGCAATATTCTAAAGTCTTCTTTTACTTTCAATGTCAGATATATGCATTATTATTACAAAACCTCAAAGATCATCCATTTAAAGTACAGTTTATGTGCTGAATATCTGTAAAATTGTTTGGTCTTTGGACTAATAAGCCTGATAGACTCTATCTACATAAATTTTAAAATGCCTTTTTCCAATAGAAACCTACTAAATTTTATGGAAAAGAAGGTTTCGATTATTTATTAAGGCGTCGCTATTATTATAATGCACTTCAGGCAGAACTCCCAACAGCCAACAACTTATTTTTACAAAGTACATGTACTAGGTGCTATTGTAACTCTGGCGTCATTCTTTTCAATCAGCTCAAATATTTCGTATTGATTTCTTAATTTCTCAATGCAATCTTCAAGAAATTCAGGATTCATTGAGGAATTTCATAGGTAAGTGTTGGCAATAGTCGCAATAATCCACCTGCATAACCAATTTTAATTTTGCAAGTGCATTTCTTCTGTACCCAATGAGCAATTGCGAATGATAGTAACGAAACGCGTCGTGCGAAAAGTATGTCGATGGTGGTGTAATGCATCCGCCTGTCCGTCTTGCCGACAAAGTGTCGCCATGTACGGCGACTCCTCTAATATCGACCTTACAGCTTTCGACGTCGTAGTCAAATGCCAGGATATTTTATTTGTAAGGAAGTACGGGCCCGGTCATCGTCGAAGAGACGCTGCCAGAGGTGTAGGTAATGAATAGCGCCAGGAAATCATGTTAGTAATTACTGAAGCCTAATGCAGAAGTTCTTGCTGCTTTGAAATCGATTGATTTTGCAAAATCGTTTTTGTTTATGTACTTTCTATGTGATGGGTTGTTTAGCGGTAGTGACATATTTTTAGTAAACTAAAGAACAAAAATAATGCCTTATCTGTACGTTTCCAGCAAAATAATTGAAAAAGGAAGCCAAGAACACCACAGCTGTGATGTTTTAATACATGTAATAATTGTGCTAATCCTTATGAGACCATATATGCAATATCTATTGCGATATATAAGAATGAAACGTTGAAACGAAGATTAATATTTTTTGGTCACAAACTAGTTTCCTCATTTTACTAAACCATTTCTTGTTATAATTGCGAGTGCAAATCGTTTGAAACATTATTCTTTGGAAATAGATAAAATCTTATATCCTATGTTGCTTAGTATTAAGCTGATTAATTATTATTAACGCAAACTATTATTAAGACAATCTAAATTATTACTTTTTTGCAGAGACTAGACAGACTCGTGTTTTGTCGACTCTCGGGGATCAGTGGGCAATATGAATCCATTCTCATGAGGCGAGTAGACACGAGTCTATCAAGTCGCTGCAAAAAAGGAATAATTTCACTAGCCTTTGTCATCTCCACCTATTACTCTTTTTAATAAATGCATTAATTTCTTCCATCTGTAATATTTTAAATTTTCTCGATTTGTAACTTACTGAGGTTTAATAACGCTTGTAGTTCAGAGGTCTTGTAAACATTAAAACATGAACGCAAAATGGAGTCAATGAACCATAAAATAGCTTTGTACTTGAAAATATGCTAATAGAATGTTTTTGAAATAAGGATGCCGCTTTATAAACTTGGAGGTTTTATTTTTATAGTATTTGCAAGCGCAGCCACTTTGAATGCTTATGTTAGACATACGTCATCAAGAAAGCTATGCAGCGTTTTATCCTCGAAGAACGCATATTTATTACGTAAATGCGCGTTCTCTTACAAACACTACTCGTCAACTTCCTGTTGTTTTCAGGTGTCTAATTGTAAAATTTCAACGGACTGAATCTGTCTTTGATATCAAGAGACCATTATGAGAACGTAATGTTCGTTCAACTGAAAATATCCAGGGATGAATGATACTTTTGTCTGCATACTGATAAGACTGAATGAATCTAGGCACCGAAGTCTATGGACTATTAAAATCGCCGTGTGTTTGTGGATTGTATCTTCCAACAGACTCAGTTGAATCTTGTATGCCCTGACGAACTTCATTTTCGCATCGGTGGTTGCGTTAATAAATAAAACTGTCGCTTTTGGGGACGCGAAAGTTCTCAAAGGATTGTGGAGAAACCACTGTGTAACCGTTATGTATGGCTCTTCGTTCTTTACTTTTTTGGAAATGGGAACGTGGAAACAGTAGCTGTTAATTGTGAATGATATTATCTGATGTTAATTAACTTTTTATGGCCTCTTTTGGAAGGCACGGACTCGGATAAAGTTTTCTTTCAATAAGATGGCGTTACTACTATACCAACAGAGAAATTGTAAATTTATTGCACGAACATGTAATGATTGTCTGACATCCTGAAATGGTGACATTGGTTGATCCTTAAGATTGTGTTATTTAACACCAACAATGAGCTTCTAGAAAAATGCTATTCAGAACTTAAATTACCAACATTCTTTATTTATCCTTAAATGCAAATAAAATATCTTGTAAGAAGAGAAGCTCCTTACAGCAGCGATACAACATGCAACAGCCTAAAAGACGCTCCATTTGAGAGGGAAACGTCGGCATTCTCGTGATATTTTCAACCTGGAAGCCTAATTCTTAAAAAAAAACATCGACCGTGGAAATATACATCATACTATGTGGGATTCATCTTAATCACCCTTGGAACTCAAGTGGCCGATGACCTTTTTCCCCAATTCAGCGATCCACAGCTGATTTAAGTCACAATCAGCTGCATCGTTGACCGGAAATTGGTTGCTGAATTTCTCAACGCTATTAAAAGTTACCCCTTTAACAACGTTGTTGGGGGGGTACAATTTTAATGAGTGTGGTTCGGTTAACCTCAAACATTATTATTACTATCTTTAGTTTTTTTTTAATTTCAATGCAATATTATATACTATAAAGGAAGAATTAAAATGTTAAATTACCGAACTAAAGTTTCTATTATTTTTGTATAAGAACAACCTATGTACCTTTTGTATTTACGAAACGAATTTAACTGTCAGGAACAAGTGGACCAAAGCGGCATATTCAGGACTTATTCTACGCTGGCAATCCAACGTATTTCTGCTTAGCCAAGCCGTTGACCGTCCTTAAATGATCTATGTTAATGTTGACTAATGGAACCAACTTTCCTATCACATAAACTTAAATGTCTTCGATAGCTGTCAAAAGATATATCATTTTTTTGTCTTTACAGGGATCACCGCAAAAACATTAAACAACGGTAAATAATGTCTAAGGCTATATTTTGTAGATACCATGTTTCGATGATTTATTAACATTGATTATTAAAAGATATTTTCTGCTGTCAAATATGTTCGTTTATTTGTTAGAACGTAAATAGGTATTTTTTCAGTTTTAAAAGCATAAAAGCTGCAGCTGCGCCATTTCTGTTATTTAGCTGGTTATTAAACATAGCTTTCTTGGACGATTTGTATACAATAACCCAAGCATTAGTATTTGTCTCCTGTTTTACGGCCTTTGTACATATTTTTGGGACATGTTTTCTTTTCGTAACGTTTACCAGTCGGGAATACTTCTACCCGCATATGTTGTCGGAACCTTTTTAAAGACTAAATCATCTTTTCGGAGCCAGCAGGCTGCCCAGAGATCATCACCAAAATTTACAATAGCCCGTAAATCGAGATTTTCTGAAATATCTTGCAGTAACCGAACATATTGTATAAAAAAATCTTGAAAAAATCATGGTCTTCAATCCAGGTAGTTATGAGCCCTTAAAGAGGACGCTTATCAATTACTTTGTCTACCTGGTACCACAACGCACGATTTCCAACAAACCAGAGCAAAGCGGTATTTAGATCGTGCGAACATAACTGAAACGATAAAATACTACAATATTGGAACGAACATTAGACCTCGATGTTCAAGTAAAGATAGTTTCTGTTAGGTTTTTGAAGAGAAGCATAACTGTTTTAAATATTACAGACAGCTGTAGATATATTAGCATATATCCTTTCAATAGCCGTCTCCATCTACATTATTATCTCGTAGAATTACACGATGCTCTCCTCAAAATAAAACAAGCGGGAGCCAATGATCATGATTCACAAAACAAGCAAAAACGCGACAGAGAAACTATAAAAGTAGAATCAACGATACGACCAAGAAGAAAAGCATTTAACCATAGATCTCATGTGACCATACACTTGTTTGACATAGACAAAGTAATAAGAATAAAGAAAAGATGGTTGACAACTCAAACAAAGAAAATACTGATCAATAGAGAGGAGAAAGGCGGAATTATTCTATATTTTTTTGCAGCGACCAGATAGACTCGTGTCTATTCGCCTCATGAGAATGGATTCGTCTTGCCTACTGTTGTCCCCGAGAGTCGACAAAACACGAGTCTGCCTAGTCTCTGCGAGAAAGTAATGATTTCATCCGGCTTTGTACTCTCTAATGATCAATCATGGTACTGCTTCTTATGTGATTCCACAAAGCAATTAAACATGCGATCTGGCGGAATTTGTCATTCGCGGCTCCATGACGAGCGCATTTCAAAAGATGAAGACGAATTTGTTTGTTTGAAGTGCGATGATTGAAGCGTTTTTTAGGATGGGCTTTATTAACCACCTTAACTGAAAATAAGAGTCAATGACTCACACCAGTTATTTTTTATTATGAGAATGTTGAAGTTTATTTTTTTGCCATATTTGTTTTAATAAAACGTTTATATTTTTAATTAAGAAATGAAAATACTTAAATGGGCCTTATTACCCTCCGCTAATCTTGTAGAGGACAAAGCTAAAGACGAAACGTCCACTGTTGTTATCGGCAGGAGATTGGGTTCGTAGCTGAAGGTAAGTAACTATGAATTTAGTTAGTCAAAACAAATATCATCGCAGTTCTAAGTAAGTATTTGTATATTGCATCCTTATACTTATACACATCTCCATTTATATGTCATTCATTCTCCACTATTGTGAATATCCTTTCCTGACTTACCTATCCATATACAATGCTATCCAAAAGTAAGTGGTATATACATATATAACGTTATACAAATGTTGATAATATAACATGCAGAATCATATTTTCCGACCACACATAAACGACTAAATTACGTGGAGGGCGGAGAGGGTGTGGTTTGATTAAGAGATGTGTTAGCTTTTATTTTCCCGTTGGTGTACGTTCAATTTTCGTAAGTAGATGGCACTACCACTAAAATCACATCTAACAGAATGTCTCCGTAACAACGACTAAGAAATAATCGTCACTAATTTGGAAGAGAGTAACTTAAAAAGATAACGTAGAAAGTTAATATCACTTTGTCGTACATATTACATTTAACATTGCATTCTTTATGTATTTTCTGTTTGTCCTCAAAATAAATAAATCTGTATTACGAAATCGCACTAATTTAATTGTCCGGTATGGTAATGTAGAATACAATTGCACTATTGCACAATGCAATATCTAAGTACCCGTATGTAATATAATCCTATATATTATTAGTATCTAACAGTATTGATTATAAAACCGGACGCATGTCGTGCAGTTTCCTGTGCCCGTGCGGTCTACACGGGATTCTTCTTATGTGTGCGTGCGTTCTGTATTTACCCTGTGCCCAAGTTCGAACGCGCACAAGTCGACTCCTATATTGCAATGGTGCCGCTATATCCGCAGTTGTGAGCGCAGCCTCGACCGAACTCGACACCAGTCAACCTTACACAACAATAGCGTTGCGTTGCCGCAGTGAGCATGACGCGTAGTGTCGTACTGTGTGCTCCCTACTACGTAAACAAAAAACTTAAAAGTGAAAATCACAAACGCCGTTTGTTCAGTTAGATCTAAGTAAGAAACGAATAAAAATAAAGGAAAACGTAGACGTGCGCGTTCCAAGTGTTTAAAATCGCGTGCAACGCCGAAACCATCGAGATCCCGGTATTGATTTTGTATCCTAACCTACAATATCATTCACCCCGACGTCGTTCAACGTTATAATTCGTATGACGCCGCCTCGGGTACCGCTTCTCCTTGCATCCTGCATACGTTCTGTGCCGTGGTATAATTTATTTATATAGCCGAATGGATACCAACAAAATGTAAGAATACCACGAAACATGTATTTCGAATTATTTAGAACATTTGCAAGTAATCCTAAAAAGTGATCGCTTTTGTACGATGAACGCGTGAAGTACTTTTAGTATAAATTAATGGTGTTATTGAACTTAATGCTCGAAATATTTATTTATTTAATAAGTGCAATGCGCAAATAGCCCGAATTAGATAAATTATTTCTCCATTTATATCGAAGTGCTTTATACATTACAGGGATACATGTGTCGACGAAATACTTGCACTAAAGAACTAAATCACAATTTTTTGCCGCAAAGTGTTTTTGCTGTGTGTGCGTGGAACACTTTACCTGGCTTATACTACGCAGAGCGCTGTGAATATATTCCGATGAGGTGTATAGGCTAATTATTTCGCTATAGGTAAGTTAGGGACTAAAATTAGATTCTTGCTTACATTTACTGTTATTAAGATATCGCCTAAATTGTTTACGTAATTTTATAATGAAATATGCATACTCATAATCGTCTAATCATCAGTTTAAATTGGGAAGCAATATACATTTTTTTTTATTCGAGCCTCTGTTCTACAAGTTTAAATAATTGATTTTTTTTTCTCTTACAAAGCAAAGAAATTTATATTAACTCTCGTCGTATAAGTAGCGTTTAAATGTTTGTGTTATACGGTGAATGTCTCCCAGATGGTCCGGATTTTTGTCCGTAGTTGTAGGTTTTCCAATCGAGAACATTTGATGCCAAATGACGCCGAGTTCCGATGTGTAGGGTGGAGTTTACACAGCCCTTATTACGTTCGTGTCTTCAGAACATTATGTTTGTCGGGTTATTATTACGGTAGAACGGACATTTTTGAATGTCTTTTCGGGGATAGTCATTTTGGGCAACTCTCCAGCATTTCTTTTTGTATTACATTTACATGGATTATCTCAATGTACTAGATCTGTTTCAAGTCCAACAAAATAAAGTACTTAAGAACAATTTTTTCTCGATATGTTGTTTTCGCTCACAAGGTAAGAAAAGAAAATAAAATAAGGTGGTTCGTGGATGAAATTAAGATAAAAACAACTGACAAGTACTGATTAGCCAGTGCTATTAAAATATCAATTTCAGAAATAAAAGGAATTATGGTTCTGCAATTATTATATTCATCATCTAACCTAACCTATCCACAAATTCGTCACTGCTCCAACGTTTTGGAAAATAATAAAATACTAGATGATACCAATGTTGTTGGATGTATTGCTTCAAATACGGATTCTATGCCTTTTCTTTAAAGTTAATCATAATAAATAGGTTTTACTTTTTGCCAACAGAAATACAAGTCATTATGTAGCATTAACAATAGATGTTCTAAAGCCTATGACGATATCTTCCATTTCCTGCCCCGAATTTCTTTGTTCATTTAATCGTTTTTTTTTTTTTTATTAATTATTTCAGTAAGTATTCGAGAAAGTAGTTGATTTAAGAGTTAAAAGGTTTCTGGAGATTTTGATTGTGTTCCTCCCTTTGTCGTCCACTTTGTAAACTTTAAAAGTATGGCATTATAGACGTGCAGTTAACGATTGGTTTCGTTCGTATGCGCCTGATCGCCGTCAATATGTGCGGTTGAGAATCGATGTGGTGACTTCGTAAATTTAGAGATTCGTCGGGTCGTGTGTGGTACGCGTAATGTTCTCTTCATCTCTTACGAAGGATGTCTCTAATTACGAAGATTAATAGAAAAAAGGTTAATGGCTAGCAAAACCAAATTATTATTTTTCAATCTAAACGTTTTTATTAATAGTAATATTTTGTTGCTTTCTACGGATGTTAGATGTAGGGAAGATGCTGGCTTAGAGTGAACCAAGCACGACCGGGCGCTTGTTTTGCTCCCAGAATTATAAAAGTTTTGGAAGACGTACTACAAGAACAATGTATTTTGCAGTATGTCTAAGATATTATGTTTTCTGGTGAGAATTTACTACTGCGACGAATTTAGTTGAGATCTTTACGTTGCAGAAGCGGGTTGTGCGCATGGGACGGTAGAGTTCACTCTGTGTGCCGACCTTTGTGTGAGATCTTGACTTTATATTTATTAATTATTTATGAGACATTGATTATGAGTATCGTGTATAAACGTAAACATATTTATCGGTTATTGTCGGTTACTTATTTGAGGAACTTACTACTTATACATTTTGAACCCTTTCTTTTAGCTGTTTTTATATCTTGTATTTAACTAGTTCAACGAGTTAATTTTTATTGTAAATTCAATACTTTCGTTAGACAATATGTAACATTTATTGGTGATACACAACAGAATATAATACAAATGGTGAACAGGCTAATTTTTTTTCTAATCTAAGATGTTTACTTCAATCAATTCCATTAGCAGGGCTCTTAGGTTTAGTTTCTTGCTTTTCTCAGTTACTTTAAAATACCTTCTAAGGATTTAAATTTCGATTTGATGATGTTTTAGTTCTAATAAATGCGTTTGTTTCTATTCGTTATTTGTAAGTATCGAGTATCGATTAAAGGACTAACCGATACTAATGCACTGGCTACATCTTCGACGCCGATACTATTAACAATTTATGATTAGTGGTTACTTAAATGGTGTTAATGTAGTAGAGGTCAAGACGTTTCGGGTTGTAGGGGACTTTATAAATTGTGGTTAAAGTAGAGATTACTTTCTAAATCGATAAGTATCGGTATACATTTGTTACTCAAAAGTATCAATTTTGCGCATGACTAGTACAGGGTAGAAAGTAACGAATAAAGTAAAGTACTAAACATCGAATACTTTCTTAATCGATGTCGGTGTGTATTCGTTACTCAAGTATGGACTTTGTACGTAGCTATCTCTAAAAGATCCGTTCGAGAAAATCAGAAACAAATGATTATTGTTAGGTTTCTAGTTTGGAGATTTTGTAAGCTAAAGTCAATGGATATTTTGATTTAATTCACCACTTCATTCTTACCATATTATATTTATATCAGATGTGCCCATAGATGGTGGCCAGCGGTTAGTTAAAAACTGAAAATGTTGAAGAAATAACACTTTTTATACGTGTCTGGTCTATCACAGCGAATATTGCGAGGTTATTTACAAATATACGTATGTTCCTCATACTCGCAACCGCCTTCAACTTCTTATTTTAAATGGTTTGCTATAATTTTTATTAACCATTTTGATAACCCTTTAAATTACCCTTGCAATGATGAATGGTTATATGTACTTCCCACAATTACGTTTGGCTATATTACAAATTCTATTGAAACCTTGGCGGTTGCAGGCACGGACGTTTAAAGACTTAACCAGAAAACGGATGTAATGTCCTGAATACTCGTTTGTATTAAAGGTGGTTAATAGTTTTTGCTTAAAAGTCTTGATATTAGACGTGCAGCATATTACGTTATTGGGTACCTTTTTAAAGGTAATTTTTTACAAGGAAATTGAAAAAAAGTATTTGAATTTTAAGAAATATCGTACGACGTATAGAACGCTCTGTATATATTTTTACACTGTACAGTCTTGATACATATAAAATATTAGTCCCTGAATTGATAGCAAAAGAAGTGGGCCGTAAAACGTCAGAGTCTGCAACTATCAAAATTTTCAGAAAATTTGCAATTTAGTCAAAAGTAATTGTCGTAAGTGCATAACCATGCACCATAGCAAATGTAACTTAAGTGATACAGTAAATATTAAAAATTACGGCAGTCTATGACAAGTAAAGTGGTTGCGGAAATTTAAAACTGCATATTTCACTGCAGTGCGCTATAACTTACAGAAAATCTAATTTCTTCACCTTTGATAGTTTTCACGCTAAACTCCGCCGCACCTCATTTAAATAATATTCTTTTCTCACTTGTTATTCCTTGTTATCTGTCTTTCAGCAACAAGTTTTCTGTAGTTACAAAATATGTCGGTATCGCAATTTCACAAGATACCCATTCCGTAATTACTTTTCTAATAGGGCTTTCTATATACGCACAATTCCTATTAACACTCAATACATCACTGTTATAATTAGGTGTCGGTAATGAACTATATTTGACATCAAAGTAGCCTGCCAAATTATTCTTGACAAAATAATGAATTCAGCTTAGTTATTAATGGTATGCCTTCATCAGATATGTACATACGTATGTACATATACATATTTATTTATGTGATGCCTCACTTCAGTATTTTAATTGCTTAGTGCGTAATGTCCATTATAAAACCACGTTGCTGAGTGACGAAAGCAGTTTTTAGCAACTACCAAAGTAAGTAATATTTAATTTCCTCATATTTTCCTCGAATTAGCAGCGAGGTGGCCAATTTAATTTCATTATTTAAATTTTTTTAAATCGCCCTCAAATTGAAATTAACCAAATTTATTTGTGAATGTTTATCATACAATGATAGAAAGTAATGGTAAAGGAATTAACAAAGGATGACTTCAAGTAAGCATTGGTGCTTTCGGTTTGAAATATTATATTTTCTGTGGAACTTCCCTGATTAGGAATAAATTTTGTAGAAAATGAAAAAAATATTTTTGGAGATGTTCGACTAAACTCGAATCTCTGTATGTTAATAAAATGTACACTACCGACCACATTGGTTCGGACACCCAATAACATGTAAACATAATATAATTGCCTTTATATATAAATAACATATTTATATTAGATCCTCTATGAAATTTGTAACCAATTGTACAGGCAAACTTTCAAGAATATCGATTAGAAAACGATTAAAAACTTATTATATTTTACGACCCAATACAGTAATCTTCAGGATAATCCTCATCCCCACAAATAGCATTATTTTTTGGACAATATTCCAGGTAACAATTTTACAACATTTTTTGGGATGGGAGCAGCTCACCCGAAAGTTTATTGTGTATTGATAAATGCTTTACTTTCTAAATAAACCTGCTTGTTCGTGCGTTAGTGTTACGAACGTATCTTTTTGTGTGCACCTCATTAAAGTTATTCAAATGCCGAGAAGAAAACCGATAACTTTACATAAGCGCTCTGTAATTGTTGCTTTTCATCAAGAAGGTTATTCAGTGCGTTAAATTTTCGAAAAAAATACATGTTTAAAAAGTCGACTGGTAGTGATATTCGGCGACATGAACGTACGAGCAGTTTAAGAGACCGGGTACGTTTAGGTCGTAAGAGAATAACAACTCACCCCGACGATGAGCGTATAAAATTGCTGAGCAAGCGAAATATAAGACTGTAAAACCAGAAATCGCCGCCGAAATGAATCGCGATCGTGCGAGAGACATTTCTGTTAATCCAGCGAAAAGAAGATCGAAAGTTGCAAATCTTCACGGTCGCATTGCAACAAAAAAATTCCTACTTCGATGAGGAAATAGGCAAAAACACGTAGAAATTGGACAGTGGATGATTGGGAAAAGGGTGCTACGGATTGATTAGTCAAAGTTTGAGGTATTCGGACAATCAAGGCGCGTTTTTATAAGAAGAGCGAAAGGCGAAGGAATGTTGCAGGATTGTGCAGTGCTAACTGTTAAGCAAGGAAGAAGTTCTCTGCTTGCTGCGTTTGGATTATTTAGAAATACTGCAAGAAAATGCAATACCATCTGGGTAACGTCTAATTGACGAAAACTTTGTATTTCTGCAGGACAACGACCCTCAAACACATGACATGGCCGCTGTAAAGCCTCGATTTAAACCCCATCAAGCTGTTATGGGATGAATTGGGACCGAAAAGTGTGCCCTACCTCCTTAGCCATCTGTGGAGCATTTTACAAGAGAAATTGTGTAATATGCCAAACAGAGTCCCTGAAAAACTAGTGGAAGGTGTTTTTTGGATGAACAGAATGTATAAGAAGTTTTTGTTCATTTCTCATTACAATTACTTTTTTTACGTTTATACTTTCATTCTAATCGCTATTAATAAAATACAATAAAAATTTTAAGTTTCGGGAAAATGCCTTTGCATATTTTATCCTTTTTATATATTTATTTGCATGTCCGAACTAACAACATGGACGGTAGTGTATATTTGTAAAAACATAAGGAACGTAACTGACGATGATTTCAATAGGCATTACGTAACTTCAATAGTTTAACATATTTTTAGTTAGAAGGCCATGAGCAATGCATTTTGTAATTTTGATTCGTTGTCGAATGAAGTATTTGCAGGTATTATGGCTTTGAAGTCTCCAGAAAAGTTACCAGAGTTTCTGAGAGTGTTATATTATGTGCTGTATTATGTTGTTTCTTGCTGTCTGTTTGTGGTCATGTCACTAAATGTTAATTTATTCTATGATTAGTTCTTTTGTTGCTATTATCATTCCGTAGAGATATGTTATTAAATAGTAACTACTAATTTTTAACAATTAAAGGAGTAGTCAGTAGCAGTTAGTTTAAATAGAAAATAGTAGCTAAAGTTTTTTGCTTTATTTTTATTTAAGTAATCATTGACCAAACGACAATTTTTGTTATTGACAACAAATTTTTCTTTAGCAGATAAATTGATTACAAAAATATTTTACAGTAATTAAAACAAGATAATTAAATAAATTAATAGATGATAGATAATAAATAACATAAATAACCGTTGCTAAGTATATCTTAGATATAGATATGGAACAATACTTATATAAAGAAATAGGGCACGTCTTAAAAAATGTGGAGAGAGGGCATTTAATTGATTAATGCAATACACTTTTTTATTTGAAGGGGCATCAGTATACTAATTAATAAGTATCTAAATTTCTAAAATACTCGCACTTCATAATATAAATATAAATACATACATATTTCTTCTTATATAAAATATACAATTACAAATAAATTATAATTTAATGTTAATTATTATTAATCCTTCCTAAAAAAAAATTGACTACTATTTTTTGCTGTTAATTTTAACTGTTATTTTAAAATAGCAGTAGCAATTAGCAATTGCCACACCAAATTTACAGATTTACTCGCCCTTATTTGCCAGACTTGTTACTTTTTGGCAGAGACTCTACAGATACGTGTTTTGTGCACTCTCGGGGACCAGTAGACAAACACGAATTCATTCTCATGAGGCGAATAAACACGAGTCTATCTAGTTGGTACAAAAAAGGAATAATTCCATCTGCCTTTGTCATCTCTAGGTATAACTATTATTTCAAATGCTGAAATCAACAAAAGAATTTACATTCGTTTAATGTCGAGTTATAATAAACTTATATGAATTGCATACTATTTTGGTAAAGACAACTGAAGCAACAACGAAGTGACCTAAAAACATCCCAGATACTCTAAAAAAGTTAATTCTTTTTTTACGAAGCTAATGAATTGAATAGATAAAGGTAGATGTTTATCAATTATTTTTTTTAACCTTTTTATAACTGTTCTAATACAGAAGATATAGTATTTTTTTGGCACTAATTCCTGTAAATATCATTATATATTGCTTGCATTATTTGTTCAAAAAAAGGGGCCCCGCGAAGTTTCCACGTGGAAATAGATTACTTCATAATATTTATATGGTCATTCTTTTTTATTTAATCTCTCCTACCAAAGAATAAAAAATTAACGTGAACACTAAATTATATTTCCAGTTTGTCCACTATACATACGAAATAAATAACTTTAGAAACACCAAGATTAACAATTCGTTTTAGAATAATCCTTTTTTGCAGACCCTTACGGTTAGAAAAAGAAATTTTCCTGTTCGGATCGCGTCCGACCGATGAGTATCAGTTTATGAAAGCCTGGATTCCTTCCTTACAATCAACAGCTGCATTTTCGCATTGTTAAGAACTAGTTTGATTTAGCATTTTATTTATTACATCAAGCATTTTTCATCATTAAAGTTTTCCACTTTCTATGCGCTTTACAGGCCTTGGTAAGGGAATGGTCATTGAAGTATATGATTTGTGATATATGCGCAAGCGACCTTTTCCCATACACTATGTAACGTATGGTATACTTCGGTGAACGACAGCACGTATCAAACCGTCTTCGGTTCTTCGTCAAACCACGAATCATGTAGTTGGGCTTTAAAACGCCTATTATTTTTGAATAATGTATATAAGAGAGAACACTGCTCAACTATCAAAATTTCTGTTTGTACATAAACCTGCGCAAATACGGAAGTCTTACCAGTGTTCCATTTCTTATTCCTTTATCTAGCCTTAGAGATAAAATTTGTCCTTGATAAATGTACGTATAAATAATCAATTAACAACGTGTAAGATTTTATATTATTGTTTACAAATAGGAGTTGACCAGATTAGATAATATGCGGTAGATAAGAAAATCGTTTGGCAAAAAACCTTTATTTACTGTGCCATCATGATCTAAGTTTTACGGTAGCATTTTCTGGTTGAGCATATGTATTTCTAATACACTACAAGTACATACACCTAACTATTAACATGGAGTAATAATAGCTACTCATATTATTTGCTTAACTGCGTACGATTTTAACTGCTTAACGTGTAATGTCATGAACAATTACTAGCTTTAAAATAATAATAATGAAGTTTTCGTATTTGAAGACTTTATTATATTTTAATAAGTAAAGTTTCACTGATGAGTCCATAAATCTCTTGGTTCAAAAAATATTTTTGTACGTACGCAGCTTTAACATTCTACTAGACGGATACTAAAGGAGTTCGTGATAATCTAATTTTACTAACACTTTCATTAGTGGCCACGGTATTTTGTTGTCGCGCTCCGCAATACCAAAATAACTTCTTACTTTGGAACGATAGGTTATCACGCTGCATGGGTACAGTAGCGGTCCATGTTCGCGACAACCTACCTTCCGTTTGAAGTTTGCCATTTAGGTACTGCAAAATTGACGGGAAACTATTGATAGAATTACAATTTAACATTGTTGCTCTCAAGTTGCTATGTTAGAAATAAAAAAAATAAATAAATAAAATAAGCTTGCACTTTAAATGTATTATTGAGTTAATATAAATCAGTTCCGAAAAATATGAAACATGCTGTGTGAATATACGTTTGCTTTGCAATCTTTAATATCCTTGGTAAATATAATTAATTTTGTTATTATAAAATATTTGATAATGCTTAATCAAACAACAAAAGGTATCTTAAAAAAAAAGAAGTGTCATTATAAGACACGGTTTTATCCTAGTTATCTAAATCTGGTATACATATAATTAAATTGCTTGATTCTCAATTGTAGTTTTTAAAAAGAAAACTAACAAGTGAATTCAAGACTTATTTAATGAGTAAAGTTTTACAATAGTAATATGTAAAGCAAATTTTACCCTAAGAATACGTCGTCCGGAATGTCCTAACTAAATAAACAGTTTGACATTTCTTGTGTGGTCTTGTACGCAGCTATAACATAATTATATACAAGCTCAGAATAAATAACATATTGTAAAAGATGTAAAAGATCAAACAATTTAAACTGGACGAATTCATGGTATTAAAACGTAGTTTTTCTGTAAGAAAATTAGAAAAATCACAGTTTTAATAATTTAACAAATTTGTGTGCAGAGCTCTGACCTGAAGATGGACAATTTAGCACTAAAACCTTCATTTGCATCTCGTTTAATTTAAAATAGCCAACGTATTTCTACATCGTGATAGGAACAATAAATCTGTAAAGACTTAGATAAACTTTGTAATAAAGCTGAACAAAGCTTTTCCTTAGAAATTTTTTTCCTCTATTTTCTCAACCTCACGTTCAGTATTTTCCGTAAAATTGGTCCAAAAGGATGGACATTATCTTAATTTATCGTGCGAGGTAATGCGCTCTTATCAAAGCAAGTGTTTAGTAAAAGACATCCAGATAAGAAAACGGATTGACACTAGCTATGACAGTAGTTATGAACAAGAACAGGCATTAACGTATACGGAGACGTTTGCAAGAAACGATTTTGCGAACAAATTTCACATGAGGGTTTTCGTTGGAGGATGCTGAAGCCTAAACACAATGACGGTGTCTCGAATCCCTTCGTTCAATTTTCGGTAAAAAAGACCACCAGAAAAGACTTTACATTTGGTTTGCAACAGCTTGTCGTGGTCTTGCTACCGTTAGCGTTGAATTTCGTAAAGTTCGATGATGACCGGTTATTTGGACAGACATGGACGGGCGCAATATGGTTAAAGGGGAACGGTATGTGACTTGCTATGAAATAGAGGCATATTGACAACTGCAATACATTGGGCGTGAATATTTAGGGCATCTCAATCCATCCAGTATAATTTATTCCAAGCACACAAGGGATTTGCGCAAATTGGTGCAGAGCAATGGCCTTTAGAAAAATTCAAAATTCGTTTACATCGTAACAAGTAAAAAAATTTGGATATATTTATACGAGTTGGATAACTACTTGGATCTTTCCAAACAAACCGAATCGAATAAATGTTGCTCGTTCACGAAGGACTTGTAGGATAATTTTTACTTGTTTTTTTGTTGTTGTTGTAGTGTTTGTGTTGCAAGTATTGCGAAAAATAGTTAATGTTGAATGTTGTATATACACCAGTTTGTTTGCTAGAAATCATCGATGAAACCAGGAAAGACAAATAGTACATATCCATTTTTCATACCAGTCTTACATAGCATATCAAGCAATTGATTCATTCAAGGAGAAAAACATGCCCGTACTTATCTGATTTATCATCTAACCACTGATTTTTGTCCCTGAATGTTAAACAAAAAGTGAGTCCAAAGGTTCTCAATGGTTCAAAAAACCATTCAGATGTACTCTGGAAAATATGCTTTTTTAAATATGAGGTGTACAAGGGAGGTATACAATAAAAGTATAGATGTGTTTTTTTGGACTATTTGTTTTCGCTTTTGGAACCGAAATATTTTAGATAGAAATAAAACTCATCGACCAACCCCTGGAATGCTTCTAAATGCTGACAATATTTAGTCCTATCTACATTTTTCTTCTGAAGAGGATATCTCTTGTATACATTTAATAGAGAAGGATTAATCCAACTCAAATTTCACTGTTTTATCTTAAAGCATTACTCATTACCTTTAAATTCCCACTAATCAATGTTAGATATTTTATAAACTAATGCTAACATCGCTAACGTATCTGGAAGTAACGGATTAATCCACAAGCTGTAAATATTATCGGTTTCCTGTTGATTTTGTATTATTATTAAATATTTCAAAGAAAATCAAAATGTTTCTGGAAAACTTTATCTGTTGGCTGTGCCGCATTACATACGTTACATTACCAGTATATTTTCATAAGTTGAATGTATATTTATAAATACTCCTTGAAAATCGTATTTTATATAGTTTATTTGAAAAGATATAGAATAAGTTTGTGGGAAAAGTTATTTACAGTTCCCGTGTATAAATAAAGATATCCTTATTGTCAAATTTGCTACAGGAGCTGTTGTTAATTCATGGAATTAATTGATCTTACTATTAAATATGTTTAACTTTACTGTATACGAATCATTGAACGGACAAATTATTTATATCTATGGTTGTAATATTAACTTTTATGTTTAAACTTCAATCTACACTTCGATTTATTTTAAAATTTCATCAGGGCTGTATTACTTATAAAGTAAAAATATCAAGTAATGAAAATGTGAAAACTTCAAGATAGAACGTGCATGTTTAGGAGCTAACATTGATGAATGACGAAATAAGTGCATATATGTATATCGATATAAAAAAACCGAAAGTCGAGGCAATGTTAGAATATATAGATTGAATATTAATAAATTTAAACGAAACAAGCTTTTGCCGTACTCATAGATATTTCATATTTCTACACCGGGATTCGCGTATGTAATTGTTGGCTTTATAAGGAACGATAACATAAAAATTGCTGGATTTATTAAAAGATTCTACAAATTGATTTAAAATTCAACGTCATTTATAACATTCCTTGTAAATTCTGCCTCTAAATATATGTTGGCCAAGCCTCAACTTGGTTAAAATTTAGAATTGCCAAACGTCGTAGTGGTTGCAGCCAAAACAAACAAACTAGTCGTTTGTTTATTCACACCAACAACACTACATGAAACGGATCGCAGCCGGATTGTTGTCGTAATTTTTACAGACGTTTCATCCACACCTTTATTGGAAACCTTCAGGGATGTTACTGCATATTGGTCGAGGACTATTCGTTCCCAAGGGGTTTATATAAAGCTTATTTCGGACCAATGGAGCGGAAAGGAACCGTGTCGATTGCTACAAGGTTGGAATTTCCACGTGCGGTGTAGGGCATAGATCTCTACAGAATAACCGATTTTCTTACTTTAATAATAATGAGGGTTGCAAGGCAAGATACGAGTAGAGTTAAATTGGATTTAGTGGTCAGTTTATACTTTATTCTCAGCCAACGCTGATTCGGCTAGCCACAACAACTACGTACAAAGCTCGTGTTCAGTAACGCGAGCGGTGGTGATAGCGTTTTTTCACCATTGTATGCACTGTCGTACGTACATGGAATCTGCGAGGCATGAGGTGAATCTGATGCTTATTGTTTCTAATGGAAATGTTATTTGAAAGTTTCGAATGGAGCTTGGAGATGGTTTTTATGTTACTTAAGGGAATCTTGCAGATGCGATCGGTGATATCTTGAACGCTAGGTAAACACGCTTGCTTACTAAAATTAGGTTTGGATGATGGGAGTTGCTGCAGAGAAGAGTTAGCATAGTGGTTAATGGTAGTTTGAATATTTTTCCTAGAATGATATGATATCATAGAGTGTTGATATTGTGGCTTAATTCTTGAGGAAGCAGATTGGGTTCAGATACATTTGAACAAGAGAATTGATAACATCGCGTTTTTGTGCTAGATGATGGTGTGAAAAGTAATTCAGATATCCATCTGTGCGCGTGGATTTTTAGTAGACGGAATGTTCCAACGCATAGTTGCTCGTCAACGTACGAGGAAATCTAGGAAAGAAAGGCAACTGTCCAATTCGACTTCCATGGTGTAGTGTATGGATTCTTGTTGGGAATTCAGAAACGATTGCAGATCAAAAATTCGTGTCCATGAGGCCAACCATGATCTCAACATACTTGTACCGATATATAGGCTTAAAGTTGGAAGATAATAGGGCTTATTGTTGGCACAATTCCGTAAAGATGATAGCATCGATAGGAGACAGAGAAGATTCCATAACTTCATCCGAGGCTCGCTTTTGCTACAAAACGGGGAATAGGTAATAGAAAGATAAGCATCAATCAAGTTAGCTAGATCATCCAGTTGGTTATTCGAGATGAAGGAAACTCACTTCAAGCTATATTTTAATTACATTTTCAATGTTTCAATATTTTTAATTTGAATTATAATGATTCTAATGAAACTTTGGACGGTATGCAAACAGCGAACAATACATTAACTCCTAACGACCACTATACTTCTTAGTGTCTTATGAGTTATGGGATTAGTCCGTTAAGGATGTTAGTACAAAGTAATATAAATTCTATTAAATTAACTTTTAGAGTGTTTGTAATTAAAATAAAATTACAAATAATCTGCACGATTCTAGTATGCGACGCATAATTTCAAGAGAAGAAGAGTTGATTTAATTGTCTCTTTGCTAATGCAATCCATGATTTATCACGTGCATTCGGACATGCCCCGGCTTCATTATAATTTTAACTTATCAAATTTTATTTCCGGATGGAGATATTATCGTCAACTACCGCAGATCTGCCAACAGATAAATTTGATGGTTTTGTAAACAAACTGTATCTGCGACTCAGGTACAATACAATTGTTAGCATGTAATAACCGTAATTGCTACGAATTTCCTGTCGGATTTCTATTGAAAGCGATGTTGAAATCATGTAATAGCGTAAAAGATACTCGAAATGTAATCTAATCGTGTTGTAACTATTTTAAATTTAGCTTCCACGTTAAAAAAGTCGAACGCATTGTTACCATTACTGTATTAACTCGTTTTACTTAGATGAGTAATCGTAAAATTATTTATTAAGCTGGGAATTACTTTTTGAGAATCATATCCGTTATCGCTGCTAATAGTACCACATACATCCGCCGAAAAAGATGACTTCTATATTTACATACTGTGTTCTTCGTTAAATTCAACATAATTCATGAACACCGATTACTGTACGCCTAAAGTGTTTTTTCTTGACGGGAAGTGGACGATATAATTGAGTTTAATGACACTAACTACCGAATTTTTTACGCTTGGATTGGCGTTACAGGTCTTAATGGATCTCGTTTCAGTTAAGGCACGATTTTCCGTCGGAGAGATTGATCGCAGTATTTTTATTAGATTTTTAATAACTATCGAAAATTGCTTGTTTGTTACGATTCTCATTTACTTTTTTAATGTGAATTTTGGATTGAATTCATTAGGCGCTCCTACCAAGACGACTGCCGTGCGAATAACAGCATTAATTTGACAATAAGATTCCGTTTGTTGCGGTATTATTCGGGAGTTTGATCTTGGGATTTCTATATTACTTATTTCCTAGCATAAAAGGCTTGTCTGGATTCAAAATTAAGATGGTATAATTGGATTGACTATGAACAAATCACCATTTACCTAGAAAGGCAGAATTCACGTGAAGTCATATGTACGTATCCTTAAGGATCAAATTGTTTGCAAATTGATGATTGCCGCCATGTATCAAGTTAACTTTGGTATCTTCGCATGCGCAACACGAAAGGCGATTCCGCAATTGAAGATTGCCTTGTGAAGGATGCAGTGTTTTCATAATTCGATTGTTTTCAATACCCTTCTCTATAAATCGTTATATCTGTTATATGTTCATCTGGTTAGAATCAATGGACTTTATCCTAAGATAAAGAATAAGATCGTTTCAAAGAGCCTTGTGTAATAGCTGCTGTCAAAGGATTGTTGGATGTCAAGTAAGACACCGTCCGGAATAATCTTTCGGCGAGTTGGAGCACTTGAGAGTCCGTCAGTTATTTTATATGTTGATTTCAAATCTTAGGTCGTTTAGTAGTACGATTTCTATTAGTTACGATATCCCTGAAAAGGCTAGGAATTTTGTATCCGGTTTTAATCATCGCAATAATTGAGAATTCCAAACACTTGGAAAAAGGTTCAACTGAACTGCACGTTCACAATTTCGATGAGGAGCTTCAAAGTGAATATTAGGATATTATTTATAAGGTTTTCTTCTCCATCCTCCCGAACACATACATACGTGTTAATGAAATCAACTTAAAACCGAAAAAATATGATGATAGATTTCTTAATAGATTATGTCTTTACACTAAAATCAAATCATCAAGAACTGGAAGAGAAGAGATGGAAAAATTACGTACAATTGGTAAGAGCAAAACCTCTGATTTTTTAAAACTTATTACTCTATTTAAGCTATTTTTATGGAAAACGAAAAGAAATGGAAATGCATGACCACTTCGAAAATAAGATCAATCTAGACCTGAAGATTGAAAATAGCGTATCTAAAAATAGCAGAAAGCATGACAATTCCGGGTCTAAGAATGGTTTAGAAATAAACGAGATGAAGGAGGCAATATATTGTGTGTAGCTATAAACATTACAGAACTTGAAGCAAAAACTAAAACTGCGAACGTCAAACAAGAGTAGAAACAAGAATTAAATAAAGATTAATAATCATGCCTTTTTTCGTCAATTGGAGCTACTTTATGACAAACGGGTAATTGCCGCACTATGGTTTTGAATAAGTTATATATCAAACCTATTTCTACAATACACGTTATTTGTAACAATTTGATAAGCTATTTAAATAGTAAATGTTAAAAATGAGCAATAATCTTAGTTTACGGTTACCTCTTAAGCTTGATTATACATGTGTGATTAGTTTGGTGCGAAGGAGTACCCTTAAATTACTGCAGGAAGCAGAAGAGCATTTACGAATGATAGATGTGGAAAATTAACAAAAGAGCGTTTGGTTTCTTGGAAATAGAACTTGGGAAGAAGTTGCAGAGGCAGAAAGATAAGAGATGTTACAATAGTTACATTATCGAACGTAGTAGGAGTACAAAAATTGCGAAAAGTGTCAGGATAATTTGGAGTAGATAGGAACAAAAAGATAAAAGGAAAGAAAATAATTACAACGGTACCAGAAGGAAGTTGCGTAGTGGAGGGTAATGACAATCAAGCAATTTCCGAAAAAAAACATGTGCAAATCTAGTAGAAGGAGTGAAATAAATTATGGGCGTAAAAGGTCCATTATTGACTGAGAAATTCATTTGAGGATCCTCATCAATCTATCACTCTAGCAATTCTCACTGCGTTACGTAAGCTAATAACAAAGCTGTCATATTGAACACAATATATCGTTTTTATCGAGAAGTACATTTCGAAACGAAAAGGCCATATTTTTTCTGGCATCCTCATACATCTAGATACATAAACGAAACGCTTTTGGAATTATTCAACGCGGGTATACCGTTTTATAGGTCACTTTTATGGCTATATTCCCCGGGAAACCTCATTCAATATTTATCGTGCCTTCTACGGCTTTTCCCGAACATAAATTTTATGTTCTATTTTAAATATTGAAATGCGTCTAAGCGTATAAACACGTTATTGAAATGCCCACCCGTGGATCTAGTAATTTGTTCTTGACGCCTTTTAGGATTAGGTACGTTGTTTGTACAGCTTGACACGCTATATTTATTTTCATTTTTACGATCACCTTCACCGATCATGTATGATAAGATTAAACTTTAGTTTAAGATAAAAATATTTATTTTTAAAATAAGTCGCTACAGTCTTAGTCAAGTTAATTACATTTTGGTTAGTCTAACTGCCACAAATTTATTTTAAAATACGTAATACAATCGAAAGAAAGAAGTGTTTTGGGCGATCAATTTAAGTCATTGACATATTCAATAATTACCTCACAATAATTTTTCGATACATCCTGTTTTACACCTTTTGTTTAATATTTTAAAATATAAAATAATTTGTAAAGGTAAACAGGAAACTAAACTTCATGTACTGGTGTTATGAAGACTGCTTGTCTTTACCAATAATTTGATATTTCAAAATAATAAACAAAAGTTTAATGACAGAACGTGGTAACTTATTGTTTGTTGAATAAGGAACAAAATTACGCTTACCATGATAGTTGCGTTTTTTTTTGCATTTTTGCTTGTTGCGTTTGCCGTGAATTATTCTATGAATACCAGGAGGAAGGATTATCTACCTATCTTAGCATTATATTTTTTGGTTAAAATTACACTGATTACATAAAAGAGAAGAGAGACGTATTTATGACGAAACGTAACCGAATAAAGTGAAATCAAAGCAAAAAAAGTGAATCGAAAATCAAAACTAAAATCGCAAAATTCAGATGTATAAGGTCAAATTAAAAAACAAAGAAACAAACTTAGAATTAAAATAAGAAAAAACGATCAGTCTTTGTTCAAAACAAAAAAATCTAACATGATACTTTAATGTAGGTAAAATTTGACTACCTATCCTAGTGACACCCACATACTACCGCAAATTTTTTTTTAAGTTTAAAGTTTAAATTTTAACTTTTTTTAACACAACAAATTCTCTCCCAATTCAGTGAGATGCCAAACAATGTTTCTTACTTCCAACTATTATCAGGGTTGTTCTCTTTCTTTTTAGCCTAGTAAACAAATGCAGTCAATGCACCTTTTTTACATCTGTGACTCTTCAATCTTTTTTTACTCTTTTAGGCATGTAAATATTTAATTGTTTGAGCAGCAGTGTGCGTCCGAATATGATCTTACCCTAAGATTGACCTATCCTTCTGGACGTATTTGGCGGACATTTTGGAGAACTTGAGTGTTTTCATGTTAGTTTATTAAATGAAAAGTCCTGATTTTGGAAAACGAAGAAGACTCCTTGAACACATTTCATTGACGTACTTTAAATATCTTGCTTGTTTTGATGATGTCTTTGGATGAATGTGTTATTTTTTCTTAATGATTAACGTTATTGTACAATTATAGTGCAAAAATTCAACACAGATGTGAATACTAATTGGAACAGACGACAAAAGCAGATGAAATTCCAGCGACTAGACAGACTCCTGTGTATTCGCCTCATAAAAAAGGGTTCGTCTTGCCTACTGGTTTTCCCGGGAGCCGACAAAACACGAGTCTGTCTAGTCGCTGCAAAATATGGTATGATTCCACCTGCCTTTGTCATCTCTACTAATTGGTCTTTTTCATTACAATTGGGCAAGGTGGTGCAAAAGTAATATCATAATTTGAATTGGCTGCCATTTTGTTATAAACGAGAAATTATGCGGCAAAAAGGATTCGTTTAGCATTTGTCTGTAACGCTCATTATTTACTGTTACGATAGTGCCATCGACGTCTTCAAACAAAAATAAGGGCCAATCACTGTTTTGTCTTCTCGTTGATGTTTATGGATTCTCTCTGACATCGGCAATAGCAGCGATGTTTTTAAATTATATTTATTATTTTGTTAATTACGTTA
Source organism: Oryctes rhinoceros (assembly GCA_020654165.1). NCBI lineage: Eukaryota > Metazoa > Arthropoda > Insecta > Coleoptera > Scarabaeidae > Oryctes > Oryctes rhinoceros. The sequence continues at coordinate 1,230,093 of JAIOKQ010000001.1, forward strand.
TTGTTTAAACATTATTTCTTCAACGTGTTAAATTAAGCACTGTACAAAAAAATGTTTTCAATTTAAGGATCAAGATAGAAAACGTTCTCCTTAGTGAAACAAAGACCCGAAAAGCCATCATAGGAAGGTGCGAAACTCTACTAAAACTAAAACTACAAATTCCTAATTCTATATATATTGTATATATATATATAGAATTTGTAGGAAATAATTAAATGCGGAAGAGTGAATCAGAATCCGTATTTGTCAAATGTAAATATGCTATATACTATAAATCTTTGTGTGGTGTATTCCCAAGTTCCGGATATGAATTTACATTCAAATATTTACAGCAGCTGTTCTCGATCTTATATACTTTACGGCTCTTACAACTTCCAGTGAAACGCCAAAGTATGACTCATTGTATATCAGCACCTCTGATTTAATATATTTTTGGTGATGATACGAAGTATCTGTATCTATCAGTTGATTATTTTAAAGTCCTGCATGTTACTACTTAATTCAACAAATAGAGTGTATCTAATTAATTCCACAAGTGTACGAAAGTTTCTCGCAAAAATACCAATCATGCTTACATATTCTAGTAAGTTTCGTATTATGCAACCATTAAAGAATAGGTTTAAGAAGCGGACATTGTTAGATGAGTTCGCCAAATTGAGAGAAAGTAAACAATGAAATGCTGAAAGGAGACCGAACAGTGCGTACAAAACCTGCGCTGACGTAATTATAGGCCTTTTGTATTCATTGTTGCGGTCCGCCTTTAAGTTTCCCCTTTCACATTCGTTGAAGTGCTACCGTCTATTGTTTCCGTTTCCTTAGAATCCAGAGATATAATTGAATAGCGGTGTATGAAGTGCCTATGGGTGTTCTTTCATTATTTTTCCTTTGATTATTTTGATATTGTTGACGTATATTTTAATTGATGCTAGTAAAAGGCAAGTGCTTGCATATTTTACTTTCGCAATTTTATTCTATTAAGATACCGCTTCAATATTTATGTTTTTGTAAAATCGTTGTTTGTTGATATTTTCTATGACAACTGAAGCCCACGCTACTATTTTTGCTATTGCTCCACAATAAACATGGAACCAATTTAATTTAATTTAATTTAATTAATTTCTTGTTCGGAATGTTAATTAATTAAACAAAGCAGTTATAAAAATAAAATAGTTTCAGTAATAATTAAAAAGGACAAAGGCGGATGAAATTATTACTTTTTCGCAGAGACTAGACAGACTCGTGTCTCGTCGATTCTCGGGGACACTAGTGGGCAACACGAATAGACATGAGTCTGTCTAGTCGCTGCTAAAAACAAATAATTCTACGTATCTTCATAATTTTTTCCGCATTACGAAATTCTATACATCCCTGTAATGACAAACGTTGAAGAGTTCTATCTGTATGAATATCGTCGCCTGTTCTTACAAATTCTAAACCTCAGAACTTTTCGTTAACATGAAAACGAAGGCATTCCATATGGTGTTGGTAACTATCAATACGATGAAATTCCAAAGAAGTTGCAGAACACTATTCGCTATATGCCGCGGTGAAACTAACGTAAGCCAGATAATACATTTTCCCACCAACCCAGCAACTTGCTGTCTTTGCTATAAAATTTCGGGATAATTCATCAACTGTTTAATGGGGCTAGAAGAAACATACAGCAGGCAATAATTTAATTAAACAAACACAAATGAAAAAAAATTAGAACGCACATGCAACAAATACAGGCTCCGATATCAAAGTTAGCAGAATATAACCGGCAACCACCAACTACCATTCGTATTTTCTTTGACGCTTAGACAACTTTGAAGAAAGATGTTGTAGCCTCCAAACAATCTTCAAAAGTTTATGGCAACATGTGATAAATTGGGTGAGGATGGCGGTGCATAAAAGTATACTGGGCAAGAAGTTGTAGACTAGTCAGCCAGAAGAGATTCTAAAATAAATTTCATAGACCTTAAACCAACACCAATTTTTTTAGAGCCATGCACATGGACAGAAGTACAATAAACAAATAATGAGAAGACCTTCCTAACATTTAACTGGCGTATATTTACAACATACAACAAACTACGATAACAACATGTTATTGTTAACATGTTTTTTTTGAAAATATTTGTGGAAAATAGGGAAGTGTGCAGACTTGGTAATGAAGAGGAGCAAATAGCTTCTTATATTATTTTTGAATACGTAATTGATGTACTATCGAAATTTTGATTTTTTCTTCTACTACTTGAAACACTTTTCCCCTAAATTCTAAACGTCGTACAGACTACGGCGTTTTGCGCTATATCACTGAAGATTTGGGCAACCGCTCTTTGAGTTTTGATGTTAATAACTCTACCAGTCGAAACATTGAATTATTGAGGTCGAATTGGCTCCGAAAAAGATTGTTCTGTGTTGGTTGGGAAAGCTGAGCTAGGAGGCCTTTTACCTGACAAGCTGGAGGCAAAATTTTGAAGAAAAAAGAATTTCTAGAAGGTTGACCAGGACACCGCACCGTTTCACACTTCGGTGGTCACCATGGCGATTTCCCGATCCAGCTCCGGCGACCTTTTTCTGCTCTCTAGGCTCAAAGTTTTGCTCGGAGAAAAGAAATGTTCGTTCACGGTAATCACATTCGTACACGGCTATTTTGCCGAACAAGATACCAACTTCTATTTGAATGGAAAAATGTATTGAGTTAGGGGTTATGATGTGAAATAAAACTGAATTTCCCCTTTAATTAATTACCCTTGAATTGAGACATTGAAACATTTTGAAATCTACTCCGATCTCTAATTTTTTCTATTAAGATTTGGGAGAGAGCGGAGTAATGTAGTGAATAATCACCTTGTTTACTTAAAAATGCGTATGTAACTAATCCGACAGCTTTATTGTTATTCATCGCAGTATGTCTAAATCACGCATTACTCCTATACCATAAATAAAGCATATCACTCTTGTTCCCGGAAAATATTTAGCTGTATATCAATCTATCATGTCAGATTGTGAAATTCATAATAGCTCTTAAATCTCTAAATCTGAATACGTGTTGAGCCGATAAAATTTGATGAGGGAAAATCCGATTAGGCTATTGAATTAGCTCAATTTTTATATTGTCCCTTATGTTGTTGCAATTTCCATAAAATAGTTTTTTTTTTATTCTGTTTCTAGGTACAAATTAAGAAGAATGGAATTCGATAAGGATCCCACGTTACACGAATGGACTCGGGAGCAACCCCTTGCTGTTCTAGCTCTCGATAGCGCCGATAGAGCAGTTTTAAGGATTGCAGGTAATTTTAGAATATACAAGTAAAAACAAAATCCAGGAATATGAACTGTATGAATACTCTTTGGAGACGTTAACAAAAACAAACGTTGACGTCATGTGATGCTGATAATAACGCTCTTAATGAAATTTCTTATTCAATTTAATTCATAGAAAACAGCGTCTTGCGTAACGGATTTCACTTAAACGGGTTTAAATTTAGTTACTTACATAGTATGTGCGCGCTTTTTTTTTATGATACCAGCGATAGTATTTCGCTAGAATGAGAACGGTAATGACAACAATTACGAGGTCATTTGTTTTAAGTATGTAATCGTTTTTATTAACAAGGATATAATGTCTTAGTTTCAATGCATTTGATGTTATATGGCTGATTTACCACGAAAATTATTGTTGGTTTAATATAAAATATTCGTTTTTATTTTTCGTGCAACTGTTGCTCCGTACTTAGGAAAACCTCCTATTATCAGTGCTATCTATACTACTGAAATCCTGAGAGATGATAAAAGTTGTAAAATGTAAATGGGGATTATTCTCTTTTATTTCCTTACGATCATCATATATATGTATATAACCCTTAAGCTTAATTACCCTACGGGTGTAAAGGTAACGATCATCATACGTCTTTAATTATCGCTTTCTTCTAGAGATCCTCACGAGCAAATAATTTGGTGAACGAAACTTGTTAGTTTTGAATAGGCGACTGTAGAAAGTAACTAAAAAAAATCGGCGCTTGAAATGTATCGCATAGAACACGCACTAAAACGGTTTAGAGAAACGGAGAGATCTAAAAATAAATCAAAAACGAGACAGCTAAGAACACATCATGGCGTAAGAATTTGGTCAATCACCGTTAGAAGACGTTAATTTGCGTGACCGGGTTGCGCGCTGAAATTCGTACATTACTGCGACGCACAAAGAAGCCACTTGCATAGGTCAAAAAAAATCAGTCGCGTGTGTTTTTTTTTTTCCCGTCGACTCTAATATGAAGATTCTTTTGCAACGATATTATTGGGTGTTACACTTATACACGTGGTTAAAGAAGGGAATGCTTTTCGAAACGCATATTTATTAGATAGTCTTGATTTTATTATTCTCACTGAAACTTTTTGGGCGATCTAGAAGGTAATTCATGCGAAAAAGTCTGGGTGAAGCTTTCCATTCAGACAGACCACATAGTAACTATTGTGAAACAAGAGAGCGGAAGCGTAATGGCTTGAGCTACATCGCGGTGTTCAAATCGCTACGTTAATATATGAGCGGAAAATACGGGTGGGAACGTGGTTGCCGTACATCCCGCCTATATACCATGTTTACTTAGCCTATAATTTTTTTCTTGGGCAATCTCGAGGAAACGTATTCAAATAACATACTCTTAATTTCACTTGCGTCCCTCTATCATGATGTTCCGAGTTCAGAGATGGTTGTCGAATTAAATCAGTCGGTAACCCGATTAGGTAATGATTTCAAATTACGCTAATCTTATATATAATCTATATATGTATATATGCAACTTTGATATAAACTATAACTTTGAGTCTAACTGTCCTCCAGGTAATTTGTGTCTTGGTAAATTTCCAGCAAAAATACGGTTATTTGAAGAATTCAAATTAGAATTCAAAACTGATATAAGGTAATTAATTTAGAAGTAACTCAGTTTCATACAGAAACACATGAACGTAGCGATTAGGAATCTGGATAAAGTTGTTTAAATTTCTACCTATCTCTTTTATTCAATTCTAAACTGTCGAAGGAGTGCTTTGGGTACACTCCCGAATTTCACGTCTTTAAATTTTCATACAACTAATTTTCAAAAATTTTAATAAAAATCGATTTTTTCTCTATATTTCCCTATATAGAGATATAAAGAACCATGTTTTTTTGGCACATGTGGCACATTCATCTGCAACTAAATTATACTATTAGTGCTGAAAACAGACAAACATAAACCGGTTCTTTTCAGAAAGAATAATTGCACGTATTAAACGTTTTCGTTCAATAAACTAATCTCAGAATAAAATGGCACAGAAAAGATGTGTACGTGATAATATTGATACGAAAGTGTCAATATTAACACAAGTTTTAACAAAGCATATTCAGTAAATCTAGTGTCATACATAATTGGGAAATGTAATAGCAATAAGTAACATAGCAACCTCAGAGCTTTGTGCTTGATACAATGGGAATAGTTTTGCCACCCAAAGCTACCAACAATGATTTGACCGCGACCCGTCTTGACATAATAAATGTCAAAAACACAGCTTTTGTTTTATTGATGCCTAATCCGCTGCGATCGTGCTATATGGACATGTTATTAAGATAAGCGGCAAGTATGCTTCGCAGAATTGCCTGAGATGATTTGGGGCAAGACTTGTGAGGATCATTAAAAAACAACACTAATAAAACCTAGAGCAGATACCTATGGCGCACATTAACGAAATAAGTTGCTAACCATTGCTCGCATCGCCTTTTTATGCCGTATATCGGCAATTTTTGTAGCAGTAGTTAGTGACTAACAGAATCGAAAGTCCGTGTCAAATCAAAGAATAGGTGTAATCAAGTATATAATAAACGGATCGAACTTTCAAAGAATACATGTAAGCCGATGATGAACCCCTTGGCGACATGTGATATTGATAAGCCTGTTAAATTATTTCTGATTTGAATTGCGTTTTCTTATCTTACCGAAAATACTTCAGTTAGCATTGTTGGGTAGACTAGCCGCTTGTTTAGCAATACTGGATAGGGTTAAGTTTTTACCGGAACGCTTATCTTCGATTTATTTATGGAATTACGAGACCAAATATGAAATATCGCTGACTGCTGCATTACGCAACAGGGAAGTGAGCGAAGAATAACTCAATGTCTTTACCGCAAAATTTTATTCAGAACGGACGCACACAACCTTAATCTTCGGTGTCGACACTTACTCTCTCCATCTGTGTATCACAACACCGCAACACCAGATCCCCTTCATATAACATTGTTAAAATTTATAGCTTGCCCGAACTACTTGAGGTCTATCGGTACAGGTGTTTAAAACCACATTACAAGCTTTCTTGAGGAGCAGTGGGTTTATATTTTCCAAAGGTGAGGCTAGTTCAATATGTAGGTTCTTGTTTATCTCGTGGGCAACTAGCGCATGTATTTTTTTTACTAGTTTTAGGTTCATGTGTGTATTGTTTTGAGTATAAGGATGGAAGGGTAGAGTCCTAATCTAGATTCTTTTGTCTTGGATAAAAGGAAATCTTTAATTCATCGTATGAATACTAATTTATATCATAATGTTTTCTTGTTATTTAGGAGAATAACAAGACAAATGTAATAATAATAATAATTTAAAATTCACGAAACTAAATTGAGTTTTTGGTGTCAATTTAAATTTATTTGAGAATTACCTGATTGTAGTTGATATAGGCTTATAATTAAACGCAAATTGTCTGCCGCCTTTTAAAAACCGGTATGAATGGACCGGTATTTTTAACAAATTCGGGAACACAATTATCGATAAAGGATTTATCAGCTATCCTGGACAATGATGTCTTATTTGAAATGGATAAAATTAAAGATTTAATATATGTCAGTCAGACTCAAATTTTAGCTTTATTGAGATAGGTATCGAATATATCAAAAAATAATGTTGAAAGTTTTTGTTAAATTGAGAGAGAATTCCAAGTCTCCGTGGACAATAATTCTACAAAACGCGCTGTATTATCTCGGGGAAATACATATGTCATTGAGAAACAAAACCCGAGCAGCAGAGCAACCGAGCATGGACTCGCCTTCAAAATCGCAGCCTCATAGTACTGAATATTAAGACAGTAATGTTCTCAATTAAAGCGTTCGATCAAGCAGTAACCCTAGAGTTGTCGTTAATAGTGAAAGGAAGCTTGTAAGAATATACACTACCTATAATATACTTATTATTAGTGCTATGTAAGTTAATATTAAAGTAACTAACTTCTTTCTGATCGGTTTTCGTCCATAGAATCGAGGAATATGTTAAATGCTTAAAGCATTACAAAACGTAAATGGAGCCGACAATGAATTGATGCCGTCATCTAATATTGTAAGACAACTCTACTATTATTACAGCAGTATTGAACAATTCGATTTGGTCAAACTTTATTTGAATATTTTGAGTTTAATTATAATATTCGCTATTATTCACTTCATCTTGGGAGGATTCTATGAATTGATTGGATAGTTAAGGCAAAAAGCCTGAAAACAATTAAAAGCCTCAGTAATTAGTAAATGAAATTTCTTTAGAATTTGGGATAGAGTTAGGAGAATTTTCCGAATAATACTCGTTTGAGTAAAGGAAGTTTTTGTTTTTTATTTTTGTTTATTTTTCTATTTTGATTCTCTTGACTATTTATTCTCTTTCGTTATTTCGAAAGATAATGACAACAGAAAGGAAGACATGCTTATCCGATTCTGTGACGGCTGTTATTATGAAGTTAATAAACCAAATAATGCTCGTCATAGCGTAAGTATTTGTACTTGAAAACAACTCAAAATTAATTGGGCAGCGTTGGCATCAGATACCAAGCGTACTAAACATTTTTGGCAGAAAATCAATGTCAAGTTTACCGGTTAACATTCTCAATGGAGCGCTCGTGCAATACAGCGTCTAGACTTGACACATATGGCAGCTTCCTAAAAAGACAGATACATATATAAATACATTACACATGTTTCGCATGTGCTTCTGTATTTTAGGCTAGTCCAATTATATCACTCTATATACAACGATTAGAGCCACCATTTAAATTCGTGATTAATTGAAATGAATTAGGCTCGTTTAGAACGTGTAACTTGCTATTATTGTCATAGATATTACGGAGTACGTTAGTCGCATTAGGAACACGTTATTCGTCTAAAAATAGAAGTGACCACATTGTGGATATCCACCTGCATAACCGCTGCTCCCGTGAATGAGAATTATGGAGGCTGACGGAATGGTCAAGCGCGTTTAATTTAATTTATGGAAATCGATTCTATTCCAGGATCATTCTTCATTCTTTCGGAATGGCGTTCGATCGCAACAGAAGTACTTATCAATCTATGTCTGCGTTTACATCGATGATTGAACAGTAATTATAGTTGACAAATGATGTTCATCGCCATTGTAACTGAATGCTATAGAGTGAAAACAGCGATTTGTGTGTCAGACGCTGAGAGCTGGATTCATAATTTCTAGAGGTCCTTGAATTGAGCTTATTGTATGTTGATGTACAATTGGAAATATCATTACTTCTTTTAATGTATTATTGACGATTTTTCTTTAGGAGAACCTATCTTTTTTTCTATTATACTGGGTGATGGTGATAGGAATTGAACGATTGATTATGAATTAAATAGACAATTATAATTGTATTTGAAACTTCAAGCTTTTTTAATTCTTATTCCATCTGCTGTGAAAATATTGGTTTCTTTCCCGAATATATCTACCCTTCTTCATGTTGTGTAGCGAAAGTGAAAGTGAAGTAGCTCTCTTGGTGACAATACCTAACATTTTTAATAGTTATTTGAGATTTTCCTCATATGTTTGTAATAACGTTAGTTTGACATCATCTCTCAAAATCACGAATATTCGTTCTGGTTAGGCTAACTTATTATACGCATATAAAACACGTTTCAGAACCATATCGTCCAAGGTAATTGAAATACTAAATGTTCAGGTATTAGCCATTACGCGGAATCGCTATCACCGGGCCCTGCAAATATTTTAAGATTTTTTATTTTTTTATTTTTTATTTTAAGATTTTTAATAGATGATCGAGGGTTAATGTAACTAGTGAATATTTTCTTGCCAATGTATTTTAATTTATTTTTTATGAATTAATTAATGTTAATTTGTTTAACAATCATCCATTTTGTTGCTTTTATTTTAGTAAAAAAATTACGAATAAAACACTATCACATAAAAGATTATTCGATAAAATTCGCTTTTTTATTCGCATTTTTATCTACACGTACATAGAGGTTTTGCTCATTTATCAAAAGTAGAAGATGCAGTTGTGTTGTATTCAAATCTGAAGCTGACGTACGTAAAACCGTATCAAGTAGTTTTTATTAGTTCATTACAAGCCTTTTTATCATTATACATTTTTACACGCTAATACATAATTCTGAAATAAGCATCTGTGCTAGTGGTCACATTTAATGGCCAAGACCATATTAATAGCTCAGGTCAATAGAATACGAATGTTACCGTAGTGAATGATATTTTTTTTTAGATTTGATCGTACAAGCCTTGTACTGTTTATCCAGAACGGGTACAGAGAGAATATAAATTTTTGTAAAACAAAATAGCAATGTATCAGCAATAAAATATTCACTTATTTAATTCAGCTCAGTATGCCGTAAGGCTAAATTTAAATTAACTCTTGGAATTGATCGTTCACCTAAAAATTAATACGTCGCGATGTTTAGGCGTACACTTTAAGGTGAACAATTGCTAGTTTGTTACTCATAGGAATGTACATCCTAATATCGCGAGACCTCTCCAAAACAGCTGTGTAGTTCACGATGATATCTGCAGTGAGTTAAAAGTGACTGCGTTAGCGTAATATGTTAGCCTAGCCATGATTTCTCGAAAATGGTTGGAGGGCAATATAATTAATTCTTAGTTAACAAATTACCAACAAAATATGCTGGTGGATTTATGAAGTGGATACGCCAGCTCAACATGATATATTTTACTTATTTTAATTATCTACCGTATAACGAAATTTACTGATTCGCACGTCAATATTGTAGAAAATGTAAACAATGCGTAAATAATAAACATAACCAAAAGTGACTCTAAGGCTTCCATTTATTGAGAGCTAGGAATATTGCAAGTTGTAACCTTTGAGTTTTTTCAATTATCTGATTTGATAATATTGTAAGTTGTTGAAATTATAATAAACAATTATCAAAGATATCTAGGAACAAAGAAATTAATTTATCGATAATTTGTTTATTTTTTTTGTTAATAAATGGAGCGTTAATGTGAAGGAAGGGCGGATTTGGAAACACGAGTAAGAACTTAAAATAGAGCGAATTAAAACGTAATTTTTCTGAAATGGTAATCTGGCAATGTAATAAAAACAGGTCTGTCACTATATTTAATTTTTCTTTTACCAATTCAGAGAAAACTATATTTTCCTTCAAAATTCTGGCATTAGCCAAACACTTGTTTCATTAATGCCTGTAAATGTATGTATTTAGTAGTCTTGATGTAGAGGCAATGTTAACATTGTCTCTACATCAAGACGACTGCGTCAACAATTGTTTTAGGTAACAGGTAAACAACAATATTGTTTACCTGTGGGCGACATATTTTTTGTTTAAAGGGACATCGCTAACAGTACAAGATCTGGCGTAAGATATCCTAATACATTTTAGATTTTAATTTATTAGTGCGTCTTATGTTGTGCTACTTGTGTTCTGTGCAAAATTACTATTTTCATTTATTTTGCATTTTGCCTGCTTGCTGTGTTTTGTCATTGTTCCATTGTCTCATTTGATTTACAATCAATTAAATTTATTGATGATAACGTAAATAAATGTAATACGACACCATTTTTTTTTTTAATTTTATTCTAGTGCGGTACTTTTAGCTCAATTTTTGCGTAATAAATTAGCAACCAGTATGCCGTTTAGTCCGTCAGCGAGTCGAAAGTTACAAGGAGTGTCTATGCTAACTTAATATTAAGCTAACGTAGTCATCATTGTTCGAAAACGGCTAGAACAACAAAATCAACTCTTGGGTAATAAATTAGCAGCAAAGCATGCAACTGGTTTACTAACGGGTTTATGAAGTGGCTACGCCAGCTTAATAGATTGCTGCTACTTAGCTTGTTAAGTTCCTGAATGTCCAGGTGATAAAATTTAGCAGCCTGCAAAGAATTACAAACGTATTTATAGAAATGAAGGTAATAGATATAAAAACTAAAACAAAAGCAAGAAATTTAAAAAGTACTAATATTTTGTCTTAAATGTAATAATTAGAAAATAACTAATAAATTAAATGTAGCTGATAAAGTGTAAATATGGTACGGCGAATAAAATGAAATTTAATTTGTGCATAAGCGATTTTCAAGGTGCAAACGTTGGGGATTACTTCCGTTGTATGTATATCGTATACATTGTTAGTATGTGACGGACATACTTCAGGTACTTCTGCTGCGTACTGAATTATTTGCACATAACTTCAAAACAAACGAAAACCGGGTAAGAGCATGAGTAGAAGTTCTAAGAGAGTATCATTTGAACATTTTTGCTTGAAGAATTCCAAATCCCTTCTCTTAGCTCTCTATCTCCGAGAGATCTATCGGTGTAATTTTCTGCCAGCTTTTGTTGGCAAATTTTCCTCGAAATTCCCTTCAACTTTTTCTAACAGGAATATTTTTCAAACACTGTCCTTTATTAAAATATTCCACTTTATAAACAATTTGACTTTAAATGAACACTTCATACCAAGACAAATCAAACTAAGTCTTCATTTATCTATCTGTATCTTTTAATTTTATTGACCACTCTATTCACATATTTACACCATGACAAATGAAACGGTTTCAAATGAATCGATCAGTAGATGTACATGTGTTTTTGTGCGATTTAAAAACAATATTCATCATATTAAAATACGCTGTTGCATTTTTACCGCTAGCCCATCCTTTGGTTGTACTATAAAAAAGTAATTAAGTAGGCTGGTACCGGTGTTTTTCAGCGTAGGCTGCAACAGTTATAGCAGGTCAAGAAACTGTTGCATATTTGATTTGCCCGTCTATGCGGTATTTAAAGCGATTTTTGTAAATATTGGCTTATTGCTGCCTATTTTTTGCGAGTTTGTTCTTGATTTGAACAGGGAAAATCAATAATTTCAATATTACCTATAATATTAATGTTAATAGATGGGAATGTTTTAATTATATCAATAGAAACTTCGCTTAGTTGTATTTTTCTTGTTCTTTTATGGTATTTTAATTGATGAAAATTATCTATAGTTTTAGTTTTTCTGCTACAGTAAAATGCAAAATGTATAAATCTTTAACTTTAATAGTTATAATACGTTATAATAACGTAATCTAATTAGTTTATAAAACAAATTCACATCCTTCTTTTAACTAGCAACTAACATAATGCGCTGATAATCTATATTAAGCTTGTGCGAGTTTCTGCTTGCAAGGCTTTAATGCTTGTATTGAGAAGCATTAAAGGAAGCGTCATATCTTTGCAATTGTTATAAATATCTCTATATCGACGTGTAGGAAAGCCGATCACTAAGTTCTTATATACTCTCATATTGGGATGGTGATCACGTGAGTAAATTCAACTGTTGTAATAAAATTATGTTGATTTGATTAACGAGTAATAAAATAAGACGCATTTCCAAAAAAGATCTTTTACTTAATAACCCCGTTATTAAGTAGAAGATTGCGAGCCATTAGGAGGACCTGGGAACTAGTTTCTCAGAACCCAAAAAGTCCGACTTTGTGACAATTAATGTGCGACAACTACATTCAAACTTGCTTGTTAAACAGGTGATGGTTATGCTTTGTAAGCGGGTAGCCGGAAAATTTTGCAGCTTGCCATAGAAACGGTTATTTTCCCGTTAAATTCTCCAGACAAAATTTGATGGATGAGTTGTGAATTTTTGCCAGGACGACCACTGAATTGTGAGAGGTGGAACAAAACTTCCTTTTTCTTGAAATGCTACTATTTCCGTCTTTCGCTTTTCAGGTAATGACCATCTTTATTGCTTTTTTTTCGATTAACATAACTCTGACTATTTCAAAAAACAACTGCCGTCACTTATCCAAGCCATGGAACATTCTTTGCCTTTTTCGAAACCGATTCGCTCTTCGCAGCCCACTGTTACCATAGTTATTAATCGCTTTATTTATTTCGCTTAAATTGCCTGAATACTGTTCAAAATGTTTATCTGAATGCGTTTACTCTTGGGTAAACAAGTGAGGCATTCAAGCTAAGTTAGATTTTTTTTATGCCCTCAGTCAGTATATGATGTTTCTTTAACTGTTAACCTTAGTTCGAAAGTAATTTAGTCCTACCTAGTGAGCTTTTCCGATGCTATCGGTAGTGGTTGTAGTTTTGGGCTCACTCGAATGTTGATTATTAACGAAATTGTTACGACCACATTTAAATTCAACGAACAAGTTGAGTTGCACTTGCGTGGCCGTTGCCGAAGAAGCCTTTTGACTCTTACCTTTAAGTTTTCTTCTATCAGTTACGTTACTAAATTAGTTAAATATTGTCTTCTTCTGCAGTTTTTTGAACATGGGTGTTTAGATCGGTCGGATGATCTAACAGTATTCAATATACACCAGCGACTGAGAAATTCGCAGATGACTCAGAATTATTTCAGCTAGCCTAAGACGTATTTATTTAGGAGTACCTAGAGATTTTTATAGATGGTGCCAAGTGACAAACGGAAAAAACGATATAATAACGAAGAAAGTAGTAGTAGGATTAGTTATTTGCTGTTTTGCATATTCTGCAGTTCGAGATTATTTTAATCGAGATAAAATAATAGCGTCTTCTAATAAATCGAAATCGATGTCCATTGAGTCGAATAAATTGACTAAATGTTTCTATTTCAATGCGTACTTGCCGGAACGTAGGTATTTAAATCGTGTTAAATTTCTTTCCTGTGTCGATGTCATTCCTTCCTCGCATCGCACTCGACCATCTTGATCTTGAAAAGACACCGAAAATAGAAACCTGAATCTTTTGACTCTTGCACATTGCTCGTCGTCTCGCCTTCTTTCTATACAAAGAGAGATGCACTACTACCACGTATCGTACACACAAAGGCCGCCAAGGCTACAAATTTCTTCTTCGGACTCCAACGTCGTCTCTCCATAAATACTCTAGTAGGTTTTTTTTATTCTTCCTTTCTCGAATTCTGGCGTATACGTAAGTACATACATACGTACTTCGCGTGTTTGTAAAGCATGGGAAAACGTACGAACAAAGGCGCCATTAAATTCTCTCGCAAGTTCTCAGGTTTTCTTCGCTACAATGGAGTTGTAGTATCGCGCTTCCTCCACAATCATCCGTAGAGGATCTTCTGTATGTTTCACAGCGGCGTTTTATCGAGCGGAAGTTCGAAATAACGTCAGCGCTGACGGAGTACGAAAAGCACCGCGAGAAGATTGTTAGTTATGTTTGTGCTTCGTGCTGCAGGGAAAAGATGTGGAATCGTGATTGCCGCTTTGTTTTATTATGGAATGGATCCAATTATATCTATATCGTTTCTCTGTAATTGACGATAATAAACCAAGTTGCAATTTCGGATATACTTGCATACGTGTATAGGCGAGTAAAATTCCCGCAATGCTGTACAATGCAAAGCTTCTTAAATTTAAAAATGTTCGCGGCGTTTAGATGACTAGTGCACTATACTGGACGCAAATAAAAAAAAATGTGTTTTACGAAGAAAATCAAGTAAACACTAATTACATTAAAAATATATGGCAAACCAAAGGGACTTCTATAAATACTAGTTTAAAAAACAGGGTGCCTTAAATCTTCCAACGCAGCGGCAGTGTCACTTCTTCGTCTGTAAAATGTATCATTTCAACAATAACTGATTTTAAACTAATTATACTGCACAAGAACAGCCATTACAGCGAACGGGCGCTGAAATGTGTAAATGTACATTAACGATAAAGCTGCTACAAGACTAAACTCTATCCTTAGTCAAATAACATCAACGCTACATGCCTGAAGAAATGCAATTGAAACTATCCAGGGTGCGCCGCTTAGAACCATCCAATCGATCGCCTGTGTATTTGTTTTATAAGAGGATGAGAGATATGAAATAGTTGTCAAGAGAGAAGATGCAATTAATTCCTGTCACGTTGGTAAAGTGACTTTGTCTTATTCGAACAAGTGTGCAAAAGAAGCGACCCTGGCGTGCTATTGGAATTCTGACTAGATTTCGTTTATTATAAATGCAGCGTGTCGTGATGGGATTAACCAGACACCTGCCACGCAGGGTCTACCAAGCTGAAGACGAAACGATGAAATCCCTGCTCTGTAATTGCCCTGTGCTACCATCAATTTGAAGGATCATACTGAGTGAGGAGTGCCACTATTAGAACGTTTTCTGTGGCCAACGCTTTACCCGTCAAAGCAAAAATTGGTTGACAGCCTAAATGCTGTGGTATCCATCTCCCTCTCCTTCTTTTTCTCGTTAGCGATAAAGGCGAAGACAATTTTCGCAGTGCTGTATATAAAATGGTTCTTAAATTCGAAGGTTTTCGCAATGCACGGTAAAGCGGCTAGTGACAGTAGAGTACAGTGCAGCGTATTAATTCGTTTGAAATGCAGCAAAAATGTAAATGAACTTTAGTGCGAGGAGAACCAAACAAAAATGCTTCTTTTGCATGCTGCACATTTCTTACAAATAAATAAATTAAAAAAAGTCGAAACGTCAATTTTTAGTGGAAAGTATAATGATCTTGGAACATAGTAAATGTAGAGTAATAACAAACTGTAACAGCACAATTTAGGACTGTGCAGTTCCACGAAGATCGGTTGGGTAACAACTAAGCTCGGTATTAAATGTAAAACTCGTTTTGATCCTTAATTACCCTGAGGAGAGGCGCTAGATAGAAAGCGCCTTGTTTTTAATTCTTTATTAATCGGCCAAATCTTCACTCGAACATCAGGGCTATAATATTCAAATTAAAGTTCATTAATTAATAAAACAGTAAAAAACGTAGACGATTTAATTAAAGCTAACATGAAGAGAATGCTAAAATATTTAAAATACAACAAATACAATCGATTATGTTTTTTACCTTTTTATTAATTAATGGACTTGTTTAAAATCAAAACTAAGAATTCACATATTGTTGTCGTGATGAACGTCACCTATGCAACCGAAAATTTTGCTTGTTAATAAAAAATTAAAGTCTGAAAAATAGTTTACATTTATTGCCTCTCCTTGAAGTAATTAAGGATCAAAAGTTTTGCAGCTTGGAAAGAAGTATTGTTGTTCTATTAAGTATAATTTGTATATGATAGAATAGCATAGTAACTATTAGCAGGAGCTAATATCGAGCAACACAGGTTCACTTTATGCAAATTTGTTGGTTTAAAACCGTGATAATAAAAACATGAGGAATAGTTGCCAGAGTTAAAAGAATTGCCATATTATCTATAATGTCGTTCATCCTTGATTTAGATATATGTATTTCTCAGTACAAAAATGTTGGTATGTTACATATTATTATTTTTTGTTAATATATTACTATTAATTACAAGTTTATACTTGCATAGAGTTATAATTCTGTTTTTTTTTTTCGAATATAGATTGGTAAATTTTTTTAATAAACTGAAGTTAAATTGTAGTGTTTGCATTAAAAAGTAATTAAAGTGGTCCATCGATAAAAAATTAAATTCTATTCTCTTGTCAAAGAAAATATCTGAAATATAATAAAATGTATTTTTAAAACTGTTTAGAACTATTAGAACTATATACTAATAATAAAATATCCAATTAGCATTATTCATTACTTATAATCACATCGTTTGCTTAGAGTACAACTACTTTATTCCTATATTGTACATAATTGAATGAATCTGCAAGCATGGCAACAATGGATGGCTTGCTGGAATATCGTTTAATCTTCAGTAATTACAGCTACTTTCTACACGATAATTGAAAGTTACCTAGAGAATTTCTTGTAAAAGTACAGCGTAATAAAATGTTAATAATGATAACAATCCTGTTTCACATTTAAGTTCTGTTTGAAAGTATACCAATTTTTCTCATAGTTTTCTTTAAATTAATTATCTATATGTATATTCAAAGGGGCTTTTATTCAGTACTGTTGTTGGTTATATACGTATATATATAAAAAAGGCAAGCACACTTATTGCTTCTAATTTTATGACATTTTATGATGAGAAAGATCCTGTTTCTTAAGTAGGTTTTAAAGTCTCTGGATATTTTTCTGCTGTTTTTCAGAGCCTTTCAGTTGTTCTCCACTAGTTCATCGTAAACATTAGCATTGCTGTTGTGTTTAATTTGGAAAAATTGGCAGTTGTTAGAAGAAATGTATGTAAGTGATCAAATTTCAAACTTCCGCATACAAATCATCCATGGTATAATCCTAAAATTTAATTAAGAAATAAATTTTCATTTTGACACTTTTTCATTATGGTTAATGAAATATTTTTTATTTATAGTTAATCTGAAGCACTCGAAAGAACAAAAACAAAAAAGAGTTAAGTGTGGACCTCTATTATCTGTTGTGTAATAGTCCTTAAAATGTTGTATCGTTGAGTTTCCTCTACTTAGCGGTATTCCTTGTTGGTGCTTTACCTGTTTGTAGGATTCGGCAGGTCTCACGTCTGATTTCATCTGCTTCATTCCTAGGTTGATTCCAGATGGCCTATTCTATCTGCGAATATATCTTCGGTATTTTGGACGGAGTTATATGCAATATTCACATCTTTGTCAAGTGCTATGATTTGCTCCTCGCAAAATTACTGCAAGAATTACTACTACTTTCGTTAGATCTAATCGTGTTTACTTGGCCGTCTTCTTGGTGCATCTGCAGTTTATCGAGCTTATTCGCGTGTCTTCATTAGTTTAGCATCATGTTTCACATGCTCCTAGTTAATCCAATCAAAATAGCCAAAGGAGTTCAATGAATACATCAAGAGCCACAAGAAAGTAAATACAATTTTATGCACAGAAGATGGTAATCGATTTTTTGAAGCAACTACGAGAAATACACCAATAAACCTGCCGAATTCTCCATGCTAGAGAGAGTCTTATGTAATCTAGGCAACGTTACAGCGGTAATGAGCAATGATTGGAAAAATAGACCATCTATTCGGGTTTACTCACAACGAGGCAGAGAAAGAGTAAACTCGATAATACGGAGCACATGATCATTATACAATAAGCAATGCCAGGACTAATAAACTATTATTTTCGTGTTTAACGAACTCTCTTCACACAAAATAAGAAAATTTGAGAAAACTCATCAATCGTTCGGAATAACTCTTTTATTACTCACACGTTTAAGTAGCAGTCTTGCAGTGCAGCGTTCAATTATAGCATTTGAGTTGTTTCCGACCAGCTGGTACACACCTACCTAATGTTTTTAAATACTATTGAAAATGTTTCTACATCGTGTTTTTTTTCCGAGAAGAGAAAGTATGTGTATCTATAAAAGTAATAAACTAAAATGTTGACCTACAGTTAACACATATACGGTTTTCTATAAAAATACAGTCCCTTCTTTGGAACAAGCGAGGCCACAGTTATGTAAGCTAATTAATCTTATATTAGAATGGTCTTGGTCAAGTTCATGTGCATAGCGGACACAAGTGTCGGCTTATCTTGTAATCAAGCGTTTTTTATTTGTAGATTTCGATTCGCTAGGTATATATGTGATAAGACATCGTGGATTCGTTATTCATTATAATCATTACTCTTGATGTACCAACTAATCCCTGAATATGATTCCATGCGTATTCTAGAGGTTAGTAGCTACTTATTCCTTGTACAGCTCATATGCATTCGAATTTAGTTAATTAAAAGATAAAATCTAGTACTTGGCTTAACTCTTCATCTGCATAGCTTTCATTTGTATTTCTTTCAACAGCCTATAATATTTACAATTTCTAAGTAACAACTGGAACACACAAGCATCTTTTTCTTTGTCAGCAATTCCCAAACAATGTGCACACTGTCACGGTAATTTCACGTTCTATTATTAAGATCCTTAAGGAATGCAGCTTATCATGACTATCACTACGACGTGCTGCTGACGATGTCACAATAGAGAGCGAATGTTGTCGGTGAACAAAGAAATTCCATCCTGCATGTTTTTCTTCCAAGCTTGCATTCGTTTCTCTCAGATAATTTCTACTACGCACATATTTCCGGATATTTTAAGCCTGTATAAGCTAAATATTGGAGCAGATGATAACTAGAAATAGAACCTTTGATTCCGCTTGCATATAAGAAGCGGTTTACGTCATTGTTTATTTCTCTGAATTAAGAATGGTTGCGAAATCCTCAAACAATTTCTTTAATTGTTTACTGGGGGGTTTTCTGTTACAGGAAGTACCATTTAGATGTATTAATAGTGCTCGCAACTGGATGTACATACATCGTTGGATCCTCTCCATTGAACGTTGATATTCTTTCTACGTTAGAAACTCGAACTATTTTCGTTGAAAAGATATTAGCGATTTCTGCCGTCTATAGACCTTTTCCTTTTATATGGCATAGCCCAGGAACGTGGTTGCGCCTTCAGTTAACTAAATTCAAATGCTGCACTAATACATTTCAAATCGGTAGAATCTGTAGAAATTGTTACGATAGCATTTACTGATTTAAAACTTCTCTTGGTTTTTTAAGTTGCTTGTTTTGCCATGATTTTTTTTTTCAGTTATTACAATTTTGCTTTCCTAGTCTATTTTCCTTTTTATCCTTATTTCTCTAACTTTTTTGTGTCTTGAGGTTCTATTAATATGCCTTCTCTAGATAACTTCCAGTGAAACAATCACAAATCTAAAATGCTCAGATTTATTTCTACTGATGAATGTAAAAAGCATTACAGGATAAAAGAGCAGTCCAGTCTTCATTTGTTTCTAGTTATTTTTATTAACATATTGTTTTGTGCAAGCTTTTCTTCACTTTATTAAATTGTAA
This sequence comes from Oryctes rhinoceros, assembly GCA_020654165.1. Taxonomy (NCBI): domain Eukaryota; kingdom Metazoa; phylum Arthropoda; class Insecta; order Coleoptera; family Scarabaeidae; genus Oryctes; species Oryctes rhinoceros. Next base: position 1,250,066 of record JAIOKQ010000001.1, read on the forward strand.
ACAGAATCGACGTTATGTTGCCTTTAATCTTTCGTTAAGGTTGTCGTTTTTGCATTTGTTGATGAGCTTTCACTATTTCCCATCTTCTACTAGTTTTCCGGTTCAAGATACGCGCGATCTTGTCTCCAAAACTTTAAATAAGGAATACTCAAATGATTGAATAGGACATTTCAAAATATTTATTTTTATGGTTCGTCAGTTGATTTTCACATTTTTAAATTCTTGCTCTTTTCATAAAGAGATTGGAATACTTCGCGCACAAAGATATGATGAACAACTAAACGTTGATCATCACAAGTAATGAATTGCCAAATTCACGTACATTTACATACTCCCATTTAACAACTTAGTTTTAAGCGTTTCAACTCTTTTCGGTGTTCTTATTTGTGCAACGGAAACATTCTACCTAGCATTTGAAATGAATTTTCCTTTTGTCGATGGTAATACCAAAGCTATGGTAAGTACAACCACAACGGAGTTCATTACATATTGTTTTCCATAGACACCTATAAACATGGCAGAAGGCTAAATTATCTCCGTTACGTGTATATACTAACCCCAATTTGGAGTTAACTGTCGGCGGTGTGCAAGAAGTCACTGCTGAGAAAAATTCTTTTAGAATTTTGAATGGATCATTTTCTTAAAGATAGACTCAGGAAAAAGTTTAACACTTCACATGGCTGCCATTTCGAATCTCATATTCTCTATTCTGTACATGATGAATGTTACTTATTCAGAGACTTAATACATAAAAATAACATTCGTAATCATGAATCATGAGTAATCAGAATGGGGCAAGTGTGATGGAAATTCAGAATCTCCGTTTCGGATGAAATCCGAATATAATCCGGAATATAATACATGGTTTCTTGAAGTTCTTATGTAAACATGTTTATGTGCGTATAATACGGGAAAACACCACTTGAGAAAGTCGCAAGTAAAATATTAAATTCTACTACTATCGATTTTAATTGAGCATGCGTGGTACATCATCTGGATCATTTTATAAAGTTACAAAACAAGTTAGAATACTTACCACGTCATTGTAATTAAACTACTCCACGCAAACAGGATGCAGTTAAGGTTTATTTCTCTTTTAAACCCGTTGCCTTAGAAATATGAGAGCAAGATGAAATCCGTTGAGTAAAAGAATCGACTTTATGAATAATCTCACAAACTTTCAGAAACATTACATCGTCACGTTGCTTTTAGAATGTATCGTACTTACATATAGCTGTGTGTACCCCGTCTAGCGTCTACAAAATGTATACAGTTTCAAAAACTCGACATGTAATCATCTGTTCCTGTCAATGACAAGGCATACACGGCCGACAACGTTGCTAGATTGACGTTATCGCTCATTGCGTTCCGTATTGCTTAGTTTATTTATACTGCAGAACGGGTTTCGTAATAAAAAATGCTGTAATAATGCTGCAAGTAATACAGTGTGGTATATACGTATTTTACGATTGCATATATTACGGTGACATTTTCAGGTACGATTCTTCCAGTTACGGTTTCATTGCATTATTCGCCGTTAGTTGGCAATAAAATTATGTTGAAATAATTACATATATTATAAAATGTACCAGTGACACATGTTAATGTCTTACTGTTCCTCAAATATCTGGTATTTCCGATACGACGCAATATTCATGCATGGCGGTAATATAATACTTTACCAATGTATTCGGCAAAAGTACAGAAGATGCTCTTTGTTCTTTGATCTTACTATCGAAATGCACTCGCATTTATGTGCGCAACCATTATGAATAAAATATTTGTATCCTGCAAGAGTCAGAGAAAGAATTATGAACTTCTTTCAAGAAATAATGGAAGAAAAACCCAGCAACTATGCGTAAAATCAAGACTATGGCCATGAACCTTATCGCTAAGGTTAGGCCATATTTTTGCTGTTACTCGTTCTCAAGAAAAACAGGGAATGTCGTTCAATACAAAGATTAAGTTCAATGCAATACGTTAAATATAGTTCAAAAAAATTGCGTTTGGGCCAAGAGGTCTTGCATTGCAGCCTATTTTTAAGTTGTAAGCTTTTATAAATCTCATAATACGAACGCGAATGTTAAATATACGTATAAATAAGATTTAACTCAATTTATTTACAAGTAATAGCTGTTATATGGTATATACTGCAAAGCCCTTTGATGTATATCAGATGTTGGTGTGCGTGAAGAATCATCTTAAATTATGTTATTTTAAACAATTAATTTATACACCTTGTACATGTCTTTGTGTAATAGTCAAATGTTACTAAAACAAATCGCTTATTACAACATTTAGTTTATGAAAATCATTTAGGTTGTGAAGTCGATGTTAACCACTTGATGTAAAGAATGTAAGCGGTCTTGCCTCTTTTTTGGTAGGTTATTCCTTAGGTCGAGGCTTATGGTTTTAACGTCCTAACGAGCTTCGCGACGAGGAGACCTTGATAAATCGATAATCAGATATCTAGATGATGAATCTTATATGTAACTGTAATAATAACAATTTTATTTGCTGAAGTGCTTGAACTAATTAGAATATTACTTGAATAACCTTCCTTTTCTTGTTTCTGTCTGTATATATCCGGAACTATTTTTAAGCGAGCCAACTTTCAATGAAAATGATAATTGTAGATAAATCTACAAAATCATATGTATGCAACGGCTACATGTTCATTGGACAATAGACTTAAAAAGTAAAATCAATAATTTTTTCTGTATATGAATTGCTGAATTAAGTTCAATATTGTCATTAGTCTCCATATTAATTCGCATCCAAACTTTTAGTTGCAAATGCAGCGCATCTGTCGCTAAACAAGAATGTCAGGCAATTTCCGAAGTGAAATAAATTGGAGGAATGGTTGCTAATATTTGAAGACATGTCAGTATTCTCCACCTTAATCAATTATTAGTAGAACTTTGCTATTTTATTCAACTTTAAAACCTTCATTCATCTCTTGGAAATTCTTTAGACTAAATTATCAAAAGTACTGCATATTTATTGTTCCCGCAAAAGGATACCTACTATAAACTAATATCTTACGACGGTTGTCTTTACTTGTGCTTACAGCAGCGTAAACGGAGCCACTAATAAAACGTCGCCTGTCAAAATTAATTTCAATACTTATTGAACATTATTCCAACGTTTCCGTCCGATACATTGCCGAGTAACCATTCGCAGTTGGGGACAATTAGTTGCGGTTCACCCTTTACGGCGAGGGGTTGATAGTAACTAAACCACGGAACACATTATTTACAAAGTCTCCCTGTGGCAAGCTTTAAAAAGTATATACATACACCCCGTTGCGCAGCTATCACGAGAAATACTTAAATAATAAGAGTTCGCGGTTATGGTATATGCAAAACTAAAAAGTTTGAGTCCTCAAATTAGTCTTGTACAAATAATCGCGGTATAGGAAATGCGAATTTGATAATCTAGATCTTTCTCTTATTTGTAATTTACTTCTTGCAACAAATTTAAATTAAATTCAAGAAATAAGAAGCAGCTGACGCTGGAAGATCTTTCAAAGGCACATGCATATGTACTATTAAATTTCAATTTATAATTTAGCCAAGAGTAGTTTGTGTAGTTGATTATAGTAATTTCTTGCGAATATTTATGATTATCCCGTAGTGTACATGCCGTTGCTATTCGCGTAAGGCAATACGATAAATTATGCAAATATTTTAGATAACGTAGCCAGAGGTTCTTAAAAGCTTGTTTTTAATAAAAGTCTGTAGAGAGAAATATGCAGATTAACTTGTCAAGGTAATCGAAGTAATAGAATTTGTATTTTGTTTATTTTACGAGCGCTCCTTTTAAATTGCTTAAAAAATTGTGCACCAAAAAACAGAATAGTCAAAAATGTACAGGAAGGAAGCAAGGTCGTAGCAAGTCGAGCAAAAATTCATGCTTCGATGATCTCCACCAGCAACAACATTACAACTACTACTGGGACTTTTATTGCCAAGACTTGTTACGGTGACGCACCTGCATTATACAGGTGTGTTGACGATGGTTGCGCTCCCTTGAATTTATAAAATGGAGTGTCCTAACAGAGAAAAAAAAACAAATAATTTTTTGCACCATGATCTCTTACTCGTCGTCTGTTAAGTCATCCGCTGTGTATTTTGCTGGACAAAGTTACGTATTAAAGGCCCGAAGGGAGGCTCTGAATTGCAAATAAGAAATAAGAAATTTTGCTTAAGAAATACTTACTTTTGATGAGCGAACAAAAAGCATAGCAAATTAATCGAATTAAGTGGAAACGCTACGCGATAAACGGTAGTGCTGGGGGTTAATTTAAATACTTTTCGCGTTTAAAGCGCAGTTACAAGTTAGCTTTAAATCAAACGGAACGATCGCCTTTGATTTTTTGTGACGACTGTAAATAGATGGAGACCGAGATTACATAAAAAAGAGAAAGAAGAGATCCTTTCTAATTTGTAAAGTTGAATGAATTCTCAATAGCTTCTTTCTTGAAATCGCTTTTTGTTTAAATATACCTATTTTTTTTTAATAATTATGGTGCTGCAAATTGTTAGTAATAATGAATATGTATGCAATATTAAAATGTGCCGGATAATAATAGTAATCTGCATCTGTTCTTGCAATGTTATTGTAATAATTTTTTGACTTTCATTGTATTGAAACGCTTAAGAAAATTCTATTATTTATGTGTTTAATCATCAATGCCAATAAAGAAATGCTACAAGAGTTACGTATAAAACTGCGCTTTTGGATTTTATTTTTATTTTAAGTAATGGTGACGGCTCAATGGAATGTATAAACCTAAAATTAAACCGTAACGTCAGTATCCTGTATAGTGTATGCAAAGTATTCCATGACATTGCTACTACCTCTCACTCGCTGATGACTAAAGCACTGTTAATTATCTTCTAACATATGGATGGTGAAAAGAGACTCCGCCTGACTCACTAGAAAATCGTCATTCGATGTTGGTGGTACTAAAACGCACCAATAACCATCAGACGACCGAGGCGTTGACGCTTGTATCTCTCAGGAGATATTTAATATTAGAACAACATATTAGAACATTGGAGAATTGCAAACCACGGGTCCTAAACGGGTAATGTCGGATTTCTCAACTAGCCAACATGAATGTCTTAGTATGAAATAAACCTGTGGAGTCACTCCACTTTCCAAGATAATGGTGTTCGATCCAGTAAGTTTTGGCAGGATTATATTTTTTCTAGACCCAATATCCCGATGATCAGACGAGATATTTATCTATCTAAGGATTTAATGGATGTTTTTTTCCCTCTCGAGAGCTCATTGTAAAGCTTAACTACAAGAGAAAATCTTTATCGACATTTGTCCGTCGCATATCTGGTCAAACTACATGTCCGTTCTAATACGTCCGTTCAATTAGAGGTTTGCGGCGCACCGCCTCCCGTGTGCACTAATGTTAGTGTTAATCACTGAACCGTAGTTGCTACTCCAACAATCACTATCGGAGTAGCATACAACGAAGTCACATTATGGCGCACAGAATGTTCGAAAACCTAGGTCAAGGATCTCTGAAACAGTTGTATTGCAAGGTACCGGTACATGTATACAGCTGCTTTGGCGTCCTTTTCCAGAAGCATTTAAAGGGAAATTTTTATGAACCGGCTCGAGTGTGCTACTAATCACATCTGTGATCATCGGGCTGGCTATTGTCTGCAACGTGATGAATTTAGCTCTAACTAATGGGACCCTTTCCAGTGAATAGCGGCGCCGTAGATCACTGTTAGATACGGCCACTTTTCAAGAGTGACTACGAAGTTTATTTAAGGAGACATTTTGACTTTGTGAATTAATTTATACAAACCAAGATTCCAGGATTCCAGAACCTTGTCAAGTAAGCTGCTCTTTTCAGCTTTCTTCATTTTGTGGTTGGAACGGTGAAATTTCTATGTGGGTTAATTGTAAGACCTTCATCCTTGCACCTTTTTTTATGATTTTGATGCTTTTAATTAATACCAGCGTCCGCTTGTACTCCAATCCTAAGCACTTGCACGACCACTATCGGGTTATGTAGAGCAAATTAACGGGGAGAAAAGAACATCTTCCTGAGGACAGGACCTCCATCCAGCGCGAGACTAACGTACAATCGTGATTTTAAGATAACGTACAGAATTAAAATGGTCCAGAGTAACTTACGCAAATCACATAATATTGTTAAATAAATTTGGTAGCTATGGTTAACGAAGCTTAGAACCATCTATTGACTTTTTCGCGAACAATGTAATCGAGTTGATTTCTGTTAGTATTAGTGCTTCTTTTATAATGAAAGTAAATTTACCGTTGCAAATACTTGTGCTGGATAACTTGGGTTTTCCAGTGCAAGTTAGTATAACTATTGATGAAAATTTAAACTGCAAAATGATGTTCTAAACTCAATAAATCGATTTGAATTTGCGACAGTATAACTTACGTAAGGATATTCAAATTGAAAAAAAATGAATATTCTTAAAATTGAAAAAAAATTGATATTTTGGCATTTTGGATTCGCATTTAGACTTGCATATTGAAAATACAGTTGGCGCTGCAGATTGCATAAATTATTTTATTTATTTTTTTATGTATTATTTTTTATATGACATAAAAGTACTACATTCCTAATAAATAAAGAAAAATACAACTACAAGTTGTAGTGCTACATTGTTTTTACAAGAGTTCCTAAAATAGGCATTTTCAAACGATAAAACATAATACAATTTGGAAGTTTAATAGACTTTAATCGAAAGCGTTTGGGAAAGCCAATCTGAATAAATCGCTTACTAAATAACGCAACACAGCTTTCGTGATAACCATGATACGAATCAGATTTTCTGGGTCGTGCGATACAATCGGTTCGCCGTTTACGCTGAATCAGATTCCTTCGACCTTTGCATTATGCAGCAAGAACGTCAACTACTTATATACCAGTTTTAGTGACCTGCGATGCAATTGTTGCATACTAACTTCGCGCAAATTGCACGCAACTATGCCAAAATAATTACGAATGCAGGAAGCAGAATTGGAACGAACACGTAAGCAAACTATTAACGCGAATGAGACGCGATATTGGAATGGAAAATGAGCGAATGTGCGGATAAATACACTCGCATGTAAAAAATTGAAACTTTGCTTGTTTTTCGACACAAAGCGAATAAAAATGTAAGACATTTCGCATAGAACATGTTATAAAAGAAATTAGGTGAACACTGTTCTGGTGTATTGTATGCCTTTGTACTGACGCACTGGCTGGTTGTTTCGAAGGGAGGTGATATAAATCGCGAGGCAAATAGTGATGTTAAGTGAAGAAGATGCTCCCGGAGTTTCGCTGACGACGTCGAGTAGGCAGAAACATGCCCGTTTACTAATATTTTTTCTCGCCTCAATATCATGAGGAAGTTATACTAGCATTATTTATTTATCAAAGTAGTGATATTTAATTTTGGAATTAAACCAACACTTTTAGCTGAAGAAATTTCTGTATTTGGCGAAGTTCGGGCGTTCCTTTTTTCTGTACGCTTTTAAATCGGGATGTTCATAAACGTCTAAAATAGCCGATCACTACAGTAAAAAGATTATGGCTACCTACGCGTTCTCGTTATATCTTGCATTTATTTGATATACTACGTATAGTATCTTCTTTCAACCTTCATGTATAAGAAAAAAGGACGAAAAATAAAAATCCCGTAATGAATAACCGCTGTGTTACAAGTAAGCCAAGGAGCAACGGATGACAATCCTGGTATTATTGCTTTTTTCTGTCGACGGTAATTGGTACAGGCTTCATGTTTAGTCCTTGATCTTCACACATACACAATAAATAAAAATCGTTAAATTTATAAATTAAAAAATATATATGAAGGCCTTAACATGGAGATTTTGCGGATTAGCCAAATGGTCGCAGTCTCGTTTTGACCAAATCTGCGCATTCTAGCCTGCCAACGTGTATTATCCCGTTGGAAATAAATATCAGAGAAGTCATCCTTGAAGAGTTTTAGAACCTGCAGATACAAAGTATTTGCCAGCTCATCAGTATAATGAACGTTCTTTGTTTATCAAAACGCTGAAGAAGAAAACACTAAATCATTTTTGTTATGAATAGATTCGATTTTAAAAACTGCTGCTGATATGATAATATTATATACGAAACGATTAAAAAAATGATATATATGCTTTGGACCAGTCTTTACTGACCAATGTGCATAGTTTTTAGTCTATTCAAATCGGCGCGCCAGCGTTCGATTGAATTTTTTTCTAACTAATCCACTAAAGGTTGCTTCCTGAACTAGGTAATTTTCACTATCTGTGTTATGTTCGCAGTTCCTTAGTTTTTCTAACGCTTTTGATGATATTTGTCTATCTTTTAGAAGCATTTTTTCCAAGTAGTGAACTCTCCTTGCAGTTATGCACCTCTCCCGCAAATATTTAAAATTCTGACTGATTTTGATCATGGGCTATTGTTATTACGATAAGAAAATATGTTATTCATACAAATTAATTTTCATAACTCATTTATTTATGGACCTTACTAAGGTTAATCTTCTAGAGAATGTTTAGATTCTCATATTTCGAAAGCAACTAAATATCATATATCAATCGTATGTGCCACTATATGTGTCTCACCAGCATTTAGGATATGAAATTATCCTGAAATGGACTTTATTTATACACTCTTCAAGGTGCAATAATTTTATTAAAATTATAAATCTTGTACAATTTCTTTAATGTTCCTAGATCTTACTCGATTATTTCAAAACCAAATCGACTGTACACAACAATATAATTTTCGTTTTGATTATTTAAAGACATTTCTTTTTGCCTTTAAAGAAAGTGCAAAAAATATCTTCAGGTTCAAGTTACTGCAAACACGTTTAAAACAAGCGTTAAATAACCTTCGACTATGCAAAAATTACAGGATTTTTTTAATATTATTATGGGATATAACCAGTTTTAGCGATCTTTTTATAGATCAAATCAAACGGTAACATTTAACTCGTTTGACATATTTTTCAAGTAAATAGCGAGGAATGTGGTGTTGATAATAGATTCGAACTCCGTTCTAGATTTTAGTTTTTAATTAATCTGATCATAAGCGGGTCTTATAAAAGTTCATAAGATATATGTATAGACGTTAGAGCTAAATATGTAAATGCTAGTCAATTCAGTGTTTAACCAAATTCGTTCACTGTCTTTAGTTTTTTATGTCGCTTAGTGTCATTTGTATGTTCTTGTCAATACTACCATCTGTTACACGTTTTTATTTGATCTTTATTATTTAAACTTTATAATATTTGTCTTCAATCCATTTCCTGAATAATTATGTTATTTGCACATAGAAGCAAGTGATAGTAAAATATTACCTCAATGTTTAAGGAAAAAAATGTATGTAAAATAACATCCGTATTAAATAATTTTAAAATACAAGCTTTGTACTTCTGAAAGATGTAGAAGTATGATATGCAGTACCTTGAATAAAGGACAAACTTAACTTCTAACGCCAAATAGCTTACTTTTGAAGCATTTTTTTTAGAAGAAAGTTTAGAAAATTTGAAAAATTGAATCAAATTCTTAACCTATTTCCTTACTAACAAAAGTAGAGATTTGGAAGTCGCTATGCGAATATTCTTGCTTCGTTAGAAGGATTTTCGGTTTTTATCGTATATCTTCGCAATAAAATAGGTGCAATATTAATATTGTATAACACAGTACTTGTTTCTTGATGCTGTGTGACGTATGTGAATACCTTCATCCTAACGCTCTACAAAAATATTCTAAAATTTTCATTACATAACATGAAAGAGTATTTGTGATGGAGTTAAATACATGCGAAACTTATTTAAAATAAGTACATTTATATTGACAGGAGGATTTGAAGCTGGTGTATGCTGATGTGCGTTTGTACCTACCGTATTCACGTCGTTTATGTGTAACCTTTATTACGCATGTATGTACGTACCTCCATTTGAATGACATCTGTATATCAATTTTGGAAGTTTGTTTGGGTTTTAAGGTCTTATATATGAGAAAAGAAAACACCAACCTTCTTTCCTTTGGTTTGATTTCATTTGGCTCTGCTTGGTTGCATTAAAGAAACTGGGATCAAGAGCAAGAAGGTTGGTGTTTTCTTTCCCCAATATTTAATATCTTAGAACCCGAAATTCAGATATAAATCCTTTAGCTAAGAGGCAATCATTCTGCACCACAGATGTCTACACCTGCTCTATGCGGACGATAGTATTTACTTGGAAAAATTACATATTCAAGTACATCACATGATTCTTTCTATTATTTTGTTAGTTTAAAAACAACGATTAAATTTTTTTGAATACAATGATAACCAGAAGCATGGAGGATACATATTTTGAAGTTAACATTGTAATTCTTGGATATACACCGCCCAAACACATCACAATTCATCGATGAAGCTTCATCGTCCACATAGGGGATTAGAAAAGAAGAAACGTCGTGGTTAGATGAAACAACGGAAATCATTACTTTAAGTAAGAGACACAAGGTTGTTACCTACTAGAAAGGTAGAAGGGAAAATCGTTTATCTCTATCTACCGCACAGAGCAAATACACTAAAGGCGAATCAGTCCCACAGACTTATAGATGGCAAAAAGCGTTAAAACAAGGAAGAATTCGAGAAAAAGAATTGGGAAATAGACTTGGTATTTCATAAATTTGCTGCGACTATGGAATTAAGAGCTGTTGTTTACAATATGGAACTTCGTAGACGGGAATAGAAGCCGCAGGTGTATCTAACCTTGCCGATGTTAAGGCAAGAAGTTGATAGTGCACTTCAAAACAACCTATAGAACAATTTCGAGAAAAATTGTATAATGAAAATGTAATATGATGTAAGTAGACCATATGGGACCAGTGCAAAAAAATAACAGAACATCACTCATAATTTTGTAAATAGAGCAAAACCACATATGGAACGTTATGCATGTCTCCAGGGTGAGCTGTTTACGCGCAAAATTTAATTTTTTCTGAATTTTCATATTACAAACTATAAGAGGAGATACATTCACAACTAGAAGCTTTTGCTAGAAAACTTATCAATTTATCAATTACATACCTAAGAATTTTTGTTTGGTCATGTGTTTAACAAGACGCCTTAACATTAAATACTTAACCAACACTGGATGTACATTTTTAATAGGTAAGCAATCGCTTTCACTAGAAAAACTGAATTAACAAGTAAAGCTGAAGCTATACTACCTATACAGTTTTAAAATTGCCATAGGCTAAATGTAGTCATAGTTTATGTAACAAAGAATAAAATCAGGACGTTTTCGTTTTTGTTTTTGTAAAATTCCTTCATAATAATTGCTATTTACATCCTTAGTTCACTGCATATTGTCAACATAACCATTCATTTTAAGCATATTAAGATGAGCCGTATTTGCTTTATACCTGATTCTGATTGATCTTTTTGTTTACAAGTAACTCTTGATCATGATATCTCACAGATTTCCATTTATTCGTATTACCCCTAATTACTCTTAATGTGAATTCCAAATTAAGCCATAAAAAGGTTAGTCCTAAAATGAGATACTTTAGTTCTATTGCCGTTCCTTCAGTTTGTTGATAAAAGGTGCTATTATTAATTTGGAAAAGAATTTGTTTGGTTAAAATACTGCCAAAGAAGCTAAAATATGTAAAGCCATCTCGCCATTCGTTTAGTTTAGTTATCCAACAAAAGTTTCGCTGAATATTCAACTAACGAGCTAGTTTACATAAAATAAAACCAAACTTTCCCTATTTTACGGTAAGCTCATCGTAGTTAATTTATTCAATGAATTACTACTCAGAATTATCATCGATTATTCTTCTATTGTTTATATTTGCACGTTTGTATCATTTGGCAAGCACCATATGTAATATTGGGTTTGCATAGTACGCACCTTTATTGCTTCTTTGTAATTAAGCTGTTACAAGTGGAAACCGTTTACTTTATTTGAATTCTTGGCTACTCAGACAATTGAATACTAACATTTAAATTTAGTACAATATTTGCTCACATTACATTTAACATATATAAACTTCGCTTGTTGGTTTATTTTTAAATCTTTATTTATAGCCATTCAACTCAGACTACTACTATTCTTAGCGTTCGGTTAGTATATAAATAATGAGCGGATTCGCGTCCGATTAATTTTATTTGAACCGACGGCCAACGAAGGTGAACACAATGCGAGAGAACTTTTATTGCATTTTGCTGTTCGACTATCCAGTTTTTTTCAAGTTTCGCGTTCGCTGCTCTGCTGAGGGAACTCTAGAGATACAGTAATGGACAGAAAAATACCCATGTCCTTGTATACATACTTGTCTATTTAATTACAATATATGTTGGTCTTAAATTAAAATTGATAGATATTTAATGGTTAGTGAGACTATTGTTTATTTTCTTGGCAAGATCAGCATTCGGAATTGAGTTTGTGGAACTGGGTTGAATAGAATACAGGAGGGTGGAGAAGCATATTTTGGAGTGATAAATTCTTGTACAGTAATTTTATTTCATTCCAACGCTCATCAGCGGCACTATTTAGCGATTTTAATGTGAAACATGAATCCAATGTTTTTGATCTTCAATTGTGTGGAGCGTTGAAGCTTTGAAGATTTGGAATTTCAGGTTGTAATAATTGACATTCTGTTTGCATTGTTACCATTGCTACACCAACGGGTATAGCTGTATACTGCCCAACACATAGTTTTTTTGTTGTTGTTGAATTACTTCAGTTTGTATGCGTGCGAGAATTCTTCTTTTCTCGACAGCGCCTTCAAGTTAGCAAGAGGTTTAGCGATTATTTTTCTGACGTTCTTTTTTTTGGCGTCTCAAGGTGAGCATGCACAATTATATTCTATTTTCTTGCTTTTGAATTACAATGATCGTTGGTTGTCCATTGTTTGTTTTTGTGTCTTAACAGAAAGATATTTTTTCTATTTTTACAAAGCGTACAGATATAGTACTTTTCCTTTATGCATTTGTTGCATGCCATACTACTCGGATACACTGCAGTAGAATTTTATGGTATTTTATGTACGGTTTGGAACTGTGCCCAAAATGTTTCTGGCGCCCTCCTCTTTTGTTTTATTCATATCGATTTTTCTCATATTGTTATAAAGCCGTTGTGCTTCTTAGAAGACACTGATGTAACCTACTCAAAGCCGGCCAGATCAAAAAATATTTATTATGTGGAGGAAAAGAAAATTATGCTGAAAGATCTGGCGAGCCATGTAATGTGTTTCTAAATCTGAAGATAAGTTAAGAAACCGGTTGTATCCGCGTTGACTGGAAGAGAGGCAAACGCAGGAGCAAAGAAGTTTTTCAGTAAGTGTTGTAGCGAAGTTCAGCAACAATTGCAATGCTCCCATTTTCGAAAAAATACAAGCCGATAGTTCCTACTAATATCGCGTGCCATAGTGTCACTGTGCAGCGATCTTACATGAATTTCTCAAGATTTTACAAGATTAGTATCGACTCTATCCCTAAATAAATGATGTTGAAAAATCACCCGATTTACTGCCGCGCCTTGTAGTACTGTAAATTACAAGTTTTGACATGATTTGTTTAATTTTATTGTTCAGGCAATAGCTTGCATACAAGGTACAAATTTTTATATACATTTTTTGTCCACCAGTGAATGTGGAGTAACGCGTAGTAGAGTAGTAGCTTTGTAATACGCGTTACTGACCGTGAGAGACCACTGCACGGCATCGGAAGAGACAAGACAGTTCCTTGACCTTCACGCTGATTCAGCCAACCGATCTCCTACGTATCTGCCGACTATGGAATCGTATATGTCTCTTGCACTTTCTACTGTAGCGTTGCATCTGCATTTATAATTAGACGGTGGGTATGCGGATTGTGATTTGGGAAAAAGAAAACAAAGAGTAAATACAGATAACAGTTCATACGTAATTCTTTAATACACTTCCAATATTTTTGAAAAACTTCCTACAGTATAGATAATTCAATTCATACAAAATTGCAGTAGTTCTGTTTTAGTGTTGTACACTTGCATAGACATGAAAAATTCAATACAAAATGACCGCTGCATCGAATTGTTTTTAAAATCGGTCACCAGAAATGATGCTCGTAATGTTAAGATTCTATGTCTGAAGATCTAGATATAAGATCTTAAGAAAATTCGATTATCTCTTCAAAAAGTTGTTTCATTTTTCAGTATTTTCCTAATAATAATTTTTAAACACTGGCAACGTTAACAGCGGGATTGTCCCATCAAAAGATAGATCTGGCGGTTACTTAAAAAAGCGCCCACACAATTCAATGGGAAACACGTGCGCGTTTAACATTTCGGGTGCTTGTTCTTCTCATTATTCGCTACTTATTTACATATAATTCTTACATACGTAATTGTCTCTTATCTTAAAATGGCGGAAAGTTTCATTGCAGTTGTTAAAATTTCTTTGCACAAACCGTATGAGTAATCGCGTAGTCTTTGATTTTCATCCGACGTAAACAAATTTACGACTTCGAGTCAGAATTTTTTGAAAATTATCTTCTCTAATTAAAATCCGTTTAATCTTACGGTGAACTACTGCATCCACATGTGTTTATCTGCGTAAATCGATCGCTCGTGTCATCACATTGCAATGGAAGTAAAATTAATTACTTTCCACTGTGCCGTTCGCTGTTATCAGTATTGCAAAATCGGTATTTTAGGAAATAGTTGGTCAAATCAGAAAGGTCATCAACCTTAACAGTACAAAATCATGTTTGATATAGTAAACACTGTAACGGGCAGCTAACGACTGTGAATACAGCTGCTGCGCTAAACTGTTACGTATCTGCGTATACACCCGTGTTTATTGAAATTGTAGCAGAACTATTAAACATTTTGAGGGCTGGATGTGGTAATATTATAAATGAGGTCGTGAAGGTCTTCAACAACCTATTTACATGTTTATATTATTTTATTTAAGAGCGACTGTAGACTTGCGTAGAATCACATTTTTTAAATTTATTTATTTGATCTAAGATCAGAGAATAAAATGGGCGCATTTATTAAAAACACATTGATCCAGTGGAATTTAGTAGTCGTTGATCTTAAGTGTTAGAAACTAAAAACGACTAAAAGCTTAGTTAATCAGTTATACATTGTTATGTCCCAACTACCGTTTTTATCTGCCTTTACGCCGTTCTTCTCTCTCGCTCTTCTCCTGATTCCTTTTGTTAAGAAAATAATTAAAATCTCGCTTGCATTACGCATTTCGTCACAAGATTTTCTAATAATACTCCGGCTAAATAAATTTGAATAGCATCTATACTATTACCGGAGATGAAACAGAACGATTAGGCTTGGATTACTGGAAAAAGGGGTTAAATAATTTATGATATCTAATGCCTTTTATGATTTTATCAGGTTTTTTTCCAAATAATCTTTGGAACGTATCACTAACTCTGATAGCCAATGAAATGCCTTCAGCATAAAATTTCTGTCTACACCGCCCACCTACGAGGTATCTTCACCTCTAAGTTCGAAAATAAAAATGAGTTCTGCATCAACATTTGTGTTGTTACATTTTTGTGAAGTACAATAAAATAAGGTGTATGTAATAGTAAAAGTATTTTAATTTTAATGTCATTAAGAAACGACTTACTGTTGCATCTCGGATTCACAACTTGTGCTGCAAGAAAGGTAAAACTCCGGCGCACACGTTATCTTCACCCTTTCCTTTTCACCGGAGAGTTGTTCTTCATCGATGCTTCATACATTACAGATTTTCTGATTGGCGGTTTGGATAAGTAATTTCTTTTGTTTTTACGTTTTTTACGAAGTGATGTTAATAAGTTTCAGAAATGATATATACTGTAAAACACAGACAATTGCCTCCTAACACGAAATATGTTGCATTATAAAACATTTATGTTACATTTCGCATCAACCGATATTTGATCAAATTACTAATGATTGATAGTATATTTCCTTGTTTCGAACAATTAACAATTACCACTCGTATTTATCGTAAAATAATATAAAAAAATGGGAAAATAAAATAATTATTGGGTGCCACAATTTTGCCATAATCTACCTATTTATCTATATAATAGGTTTTTTTATAAAGTCAATATTTTCAACTATTTATAACTTTACAACCGCAATTAATGATTGTTCAAAATAAGACGGGATGCTATGTTCCTTGTAATATCTTAAAAGTCTATTTCACGGCAAGAAGATCGCTTCTCGAATTTCTTCAGCATTTCTTTAGCTTATGTAAATTCCCAATTTACATAAGCTAAAATCTCAAATATTCTCAATTCAGTTAGCCAGATTTTCAGGCCAAGAAAATGGAACCGAGAAAAAACAACTATCTCATAGCAAGAAAATATTGTCTTGCGGATATACAAAACAAAGATTTTGTTGATAGAATGTAGACTTATTTAACACAAATATGTATTTGTCTGCGTGCATACTGTCGACATGGCATTAAAGTAGTATCCTAGCACACATTACCGTGTATCCGTACCTCGTTAGCCCGCAATCCATGTGTCGCTACACAAAACTCAAAGAAACCAGTCTAAATTATCGTCTGTTTTTGACTATATAAACTTTCATGCTTACAAAGTGTATATGAAATTTCGTTGAAAATATCCACGAATCCCAAAGAATTTAAATAAATTATGAAGACCCATGGATTACAGTATGGTATTTACTAATCAACTCTGGATACAATGCCATGAAGAAAAAGTTCTTTTTTTGAAACTCTTATTTTTTTGTATATGCAAACGTGTTGAATAAATCTGTAAAATATTTTATATTCATTTAACCAACACTATTTCTTGATGCTGCAATTTTAATAAACGGTAGTATACATTAATGGAAATGTTCAATGTGCAAGTAACAATGAAGTTAGCTATACATACAAAAAATGAAGAGGAAGGAGTAGAACATTTTTTGCGATGATGTAACTTCTAACAGATTCAAAATAGCATCTGTGTAACATGCTGAAATACGTTAATCTAATCTCGAACAGTTCAATTTACAAGATGATTTATGAAGCCAAACACCGTTCGTTAAAAAAAAACGTTCGTGTACGGTTATTAACAGTTATCAAAGGCAATCTCTAAATCTGTATTTTCGTTTATTTATTTCCATCTATCTTGAACACTATTCTCCATTATAAGAAAACTATCACATTGTGGGACTAGTAATAAATATGAACTTAAACTTTATTTCGTCGACAAACTGAGCGAACGTAGATTTTGGAAGGTTGTCGTATAAGTTGATATCCATTTTGTCTTCTTGTGTGTTGTGTACTTACCAAATATAAAATATATATATCAAGAAACCATTATAATGAAATTGCTGCGGTAAAACGTAATAGTTATCTTCAAGAAACGGAAGAAAATGTAACAAGGGTTCCAAGGAAGAATTCATTTGCATATGGTAGGCTTTTGTCATCCAGAAATTATCATTCTCTTTTTATTTGGTTCACGTGACGAATTCATTTTTGTTACGTGTTGTTTTTACTCTTATTGACCAGCAAATATTCTGTAAAAGGAACATACAAATTCTTAGAATGAATTTGTAGCTTATTTCATAGTTGCAAAATGTATGTCTGATTGATCTGATTTGTTGTCCGCGCTTATGATTTCAAGAACACGAATCGTTATTGTTTTGGGAATATTTTGTTAGTGAATAGGGGTGCTGAACGGACATAACGATATCACATGAGAATGAGATAACCGCAGCAAAAAATATTTTTGTCAAGTAGCTGCATGATCCTGATACTTAGTTTAGGCGGAGCGGTGGCAGAGCATGAACAAGGAAATCCGTTGTTTTATAGAGCAAATACGTAACGAATAACCGTTGCGTGTAATACATTATTTATTTTCGGCGTTTAAGAAAATTGTGCGGTATTGTGCCAGATGTACAACTGCTTTAATTATGAATATATGTTGTATACAATTACTGCCCAGAAGAAACTATCGTTTAGGAAATTTTCTTAACGATTCTTTTTAATTCAGAACACTCCAGACAAATGCTTATATTATTGATCTCTCTTACAAAATTTAGAAAGTTCTATCTTCTTAGTTCGAATTTAAAATTCAAAAAGCTTTTACTCCTTTCTATGAAATTTTGGGTTGAATTTAATTTTGTCGTGTAAATATTAACATATTACGTTAATATTAATATACTCCTATTCTGCGTCTACAGCGAGGCAAATCCTCGCTGTAGACATATTTTAATTTTCCGAAAGTTAACATTTTGTTGCTCCTTCCCCCTAATCCTGTTCCAATGAATAAAAAATATAGTTGCGAAAAGTTTTAGCTTAATCTAACAATTACCATGCGATTCTTGAACGTCTATTTGGAATATTTACTGCTTTTTCTTCTTAGAGAAATTTATGTTGGTATAATCAAGCAACCACGGTCGTTGTTTAAAAATATTCCGAATCAAATTTCTCAAAAGTTAATTAGAAAAATTCTTGAAAAATAGTGTCAAATATTATTGATTACGCATATACCTAAGACAGAAACCATTTTTAATTACATTACCAACGGTTTCTAAATTCTGAACGAGTTTGACACTTTTTTACATCATTCATAATAATTGTCTCCTGAAATTTTCCAACTCCGCTTTTCTAACCGCTTCTCTCTATGTCGATGGTTCTTTGTCAAGGAAATCGGTGCTGATAGCAAATCTCGTAAAGTGAGCTTCGTCCAAGCTTTCCTACATTTTTTGAAAAGCGCCATGTCTCAGTCGGAAGCTGTACCTATCCGTGAATAGAAATATTGCCTTAAAACTAACTCAAAAAAAACGACAAGGGAGGGACCACAGGTCACCATGTAAATTTTTTTCTATTGTATCACAGCAAAGTGTTTAGTCCTGACTTAATCCTTCCTATTTCTCTATAGAGCTGTCAGTATTTATACGTTCAATCAGATGTAAATATAAACAAACCACGATTACTTTTTAAATTCACGAAAACTCGTTGATCCAGAGGGATAAGAGGATTACTAATCGCTATTAGTTTGAACAAAATATATATTACGAAAGAATAAAGAGTGACTGAATCAAAGGTGTCTTTAAAGCGCGAAACAGCTATTTTCCTTTTCTGTTGTTGGTTTGAAGTAAAATTTTGTACAGATCGTTTCTTTGTTAATCGAAAATAGAGTAACGTGGAGCAAAACTTTTAAAAAGTTGAAAAATAAGAACTAGCTTACTGAGTCTGTATAAAACGTTTAAAACGTACAATTGTAATAAATATAAAACTGCCATTTTATTATTTGAGTTCAAGTGAAATTCAGTCAAGCTATTTCACTCGTTGATCTCGTAGGACTGTATTTATTTCAGATCAATAATGCTTAAGTCTGCAATTGCACAGTTTCTATTCACTAGGTTGTACAGTGACTTTATACATTTTTTCTATAATTCCCAATATAAATGAAATATTTTTGGCAAGCCAGAAAGGTTCTAAAGAATACATAATCGCAGCGTCGTAATTATATCACTGCGATAAGCTAAACATAAACATTATTTTTGGGCAACAGATGTTTTCTTTCTCTTTTTACAATGTAAAGCGATTCTAATTAAATATTTACTTAATGCATCAGCCTCGTACTTACTATAACTATAAATTTCGAAATTTTCGAAACACTGCCTAAAAAAGAGAAATTGCTATCTTCTTCTTAAATAATGATCAACAAATTTTGTAAGTGAATTAGATTAATTGCATTTTGCCCTTTACGGCGAAGGGGTGATAGTAATAAGAGCAACGAAGAATTGGCCTGTAAAAAATATCATGTAGATGATTACGATTTGATTCAATTTCGTTGCCGTATTGCACCCAAAAGGTTGTGTTGACGGAAGAACAGAAACAGTCGCGCCTATTGTATACACTAAATCATTTACATAATGCACAGCAATGAGACACTTTTCAGTCGATAAGTAATAGTACGATATATGTTTAAAGACCCCCAAACTCCCGATTTGAAGAGCAATACTTGATTAATAGTGGACAGCTAAGGAAGGGATATCTTAGCACAATATCGGAATGCTTTGAAAGAGTGAAGAAGATCTAATTCAATAAATCATATTAAATACCATGTTATATCAATATTTAATACAAAATATATGGGTTGGTAGATCACGCAGAGAACAACTATGGGAATTTATTGAAAATACGTGGAAAAACTTAGTTGAAAACCCAAATTATTTTAGACATCTCATTGATTCTATACTTGGAAGTAGAAGAAGAGTAGTAATTACTGCGAATGGCACATCAATTAAATGATATTGATTGTTGGATTACTTTTTATATTGTTGTGATGATTATATTGAAGTGATAGACTGTTTTGGTACTGTTAGCTATTACCGTGATAAAAGTACCTGTTTCCTAATATGTTTAAGGTTATTTACGTAGTAAAAAAGAAAGAAACAGCTACTTATTAACTTATTACGGACTGACCTGCCTTTTCTAACTATCACGTACCTTCCAATGACGAGATATCCCGTAATTTCATAGCGAAAACGATGGGCTCTGGGTTATGAGGTAAGGACCATATTTGTGTATGAAAGCGATTTTATGTTGGCTTCATTTACTTCTACGATGCTGATCTTGATTTTGATATTCAGATTTTTAACTGAGTATTCTACAAATTTAGAAAACCACCTTTACCAATTAATACAGGCTTTATGAAAATCATTTTATCTTTTCTTTTTATACGAGAAAATACAAGGTTCTTTTTTGCTATTTGTATTAATTACTCCTGTTGTTAAATGTGCATGTCGATAGTTAGTTTGTACAATTGGCATTTTAAAATAATTACCCATAAAACAGTGAAACTATCGCGGTATCCACTAGAAATAACTTTATTTAATCTCTCCTGTTCGTTTTCCTCCATTGCTTGGCAACTATTACTGCAACACGGGAAAAACGGGTATATTGTCATTTATGCGGAAAATATGATAAACTGTTTCAAGGTAGGGAAGGCTCACCGAGCTTTTTCCGAAAATCAATTTGAATAAGTTTGTATATTGTGCACGTATACCAGCTTCTACTCCAATATTAAAGAATAATTCCTATTTACAGTATCTATAGATATTATAATTATGTTTGCATCTCGGCATCTCGGGAGAGCATTGAAAGCAGATTATCGACAAGTGGAATTAAGTAGTTTGCTCTTGATTGAAATCGGACTAGCTGTGATTGGTAAAATATAGGTCGCTGTATTGATTTGATCGTTTCGCGTGAGCTGTGACCGTTTGAAACGGTTGGATTTTCGTGGGAATCTAAAATCTTTGCTTTTTTAATTTCTTTTAGGTCTAGTGTTTTTACCGTTTTCCGTTACTATTATTACTTCTGCGGAATATAAATTCGAAAACTTTTACTGAGAAAATTATTGGAAAGAATTTCTGCATATATATGCTTGTTTATGAACACAGAGATGACGCAAATAGTTTGCGCACTTGCAAATACAGATGATGAATAATACAAAGTGGAATATAGGAAATACTATGAAAACTTTATTATGACATTTAAATAATTTACATTAATAGGAGACGTCGAATATATTCGCTACTGTTATTCATACCTTCTCTAATTCTTCTTTTCATATTGTCGAAAACATAAATTACTAGCTCCTGATCGACGCTTGCAATAATGGCAGTAATTACATAGTTCTTTTATCGTGAGTTATTTTTTAAACGCCCATTTAAAAAAATGATCCAATTATGTCATATGTGGCGCGATCCTGCAAGCCAGCGTCTTACGCTAATTCGGTCACTATAAAATACCCTAAGGTAACGTATGGTATTGGGAGCTACTAGCGTTCTTCAACGACTAACTGCCCAATAAATTGATGTTACATTGCTCAAAAGCGAAACGCTGTTATCGCTTTCTTAAAGACGTCCAACTATTCTAGAGCTTGACACTGTAACTCAAACACTAACTTTGATTTATTAATTAATAAAATTAATGGTGACTGTTTGATGATCGAGAGTATGTATAACCTCACTATTGAAACTATGCTGTACCAAAAGAGATGGATAGAATTAAGGCCTTATCATTATCTAATTTCTGATCCAACCAATGACAATATTCAAGCCTTCTTCCGAAATGGGTAACACTGCGTGCTGTGCAGTACAATAAAATGATTAATGATGTAGAAGATAGAGTGCTTTTATCTTACCACACCTGACAAGAGGATAAATAAACGTGTTAAGAAGATTCGCAAATGTTGGAGAAGGGTTTCAGTAAACTTTCTAAACGTTTACGGGAAATATGTTTATCTGCCATCGAACAATGCCTTGCATTGTAGATTATTTCTTTATTATAAATAGAGATGACAAAGACAGATGGAATTATTCGTTTTTTGCAGCGACTAGATACACTCGTGTCTATTCGTCTCATAAGAATGGATTCGTGTTGCTCACTGGTGTCCCTGAGAGCTACTTAGATATTCATCGACCGAATAGAAAATTGGAGAAAGTAAATATTTTTTAATTGCCCCAAGAATTAAACGAAGAAATCGGTATATCACTAACAGTGCTTAGGATAATATTATAATACTTAATAGCACAGTAGCTTACTCTGTCTCTGCTTTTTGCTAATCTATGAAAATTTGATCGTAAATTGTCATTATGCCTCGTATAATGATCGTCATAGAATTAAGTGTATATTTATTTACGTTTGATTTTACCTAAGTAAAACGCTCAAAAATGTGCAAGCGTGAAGCTGTGAGAATTCCTAAAGGCCGGAACGAGTCTCTGCAGTCATCCATATCTCCAACGCCAGATATTAGTCTTATACATCTATGTTCTAGACTTAGTGTACAATGAATGGTCCTGGTTCAATATGATATATGACATACTTATTTGGAACAGATCATAATAAACACGTTTTAGAGAATTGACTGTTAATTTGGAACTTAAAAATCGTATCAAATAAATTGTTGATGACAGTTTTTTGGATAAAGCATTAACACGGCTTTCCCAATTGAGAGTTTCATCTAGATAAACACCTAGAAATTTAACAGGTTCATTTTGTGAACCATTTTCGAAAGGTCGTAATATAAATAATTGTGTGTGTTTTCGCTAGATTAATGGCAGAAAACCAATTTTTTTATGTGCATATTCATACCATCAGTTTCTTTTTAGCGCCATTTAAAGATCGGTTATGGTTAAACGCAGCTATACCATCAGTAAAAAGGATAACATTTGGATTGTACTAAATCGTTCATGTAAATTAAAAATAAGCAGGGATCAAGTGCTTATGGTACTTGATTACGATTATGGTACGTGCTACCTTAAGGTACTCCATGCTTAATAGTAAGAATATTTGAAGAAGCTGTAATAAATTATGAGTAGTGAGAAAGCATGACATTTTTTCATTGTGATAAATATTTACCTACATAAACGTAACAAAAACTCTGACGCAAGTTACATTTACACGAATCCATTTTGAAATCGTTAGCGTTACGTTCAGTGTTCTAAATAAAACTGACTAATTTCAGCCACTTTTCTTTTAAATAATAAGGACCAATTACAGGTTTACCACGCTAATAACCCGTAAGTAAACAGAAATATTATTTCAATACGCTCATTAACCAATCGAGATTGTAATTAAATGACAATATGCGTTTTCTGAAACAATTTAGCTTTAGAATTACTTAATAATTGTAATGAGATATGATGTAGTTGGTCCATTACAACACATTAAATTTAGGTTTCTAGGTTATTGTAATTGTTAACTAAGCATACATCGTTCTCGAACTCGCCTCTCGTAGAAAACATAGCGAAAACACAAACATGCAAATTCTGGAAAATCCTAACGTGATGGAAATTTTTAACCGTTTTTCCCGTAATCAGCATATGGAAACTTATAAGAATCATACTTATGTTTTAGAAAGGAAATGCGTTGTAAACCTATGTAATTATTGTTACTGTTGTTATAACATTTGCACTGGTTTAAAATCTCAAAAATAAACAAAAAATGAAGGGAAAAACATGAAAAAAGGAAGGGCAACAACATAATAAACGATAGTCGCAATTGTCAAACGACAGAAAGTCGAAGCTACATATTTGTCAAAGTAAAGTTTGCAATGACATGAAGCCACTGTACTCTACAGACAGGACATATTTTGATCTCAAGGTGAGGCGGACTGTTACTATAGATCATTGGTGAACTCAAGTAAAGTTTTCTCATTTTTTACTGTCGCTCTAGCTGGGACTCTTACTGTATTGATGAGGAGCCCCTGGTTTTGTTTTCTATCCGAGAAAAAACAAAACTCGACGTTCTCTTGGAATGAAAATCGAACCTGCGTCGTTTTCACCTAACGACAAATGCGTTGAACACATCATATAATCATATTTACGTAGATGCTTGTCATTATCGATTAACTTAACTTAAATTTATTTTGCAAAGACGGAGCCAATGCGAAACAATGAAACCCTCCCTGGAAGCCTCCTTCATTGCCAGCTTGGTTACCGATGAGTCCAAATTCTAGTTCGTTACCGATTATAGAAGGGCGGATGCCGACTACAGAAAACCCGTTACGGATCTTAGAACCGATGTCATTTATAAAGTAGTAATTAACAGTGAAGTCCGACACCGATTACACTGTCGAGAGAACCCTCGATTACACATTACATTAATTACATTAATCGTCACAAAGGAAACCGATTACTGAGAAACCACTGCCAGCTGCAAAATTGGCGCCTGACGACTTTGAAAATTCATGTTTTCTCAACACAGTGACAAGCTTGAGAACTGGAAAGCGGGAACAAGAAAAAAAAAACGAAACGTATGTTGAGGTGAAGTACATAAACGATTTGGAGATACCGATTTTGTTTGCGATTAAATTAATACACGCCACCATCTGGTGACAAAAGAGTTTATAAGCTGTTGGCATGGCACTAATGAACAAAAAAACAGAGAAAGAAGTCGATCGAGCGGATACGAACTAAATAACATTATGCTAAAAACGACCACCTTTGATATTGTAAAACGGAATTAAGGAATAACTCTAGTAAACAAACTGCTACTATACGCTGTGATCCAACTAAATATGCTGATTTGATCAGCATGTAATATCTGCTCCAAAAAATCGCGAACACACGCTGATCTACGATAAGTTGCCGGCGGAGATAACAAATATACCTAATATTAGGCAATTTAGATTATCGTTCAATTCTTACCTTATCCAAAATCGTTGTTACTTTGTTGAGAAATATGGCACCTTATTTTCTTCCGTGTCTGAAATTTAATTATTATTAATGCTTTCTTTTATCACTATTACAAAGACACTCCCATATATCCTCTCCTGTGATGACTATCTTATTGAGGTTTTATCAAACTTGAAAGAGCAAAGATTAAACAGATATCGTTCGAATTTAGAAGCGTATGCGTTAGCTAGACGATCATTTTCGTTTATATAGATGTCAAGTGATAGATTATTGTCGTTATCACTTGACATTCTATACGTCAAACTGTACGTGTCTGAAATTCGCTGATGTTGATAAAGATTGCATATTTCCTAATACTTCCCAATCTGTGGATGGTAGTGGATGTCTGCAAAATGAAAGACGATGTATCTGCGTTACACAGTGTAAATTCAAGCTGGAAACCTCCTTCATTACCGCCTGCGACGACCCAAAAACCACCGCCTGGTGTTCGATACGGATGCGGTTTCGCGGAGGTCAGAAATGTGAAGACCGAGGAGCGGGCTGCAGGAGCTCGAGTACTACCCTACGTAGTTATCACCTCACAATTTATAAAGGATGCAAACAAGACCGATGTTGAGGTGAAATATGTAAACAATTTCGGGTTGGTGGCGAAACTTGATGTCGAAGAAATATACAATCCTGCTAAAAAGGATACGTTCGTTATTATAAAAGGCTCGCGTTCTCATGTCGCTCTTGCGGCGGTGCTAAACACGTTCTCGATAACAACGCGAACAATGTCGCTGGCAACCAAAAATTGTAATGCTGTCTTTTGCACTGATTTAGCCGAGTGCAAGATCACTTACAACCCCGTTCATTTGATAACAAACGCAAATTGCAATTTATCAACTATCTGTGCCCGACCGCTCAGTCGCACATGCTTCCATTATGACAGCGTGATGTTGATGTGTAACAAACATTTGGTGGGGGTACGAGTTGACAAAACCGAGTGCGTAGAACCTGATGGGTATTTCATCTTTTCAAACATACGCTACCATGATTACTGGGTGTTCAAGCAGATAAGCCCTAGAACGTACGCCCACTACGAAATACTTGAACCTCAAGAACTTTTCGTGAATATTGCTCGAACGTTGGTGTCGCCCGTTGTTAACTTGCCTGTTATTGTTTATCTTCATTTATTTTTCATAAATTAACCTTAATACTAGCATAATCTATTGTTTATTGCTCATAAAAAAACAACCGAATTTATATGTTTGCTTATATAATACAAAGAATTAAGAACTGCTTTCCATTATTTTGTACTTATTCTCGTATTCACGTAATAACCGCCTCATAAGAACAGTTCCTATATCAACAGCCAAACAGTTGGTGAAGGAAACACTTTACTGTAGTACGCATTCCTTTACTGACGCTATATGTTAAGACAGGTTATATGTGGAAAGTACACGTAAGAAGATCGACAACGACTCTCCTGCAATATATTTCTTGTTACATTACGTTACTTGTGTTTCACGGTGTCCCCGGATGAAGGTGTTATGAAGATACGATGAAAAGTTATTATCAAAAATTGTCTGTCGAATATACGAGTTGACTGTAAGAAAATCTAAGATTAAATATACAGGGGTCAATATTTTCAGAAAACATGCAAATGTTTTGGACACATCGTTCGCTGAAATAAGTCATTTGAACTTATTTCGTCGCAACAATTTCATATGGAATTGATGCCTTATTCCTATAACCCTTCGCCTTGAGGAAGCCCCATAAAAGCAAATCGCTGACACTCAAGTCAGGCGAATGAGGGGGTTAAGAGATACGGGATCACAGGCCCGGGTAACAAAGCTCATTCAAAGTTTGTAGAAGTTCTTGCCATATGTGCAGTGCCTACCTCTTGTTGCAATCGCATTTCTATACCATATTCACGTTCTTTAGGTGTTGAATTAACCGTGGTGACATAACGCTCAGAACTAACACTTACCGCCTGTTCCTGCTCCTTCTCGAAAAAGTGTGGCATGTATGTAGAAGTCTTTCGGCGACTCAATTAACAGTAACCCTTCCAAATTCTTCAACATGCTCACGAAACTGTTAACTGTCTGTTAAGAGTAACCTTTGAAGGAACATAATTTTGGGGAGATAGTATTTTAATTTATTGACGAGACATTCTAAGAGCTGCGTCACGGTGTCTGGTGTGCGTCTGGTGCATCCCACGACAGGATTGGGCGCTGTGTGTTCCCGTGAGTCCCGATCGGATCGAATTTCTTAGTCTTCCGAACCACTATCCGCAATTGAGGAATAATTGACTTCGCTTCATTGCCTTTACGACGAGAAGGCGATTGTGGAATATTTTACACGTACGAAGACTTCCTGGGGTTATGAGAACCTTTAAAAAAGCTTACACCAGCATTGGATGAATATTTATTAATTAATACTTGAGTGAGTGCTATTATTTCTTACGTTTTATAATGAGATTTATGAAGTTTCGATTCGCCTTTAATTTGAAATGCCCCTTACCGTATTTCTGCGACAGTGCATTAACTGCAAATAAATACACAATTTCTGTCAGTGTATGCTTATAACATAGCTAACAATCTTTGTTTTGTTGCAGGTTCGTACTACCTTTTTATATCTCATCAAGCGGGTAAGCAATTTAGTTATTCTTCTGCCAAATGATGTATTTTACATCGGCGCTACCGCCGCGTATTAAAATTTACACGCATAGTGATCCTATAAACTTATTTTTATAACACATGCAAATGTTAAACGCTATAAAAATAATGATTTATTGTATAATAACTAAAAGCTCAGTTGCGATACCGTTTATTCGAGTGGTCTTGCAAATTGCACCGCTGAATAGATTAGTCTTACCTATATGTAATATCAACGTCGCTTAATTTTCGGCCAAGACAAGCGTAAATGGCAGCAATCAGCAGCGTGCACTGTGACACCAAGAAATCGAAGTATTGTAATTGGTCTCCCACTTACGCCATCATCAGCTGCTAGTGGTAAGAATACATACATTTTAACTGATTAGTCTTATAAGAATCACGAAATCCATTTCCTCTAATTCTATTAAAACCAGTTTTTGCAGAACAATAGAATATATTTTCTATCGTTGGTTCTTGTCCAGTATGCTTCATTGTGCAGATACAATAATATTTATTTAACACAGCGTTCTATGTACGTATGTATGTATATATTCGACTCATCCGATCTACAATAGGCTACGAGTATAGTATAAAAAAAGAGCAATGTGTGTAAATAAAGTATAATGAGAGATTGAAGTTCAAAAGCCATCATAACAAAAAAAATCCGATTTCCCACATGCTTGGATTTTAGTATTGTTCTATTTAGTAACAAAGTGGTATCAAACAAACCTGTGTGGAAGATGTCTGAGAAGAATGTAAACGCATCCATGTTGACCAAATATGCAAAAGAAAAACGGATGTTTTATTACTCTATAAATTAGAGGTGTTAAAGAAGAAATTATAGTAAATATATAAATCTATCTGATAAGGCGTCATATTTTTACAAATGTAATTTACATATTCTCAATGCCAGAAATATTAGCACAAAGAACGCAGAGCCATCAAATATCATCACTCATACTTTGAGGAAAATATATTCATTTTAAGGCTCTGAGATACGGACTACATACATATGTACATGATGTGAATAGATATATAAAATTGAAAGGAAGTGATAATCAATGCATCATATCACGTCAAATATGTTCAGAACATATTCGAAATAAATAAATACGTATTGCATTCAAATTGAAATGATCTTTGCAAATAAATGTGCGATTACAGGCGTCATAGCCTGTAATAGCAACTTTTATTACATCTTAGTTTTAGTTTCCACATTTTATACCGTGCTAACCGCTACGTCGTTTTCTTTACTTATGAATATTTTGAACTTTTTCGTCAAAAGCGTGTAAATAAATATTATGAGGTCATAGGCCATTTAAAAGTACAGCTTTCATTTTTTTTTGCTAATACAATTCGTTGGATATGTCGAGATTTTTAGATGTGTAAGGTACTCTTAAAGGTTTCACGTACTTTTCCTTGCTCCAAGTTTGGCGAATGCTGAGACGAAACATCTTAAGTAAGACTCTTTGCTGGTGCAGGCGCAATAATAACTCATGGCCGGCCAATGGTCCCTGTAAATAGCGAAACCAAAAAATGTTTCAAATACTTGTCTCGTCGTA
The DNA here is from genome assembly GCA_020654165.1 of Oryctes rhinoceros. Taxonomy (NCBI): domain Eukaryota; kingdom Metazoa; phylum Arthropoda; class Insecta; order Coleoptera; family Scarabaeidae; genus Oryctes; species Oryctes rhinoceros. The sequence continues at coordinate 1,279,436 of JAIOKQ010000001.1, forward strand.
TTCGCATCAATACGTAGATGCCGTTTAAAAATTTCAAATGTTGTTATTTGACCAGATTTAGAAAAAAATGCCATACATTTGGCATTTTTGCCATCTAAATAAGAACCGACAAGTTGCTACAAAAATCTTCGCTACACACCAACCAATTCTCCACTCGAGCAACCTTGCATCTTACAAGTGACGATTGCACATTTGCATTTTTATAACTATAACGTTATAGTCATCATTTAGCTATCGCCTCATTGCCAGAAGATCAAGTCGATTCTTGTGAAGGGCGGGCCCGTAGATAAAGCCGCTAGCAAACGTTATTGATGACTTTTGTCTTCAGGTCAAGGTAATCAACAAATATAGCATTCGCGACACGCTCGATTTGAATTAGAATGCGTAGTGTTTATCTATTTTTTCTGTATGAAAGTCATTTTTGTTTATTGTTTAGAACGGTGGAATGATTAATTTTCGTACGTTTTGAAAAGGAATTTATGTTTAGATTTTCTGACTATGTTTGCATATGCTTTGTTCTGCTGTCACTTTTACGTGACATATTTACGTGTACAGCATTCTTTTGGTAGTGCAAATTAAATTGCTGACGAATGCATGTGATGTAATAGAAAGGCGATAGGTATGTTTGTTAAGTCTCTAGAGATTGTAAGCAATATTCCTTTGTATTTTAAATAACCATGGAATGGTAATTTGATTAAATCTTTAGATATTTACAGATTTGTTTATACTTCCCGACTAAATTCAGCCAGTCAGTAACTAATGTGTTCGACCATCTTAAACTTGTTAATGTTACTAGTAGAAACGAAAATCAGTTAAGATGAAGGCGCGACTGAGAGCGTTACAGTACTAGTAAGGGTAGAGAGACGGTGTTGCAACGTTATCTAAGATAATCCAAGTTACGCTTCGATTCTAACTTAACTTTCATCTCTAGTTATTACCTTATTTGGAATGTGGCACATTATTTTCGTGCACTAGTTGTAATAAGAAGTAGTTTTTAATAATTGTACGTTGTATTTATTATCCTTTCTAAAATGGATGAAACCAACGAAAGCATTCCTCAACTCCGTTTAATATTAGCTATATATCCTAATACTTTCTATTAAGCGCAATGTTTTAATAGATTCCATAATAAGGACTCCCTTTGACTGATTCGATTCCTGATAGGATTAAATTTTAAATTTCAATGGATCCTTTACAATACAGTTTCGTAGTTCGAAAACAATTCATTCCTACGGCCAGCGGGTGATAGCAACAAACAGGAAATGTGTCAGGATTTTCCCCAAATATTTCATCTTCTGTGTGATTTTCCTGGAATTCTCCTTAGTTCTAGTCTTGTGCTCATTCCAAGTAAGTTTTCCTTCTGTTCCCCACTGCGTGAATTTTGCGAAAAGTTGGTTTTATTTGGTGGTATGAAGCGTAAGAAGCTCTCGGATACTGCTGCAATATTACTTTTGACAAGAACAAGAACGTGATTACGTGTTTTCTTCTTGTTAAAGCGTATTAATCTCAATATTATTTATGGGTTTTCACAACTGAAAAAAAAAACAATTGATAAACTGTTGTTATTAATTTGTGTCCGTAGGGTAACAATCATTACAAAACATGTATGTCAGAATGCTGATCCGTACATTAAGCGGAAGAAGCTGGCAAGCCTAGCAACTACCACAAATCTTCTTTTCTTTCTTCAAGAGGATGTAAAACTTTGTCAAAACTGTATATGTTATGTATAGGTGTATTACGTTGCATTTATTTAGTAGGTGTCCCTGGATCTTACTAACAGGCAAATATGCATCTTGAAGAAAGATAAAAAAGCAAAAACTGTTGTAAATCGTACAAAGAGGTCTTCTTACATGTGTTGTTGGTTTTTGGTTTTTTAATTAGTACATGTTTAATTTGTAATTCTCTTGTGTTAGACTAAATGGAATAATATCATTGGAGGAGAACACATATGATGGCTATCAATTTGTGTCAAAGAGTAAATAATCATATTTAACTAACGCACATATGTAATAGAATATTCCATTGGATTCCACTGGAGAGTACTCTGAGCTTGTACTGTACGATATTTCTCTAGACCGGTTGTTGCTCTTTTAGATAGGGAACGGAAAATTTCGTCTAGTATTTATCTAGTATCAAATGAGCCCCCGGCAAATGTTCGATGGCACTGCTAAATAAGCTTTTGAAGGAATCAATATCAAAATCCGTTAATTTAAGTTTTTTTTGGGTCCTTTTGTAATGTGATGATGTTGTAAAGGTTTATAACTTTTTGAACAAATTATGTAGGCTGTGGTGCAAGTAACCAAACAACGTTACATTTAGAACTTACTTTCGCTTTACAGAACGTATTTTAATCCTGAATTAAGTTAATCTCAATACTTAGTAATAACTATTTTCTCGATATTTTACTTTGTTGGGGGCTAATAATACAGATGGCAACATGAATTTTCAGAGATGCCTAAATATACCCAATGCAGTATTGGCATGCGAATGTCAATCCTAAACAATTTAAAGAATCTCTTTCACTTCCTGGAAACGCATCATTATTGCTTTGCACATTTTGGAAAAACAGACGTTTTTCATATGAAAAGGATATCAGGTGCTCAACCTAAATTAAACTTGCCCGGTAAATGTAAATTATATGATAAAATAAAGAATGTTTTTTAAATAGAACCTATTGTACCAAAGTATAGTAGATCGCCAAGTTATGTTAACACGCCTACGGCTACCTACCTATTGGAGGATCTGCCCCAAAGAGAAATAAAAATGAAGCAGCATATTCAATATACTCGATAATAACAATTAGTTTTTTTATTAATCATCCTCTTTCGAAATAAAAAAAATAAAATAAAATAAAACATATTTCTAATAAAATATATGTACTTCACCCAAGGAGTTGTTCAATGACGCTAGTGTCGTGTATGTCATTATTAGAGATGACAAGGGCAGGTGGAATTATTCCTTTTTTGCAGCGACTGGATAGACTCGTGTCTATTAGCTTCATGAGAATGGATTCGTGTTGCCTACTGGTGTCCTCGAGAGTCGACAAAACACGAGTCTGTCTAGTCTCCGCAAAAAAGTAATAATTTCATCCGCCTTTGACCTCTAGTCGTTATGTGACTAGATTATGCTTCAGCTAAAGCGATAAAAAGTACAACTCTGACATTAGTGACTACCGATGGAATACAAACTGTTGCCTAATGTAACATGCAATTCCCGCTCCGAATGCTTACGGTATATTTATGTTAAAAAAATAACTTCATCACCAATTCATGTAAAAATTGGAGAGAGATACAAAATGATAAGGCAATGGGATAACTTGCAGCTATCGCAGGTATATGTTGGTATTTCCCCAAAAATTGATATTTATAGGTTTCATATGTGAAACCATGTGTAAATATTGCACACCGTAATTATCAGAGGGTGTTAAAGTTTACTTGTTTTTGAGGTATAATGAACGTGTTTAGAATGAAGTGAAGATTTAATTTTAACTAATAAAAGTATGGCGTCCAACTTAGCAAATAATTGGAAGTAGCTGCCGAAGGGTTGCACAAACCAACAACTGGAGATTCATACGAAAGAGTTTTTTTGGTGGTATTTTAATTTGTTTTTGTATTTTCTTTCAATTGTTTCCAGTAGCGGAAGCACTATTTGTTGAGATTTTGGGATACCCGGTATATGTTTAGCTAACCTTGAATCTAATACAACATTGATAGTCAAACACGGATGCATTTCCACTTCATTAATAGTACTTAAATATGATTTACGCAAACCGCAGAATCCGGTACACTTTGATAAAAATCAAAAGAAAAGCCTATTCTCTCATAAATTTATTTTTCGCTTATAATTCTATTTCCTGCGAGATTCGTGGGCTTGTGTTATGTATTATGAAATAATATCCCATATACGAGCTATTTTTAGATGATAATGGCTCGTTCAGAGCAGATAAATTAACGTGTTACTAGGCCATAAAGTTTTTTTTTTGTTTTTTTATTACATTGAGTTAACCACAATTATTGCTAGACTTGTCTTGCAGAATAGCAGTATTTTGTATGCAACCATATATACACACTTGTGTATATGTTGCCGTTAAGTAGGAGTAATTTAATTTCATTAGGTTTTAAAATCTGTTTTATGTATTTCTGACGACGAGTAATTCTTCAGTTTTTTTTTTCGTTGTAATGAAAGTAATGAAACAATACTGTTTTATTTTACTGACGTTATGTAAGGATGTAAATATGTATGTAATTTTATGTCTATAATTTTCATCTTTATTTATACGTTTCTTATATACCTTTATTTCGATTAACAGCTAAAAATCTGTTATAGGGATGAAGTTGGAGGGTGCTGTTGATAGGTGCTGGCGGACAACCTTCCTTTAAATTGGTACTAAATGAATAATTTCTTATACCAAACATATTGTGAAGAAACTTACGGATGGATTCATTTGCGCGCATTTTCTTTATTTTTGGAAGTTGTAACCTTTTCTAATAGGAGAGTTGAACGTTTCTTCTGCTTCGGGGATAAGTTTACCGAAAGAATACATGTTACAATACATATGTAATTTATGTGAATTTGGAGAAAGCAGCAATACCGAACGGACGGTGGGCATAGTAGCAATAGTGACAAATCTATAAATACATTATATGCTTATAACTTGAATGGTACATTGTGTGCCTCCAGCTAGAGTAGGGATCGAGGTGAAGTATGACAGAGATCCATCAATTTCAAGTTTATGAGAAAATTTATAGACAAGGTCGCCGACACTTTTTTTTGAGAAACACTTTACTCCGCCCCCGCTTGAACAGTAGAAATGTGTAAAACGGGATTGAAAATTTCAATAACAGTTTTATTTTATTTTTAACTACAATGATAATAGGAATTAATGATAAGTGAGTTGAAAAAGACTTATAGAGAGCGACAAAAGCGAGTGAAATCATACCTGTTTTGCAGCGACTAGACAGACTCGTGTTTTGTCGACTCTCGGGGACACCAGTAAACAATACGAACTCTTTCTTTTGAGATGAATAGACACCAGTCTGTCTAGTCATTGCAAAAAAGGAATAATTCCACTCGCTTTTGTCTTCTCTATTCACAGTTACCAGACAGGCGACACGACGACCCCTCTGACCGTCATAATGGGTACCACAAGGTATTCGTAAAATTTCTCTCCGCTAGTGGCTTTAATAAGTTCCTTTTCGGTAGCACTTTCGCTGCACCTGATCGGGCACTGCGTTAATGTTCAATGAAAATCCTCTGAACGTTACCAAAATATCAAGAAGTACAAAATTATCAGCGAAACGAAGTTAGAAAGGCGAATAAAAAGAGATGTATTTAAGGAATATCAAACAAAACACTGATAACAAATAATATTCCACGAATCTTCTTAATCCACGGATTAATAATCAAATACTTGTTCACAAAATTCAATTAAAATAATTACACAAGTCGTAAATAACAAAATTGGATAATCTTCAATGCGTTACACTATAGATTAATATTTCAAAATCTAAAGGGAAAAGCCGTTGCAACAACACGTGCCCGATTCATTACAAAATGTGCGTGCGATAGTAGGAAGTAGGAATAGGATTAGGCAAAAGCAATACTAAAGATAAAGACAATTAATTCTGTAACAAAATATTATTACAATATAAAAACAATTTTATATACACTCTAGGAGAAGATAACTGGTACGTACTTACCAATATAAGTAAATTAACAACTCTTCTTGAATTACAATCAAATTTGATTGACATTATGGTCGATAAGAGGATAAGGGACGGAAGAAAATTTCGTTCGTCCGAATAAAAGCAAAGCAAAAGCAAAATAAATATGCAGCAAAGAAAGACAAAAAACTTGCAATATTGTAACAAATCGAAATACACATATGTCCATAAAGACCACTGTTCAAAATAAACAGACTATGTAACAATGAAATTGTGACATTCTACATTTTTCCAATTTTAGAGAGCCACTTCTATCTCGCTATTTGCTTTCTTATATGCTAAAAATTTTACGTGCTAAAGAATGTAGGAATTCCGTATATGAAAAAAAGTATTGGCTAATTAAGCGTACTAAGCAGTTTCTTATTTGATAATAACACTGGCCAACAAATTTCAACTTTTGATTTTGCCATAAAATAATTTATACTAATTTCAATAGAAAACATATAAACATTTATTGTAATAAAAAGTAGAAGGTCAAATTAGCTCGATTTTTTTTTATATTTCAATGAAAAGGTTTTTTAGATTAGATCATAATTTAATGTATACTTCAAATTATTACAATTAGAAATGTGAAGTAATACTGTTCCGTCTTTTATAAACAACATCTACAGCATCCCTTCTTAACATCCAACAGTAATCTGCTAACATAACAGGATTCCATTTCCCCTAATACCGTTTTTCCATTCCAATGATGTCTTGGTGGAAGCGCTCATCGTGTTCATTGCTAACGTCGCCCATATTTTCCGGACCAAAATCCAAGTGAGAATGTAGAATGTGCACTTTAAGGGACATATTACAGGCAGCAGCGTGAAATGCTTGTAACATATCCATTACTAAAGTTTTATAGTGGTCAGCTCTTTTGTTTCCCAAGAAACTCGTGAAAACTTGGAGAGCCAAGCTGTTTTTTTCTTCACTGTTAATTTGGTTTCAAAGATTTTATCATTTCCTATTTCTTGTATCTAAAGTCTAACAAAAATGCCTTCTTTCAGTTTCTCTTGTGTTCATTTTGGAAACTTTTCACGAAGGTATTTAAAATCTTCACCTTCGAGATCCGGTGCCTTTATAAAGTTTTTCATGGTTCATTCATATTCCAGGAATAGTCTTTGTACTTTAACTTTTCTAATAAAATTTCCAGATTTTCGAAAGTTTCTTTCATAGAAACAACCTATCGAAATAGCAGGATAATGGCTTCCATCATGCAACAAAACTGCTTTTAGACCGGTCTTTGATGAGTCGATGAATAATCTCCAAGAACTGGGATTATGATGTATTCCGAAAGTTTCATTTTTCCAGTAGACCAGATTACGGGCCATACTGTAAAGGCATTTTCTCTGTAACCAGAGCTAAGCCAATGTTGCCGCTTTTCGAATCATTTTTACTTTATATATGCTGTTCATTTTCATCAGTTACTAACTTAGGGTAAAAATATTGTTGGTCAGTGTAATTAAATGTGAGTTTAGTGCTTTCTTGTAACTGTATGGAAAATAAGCCACTCACTAATATAAACCCGGGATTTAAATAGTGTCTGAACATAATAACCTGTTAGCATCGTCGTACGTCGTCGTAAGTATTAACCAAGGTAATACACTAAAGTATAAGTCGTATTAAGGTTACTAAAATATAGATTAGATATATTCATATGGATGGGTATTGTAGAATATGTTTTGCTTTCACATACAAGTTCATACACCTAATACCTAAATAAGAAAAAATGTTACGTTTTTTTTTTAGACAGCACTCCTAATTGGCAGTAATGAAGCAAATCCGCATGTAATTATAATTAGTCTGTATTTGATTACTAGTATGACTAAGCTATTAAACTAATAGCCGAGCTATGCTGTGTACCATAATATAGTTTATTTATAGAACAGCAAAGACACAGACCGGGTTAACTGATTTATTGTTCTATGAATACTTGAATATAACGTACGTGTTGTCTTATATGAAATTTATGCTGATATAATTGCACAATCTGTTCGAGTCTGCATAGTTTTATCTATTGTCTTATAAACTAACTCCATAAGATCAACAATTTTGACATTGTGAAATCTCGGCGTATAACTAGATAGAATTTTTGAATATCATAGCGCAACTAATTTACGACTTTAATTAATTTGCTGGAAATGTTTTGGAGACAAGGTTATTCGTCGCCGACGGTCCTAGGACTCAGCATTCATAAATAATAAAATAACAAGCTAATGTCGTTACGTTGTGCTTACAGTGATTGGTCCAGTGTTTAATAATATGCTCTTATGAATAGAAAACTTCGGAAATGTAGTGGTGAGATTGTTTTTTAGATTTTCTCTTCGATTACTTATTTCGAAATTTTAAAGTACTTGGCACATTGTACTATTGTACTTTGTAGCTATCTAGACTGAATTGATCTTTTAATCCCTTCGAGAATCGGATTATCGGTTGTAAATTTTTACTAATCACGTATTACTCTTTTGGAATTTGTTATCCTAAAAGTCAAGGTTCAGTTGATTCATTAGTCGTGATTACGTTAAAATGTTAATTGTTATTGTATTGAAATTTTTGCCTATTATCAATTTTAGTATTTCCCCTAATATCTGGTTTCTTTTTTGTATGATTGACGATGGTATATCGTTGGCCTTGCGTAGGGACACTGACTTTGTTTAACGATAATTAATCAGCAGGTACACTGTAGATTGTCAGATATTTTTTCAGTTGACAAATTAGTCTTTTGCGTGGATGCTACTTGTAATATATAAGCCTGTTTTCAGGGTGTTGCTGTGATATGGAATCAGCTTCCTCGAAAATCAAAATGCCGCAATGTATTTAAACTACAGGTGCTGAAGTCTGTGCTTAACTATTGGTGTGAAGAATAGACAAATTACCTTTTCCGACAGTTTTGGGGTTTTGGACATGTCGTGTCTTGCAAAATTGAAATTAGCAAATATCCAGGCTACGAATGCAGAGATATGTACGGCATCCACCCTCTGACTGGCTCATAATGCCATTCACTCAATTTTCTGCCCCTTCTTAACCGCCTACTGTACCTTAAAATAATGTTTTTTCGCCGCCACCACTACTGCATACACATTTTGGCCTACTTAGTAAATTATCGTTGTATATTTTTTTCGTTTCACTCATGAGCACCCTCTAACCAATCACATGCATTTACACATTAAATATGAGTTGCTGCTTATAAGGTCTGTGACTATGAAGCTAATTAGAAGCAATATGAGAGTCACGTATAACCCAATACTTTCTGCAATTTTTGATATTCACCACGCGCAGAGGAAAAGCTTTATTAAGATAGGTATCGAATGTATCAAAAAATAATGTTGAAAGTTAAAGTTGAAAATTAAATTGAGAGAGAATTCCAAGTCTCCGTAGACAATAATTGTACAAAACGCGCTGTAATACATATGCCATTGAGAAATAAAACGCGAGCAGGAAAGCAACTGAACATGGACTCGCCTCCAAAATCGTAGCCTCATACTACTGAATATTAAGACAGTAAAGTTCTCAATGAAAGCGTTCGATCAAGTAGTAACCCTCGAGCTGTCGTTAATAGTGAAATGAAGCTTGTTAAGAATACACAGTACTTCTAATATAATTATTATTAGTACTATGGAAGTTAATATTAAAGTCATATCACAATATCACCAATATCACGTCGGAACTAACTTCCTTCTGATATTGGTTTTCGTCCCTACAAACGAAGAATATGCTTATAGTATTATAAAATGTAAATAGAGCGGACAATGTTGCCTAATATCGCAAGGCAACTCCGCTATTACTACAGCAGTATTTCCAATTAAATTTGTTCAAACTTTATTTGAATATATCGAATTTAATTATAATATTCGCTGCTATTCACCTCATTATCTTGGGAGGATGTATATGAATTGATTGCATAGAGACGCTAGAAGTCCAGAAACGATCTAAAACCTCAGTAATTAATAAATGAAAATTCTTGAAACTTGGGATAGAGTTTGAAGAATTTTCCGTATTACATTCGTTTGAATAAAGGAAGTTTTTACACTAAAGGCGAATTATGTGTTGAGCTGTTGAAGCCACCACCAGCATTATAAGTTTCGATTAGAGTTTGGATAAAATGCACAATAACCACAGAGACACAGACTGTGTTTTAATGTTATCTATACATATATTCAGAACTGAAAAGTAAATTATGCATTAATCCTCTAAAAAATTAAAAAAATGCATTTACCGATATAAATGTCTGATATATATACTGATATAAATAAAGTAAGCAGGTGCACATGCAAATTGGCATATATGCTAAATTTGCATCTGTGAATACAGGAGCCGATAAATCTTGAAATGACGGAGGAATAGACAGTAGCAAAAAAGAATCAAATGTTAACCAAGCTACATATGTAAATGAAAGCGATGTGACAAACATTTTATTGATTTTTTCAGAAATCAACATAGTTTGTTATTTTATTTATCTTCACCGTAAAAATACTAATGGAACTAAAGAATAGAAACGACTAATATTTGTGGGAAAGAATAATAATAGTTAGAAAGTTAAATCGAGTAGTTAGCAGAGAATTATTACATTTTATCCCTTTTTAAATTATGTAGTTCAAAGCTTATTTTTTTTTTATTTTCGAGGAGTTTTCTAAGCTAGAGAAATTGGGACTGATGAATTATTACATCTTCAACCGTATATACAGAAATTATCACGAACTCGATAAACTGGCCTGAATTTGCGATGAAACCTGTAGCCTGCCGTGTAATTGGTCGATTGTATTGATATGGGAATATGGTAGCTCCATAGATTGTATGTATAGTTTTGCTTTACAAGAATTATTAATTCTGCATTACACCACTTATGAACGCTCGTATTTAATTGCATGGGATGAATCTTGTTAATTTCTGCCTCGCCCTATGTGAGCGCTACTTAACGAAAAATTTTATTTTGCACGTATCGGTAATTCGGATAGTAATCGGACAGGACATACAGCATAAATACTTCATTCGCCAGTGATTTGTTAAATTTAACCGTATCGTTTAACCGTAATGTGTAACCGATTACTCGTTGTTCATTGCCCAAATGATGGTGATAGGTTGTTACGAAGCAAGCTGCTACTGTGTTAAGTGTACCACACAACCAGATATTCGTCGAGTACGCATTGCGTTTTATCATATCGTGTGCAGACAGTGTAGCAATCAAGCGTGCTGAAGTATAAAACATTTCTAAATATCTCGGTTTCAAAGTTATTTCTTTGTATTGGATATAGATAACTTGGTCTTACACAACTGCTCGTACACACGTCACGTATATGTCGTTTATCAATTTGGAACGTTTTGTAGTTGAAACTTCGGTGCCTATGCACTTAAAAGCATTAATGCAAGTTGTAGAAACCTAGAAAGAGTTTATCAGTTTGATACGTATTGCTATGCAAAGAAAAAATACTTAAAAAAAACTTTTTTAAAGTGCCGTCCATAGGTAACAGCAATAGAGAATACGGTATTCTTAAAAAATAATAATAAATTTCCCATTTTGTCATCATATTTAAAAATAACCAAATTATAACTAATTTCCTCATTACCTTTCGTAACGCTTTTCATTACCGCAATACACGTTCGTCATTTAGTAGGCGTGTAGTCTAATTTAATAGCTCTTTCATTACCGCTACTGAGCTTAATCATCGTTCGTGTATATTGCTAACATCGCATTCAAGGTAATTGCAAAACTTGCTAGGGAATACATCGCAACTGTAATGGGTTACATTAACATTTGCAATTTCGAGGATTTTAATTTACAAATGTATGAATTTCATTATACGAAATTAAATGAGTTAAGATGTATTGCCATAAAAGAGGAGGGATAAAGACAAGCAGTCGCAGTTTTCTCTGTTGCCATTAACTAGGCGAATTGGCTTTTAATCGTTTTGGCTGATGAAAGATAGATGTCACTCTGTGACTAAATAATTTTATGTGGTATCGTTTTGAATGGTTTTAGTGTGTTTTATTTAACATTTGCTAATTATCCGGAAATGCTAACCAAGGTAAGGAATTATATTGAGACTACCTAGTTTGTTGTGAGCTTCCCTAAATAATACAACTCGGTGTTTACATAGCAGGCTCATTGATGACAAAGTCGATCTTAATAAAAATTATAGTTGATTTTGTGATGGTTCTGTGCTCAAATATTTCCTTTGTGAAAGTACCCCATTAATAGGGTTAGCTGTTGTACTTTTACTTTGTTGCAAGTTTATGATGTGAATCATTATGCGCGAGCTTTCCCTCGAAATGTATCTTATTTTTGTGTTGGAATAAGAGGTCTTAAGTTTCTTCTCTACTACATGGCTCATGTTTAATGTACGGTCTATGATTTCTCCAGATTGAAGGTAATGTGTAGACAACACTTACGATAGCCATATGTTTTCGAGCAAATATAAATTATTAAAATATCTATCCCAACTATTTTGTAACACAGGATCATTAGAAGATTGATTTTGATTTAATTAACTCCTGTAGTTCAAGTAGCTATCTTTGTAGATATTACAGAGGCAATAAAAAATAATGTGGGTCACATTCATTGTTGTGAAAAATCATGGAGAGCCATAAAGAAATGTTGCATCTGAGAAGAGACGTAAAATATGTAAAAGATGTTGTTTAAACATGAACAAGGCTCACGAAATTGAAAACTTACATTAGCTGTAGCCCACTACTTACTAATCTTTTCCTTTAAGATAGCACAATAAGCCCTCGGATTAACTCTATCCATATAATACACGTTAGCTTCGAGATGATTTATTGCCGTCATCAAGTTTTGAGTTTTCGAAGATCTATCAATTACCTGTACCAAGAGATCTTAAATACTTTTCAATATATTCCAACGAAAAAAAATTTTTTTTTGAATTATCTCGACATTTATGATTGCGCCGGTTTATTTCTTTGTGTAATTTCAATTACATCGAAAATTAAAATCAATAGCTTCTTATCTCTCATTTCAAACGACTTGAAACCTATGATTATTTTTATAGGATTACTAATAATAATTTTGTAAAAATAACCGATTGAATCGTAGATAAAGGTTCGAAGATTGTATTTTGAGAGGAAAAAAATGATAATCGTTGAGTCCATTACTTAGTTAGGGTGACGTAGTAAAACATATGACAAACATTCAGGTAGATCGATGATTAAAAGTATGAATAATAGCGACCCAAGATTAAAACTCTGTGGTAGATTTCAAAGAACGACGTTTTAACTCTGAAAGGTAACCAAATTTAATTGCAACTGGTCTTGAACATCCTACAATATTCTCACATTCAAGGGTGTTCAAAAATTGTCGTCACTGCATACGAATTCTTTGAAGGTGTAGGGTAAATTGTTTGCTTTCTAAAGTAAAATGCTCAGAAATTTTGCGTAATTATTAGCTTAAGAAGCCGCAGTTATACGTTAAAGGAATCGCCAGCAGTATCGGAACCACGACTTGACCCCCGACAAGTAATATTTGTTTAAACTATAGATTGGTTTTTGATTCTGAAACGTTCCAAAATTGCACTGAATATGCTGCAATTGATATTGCAAGTTATTTTAGGAGTACTGACAGAATAGCACATCCCCATATACATTAGACAATGGCCGGGGAAATCCATAATAATTCTTTTTATATTGTTAGGAATGATAAGGGTATATCAAAGAGAGCCAGTTAAAAATTTGTAGATCGTTAAGAGGAAAAAGAACAAGGTCTTTGAACGCGATAAACAGAATATGCTTAAGCTAGTATATGTGTTGGAATACGATAAGATTTGTTTAAAATGGAACCGTTGAAAACAATGTCAAAGTATTGTGTTACTGAGTAAATATTTCAAATATTGACTTGATAATAATATTGTTTTTAGTATCGAAACAATTGTTTTGTTCTTTATTTTTAGTTTAACCACTATATGATATAATTTTTTATCTAATTCTAGAACATCTCATTTCCTTCCTCTTACATTACCGTTTTTGTTAAGATAGTTTGTAAGCACAATTTGGTACCTCGTATGTATGTATATATATATACTTGTTTCAGTATATTTACACCGCATACTAATGTATCCTTTTTTTAACGTCAGTATATCGATATCGTACTCTATAGCCCCTTCGTTTTCGGATTCCTAAATCGTCTACAATTTCCGTACAGCAAAACGACTGAAGTGCTTCGGGAAGATGATATCGATGTGCGGTGATGAAAAGAGAGGTACTTGTTTTGTTTTTTGTAGTACGCGCATCTTGAAAACATTTGGTGCTGTGCATTCGAAGGCGTATGTTCTTGAAAAGCATTGCCTCTTAAAATGATAACTGAAAATCTGCATTCTCGTCAACCTCGCCGTTTTTATTATAATAAAATGCGTAACGAAAGACAAACAATTTTCTTAGATGTAAGATATCTAACGTAAACATTAAGAACGATTACGATTACGCAAACAAAACAACCGCCTACTATACAGCCGTAATAGCCGAGCACTTGCTGTGACATTTATTATCTGTATCATTCCGAGTCTTTTATGCCCACGTTATTTTGACATGGAAATGCTGCAATTTATTTGCTAATATCACAGAAGGCAGATGCGAACATATTCACACGTGTTTCGAGCCACGTGTTGACCGCTGTCTGATTCACCGAAGAATGATGTAGGTGGTTGAGTAACATACGTGGTGGTAAAAAATTAAGCATAAGACATTAGTAAATTTATGGTAAAGTAAGGAAAACCTAAAATGTACGATGCTAGAACACATTAGAAAATGCCTAGAAGCAACAGCCAAAAATTAATGCTAAAATAGCTTTTTTGTGGTACTAGATGGACTCATTTATGCCAAAAGCAATGCGAGAAGAGAAAAAGTCGCACTACCCATGGGCAGGTTTCTGCCAACACGGCACATCAGTGTGGTTTCAAGGGTCTTTTTATTCTAATTTGTAGCACTCTTCGGCTCAACATGTGCAAAAACTGCTCGAGGAATGGCCCGTGGAACAGTACCCGGTTTGCCACTTCTTTGCAAACAGTAGGGATATGAGATGTATGTTTCACCGTTTCAAATGTTGTGATATTAATTATAAGACTACCGCTACAAGGTGGACTAGAAAACACTCTCGGAACCACGCTGATGGTGCCGGGTAGGCAGAAACGTGTTTGTGGGATGTTTGTTTTTTCACTCCTTGCATTGTTTCTGCCATAAGTGATTCCATCAATATCACGAAGAAACTATTTTAGCTTTATTTTTGGTTATTGTCCGACGATTATTCCCGTGTAACTTGTTCCGCTGCTGAGATAAAGGGCTTCGGTTATCAACTGGCTTGCTAGTTTCAGATGTAGCTTTTATGTTATGCATGTTTTGATGTGGGATAATAATAATAATAATAAACATTAAATATTCATTTACGAAATTGTAATACGAAGGATGAAATCGACAAAATCAACCGTCTGTCTTCTTTGGAATCTAAATATTTATTGGCATTTGTGCGGAATTCCACGTAAAGTTAGTCGTATTTTGAAAAGTTTTTAGTGTTTTTTTCTCTCAACATATGCTACCATGTTTTGGAATTCAACCATTTCCTTCTTGACCTACTGACACAGAGTTACATTTGATATACTAATTATCCAAATAAACTTTGAGTTAATTTGATAATCGTGCTACCTTATCGATATGCTGAATCAATAAACATCTATTCCAATTGCAACGAGAATATTATAGAGATGGAGCTGTTGCTAAATTTATCGTGGGTATTTTAGGTTTCTTTTGAAAGCGTTTGAAGCTTTCAATGTTCACGTACATATTTCTGCCTTTCTATAATTCGGCATGGGATAATTTGGTTGTTTTCTAAGATACTCCGTTAAGATAACGGAACATTAACACGGTGTTCGCGATAAATATGGAAAATTCTCCGATAATAGTGTATATAGACGTTATTTAATTACAGATAGTAATGCTTGCACGTTGCATTGGCTGCACAGATAAGAATTTGTCTGATGTGAATTTGAATTTTGGGAGCAAAAATAATAAATTAGACAGGTAATCGGTCTATAGTATAATATTATGTTGTTATTTATTTATATATGAACATCGTTAATGTGTAGGAAATCTGAAAAGCTCATTTACATTATTATAACGTTTTAGAAGTTAACGATTTATTAATCTTAGTTTTGGTGAAGATAGCGACTTTATTTCGCTAAGGAAAAAAGGTTAATACTGAATGGGAGCATACGTGACATCAACCGTTTTTGTTCTTATTCAATTGCGGCGGTTGAAGTAACACCGTAAAATTTTAATTTCATCGATTCTAACTGCTTGTGCAAACGGTGTCAAATCTAACTCCGGTGTTAAAACGGTGTCAAATCTAACTCCGTATTTTTATCGAAGCAGTGTGGCTCTTGTTTTCTGTTAGTCAATTATTCAGTATACTTTCACAAGTGTTTAACGTATTTAATTTACAAACACGACTCTGAATTGGGGTTTAGTAGTTATTAAAATTAATTGATTTAGCTTGATTCTGCTATTAACTTCATCGAACTTCGTAGGTTAATACATTTGAAATTGTTGTTACAAGCGTGTTATTGTCAATTAAATTAATATATGTATCTTGATTCTTACAATTGCTTATTGTAGTTGCAACATTTAGTATCTTATGAATTATGAATATTACTTTTACCTTGTTAATACACCTAATTAAGGTATATCGTTAATAGCGTATTGTGTAAACCAACAATACCCTAAGTTAATATTTACTCATTACCGTATATAATTTGGGCGTTCGATATGTGAACGCATTACCTAGTTAAAACTCACAGATCACCTTATTACGTATGTATTTTAGAGGAGAATGATATAGGAAACATCAGTTACTGAATTTGGTAGTATCCTACCAAATAAGGTGAGGCATAATTTTTCTGATTAGTAACGTTTTCGTTTAGTGGAAAACAATGTATGAAGGTTACATTTAATTACAAAAAAATTATTATTGCATAGTTGGAGACAGAAAGTTATTACTGAGATAATTAAAATCTACCGCGTAATTATATAGTTTGCTACTTTACCATCGTTGCAATATCACAAAAGTTTTTTTTTTATTGCAATCGTACTTACATCCAGAAACGTGTCTTCCATAATTAAATTTATGGAAGCTATTAATTGCACAACTCCACCCACGGGTTCGATTTACATAACAAACGCGCAGCGTAATAGTCCAGCTTTCCAGAAACGCAGTTATTTTTTCTGCATCTAGTTAAGAACTGAAACGCATTAATGCCGTAGAATTTACCATTTTAATTAAGTCATATATGCACGCTGGTTTTAACGACCTACGCAAGTAATACGTATGTATATACAGCTGCATGGTGCACTCTTTCAATATGCAGCGGAGTAAATTCTTGTTTTTATGTTCATTTAAAATAGAAGTAAGCCATTTCGTTTGAGCAAGTATATTTTGGTGATATTAGTGAATTTATTTAAATCAAACATTCGTACTAATTAATAAATTAAGACTTTTGTGCTTGACCAATGGAAAACAACTATTTGTAGTTGAAATTGTATACCTAAACGGTATAATCAGGTCACTATTCACTTCCCAAAGAATATTAAACTAGGCTTTAGCCCTAATACTAGAAGTTGATAGTAAAACTAGCATGGAACACTGTATGCACACACCGAAGGCTCCTGTGGCTAACGTAAGCTTAACAGCTTAGAAACTGGGTTAAAACGTCGCTATACCTACAAAAAGGTGTCGTTATTTTTTAAATCGTATATATTTAGTAATCTGGTAATAATTGTAGGTAAAAAAAGAAAATGAGGTGAATAGGTTTACAGAGAACATTGTTCATATTTTCAAGACGGTGTTGGGTTGTGCTATTTAGAGTATTTTTTTATCGATGATTGTTGTCTAGATGCTGTTGAAGATTGACATAATAATAATTGTTATTGCCACCTTCTCTTTGTATGAAGAACAATGTTGTTAGTCGTTGTAGGCTTTCTTGCGAAGAAGGCGGACCAATTGCTTTCGTTTCGATGCACAAAACACTTGTTTGCCTAAAAGTACCTTTCGAAATGAAGGTTTGTATAAAACATAAAACTATTAAAACAATTGTTCCACATACAAAAAAAAAAACGCGAGGCTTCCCCGTTGCGTACAATACACCGTGATATTATGTATATTTTATTATCTGGTTTCCTTACTTATTTCTGTACATATTTGTACTTCCATGTACATATATTTATCTAGATATACGTCAAAGATCCCAAATCCCAACATTTGCAGCACAAAAGCGAGTGAAATCATACCATCATCATAGCACATTCGTGTTTTATCGACGCTCGGGGACACCAGTAAACAATACGAACCCTTTGTTATGAGACGAATAGACACGAGTCTGTTTAGTCGCTACAAAAAAGGCGTGATTTCACTCACTTTTGTCCTCTTTAGTAGTTATAAATACTCCTGATACGAGTGCGATGCATCCTTTTTTCATTCTAGGAATCCTTATTTGTGCATTATGCAATATTATATATATGCATTGTGCATTTTTAAGGGCACCATCAGGCTCTGTAGGATATGTTCTGTGTGCCTTGTACGTATCTTTCTCCTTCGTGTTGTTTCCTCATAGAAAACCATATATAGTGCGGATGCAAGTTCTGCTTGGCGCATAAGCGGAGGATGAGACTCGTGGTAATTCGTAATGCTCGTTTTAGTACGTAAGTTATAATATGTGCGTTATTCTTCCTTTTTCGGCGGCCGATTCTTTGTTTAATGATTGGATAAGGTGGTTTTCTGTCTAATATCCGTTTTATAGTATAAGCGCTTGTCCAAGTTGCAGTTATTTGATTTAATACAATTTTACGTCAATTCCTATTTTATATATGGGCGCTTGTGTATACTGAACTGATCTAAATCTCTCACTGTGACATACATATACATACAATGTTTTTAATCGTTATAAATGCAATATGCCTGAGGTTGTAACAAAAATAAATGAAACGGTGAATTTTGCACGTAAAGTGAATGAAATGTCAAATTTACAAAGGCCTCTATACAATATCAATAATAAAACTTTTGACACCCGTACCAACACATAGTCACATTTGTTCAGTGGTGACTGATGACTGAATACGCTTCAACGAGGATCCGCCCTAAAGTACGTTCGCAACGCTACCACCGCGTGCATCCTAAGGATCGGATAGCTTGAATAGCCATTGAAACAAAACTTCCCGCTAGAATATGTTGTACTAAATCGTGAAAATGGGCGACCAAAAAAATACGAATATCTGTATATGCAACTTTTAGTTTCCTGATAGCAAAGGAAAATAATAGTAGATAAAAAAAGAAAATCTCTTTAAATTTAAGAATTCCAATTTGTAAAGATTACGTCACAATTGCTGTTTTCTTGTTGTAATTTAAATACAAAATACTTCTAATAAAACTTCCTTTATGTAATGTTATGAAAGATACTTCAATTAAGATAAAAGTCTCTCCGACGCTTGTATTGTTTAGTTTCGTCTTTTATAATCGCCAGCGTTTCGAATTTCGTTTACGACATCCGAGTCGCGATATTACGAACCTTTGCCGTCGTCGTCGCCCTGTATTAGGCGCCATCTATTGTAGGTTTCACGTCTAGACAACGCTACGCTATATTTATCCTATTCATGGTCGTTTAAATCTAATTGATTTTTGCGTCATGGAGCTTCGGGTGTAGCGTCCGATGAATGAGCTATCGTTTTGTGCATCTGTAATTTCGCGTTGGCTTGTACGCACATGGCATACATAAGTCTATATAGAACGACATAAGGGAGATGTCTACCCTCGAAATATTTATTGGCAGGCGTTAAAGGCGTTAAGTGTCCTCAAACTAAATATAGCGGGACCACCCTGTTTCCGTTGTAGACTGCGTGTATTTACCGCGTGGTTTAAGTGGGCTATGTTCGATTCAATTTTTATGTGCGGTGGTGTATTTTATGGTTTTTAGTCTTGGTGGTCAACGTATGAATAGTAACTGCTAGAAATGTTCTATTTATTAAGACATATTAATTGATTTGTTGATGCTTTTGTGTTAAGCAACAAAAACATGGCGATGAGTTAGAATAAGAGTCTGATGGGGATGGATTGAATAATAAGATTCAGGCTCGAAAAACCCCTTAGTCCTTTATTTTTTCGCTTTACAAATTGACTTTTTCCTTATATTTCTATTATACTGTTAACAACGATAAACCTAGCGTAATACTACTAGAGTAATAATTAATAGGGCAACTGTACTCCAGTAAATGCCCAGGTCCATTGTCTCGCTAATTTATATCTGTAATATATTTCTTTGTGTATTTCTTCATATTAATTAATATGATTTTTTTTGTGCTTGGGTCAAATACGAAAAAGATCTGTTCCCAATTCATCTAAATATGCCTGCAAAATGAAAAATGCCGTAGTCTTTGATGAGCTTAAGGACGCTTCAATCTCACGGTAAGTCAAGCATCTTTTTTAATCATATCGAGCACAGGACCGATGTTTTTTTGAATAACGACCACGACAAAATTCTGCTAAAAGTTGTAAACATCTTTTTTGGTGATTTTTTTTTATCAAAAGTTGGGTAAAGGGATTCGAGGCTACTGTTTTACTAAAATCACTAAAAATTAACCAAGCTTCTACTAAAATTTCCATTTTTTTTAATTGGCTTTTTAAGCGCACACTGTAAAGAAACTTCTCAGCCCATGCATCTGGTCACTGTTTCAACAACAACAAATAACAAACTCAGATATTACGAAAAGCATGTCAAAAGCGCCATCCTCGTATTTTATGTCTGCATGCATTACTAGTAATTCTGATAGTATTCTGAGGAATTCTGCTATCGTCGACGAAGCTGATTGATTATTTCAGTTTTATGTTATCGTGGTGTGTTTTTGCAGTATAGAGCTTTTGTTTTGCTTTTATTTTAAGTACCTCTTCTCTAGATCACAAGATCACAATACCATTCTGGCCCATTGTTGTACATGCTCACTGTTCGTTCTCTTATACGCTTGGCTGTAAAAGATTGAAGCAACAAACACGGTACCAAAACAAAGTAGAAAGTCCTGCTGTTCTGGCGCTATTATTTGGAATAGTATAGCAATAGTAATGAGTAGTAACTGCAAACGTATTTATTATTTTCTGTGTACGTACATTTAACGCGTAACAGACCTTACTACTCACATCCAAATGAAGCTCGAGTTAAGTATAGTATTACTACTCAAATAAATGTTTTTCAATAACAGCCTAAATCTTTAATGTACACTAGCGTTCATATTAGTTCGAACGTGCAGATCAATTCAAAAAAAAAGTGAAAATATTCAAACTCATGTTTTAAAAACTTTAAATTTTTATTGCATTTTATTAATAGCGATTAAAAGTATAAATAAAGCATAAAAGTAAAAAAAAAGCAATCCTGACGAAAAATAAACAAAAACTTCTTAAACATTCCATTCATCAAAGAAACTCCCTCCATTAGTTTTTCAATGAATCATATTAGTCCATTTCCTTGTAAAATGTCCCACAGGTGAATTAGAAATGTTTACATAACACTGCTGAATATTTGAGGCCATTGTCCTGCATGAATATAAAAATTTTCGCCGATTAGACGTTGCCCTGATGGCATTACATGTTCTTGCAGTATTTCTAAATAACTCTTTTCGCAAAATACCTTCGATTCGCTTCAAGTCTCTTGCACATGCATAGGAAAAACAACCCCAAACAAGCAGATAACTTCTTCCTTGCTTAGCAGTTGGCACTACATAATCCTGCAAAATTTTTTGGACTTTCCCTCTTCTTACAAAAACGCGCCTTGACTGTCCGAACACCTCAACACTTTGACTGTACAGTTCATAACACCTTTTTCAAATCATCCAATTTCTGCCCGCTATAGCCGTTTTAGCCTGTTACTTCGTTGAAGTAGAGGTTTTTTGTTGGAATGCGGCCGTGAAGATTGGCAGCTTTTAATCCTCATTGTAGCAACAGAAATTTTTCATGCACGGTCGCGATTCATTTCGGCGGCGCTTTCTGGTGCTGTTCGTCTCCTATTCAACAATTTTATACGCCCACCGCTATTGTCGTTATTCTCTTACGCGACTTGAACGTGTCCGATCTCTTAAGCTGCCCGTGCGTTGATGTCTCCGAATGATATCACTAACAGTCGATTTATTAACATGCATTTTTTCGGAACTTTGACGTACTTAATAACCTTCTTGATGAAAAACAACAATTACAGAGCGCTTTTTTAAACTTGTCGATTTTCTTCTCGGCGTTTTAATAACTTTAATCAGGTTCACACAAAGTGATACGCTCTTGACACCAACGTCCGTACAAGCAGGTTTATTTCGACACTAAAGCATTTATAAACTTTCGGGTGGCTTACTTCTACCCTAAAAAGTATTGTAAATTTATTATCTGCAATATTGGCCCAAAAGTAATCCTATTTGTGACGACGAGGATTATTCTGAAAATTACTATATTTGGTCATAAAATATATTAGATTTTTAATCGTTTTCTAATTGGTATTTTAGGAACTTTGCCTGCCCAATTGGTTATAAACGGCATAAAGAACCTAATATAAATATGTTATTTATATACAAGTGCGATTGTATTATCTTTTGATAGAGTTTACAACATTTTACTGAGTGTTCGAACTAATATGCACGGTAGTGTAGTTCCTTATGGTAAATCCGGTTGTGTACCATTATCCACTCGTTGAACTTGCATACGAACATCATGTAATCATTGTTCCAACAGCGGTAGACAAAGGAAACCTAATGGAAGGATTTGCTGGTATATTCTATCAAAATACGCTGTACACTCGTGTGGATATCACATCAAAAAGTATCACACGTGCTTCTAATCATTTCTACCTAATTATCACGCAGTCGTCTCTCTACCTGATGAGGCAACTTCGAGAATCATCGTGAAGAATCCGAGCTACCTAGCGAAGAACATCTTTGTGAGGTATACTGCTTCGGCCGATCGGCACCCGAAAATTTGCCTCGTCCCTCTCTGCATGTTTTGACTATTATTCCTGGAGTGGCTGTTACATAATGCCAGCGCACGCGCATTCAACAGGTAAGAGCAGTCGGATCGCGGCAGTCAAGAAGTCGGCTACGCGTCCTCGTTCAACAAAACACGTCAAAAGTCTACTACGTGGGTACTCGCTATACAACTTCAACAGAGTGACGGAGCAGTTGTGCCGCGACCGCATATGGCCCTAAAATCGCCCGTACGTTTCGTCGCAAACGATTGACGATCGTGTCAATGTGTGATTTACATGTGCCGATCGAAATTTAAGATATGGTTCGCCTACGAACGCGGGAACAGAAGTTTGGAAACGACGTTTTTATACGGAGGAGATTTTCTCGCATTGTAAGGCTATTGAAGTGCGTATAGTGGCGGCTACAGCACTGTAAAATCGAGTGTGCGTGCTACTCGCTCGGCAGTTGTTCGCTGCCGTTCTTCAGAAGACAGGTTAGGGTCGCGCCTACTTCGATATTTTGTTTTGTACCTTTTTATTGCTTTTATGTGGTTTACTCATTCAGTTGTTATGTTGCCGCTGAATTGCGTTTGGTGTACCAAAAGAAACGGCTAGATATCAATTTGATGTTTTTTTTTTTTATTATTTTTAAAAAGAATATTCAAGCCCAATAACAAATTACGTGAATCCATGATCTATGGTGATCATATTTATAATTAATAGGTATTTTTGGGGAATGTCAATACATGCTGATTTTATAATAATAAACAAAGAGGAACTATAGCACATGTATTAAGACATCCATGGGAAATTCGTTGTGTATTTTGTACTTTCGTAGGTAATAAATATAAAATTTCTATTTCACAATCGTAAAAATATCGCTTCTGTAATACTCATCTTCGGTTATTTTAAGCTTTTATAAATAACGTTGGTTGTTGTACGTATGGAAAATCGGGAAAGTTAGAAATCTAATACATTAAAGATTTACTGTTTTAGAATGTTATTTTAAACCAAACTCTTTGCTTTTCCGCTATAAAAAGCAAACACTACATACAGGGCTAGTCGCGACTTCTATCGGAACATTTCATAGTGGGTAGACCGTGAAAACGCAAATTGCATACAAGAAATCTAAAGACGTTTTGTTTTTATGTTATATTGAAGAAACATCTTTTGAAACAAACAGCAATGTAGAATGATTGTAGCAGAATAATAATTCGCTCGGGAACAATTTTTTTAATTCGGACGTGCCGGGTAACTCGTTTAACGATATTATTTCTAATCAATCTGTTATCACGTCGTATAATACTGGAAAAAGTTCACATCGATGGACAAAGTAAGGTAGCTTTTACAAAAATTGAACAATAAGATGAATACGTCCTGAAAGAAGGTGTTATTCGTTATCGACTATTTGATTTTGGATGTTGTTTCCTTGTTTGGGGCTCGAGATAACAATAGCAATATTGTACCTGATGATGTAATTCATTATCCCCTGCATTATTTAGGGGCAAGGTTCTTTAATAAGAGATATAACAATATACAGATAGGTATTCTAATCCCCTGTATATATGGTAGAATATTCAAATAACGTAATAGACAGCGTAAAAATATTTTTGGGTGTGATCAATAAGTAATGAAACTAGAAACCATTATATATACACTACCGTCCATAATTATATAGCCACTTGTATATTTGCGTATAGCTTAATATTAATATATTATATTCTGGCACAAGTGCATCTACCATAGAAATATCATTACGGAAATGTGATAATTCACGTATGCTTCTAACCCAAACTATTTAATCTCAAACGGAATAACATCCTTTTAAGATTGAAGGTATATGATTTTGCGTGCTGCCGCGATAGGTAATACAAATAATGAAATATGGAAAGTTTATAAATATTATTGGGCCCCTAAAGCCAAGGATTATTGGTTTAGTTTTACCGCTAGTGTTAACATCGAAGTGTGTGTTTTAAAGAATATAAAATGGATGAACTTGAAAGGATGCCGAAAACGAAAGAGTTATCGACAGAGACCCGTGCTCTGATATTTAGTTACCACAAAACCGGTAAAAGTATTCTCGAGATTGCGAAATTATCGCGGAGAACAGTAGGCTACAATATTAAAAAAATTTAAAGTACTAGCAGTATTTTAAACAGAAAACGGTCTGGACATCCTCAAATTACAACCTCCGCAGAAGATCGTAACATTGTTTCAATCAGTAGAAGAAATCGTCGCAAAACAACGTCAGAAATTGCGTCAATCGCCAGAAAGGAAACTGGTTTACATGGGAGAACAGTTGTAAAAAAAGCCCTTGTGACGCAAGCAAAATAAAACTGAACGGTTAAATTGGGCACGAGAACATAAAGATTCAACCATCGAACAGTGAAAAAATGTGTTGTGGACCGATGAATCCAAGTTTGAAGTTTTTGGGTCGAGAAGAACGGTGTTTGTTCGGAGATCAGCTGCAGAACGATTAGCTGAACCCTGTGTAGTGCCTACAATTAAATATGGGGGAGGTTCAGTCATGATTTGGGGTTTTTTTGCCGGGACCGTTGTAGGGGATTTAGTGCGAATCGGAGGAATATTAAAGAAAGAACGCTATTTGCTTCTTTCTTAAAATAGAAATAAAAATGAGCAAACAAACCTATCGTGTGAACGTCAGCCTATTTAAAATTTTCCGACGAAAGTAATATTTTATATAATTCCAAATTGTGGTTGGCAATATTTCAAGCAGCAGCTCATTCTTCTTTTGTAAACGGAAGACTTGTTTGACGTATTTAGGTCAGGTGATAAATTCTTAAAGAACTTACTAATGGAATTCTTTTCGTATAGATTTGCTGGTAAAGTAGAAATGAGCGCCGAACATTTCAACTTTTATTGCATGTAACAAAAACACGTTTTAGTGCGGGAAATTCTATGAACGATACATAGAATTTCACCACAGACGTTAGGAATTATAAGATTATTATCTATAGAATAAGTCGAAGGAATTGCTAAAACAATAAAATAAAGGAAACTTCTGACGTTCCTTTTTTTAGAGTACATTTATCATTGGACTATTGGTATTACCAGCAGTACGGAGACTATCGGTAGTATCCACACTACTACTGATAGTATTTACTACTTCAAATTACAGTTCTTTTTTTTCCAAAATTAAAAAAGCAACCCATTTATCCTAGGGACGATTAACGTTCCTAGAAATATTATTACTTATTCAAACTAACCTCTCTCGGCAGCAATGTAATATCGGCAACGATTAATTAACATGTCAAAACGCTTTCAACTTCTGGTTTGGCTTCTTGTATTATATACGCCACAATTCGTAAAAACAAACGAATATGGCTTTGGCGTGACATCATTTATTTTTCAAACAGAACGACATTTTATATTAGTAACAGTATATTTTGCCATCTGTGGTAATGTTTTGCCCAAAATTGTATTGAAACAAGCTGTTCTGATGAATTCTTGGACGTATTTAATGTGTGTCTGTTCTTAGTCTTCTGTGTGTGAGAATCTGATCCAAAATGTTACGTCCTTGGATTTGACGACGCTTTGGCTCAAATAAAACTTACGCCTACGGACATCAGTTGATGATATCAAGTCCTCTACAGATCTGTGTTTTCAATATCGATGGAGCTTTTCATAAAGAATTTGTACTTTTATGTCAAAAGTCTAATGCGAAATGCTACCGCGATGACGCGGCTAAGGAAAGGTAAAAGAGAGAAACGTGCCTAAAAGCGGCGCAACGATACTGTAATACATACATATACCGCTTTCATAGTACAATAGCTTGTATTTCCCTGACTTAGCTCTTTTTCTTTTTTCTCTTTGAAAAAATTAAAATCAAGATGGCGAAGAGTTAACACAATATAGGAAATTGAAATTAAATCGTGATTGGTGCCGGAATACATTAACAAAACAAGGCTTCCAGAATGCATTCTTTTCATTGCGTAGGCGGTGGCGGGAGGTTCACAAGGCTGTAGAGCTGCATACAACATTTCGATCTCAACAATTGATTTTGAATTTTTTGGTGTTGCTTCGAGGCCACTTTCACTGAAAATGGGATAAAACGATTGCAACCATTCCATTCTTCACCGACTCGCCTCTTTGCAGGATTTTTCCCTTGTTTACAGCGATATTAGAAAAAGGAATCTGATAAAGTAATTATTTGTGGAATTTTAGCACATTGTGCCGCAAAGCCCCGTTTCAAGTTTTTCCCTGAGATTGATAACCGATCATCACAATCTATATACTACTATTGAAACAGTTATTCTTGTTTCCCATGTAACTAATAAATTCACTTTTCTGTGTATAGTAGGCAAAGAAGAATGAGAGAAGAATGAGGTAAGAATGAGATAGAAAAAAATGCTGTTGGGAAATTTATCGGCATCTAGCACTTGATGGGTGCCAGTATGGTTCATATATTTTACTTACATCATATCTTTTGCTGTTATCGGTAGAAGTGCTTTTCATTGATGTAATAATAGATATGTTCTAACTGTCGAGTTCAATACTGCTTGATACATACAACATACGCATGTATAGAAAAAGAAATATTATGGAAGATTCTAATTTTCTGCAATTGTAAAATAATGTTTATCGTGTAAATAGTAAAAAGGCAATTTTTTTGTGCTAACATAGTGTTACCACCAGACGCTTGCTTTCTTATTTCAAATGTAATATCCTGTGTATTATATCATGGAAAAAAGAAAATGAAGTTAAAATCAATACTTTTTAATATCGTGATCGTTTCCTAGCGACAACCCCGTTGTCGGAGTGAAGTTGTGGAAGAGTAAACATGTCAACTGCTAGAGGGAGTTATCTATATAGATTTTCTTTAAGAATGTAAATTTCAACTTTGCTTGAACGATATAAGATGAAATACTGCTCATTTGAGATGAACTTCCTTACATTTCCAGTGTACTGTTAATCTAGAAATGTTACTATTTGTGTTAGTCAACTATATACGTACTTTGGCTAAATAACAGTGTTTTCCTCTAAGTAGGCCGGCGATAAATACAACAAACATATTGCTATTAACATCATTACACCACTCTGCAAAATAGAATGTTTGCATTGCAAAATATTTAACATTCCAATGTACTCCTAACTGGTTGTTTAATAAATTCGGGTCCATGTACAATGAACATTTTCTCTAAGTATCAGCGCGAAATCTTGGAAAATCTAAGCATATAACAAGGCCGATCAATTTGATATTATTTACATACTTAATCAACGAAACTTCCTAAATTGAAGAACATAAAGCACTTAGCTTTGTTCTAACTTTGAGAAAAATGAACACGTATGTCAATTTTTGCCTTGACGAAGAGAATAAATCAACAGTCACATTTTTACCACTTAAAAGGGAAAAATGAATGTATTTGTTATCTTAATCTTAAATGTATTAATTACAATAAGTCATTATTAAGGCGAGAAAAGAGTAGTATTGGGTACTATGGGTATATTTTATTGTTAATAACC
This sequence comes from Oryctes rhinoceros, assembly GCA_020654165.1. Lineage (NCBI taxonomy): Eukaryota > Metazoa > Arthropoda > Insecta > Coleoptera > Scarabaeidae > Oryctes > Oryctes rhinoceros. Next base: position 1,307,598 of record JAIOKQ010000001.1, read on the forward strand.
GAGCCAGCTATCGATAGTTCTGTTTATACTGATACCGATAGTGATATCGATAGTCCAAATTGTAAATGTACAAAAAAGAAACGCTAGAGATTTTCATCATTTTAATGTTTTCGCAATTGCTTCCGACTTATTCGCTAGTCGCAGTATCCATAATTATATCATTATTTGTAACGTTTAACTGTATGATGTTTATTGCTCTTGTCATTTGCTTCTTGTACGCTTTACATACCTTGTACCTGCAACCTGCATTTGCGTATTACGTGGGATGTCGTATAGAGAGGTATTATATATGTATATAGTACATTTTACTACTACTTATAATTAGAATAGAACACCTGTTAGCTGTTTCTATGCATTTACGTACCTGTTGCGATACAGTTAAAAAAAACAAGCTGTTTTTTTTTTTTTTAATAAAGGTTATCTTTAAAAATTTCTCTTTTAAAAAATCTCTCTCTGAGATTACCAAATTTTAGTTTTCCAGGAACAATTTATATCAATATCAGATAAAAACAAACAACAAAACTTCAAAAAAACATTTTTTTTTATTTGTTATGAAATTTGTATGTTGTAGTAATACTTCGGCGCTATTTGTCTAAGGCTTCACCGACAATTCTTATCGCTAGCACTATAGACATACTATCGACAGTTATCGATAGTATTCTGATAATCGCTATCGATGATGCCATCCCCTGAAGAAAGTGTCTTATCAACCTTTTAAAGCGTAAGATTGTTTTAAGAATAGATTACAAATTGTAACTCGTGTTTTAAAAAGAGGCAACACTAACGCGTTGTTTTAGCCCTTTTAGTATTTACTCCGTAATTCTTTTTTCTGTGTACGTTTTTCGCTTTCTCTTTGTACAAAATTAAATTGCATACTCGGTTCTACCTAGATATCGGATTAAAACGTAACTAAACGTTATTAACACCGAAAACCACTTGGACACAATACCACCCAAATGCGGGAACGTAAATATCTTTTACTTTCGACTTCAGCATCCTTTCCTTTTCTTAGTAGCTTATTATGTGTAGTAGGGAAAACTGAAAGTGTAATAATCGGTTCGCTACTTATGGTTCATCCTGTAACATTTTTAAAAGATACTTCATCCGACCTATTATTTCATCAGATACTTTAAGTGTCTTATTACTATACTACTATACGCAGGATATGCGCAGTTTTACAGCCCCGGAAGGTTGGTACGCCTGCATAATGATTTTTTTCCTTTGTATATTTTTAACTCAGTTTTCAGCATCGCATCCTTATCCATAAAGATATAAAGCGATACCTACAGAATTTTTCTAGCGTGCGTACGACTTTCAAGCAAATTATAGACCACCCGAAATACATCATCGTCTATCCACCTTTTTCTAAACTTAGTGCCTCATACGTCCTTCCCGCTTAACTGAACATCTTCACGTTCAAGTTCAACGGCGAAGTGAGATTTCGGCCGAATTTAGCTCGGCGAGTGCCCGCGTGGTGTGGGAAGGACGAAGTTTTTTGAACCGTTCACGTCCAAAATGAACTAGATTAATTAATCTTTTATAATTACGTGCGAAGTCTGTTTTCTTCGTTAGGAATAAACGTTGATCTTACATTCGGACGTTTGATGTTTAAAATATCCGGGATTGATAGTTGTTGCTCTCGCTCATCGTTACTTAGTATTTATGTAGCGCCATTTACTTTTTTTTTTAATTGGTATTATATATCATTGTTTTTTCAATTTACGATGCGAGAATATATGGTCTAATATTTTTATAGCCAGAATTCCAAAGGTGGGACCTTCACATGTACATACAATGGGAAGGGATCAACATTTCGTACGTCTATTAGCAGTAGTAAAACGTGAGGTAGTTGACTATTGAACGATGTAACGTTATTCATTAACCTTTATATCTATTTCAAATTAAAAAGTAAAGTTTTGTAATATGTGTCGCCATCCTTTTGAAACCAGATAACGTTGAAATTCGTATTGTTGGTTCTATAAAAGAAAATCGTTCAGTATCCCTTAATATCTCATGTTATAGGCGTTCGTTTATAAAAAATGTAAAGCGGTAGATGGATTAACTTCTTCTTGGTAACATGTTCACAAGTATAAGTACCAGAATTGCGTTGATTCACAAAGCTTTTTAAACAAAAATGAACTCTGCCAGTGTTTTTTGCCAAAATCAACATTAGCTCCTTTGTTCTCTAAAATTAGTTCACAGGTATATTTCTGGTGGATCGTTTCTTCGAGTTCTCAAATCAGTTATTGAATATCAACAGTTTTGTCAGATATTGCGATGCTGGGATCTTCCTTCCTCTAATGAATGCTGTAATGACGATGGATTGTCGATGCCAAGTTCATAATGCACATTATGAACCTGGCACCCTGGATGATGCACGCAATATCTCCATTTGACCCATCTCTATGGTTAATACAGTGAACTTGCTTTGGCAGTAAGCATGCCAGCGGTCTCAAACTTTTGTACTAAATCATTTGTATCATTTGTATCATCATATTCATTTGTACGTGATTACTTCCAAAATATGTTTACAGCTTTATTTTCGTAATGTAATGCTGCTTCGTGAGTATCAAGCGCACATTTGCAAAGAGCTTTTTGTGCCCCTCCTGCCCATGAAAAATGATCTGAATATATACTTTTGAAACTGTCCTTTTTAATTTTTTTTTCCACGTAGTTGGATTGTACATTGTTCCAATAGGTTGTTGTCCAGATCTTTAATTTAATTAATTATGTCATGTATATCTATAAAATGTGCTACTATCCGCTAAGTATGCAAGTAGTTCTTAAATCAGTCAATCCGTAAGGTTCAAACTGCTCAAAATTTCTACCTTCGCACAAGTATTAATTTTCTTTTCGTATAATGAATATTTACCGGAATTCGGTTGACAGTTACATCAAATAATATAACAATAATTAAGTAGATTATTGCATTCAAAAGCAAATTTTAATACACATATTACATTGCAGTCCATAAGTAAATGTTCTACGAAATCTAAAAAGTTGTTTCATATTCACATAAATATTTAACGAAAACACAGTTCTTTATTATTTTTTAAATATTATTACGTCTCCTATTACGGAATTTCCTATTTCTATAGTTCTGGTCACCGCTCGGTGTCATCTTTGTCCATTTTAAACCATCAGAAATTCCTTTTACCGAAGGTCAACCGGCTATTTTGCATACTGATATATATGTGTATCCTTGCCAATGTACCCAACTGAAAACATACCTAAATGAAGCGCCGGTTCGGCTTCTGCTTGTTTTTTTTCATTGTGTTACACTGGAAGTCGAGTATTTTATACGTCACACGTAATTGGTATTACCAATTCTGCTAACGTTAACGGCCTTGTGAATACCAGCTAGAAATTCCCAAATCTGAAATCAATTTTTATTGGCTTGCCTTAATAGTTCTTGTTTATTTCGAGGTGGAATAAATATAATTCTAATTCACTTTGAATGTGCTTAAGAAGGGACTGCCATCGTTTAAATACCAGGTATTTAAGCTTGTCCAGTAATCAAACGAACAAACAAACTGTTTTTGAATAGTACTGTATATGCATGTATGTATATATTAAAACCTAAAGCTCCCATTTCTCTTTTCGATGTACCGAAATCATTATTTTTTTTGGGTCAGTGTCGTAATTAACTATTGAGTTTCACACAATTTTTCAATTAAAATTAATTCGTGATCAATTTAAACCTATATAATTTGTTCAATTTAACAATTTGTCGCATGGACGGCAGTAGCATTTCATCAAGCAGTATTGTTGAGGATTCTCTTTAAGAAAGGCGCACCTCTGATATGTACTTGAAAACGAGTTTCCAGCGAAAGAATACCGGTAGAATACGAGTGAGGTTTATAGAAGAGGATGTTAGATTTTTGAGTAATCGTAAGTTTCTGCTTTTATGTTTTTTTCTATTTTTCATCTTTGAATCTACCGAACAGATATCATATTAGATATCTATCTACAAGGAAATGCCGTTCTAATCATTATCTTTTAAATGCAATTGATACGAGAAAATCAGGAAAGTACCTTTTACTTGATACAAAAAAAATTACCTGTTACTTGTCCAATTTTTAAAGTACCCACACAGCTGTGCAATCTATTTCATATTGTAATAATAGTTGTTATCATTATACCATTTAAACGGTCCAGTTTCAATCATGCAATTTAAAACTTTGTATTGCCAAATTCTATTCGTGATCCTATTGTACAAGAAGCCATATGCATTCTACATCTCTGAAATGTGCCATATTATAAGTAAAATATTAATTTCACATCATCTTGTAAAATTAAACATGTAAACACACGTATCTAACTCTAGAATATGCAGTGGTTGGGAAAATTTCGTCAACAGTTATTATTCATGTGAAAATCTAAAAAATTCTAGGTAAACATGCTATTTTTAGCTTCTTATATAAAAAAAGTATTTTTTTTTGAGCTGTCGAAATCGTGAGAAGTGCTAGAATGTAAGCAAAGCTTGTAACCAATCCCAAGATCTCATTAAAAATATTAGAAACTTTTAATTACTTAACCAGATTTTTTGGTAGAAAAGTGGCAGGAAGTATGTATAAAAGTTCTAACGAGTTACAACAGACTTTGGGAAAAGTATTTTAAAACTTTGTATTTTAGAATGAAAGCTAGGTTTAGTATTTTTGGATACTAAGATTATTTCTTTTAACCCTTGTTACACCTGAATTTTTCGTAAAATGTTAAATGAGAGTATTTCAGATGGAATGCGAATGCTTCAACCCTCGCCGCTTTACCTTATCATCCACTTAAACATTATGAAAAGAATTATAAGGAGCAAAAGCTTACTAGATATTGTCCTTTCCTCTTCAGCAACATAATTGTTGCTGTCATCGACAACAGTGTCGGTCTTGTAAATACAACGGTGTAAAATTGAACAACTACTCCTGTCGGTATAGAATGATCTCACGAGTACCATATTCTTTAAAATGTATAGCTCGTTCCTTCAAAAGAGGATCAGAGTGTGTAGAATTCACATTGCACGCTGACGATGTGCAGTTGCGCCATTCTTTTAAATTAGGTGACGCTCTGATTCTATTGCCAAGATGTTTAGTAAACACTCTTCACCGATAAACTCATCTGAATCAATTGTATTGCCTTTTAGAAATAAGAGTAATCTATTGTATCTAAATGCAAATGCTAACTTAAAAATTAATGGTATCAGTATTCCAATTAAAGTAGAGGACAAGAATTTGAAACTGACAGTGGACAGCGCTGTTAGATTTAACGCACATATGGTAAACCCACTAAAAAGAAATGCGTTTAATGCGAAATGAATTTAAAATTAATCTATCCTCTTCGTTATTACTTGCCGAATTCCGACACAAAAAAAAATATTTGTGTGACACTCTAGTTCTGCTAAATCTTCAATACTTATATGCCAGGTACTACTGCAGCGAACAACGCATAATAAAACGAGTACAGAATCCATGCATGCGCAGATATTTGGTATTCGCAAACGAGATTATCGGAGGCTTTTTCCAAAGTACCATATTATAATGTAAAATAATTGTGACATTGCCATTGTATTTATATAACAAAATAAAATTTCGTATGGGCGTCTGTACTCTCAACTTAAGACGTAGGGGCTCTCTAACCCCTCCAATGCATTGGATTGCACTATTTGAGCGATCATTTTTATATCGAATAGTAAATATTTATAATAAAACACCGATCCATCTCAAGCGGTTACGTAAGGGACTATTTAAAGCAAATGATTCTTAGAGGGAGTATCGTGTGACGATGTATTGGCATTGGCATCGAATCTTCGGATATACATTCAGGTCGTAATAGCATATATTTTGTTTATAAGGTATGTTGTGGTGCAGCTTGGCCTAGTTATTTCATTCATTTGTCTTATATTTAATTTTTTCCTTTTCTTTTCTATTTAATTTAAGATAGATTATGTTATATATATCCAGGTCTTTTTGGGAAGAACAAGGTCACTCACGACTGTCCTTGACAAAGAAATCTTGAGATTTCCTAGAATGTTCTCCTATTTCATGTGTTTTGATTTGTTTTAGGATGGAAATAAATCATTATTGTTATTATTATTATTAATCCCAATTCCTTCTCCGTAACTAACTTTTATCAAAGTCAGGAAAATACATCAAATACGAGATGGGTCACGAATGTAGGAATAAAACTGGCGATAACTCGTTGCGATTAATAGCAATTTATTGTATAAGTAACCTTTAGTCCCAAACTTGTAAGCGACAATACAAAAAAGAAACCTCCTGTTAAAAATCTTTAATACTTAAAATTGTTTTGTAACACTTTATTAGGATAACCAAGGTGAAATTAAATAAAAAAAATATTTTAGAGTATATCCTAAAAAATTGATTCCTGTATCTAACGTTAAATGTCTACACCTAGACGTAATAGATAGAAAAGGTAGATTGAGTAGCTTTCGACGTTTCAGGACCATTTTTTAAAAGACGTATGTTTACAGCTCCTGTACACTAGCACAATACGTGAACGTTCTCTAAAAAAATTTTTATATTTGCTGGTAAGCTCAAATTATGTGATTTTTAAACGTCCAGTGTCGTATTAGCAAACTTATTTCTGTTTTCATGGACTCGGTATCTCTACCTAGTAAATCCAGTGTATCTGTATAAATTGTTGGGCTTGTCTCTAGATTGGAATATTAGATTAGTTCGCTTGCTTCGACGTTCTGTCGGAGATCGGCATCAGGCCGGTGCTTACTCACTATTAGCAAAACAATGTCATTAAATTTGCCATATGATCTCTGATTCTCCTTCCGCATTATATCTACGGTTTCAGAGGAAATGTTTTTTTTTTTTAACTTAATCCACTGTTTATATTTCCTTTTGTTTTTCGATGAACAATAGTTTCATAATTATCATGTTTTCAAAATATTCGTCATTAAATTTATGTAGTTTTGGATGCAACTGAAAAATAAAAAGTGTTTATTCCAAAGCATGTTCTTTTAAGGCTTCAACGGGTCTGGAGGCGATCAAAATCGCCGTTAATGCACCTTTTGTTTGAATGTAAACCGTTAAATATTCACTATTTTCGATCCTTCAAAGCAGCGCTTGCAACATTTTCTTGGAAGTGCTTCGTAAACGAATAAATTTTGCCGAAATCGGTTCATTTGGGAACACCCAAACGGCTGATTGTAGCTTAGTTTCTGGCTCATACGAATTCCTAATCTGCTTACGATGTATACGGATTTTGAAGTTCTTCTCTAACGTAGTTTTTGAGCCTTTCCTTCCAATTGCCACGAACTTTTTTTGCAGGTTAAATTATGCAGAATGCATCTTTTTTACACCGAAATGTTCATGGAAATTTGAAATATCTAACAATATCTCTACTCACGATAAGTCACATGCGGATCGTCTTCAATCATGTTACGCACGGTATCGATGTCTTTTGAAAACAGCCAATTTTGGCCAACTTTTCCGAAATTTATCACGATCACGAAATTTTGCTCAAATAAATCCTAAACAGTTTCTTGTGCACCGTTACTGCTTCAACAGTACAAATCCCAACTTCTGTGGAAATAGTGATTGCCAAATCTGATTAGAGAGTTGCAAAAACTTAAAACGTTATCCTCGTGCTGTACTTGTGAAGTTACGGCATCAAAATTCATGTCGCGCTGCTTACTATATAATAAACATTTCAAAACGATTGTTCGCGGACTAGTCATACTTATCTACGCATGAACTATATGAAGACACGTGCAGAATTGCCAATCAGCGGTATAAAGTAGTTGTCTCACACGAGTGAAGTGCACCTGTTCTTTACTTCTTGTATTATGTAAAATTTGATTCTATATAATCGTTTTTTTATTTCCTTATTTAATTTTCCAGATATTACTCGATAATGTATGTATTACGTAATTATTGATATAGTATTCAATTTATTTAGAATATTAAACTATGTATTTAAACATACAGATGGGCATTGAAGGCAAGGATTAGCTTGCGATATCCTGCGTTGAACCTATTGAATATTATTGTAGGTAATTTCGGCAGCTTACTTGTATTTCAACAATTTGCATAGTTATTGCAGAACGTTCTTCTGAGTTTTAATGATTACATAAATTTTGTTTTCTTAATGGAAAGTAGGTAAACGAATTAGGAAATTTTTATAATCGTTTATTTTACAACAACCAAAGGTGAACATGAAGATTTTGAAATTAAGAGTGAATTAAAACCTATTAATTTTTAACGATATGTGGAACTTTTAGAGGATATCCTTTGTATAAGGCTAATAATTATTTGTAAAAGGTTTTAGTGAACTGCAAACAAGCGCCATTTACGCAGACAAACAAAGTATTTACGTTTTACGAAAGCAAACGACTTCATAAATTGTATTGTGTATTTCGACATCAAGCGGGTTTTGTTCTAATTCTTTCCAATTAGCTTCGACCACACAGACAGTAATACATGCGCCGCAGTAGAACGTGTAATTGTTTCAACCTTGCCGGACGCCGTTTAGGCAAGGTAACTATCTAACTAACTGTCTATTATCAGAAAGCTAAGCGGTGCAATTAATAATTATTAAGTATTATTACCGCGTTCGATGGAATGCTTTTTCACGAACCTCAAACGAAGCTAAGACATGTAATTTTGTGTAATATGCGTTGAAGATGCTATATACTCTCATGCGATCGAGAGGTAAATATTAAACTTTGACCTAACGGAAACAACCGTGGTTTTCGTCGATGATTGCGATGTGAGTAACGCCATTGTTCGGTTGATGACTTAAACGTATAACACTTTGCGTAGGTGTGCACAAAGAATCCTGGACCATATATGGGTATCTCTGTAACGGATTCCTGATGATTGGTATGAATGGTATGTTCTAAAATTAGAATGTGATTTTTTTTCTTCTGTGGCAAATCTCTCGCATTTTTGGATGGTACATTCCTTGTATGAAGTTTTTGTTGATGGATGTAGCGGAACCATAAAAAGAAATCAAATGGATACTCCTGGTATTCTAGATTAGATATCACTGTATTTTTGGAGGGAACAAGAACTCGTTTTACTTTTCTTTTCGTTGATAGCTTACAATTAATTAACACGAAATTAATTGTGGTGTGTAGCATGTGTTAAATAAATTTGAAGCGTGGCTTTCCGGAAGAATTGGGTCAGCAGAAATTAGTAGCAAGGACAAAGGCCGATGACATTATTATTTTTTTTGTAGAAACTAGACAGACTCGTGTTTTATCGACTCCCGGGGACAGTTTGCAACAAGAATCAATTCTCATGAGTCGAGATGGCACGAGTCATCTAGTCGCTACAAAATAGGAATAATTCCACCTACTTTTGTCATCTCTAGTAATTAGTCGTTCAGCTTTTACTATTTGCTTGTAAAAATAACGATTAACAATATCCACGAATTGTGAAAAACACACAAGAGTTTTCAATAATTGCAATTTTCGTTCGTTTGCAAATCTTATCCGACTGATGGATAACTCCGAGATTATTACTTTTTGTTAGCAAAATCCAATTCCAGAGATGTAAATTTTGTAATGTTTACAAACTTACAACATCGAACGTAGCGGTCGTAATCGCCACTTAGAATGAGTTTAGAATACGTGGTTATTACGATAGGAAAATCAAGTCGTCCTTCGATTTTAGGTAAACATGTTTCTGTTTGAGATTAGTTTTCCTATTTTGAAATTCATTCTCCCAACACGTGAACAACGGTAATAATAACAGCAGTGGCCGCAGAAATAACAATCAAAACATTCTTCAAGTAGTTTAGTCTTGGAAATTGATAAATAGATAAATTAAAAATGATATTAACAATTTAAAAGAATCATCTGTATGTATGTAAAACCACCAAACAAGAACAAGAAGTTTTCTAATGTTTGTAAAATTTCCTTATTAACTTCGCACTGCGACATGTATTACACATAGCAAACGACATGGAAGGCCGGGAAATGCCGACATGTAGCGAAGCAGTTCTCTATCACTCTAACTTCTCGCAGTTAAACACCAATTGAAAGCAAGCAAGAATATTCCGCTCCAATAATGGGTCTATTGTGGTCTAAATACTGTGAGATCCATTTCGTCCTCTCATCGATAGCCAGAAGTTTCAAACTTCTAGTAATCTATTCGCCGTTTGTAACTTAAAAGTAAAAATTTTAAGATAAGAAGTTTTTATGCCAAATAAGGAACTGCAGTGTTGCATAGAAATGTTGTTTTTCTCCTATGGATTACCCCCTCCATGATTTTTACTTTGATTAAGAGAGAAATATATTTTTTTGATGTTAATCAGTAAAATAGTTCATAGTAAAAGAAAAAAAAAAAAAAACAAATTAAGACAATATCGTTATAATCTTCCAGGCACTGGCTATAAGATACCGTTCAGTTAGCAATGTTGTGATTGCTAAGTTAGAGGATCTTTATTAACGTTAGCATTAAAGTCACCTGCAATAACAATAATATTTTATTATCTAGTGCCGGTCTCATATGATGTTATAATTTTTCACATATTTGTATTGCTCTATGTGCGCTTCCATCTGATGATGCTGTTAGCACTTCTCATTTTCATCACAGCAATTTCTTCAAGTCATGTCCTACCTATTCAGTTCCTGGAAAAATAAATCATTCTCATGCATGAAACGAGTAGGATGAAGAACTAGTTTGGAAAGTGGAATTCTTACGTCCCGAACGTGAGCGTGCAAATGGATAAGCGCGCGCGGCATAGTTACACATAAATATCAATATCAGTGTTATGTATGTTGTCAATGATACATATAATAGCTTGAATGCGATCATCTTACTAAATATAGACAAACGGCGCTCACATTCTTTATAAAATCGAGTTATGTGGATATTTAAAAATTCTTCGATTAGTAGTATGCTTTTCACAATTGGATTCAATTTTACTTCAGAAACTACGTAATATAGTTGTTTGAAATGTTTGATAAATATGCGCGTGTAACCTGTCTTGTATAGAAAAATAAAGTCAAATGCTTAACGTATTTTGAAAACAACAAGTTTTTACTGAAAATTTCAAACTTGTTTATTATTTTCTTTCAATATAAAACCTTTTTCTTCTAATATTTACGGAATGTTGTAATGTATGTTAAGCTAGGTTTTCCTTTCTTTTCTCTATGTTTGCAAAGCACTCCATCTCTTTTGAGTCGGTTATTCCAACTAATCTACTCAAATGTTCCCATCATCCTAATTTAGATCTCCACCTACGGAATATGATATCGGCTAGATGGCCGCTGCGATTGACCCTCTTGGTCAGATTTTCGAAGACTTTCCAAAACAGTTGGCTTACTTTCAGCAGTAACGCGTTGGATTTCTGATTTCAGTTCGGGAATTGTTTCCGATTTGTTAATATAGATTTTGGACCTAACAAAGCTCCTGAGGAAAACATCGTCTTAACAATTCTTGCTAGGACATCTTATGGAGAACTACTCTTCTTTGTTAGTGTATCGCTTTTTCATGAACAGTACGAGGGTTTTCATTGTCACAAATCCAACAATTCTGGTGTTTAACAAAACTATCGACATCGAAATAGAAATTGTGAACATTGTTCCTGAATTCTCATTAAATCTCCTTTTGACTTTCGGCAGATCTCCCAGGACTAAGAATCAGCGAAGTTTGTTTGTCCCAAACCAAACCCTGTTTCCTCAATGATGAATGGTTGATACGTGTTGTTGTATTATGTAAATTAATGGTGGACTTTGTGAAAAGAATTCCACCAGATTTTCGGACAGCCTCCGCGTAACTTTCGTCAAATTTGTAACTCGTAATCTCGTGTTAAGCACTATCAAGGGATGGTTTGGGGAACAGTACTGGGTTTATGTCGCTGCTTTCTGAACGTTAGGCATGCGTTTCTTTAGCACTAGAAGACGCCAAGGAATGTCGAGTTTGTCGTTTTGAAAGTTGTGGCATTAACTGTGAGGTAACAGCGATAGAAGGTAGAGAAAAAAAAATACTCGAAATCACGTTGATAACGCCAGGTAGGCAGAAACATGTCCGTGAGTTAATGTATTTCTTCTCTTTTTTTGTTGCGTTTGCCGTCAATTATTCCATTAATGCCATGTTGGGATTATTATTTGTTATTGTTTATATAACTTCCAGATAATTAATCTTCTTCTAATCTTTTTGCTTGTAAGTATTAATTATTATTTTTGTTTCGAAATACTTTTAACGCACGTTTGTGTGTTAATATTAGTGCTACGGGGATACAAAATACTTGAATGGCTTGCTCATTTTGCCAAAGTTGTATTTAATGATGACATAAGAACAGCAAATTAATTTTGTTGCACACGTCGTTATTGTTCTAAAGTATGCTTCAAATACTCTTGAATCAAGGTCAGATTTTGCACGTAGCATGTAATTCTGGAAAGTATTTTTGATGATGCCTTTTATATACATATGTCACACCCTTTTATATAAAAGGGCGCGTACCTTCTCTTTCGAGATTACTCGTACCGTGGGATCTTTTATACTCGATTCTGCACACCCTTCATGATCTGCAACATGAATTTTTATTTAAATACAATCTCAACGGAAATTAGATAGAGATTTAGCTGACATGTATAAAGGGGTTAAAATACATGATCTATTTGTATCAACTTTAATGTATTTCAAGTGCTAAACGTCTACGTCTTCGGATTATTTTTACGAACATCTAATAGGCAATATATAATGAAAAACGTAAAATCCACGAATGTTCAAAAACGGTAAGTGGTATTTTCCGCAGTCCAATAATATCTACAAATCACCCAAGTTTCGTTGAATTCTATGTGTGCGGGCTAGCCGTGTCAATCGAAAAGCGATATTATTCCTAATCGCTAAATTTGCGGAATAAAGCTCCAGATGTCGTAATAGGCTTCCTTTACTGTCGCAATAATTAATTATAATGGACCAATTACGTGCAGGAAATGATGACTAGATATGGAAACGTATTATTAGATGGTAACTATTGTTCTTCTGCATTGCTCTCCATCCAGTGTTGTTCGCACGTTGAATTGATCCGTTAAGTAGAGAAAAAAAATTAGGATAATCTCACAAGCACGTAGTGTATCATACGTATTGTTCCGTATTCTTTTTTCCTAATTATTATTGCTAACGGTGTGGGTAATTTTACGCTTAAATTATTTGCGGAATTAGTCATATTTTCGTTATACAACGAGAATATGGGCCAGAACGATTCTCTTTTTTCTTTCTTCCGAATGCAGGCGTTACAGCATGGATCTAAGATTAACCATGCACGCGCTAAAAATAAAGTTTTTGGCACGAATTATCGGAAATACTCGCAGAAGTTTCTAAAAATATTCTCCATGAGTATAGGTCAAAAACAAATAAGCGAATTCAGAGAGAATACGTTTCTGATTTAAGATTTAAAACAATTTTCTTCAAGAATTTATCTCAACTTCTTCTTTCGGGCTTACAATATTTTGACTTTGGTTAGATAGAAGAATGGAATATTTATCTTTGTTAAACATTAAAAAATAAACAAGGGCTGCGACATGAGCGTATACTCGAAAACTGATAGGAAAACATATTCCCGCTTTGTAAATACTATAAATACATATGTACATGGCATACCTTGTGTGTGTTGTGATAGGCGCATATATGTTCCATCTGCTAAGACGTTTCCTGTTCTCAGAGCGGGAAATCTCTGCTTGAGTATTTTTTAGTTTGCGTTTTTTTCTTGAAGGAAGTCAAATGTTTGTGCAAGCGCGACAACGATAATATTCTACGATTTCTAAGGAGATTATGAGAATTTCAGTTATTTTAGTTAAATTGCATCATCATAGATGCCTAGAACAATACAGTTTTCCCCTTCATATAATAAAATTTGTTCTATATATTTTTTTCAATTAGGTAAATGATCTTTGGCTTATTCAGTCGTCTCAAGAATAATATAATCTGTCCTCTTAATTTGACTGCCGTTTAATCGGTTACATCGTTTATGACTTCTTTCAAATGCCGAATTTTATGCAAAATGCAATTGTATTTGAATGGGCGCTCAATTTGTAGACTAAACGTTTCAAAACTATCGGGGTTCCCTCAGTAGCTGGAGCATTTACTTTGGCTTTGCCATTTTAAGCAGGGATTTTGGAAGTGCTTCTTTTGCGTTGGTTTCAGTTTTGTTTTTTTTTCTTTCAACAAAATGCCGCGATTGAAGTATTTATTTGATGCATGTGTTCTGATAAAGTAACAAAAAAAATTGTTAATGAAAGCATGTAGTAACCTCAGCTGTTCTTCCAAAAACAAAAAAAAAACAGTAGTATTAACAAAATTAAATTTATCTTGTTTGGATTGAAATTGTTAAACTGACTAATATTGTTGCTCATCCGAGTAAGAAATCTCAATAAAAAGACTTCTGTTTATTTAATAAGTTCATATGCTTTATTGCTTTATCAGATTTTCTGTTTCTGCTTAGTAAGGCAGCTGTAAATTTAGGGCTGTATCCAACTTGAATCGTTTTTTCATCAACTTTCTTTTCTGACCATTTTATCAGTATTTGACGAAACTTACTTGTTTCCCTCGATCGTTCTCATTTTGCGGTGCTTTTGTTACTGTTCGATTGCTTCTTTATTTCTCCAGTTTATCACGATTTCGGCATGGAATGCTGAAGCGTCTTGACTTAAGTTTAGTGGCAAAGCTATTTGGTTTAATTAATTTAGATGAGATCGATAATAGAATACATATTCCACAAGCTACAGATACTAATAGGTGGATAGCATAAGCATCTTTTATTATTTTTTTTAATTGGCAGCAGTTTTAAGACAAACTTTACTTAAGGTAACGAATAATAAATTCCCTGTTACTATATATCTTTAGCACGTCATAGTTGTTTCCCACCTTTGTGGGCGTTATGACTCGAAACCTGACCTACTTTGAACAAACATTTACATTAAATTTAACCGATCCTCCTTATGGTAACTATTCATTCATTCTTCATATTGTACACGCTTGTATATTTCTTTTTTGTTTAATGCAATGTCGTAAAGTAGCATCGAAAAGGAGAAAAGGCGAAAAAGTAAATAAAAATAATAAATTCGGTGACGTATTTTGGCGATGTGTAATAGTAATCACCTCTGAAGGATCTCAACGTATCCCAATAAGGAGCGAGGTAGCTGCGATATATACATATATGTGGGACGATTTATTGGCAATTTCAATTGTTGCCCACGTTCCATTACTAACGTCCCATATGTTCCATATTACGATATCATTATGTTACGTATTAGTTCATTTACATGTGCAGGAACAATAGGGAGACAACCATTTACATACATTTATTGTTGAAGAGATAGGAAATGGTGTGAACGAACTCATATCACACTGTACCCTGAATATTTGGGATGATCATCGATACATATACGAAAATGTACAAAACGATGTAATGAAAATCAAACAATGGGAGAAATCAATATGTATAATAACAGATAATTTTCAAGTCACCGTGGTTAACAAATGGTTTGTCGAATTCATTTGTCACTTAAAAGTAAAATAAAATATATATATACCTGTTCTTCTTTCCTGAAGTTTTGATTGTTGAAGTGCTAACAGGAACATACACATCATTGTTCATGTCATATATGTAATTGTTTCAGGGAACCATATTTTGATATTGAATGTATAATTATATAAATGCAAAGAAAAAATAATAAGTAACCGCTATAGATCATAGGCAGTATCATCAACCTGTCTACTGATAGCAGGCAAGCAGTATTATCACATAGCTAACAAATAAAGTCGAATCTGGTATTACACCGCCATAGATCTCTTGGAAAGATGGGATGGAATGGGATGGGACCACTTTACCATATACGAACAAACGAACAACACTGAGATACCTGAGGTTGTTAAACACGAACCTTCGCATAGCTGTTAGGGATTCTGCTTGAATATTGTCGGTTACGAGATGATTTGGACCACTACCATTTGGACGATTCGTCTGGGCAACGTCCTAAAGAAAGAAGAAGAGGTTGGAACCACCTAGTATGGATGAATTTCGAAATAATAATAAGTCCGGGATAGGTACGTTATTTTACGTAGTAGATAACGACTTTCCGCGCTTATGGAAAGAACAATGATCAGCTGCGTGTGTGGCATCCTTACAACGGGATCTTAATATTCAACATTAAGATACGTATGTATCAATTTCAATCGACGACAGCTTTATTTTTAGTTGAATCAACATCTAAAACGAAGTCTCCTGTGTAAACAATGAAAATAGATTCTTCGTAATAAGAAATCAGAAAATGTAAATGTTGAAAACTATACTCTTTGTACTTACTATATGTAAAACAGCAGTAAAACGATATATTCGTGCAGCATCTTAGAGACTTCTGCTGTATACCGTTTATTTTAGGAGTTCCTTGAACTTCAGTTGCAAGTTTTATGCGATTTCTGTGAAGCAAGTAAACTTGGGGCTTTGTTCACATTCACCACGCTACAATTGCCTTAAAAATAAACGATATTTAAGTACATAAGTAACGGCTACGAAGTTAGTCACCTAGTACGTATACCGGTAGCTTAGATGTTTTACGATATTAGACATCGGCCGATATCCAAAGCGAAGAACAATGCGACCATTGTTGATATACGACGAACGTATAGGATAATTTAACCGATAAAGCGACGTCAAGTATGTGCGACACTGGATTGTATCGGGTGTCGTAGCCGAGTTATTAGCTCAATTGCTCTCATAAATCCATCAGCTACCCAATTCCCGAACGTCAACTTCAATATTCCACTCCTTACCGCGAACGAACGACGTAAACCGCTAACGCTTTTATTAGGCCTTTTATGAGCGTGTTATTCAGCGGTACCAAGTCGCATCGCACCGTACCCCTTAATAGGTTCGTTAACCCGCCTTGGGTATTTTTCAAATCCACCTTGAAGTTCGATGATTGATTACTGCGCGTTGCTGTGCTTTCTAAATGCATTCAGCATTTTAGTATTTCAAGTGCATTGGTTATTTTCATGTTTATCATAACGGAAAAGTTGTTAAAGTTCCACGGCTATAATATCTATGATTCAGGAAGACCCGTTTGTGTATGCTACTTATTTTTTTTTTAAGTTAATGTGCCTTTTACTCGAAACGAACCGCTATTTTGATAAAAAGCTATCCGAAGCCTAGATACGTAACTCGTAAATATAACTGTATGTCTATATAATGGTGTACGCAATGTTAAAATCTGTTACAAACAAGTGCGTCATGCCACAGACTAAAAAAGACAACAAGGAGCGGAATCCAGGATAGATTGCCGAATACGATATCACACCAAAGCTAAGCGGTACATTCATTTGTATTGTGCTTTGGGCTTGCCTCTCTTTGTTCTGTTTGCGAATGGGACCACATATTTCTTAGTTGGGTTGATGAAAAATCCGTGGTCATTGCATTGAGATTCGATACTTTTCAACGGCATTTGCATAAGTGCGCTTTGATACTTATCGATTATTAATATTGTCAGCGTAAACAACTGTGTGGAAATCTCTCCGTGTCTAGGCGATAGATCAAAGTATCTATTGCTAGATTCCATGGTAGTGGCGAAAGCACTCCTTTTTAGCTATCACACCTCAGATGCTCTCGTGTATAATGTGCCAGCAATAATTTTCGTGAAGATAGTCTTATCAAAGGTTTCGAGAGATTATTGAATCCCGTCAGAAACAATGACTAGGGCAGAAACTACGAATCTTCATGGAGTACAAGTGTATTGATTTTTGTGGAATTCCTTATGAAATTGCACGTACTACTTTTGATAAGAAGGAGAGGCCGATTAGGCTGTAAGCTTTTGGTTAAGTATAATTAGATACTGCTAAGTGCAACATACTTTTTCTCTTGGAGATCACTGCTCATTTTTCCCCATCTGCATCTGTGTTAGACTATTAGAGCGCCCAAAAGCTCTATTTCAAAGTAATCGGCATGCGTATAGATATACTAGATAAAAGCGCCACAAATTTAATCTAGTATCACTTGGTTTGAAATATCTAACTATCCCTTCTTCTCTGCGATTAACATAGATAGATAGATTGTTTGTGCAGTCTCTTAATGCCTTATTTTGTTTCTCAGTATCAGTTATTGATTTAGAAAAATTAATGTTTTCTCGGTAAGGTAATTTCATCTTATTTGCTACTTTAAAATAATCGAAACAAATCTAAATATTGTTATAATTAGGTACTTTCTGTATTTACAAGACGGGTTCGATTTCTGCCTTTGATTTCGGCATCCAAAAGTAGAATATCGAAAACTTAATAAACAGATGCAAACATCTGTTGTTATTAGTTCCTCGACGGTTTACATTAGGTCGATTCCGTTTACGATTCCGTATATTATTAGAAAATTTGAAAAAGGAAAACGAACATCTAAAGTTTATCGAACTTTCTTAAAACTAATCTAAACATTTGTACTTACCTTCTAGCGTGATGCAATTCCTATCTTATTTTGATTAAAATTTTACGTCCGGTTGGAAAGTTAGAGTGTTTTTCTTGAACTCGAAAAGATCTGTTCCTTCTGTGTCGCTCGTAAAGGCGAGCAAACGTAAAACTATCGACCCACGTCGAAAATACCAACGAGACTCTCACGTAATAAAACCGTTTTGCTTACCGAACAGACGTAATATCGTAATCGCAACACGGACGTGTTGGGTATTTCAATGGAACGAGGAGAAACATACGGGTTGAAGATGTCACCTCTTTTGACTCGTTTCTTTTTGCCGTCTCCACATGTGGGTTAATGTCTGCGACGTGATCCGATGCCGTTGTGTTTTTTCCTCTAAAATTTATGATCCCAATTGCTACTGTTGTAGAGGAGAAGAAAAAAGGGAAAAAGGTCTTCTAATTACTTTCGAAATGGTTTACTGAGATTTTTCTACATGTAATTAAACCAATTAAATCAATACAATTCACTAATTGCATGTGGAAATGCGTGAGATTTGTAAAATATCATCCATATGCTACAAACGTAGGCAATAACATGTACTGGTCAAGGTTGATGAGTTAAACGGTAGAATATTTTTATAAGTAACGCGATCTCATATTCTAGAAACTCGTAAAAAAATAAGAAAGAATCATAATATGTCATGATACTTAGAGAAATATATACTCTGTTCCCATTTTCGCTTAACATACTAATAGATTTCTCTTAAAATAGCATATAACATCATGTTCATATACCATAAAAAGGTCACTTGAAATATAGGCCAAATCCTTGGAATTATGAATAATTAATCCGTAGATATATAATGGTCATCACAAACTATTCCCACAACAATTGCCGTTGTAATAAGAATAATGCACCTAATAAATGTCTACTTACGAAAAAATGTTCAGGAAGCCACGACTGGAATTCATTTTATGTAGTCGTAAGCGAAACCTTGGCTTATTTGGTAGCTGATCAGAAATTTTCTATTAATAAATTGAGTAATAGTAAAGCTTTAAGTAAATTTTCAATTAAGCAGGTACTTAAGTACATAGTAGGATAGTAGTAAATTTGTGACTATACGTTATTATTACGAAGAATATTTTTCTGTTCGGAAGACAGGCGGGTAATAGCTTCGTCAAAACAGCAATCCTAAAATAGTTTGTACACGCCAGCCAAGAAAATTACTTTAATAATACATCGTGTAATTGAACTATTAATTGTTAAAACCTTGAAACCAACGCGCAATAAATGTCTGGATTATTTAGTTTGGAACAGTTTTAGAAAAGAAAAGTTGCACATTGACCCATTAGTTATTTGAACGTTGGTATGGATCAATATGCCAGTTGCGTTGTTCATGTACACCACTAAAAATGTGTAGAGCCAACGCCTTTTGCGTTCATCGAACTTTCTTTGCAGTGTACTATAACGCGTTCACGGACGGCGATCGCTATCCAAAATACAGAGGATAGTACCAAACGCGAACCATAAAACACGTATTAAACTGAATTTATGCACCGTTTTAATTAATTTTTAGTTAAAATTTAATTTTAATAATTTAATTAAAATTAATCCGGGACAGCCGTTTCGAAGGCAGGAATGGTCCTCGAAACGGTCGTCCCGAATTAATTATTATATTATTATATAGTTAGTTAAACTTGTGCGGTGCGGAGGTTACCGATACTTATGTGTCGTTTAGCCTTTCTATGTTCGAATAACTAAACTTCAGGAAATTAGCATAGACTAGAAAGAGTCGTGTTTTGTCGACTCTCGAGGAAACCAGTAGGCAACAGGAACGCAGTCTCAATGTTGCTTCAATATAAAGCGCGAACACAACAAGTAGTATTGAATCAAATACAATTATGTGCGAATTTAAGTGAATTTTGAATGAAGTCAACGCATAGACGGTAACACGTTTTTTTTTTTGTGTTGAATTAACGCAATCATTTTTCTTGTATTACATGTATATATAATGATTTAAAATTTGATTTAGCTTAAAAGTTTATGCTGGTGTTGGTAATCAAATAATCAATAAAAAAGTATTTTAGCATGGTAAGTTTTATATTAAAATTCTAACATTGTAAAATTTCTCCTTAAATATTACTTTGTTGGACAATATACATAACAAGAAATGAAGAATGAATTGTTTTGAAAATATTGTTAAAAAGTATTTAGTACGTATATACGCAGTTTTTGGTTGTTATGAACCATATACTTTTTTATATATTCTTTCGCCAGCGTTCTTCTACGTTTAAGCGTTTCTTTCAATACTTCAGGGTCCGTTTAAATTTTCTAATCTACGGGTGTCGTTAGGAGCGCGCGTCTCCTAAGTTTTATCTTACCTCTGCTTCTGCAGCGGTCCGACAATGTCGCAGGACGGACTGCCTCTCTGTCTATTCTCTGTCTGCCTAGTCAGTTTCAACGCTTCTAGTGACAGTCATTCGCGTCAATGCCACACATCCACTCAGGTTAATCTTGCGCCTCCGGTCTTTCTTCCGTTCAATGAAGCGATCATTCGCGGTGTGTTGCCGTCTTGACAGCATTCTTCCGTTCTTTCTAATCGCATAAATGACCAGTTCAATAATCGAATGTTTGGGAATATATTGCGTTTGCGCGAGGTACCAGTAGAGAGGTACCAGAGGTACCAGTAGGGCCAGTAGAGAAACATGTAGTGCATCAACGGAGATTAGATTTCTGGTCAAGCGGTCTTCGCTTATATTAATGCTTAATACCTTGAAATACTCTTACCACTAATCCACAGTATGCATTTGACGCAACCCTTTTTTAATCCTCTTGTTGTTACCTCTTTGACAAAATGCGCAGAAGCCTGCTGATTGTATTGTCCTCGATGGTCGTGAGTTCACTTTCAGAGAAGATATTGGGGTGTAGCGAAGTTAGATTTATAGTAAGTTTACGTAATCTGCTTGTACTCGATTTAGCATAGGAAAGTGGAGGTGCTAGGTGCTAAAAGGCTCGCACCACCTACGGATTAGCAATCTCGTCTCACAATTAAAACAGTAGGTTTCGGCTATTATGATGTTCGTTGAAATTATTAGGTAAAAAGCATGAGCGATCACAAAAAGAGAATAGACAAAATAAATTTGTAAGAGAAAATATATGACGACCATTGCCGAGTTAATACGTTTAGGTGGACAAGATTTGGTATCAAGGTGATCAAGGCTAAAAGCTATCCAATCGGCCATCACTAATCGAATATTCAAATTATAAATAATTTATAATTTATAAATAAATAATAAATAAATAATAAATAAATAATAATAAATAATAATAAATAATAAAAAGATCGATCCTGTTTTAACCTATTTCCTGTAGGAGTTAATGTAAATAATTTAGTTCTCATGTGTATTTTCCTTGAAATGTATATTAACTCTTCTATTATTCTAACTCCTTTGGGTTAAATTAGTTCAATTGACTGAGGTAACCATGTGGTTCGGTTCTTGCAGTAGCAGTGGCGTTTTCTTGAACCGATAGTTCGTTGACTAAAGGTTTAGATGTACGTAAAATGTATGTATATATATATATAAGACGTACGGGCGTTAAGTTTTGTTTCTGGAGCATTTGCTTGAAGTGCGCATATTCGGTCGATTTAGATAAGATTAATTTTAAATCATGTTTGTGTTCTTTTTTCCGGTTTTCATTTTTAAAAGCGGTAAGAGGCCTTTAGATTAAATTGGATATGTATGCCATACTGCGACTTTTTCTGATATTTTCCTTCCTTAATTACTAAATCGTCTACGTTAACTTGTTTCAAGTGACTTTCAAGTTTTTCTATACTTTCAACAATTTTCTCGGAACAATTGTTGAAAGTATTAAGCGCTTCTTTATTTTGTTCATAATTATAAGAGTTTCTTTTCAACTCGTAAGTGTCTGATAACAAAGTGTTGTATACTGAAGTATACCAGATGCGCTATGGGACTTTCTTCAAGTTGCAAAATATTAACGGTACGTTAAGGACCCCTTATATTACGCAACAGCTCTCAACTACTATTGTAACAACAATCTATAACACCTACAGCTTGTCAAAAATGCAATTTACTTTATTATTATGCTAATTTTATAACGTCTGGTTCCTTGAGATTATCATTTTTCAGTTTTTTCAAGAGTCGGCAACCGTACGACAAGAACTAATGTCAACTATGTATATTTAACTTTCTTATTTATGCAACAGTGTCGCTTTGAGATATATTCTCCCGCAGCACGTGTATGTACATATGTGTTTATGTATTTATGTGGCCGGGTCTCCCTCGCGTTATCTCTTTTTTTTTCTGACGTACTTTCGGCTTTTCGGGTGTGCGTCGTGTGTGTACTAATTAGCGACGCACAAGGTCTATGTCGACGTATATGGCGACTATGTTGAACTTTCCAAGTTCAAGACGATGAGAGAGTGTCCTCCCCAAAATAACCGACACGGGCCGCCTTTAATGTTACAGATGTAAAGATAAGATACCGTATATTTCGAGACGTTAGTTTCAGGTCTATTAGCTTATGTAAACAGGTTCCGAGTGTACTATGTGAACGTGTAGTTGGTAATAAAATGGAGACGTCTCGTTCAAATACTAGAAGCGGATAATTGGAGCGCTGCTTTAATCAGATATAAGGGAAATTATAATTTGTGAGGTCGCAAAGATTTTCCTTAAGAGGCTTAATAACTCTTACTAGTTCTTTAAAAGTGAATCGTGTCTAATCGTGACCTTAGAGACTGCACTATGTAAGGTTTCATCATACAAATCGACATAGTCAAACTGTCTATTTAGGTATCCTTATAAAGTGATGTGTGAAAGAAGTTAATAACACATACCAGGACTACAGTCTACAATTTCAAGAAGCTCTTTATTTTCGGAACGCAATGAACTTTAATGCGCCATGTAGGTAACAATGTCAATATAAATTATTTTTTGAAAATCTCTATTTTGCAATTTCCCTTTCTCAACTTATACTTAAAATCGGAGAATATCGAATCATATGAAAGGTTTATGGCAAAAGCCGCTGGTCAAAACATCATAATTGACAGGAGAGAAAAAACTGAATATTTTTATAAAAATCATCATCGCAGCTGCTGCTATCTTCAGAATTGACGTCTCCTGTGTGCTCCCGATTTCTTCATTCTTTGTGAACAAGAGATTTGTAAAACCTATGATTAAATCCATCATTAAATAATACTTACATATTGACATTTTTCGTAAGTCAGACAAGCACATGCTAGAAAACTACCGCTTATTTGTTGCATAGACAATATATTTACAGTAAATATTTAGATACAGTAAGAAATAAGAAACCAAGGAAAACAATAGAATATTTTCCCGTATTTCCGGAATGTGGGGGATAAGTTAATAACGTATGCTACGTAATCCATCAACTATACGTTGAAAATTATTGTAATCTTGTAGCTGTAGAAAGTAATAATTACAATAATCTGTAAACTTCAAGGTTTTCTAACACATCTAATACAAGAGTCTTCAATCAATAGTAGATATTCTTCTCTGCACAATTGTTAGAACAGAATAATGTCACGGGTATCAAGTGTAGATGTTTTTCTCCGCAACAACATAACATCGCAACGCCCCGTCCGTTGCCGGTACATCAAGGAAGCGTTAAGCATTCACGTAGCACCCGATGTTTACAAGCAGGACTCGTGCATGCGAGCATCATAGCGTCTGTAACAAAACAAAAGTAAACCGATGACTCGAGTCAATGAATATCCAAACTAGTAGGAAAAGAAACATTAACGCACACAAATCAATATGACGAAAGATCGCTAACCAAAAGCTAATAATTATGAAGGCGCTTACGCAGCTGACGGAGAAATAGCGGATGTAAAAAACGCAGTCCAAACGGCATCCCATCATACAAATTTACCATGTTATAATTAAAGGGACTTTTAAATATCATATTTCATATTCATTATATGAAATATGATATTCATATTCTTAAATCATAGATAATTCTTAAGTAGATGTTCTACGTACGTTGAATTCTGGACCTATTCATACCATCTAGGTAATGGTAGTAAATACCCATACACAACGTAAATCTAGATAACGCTAAAGACCCTAAGAAGATGACCAGAAGAAGATGACACTAAATATGAGCGCACCGGAGATATAGTTACGTAGTTGTGTGCAGCATACAGCTTCTATCTTCTAACACTAGATGCGTCGTATATAAGTATTTTTCTGTCTGCAGAAGTACGAGTTGTATCTCATCAAAAAGATTTGTAATATGTTATTAATTGGTTTTGCAAATTAATATAAACACTATGATCTCAATAAATTGGGGATCAGAGTTCGCTTTCGCATCTTCTTATTTATTATTTATCGTTCTTTTCTGTTAACAAGCGGTTTCTGTGTTTTGAAATTATTTAATTATGTTTGAATTGGATTGGGTATTAAATATTTACAAACTTATTTTTGTTTGATAGTGATTAATTCGTTACCAAGCGGAATATTCCTTACTCCAAATATGGTTTTTGTACGGAGACGTAATAAATAATTTTTTTTTATTTAGTCTACGTTTTACCTATTTTTTAAGCACCAGCACTTTTTACCCAATTCAATAGCCTTTATAAGATAAAGGTACTTTAAACCGATGAAATACTCTGCTTGGTAATTAATGTCATTAAGATTAGTTATACGTGTATCACTTACTTATACAACAAAATAGTTATATAACACCGTATGTTTTTATACGGTGTAATAAAAATATAGATCATTTTCTTAAAACGAGGCATTTTAATGTGGGGTACGTGATGTATCTTCATCGTAATGAAAGATTCTCACTAATCTTGGTAACGGCGAGTTGTAATAGAACTCGCGGAGCATACTCGAAGTAAAGGTCCGTCTAGTATTCGAGAGCTCCAAAATATGTTCCTCTGGTGAAGCATGAGCGGTGGATATTGTAAGTCCAACTACCGACGGTAGTGGTGAAAAACATTACATTCTTTTATATTCTACATATTTTCGCATTTTTAAAAACGTCAAAATCATCGAAATTCGCAGTAAACTTTCACTTTTTTGAGGTTTATAAGTGGCGTTAAATGAAAAGCACAGAATCTATGCTGGAGTTGCATCCCTGCATTACGCTATATCAAAATTGATAGCTTCGGTATATATTTCGATATCCATATATTTTTAAGTAGTAAAATTAACAAAAGGGATAGGGGAAGTAAGACAATCGCCAAGGCGATGAAATATTTGTGTGAAATTTGACTAATTTTGAAATTGACTTGTTACGCAGGTAACTTATTTTTGAGGATATGTTTAGCGGATGATAGCATTTCATTAGAAATTCTATCCTTTTGCTTGATTCTGTACTTAAACAACTTTTTTTTTGATGTAGAATGAAGTAAACATCTTGCTTGTGGATGTAAATTGATATTTAATGTAAGTGCTTTGTTGTTATACGCACAATTCTACCTTTTAATTTTGCTTTCCACCCGTTATATTTGTTTATAAGTAATTTCTTATATTTTTCACCTTACGCTAATCACGTGTACTAATTATAGTAACCATAAGAAAAAGTAAATTTAAATATATTAATAAAAAAGTTACATTGCAACATAGTTTTATCTCATTAATACACTTGTTCATAACTATTTAACATTAGGCTTTCCATGTTGTATTTTCTTTTTCTTGTAATACCTGGAGGTATGACATTAAAACGAAACCTGATGCCTAATACTTTTATTAGAAAATTTTATAGGAACTGTACATCAACTGTACAAGTTGCTACTTTTTGCAACTGTATAACCTAGACATTTAGTACCGATTGTAGTTTCCATTTAGTTTCAGAGTAGGTTGTGAAGACCCATATGTATAGTTATAAAATAAGTTCTAGTGTTGCAAAGTAAATGAATGCTCTTCTTAGCTATCAAGCTTTCGATCTTGAAATCTTCTTCGGGGCGGCACCTAGAAATTGAAAACGTTTACAACATTTTCGTAACTCGAAAGGTAAATACTTACTAAATTAGTTGCCATTGGTTGAATTAATCACTTATATTATAATAATACATCACGAACTTTCCTCCAAAATCAGAGTTGGTTGGTGTTTCATGGGTTCGAAAGCATTCCAATTGTTACCCTTCCTCCTTTTAAAGAAAAATATTCAACGTAACTTTGTTTTCTCAATTTCGAAACTTCTCCATTTTCAAATATTCAACTATTCTACAATTAGAAAATATGGAAAATGGGTAAGAACAAGGATCGCTCGGATGCAGGTTCTCGAACTGCGGCTTACAATATTAAATCTTTCGTAGGAATGTGTGTATCTTCTTTTAAGAGGCGCGCAAGGGCTTTTGTACAAATTAACGAGTGTCGTTTGGAAAGATGAAAATCGAAGTAGAATTGGAATTAAAAAGATTAGATCGATTTCCGAACTGTTCTATGCATTCTGCGACGCAAACCAACGCAGAACAGAATATATCAGTATCGTTAATAGCAATCTACCGTGTACTCAAATCGTTTACAACTATACAAATTGCAATTACATTTGTACCATACTTAAAAGCGACATATGCAGCGCGCATATTTTAGAAAGCACCGATATACTACAATAGCGCCGTTGTTTCGTTGCATAAAATGTAGAATTGGAAAGGCCAACACGATCAATTACCAATCCGAACAGGTAAACAGCGCGCCGGCACAATTTCGAATGACTACCGCAATTTGCATTACAAAAATTAGTTTACTAGAACGCAAGCCCCGACTGAGTTCAAGCTGTACTAGTAAGTGCGGCGCTACATTTTTTATTTTGCAAATCGCTGATTATTAGCATAATTATGCCGCGAGCGGAACGCTATCGTCGGTAATCGGCAATCGCTTATGTATTAAGTAGGCCTCCTAACCTCGCACGTACATAAAAATTCGAGGTAAATTTAATAATGCATGCGTTTATTAGCAAATATTTTTCTTGTAACATTTATCATATTGCGCTGGAATTCTTAATGGTGGCCAAAAATAGCGATGCCGCAAATTTTATTGCGACTATTGCAAACTTTGTACGTATTGCACGGCGTACGAATTTCGATTATGAAACAAGTAGCGAAATCACCGGTGAATACATTAATTTCTTTCTAAACTAGCTTGTTTCCCTATCTCTAATGCAATTTCCGGTAGGCTGTCAAGTCTAGCGTTGCTCCAATTAAAAATAGAAACCGTTTTCTTAGTCAGCTGGGTTTATATGTAATAATTACTTTGTGTTTAAAATTAGAGAAATTAAAATTACTGATACGAATGAAGTTTTTCTTAAGAATTTATAATTTTATATGAAAACAAATGAATATTTTCTAACCTAGCAAGGTGCACCCAGGGTTTCACGTTAAGATCGAGATGGAGAATTAAATGTAGCTAGGTTTCCAATAGAATAATTTTTGAAAGAGAAAAGAATGTACTGTATTGATTATTGCTGTTAATGAGTATTGAAATAAACCCTTAAATTGAGTAAGTAGTGGGACAATTATGCCTGATGATTAAGTTGAAAAAGACGATCCAAAAGATGAATGTATAATAAATTTCTTTAGGTTAGCTTATAGTTTATCTAGTTATCTAGTCTTTTATAACTTCTGTTCTCTATAAGTGCAGAACGATAATCCTTAGTATATTTTTCCTTTTGTACTAAATACAAAAATTAAAAAAAAAAATGAAAGACAAAAGCGTATATTAAGTTACTTAATAAATTTAAAAATCTTTTATAAGTAGAATTAAGACTGCCTTACAAGGTGAGGTATTATTATTATTAAAATATATTCCATTGGTTAAAAAAAAAAAAAAAAAGAAAAACTACAGGCGTAATATACATAGAATGCTTGCATATGTAAATGGCTTAACTGATCAAATAAAGTTACGTTCGTAATTTGCAGATAGTTGAATACAATACGATAATCATACGCAGCTTGTTTACACTTCCACTAATCTTAGACACTGCAAAATACGTTATTTGGGTTACATTAATCATTGCCATGTAGCTAACGGATTGCCCGCCTTAATTGAACATGTTCAACAACAGGTCAACAGTTTGATTCTGGTAATTTCTTTTACTCGACATTCTTTTATATTTTTGAACGTGATAATAAATTTGTCAAAGTAGAAACTTTGCGTTGTAAGCTTCAGCGAGAACTTAAAGAAGTTGTACAGTTTTATATACTTTTACAACTTAAGCTGTGTTTCCTTCAATTTTGGTCAATCATTCTTTCACTTAATTGTCGGAACTATATTGCAGTTGCTGTTTTTGTCTCAATTCTGTTGTTTGTTGCTTTCTCGTTGCTCGTCCTTCGATGCCGTACATATTTAATTATCATTTTATTAAGTTACACAAGTTACACAATTTGTGAATTAAATATTTTAACTTTGCATTTGCTCTTAATTCCATTTTTCTTATGTAATCTCGATTTGTTTTTTATATTGTACGTATTTATGTGTGTTTCGATAAACGCTCTAACGAAGACCTCATTCAGAGCGGAAAATTTGACAAAAAGAAAAAAATAAAGAAATTAATTTAAGCTTTTACCTTTTCGCTCGTTCATTTTTCTGGTCGATAGATTCTAATTCCGAGAGGCATTAGGATGTTTGTCACTTTACAAAACGGAGATCTGTATTTTTACCGGAATCGAGTTTTAATACATTTTTTATTTGACATTGTAGCTCAATATATATCGTCCAAATTGTTAAGTCAAAAAGTTAATAACCGTCCTGAAAGAAGCTCTTCCTGACTAAATACAACTATCACATGTACAACAGAAAAAGCAATATGAGAAATTAGCAACAGATTTTAAATAAAAATCAACATACAAACTCAAACTCAATAAACAAAGCCTCTATCGGTACTGAACCTCGCTAACCTACATCTGAGTGCGTTACCCTCCGATATATAACCACTGTATTCGGGAGACACTTTTGCTGCAGTTGAAAGGTAATTCTAGTAGTAAATCTAGTGAACAGTGGAAACAATCTGTCTCACGAGTGTGATTCTCCCAAATTCTTTATATTTCGATGTATCGCGAGAGTTCGATACAGTTTCTGTGAATTTGGTTTCTACAAATCTTTATACCAAGCGTATTCGAAAACTAAAGTTGAACGTGACATACGCCTACACGTCGTCTAAAGATCGGTTCTCGGTTCGTTGATTTTACCATTGTTTATCAATAGCACACCCTTCTACCTTGACGATGTGACACTAGTCTTCTTTATTGATGCCACTTGGACTCCTTCATGTAGCTGAACTTCAAATTATTTGGCTCGTGGAGTTCTGATATGGACGGAGTGAAAGAAATAATCCACGCGCCTATTCTTGAGCGTTTTTGTTTATAGACGCGCGTTGTTTCTATGACAAAATCGAAACTGGCTCGGTAGATAACGCCAATAAAAAAGCTGCTTTTATAATCGAAATATTTTTTATGTGTATTATGCAGCATTTTATTCTCATACGGCTTAAAATATGTTACTGTTACATAGAATGAAAAATTAGAATGTTCTGCTTTCTACCATAATACTTAGGAAGGGGAATTGTCCGAGTTTTCTAGATCAAATATTGATGGTTAATTTTTATTTTTATCATCTCCTAAACGGTCCGTACGAAGCCGCGCAAATTAACGTAGGCTCTTCTAAATTCATTATTAGTCCAACTCTATACCTGCTGGCCGAACAAACAAATGTTCAAGGATAATTAATGCGTTACGTATAACCACACGGCAACATGCTAATGGAGAGCACTTTTTTCTACATACCACTGCCTTAAGTATTATAAGATTAAGCCCACTCGAATGCTACGTACGTAATTTTTTTCTCACCTACGTCCCGAATCGCGCTACCCACAATTTTTCACCTGGACCATATGTGGACAAGTTTCTGGTGCCCCGTCCCCACGTCAACTCTAACGACACAAGAAAACACTAGCAATTCACACGCACTTACACTACAACGGTCCTTTCCATTCTACACGGTTAGTAGCTGTTTGGTAGTCCGATCGAGCACGAGTCGAGTACGCTTTTTAAAACCGGTGTTTAAAGATCGCAAAGTCGTCGTGGTAAAGTGGTTTTCGAGTGCCAAGAAGAAGGTGTCGTTTGTGACCGACTTGATTTCGTGCTGGCATATAAAAAGAGGGAAAAGTCGGGAATATGCAGCTGGTCGTCCGACAGTTTGCCTGACAAGAAAGTGAATTTCTTTTCTTTATAAATATATATATATATTTCCTTTAACAAAACGGAGTAATAAGTTGTCAATGCTTAACATTTTGCTAATGTCGTTTTAAATGTGGGAACGTGAAATGTCGCGATCACTTACGTTTAATTCCTTTGTATAAATAGTCCTCGTTTAACTTGTTATTTACACTTATTTCTTTTGCTCTTGGAATAAGAAATACACACGATTTAAATTTTAATTCATTGGAATTCAATGTGATATAATGGTTACCTACCAAACAAGTGTTATTTCCTTCTTTTTCACAATAAGGTGTTAATTTTAATTCACACTTCTCGTAATTCCATAACCTATAATTACGTGATTACTTATAAATAGATACGATATTACAATTGCTTGTTTAAAGTGATGGTATCGTTCAATAATTTCGTGACGAGTAGAGGTAATAGTTATGATGGAAGCATTTTGCAGAATATAATTGTCTAAAAGTATCTTTACGACGGGTGTTCGACTACGTATAAATGTCAGGCATCATATTCACTATTAAAATGTAATTATAAAATCTTAATTATCTGTCTAACCTCATTAGTTTACGTAAATTAGAGAACTTTCTAATCATAATTTATTTGATTATTCATTGGCGGTTTGCTTCTGAAAATTATTTGGTTGGTAGTTCTAATTAAGCTTTATCAACAGTACTACATAAATATATTTATTAGAAAAATTATTGATTATAAACATTGAATTAATTCTTGAGTATCACAGCAGTTGCATTGAATTCTAAATTTAGACTCTTATTCCTTTTGTGGTGTTGTGGTATTTTCCCCGTTGAAAAATGCGAAATTCTTGGAAATTCGTTTTCCATTGGAATCTATCGACATAAGAAGAGCTTGATTTTGTCATTGCTACAGAGAAATGTACATTACTCAACATCCCATCGATACTTAAGATTTCGAGACTAAATAATGCGGTTTCCCGTAAAAATGACGAGGCTAATGTGATCGTTTTTTTTTTTTTTTTGACGTCACGTTACTCGAAACCTTTCGAAAATAAATAATTATCATAGTGGAATTATGCTCATGTTTCTAGAAGGCGGACGCTTCTGGGATTTATTACAATTAACCTTCTAAGAAATTTGGTTAATCAGCTTAGTATTGCGATTACGAAACGTGCACTAAAATAATTAATTTTAACATGTAAAAATTTCAAACATAAAATTCAAAAACATGACATACTTCACTAGTAAGTAAGCTAACATTATCAGTAGCTAAGGTAATTAAAATATTATAATAATAATGATAAAAATAATAATGTTTATTGTCTACCAGACCTTTACAAAAAGACATAAGACAAGTCAAAAAAATATATCTAGATAGAGTTAAAAAATATCGATAGATACAAAAGTACCTAAACCCATTTTGGGCGAAATACACAATATTTAACAACAATAAAACGGGTAAACATCAAACGAAATAACAGAATACAAAAAGTAATACAAAACGTAGCCACAAACCAGAATTCAAATAATCATCAATAGCATAAAATGCATTAAATAGTTTTTAAGTGTTTTCTCGAAGTTACTAATATTTGCGGTGTTTTTAATAAATAATTTATATAAATTAATTTAAATTATCTCTTCTTCATGGATAAAATCGAAAATCAAACTAAAATTATTAGAGCTTTAGAATTTTACAAAAAATACAATTAGGCTAAATTAAACTACAAGTAAGTATATCGCTCCTACCATGGGCAAATATTGATACTTTTAAAAATATTAAACCGTTGATCAAAACGGACATTATCGCCTACTCATAGTAGTGTCTTCAAAAATAGAAAAACAAAACCTCATCTTCCTATCCATGGAACATTCGAAATTTTTCACAACAAATGAGGATTCATTATTTGGGGTTAATTGCAGGTTGGTTCGTATTTATGATAATATAATATAATATCATATAATAAATCACAATAATAATCTTAAAATAAATATTTCAGGCAAAAGTGTCCGAAGTGTAATTCGAAAATTCCTAAAACATTCTGGCTTAATGGGTCTGTAAACACTGATATTCGTGTAAGAACAATTGTAATTTTTTTCGGTAGCCAGTCCCCCGTTTTTGGGCAATTTATATGAATATCTGCGAAATTATGGGAAACATCAAAAAACACTGTAGACCATTCTTTTCCGTTCAATTTACTTTGTCGATTGTTTTATTTGAACAAGGGGATTCATACGCTGTAGCAAATCCAATATTAGAATACACGAATTTAATTCAAAATATTCGAATTTTTTTTTATATTGTCATAAGACAAGAACAAATTTTCCAACAAGAGCGGCTAACAACAGTTCAGCTTACAAAACTTGTGCAACTATATGCCACAAACTACAAAGATTAACAGACTTTAAAATCAAATCTTTCTTACATGGTCAACAAGTCATCGAAACCATGACAATAGATATTGTTTTACATTTTAGTAGACGTACCACAACACCACCATTGGGACGAGAATTCGGAAAAATTGATATTTATTTAATATTAGTTCTTCCAAACCTGCTTTCACTGTTCCACATTAAAAAATGATAGTTAGCCAGGCTATTCATATAAATAGACGATCTCCATTAATTTTCTTTTGGTACGCAACGCAAGGGCAAAAAATTCGAGAATTGTTCATTATAATTACAGTTTTCCTTCTTTTCCTTTGCAGTGTTGCCATCCTGAGTACCTACGCGATAAAGCGTATGTTTTTGACGTGTGTTTTGAAGAGACAATTGTAACGACAACGAAAAAACGACAAAAGAATATACAACGACAACGATTACATTCCCGTGAACATAGATAAGAAGCTCAATTTTGTGATTTCTTTGTAATTGAAGACAAAGACATTTTCTGTCTGCAGTGATAACCAGTGCGAATTGTAAAAGTACGAAAGTTTAATATCACCACATATAACAAAACGAGAATAACGAAGTATATAACTAAAGAATATATTAAATAAATACAACTAACACGATTTTTATATTTTCAAATATTTCTTACAAAAATTCCATGTAATTAAATTAAAAAAATATATATAATCGAGTGAATAAACAAGAAGTGTAACTAAAAGAAAAGGCAACATGTCATCAACTCAAGCTTATTACAAAGACCGTCTGGGATTTGATCCCAAAGAAGTTCTGCACGATGGACCTCCTCCAGAGAAGCATAGAAGAACATCATCGACAACTAAATTGCAAGGATATGAGGAGAATCTGTCCAAATTTAAAGGTACTATATGGGATATGTTTATCGAATTTAAAGGTACGGTGGTGGGTTCTATTTTTGGGTGTTGAAGTTTTGAGGCATGGTGTTTTGTTGCTTTGGATTAACGTTTAACCAGAGTGGTTTGTATACTAATTAATTAGTTCAAACTTTTTGTAAATGTTGTCACTTATTGGTAGATAATCAATACCAGTTGTATTTTTTGTTAAATTAAGAACACTTAATAATCATTACATCGCCTACCGATGTCAGTCATAAACATATTGATCAAACCGAACCAAGTACAACGAGGTAAATATTGATCGTAGTAGGCGGTTATTCCTTTTATTTTCAATGAATATATTCAAGTTTTAAAAAATCCAGGCTTCGAGCTAAAGGTATTCTTAATTTTTACGACTATTCCAGACTGGTTTTATATCGCATAAATCATCTTTTGATAAACATACATTCCCTTGAACGTTTGAAAAAAGGCGAAGTCGTAAATGTGCCGTCGATAGTAATATAACTAATGGGACACTATTATTGTGTAATCAATGCACTTGTATTAAATTTTTTTCTTTGGAATCATCAAATTTCATTTAACTTCATGTACAATGGAATATACAGGCTGATTTACATAAAGCCTGCGAAGACACACGTTTGGTTTACCATTTGTAAAATATCCCGTTGTATTCCGTTCAAATTTTTGTTAACATTACGCGTCTTCATCGCGTTCTAATCATCTAATTTTAACCAATTTTCTATCAAGCATCAAATATCTTGTACTTGCTATTGTTATGTTTTAGTTCGACGAATAAAGATACCCAGCATATTTCGTCCCTGCTTGTCAGTAATAGTTTGAAATTTCATGGCTATTTTGTTTAATTTTTAAATGTTCTTCTTCGTCAATTATAGCATAACATCGAAAACTTGTCAACATGCTGTAGATCGTAGAAATCAGAAAGGAATTTCTTTCCTCTTTCCTTTCCTTTCCTTTCCTCTTTCGGGTTCCTATAAGAAATAAGAAACTTGATGATGACTATAGAGAGCCGAAACGTTGTATAAAAATTTCGAGTACGCCATTAAATAGAAGATCGACATTGTTTTCACAACAATCGCTACAAAATTAGATTCATCGGGACAATACCACCTTCAAGAATTTCAAACCTAACGTTCTTTTGTCTTCTTTTTAATATGTTCTTTTTGGTTCGATGTTAAAGATAGTTTCTCTTTAGCTTAAAACCTTTGCTTTATATTTTTGTGAATTTAAGACGCAGGAACAGTTTCTGTGAGTCGTACATGTCAAAATACGATTGTTCAAGAGTACACCTAACCACAGATAGATCTATTTTTTTTTTTTAATAATTTATCTCAAATCTCATTTGTAGCTTGTTGATTTTTTGGAGGAATGCTGTGGCTATAATATAACACCGTCTCGATGAATACCTATCCAAATAATGCGGATCGCTCTCGATGATAACGGCACTAGCGTTAAATATGTATAAAACTTAAAGCATTGTAGTATGTAAATGCAGATAATCGGTGACTAATAATAATGACTATCCAAATAGAAACTTTACTACTTTAATTTACCACTTTAATTACCTACTGCAGTAGCTTTTACTTACTCGTACAATTAGGGCAATTATTTTCAACTGCGTCAACAATTGATAATACCAGTGATTGATTGCTCTCTTTATCGGATTACGTTCGGAATTCTTTATACAGAGAACTAATCTGTGTAATGTTTAAATATTCTGAGGCATTCTTCAAATTCCCGAAGCTAATATAATCTAAGTTTTAATTTTAAGTTTTGGGAGGTTCAGCGGCAACGAGTGAATAATTTCATCTAATCTCGATATTTTTCGGTTACTTATCTTTCTGATTATCTAATCCAAAAAAATTCTTATTTATTATATTATATATTAAGTCTAGTACGTAACGATACGGCCACGTCTAAACATCCATGAGTCTAGTCAGTTCTCGTGAACAATGCAAATTGTAACAAGTACAAATTGTTTTTCGCATGCATATAGAAATAGGATCGAACGATAAAATAACGAAGTATTGTCTTTTGTATCTATGTATATATATATATTTTTTTGTTTTATAAATGAAGCCTAGAACATTGCGTAATTCGATATCAATTTCGCTTAAACCACAATCGTTAACCGGATAATAAGCATAATGCGTGCGTGCCAAGCGTATTTTGCAATATAGTAATAGGCTATCATCTTACGTTATTGAACTGTTCTATCGAAAAATCCTCGCAACTGTCGTGCATAGTGTGTTGGTGCAACGAGCTTAAGTGAATTCTAGTTATGGCTTGATATAATTGCTGCTTTTGGTCGCTGCGGTTAAGACCATGATTTCATTCTTTCCTCTTCTTGTACGTTGATAAGTCTGACATCAGTGTTTATTCAGTATGGAATAAGTTTCAATCTGTGAGTGTTATAGTAGTTAAAAATGTTAACGACGGATAAATACGAATATTTAGTTACTCGACATAAAGGTCAGTATTCAAATTTCAATTAGTCAAAGTCAAAAATTTTAAAATAAAATTGTCAAGTTAATACAATTGCAACATAACTTGAAAAGTAGAAATGAATGTGTTCAATAGGATCTAAATTAAGGCTCATTTGCAACCGAATGCGCCTGATCTATTCCTATTCTCAAGGAAAAGTATATTGTTTACAAGTATCTATTTTTACCGTCTACACGCTCTAAAACTAATTCATGCGAAAAACACGGAAAGATAGACGAAGGGTTAAGAACCAAGTTGCCACAACGAAAAATTGTGTAAGAAACGCTTGAACAATTACGGTTTACAAAAAAAAAAAAAAAAAAAAACAAAACTTGGACCAGGTTAAAAGTTTCAGAAATAAGAAGAAATAACGTAGGCAACTCAGGACTATTAAGGGCCTCAAAAATAAATGTTTTTATTTTAAAGTATAAAAAAGAATGGAATAACCATTTTGGACAACCCGGATCATCTCAATCGCGTCAACATTTTGTTATCATCAGTGCCTTATAAAGAATTAAAAAAATCCTTTACCATCCATGATGTTTGTTCACTCTTCCTCGGTATTCTTATTCCAGAAATCGTAGATTATCTGGTTAAGTTGCTACAACTCAACAAAATCGATGACGCCAAAATTGCGCTATGCAAAAAACTAGCTTCACTTTGCATGAATCAAAATTGTTTTCGAGTTGAGGTCAAGTATTGTGGGCAATTAGAGGGTACGTCAATGGGCAATTCTCTATCACCTCTCATAGACAACTTGTTCCTGAGTAAATTTGAAACGGATATGAGAAAGGACGCATATTTTCCTAAAATTTGGCTTTAGATCATAAACATGAAACATTATCGAATCGACAACCAAAAATTTCCTTTATAAGTATAAGTAGGTGCAATAAAAGACTCAAATTGATAACAAATTTAAACATTTACAGTCTACTTATATGTAGATGTTGATTGCATACTTTAAAAAATCTAAGATAGGCATTATTGGCCCACAGTCAACCACAAGATTGACGAACTGATCCTAAAGGCTATCATTCGTGATGGCAACTTTAATACTATGTCATCTTCTTTCACTGTGTAAACTATAAGTGATTCTTCAAGTAAAAATTGATTGAAAAAAGATGTATACAACATTGTTATTGAGAAGCTACTTTAGCTATGTAATCGTCAATTGCTCCATATTCCAACTGCCCTTCTTCCCGCTGGGCTTTTATTTTATCAGGAATGTTCTTATAATTATTTGAGCTTAAAGGTAAATTTATCGAATCGTCTGAATTAGAAGCATCAAGTTAGATTGAACCTTAAGAAAGGTCTTTTTACAATGGAATGTTTTTGCTTGAATGTGTTGAGGGGATTCATTAATTATCCAAAAAAATTGGTTTTAAATGCTCGACGATGTATTCCTTAGTGTACAATATGAAATATTGTTATTACCTTGTTTGGTATTAAAAACAACTGGTTGTTAGCTGATAATCGTGAAATGTAAGATTTACATTGAAATTAGATTAATTACATACCCAAAAAAGGTGCTGTCAACTTCCAACACAAACATTAAGCAATTTATCCACCTCATTTTTTATATGTAGGTATTACAAACTGAGGCTAGAAGAGAAAATTGAAACCTTTAATGATGTCAAATTTAATAATTATGTAAAATACACCTGCTAGTTTCTTTGAAGTATTATTTCAATTTATCTTATTTATTCCATTGCGTATTTCAACGAAACAATTCCATTGCATATTCGTGTCGCTCATTACTGTACTGTACTAGTTTTGCTATTTATTTCCGTAATGTATTAGAAAAATAAACTTACAAGACCTCCAAATTAGACAGCATAAAAAAATATCTTAGATTATTATCGTAAGTATTATATTAGGTAATCACTCGAAATACATGTATTTCGAGTGATATTTCTGGAAAATATAAGAATCTCTCGTAAAGATATAATGTAACAACCCTCGTCGAAAATAGTCAATGACGTTAGTTTTATGGAATTACTTTGTTTTACAAATTATCGATTGCATGTTCATTTCTAATTATAAATAATTGTGACATGCGTTACGTGATAATAAAATATTAAAATACTTTCTGATGTTGACCAATTATCGAATATCTAATTGCCATTAAATATACTAGCGCTTTTTGAAACGGCACCTACTATACTTACACCATGCTGTAATTTAATAAGAACATTTAAATTCAGGACAAGTTAAGTATGATTTACGTGTCTTGGTCTATTTTGTAAATTGACGTAATACAGATCGCTGATTATTTACGTAAGATCTTGGAAACCATGTGAAGATGTACCAATTCTAAATGAAATTTTGGTTTGATTAGTCAATATGAAAATTTTAATAATGAACTTGTATGGAAGTAAGTTATATTTAAACACGATGTATTTCTATTTGTTTCCTTCTTCGTCTTCTTCCAAAGAAAAATTATCCCCTAAAGAGATTAGAAATCTGCGTATCTGTAAGTTTTTTATGGGCGATATGGAAAGTTGCTAGAGAAACAAGTTCTTCAAAACTACATTTGATTGCTTACATGCTGAGAAACATGTACGCAATTATGAATCATGCTGAATTTTTCTATTTGAGCGAGCGAAACTACTCAGTGATTGCATCAATTTGTATCTTGATTGATTAGTGAACTATTCTAAAACATAATTTCTACATAAGTATCAATAACATGATTCTATGATACATTTTGGCAGAAAATCCGATGTTGACTTTGCTGTTGATGCTGTTATGTTGTCTTCAGGACACTTATAACTTGAAAAGTCGCGAGCATGTTTCATATAAATTTGCGTAACTAAATTGGCTAGATATGAAGGCTTCATTAGAATTCCTCCGTAAAATTCTAGCTACAGAGACCGCCATTTCAGACAGAAGTCACGTGCATAGTGTTAATGGTAGACTTCCGCATTATATCTTCTGTACATCGCTCTTCTTGAAAGTTCGCTCTCATTTGGCATTGCGTGTGTTCCGGTTTGTATAAAAAATTTATCGTGGTATTTCTTCGGATA
This sequence comes from Oryctes rhinoceros, assembly GCA_020654165.1. Taxonomy (NCBI): domain Eukaryota; kingdom Metazoa; phylum Arthropoda; class Insecta; order Coleoptera; family Scarabaeidae; genus Oryctes; species Oryctes rhinoceros. The sequence goes on from JAIOKQ010000001.1 coordinate 1,346,944, forward strand.
TCACGAAGCTGGATTCAGTTAAATGAAATAATAATTGAATAAATCTAATTTTGCTTTGTTGAATTTGAAAAATAAAACACCTGTGATTCAAAATTATTTATTTTAGGAAAGTAGAACACGTAAAAATATTCTATTTTTCGAAAAAATTTTCATCCGGAGATATCATCTAGTGTTAAAAGTATAACTTAAAAAATAAATAAACAAAATAAATCTTTCCTTTTAAAGTATAAATTAAAAGTATTTAAAGTATAAATAAAAAATATAGGCGGGGACAAAGATTAAAAATGGCAAAGATTAGGAATATAAGCGATCACTTTTCTATATTCTATAATTGTTAACGTCAGCTAAATTGAAGTAAATATTGATCTATTGCTTTGGGGAGGTCAGTATTGTTCAGATAGTCTTTCTGAATTGCCTGGTATCTATCTTGATTGTTGTCACCCTACACGGCAATAATCTAAGATAACGCTGTTTATTATTGTTAGTGATGGGTGCAATGTGCAATGAGATATTTTCTCTCGTTGAAATGAGTCTTTTCTCCATTTCCGTCATATCTTAAATCTTCGTCCTTAATGTAGTATTTTCTTACAAACAGCCGCAGAATAAATTCATTTGTATATGTTTAGCATAATTTCACAATTCGCGAATTAAATATTACTCGTTAAGTAGTTGTCAAGTCCGATAGGAAAACTCCACGTTTAAAGGTTGCTTATAATGTCAATCTATAAAGTCTGAGATCATAAAATCAGTCCGTTAGTTGCGTCCTCGCATGCCACGCATCGTGCTATTTTTAGAATAAGAAATTTAAATTTAATATAAAATTGTCATAATAACAATATCCACCAAATAATCGCTATCGCGAACAACGAAGTGAAGGGACTCCCAACAATTTCTCAGTTTAGTTCATATATTCACTCAGGTAACACGAATTTGGCTTACATTCTGCTTTAAATAAAGTGTTAAGTTTTGTCGTATTTTGAAGTGAAATCTCACTAATTCTGATGTCTTGCAATAGGAGAGTTATTTAGAGCGTATGCAATGTCAACACATTAGAAAAACGCTACGTTGTATACGTCACTTGTCTATTTTTGATTGAGAAGTTAGCGGAAGCGTTTTAAAAAGAATTGCATAAAATTTGTTTGTGTGCTTTTGTAGTTGGTGACTTTTAGGATTGTAATTCTCCGCATTGAGCTGTAACATCTCATGCGACACTTTAAAGTTCAAATATTTTTAAAATTCCTACGTTGCGGTTATCCCAAATGTTCTAATACTATACCTTCTAACAAGCCAACATATTGATGAAAGGTTTGCCTTTTTAATATTAACAAATGTTGTAACCGAATACGGGTTAATATAATCGTACTCGTTGAAGCGCATGATTCATTGCCTCCGTCTTAATAGGTGCGATTTATTCTGGTCGACGGCACTCAAACAACCTTCCTATTTTGTGACGTATTGTCTTCATATGAAATAAGATTTCTCTTATATGACATCGCATCGTACCATATTACTGAACAGCAAAAAAACAAACCCACTTTCATATATGGAAATATCTCGGTTAAGTTGAGTAAAATATTTTTCAATTAAACCGCCCAGAAAGGATAACTGGACCGCATATAAGGCAATAATAAATTTCAGATGGCATAAAAATTACCCGGCATGCAGGCGGCGGCAACATTACGTGCCAAATCATTACGATTTGGTGCGTTGACCTATCTCGTACATGTGTGTATATGAACGATACGTTTTTTTTTTTCTTTTCGTTACTCTCTCCCTTTAATAATGCTAAAACAGATGCGTTTTACCATTAAAATGCAATGCTGAGTGCTTTCTAGTGTTCGTCATATATGTGCGCGATGCTGCTTTTAGTATTCACTGTGGGGAGAAAGATGTAGTAGAATAAGTGGGTTGTTAAACGGTTATTACGCCATAATAATAATAATTTAAAAATGTAAGTGTATATCTAGAAGCAACTTATAGATTGTCCAACATTAGTATTATGAGTTCGTCGTTAAAGAGATGTCTATTCTGAGCAATGCGCGATATATTGATTTCTTGAACACCCGAATACCATCAATTACTTTTCTTGTCGATACTTAAGTTTTTCTGTTTAGGTTTTTCTTCTAAATACTAATGCGTTTCTTCTTATAATTTACATGTAGCGATATTGTACTCATATTTGTAGCAATCGGACTCAATATTATATCGGAGATAAGAATATTATATTATCTCGAGTATCCTTTTCCAATTAATTTTACCCATACTTTATTTGCTTGTATCTTACATAAGGAGTACTTTTATATTTTATATGGTATCTTCCATCTTCATCGGATAAGTCTGGGAAATACAAGTACTCATGTTTTCTTCTTAAACATAATTCAATCTCTAAATGGTCAACGAAGTTATCCACCAAATTATTTTTTGATTCCATTCTGTTTTATCATAAATAAATAAGTAATTTATTGTCTATTAGATCACAAGTGCTGCCGGACAAGTCCTTACAAATACGCATCATGCATCATGAGGCAGACGTAGACTACAACAATTATTTGTTTAATTTTGTGTCGTGACCTGAAAATATTTATCAAAAAAATAAATGGGTTCATTTAATTAAAATTTTCTTATTGCAAGAACGAAATACATATACATCAGATATCATTTCATTTGAGATGCACTCAACGAAGGGCTGTTGAAGAGGAACACATGTTTGTGCCATCCGATACATTCGCGAAGGTGTTGACGAGATTCAATCCACGAAGAATGTTTATGTAATTTGGGAATGATAGATCATATTTTCTGGGGAAGTGTTGTTGATACAGGCGATGTGGGGTCTGTAGAATAAATATGCAGTTGCATGATGTATATTTATTAGTTGTTGCTTATCGGAATGTTGTTGCTACAAGGCAATATTGCGTATTGAGACTAATCATTAATTTTTTAAAATTCCGTTTTTTTTTAAATGTTGAATATTTTATTTTCGACAAATATGATTAAAATCTGGAAATCCAAATGTGGTATTTATTTATCTGAAGAATATCGACAACGGTTACCACGTCAGAACGTGCAACTGGACAACGTTTAGATGAAGTAGTAGATATTCTAAATTTAGTAAGAAGAATTACTACTAAAAGGAGCATCTATCTAATAAGAGTACCCCACTACTCCATGCCATATAACCAGAAGATTACTCTAATAACACCGGCGAACAGGCTTCTCATTGACGCTAATCCGTTTTGTGGTTCATACTGGGTAAATGTTTCAGGACAAAGTCAAGTGGAAGAACTCGCGTTAAGCTCTCCAATGATAGCAAAACCTTGTAGCCCTAAAATGTCACTTATTTAAACAAGGAAAAGCTAATGGTTAAATCTATCATCTTTGCCGAGAAGATCTGAAGAGGGCAGAATACATTCTATGCAAATATGTTGCCATCGGTCGCGTACTATATCAACGTTTCAGTAGATCATTTGTTGCATATATAAATGGAGGAATAAAATCTTAAAGTAGCACGGAGATTTATTAAAACCTCCAACTACTCTAACACATATAACTGACTAAATTGACTAGAGATAGCATGCTACGGGCCGACCAATAAGTTGGAAGAACAATGCAGATATAGAATTTTTATATTATTTTAATTGAATGGAATCAAGCTTCTCGATTGCAGTAGGATGCAGAAAACTGATGCATGCAAAAGCAAAACGAAACTTAATTTATATTGTTCTTGATCAGCCCTTTTTTTAACTCATTAAATTACATAGGAAGCAATTGTTTGTTGGTTTAAATAAATATCTACCAAGGACCGAAACAAACCACAAACTTTAATTGGAGAAGTCCGTTCTGTCTTAATAATTCCTTCTTATATCTACGAGGTTTTTAAAGCAAGTTAGTTTACGGTCGACTTTATCGTTTAACATGTGAATAATAATTTGTCGATTAGATTTAAACAAGTCTGTACTTTTCACCGTTTCAAGGCTTCGCGTTCTCATTGCAGTATTTCACGCTTTCTAAGCGGTACAAAGCGAAGCACTGTTCATCATACAAGAATCAGTTCACCTACGCTCGTTAATGTGGTAATTGTCTAGCACCTACTTAGAATTGAAATAGAAACGATTTGCCTAATTGAAGGTGACAGTGGAATAGGTAGTTCTATACATAGTAAAAGAAACGTAATATTTCTTCGGACCTTTGGTTTCTGGCGTGTAATTTGCATCCGCCGTAGAAGCTCAAACACGCGATACAGCTTTGAAGCAATCGTCAGCAATCGGGATACCTTCTCGCCGATAACTCTCTCACGGTTAACCCTTCCTGAAGGATGTTTTACGCACGTTCAATTCAGATATTAGCCATTTCTCCAATCTTCACGTGGCAGCCTCTTAACGTAATATGATGAAATTTATTGATCGTATAGTTCGTTGTTACTTCAACGGACAACCTGCTCGCTTCTCATCGAAATGAATGTTCGACCCGGTCTAAATTCATATTGTCATCAAAACTCTATCCAACTTCTCTCAGATTTCTGCACACATTTTCTCATAAAAAATAAGTCACTGACTTTTTCCAAAATTTGTTGGAATCAAATCGGGGAGAAAGAACAGTGCTTAAACTTGCTCACCTTCAACGGCTCCCAAAACAACGCAGATTTTGGCCGAACGTCTGGCTCCAAACTCGGGTATTTCTCGTATCGTCCTCATATTGCTGTCTCGAGTTATGGTTGATTCATTATCTCAACCTTTAAACCCACAGAATAAGCACAAAAGAAGGTAAAACAAGTAAAGAGAACAGCAAACATAAAGCTAGAACTCTTTTTACCAACATTACACCAAATCGAAACTAAACCTATAGTTTTACTTATCGGGTCGGTTTAGTTTAATAATGTTGGTAACATTCTTTGTTTTTCTTAATTCTACAAGTTTGGTTCATTTGTAGTAGTTTGTAGTAAAACTATGCTAATATTTAATTTTATTCTTCATGAACAAACAACAATAACAGCAACAGTTGCCCAGTACATTGTGTAAAATTACCTTTTTGGACAAATTAAAAACACGTGAGATCATTTATTCTAAGATATAAGAAGTAGGTTAATTGGGCATTAATCGACTGGTTAAAATGGTTTATGTAAAAAAAATTAAACATCTTTCAGTAATTCGCACCTTTTGCAAGGAAAGAAGTCCCATAGATATGTGATTTTAAAAGCATTGGTAATGGTTTTCATTTGTTTAAAGTTGCACTTTAAAAACATCCACTTTCACATAAGTAGCTACTTAGGACAAGGATAAGGATAAATAATTTACGTTATTAGCACATGCAGCGGGTATCTTTAATCTTGAAATAAATAGGTCTCCTTATCTCGAAACAACGTGTGAAAGCAGCGTAGAAAAGGGGTCGATATATGCACATGTGCGCTTTCCACACGCACCGCGCTAGTGTAGCAATAAATTCTGCGTCAAGTGCTCCCTTGATTTCTTCACAGATAAATCGCCAGCAATCGCATAAGCGGGGCACGTATATTATGCAGGCAGGTCGTATCTGCATATGTTTACTACAAACAAAACCGCAAACTTCTCTTGATACACATACTAAACTTGTTTCCTTAGCAATGTTTATAGAGCCATCGAAAGCTTTTGTTGATATAGACTGTAATTTACTACTATCTGAATTAAAGAAATACAGCATTGTTATAGTTTGAAAGTTACCTGTCCAATAGAAGACTAAAGGACGCCTTAAATAACAATGAACCTAAGATGTTTATTATTAAAACAGGGCTATAGAAGAATCGATTCCCGGGTCCCATTTTTAACGATGTTTCTGTTTTTAACAAATACAATCAAAGCAATAATTTACGCGGATGATACTCAGAGGGCATCGTGCAAGAATAAACTGTCTACCTACTGCGAAGTCTCGTCAAAGTCATCAAACATTAACGTCGTTTAAAATTTCTATAGTAAGTATAAATGTATAACGAAAATCCTGAAATATCGCCAAATTACACGCGAAATTAGTGAAATCTATTACAATCAGTTATAAGCAATAAAAGGAACTTTACTAAATATGAAAAGTCTTCCAAGCACTTTACTGCGTTATCTGTACGATGACATCCTTTAGTTGTTTGTAGTGATAATAAAATTTCGAATCCACTGATCTAAGAAGTAATCATAAAATTACTGCAGCTTGTTACTCGTTAAATTTTTTTGCATAAAAAGCCAAACTTCTCCTATATCTTTTATATATGTACATAGATCAAGGCAACATATATCTGAATTTGTAGTCTTATTTGATCGGCATTTATGTACTCCGTCGTAAGGTCCAATTCTTGAACTTTCGTCCAAATACTCTGAATAACATATTACTTCCTTAAGAAAAGTTTTTTTGTTCACTACGCTATGCTACAATTACCGCTTCCCAAAATCTATCGTTACAGAAGTTACTATTTTTCAGCAGTTACCTTCTTCATTAAAGCAAATACAGTATGAATGATGTTTGTTCTGAATTACTTGCCTACATCGGCGTGTACTGTGTATAGTTGACTGAACGACTTATTATGTACCATAATTAAAAATGAATTAAAATTTGCTGCTTTCCTGCTGTAAAACATATGAGTCGATCTTCATTACCATTGTCGTAGTCAGCAAGGGGAAAGGAAAATCCTTTCTGAATTGGTGAAGAAGGACACCTTTTGCTATTTTCATTTCATTTGTAGATTTACAAAATACTACTCTTAACGTCCATTCCTATATAAGGTGATCTTCATTGAATATGGCTGCATCCACGATGACCCAAAGACCCCATTCCTTCTTTGCAAATTTCGGAAATCCATTCAACCGTTCCTCGTGCTTTCTTCTTGGTATTGTACATCTTAGCGTACCTCTTTGCGTTGATATTTTTGAAAGTATATTTAGTGACTTCCTCAACACATTTACATTAAAAGTTGTATGTGTGATTTCTACATCAAGTAGATGTACGCAAATGGCATTACCAGTAGTCACCTCGACTACCTGGTTCGGGATCAACTCTATCCGTGTACGCAAATGGAACAATACCTCCGAAACATAACGTTAAGCAGAATGCTAGGATTTCGTCCAAAGCAGTTCCTCATATTTGGACATTATAGTATTACTTTCTACTTCTTGTTACCATCGAGGAACCCATTTTATTTTGTTTTTATATTTGAAGATTGATAAAAGCATATATTTTATTTAGTTTTTCGTATTACGTACCCTTACTATGCGTCATTGTAGGTTTATTCAAATTTAAATGTAAAAGGTTTTCGTCATTCGTTGTTTTTTAATGGAAACAAAGCATTTCAACCTACTATTCACCCACATGCCCTGTCCTATGTACGTTTTAATATGCTGTAAGATGTGTGTACAGCAATGTCCGGCACCTCTCAGTCGTAGCATGGCATGAAAGGTAGGCAAGAGTTCTGAGATGTTGCTATATATATTTACACAGATATAGTCGAGTGTATATAATTCGTGTGTTAGCTGGTACTCACTAATTTATGAATTGATAAACTGTTACGCGTAGTTTACGCTTCTTGATTAAGAACCGAGGTCTTGATTCATTAGGAAAATATGATCTCATTTTGCAATGCAGAAATCTATCTGTTTAATAAGCCGTGTTTGGCTGTTTTGTTTCTCCGCGTTTTTATCAATTCGTTGCAGAAACAAGAAATGTATTATTCATCGACGTACGCACATGTGTTTTTAGCTGTATATATGTGTAAATAATCTATAAATGTTGGAAATGTTTTATGTATACATATGTCCAGCTATGGACGATTACATACATTTAGTTATCTTGACTGGAATACTTGATGCTGATGAAGTTGTATATTAATAAGAAGCTTAGACTCATGTATCCGGACGTTTATTTGTAAACATTTCAATATACGCTCTCGCTAAATTGATTCACTCCTATAAATCATACGCACTGCAGCTGCGTTTGATAAGCGTTTTCAGAAATTCTGTGCGTAGGTAGAACACATCTTACGTTAAAAATGAGATTGGGATAAGACACTTTGATATGTATGTATATCTTCCTAAGTAATAACAAATGCATCAGAATAATAATGGTAGGTTCAAAAAAATACATATTGCCAACTACGGACATACTAATTTTTAATATAATTTATTACTATACTATTTATTTACTATACTAATAACTAGAGAGGACAAAGCCGGATGAAATTCTTACTTTTCTTGCGGAGACTAGACAGACTCGTGTTTTGTCGATTCTCGGGAACACCATCAGGCAACACGAATCCATTCTCATGAGACAAACAAACTCGTGTCTATCTAGTCGCTGCAAAAAAGGAATAATTCCACCTGCCCTTGTCCTCTCTACTAATAACATGCATTTTGAATAAATTTCCTGAGTCTATTTTATTGAGATCCAAAAGGAATATGATCTGAAAGAATTATCAAGTATACCTTAAGAGGACATATTTTTCTTTCTATAATTTATTTAAAATAACTTGCAATCCATCATTTTACGCCGCCTTTGAGAAGCTATAGTTGGCTTTGTATTGCTTATAATCAAGAATTGGTAGCTAAGGCTGCGTTGAACATTAATATGTACAATAATCTTAAAGAATACATTAATTAGTAGATCAAAAATAGAATAAGAATTTATGCTCAAATAAGCGGACTTTTTAGAAGCTACTTAGTGCATATGTAAAATCGCGCGTTACTGAACGAATTTTATGGGGAGATAGGCATTTTATGTGTAGGTAAAAATAATAACTTTTCAATTTTTTTTTCTTTATAAATTATTTACTCACTCCTTTTAGATTATAGAATAAATTCAGAGAAAAATAATTTAATGTTAACTTGTTTTTAATAATAATTCTAGCTTAACGTGACACAGACGTTAAAATAGCAATATATGGAAAAATTTTCGTATCAACTGATAGCAATTGAAATTGTTGAAAATGTTCAATTAAGGCTGCATCGAATATTTTAAATGGAATGTCCTGTATATTTTTCCAGAATGTCCAGAATGCAACGAAATGTCATAAACGTTTTTATAGCAATTCAATAAAAGTAACCTGTAAAATTTGGTTTATGCATATATATATATATATGTTGATTAAGGGATTGGATATTCAAGTTAGAAGCACGACAGCTGCTTGTCAGGCGCGACTAGTTAAAGATTAATAGTAGATAAGTAGTTATATACAACTCTTTTGATTATTGTTTTTTTTATTTTAATATAGTTTGTTTCCGCGGATAGAATCAGGTATTTAAAATCCGTGAGTTACCAACATTCCGTAACGTGTTAAATCGGTAGTTAAGTTGTGAATTCTTGGTTAAACCTACCTTTGCAAGGTAAAAAGTACAATGTGTGTTTCAAATATTTAATAAAATTAAAATTTATTGCACATTGTCTGGTCTATTTATTTAGATCAATTCGCCCTCTTTTTGTATTAAAGACAACCAAGTTCATATGACATGGAAATGAGGGTTTATTCGTAGATTTATATTTCTAGTTTTCACAATCTGACTGAAACAACGCATTTTTCTCTCGATGGTGCTACCTTTAAATTTCTTTAACATTTTCTTGAATTGTTGCACCCCAATTTGTCTGTTGCATATACATTCTTCTTTTGTTTCCATATTTCGTTTCTATTTTTCAGTTCTGATTACTTACTGTGTTTACACCGAAACTGCGGTAATGTGTTAATTAACTTTTGCATGCCTATTTTAACATTTAAATTTATTAGAAAACATACTTTACGAAGACGATTTAATATAAAAAATAGGTTAACCATACAATGGTTTCGCGATTCTTGGAATTAACTAGTTTCAAAAACCATTTCGTAATGCGAAATTTTGTAAATGGAATCAAATTTTCTCATTGTATTCATTGCCTAGTTGCCCAGCCAATTGGAAAAGAAGAATTTTTCTGGGTAAACTTATCCTTGTAACCTCAAGTGGCAAAATAACGTTGACTGGTAAATAATACAATGTATTCACTGTGTTATTTTGAGTTGGTAAAACATTTTTTATTTCTATTTATGATGAAATCGGTTAAGCCATCAATTTCACATGTTTTCGAAAAGCGATTGCACACTCGTCGTCAACATAATTTTCTTAATTAATTGATATATAAATGGTAAATATAAAGAAATTAATTGATAAATATGAAATTTAAAATGCACCAAATTGATGAATTCCATAAATCTAGTGTTACGTTTAAACGTCTTCTGTCAATAATTCACGACGAGGAAGTGTATTATAGCTTTAATGCGGAGTGGTTCATACAATAGCACCATAACACTACCCCATCCAAATATCCGTAATTTGGATATTAGTGTTTTGTTAAATTTCTAACGAAAAAAACATATTCTAAATTCAGAATATGTAAATGAACTATTATAATATTATCCAATAAAAAGCATTATCTTCGTCTAATTCCAACCATAAGTCTAATTCGCCGATTTTTCTGTTTTCAGATGAACGAGACGCTATTCAGAAGAAGACCTTTACGAAATGGGTCAACAAACACCTGAAAAAGGTAAAAGAACTCATATTCAAACAAGATTATTTTTTTGTTGCACGTAGCCGTCCACTGTCTCGAATACATTCGGTGTCCAGCCATTTTAATTCATTGTACGAGCGTGTCGGTGAATTATATCGCGAACGCTAACAACACATTTTCAGTCCATATACGTACCGCAGCTTAACTAACGTTGTAATTTATCGATTAGTTTTTTTGTTTGTTTTCAACTGTTCCATTTTTTTTTTTTTTTCGTTAGACCGATCGATGTAATTTATAGTCGAGTGAAGTGTTAAAAAATTTATTTAGAAGAAGAAAATGTTCAGAGTTATTTATAGGCTTGAAAATTTGTTATAGGAAAATTTATTAATGTTGTTATGTGGTTAAGAAATATAGTTTCACCGTATTAGGACGTATCTACTCTTACTGCTTTTTAAGACGGCAGAGTTTCTGTGAAAGTTATCGATTATGTAACTTGAAGTAACTGGGAGTAGGTTCGCTGCTATATTTAGAGCACGGAATAGATTTGCAACAAAACCATCTTCTGTGAATTATCAAATATCAGCAACAAAAGAAGGACTGCAAACATGGAAACCTGGCGAAAATCTGACGATCTTACAAGACCACAGTACGCGAGTTCGGTCCGTCGTTTATCTACTTGGACATGTACTCAAAAACTCGTACTGTTACTCACTATGAGGAAGAATCCATCATTTTAAATCGTTTGACGTGTTGTGCTTAGAGGCACATCTTCTAGTAAATGAGACAAGTCGCTTTTTCAATAAATGTAAGTAATTATCTTCATTTAAAACAAGGTCGTATAACTGTCAAACTTTGATTCTTCTGGCTAAACGTCCAAAGAATACTTCGTAGAAACAGGTCCTTGGGGATAATCGTTAATGCATTTCAATATTTTCTCTGTCAATCTCAACAGCATATCGTAAAACTACATGAGAAGCAGTGTCTAGAAATGCCCAGAATTTACCCAGAATTCATTTACATACGCCCATTGCGATTCCAGTACCTTCCTCCAGAAGCCTTGCAATTACAACAAATTGATATCATTTTTCATTTTCATCATGATGACATTTGCAGCGCAAACGCGTCAGAACTCTTATGCACTTGCCTTCGTTGACGAAGGATGTCTTCAACATAATTTTCACATGTGACTTAGTAGCTCGCGGCTTCTTCGGCTATGTACCGCTACGATGATTTCTGTGTAATTACCGTGTCTAAGGAGCCAGGATCAGATGGAAAACAATTTTCATGTGTTTCTCAAACCTTGCATACATGCGTCTCACTCCCAGTTGCTCTGTTATAATAGCGTGCCCCGAACTTGTTGATAAGTTGATGGAGAGTAACCTCCAGAGAGAAAGTCTCCCAATCTTCAATCGATTTCTGCCTATTTCTGAATTGCTTAAACCACTCATATACAACGAATTTCTTCAGAGCATCGTCGTATTTTTTGTGGTTGTGCGATGATGTTTTAATATCAAGCCCTCCATTAGAATAAGTAGATTTCCGCGTCCTTAAAATGAAAATAGTGAACGTACGAATTAGTTTCTAGCGCTCTTACATTGCATCGTGTAAATGAACAATCCAATCCTACATATTTTAGATAATATCGATCTGTTCGATAAGTTTTCATGTCTGTTTGTGTACACTTAAAAAGATTAGCTTCACTTCACACACACATCAAATATTTATCTTGGAAAGGTACTTTGGTGTGGTGAGATTACGTAGACTAAGATAAGATAAACTTGATAATACACAAGAATCTTCATTTGGCAACATATACGCTGACTAGTTAATAATGGAGTAGTCCATTGAATTTTTACAGTCTTAAATTGATGAATGACTATGATTATTATGTCCTAGTGAAAGGTGTAATCGTGTTAGACTTTTACTTTTTTTTATGTTTGTAAAGTAGTTTTAAATTTGTCATGTTTTGTAATTGATTACCGTGAAACTGAGAAAATTCTTTGAAGTATAGCGGGTAAGAATTCCTGCTTAACAGGATATCTATTCGTTATAGAATTAGGCAAATATCCTGTCAAAACAAATTTGGATTGCACCACATTTACTTAAGTCGCCGAAAAAGTATCGTCACAGTTAAATATAAATTTCCGACAATCTTTCGAATATTTTGTTTGCAATTTTTGTAATGTTGACGAGGGCAAAACCGTATGTACCTAAGTGTTAATCTGCTCAAACACAGATGTCTAAATAGATATGTAGTTTCAATATCTACTTGTACACGTAGCCAACATGTTTAAATGCAGATTCATCATTTTTATTATAATATATGTACGTATGTGGTATCAATATTTTGCATAACAGCAGTCGCGAAACTTGACACTTCCAAGACCGCCGGTAAACCCGATGTGCGTAATACATTACAGCTACTTTAATCCATTACGGTAATTATTTGCGCAGCCATTTCATCAGGAGTACGACCTTCGTAGGTCGCTTAATATATACATACGTAGATATTAAATATTGATCGCGAATACGTGCTACTATATTGACATTAATATTTGCAAAAGCGTTTACACGGGATCGGGTTCTCCATGGTAATTATGACGATATATTGAATAGATGCAGTTAAGTTTCTTGTAGCGGAATCGATTTGTTTTTAATAGAACATGCACGTAATGTAATGAATACAAGTATCGATAAGTCATTCTTCGTTTAGCTGAAATCGTTCTTACATTTTATTGGTTTTGTTGATACTGAGGTAATCATTCAAAACACGGTCACCGGTTGTGAATGGGAACCATTCGTATCCTCGAAACGGCTGTCGCGGATTAATTAATCAAATTTGTGTGGTGCGGAGGTTACCGATACTTTTGTATTGTTTAATAGTTAATCGTTTTCTGCGCTTCTGGTACACTATAATAGAAAGAAAAATAGAGAATACCATTTACTACAGCTTTTATTATCTAAAGATACAACCAAATCAACAACGTCCATAAAAGGCTTTTTATTAAAAATAGTTTTAATTTCGGAGATTGCCGCAACTAACGTGAGAACGTGAAAACAAGGTAATTTTGCCAAAAATTTAAATACAATGGTGGTTTGATATTGCTAAAGTACTGTTGAGTTTAGTGCCCTATTCTTTCCAATAAAATCATGGCGTGAGACGTCACACATGATATAACTCCGATAACTTCTGGGTTTCTTTAATGGAGCCTGTGTTCGGTTTAAAGAGAAAACTTGAAATCAAGAATCAAGCGCTAAGAAGCGTCGTTTAATCAACATTTTTTATTTCTAAATAGAAACATGAGATTTTTTTGTTACAACATGTTCACTACTGTTCACCGTTAATCGTTTCTTACAGGTGATGCAAGATACAAAATTGAAAACATGTTTTCTTAATCGGCTACCGAGGATCAGAGTTTATTTTCATTGTATCGAAGAGAAAAAAAGGATAATAAAAAAATTTAAAATGCCAACTAATCAACCATAACTTTTGTTATAAAATAAGGATTTAAATTAAATAACTTTCATTTTTTTTAATACAGTGATCCGTTAAAGAATATGTAGGTTTGAATTTCTCTTGATAATGTGTTATTCATTTGCTCTCTGTTATGTATTTATACTGTTTAACCTACTTTTTCGGTACTAATAATTATTGAACCAGCAATGGTGTGGACCTGATCATCCTGTATAGTTGCACTTCCCCAAAAAAAATATTTAAATTAAACGAATAAGATGTTCTTTGGAGTTAATTTTTCATAAACACTACATTTAATGTGTTAAATTCCAAAGCTACATAAATTAACAATGTGTCAGCACTGCTATTGTGGTGAACCTAATAATGTTGTAGTACCCTGAGATATTCTTAGGTGAGGTCACTTCTACTTATTCAAACAGTTAAGTTTTTAACTAATACCGCATTACTAAGAATTTATTTATAGACATTCTATTTAAGTGTTGTCACTTCTATATTTCTGAACGTTCATTTTCCTTTCTGAAAATTAATTAAAGCGAAGTATTATCTAAATCTCCAAGCTGATCTTCCAAGAATATATGAGTTGATAAGCAAGCATGTCAGTCGGTTTGTACTGATACATTTTTTTATATTTATTGTTGTGTTTAATTTCCTCTATTAATATAGATTAAGACTAATACATTTTATAATTATCTGATAGTTTAAGCTCTATATGACACTAAGTATGTATAGAAGACCATAAAAGGTAAAAATTATAATCTTATATACAGTTTGTATGGTAACGTTTTAATTAATCGGTTGATTTTGTTAATTAAGCTTCTTAAAGTGATAAGACATATTAAGTAAGTCATAGACAGTTCTAAATCAGTCATCGATTTCCATTTCCTTTTAATTTGATAACAAGAATAACCTTTAATTTCGTAGCTAATATATGCTCCTTTTTCTATTGTGACAGTATTGTCGTGGTGGTTTCAGTTTGAAAGTTAGTGCCAATAAGCCTTGTTTTAATGTTATATATTAAGATGTAATTTATTTGTGGTGTAAAAATAAGCTATTTTTCAGCATTTAGTCCTACAGTAAAGTTTTTGTTCACGATTTAATTTCCTATAGAAAAGTTACCTATGCTTAAAAATATCTAAGGCTTTTGAAGGAATCCATGTAAACCATTTTGAACGATTCAAACCCATGCGACAAATGCAAATCATGTTATAGTGGTGTTAATGTCTGTATCGCACAAGAGTGATTAGTTTGAATCAGTTCAACACTGGAAGAAAAACAAAGCCGTTATTAATAATATTAGCCTTTATAAAGCAAATACAAATTAGAAGAAAAGAAATCTAGATATATCTAGGCAACACATTGGCAAAAAATATACGTTACTTACAACAGTTACGTATAAAATTGGAATAACATATTCAGCCTCATGCCTTATTCGAAGTAACTGTCACTTCGACAATACCGAAATATTATCGAGACATGGTTGACAGAAAATAGAAACAATGCAATACTGAACTACGATATGCTTTAATTGCAGGAAATTGTTCCACTTTTCCGCCGATCCGACTGTCGACCCGGAAATAGTCTCGTCTGTGCTTCATTTAATTAAATATGGGAGTTAACGCTAAATGACTTTAAGGAAGTGAGTTGTGCACCTTGTAGCTCTTAGCGTAAAGGTTACAAAAACAATTTAGATAAAGGTTGTAAGTGTTTACGTAAAAAGAATTACTACGTTTTGCAGGTCCAAACCAAAAAGTGCCAAATCTGTAATATTGCGACATTTTCTAGAATGATGCATTGAACAAAATTTCCCTTAAATGGACACGATGTGTTTATATGTATACCGCAAATGTGCACTGTTACAACTAACAGGTAGTGTAAGGGTGCTTGCACTGCAATGCACGCAAGTTAATGATGTTTCGTACACGGAAAGCAATTACCCTGTGCGCCGGAGGGGCGCTTAAAGATGCTTATTGTAGCAAATACAGCTCTAAAAGAGGCACTTTTAAATATGGAATTGATATATGCAAATCTAACGCTGCGCATTTAAGCTGTTAAATACTACTGCAACTTGTGGGCAACCTTATCCTATACGATGTAACATTTTCGCATCATATAAGTGAGTAGACCAAATATGGGCAACCTTTGACATGTTGCGGGTCAAACTTTAGTATGGAAATACGTTCGCGGGCCGCGTTTAAAAGTGCATTTTAAAGTTGTGTTTATAATTTTCAGCGATAGATATCGGACATGAAATAATACGACAATGTTATTATACTGCAATTTATTAAAATAAGAAAATGACATGGAAAAAATAGGTACAACATTATAATTAAATCGTGAAATTTGGAATTATTACAGACTACGAAAGTTAAATAGCAACAACGAAATCAATGAGACACTTGAGCTTGAATTTGGGAAACTAATCCATCGATGTTTGGCTTAATTCCACTGATGCAAAGACAAAGAATTTTCCAAATTATCGTCAGTCAGTTTGGAATTATTAACTTTCATCATTGAAAAGAACTGTTCGCATTTATAGGTACTGCCAAACGCACAAATCAATCTTCTTGCGAATTTTCTAAGCTCCGAAAAATGGTCTTCTTCGAGGTACTTTTTGTACAAATTGCACAACTCCACGTCTTTAAATTTAGATTTTAGGAGTGAGTTTTCTTAAAGCTCGATCAGCTCTATTTGCAAGTGTATTGGAGCATTTTATGCATTACTTTTTGTTGGAGTAGCAAATAAATTGAAACTGTCTTCCATATTTTTAAAATCGCCAAATCTGTTCGAAAATTGCTCCGACAGTAATTTGATTTCTTCAGCATATTGAGCATAAGCAGTATTTTCATACGCAGAGAGCGTGGTGAAATGGTAACTGTTACCAGACAGCATCTGCGTCTCCCACAAGCGGATTTTGTTTTGAAACGCTTTCAAACGGCTGTACAAATCATTTACTAATTGTCCTTGTTTTTGATGTTTCAAATTTAAATTATTCAAATGGCCTGTAAGATTGACCAGAAATGCTAAGTCACATATCCATTTTGGGTCACTCAACTCAGATAGTGGGTCATCTTTTATTTGCATAAAATCTGCTATCTCATTTCTAAGCTCGTAAAACCGTTTCAGCATTTTCCCTTTTCTTAGCCATCTGACTTCACAATATGTTACGTCGTCATATTCGGCTGATATTTCATCCAAAAACGCTTTGTGCTGACGATGGTTAAGCCCTCGGTATCGAATAAAATTCATGGTTTTTACCACCACATTCACAGCATTCTTGAGTCGAATGGACTTAGAACACAAGTTCTGTTGGTGGATAATGCAATGAAGGACTATCAAATCATCTTTTTGCACGTTTAATTCAGTTGCTTTTTCATACAGAATTCCGATGAAACCTTTACGTAAGCCAACCACAGAAGGTGCACCATCTGTGCATACGCATATGTCGATCTTCCTCATTTGGAGTGAGTATGAGTAAGTAGTGTAATATATATATTTTTTTTAATTGGGTTTTTCAAAATGTCTCGCGGGCCGGATCAAATCTTACAGCGGGCCGGTTGTTGCCCACATATGGAGTAGACTATCAACAACGGATTGTTCTACTTTGCGCCTCGTGAGCTTTTAAATTTAAACAACCGTCAGTAGTTTATTCAAAATGAATGCAATCTGCGATCTACTATTTACACGAAGAAAAACCATACGTAGTCAGAAGGTTGAATCTTCTTTATGACAGAGATTATGTAGACTTCCCTAAATTTAATGTTATTTGTTAACAAATACAATGAATTTAGTATATTTATTGCTAAGATTTTTAATATGCATTTAATAGAGAATGCTTTGAAGCATTTATGGGTTGCTTTAACGGATTTTAAGATACGTACTAGTTCCAGAAAATTGCTTTACATTTTCGAATTACTGTAGGCTTCGGTTAACAGATCTACACAATTCGGATCATTCTGTGTGCGATAATAATATTTTATCTGATTGTTTGTTTTATTTTATCTTTAAGTCTACACCGTAGATTTTTATCCAAACGAATTAGATCAATAATGGCCAGCTAGATAAATATATTAATATTATATATTATATAATATAGTAATATTTTTACTTTTGTTTATTAACGTTTGATGCCCCCAATATGAATTTAATTTAATCAAGCTCTAGTATTACTCAAACTAAAAACTATAAATTTAAATTTAATATAATTTAAGTTAATTAATTATAGACGATTTAAGAGTATGTTTCTTTATTGCCTAAACCTTTGATCGAACAGCTAAGCGTTTTAGACCCAGTACAGCGGGTAGTGCATTAGCATTAATTTAATTGGACCATCTAACAACCCATCCTAACCTGCAACTGATGCGTAGGTAGATTGTAAATTGCTGACAAGTTAAAAAAAAACTACCGGTCTAAATACTTAAAAGAATAAAATCGTTGATATCAATAGTAAAAACAAAATACAGCTTAATATATTGCACATATTCAAAAACGTTTATCGTGAAAAGGAATCACAGAAAGTACTCGATTGGTCTAATTTGATTTCACTGCCTTGTAGCGCAAAACGCTCAAAGCAGCTGCATAGTAATAAAACGCCGATCGCTAATTAAAGTTTCGAAATTTAATACATGTTTATATTACGATTAATGCTATTAAAACTTCATTGAACTATAAGAAAAAACACAAGCTTTACCGCCAGTAGCTATTTCTCATTAACCTTATTAGATTGTCACAGATAGATATCTCGGTGATTCCAACAATAATTCGACGGATCCTTAAACAGAATTCTCATTACACGTATCGAATTCTTCCATATCGAATAGTCTTATCATCCTTAGAACTAACGGTGTTCCATTTGTGAAGCGATTTTGTGCGTTCCTAATAGACGACATCAACGGCCGGACATTCTTCACTTTCTCAACATAACAATAACTCAAGAATGCCATTCCGATAATCCTCCTTATGTACACAAAGCGGATTGCTGCGCATAGCACACATAGGTGGTAAAGGAAAGGAATCTATCCACTCATCGATCTTGCTGACTGAGTGACCTGGTTTACCGACAGCCCAGCGTTCCGTGTCGGAGAAGATATACGCTGGTCTATCACGCGAATACTCTCGAAGCACTAACGTCTTCGTAATAATAATATGCCGCGATCGTTTGGGAGAGATGATAAGGAAAACCAGTTGTTTAATGCTAAATAACCATGTAACACAAACAAAGCAAAAGCAATACACGACACCGAGACACGAGGTGCAACGATTTATGCGAAGGTTGCGCATATCCGGCTATTAAGTGTAATATTGTGGCCTAGTAAATTGCTTGTTGCCATGTAGCTATTGCGAAAATAATTAGAAGAAAGGAAAAAGTTTTTGTTGTGTTACGATCAAATAAGTATTCGCGAAACTTCGGATAATAGCAATGAAAAAATTGAGCCCCGTGCTTCTGGCATTTCATTTCGGTGGGCTACAGGGAAATTAAAATGGAAAATTGTGCGTCTGTCATTTGTTATGGAGTATCTAGGGGTTATTACGTAATAATGTTATTGCTCCAAAAATTCATACGTGTATCTTCAACTTTTAAAATAAATTTACCACATCGTTACTCGATGAAGTTCCATTAAAATCTAGATTAAATTATTGGGTCCAACACGATGGAAGAGATGGACCAGTTAGTGGTTTGTGTTGTTAGTGGTATTGCTGGGGTTACATTAATGAAAAAGTTTACAGTGGCGAACCCTCAGAATGTAGCTCGTATTCATCCTGCTATAGCGTCAATAAATAAAAAGATGTTACGGAAAGTTCGCGCATCGTCTGAGTGTTTGTCTTGAAGAAGGATGCAACCTATTTAAAAACATTTTGTGAAGGCAGATGGAAAATAGCTTGGTTTCAACTACTATTCGTTTGCAAATGACTTCAAAGTTTGTATCTAATATCTAAATCTATTTTCAATTTTTATTAATACTCGATAATAAACGACGAACGGAAAATTTTCCATAGATTATTTTCGATTACTTTTCATTAATTGAGGAAATCCGGCCGTCAGTCTTGGGACATCCCTTCCATAATACCTTTTCGTGCAGTTTATTACAGTTTTCAATATTTAGAGACAGACACATTAATAAGCGTTACAGCGTATATCTACCGTGAATATAGCATATATTAAACGCTATAATGCTTATATAATTAAAATCGTGATAAAAGTTCATTAGAATCACCTCTTTTATCTATTTGTATTGGTTATTTTTTGAGTGTAGATGAGTAATGGTTTTTAAAAATATTTGTTTTTAAATGAAGAAATACAAGTATTAAAATAAATTGATAGGGATAAGGTATCAAATTTTATGAGTGACGTATTTTGAAGATGATGAATATCAGTGATAATAAATTTTTAAGTGAACCGTACCTAGGTTGTAGTGTTATTTACAAAAAGTACTCGAACAAACTAAATTGATAATATAATTTCTTAATCAAGTTTCTTTTTTTTTTCAATGGTCGTCTCGTTTCATTTTGTTCGTCTTTCCTCAGTCGGATGTTTCCAGCAGGTTATTTCCTTTATTGTGGTTGTTGTTTGGTTTTCCTTCTTTGAATGTATCCAGGACATCATCTGGAATGAGATGAGATGAGATTCTTCTCCTTCTGGTATAATTTCCAGCTGGAAGTTCCATATATTTGCCGTTACTTTGTGGCCCAAGATTATCAGCATTACTTTCCTCTAAAATGTAATTTTTTTTCTCACCACGGTTTTATAGATCTCTTAAACTTAGCTGTACATCTACGTCGAGTTTATGATACTTCCTCTTTATTTTCCGCTTCATTACTTCGTATGTCGTTGCATCCGTTCACAATCATCCATAGGCAGGTGAAGTTATTGGGTTTTCCTGTTAAATGCAGCATCTATACTAATTTCTTTAATTCTTGCTGATGTCCTAGGTATAGTAATAAATTTTGTCGCAATCTATTTTTAGACATCTAATGCCCGACTTCTACCAGAATTAATGCATATACTGCAGTTTGTATGTGAAATATTGACCAGGTATAACGCTAATCTTCAAAATATTTTAATACTTTTGAAAATTATAATGAAGCTTATAATAGCAAAATTCTCACCACTATTAGTAGTGTTTTATTATATTTTCTGTCAATAAATAAAATCTATTGTGTAACCAAATATGTAACATTGATGGATTGTGCACCACAAAGATAGATCTTACCGTTTAGAGAAAGTGTGTCTCGACTAACTTTTTCAATAACTAGCTTTAAACCAGCATTTTTCTGTGTTTTCACAAAAAGCGTGAGGAATAGAATGAAACATTTTACATCGTCAGGAATTGTCCAGCATACAATGAGACATTATTACAGTACATACCTCCTGATGACATGTAACAAACTTACAACTCAGTGCTGCAATATTCTTAACAATGCACATATAAATGGAAAGAAATCGCCGAAGCTTTTAAGTTTATACTTCCATTAAGATAACATGCTTGTAGTGCATTTAATTAATTACAATCAGAATAGGCCAGGAAGGTCATGTAAACATTTTTTGTGCAATTAATTATAGGAAATTTATTCTACATCAGCATTACATTATAGAAGATTTACCATTTACGACGCACTTGAAATGACAAAAAGAAATTCCTTACTAGAAACGTTTCAAAAGCAATAGATACCCATAAATAGTAAATCCTATTTGCTATTACGAGCACGGAAGAACCTTCACAATCTAATTGCGCACATTATATATGTATTTTATTTAGCTTTATTGATATAGAAGTAGGAAGAATGAAAACCAACGGAGGTAGAATGGCGCAATAAAATATGATTAAAGGTGGATCCGAATGTTTATTTAATTTCACATGACCATTAGTTACTCAAATGTTTTCGAATTAAAAAACGAATTTTGGTAAAGAAATTCAAATAAAGTAAGTTAAAGAGATGTGTGTGGGTGGGGAATATGTATTTTAGTTCTTAGACATGTGATAAATCGGAATATGTTTGTGTTATAGGAATGCTAATGAAATTATATGGCCTTGTGTTATATCTTGGTGCGTTGAACCCTAAATGCGACAGTAACCATGGTAAATCAATTTTGTATCTTGGTAACTCATGCGAAAATATCGCAGTATCTTTCTTTCTCCGTTCAGGGAGCGACGTCACTTTATGTTGCACATAGTCTAAACCCCAGAAGGGATTAGGTATAAAAAACTAAATGAAAAACCGTTTTTACGCTTTCTCGACCGTAATTAGCGAGGCGACGTTGAGTGCAGTTCGTCATTGACATTGCGTTATGCATTCGGTCACCGGTTAACGACGAGAACCATTCGTGTCTTCGAAACGTCCGTCCCGGACTAATTATTATGTACTACTATATAATAGATTAAACTTGTGTGATGCGGAGTGTGCCGATACTTATGTGTTGTTTACCATACTACGCCACAGTCCTTGATATCATTGTTATTCAACCTGAAGATAGTTGGAAAAAGGAATGAGTTAGTTTCAATGGAATGGCATGCACATATCTCGGCACTTATTCATTACAAATTGCTGAGATCTTGCTGATATGCGTTTTTTACTTAAGTTGGATTGTTAAAAACAAAATTATTTGTGTTGCATAGTCTAAATCCCAGTATGCAGATTTATTGTATTCTGAGATTTTGTGCAGATGTATTGTACAAACGAATTCCACATTTCAGTAGGTCATTCCTAACACGTAAAAAAGTAATTTGGGTTGTAGTAGGACCAACTTAATAAATGTGCAAATAAATTTCTAGTATGTACAGCGATGTAACAGTTAGCGGTTAAAATGAAAGGTCTCCGAGATGTCATCCGGAAAACACTTAGCATTGTATAATAATGACACCAGACTTAGAAGAACGTGAGCAACGGAGCTTCTTCCTAGTTATGAACGTTGTCTGAACACATGTAATAAAATATCGATTAGAAAAGTAGTTTCTTCTTTGGAAATTTGAAAAAGTAAAATGGAGGAAAGCTATTTGAATGGGGGCAATATACCGACTTAATTTTATATGGAATATTTTGCATTCCATAAAGTGGCTGGATTTTTGTCGTAATTTCGGGACAACATTTCGGGAAATGTAATAAACAATTCGTTCCATAAGATGGAATTTTTTAAGTTTCCTGGAATGGTCTGCGAGGTTAACGGTTCCAGTTGCCAGAAGAAGCAGTCGATGCTCTTAAAGTGAGAATGTTGACTATTTCAACTATTGTCTGGTTTCGGCTATTGCTTAAGCGGTCGGTTTGAAAGAATGAAAATGAGAATACTTTAAAAATAATAGAACACCTTAAATCAATCTACCGTTTGCTGTTACGGCTGTCCTGTATGTAAAATTAGGAAGAGAACCGCCGTACACGTATTTTATACTTGTACTTATTGGCAAATAGTTAAGATTCATTCAACATTTTTAATGAACTAATGCATTTTAATGTACATATGTACATATGTACATACATCAAGCCGTTCCCTACTTAAAACTGTTACTTTAATAATTTGAAGCACGTCGGCTCTTATATTTGCAACTTGGAACTGCGTCGATATATTTGTTATTTTCGCTCTAAATGCGCGACCTATTTAATTATTTTCATCGTTCGTGTTTTTTTTTTTTTTTTCTTATGAATCAAAAATTCTACATTCCGATCCCTGCAGCAAAGCAATTATTCTACCGACAATTTGGGTCAGCAAATCGTGTATGCGTGCTTGTATTTCTTTACTGAGAACTCGCAACATAGAAATTTATTCAACAGTTAATTCTTTTGTGATTCGATTCACCGTTGGTTGGCGAAGGTAACGCTAGCGGCAGCAGATTTGTCCGCGTCGAAGCTATTTGGCAACCGTTCAACGATGTCCTGACCAATTTTCTTTGGCTTCTTTTCTTTGCTCGCCCATTGACGATTGCCGTTACATCATTCATACAATTACCATTATGCAGTTACGCCTACGAATTAATCGCCGAGCAACTGTGGCTGGAGAATTTAGTGTCGTAATGGGTTTAGTAACGCAGTTACCGGGTAAATGCATTAGAAACTGGTTGATAGTTTCGCACAAGCAGGTAGGGTCTTTATGTGTTTTCAATGACTCACTTTCGCCTCCTCATTTTGGTTAAGGCGTTCGTATGTCGATATTTAAATACCCGCACAGGCGTCTGTCATGCTGGCATAATCTACGTATACCAGTGAAAGTTTGCATTCTCTTGAATAGGTCTAGCCTACCGACATGGGTAAAATGGTAAGCGTAATTTGTCTTTATGAGACTTTAAGGTCGTTATAAATCATCTTTAGGTATGACATTAAGATACGATAAGAAGATGCAGAAGCGGAAGGAAAATAATATGTGTGTCTAGGATGAGACCTCGGTAATGATTGATGTTTGCATTTTAGGAACTCGAGAATATACAGCTTTACACGAAACAATGGAAATTCTTATAATACAGGTTGTAAGATTCTCATACAGGTGCGAACGTAATCCGTTCCCATGTAAATTTAAAGTAATAAAAATCAATCGGTTATTGTTAGAGGCTTACAAATAAATTAGTAATGCGATTGACTCTCATAGATTGAATAGAAAGCAGGGAAATACGGAGACGAATATAGGAAGAAGCAAGTTAACACTCGCAATACCAATAACACGTATTTAACCGGGACACCTTTTTTTTGACAATTTTTTAACGTAATAATGATAGCAAGGACTGTGGCGTAGTATGGTAAACAACACCTATTTTATTTCAGTAATAATATTCCATGCTTGTTTTCTCAGGTATCTAGTTATTGTTAAATAACGTGTTTATTAAGAATTCTATCCACTATAGCAATAATTTAATAAAATAATTTAACATGCTCGATTATGGTGATCGATACACTCCATAAAAAATGAATCCGAAGCAATATAACAATCTACTTTACAGATTGAAGAAAACTTTGAGTCAACTTTGGCCCAGTTATGATGAATAGAATGAGTATTATGGTGCTATAAGTCAAAGTTTGCTCTTATAGTAACATACACGTTGTCTTGTGTTCATTTCAATTTCGAATGCGCTGAAATAATCAACAAAAACTGATATCAAAAATAAATCGATCCAAAAAGATCATCCAATTTGTAGAGCATAATGACAAAAATTCAAAACAGCTTCGCAGCCTTTTAATCTAAATTTATTATAATTCATGTCATTAATAATAAATAATAGGTTCTCCTAAATTTTCATGTAATTTACACGTACATATTTAATCTTTTGAGTGTAATTAATTAATAAGTAGATTGTTTTCTAAGTAAAAGTACTATTACCTAAAATCGCTACCATTGCAAAATGTGTAGCCAATAATGTACAGTCTGTCCACGTATTTGATTCAAAATAGGAAAACTTATTTTACAAATAACGCAAAGCATCGGCACACTTGCTCCATCTACAGATAGCTTTTATTGTGAAATAATAAATGTGCTAACGTTGCCACAACAACCGATTTACATTCTTCCAAACGTCAATTTTGAGATTTTGTGGTGTAAGTTTAACGTATCGCAAATCCGTTAGATTTTCAACAAGATGACAAATCATAGTGAGAAAGCAAAGAGGCGACTTCGAAAGCGTAACTTCTCCATGGATGCTATACGAAGACAGTTCAGAAATAATTACCATAGGCGAATGAGGCGGGAAAGGCACAGGCTAATCGATAATCATCGATCTATTGCGCCAAGCTTGGCGACCGTTGCAAATATCATCAGTCAAAGTTACAACGAAGTAAGGGCTGATATACTATCGAAGGATGATTTCTTCGATTTTTGGACAGTCAACGAAATTTTGGACCTACTGAGAGATGTACAGGAAGAAGTATACCTGGAGGAAATGGAGCAGCGAGCCAGGATGTTGATAGTTGACATAGAAGATGAGCTGTGTCATTTGCTCAACAACCAGTCGGTGTCCGTATGTTGTGTTTGTGAAGGACAGATTGATGCTAATGCGCCACGGAACAGTATATTTTGTGCAAATTGTTTCAGTCGATGTTTTCAAGATGATATGTAATTTTTGAAAATAATAAATACTTCTAAAAATTACCAACTAACGGTGAAGTATTTTAAATTGTTAATTTTTTATATTTATTGTAAAATTTATTGTTATTTATGCTATTAATAGTTGCCCGATGAAGATTTTATACAAAGTCGAAAATGTGATAAACCAAATAAAGGATTTTCATCAGGACTGTTCAAGAGACTATTTCAGAAACGTTAGTGTTAACCTTTAATGTTACAAATTCTTGTCGATAGTACAGGATAATAATGGTTAAACATCCGTCAACATTATCGTAATTTCATTAGGCTCAGTTTAGGTACGCAATTCGTGCCGTGTTTGATTGTAAATTACACGAACCTAACATTTATGACATATGTAACGAGCTGTTGGACCGGCAACGATTTATAATTCACATGTGAGGTATTACGGCAAGCTGGAAATGCGGACCGATTGTGCGGAAATAACGCGGCACAGAACACGGCGTAGATATTTACGACTGCAGAACGTAAACAGATACATATTTCTCTGACAAGTAAATTTGCTGGCTAGTTTATTAATTATTTTCTGGCTTTGACGTTTCGCATATACAACCGGCCAAGTCGTTTTCATTTTTCATTGCTGTATACTATATACGAAATTGTTTTAAGTTGACGTCCAGCGATATATTTATTCATTGAGAATTCCCATATTGTGTTTATACGTCTTGTAAATATTTTCTAAGACAGCTAATTTTACGTAAATATTAACGTTGTATTTTCCTTCGGTAAGCAAACATATGAGAAAAGAATGATTGTTTTTAACGTATGGTTGTAACTTGTGACTCTTTTGCAACTGCTTTGTTAGAATAGACCGTGGGAATAGGCTTATGCATCTTTGAGTTAAAACCATGTGGATGTAACTAGCTGTTATATGTACATACGAAATAATATAGGTAACTATATATTTTTTAGAGAAATTTACGAAAATGGAATTTTCTACATTTGCAATGTATGTATTTGAGATACATACATTGCAGTTGTAAACGTGTTGCGTGTGTAATTAGTGCTATCATAATCCTTTCAACAATGTATATTTTTTATGTAAGATTACTAGAGCATTGTGCGTAATAAAGCAACCAAAGATTACATTTTTCCGTGCTTAGCAGTACTGCATCATTTGCGAGCTGTCGTTTTCTTAATACTTTAACTTTGGGCGAAGGCGTTTGGTGCATGCGATTCCAACTTTTCTAAAAGTAAAAATGTTTTATAATATTACTACGGGACAAAGACCAAATAAATCAGCAATAACGTGCCAATGATTGGATTACTATCGGACCAATTTTGCAACAGTGGGCCATTTATTGGTCCTTACATACATTTGTATTCCAGTGTGCATACGTCGGCGATAAATTTTGAAATTCGACAATCTCCCTTATGTGCGGCTGGTACACGAAGTGTCAATAAACATCGTCGAATTATTTCATTGGTTAACTAGCAACTACCATCTCTTCCTGTAATGGATCAACTTTGGGCAAATGCCGAAATTGGCTTGAAGGTGCTCGATTAGCGTTATTTACTAGGGTCTTTATAGTGTGTTCTGATAAATGAATGGAAGCAAAGAATACAAATTTTTCATTTTCTACCTTCACGGTAAATTTCCGCTCATTTATAAACTAATGTTGTACATACATACGTACATTTGATTTAAATAATAATTATACGTAGAACAACTTAACCAGCAAAAAATTGTACGAGACAACTATTACACTAGTGATTGTTGAAAAACAGTAGACGTTCATACAGCACGATTGACTATTGTGCCTGCACCAATATTAACGGCACTTTCTTTTGTAAGCGCCGGGTTAGATGGTATTACAGGTTATTTACCAATAGCAGTAATGCAGTGAGGCGTTGTTTTATAATTGCAGCGGTGCGTCAATATGAACTCTGCATAATTAAAAATCGTACGCGATCAATCGCGTGCGGCTAGTACTACGACATAGTCACTTCAATACCTCTCATTCGCATTTTCCTAAACGAAAGTTGGACAGAATTATAAATCTTTTACAAAATTGAAAGTGAAATGATTCGAAGATCTTTTTTTCTCTTTTCGGAGTAATTAATCATGCGTCGTCCGCTGTAAACCTTATAAGCCGCCCGGCATTTCAGATATTCCTCTCGAATTTCCTCCTCTTTTGTTTAGGTAATTTCTCGTTCGAAGCTTGTCCGCCGTCATCTGCTTATTTTCTCCTCGTGTTTTCTTTTCGCCGCGCCAGAAGTTTTTTTTTGTGTGTGTGTTTCGCGAAAGGCGACCGCCAAGAGCGCAAGAGAGGTGAATGTCAACGACATACGCACACGGGCATACGCACCAACCGGCATTATAAATAGGCATCGGGGGTCTTTGACACGTGAAAACAAATAAATTTTTCCTGCGATAATGATTACGTACGTGCGTAGACGAGTTATACTAGTCAGGAAGGGGGCTATCCATCTTTTAAAGTTAAGCGAAACGAAATATACAAACGACGACGATGCACTTTTGGCATATCCCCTTCCTGCACATCTCCGGTTCGACATCGAACGACTCCGACAGCGTGAAATGGGAAAAATGGAGAAATCTGTATGTGAAAACAAATATACGTGTTGCGTTGTACAGGTATGATGATGAATACTCCACAGAACTGAAATACGTTATGGTTAATGAGGTCCGATGATTGATTTATTTCTGCTAAATGCGAAGACAAGTTGCCCATCAAATAGCAAGTATACTTTATTATGCTACTGGCGATACTTGACTTTCCTTACAAGACACGTCCAGGCGCCAAATTCATTTGTGAATGTTTATACATGTTACAACGGGCATGAAATATGTATGAGGGTGACCTGTTAAATTTTTCACACACGGTCACTAAATGGCTTTACTAAGATTTTTGCAAAATCTCACTAAGACTGCACAAAAATCGGCGGAGTAGTTTGTGAAGAAATTGAAATTTTACGGGATTTCGCCGGACAACCTTAGTAAAGACCTAACGCAATAATGCATCGAATCGCTTCGTTCAACTTTTGATAAGAAGACGCCATCAGAAAGTCCATTTTCAAAATTGAATGGCGAAAATAGTAAACGCCAAACGTAGATAATTTAAATTTATTTTATTAAATATAACAATAAAACAATTTATACCAAAAGATTTTTCTTCGATTCTTGATTATCTTTCGTACTGTTTATAAAATGATTCGAGTTAAGTAGAACGTGTTTTCTGTCGAATATTCTTGACATCAAATTAATTGATAGTTTGGTTTGACGTTTACAGTGTTATTAAGTGTTGAATAAAGCTTCCACGTTTATGTAGAAATTACAGCCATGCAAATGTCTTCTACGTGGAGGCTATGCAATTATGAATACGTAATGCATTTTTTTTTGATTTACGTCTGAAATGATAATTTAATATATTGAAAAGCAGTGTCTAGAAATGTGATGCTCAATTGTTGTCATGCTTTTACAGGTTTAGGCTGTTACTACGCAACTTTTTAAGTTGTACTGTATGAAAAACTGCTACTTTCAGACCTTACGTAAATACACATATTCAGCATATTCTGTTACAGCAACAAAACGGACCTCGTCCGAATGCATTACTCTGATTTACCCGAGCAAAAGAACAGTAATAACATATTTCGCTCTGTTCAGAAGCATCATTGATCGTGGAGCATTGCCGGGTCTAAAATCACCTTTTCAGGCTGGGATTAACTGATGATGTGCCTTGCCAAAGAGAGCACAACAGAGTATCTTCTTCATATGCAAGCGTTAGGCGCAGATGATTATGAAGAACTATCTTAAGTTAAGAACAACGTCTGAACGGTATTTCTACACAGTATCCTAATCAGTTGAGCACTAATAGAAATATCAATGCTTTATTCAAATAACGGTTAATTTGTATAATTAGTAACATAATAAAGTTTCGCACTGAGATTGTTGGGAGCTGATTTTCTTGTGGCCATTTTATACATTTTTGTAGAATGTTCATCTGCCCTCACTTTTACGATAATAGAAGTGATGGAGTTTACTGATACTAAATGCAAGTGTTTCGAGAAAATAAAATTAAGGAATTTTGTGTAAGAAACAAATACGGTAGCGTTGAAGACTTGTTCCCGGTTCTGTTATCGCTGTATAATGATTGCTACTAAAACGCATTGTTGAAACGTAGTAATTTAATAACAAAGAAGATCTCGGCGAAGTCGAAGAATACTTGAAATAGCACAACGTAGTTTTGGCATTTCCACTTTGGAATAACACTGCAGTATTGTCATCTCAAGCTCTTATCAGTAACGTTACAGAGTAATATAATTTATTCAACTGTTCTTGAGCTTGCCTCTATGTCAAATTAAAATTAACTGAAGTATTGCGTATGCTTTTACCATATTTTACATGAAATAATCGACGACTTAAAACAAATTAAAACCATTCCAGCGACGAGGCAAGGGGTGTCTTGTACCATTACGTAATGTATTAACAGCACAGTAAGCACCGTAATAACTAGAACAGTGACAGTTTTATTGGGAAAAAAGTAAAACTTGATATTTACTGTACTACGAATGATGAAGAAAAAGCCTTGTTATTCGCCAGTACGAGAAAGAATGAAAAATGACCGCATAAAGCACTTAATATCTAGGAACATATAGAGATAAATTCCCGCAGATTGAAACTGTCTCATTAGCTTCACTTGAAGCCAGTCATTGCAAGAAATTAATTTCTGCATTCGCCAGAGCTGCATTCGAAAGCAATAGCGTATACATCGAATAAGGATTGA
Organism: Oryctes rhinoceros; assembly: GCA_020654165.1. Taxonomy (NCBI): domain Eukaryota; kingdom Metazoa; phylum Arthropoda; class Insecta; order Coleoptera; family Scarabaeidae; genus Oryctes; species Oryctes rhinoceros. The sequence goes on from JAIOKQ010000001.1 coordinate 1,377,695, forward strand.
GCAGCAGCTTGACTTGCAAATTGTTGTGTGTGTATGGTGGTAGTTACATAGTGTGTACTGACGGTCGTTGCGAACTCAACAACAGATTAGAACGACGCGAATCGCATGCTAATTAATACGAGGACGATCGTTTAACCAACGATTGAATATTTGCACGTGTTCCCTCGGGCTCGAAATCTCTCTTGCACGACGATTGTTTACTTCATAAACCTTACTTCAAATAAAGGAAGTTCATTTAAAGAAATATTTTCGTTTCTATTGCGGAAATAGTACTGAACAGGAAACGATAATCTGGCGATGTTTATTTTAATTATAACTCGTCGCAGATACGTTATACATTAGCAACGGAGAGCTATTGTATTTTCGTAGAAAGTTACATAACAAAAATTGTTCCGTAAGTAATTCCGTGCTTAAAATTAACCGTATATGGAATATCTTTCATATAGCAACAATCTGCTTACAATTAACCATTTACAATATTTACAACTGCCGTGAGAAATGCAAAATAATACTAACTTTTATTCTTTACTCACGATCATGGGATAATGTACAGAAGGCATTTATTAGTAATATTTGAAAAGGCAAAGAATGATAATACTAGTGTTATTTTGTAACAGCTAATATTTTACGTTTCATAAAGTTTTATGGGTACTAGTAGCATATTAGTTTAACTGTAACGAGTTTGCAATAAGCTTTTACCCACCTTTAATGTTTAATTTGCCAAAATTTTTTTATTACCTTGCATTTTTGTGATATCGTTTCTGAGAAGCAGCTAGTGTTGCCGTTCGTATTAATGAAATGTCGGAGGTACTATATAAAGACGATTTACGCATACGCTATCTTCATTCAATTTGGATGTTGCTTCATTACTGTGTGTTTTTACGTTGATATTCATTATTACTAAACCTTATGTAAATATGTTTACGTTATCATACAACTTTTCTGATTTAAAAGTTAATTTTGTTATTCTTGCCGTTAAGTACCGTATCTTGTTGCTAATTTGTTGCATTATTATATTAACCGTTGCGTGAGAATCATTTCCCCTTATTCTTGTTTCTTTATATATATATATATATATATATATATATGTATAAAATAATTGCTGCTAAGCCTTGTACATGGAGAATGTAACAAATTATATCTATAATGACATTATTACTATTCCTTAATTAAATGAAGGAAATTTCGAAAGTAGAAATATCTTGACTTACCAGTACTTACGAACAACATATTTAAACAAGATTTTCATATCGCTGCTGGCACGATAAAGAGGCGCACATCACGATGACATTTTTATAAAGAGTACTATTAGTTCTTATTTAAGCAGAGAGTACTGGACACAGACACCTTTGAGCTTTACAATAAATATTTATTAAAAATTCCGCCGAGTCTTGTACCGCTGGATTTTACTATAAAATCTTACTATTCATTTATTAAAATAAGTTACATTGTAGTAAAAAGCCATGTTAGGTAATTCTGTTACTATTTACTTAGTAAAAATGTCACTTTCAAAGGTGGAAATCTCTTGCCTTTACAATAAATAAATCTTTAACTAAACTAGCAACAAAATGAGCCGTTAAGCTCGCGTTAATATCTGCAGTGTTATAGCAAGCTGTCTTTAGTCTAGTAGTCTCCCATACTTTCTTTAAAAATTCCTCAAATTAAAAAAAAAAAACAAATGGAGTAGTTGAACAAGTTAATATGTTTTTAAAGATTTACATTAAAATACCAAAAATGAAAAAGCATGCTGAAAACCAAGAACATAATTATGAGGAATATTAAAAATACAATGTCGTAACCTCGGTCCTTCGCCGACGCAATTATTCCGAGGAAGAACTTACTTTCGCTTGCGTTACTTCGTTATTTCCAAAAATTCGCGCGTATTACTGTTATTGGGATTCACCACTGCGTTTGTCAAATCTCTGAGCAATTAGGCGACGCTGTTACTACATATTAGTTCATCGCTTTATAATCAGAAGACGGTATGTATTGAGAATTAATAGAATATATCAAAGTCCACGTCGAATTACAAGAGAAACATTGATTTGTGAAATGCAAATTAAAATGAAAACCCTCAAAAATACGAGAATATCTCTTTTTTTCTCGGAGTTGTTTTCTCTTCTCTTTATCTCAACAAAAATATTTTTGTGTACGGTAGTTTAATATTAAGCTAGCGCAGCGATTGTTTCGTGGGATAAAAATGGATTTTTCTTTGTGTGATTAGCAATAAAATAACAATACATTTAGCTAGTTAGCTTTAGTGCTAACATCTGCACTGATTTAAAAGTTACGAGTGGTCACACTAGCTTGGTATTAAGCTAAGGTTGTCATTATCTCCTGGGAACGGCCGAAGTATCAACGCAATTCTTGCGTAACAAATTAGCTACAAAATATACATTTGGCTTGCTGCTAGACCTATGAAATGGCTATATCAGCTTAATAGACATTAAAAGAAATAACGTATTACTCTTACATTTTAAATAACCATGGTTTGTATAATTTTTAACGCATTTTATATAAATGAATGTATAATACAAAAAAAAACATTTTAGGCTATTTAATAAGATTTGACCTTTTGCATTTAAGTTGGAGACGAGAATGCTTCTTTGGAAAGACAATTCTGGAACATACGGCTTGATTTTCTATCGCTTAACAGCTTAAGCGGCTACTTTTAGCGTCAGCACCATCAAATTATTCCGCTAAAGAAATATGCCTGTAAAAGAAGGTAATTTCCTTTGCAAACATATCACAATAACTCATAAAGTAGATGCACCAGATTAACGGAAATGCAATTTTCTCTTCAAAAGCCCATTGCTCTGCGTTTTTTTTCTTTTTTTTTTCTCTTAATAGTCTCAAAATATAATCGTCATGCTCGCGTCGACACTTTTATTCGCTACTAATAACCGTGATTCCTGATGTTTCCTTTCTTCGTTCATCGCTATGCCATTATAGTCATTCGCGCAATCTAAAAGACACTTTCACGTAGCGTGCATCTAGCCGAATCGTTCCCGTTGGACTCATAAAATCGATGTGAATGACCAGAACACGTTCTGTTATTGTTATTATTCGCGAAGGCGAAGGCAAAGGCAAAGTGAAGGAGAATCGTACACGACCAGCAATAAATGATAATTATCTCTGCGGATTTGTTCTCCTTCTCGTTAAAATGTATGGTGTACGTTCACGTACCTTATTCACGCACACCAGTATTTTATCCGTACGACGATTCGTCGAGGTAATTCAGTTATTCGAATGTTTAAACGAATGAGGAAGTCATGTCCTATTGGTGAGGTTCTTCGGTGAGTCGAAGTTGATATTTACATACTTAATGAATTCGCAGATTATCGTGATAAATAAATTAGATGAAGGTACAACGCAGTCACGGAAGTAGTTCGAAAAGCCTCGGGCATCTATGAAGATGACGTTACTCGTATTTCGTTGAAAAAAATCATTAAGTTCTTGCTTTAAAAAAAAGCTAACTTCCCTTTGGAGATGTCGTTTGCTCGCTTAGGATCATTCGAACGATTACTCTCAAAACTATGTTGAAGCAGTTTAAGTGAAATAAGTCGGAGTTTTGGCGTCGATTAATAAGAGGAGATGAAATTTGAACACACCTGTGCATTCCTGAAGCCAACGCACAGTCGAAGCAGGGTACTGCGAAGTAACAGTCTGGTATGTAGAGAAATAAAACTGAGTTTGGCAAAAAAATCATGTGTTAGGTTGCAAACTCTTCAGGCTATCCTCGTAAGTAGTACAGTTACGCACGCAACCTACCGCTTCATCTAATTTGTGGCTAAAGTGGCTTGCTTGTTAGCAAAGAGTTGAGAAATTATTAAAGTTTATCGGAGCAGTTGCTTTAATGTCGTTATTCCACTTCCAATTAATAAATCTTATAATTAATTTATTAAAAAACAATTGAAAGATATCGATTATCAGCTTCTGAAACTGTGCCTTAACAAACGATTTACAGATGTTACGTTCTTATTTTTAATCTAAGAAGATCTATACTTTGATTTTTATCTGCAATAACCTTAAATTAGTTGATGTGAGCTAAGCTCTGATTTCCAAAAAAGATTTAATGTTGAGTTTTGGGCGTTTAAGAAAGTCTGCTGGGAAATTTGCAAATACATTTGACTATATAATTTATTTACTTAAAGTAGGCTAGCAAAAGCAAATTACTATTGCACAATTACTTCTAGTTAATTTAGAAAATAAACAATCTTAGAACATAAATTCTGCGTTTATGTGTTTCCAAAAAATTTTTTAACACTGAGGAAATCTGCTAGCAATATAGCAGATGGTCTTCGAAAACGACGATCAGTGTGGCTTCCTAGCCCTCAGAATGTAGATATGTATGTTTTCAATGTAAGAGTATATACATTGCATTGTCAGTTTCTACGTCGAGATGCGCTCTTTAACTCGTATAGAATCTGTTTGCAAACTTATCTTTAAACGTTTTGATAGGCACATTTTAATGAGAAAAGATGCGTTATACAGATAGTAGTCAAAATATTCAGGAATAACAGAAAATGTAGATATCGCCAAAATAATTTAGAGACCTGTTGGAATGTTTCCTTTGCAGGCCAGCTAGGAGGTTAACGAGGTTTAAAGAGAATTACTATCATCATATTTTTGTAAAATAACAAATCTAATAAGTAAAGTCTGGTTTTTCTAATTACATTTAAGCGCATTACTTTACGGCTTCGATAACTGCTACTGATGGAAAGAGTTTTATTTCTTTATTGTAACGTATCACTCTGTTGTGTACCTTTGCGTATAATACTATCTGCTATTTAACGTCACTCATTTGCTCGCTTTATCGCAAATTAATAGAGTTTCCCAAATATTAACATTTAAATTACAAAATCTATATACTGAGAGATACCCAACACGCATTATAATATAATACATTCATATAATACATGCATATATACATTTGTTACACGCAAACAAGCAACAGACGTTGCACTCGTATTCAGGTGTGGTCTTGTTGCGATAATTCCAGGTAAGAGGAAAACAGTTATGCACCTATTACATACTAAAAGCAATGTGGAGATTCCTGTGTCATCACGCGAGCAAGTAAACAGATACAAATAAAGAATTGAATGAAATTGTAAATTTAAATAATCGAATCAATATGTCTTAAATGATATGAAACCGTTGTAAGATCGCGCGTAATAAGTGACAAAAAAATTAAAACAGAGGGAGTAACTTAATGCTCAAAAGAATAACGATAATAAAACAGTTAAGCTTTGGTAATAATTGCCACAAAAACTGTTCCAAATTAAGTTTTCTGCCACTGTAGAAAATAAGAAGCTATTTACAGTGTCAGGTAACATACCAGGTACCTGTCATTATTAAATAAATAACCGAAGTACTGTTTATGGGAAGCAATAATTTCCCGAATTATGAATTTTTCCGGCGTCCTAAGCTTGCTAAAAAGTCTCATTCAGTTTATTATGGTTTACATAATCGAGCTATATGTGTACATGATACGCTATTCCACGGCATCACCATATTTTAATGATTATACGAACAGATCAGACATGAAAATTTATTCGTGGAGTCGATAATTTATTTGTTTACGTTGAAACGGGCGTATAGATAGAATCGTCGTCGATTGATCGATGAAATAACCGCCGAATTTAACTTCGGCCTACAGTTTGAGAAGTACGGGAACGTATAGCAACCATGTTAAGATAGATATGCCAATATGTGTTTTCGTAATAACTCGATGGCGGTATCGTGTCATCGGCGCTTATTTATGCTAATTGCAACGAATACGAATTAGGCACACACATGGCACTGAATTGTAAATAACACTTATGTATGTACGTATATAGTGTGTAAATGTGTTTGTGTGGGTATGAATTTCACTGATACTATTTTTGTGGTTTTCATGCGTAGCATTGGAGATACGTTAAGGTGTGTATTCGTTGTTATTTTTTTTTTATATATAATATTTACAAAAGTATGTAGAAATGTACGATTCCTTGTATTTATGTAGCGAAACTGGAGCTGTACCTAAATTGTAGAGAGCGTACCCAAGATCATTCTGTCATCAGATGCGAGACGAAGTATGACGCAAATTTGTCGTGACCAGAATTATGAGCTGCTTTGGTAGCAAATTTGCCATATGTTATGCTTTTATTCTACAATTACGGTGTTGTACTCAAAAGGTTCTGCCGAATCTTAAAATTTCAACGTGTTTTTAGTCATTAGGTCATTAGGAGTAAAGAAACGAACTTGATGATTTATTTGTTACTGTCGCGACATGGAAAAGCCGGCTTTTGCAAAAACTCGGCTGGTTACCCAACCAATACTATTTAGAAAAATGTAATATGGCATAACTCCGTGTAAGACTCATATGTTTACCCCGAAAAAAATCATTAAAATTGGAGAAGTTCGAGCGGAGATTCTTAATCTACTTTGCAGGGAGTTACCCTAACAATATCAACCTTTAGAAACCTTTCGGAGAAGCATAGAAGTGGCTTGAAAGTTATATTATTTCAGCTGAACCTGTATATTTATGCCTGCATATTTATGCACCTTTGAAATATAAGGCAATCTTGAAGAAATAGGCCTATATTTTTCTAGAATTTATTTATTTTTTTTTTCTCACTGAGACATATTTTTTTAATGTAGAGTTTGTAAAAAGAATTGAATATCGCTGTAACGAACTAATGTGAAGCGAATTATAAATTGCTTGGAATATCTTCAAGAAGCTACAATACGTTATTGCTAAATTTAAAACAATAAATCTTGAAAAATACAGGATTCACAAATCTCAAAGATGTTCTAATATACAGGTTATTCAGTTTAAGGAACCGCTACGTCTTCCTATACATTTTGTATATTGCAAAGTAGGATGTGCATGGATTCATACAGCCATTCATATGTGAATGGTACTTTTACTCAAGACCGTGAATTACGTTCAAAAATCACTTTCAGTATACATTATATATGCCATTTCATCGGCTTACTACATATCCAATATTTTAATGTCCTAGTAAGTTCTTTTAGATGTTAATGTCTTGCATTTTAATAAGGGGCGATTCTTTTTTCTCAAAAATTTTCAAATTTCATAAACAGAGCAACACTTTTCAAAAATTTCTGAGCATGGACTCTATCATCCAGGATATTTTTATTTTGGATAAGCAAATTTCTGTTTAAGGATTGAATATGTTTTAAACATCAGTTAAAGTGCAGTTATCTAACGCTGAATACTAGTTAAATTATTTTGCTGGAAATATTCGTTGCTATCTGCAATAATAACGAAAATAAATAGTGATCAAAATAGAATAAAATACCGCGTTCATAAATAATATTGAGGAGAAATCAATATTTAATGTCAGAATTGAAAGGACGTAAAAAACAATTGTTAACTATAAGAATTGAGAAGTACTTTTCTTGTAATACATTCAGCGAAGATTGCTAATAATGCGTTTGAAAGTATTTGTAAGGTAATTCTAAGATTAAATTAGGGCGGGATATTTAAGAATTTTTAATCTAGGTAAATGCACTACACCTACAAGGCATTATATATGTCCACATATACATTAAAATCTAATCTTTAGCCGGCAACCAATAATCAACATTAATCGTTATAAATTTACTATTCTTCCTTATCGGCGCATTAATAAACACCGAAACGACATTTTAATCCATTTTGCTAAATTACTACGCTCATAAATGCATACTTAGCCCGATGATTAAACCTGAAATAGAAGTGTAAGATTTATATGTGCATCTCGGGAATCCATTAACGTAAGAGTAGTAGTGTTTTTTTGTATTGTATATATATACATAAGTAGTTAATTAAAGAACGATTAGCCAATTGTGGACCTCGCTTCGATGGAAAAATAAATTCTTGCAAAATCACAATCCGACAAAAACGATAAGTGATTTCGTACAGTATAATTGAAATGCCTGCTCTCGTCCATTTCCATATAGGGTAGCGGCATATGGCTCGGTACGACCTATTTTGCATTATGTCACTTACTGGCGGTCGTTTCTTCGGCTTTGCGTGTAATTCCCCGTAAATTAAGCATCAGATTTATCATTGTCGTCCGAGAAGACCGTGCAAAATTTGAAGATAATACTCGAGCTATAATTAAAACGGCGTTGTCGGTTTCCTTCGTATAAAGCGTAATCCATCCAACTGTTCGGTAGGTTAAATGTAGACCAAGGATCTTATTTTCGTAACGCGAGTACAATGGCAATAATGAGTAATATCTACGAGGGTAGTCTGAAACAACTAATCGGTGTTGGATACCGCGCTTGTTCACCGAGTAACTCCTGTTGGAGCAGCTTAGGCGAAATAAGTTTTGACTTTGATTAATAATTCCAAATGAAGGAAGGATACACAAATACTTTCTTGAGGCCAAGGTACATTCGAAACGGTACACTACGCAGGATGCACTGATTCGGAAAGAAGAGATTGGGAAAATTAGGGAGTTGTGTTAATATATTCGACCTTGAAAAATTTGCAATAAAACAAAAATTACGGAAAAACAGCCGCATTCGAAGATAATTCAAGTTTTATTACGCCAAGGTAACACGCCGTCTCAAATTTTAATGATCGATTTTGCTTGGAATTGGCAGACCATCGATACTATTTACCAAATTTGGTTTTCAATGATTTTGCGTCGTTTCCTTCATTCGGAGGACAGATCTTCCATTCTATTTTGAACTTCTATTTGGACGAATTGAAGAGGCTGGAGCATTGCTGGGAAAGGTGATTGTCTTCGGAAATAACTCTAGGTTTGACAACAAGATACTGTTTTTAAGTTTGGCTGGAAACGTTTCAGACTATCCTCGTATCTTCATCACTGTATCCATTTTTCAATATATTCACATATTAAAATTCACAAAACGTAAAATATACGCACATGTGTTAAAGTTTTAAGTTTTAGGTAATGTTTCCAACATTAAAACTTAATTTTTTGATTTCAGAATTTTAAGTTTTGTTTTTTTGAAATTATATTAAAAATAATTTTTAATATAATTAGCTGTACGCATCAGCATTAAAAGGGCTGATTTTCGCAAAAAACAAACAATTTCAAACTACAATAAACAATAAAAAATTTCAACTAAAACAAATCCCGGAATACGAATGCGACGGTTAAAAATTTTGAGCATGGCACATAATAACTTTAACCACAGTGGCCACAATTATAGAAACCTAGTTGGAAACTAATTGTGAAATATCAGATCTAGTAGAGGACCAGCGATAATTTTTTTTAGATTTTAACAGTTCGTCTACCACGTGTATCTTTTTGCAGATTTAAAATACATTTGAGTATAAACTTTGTCATATAGGGGGTACCCCCAGGAAAAAACTAAAATATTTCAAATAATTTGCATTCTTTTATAAGTATTTGTGAAACTGTGTGATGAGTTACATGTTATTTTTTTATTTTCTCATTGTCATTGTATGAATTTCAATTTATTGCATAATGATTTTGAAAGATATATGCCTTCCAAACAATAACAAGTTTTCTGTGGTTATGTGTTATTAGTTTTAATGGATTCTTTGTAGTAAATAATGACCACAAATGGTGTTTACTAACAGAACTTAAGTACGTAAAGAACCTGTATACAGACAATGACAAGCAATTAAATTTGCGATATTGTTAGCGTGTTGAACAACTGTTGCTACGTCAGTTACTGGACAGGCTTGAACTGTGGTCTCGAACAATATGGACTGGAATACGTACATATATCACCTAAGCAATACAAAAATGAACTTCTAAAATACTTATTGAAATTCACTCCATGCCGCTCCGCTCATTGTTTTACAAGAAATAGCCGTTAGCGCCGCAAAATTAATTGCTGTAAAATTGCTGGTGTAGCAGCGTCCCTACTTAAGATGCAAGACAAATTATGCAAATAAATGAAATGAATTTTTACAATTCGCCAATTTTAAGAGGATTAACTTCTTTTTAACAAGAAAATAGGATAATCTTAGTGTTTAAGACCCTATCTTTGCCGCCACCTAAATATGTTTTTGAATCAGCGTAGACGTCGTCGCACGTCTGCTTGTCAATTAAAACACGTACATACACGTCCTTATAAGTAACAAAATAAGGCCACGAGAACCTAGAGGAACCTTAATTTATTCGCACTAAATTTGTGCGAAAACAGACCCTTTTACTTTCAATAGTACCGACTGTATGTTTTAAAGTTTAAATTGCTTTATTTGGTATTTTGCAGTTAGATATATCAAAAGAAACATATTTTATTACATACAAGATTCACATTTGTTCAATTATTGTTGACGATTCACTCTAACATATTAATCGTTGCAGACTTACACGTGTCTACATGTCTGTGTAACAGTCAACAATTCACCCTGCTGTCCTCCGTCCGTAAGTGGCCATCATGTCTTGCTTGTTTTGTACAGCTTCATCCGACGAAACCGAACAGAATGTGGAATGCTGTTTTACGTTTTGCCACTTTGAAGTCGTTATCGTTGTGTTGCGTTGTTATTTGACGGCCGTGTAGCTTTAACGTAGTAACCTAGTTGTCTATTTAGTTGGTTGTCGTCGTTGGCGTCCCGGCCAGCGTCGCCGTGCATGTCCCGCTAGCTATGTGATACTTAATTAGGCTCGAGAGATAAGCGAGTGACGCGTGCGATTTATACGCAGACCCGTTGTAAATCTGTCGTTGCTCTTGCGTCGTTTAAATTAATTACGAGCAATTGATTAATTTCATATGGGTCTTGCAATTAGCGTCTTCTGAATGCACTTTGTTGTCTCTGTGAATGTTTATGTGCTTTTCGTTGTGTGTTTTATGAGCTTTTCAAATTACGGAAACGTAATAGCTGTAGAAGAACTGAGCAGGCACTTTGTATGCTAAGCCTAAGTGTCGCCGATGCTATCAACAACTCAACTTTGTTTCTAGTTACTTAATACTTAATGCTCCGCAGACAAGATTATCGATATCCAATTAATTTTTTTTTATTATAAATCGCATTTATGCAACGTACAGCGTAGCCGAAATTAATACTATTAATAGAGAATGTACCTAGTATTACCATTTTGATAAGAAAAGTATCTTAAAGTAAATATTATGTACAAATTTTTGAGCTAGAAATGTGGTAATCATTTAAAAGATATGAAGTTTAAATTGAAATGTTATTATAGACATTAATGGTAGGAATCAAAAACATTTCTTTTTAGTAAAAGTGGTTAGATTACAACGGTAAGCCATGTGTTAACTTGTACCAAATGCCGAAGGATTTCTTGGATCCAATAAAAGTATTTATTAAACATATGAGAACTCATTTAAAAGAAAATGAAAATATAACTAAAAATGTGATAAACTGAGTCAGTTAACAGTGTAGATAATTAATTGCTACATTACTATTTTATTATTTTAACAAGTTGCATATTTTTCAGGCTTCCTTGAAAATTTCTTGTTGAATCTATGTGCTATAGATTGATATTTACTTCTATGACATGAACTGTAGCTTCTTAAAAGGCTACAGTCGGACATATAAGTTTGTAAAATCGGTCACTCCATAGATTTGGCTGTCTTTTTTTTGTTTCATAAGTAGCTGTATGTATGACATTTTAAGTTTGGTTAGAAGAGAAAAAGGAAAGGAATGACATCAAATCTCTTGTTTTATATTTCTTTGAGTTCGTAGTATATTGTAGTAGTTACCGATGGTATTTATTTACAATTTTGACGATCGCAGACGTACCCCAAGTAATTGTAAATACTGAGTATAAACATAGTTAAACAAATAATTTTGAGTAATGCAGATATTATACAAGATCCAAATAATTAACATTTTTGTGTTTTTATTAAACTTATCATTAAGCAAAATTAAAGAAGAGAATTGCAAGTCTTCATTAATAATACACTCAGAAAAATATCTCCGTTTGCAAAGTCGTTGGATTGTCAAAATGTCTAACGAGTTTGAATGAAACTCTAGAAAACAGCGATTAATAATCTTGATTGCACTGGTAGTTTCAGTATATTATGCTGGACACATCCACTTCATTTCTTCAAGATTGATGACACTGATAACTTCCCCTTAAAAGCTATTTGGATCATTTGTAGATAACTCAAAAAAATTAAATAAATGAGCAAGGCAATCCGTATTATTACATAAAATATAGTATTTTTTAACTATGTTATATCCCTTGTATTGAGTTATTCTTTTTATTTGTTATTTGGATATATACGAAGCGTATTTGGCGAGAAAAATTATGATGCTTCCAAACTCCCAACAGATATAAAAATAGAAGATATTTACCTATTTTTTTGACTTGCTTGAGGCATCTCTATCGACAATTATTACAGCATACTACGATCTCAAAAAATATAATACTTGGATCAGGGACTAATATTTTTTAATTTTTTTCAAATTATTTACTCGATAACTTTAGACTTTATGCAGTTGGAACTTGCATCCAGTTTCATGATGAAATTAGTTTAAATTGAAAGTACGCTTTAGTATTTGTCATTAGATGGCCAAAATTAACTTAGGCGCCTTAAGTAAATATAAAGTACATAAGCCTGAAAGTGAGCATTATTAAACTTTAATACTAGTTCAGAAAAGAAAATTAAACAAATCGATGTTGATTGAGTTCACGAGTTGATTTCACTAGAAGATCCGGCTATAGCTTTTGTATCATAAAAAACTAAAGAAAACTAACAGGTGAACTTCTAGTTGGGCACTTTTGATTACCTACCTATTTCCAACTACTGTTGCAGCAATTACAGACTGAAAAGCCTATATTTCCTGTTTATCTTAAAAATTTTAATTAATCTATTTCGAGTAACAAGATCTCCCAACGTTTATAAGGATATAAAATTGAAATTGAAATTTGTACATTACAAGTGCAAGCAGTGAGATGAATTTTTTGGAAAACCGTATGAATAATAGAAATAAATAATTCAAAAACAACGAAAACAAGGAAAGATAATCAATGTTATTTTTATTGTCACTAAGGTTAAATTAATTAGATATCGTTGATCTTGTTTCCCTTAGTTTCTCAGATTCGCATAATTCTTTGAAGAGTGAAGCGAGCTCAAACGGTGTTACGTTTGAAACAAATGTTTGGTTGCGATAAGATGTCACAATATTTTTTCTCAGCACACTTGCATGCAAATTGTGGTTTGCTTGCTTTTGTGATGTCGGAATATAGTTCGTTAATTCTAGATGTTGTATATTTCAGGTGCGAAGAGAAGTGCATGATCTATTCCAAGACCTTCGGGATGGCCGTAATCTTATTTCTCTGCTGGAAGTTTTATCTGGCGAACAACTTGTAAGTATTAACGTTAGATTATCATAAACAATAAGAATTATTAACAAAAGCATCTAATTGCGAAATTTAATTAATATTTATCATTAATGAAATACAAAATGTTCATTCAAGCTAATTATGCCAAATACAAGAAAAGTATTTGATTTGATATTGGAGTCTATGTTTAGTTGCAAACATATGTTGGTATCGCAACCTTTCAAATCAGACGAAGTAATATCGAAGAAGCGGCGCTGGAAAAAAAATTGACATCTCAATAGAAACTATTTTTACCGCTAATTAATAAAAATATTTTGGCTTGGTTATGCATGCCACTTGAAAAATAACTACAAGTTCTCTCAAACGGAACCGATATGTACGCCTTAAGGTATAGTTAGTATATTTTTTAATTGATTAAATTTTATTCACGCCTTAGATTTTCAACAGCATGTGGGTGTGCCGTATAAACTTATTTATACGCAACAATTCTTAGGGAATACTGTTTGACGGCATTTTTTGCAGAAGCAAGCTGCTCGTTTCCTGATTATATAAATGCAATCCTCAGAGTGAGTTAACGGCCTTATAGAGAGCGTTCTTAGTCATCTATTATATATGCATATTTCGGCGGCGACGTCATGATTTCACCGGACCAAATTGGGTGCATTGTATGGAGATGAACGCTGGACGTGTAATATTATTGCTTAAACTTATCACAATCAAATTCTTATCAATTTTAAAATTCTGTATTCCACATATTAACTCAAATTATTAATAATTGCTTGAATTAATTCTTTTTCCGACTGTCTGAAGATGGCTATTGTTATTCCTGTGTTTTACGTTTCTACACCTACTTTTTCCTAAAGATTTTCGTACAGTCAGTATTCTTTCCACCTTTTCTAAAGTATTGAATTGACACTTCGTCTTTCAGGATTCCATCTCTTAGGCAGCTTTGAGGCGTCACAGTGGAGGTTCCTTCTTAGGTTCTCTCGGTCCTATACAACGTACATTTCAGCGTTGCTATTTATTTTTTCCATTGTTACGTTGATGACACATACATTTTTTTTTGTTCAGATAAACTTATTCATTAATTCATTTGCGAAATTAAGATCTTAAAGACTTATGCTGCACTCCAAAGAACAATCTCTTATTTTGTCTCTTGTGTTTTCCAGAAGGAAAAATCAGTAACAATAATATCTCCATTGTAGTTGTGGAAATGACGAATATATGTGGATTTATTCTCTCTTCCCTTTAAAAACTACATTTTTAAGAATCTGCGCGCCTACACCCCTTTAAATTCATCAATATGTCCACCTTTCGCTTTTATTACTGTCGCATACAGGTTCGATATCCTTTCTAATAGCTTCGCTAATGATTTGCCTCCGCGTATCCTGTAGTTGCGTCCAAAGGACTGTTGCCGATGTTAGAGCAGATTTTCGAACCTGTTGATCGGGTTCCACTTTAGGGCGGCCATTTCATAACAACAATTTGGTTTATGTGCTCCAGCTGTTCTAAAAACTCACGGCATATATTGGCAGTGTGATCGGATCATTATCATGCTATAACATGAAGTTCTTACCGATTAATCGTGTTCCATATGGAATAGCATTCCTCTCCAAAATTTCCCTAGACCCTTCTTTTCTAATTTTAACCAAATCTCCCACAGAGGCACCCCCAAAACAACTCCAAATCATAACTGATCCTCCTCCATGTTTCATTGTTGGTATAACACAGGATTCAAGAGCTCGTTCCCCTTTCGATCCACAGATAAATGTCCTTCTGTTTGAACCAAATGTGAGAAATTTAGATTCGTCGGTTCAGAGTACTGTCATTCGAGTCTTCTTCCCATGTTAACCATTTAGCTTTGTTTGCTTTGCGTAATAATCGTCTACGTATCGTAATCCTTCCATACAAACCAGCTTCGCGCAAACGCCTCTTCACTGTGTTGGCACCAGCTGGTTTTGGACGCGAAGCATTTACTTCGGCAGCAATTTCTGGCGCTACTTTTCGTCCACTTCTCTTACTTGTCATTACCTTACGACTTTTTTCTGCTGGTGTTGTTATTTTTGATCGTCCTGGTCGCCGTTTATTCGATATGCTGCCATTTGCTTTATACTTTCTTACATTATAATCCACGGTTCTACGGCTTAATTTCAATAATGTAACAATTTTTCGGTTACTTTCCCGATGTTGTGATATGCCACTATTTGAACGCGCGTTTCTGTTGATAATTCTTTTCTTGCCGACAACACATTAATTTTACTGGCTGTTTTAAAACTCTTTGCACAAACTCTTCACTATTCACTGCTTGCAATGAGAAAGCTAAATGTAAACTAAATTTTTCATTATGTTGAAGTGCCTGTGTCCGCTGTTATCATATCTTATGACAGCCTCAATAAATATTACTCAGATACTGCTCTTTATCTGGTCCGTCTAACTGAATCGACCTAAACAGCGAAAAAGGGTAATTTCCATTGTCTTAATGCTAGTCGGCACATTATATAACATAGAACATTATATAGCAACTATATTCTATCTCGTACATACAATTTAATAATACAAACACTTTTATATTTATATTATATTGCTTTATAACTATTAGCTGAAGGATGCAAATTGAGTTGAAATGGGACGGTATAGAGCTTGTTTTCATTCTAGCTTGTGTTCAATTGCATCTTAATCTGAGATTTAAGGGTTTGGCAGCGGTGTCTAATCAGTTAGCTTCTTTTAGGAGGAGTTCATTTCTTGTGATCACTGAATTTTATATTTCCGTTCCTTTTAATTTCGAGTCTTTTTTCTTCTTAAGCATTCTACTTTTTTTACGCCAACACTTAAAGCGGTTGTCTAAATTATTTCATTTATCTTCATGTACAGGCTATGTCGTGTAATCACTGTTTGTTTTGTTTTTGTTTTTTTTTTTTTTTTCTTATATTTAGAATTAGATTTACGCCTTTCAGTTCTTCTCATTTGCGGTTTGGGTTAAGTTCGTTCATATTTCTTATTTCTACCTGGTTAAGCTGGAAGAGCGTAAGCTATAAACTTTGTCTGTGCAAAGATACGTATGTATCTGTACTTTTCGCGCTGTGTTAGTTTGATCAGTTTGTTTGTTTGTTTGTTTGTTTGTTTGTTTGTTTGTTTTTTTGTTTGTTTGTTTGTTTGTTTGTTTGTTTTTTTTTTGTCGAACCAACATTGCTTACATTATTATTAAATCTTATTGAATCTATTTCATATATTTGCGACATTCTACCTTTGATTTGATTGAACCACCAATTCTTTACATACTTTTCACAAGATGGACGAGCTAAGCGAAGAGAGAAATTTCAAGAGATTTAATCCGCAATATTCGAAACTTCACAGACAATCTCCAAAGCGTGACGGCAAGCGAAATTCTGGAATTTGAGAAACTGTGACGACATCGTATGGAGGTACGACGGAATGGAATGTGGTCGTCGCCGTACGTTGTTATCTTGCGAGCTTTTGGTAGATTCTTGCAATGTATGCCGAAGTCTTCGGTTGACCTTGACATTACGGGATACAGTTAACTTGTTTGGTGTCTTTCGCTTGTGCGGTATGCGAAGAATTGCGTCCGTAATGGTACGCAACCAGTTATACGTACGTGCATGAGTTTAGCATAGAAATCTGCTTGTAAGGCGAGGTAATCAGTTAAAGTTGCTTCGGTTATTAGATTTCATTAGTGTTAATTGTGATAACGACCAATAGCGCCAACTTTGTCACATTAACATTAACTAATTAAAATTATAAATGTAGAGCGATATGGTATACTTGAGGAATATCGGCTTTGTTATCGATTCGATGAACTAATCTTGCGAAGTTTTTTCAAAATACAGGATCGTCAGTAATGATGCCGTGAGTGCTGTCACAGTTTATTCTTATTTCGAAAGCAATTTTTGTAACTGTTTATCAGTAATCCTGAAATATTTGCAGGATAACACGAATGTTCTTTGCTGGTTCTTGAGCACAGTCGGTGGCCTTTATTTTCAATTGCCTCTAGTCTTTCTAAATGCTGTTAATGTCACACGTCCAGTCTTGTTAGGAGTGCTATCACCAAACCGTATTTTAAAATCTTTTTAAAATTTCAGATAGTTTTATCCAAATAATGAGCAACAAACTATAATTGCATCTCTTAGTCTGTCATTCTAATATTTAGTAAGCTGTTCCTTTAAATATCTTTTCCTGCAATACTTAAAAGCTGCGTCTCGTCCTTTTACCGTACAGAGTGTAAAATAGAAATTCTAGTTTATCCTCACACAAATGGGTTGCTAGAATTACTGATAAGTATGATTAAATTTCAGTATCCACGTTTTATCTTGGCTATCTAATAGCTCACTGAGAACAGCATTGTATTTATATCGTATTCAAACATGCTGTATGATGTAATCTCGTGAAATATGGTATTCGTCAAGTGAAATTTGCCTTTTGTTGTTTCGTTAATTTTTGTAGATGTACTCGAGATGATCAGAATAGTACAAATTGGCGGTTAGAAATATAATTTTGTTGTTTGTGTATTTTTATGCAATAACAATCATGATTAGAATTGACGAGTACTCTAATCTATTTGCTGTACTATTTGTTGTATAAGCCAGATTATAGCTGATGAATATTTGCTGAGTATTGCCGTTCGCTTATCTCTGCCTCATTAGCATATGACATACTTTATTTTTATATCCTCTGTAATTTTTGAAACATCAGTTGTTGTATCAATAAAGATAATATATTTAAAATAGTTATGGTGAAACACATAATCACCGTCCAACGATTGTATTTAAAATTTAAAACAATGACTTCTCCATTGATTCATCTCTACCTATTCAACTTCTAAGTTCACTATAAGTACTCTTCTGTATGTATGATGACTTGATAATTTGTATGTATTTTTATTTGCCACTGCCTACAGTTTTAGGTTTCTTCTCAAGCGTGCATGTCCATATTGATTTATGGGCAGGTGTTCCTTTAGTATGTTTCATCATCATTTGTCTCCTGTAAAGAGTAAGGGTTAGAGGGCTGGTTTAAAGTCGATAAATTGCTATCGACAATTTAAATTGTGTTGTACAGCTAATTTCTTGCATAAACCATTGAAGTAATGTTTTGAAAGAGCGAAAATACGTTTGGGTAGCATTTTTGTTCCTGTGGATAACTTTTGTTTTTAAAACCTCTGGTTTCCTCTGGTTTCCTCTTTTTGATCTTTAATTAACATTGATTCTGTTATATACGTTGCTTTTATTCGTATTACTGGCTTATAAATCGATCTTGTTTTAATAGGATTACCTAATATCCCCAGTTACATTTCCCTTTCTTTGTCAATTACTAAATTCGTAAACGAATTCATCATAACCATCGTACTGTGTATAAACTTTTGTTGACTCTCAGCTTCTTTGCAACCAATTTCGCTCTTGCGTATCGATTCTTAGAGGCATGTTGGTCCAAACCATTCGCTCTTGAGGTACAATTAACTGCGCTTTACCCTTTCCGACGAAGGAGTGTATAAGGTCATAGAAAACTTTACATACATGCAGACAATTTATGCATTGAAAAGGCTCCTAACTTTACACCAAGTTTCGGAAACTTATACACCTCGTTGGGCCGTCACCACACTAATAAATAAAAAATATTCTTTTAATTTTGCTTGCTTGATTCGATGACAAATACATGGGCCTTTTTATTTGCTTCTTCTTTAACTTGAGTTCCTATGTTATTCAGTGTTTCGAATCAGAGTGGTTATGTTGATTCTGCAAGTGTAAGCTCCAAGTGTATTTAATCGAAACAGGCGTGGAAGTCGTCAGCAGGGTGCGAACCTGAGAAAATTATTAAAAACGTAATTTTATAGGCATGTCCCATTTCTGATCTGAAATCCAGTAGTATATGTAATTGCGTAACAAATTTGTTTTCATTCATGATTCTCTTATTCATGCAGTTAATATTTATTTAATGATATAAGCAAGAGTCACACGATCTCTGTTTTATGATAGGATAACATTTTTTAACCTTGTACTTGATGCAAATTTCTAACGAGCGAGATTTGCAAACAAATTACGATAGATTTTTCCCAATGACCGGGTAATCGATGTCCGTATCAACGAAAAAGGATAGGGAGGAAGGTTGAAGAAGGACGAGTGACTAAATAAACAATAGCCTCCAGTAACCATGACTGCTGGGTCCCATATAAGGACAGTTTAATGATTTTATTATAGACCTCTGTTACGTCACGTTGGAAGAACGCTCGGATCGGAATAATTCATCACGCTACTTTGAACCGAGATACCATTTCAAAATGGACGTGTATGAAATTTTGATAAGCTTCTGTATGTCGATTGGTATCAATATGCAGGGCACGCGTGTACGATTGTGATTATGGAATAAATCAAGTATCGTCAAGAAAAAAAAAAGCGGGATACAAATAAAGATTCAGTAAAAAGAGCTTAAATAAACAAATATGTTACAGACACAATTTAAGTTACATTGAAAAATTTAATAAGTACATTTCGTCAGAGATTCGTGATTTGATTTCAATTGTATCCTCCGCCGATTGTTTAAAAAAAGGCTTCTTTATAGATTCAAAAGATAACAGAAAAGATAGACACATAGGAGCTCAGAAGTGGCTTTTGAATCCATCTTCTTTGATCATATCTTTAGTAGTAAAAAAAAAAAAAAAAAAATGGAAGTATAGGTTGACAGCTAAGAAATGCTGTTGAGTTGTGAGCTACGGATTTGTTAAATGTTATTTTGTTTGTTACTTTCTTCACTTTCAAATTTGCTGCAACTGATACGGTGCTTGTTCTATATATCGTTCTCTCATATGTACATATATCAATATGAGATATATTGATATAAGAATCGAAATACTCCTGGCCTTCTGTATAGATGACGATAATTTGCTCTGACAAATAAGTAGCAAGAATACAAATTAATTCAATTAGTTATTACGTGTTAATTCTTCGAAAACTAACAAATATTAGGCGGCTATTATTCCATCTTTATTGCTGAAAGCGTTGCAGGTGTGATCTAGATCGAAAACACTCGTTATTGTACGTACAAACAATTAACTATGACTTGCTCGAGGGCAGCGACTAACACGCAATTATTAAGCGCTAATGTGGTAGATAAATTCTAATTACTGGGCGCCAAAAGCGTGTCCAAATTTCTGAATATCGCTACCACGCGATTACGTAACGTAATTTCACATTTCACAGACACCCCATTATATACATTCGCGAAACTAAAAGATCACGCTAGGCTGTTTAGAAAGCAGTTACGTATTAACACGCGGTGGTTTAAAGGCCGAAACATACAGCGTAATCATATTTCTTCCAGCTGTATTCATAAGCACTTTTTATTCTTAATTGTTGATAGCTTCGAAACTTAGAAAGGGTATAATTTGCGAATAAACGGTTTGCGTGTTTCGCAAAATGTAATATTAGAGTATAATTATGTATTTATGCATTTCGTTTCGGTTAAAATTAGAAAATGTGTCTGATACTTAATCTATTCAATTGGACTGTTACAAACAGTCGTTAAAAGAGTACTTTGACTGTTCAAAGATATCATATCAATTTTTTCCACGAATTAAACAATAACTAAATTATTCTTAATCAGGGTAAATTTTACAATCTAGAGATACTCTTTACAACTGCTCAGTAACAGCGATAAAGTCATAGGGATTATCGCGTTTGGAGGTATGGGTTCATCTTTCTCATACTCAAGTTATTAAAGATGTAAATAAATAATAAACGTCAGATTATAAGAACGATAAGCTTATATTTACAACCTTAAATCTTGCCCGTAGAAGCTTGTACTTACGTGTAGGGACGCTGTATAAATACGATAAAGTAATATTCAGCAAATAAATAGGTAGACTAAAAATTTTTAGTCTACCTATTTCAAATCTCTATATCATTATCAATGTTTTTATTCAACTTTTTTCAAATGAAAATTATTTTATTCTTTGGCCAGCAATTAATTATTAATTTTCATTAGACCGGTTGTTTATTGCGAATTTTATGCGATTTTTAGGGCATGTTTATCGAGCTATCTTATAGTGTAAATTATTTTGGGAGTACTTAAGTATACTTTATTGAATAAGAGATCCTTTCGGAAAGTTGTAACAATAACGCGAAGCTGTAAAATCACGCATTTTTATTACCTTTTGTTTTTAACGAAGCTTTTTTTTAGCTGTAGGAGTTGTTTAAGTATTTACACCGGTTAATGTAAAGTTTGAAACGCTACACTACGCTACGGTAACTAATGCAAGCATCAGCATTATGGCTGAGCGCCAATTTTATTCAGGACTAAAACAATTATTCCGAATTCACAATTAACGGTAGTGTAAAGCCAATTAGATGAATTGGCCCACTCATCTACATCGACCAGCAAAGTGTAGCAAGGTTGGCAATAAAAGTTAAGTTGACCTATTCTTCTAGCGAAATTCAGAAGCCTACTCAGGAAAGTTCACCCCAACTCTTCGACGTAACAGAAACCCCAACAAACAGAGAAAGTTTAATTCTGCAGACAGGACGGTAGCAGCAAATGTGCTCAACTGTTTCGACCTTGTCTTGAGCGAGTCCTTCTCGATATAAGTGAAATTTGGTCTGAAAAGATTGCAACAAGATTTTTATTAACAGTGATGGCACCTCCACCTAGAGGTTTTCTAACAATCTAATTTTTATCAATCTTTTACGATGTCTTTAATGAAATTTCACGTACCGCTAATTACTTTAAAGAAGACGTTTTAACATTTAACATCGTAGCATTTAAGATTGCAATGGCATAGAAATGAAACACAGAAAAATGTCAAGGGAACCCCCAACGTTAAATGGTTTTAAATAATGCGCGCGATATACAATTGCAAAAGTAGATTTTTCCTCGGATAGGTTACCCGAAGCAACAAACACACCTCGCGCAAGTTGCTATTTCATTACTCTTTGTCGTTTACTTTTACTGAAATTCTTCTATATAAAATTGTATTTATTTATTATTTTTTTCTAAAAATAAGTGAATGAAATAGCGGTGGTAAAGGCAAAAAAAAAGAGAAAGTACATCCAATTTCGTAAGGCAGATTAGGAAGAAATATCTGAATTCAAGAGTTGGATAATTAATATTCGAAAAACCATTGATTTGCGAAATGCAAATAGAGTAATAAGGAGATATATATCAGCAGTGGGAAAGCTCCGTTAATCAAATTTAGCACCTACCTATAATTCGACTGTTGCGTATTGGAAAAGAACTGAAATATGAACAATAAGGTCTTTAAAAACGTTACAATATAGAATTTATTTTAGTTTAAATATTTGTAATACTCATTTAAAATATTTTTATTGTCTAGAAGTTTAATGTGTACTGTCGAGTTAAAAAACAGTTTGTATTTGCATATTTTGGAATCTACATATATCTACCGAATTTTATGGTTACTGTCTAGTAATTTCTTTAGTCATTATAAGATTATCGGCTCTGTCAGCTGAGCAACATTACCTCACTCGCCTGAGATGAGCCTGTGGGGTTACTCTGGGTTTCGAAAGCTTCTTGTTTGGCCCGGCGGCTAACTTACATTTTGGCAGCGTTGAAAGATGACTCAATTAGATTCTAGACTCAGCGGAGCGTGCTCAATTTTTTTCCAGCGGTGCATCTTGTTGTTCAGATTAACATTACTATTTATACCCAAAATATTAAGATTTCTACAGTCAACTGTAATCCAGTAACAAATCTCTTTCTAAATGAAAACACTAAAAAGAAGGGTTTTTGCTTAAAGCAGTGGGATGTTTTCCTTCAACAATAACATCTTCTGGTAAAAATAAGTAGATAATGAAAAAGAAAAAGCTTAGCCTTGTTCCATTATAATCTGTGGTTATAATTACAGATAATTTTACGTGTATATATGTTATATATGATAATGTTATGTAACATCGTATGTTTATGTAATCTATATTTCTATTTTTTTTTCTATTTTCAGCCACGCGAGAAGGGTAACATGCGGTTTCACATGCTCCACAACATCGATACCGTTCTGCACTTCTTGCACTGTAAAAAGATTAAGCTAGTTAATATTAGATCTGAAGATATAGTTGATGGGAACCCAAAGCTCACATTAGGACTGATATGGACAATCATCCTGCATTACCAGGTAGGTCTTTTTGTTGCGTCTTAAGTTTTCACGTTTTTCGATTTTTGGAGTCCTGTGAGACACGCTCAATTTTTAACTATCGCTTGTGTTTTTCTTATGATTTGCTGCTATGTTTCCTCCTCTTCTCGATCGTTTCGTTTATACAGAATATAGCAAAATTTCGAACTTATTTGAGGCCAGTTCAATAAGCGCTGTTTAATGATTCTCTCACATTCTCTACATACGACATACGTAGTTCTCACTTGGTTTTTAACGCCTATTTATTTCATGTTAACGCTGCCGCAAAAGCAACTGCGGGGAAAACAGGTAAGAAGCAAGTGAAAGGGTATGATATTGGCGAAAAAATGCGACAGATTCATTTATTTTTTCCTTTTCGTCTGATTTCGTTAATTTGTCTACACTTTTACCACCGATTCTGGTTGATTTGTACATTATTTTTATTTTAAACATTTGCGCTTGAGAACTGGCTATGTTTATACAACCAAACATATATTTTTAAGTTACTTTATCGATATAATTTGTGCTATTTATTTTAGTGAATTAGAAAAAGTCGGAGTTTTTCACCAAATAACTAACCTGCAGAAAAATGCATAATTTTTGAAAAATTTATGGGAATCTATTCTGATTTAGATTAGATGTTTATTACAACAATAAACTAGTAAATAGTATTTTTCCAAGTATTCCTAATACTGAGATACAGGATCACATTGATTATTACCATAATTCAACCAAACTAATTGAAAAGCTCCGATAACACAAAATATTTTTATTGCTACATCATCGTTATAAAGCGTTAATACACCGTCCCACACGAAAACAATCCAACTTACCCTAACAATAATAATAACAGTTTGCATCATTATCAAGCTCCATCGCATGGTAGTATTACCTTTCAAATATAGATGGCGGCAGTATGCCTGTATAGTTGAGCTGCGTGTTTGCTTATAAGTAGGAGGCATGTTTTTCTAATTCTAAAATCGTAATCGTAATCAGAAATCTCTGTCTGATTCAATTAAAGTGGTACAAAATTCATTCAAGATGATGGGTTATAAATAGGAAATCGTGGAATGGTTTCTTCACGAAAATCGTGAATTCTAAATCTCTCAAAGAGAGATCTATGAACATTATTTTATCGTTATAAATAAATAGTTTAGATGTTGCGCTGGCATATAAGTTGGGCTTGGCATTTTGCGTGAATTATTGCCATAATTTATTGTTATTACTAATTTACTTTCTGCTAACTCCGCGAAATTTATTGGAAAACTTATTAACTAATTATAATTAACAATAAGGTGGAACTGCATTCCTTTCTACTCTATTGAAAACATTTTATTTAAGACAAATTGGTTTGATCAGTACTACACTTTTTTCTTTACTTTTTTCGTTGATTCAATAGTCGTTACTAAGCTTTAGTGTTAATGGTACAAATGCCTTTAATTACTGCGACCTTAATAGGTCTATTACAATAAAATACCGTTATATGTGTTAGACTAGGTGAAGGCTCGTAATAAACTTTAGGATCTCCATCCTCCAGTTCCATTTCAACCATTTTCCTTCCATTTCAACCATTTCTGCCATTTACGCCATTTCAGTAGATGGCAGAAATGATTTGCTGAAATGTTGTTGTCGAGTACGACGGCGAATGCGTTTTGTCATCTCCAGATCTTTTTGGCATAAACGACAGTTTTCATCTTCGGTATTGCCTAGATTGAATAAGTGATATTATAATGCTGCATGACGTGTCAGAAATCCCGCCAGTAATATAAAGTTCCCTTTGCTGGACGATAACACTATCTTTGCTGTTTTAAGCGAGATATGAATGCTTTCGCCAGCTTTTGTTCTGGAGCATTTTTCCTGTACGAGGTCTTTTGATTACCCTCCCATGTTTTAATTACTTGTTTTATGTGGCTCTCTTCAATGTTAAAGGAAGGGCTAGAACCGATTGATGGCTTTGGACCCACAAGATTTTTGCGTCTCAATTGCCTCAAATTGTGAATATATATTTGTGAAGTAGACCAGGCCTGCTTGTCACTGAATATAATTATGGTTGCGCCCCGTATCTCTATCTCGAGATTCTTTGTGTTGTTAAGTTGAAAGCAGAGAATTCTTAGGCCCATTAATGCCTATACCTGTTTCGATGTCCATGTACCATGCCAGTGTATCTTGATGCTTAAAACAAACAATAGAGAGTTAAATTTAAGACAAGAAAACAATTTTAATTCATGTATTTACCCTATCTCTTATTCGATTTTTGGAATGTGCAACACATTTGTGATCATTTTTCTTGTACCTGCTACCAACCTAGTTTACTTGCGGAGAAGATGCTTATCTTTGACGTCTTCTACTATTGATGTCGAGTAAATAATTTTCACAAAGTTACGAGGAAGATATGTCTAGGTATCTACATAAATTCTTATAAAATCAGAAGGAATGAAGATAAATTGATGAATTTCATATCAAAATGATAAAAGATCGTACTCTGTAGATATAATACAGGTAATACTTAAATAATACGACAATATCCTCCAATAAATGAAAAAGTTGTTAATCAATCAGAGCAGAGCAGGAAGGAATATGTTAAAAAGTTAAATCGTTAACATTTTCGTGTTGTGACTCTTAACAACATGATTAGGTTTTCGAATGATACGACAATAATTGATGGAGGGTGTATTATTTATGCAGCTAATATCGGTCGCTTTTAACAAATGAAGCCGGCAAATAACTTTACCAGCGTCTACGAGATGTATTGCTCAAGATTGTGCTGCTTCAGTTGGTTCAGTCCATAAAATGTTAAAATCCAGTAAATGGGAAGTATTTGAAAAATTAATTTGGCGAACAGACAGCGATAAAACGTAGGCTTCATTTTATCACGAAAGATTTTATGCAACCTCACAAATTCCGATGAGGATAGCGTTTCAAACATCGGACTAGTCATCATAATTATTGGTTATCTGAAATTCAACATTGGATGAGTGAAACGAATGACGGAACGTAAATGTCTCCTGTGAAATGTTGTGAGACAAGTTGACAAACAGATAGGTTGTTGGTATTTATAAGAAAAATTATCACATATTTCAAAAGCCATAAAGAAAAAGTTAGGCAACTCTAGGGTGCGGTGATTTTGTCACGATATGTATGTTTATAACAAAAGTTTTTAGATCTATAACATCTTCATTTATTCTCGAGGTATCGCGTAATTCCATTCCTTGCCGAATACACTGTGTACGCGATTTAATTTCTTTTAGTATAGACGGTGTTCTATATATGGACATACTGCAGTAATTTAATCTCAGACATACTGCAGCTATTCATAGCTGCGCTCTTTTTGGCCGATAGAGTAACGAAATGAATAACGATTCGTATATCCCCAGAATTTGGGTTAATTGCGATTTACTTCGCTGGCGATTCGAATATGGATTGACGTGCAAAGTGCATATTAATCGAGTTGATCTGGATCACATCGAATTAGCACTTAAGTATGGGCATGTATAGTATGCGTAATGCAATTATCATTAGCGTTTAAATTATATAGATTTACGCATATTCAAGTCTATACAAATTGCTAGTACGTAGCTTTTTGCCTTCACAAGAACTTTTAAGCACCGTTTGAAATTATTCTTCTAAGCATTTAATGATATTATCAATACTAGAAACAAATTTAATGTCTACTTAAGCTACAATCTCTCATTCTCCGGAATTTAAACTTCATCGAATTGAAATTCTTTCTTCCTGGATAACCATCGAGTTTGCAGAACTGATAGTAATCGGTTGTTGTAGTTGGGTATGTAGTTGTACATTGAGCACGCAGGATAACCGTTACACTTGAAGTTCGTCACCGGCATCATGTGGCATAACCATTATTTTTGTTGCTCCTCCTGTAGCAGTTATTCTCACGTCTTTTGCTCTGGTGGTTTTCGTGAGTTTAGTGGAGTTTCTTTAGGTTGCCGTAATGCATGTATTATGAATGGATTAATGCATAGCATTTGCGGTCTGTTGATGTGAACATCTAGTCCATTACAATCCCATTTTATAAGGGAGAGAAAGAGAGAGATTTTTGTATTACCTACATAAAAAGTTAGAAAACAAAAAAAAATGTTACTTAACAAACGTCCCAATAACGATCACCAAACCTAGTCCAACGCTTTTTTTCTTAAAGCAAATGTTATCTTGTGATAACATTTGTTCGGGATTATACGAACTTTTCGTGTTAAAGTAGTACATTTCTCTATATATTCAATACATCCCAAAATACTTTAGCCATTAGTTTTTCTGTTATGGACTGCGTTCTTTTTTTTATGAGCGAGATCTATTGCATTGATTCTTCTTTTTTCGGTGGGTCTCGCTGATACGCGCATGTCTCATCACCCGTTACATTTTTTTTTGAAGACCTTGGTCGTCAGCCAATGCCAGGTTTTCCAAACATACTTACCTACACGATTTTTGTTCAGAAGCATAAGCAACTTAGGAACTCAGCGTTTTGACATTTCATTGATTACTAAATTTTTGTGTGAGCTTTTTAAAACTGTAGCTTTTGGATTTCAGCGGAAATCATTGACATCTCTTATTCTTCGGTCTATTAAGACCAGTTCCTTAACTGTCTTAATTATTTTTGTACTTTGGGTCAGCTTGAATTGATACCTTGCTCCATCGAAATTGTTTACATAAAAACGTTACTGTAGTCATACTGTCATAAATATTCTTAGATCCACTTTTGTCTTTCGTTAAGAACTTAATAACTCAGTTAGATCAGAGAGCTTGATAGTAATTTTTTCAACATTGATTGGCGATTCAACATTTACAAAAACAACACAACAACCTTTTGAATATGAAGGAATCTTGACTGGATAGGCAATATAAAAGTCTCCTCTCGGGCTCATTTTCAACCAGAAAACAATACACTCCCATCTAAAAATCAAAGGTGAACACCATTGTCATTATGTATTTTTGAAAGTGAAATATCGTAGTACGAAACTGAATCATTAAATTTAATTGAAAATTTGGAATTTCTTTGGTTTTTTGTTTCACGATAAGGAATCCAATATAACATGTCCCGCTTCACTAGATGAACGTGCTAACCACTACCTGTCAAGAACGTTCCCTTTTTTTTTCGCATGATTAATAACGTAGGAAAATTACAGATTTTCATAATTTACTGACGGTAGGCAGATTGTATTAATCGAATTTTATTGTTTTTGATATGTTAGACATAAAAACACGATTTGAAGTAGAGACACTGAAATTTACTTTCGTTTTACGTACGAGATGAAGAGATTTACAGGAAAACATAACGTTCCTGAGATTCTTGAACTGACGGTGGGCAAAATTTTTTCTTCCTTAGCCTCGCCTTTGTTGTCTGAAATATTGTATAAACAAATTTATTTTCTTTAAGTCATAGAAGTGAAACACTAATTTTAATGTTTTAAGCTAGAGCATTGTAACGTGCAATTTCCTTCTTCGCGGAAAACATAATTTCCAACAGATGTATCCTTAATCATTTGTGGTTCTTACAGCTCCATAGGTTCTTCTTCCATACTAATATCATTGTAAGAGCCACCAACTGTGCCACTCCAATATTCTTCTGTCTCACAGATACATAGACTACACACACCTTGATGTATTTCTATTATGTACCGCTGTGGTTCTTTAAAAGTTCTTTCATTACAGCAAAATAAAAAGTGAGACTTTGTGAAATAATTATTTTGATTTTAATATTTTAAGAGCAAGTGTTAGTTGCGTGAATGCTATGTTGTGTTTGAAATAAATGGTCGGATGAAGATGTTCTATAGGGATCCTAGCACTTCATAGGGTAATGTCATCTTTTGGAAACATGTGTTTATTTCATTCCGTGATTGCATTCTATTCTTTAATTTTTGTTATTATGTATTTGTCACCATCAAAGGTATTATTTAAATTAACTGGTAATTAAATGGTAAGGTTCCTTCAAGTCATTGTACTAATATAAATTAGAAAATTAAAGGTACGTATATTCTCAGCCACTATTTTTATCTTTCCTCCGGTCGATTTTCATTACTACGCCACTTTGTAATCCTTTTCAAGGTATTTGTATGTTGCATCTCAAACAGTAGGCACTACTAACAAACATTTATAGTTTATTTAAATAGAATTCATTAGCGTAGCGTACAATTTACAATGTTTATTTTTTATTTCCAATGGAGAGGATTTATATAATTGGAAAGATAAACACAACGTCTACGATGATATCACTGCTACTTTAATACGAGTATAAAGCAGTGTTAAAAGCTACTTACTTAACCACCCACATATACCAATATACGGTCCTTTCTTTATAATTAATATCGGCGCAAATAGATAATCCGAAATTGCATTGCCGACATTTAATGTCAAGATAATCACGTTAGGAAACGCCAACACCGAATAGCTTCTGGTTGACGTCATCGAAGTGATCTCATGCTCTTTCTCCCGATGCTATCACCGAAGAACCGGTTGAAGGAACTACTTGAAATTCGATTCAAAATTTAAATTTACACGCGCGTGCTTCGCCTTTTCTTGCGCATTTCTCGATGCGTATTTATAAGCGATGACTTGTTTGTGAGTAAATATTTGAGGATAATAGAGAATCCGCTGCTGCTGAAGCAGAGAGAGATGGAACAATTTGTCAGGAATTTCATTTATGCGCTATATCTTGATCTAGCAAAAAGGGGTACGGTAAAGTGACGAGTACGAGGTTCTATAAACGATTCGCCAAGAATGTCACTATCAAACATTCTGAAAGGTACCACTGCTTAATATTAAAAGGCACTCAATCAAACTATAAATGTTCGCTTTATTAGAATTTTTGACGTTGCTGCTGTTTCTTCGGCAATCGTAAATAAAATGTAACATTTCAAATTGATGCTTTACGGAAGTTATTTATGTGAAATGTAGGGTCGTGAAATTCGCGAGTATCCCTGAAATACTCTCTCGGTAATTTATAATTGATTTCAAAAGATAAATGATTTTTGTTTTATGGATGGTGATCATCCTGTTCTTGATCTTTTCCTCCAATTGCCTCATTGGATTAATGATGCCTACTGGACGGATTAGTCCACACATCTGCATCGATTAATAAGGTCTATTAACAGCAATGTTAAGCTCATGCCTTTCTTAGACTCGCTGCCATTATAAAAAACCCATCAAACGGAGAAATTCTGATTCCGGAGCTGAAAGGATAATGACATAATATCTGCTAAATTGTTTCCTCTTATTCCAAGCACATATGGCACTTCGAGCAAGAGTTTTGGAAATTTCTTTTGTTAATTTTTATAAACTTCCTGGTTATGTCTTGGCTGGCCAACGTGAATAGAGCTCACCAGGCACCACCAAGACATCTGCTGAGTGGTTTCCAATTTTTAACATATACACTTTTTTGTATCCATTATTTTTCTTGTGAACTCCTGAAGCATTTTAGTTTTTGAATATTAGAGTAGCTCTAAATATAGAGTTGCTCCACTAATGTTGACTCAATATTAAATGTGGAGATACACTACTCAAATTGTGCTTGGCCAACGTCTTTTGCGTTCATCGAACGCAACTTTTTCTCAATATATGTACACATTAAATTTGTAAGCTAATCGGGCCAGTGTGAATGCAAAAGATTGCTTTGCACTTATCTTTGTAGACGCAAATATAACATATTTCTTGTTGCTTAGCCATGGGAAATCAAATAGCCGCACTGTATGATATTTGCTGGAAATACTATAATATTAACGGTAAATTAGTGTTAGAGCAAAATAGTGTTGCTTCAACACGAAAAGCAAGCGCAAAAAGTAGCATTTAATCAAATGCAATCAAGTGTTAATTCGGCATTCGTCGAATTTGCAAACTTTCTAGTGGACTTGACTTATTTCCATGTGTTATTTAAATTGTGAAATTACACAATTAGACAAAATGTAATTGATTCTCTGCGTGCCTGTAAAAAGAAATTACATTAAAAACGCACAATTACTAACAATTAAGGCGCAAAGAAGATTATTGTTGCTTTTCTTTAATAAAACGTCGGCGACAAGGAGAAGAGGACATACGGTAGAGCACTTAGGGAAGTGGATCGATCACTTCGGCATGGGTTCCCGGATTGCAATCGATTGAACGTTATTTATTGTGGCGCAAATGGTAACGATATGGCTTATTTTTAATACTATGCTATTAATCGTTAACGGAATCCATTACCTTGAAACGTTTTTATACTGTTCAACGTTCCACGCTCCTGCGGAAACTCGCGACATTATTTTTCTCGCATGCTGAGAATCCGGCACGAAACGCTCGCAAGGATCAAAACGGTCGTTTAGTTTCGCAAAAAACGCGTTTCCCCACTACAATCTATCTCAATCTCTTTCCTCGCGGTAAGCAATAAATTTCTTAGAAAGCATCGCCGGTGTTATAGGTAACTGTTTGCGAAATGAAAGTTGTTATATCAGTAAAGGTGAGCTGATAAAAACGCGGCACGCTCTGGATCTGCTGCTGCACGCTCCGAGGATGACTTCCTACATAAATTCCAACAGTTCAGAATCTGGTATATCTGCCTCGTTTTATGTCTACGAAATTTATACGTAAAGAATTAGATGCTAGGAAGATTTGAATGCAAGTGTAATTACTGTAATAAGTAAGTTTTTCCATTTTTTTTAGTATTTCAGTTGGGTATCGCTGTGCGAATAGCATGAATTACTCTCTTACAGTCTATTAGTAAGAAGTTTTAAAGTAATTTTCACGTAGAATATTGCAAAATTTGCGTAAGAATTAATATAAAATTAGTGCCCACTAATTTAACGAACTTATTTGTTCTTTATAATGCAATTTAAATTTCACTTTTTCTATCGATCAAATAGGAACTGCCCGCATGAGTCCAAACCTAAGTGGCAGGAAAACGGTTGGAAGCTAGTGTCCTTTCCTTCCCTTGTGCTTCCCATATTAGCAACGTTCCCTACTTATTCTTTGATAGGTAACGATCGGTATCGATCTCTCGGAATCTTACATCTTGTGCCCATTGGAGTATAGGCCGTGCAGGCGACAATTACCTGCTCGTCAGAGTCTAGGCCTCCCAGGTGCGTTAACTATTAGCATTTCGGGGCTTCGACCGCCGAGCACTGGGAATTATGGACCAACGACGAAAACAGAACAGACTGTGAGGTACTCGTAATTTAAATCTATACAACATGGATAACCGAGTCAAAGCCCTAACCAAATCGTGTCTGCCGGGATGCTTATTACCCAGGAGCCTGGTTCAGTTTCATACTAATTTCACGCTACATTACATTGAGAGATAGCCGGTTGTTGATTACACAAGATTTTTATAACATTAACAAGTGCTCTTATTTGTATATGACGAAACAATTTTTTCTTATTCTTTTAACCAAATGTAGTTAGTGGAATATTTTTGTTGATTTAATCCATGCATCTCGATAAAATAACGACAAAAAGTGTCAGTGGAAGAATAGCTGTTTAAAAAAAAAAAAAAAAAACATAGATGCGTTAACAAAAAGGTAACAATTAAATTTATGTTACCGTAACTGAATTGAAATTGTTAAATAGGCCAACATTGTTGCTCGTTCAGGCAAAAAATTCTCAATAAAAAGTTTTCATTGCAAATGACCTCTGGTGCATACAAACAGCTGTAGAGCTCATCTAAAGTTATGAAGGGTCTTTTTTCATAACTTTGAAAGTGAAAAATTATTTCTTTTCAGAAAATTTTGACATATACATACGTATATCATAGTGGAAGTTTATAAAACGTAATTCTTTAGTTTTGTTTAAAATGTACATAACGGCAAGTTAAAATTTCATATATCTAAATTAAATATTTAATTACTGCATCAAGAGGCTAGAACAGAGGAAAGAAAACGAAAAAAGCGTATTAAAGATTTGTTAAGAAATGTGGACGTTCAGTTTGTAGAAGGCATCAATGAAATTTGGCTCAATAACAACAGTTTCCTGGTATAGATTTGTAAGAATATGTTCGCCTTCTTAAATATTGGAAAAACGTTAAGTCTACAGAAATTTATATTTTAATTTTTAACGGAACTAAGTATTTATTCCTCGCGAAACATTATTCAACAATTAACAGCAATTAATAGCATTAACCAACCAATCGACCAATCACCAACGAAGCTCTAAGTTGAAACAGTTTTAAATATAGACAAATGCTGCTCTTGCAAGTTTCTTTTTATGTTGGGCGATCAAGAGAAAATTTGTCTATAAAAGAAATATACCATTTTTGGATTTGACTAGAAACCAGGTTTTAGGTATTGATATAGAGACGTTATAAATAACTGCTAGAGTTGCAAAACATTGCAGTTGTATGTTGCAGAAACCCATAAGAGATTGTATGTAATCAGGCAACGTTAAAACATGTTATTGCAGCCAAGGTACAAATATGGCGAGTCTATTGGTAAGGCGTTCGGTTAATTATTTCTATGAATTTGTGCATTAGAACATTCTCTTTATTATATCGTCGATATTGACGATTTTTAGTTCATCAATATAGGTAAGGTATCTAGAGAATTGTACAACAACCGATACGCAAACATGTAAGACTTTATATTCTACTTTTTATCTTTACATGTAATAAATAAAGTAGAATTGAAGTCATCTCCGCTTTCCCTTTAAAAAGCTTCTTCTAAAACGGTATTATTAATCCTTCCTTTGCTTTTTTATTCTAAATTTAAAAACTTTCTCTCGTCTACCGTACCCATCCTTTTATCTAAGGAAGCCATAAATTCCCACGTGGAAAACTGTAAACACGTACTTCAAGTTGATTATATATCCGCAGTACATAAATACCGCGACTATAGGTTAACAAGTCCTAATTAAAACTGTATCGAACAACACCATAAGCCGCAAAGTTTGCATTAAACTATAATGGACGCGATTACACTACGGCCACGTAAGTGTATTCAACAGCATATTGATTCCGTGGAATTAAGCTATTGGCGAATACCGCATTTTCGCTAGCTAAACAAGACTCCAATTTCACGGATACATTCACCGGATAACTTTACGTTTTCACGTGATTACGTGGTCTACCATTTGTAACTAATTGTTAACAAGGAGCATAAAGTATGGTAAGCATCCGAAGCTTCGAATCAATCACCACAAACCAAACCATAATAATATGTGTATTGGTCAGAAGGAAGGAGGATCTAAAATTGCAGAAGATCGGCAGGTGGAGAGGCATTACCGCTCGTTTATACGGTGTATTCTAAATTAAATATAATAGCTTGGCTACCTTGTTTATTGGGCTATTGGGAGCAAGATTTGCATTTAAAAATTCTCTTTCGCTCACCAAAGTAAACGATTGTCCCATAAATAAAATCTTAAATAATTAATTATATTATCATTAATAGATGTGCCTAATTAAACCAAGTAGCTTTCTCCTGCAAAATGTTTATAATTACGCTTTTTTAACTTTTAATGTAAGGTTTGATGAACATACGCATTCTGTTAAGCAAATGCACTGGAGACAAAATACAAGAAAAAGTATTGTGGAAACATTACCAAGTGTAATTTTTGATTTATTTGGACTAAGATTATTAGGGCTGAATCCTGTACTGAAAATTTTGGGAAGACAAGCTGTGGGTTCTCTTTTCCTTGCTCTGGTCAACGACTTTAAGAATACATCGGGATTCATACTTCCTAGATTATTAGATGAACGAGTAGTATACCTGTACGAGTAATGAAATATAATCATATTTTTATAAAAAAATATTATTTATGTTATTCCTCAAATATCAAAAAGATATCTTTCTAAAATTAAAATAACAAAAGGCACATTATTGATATTTTTTTGATTTCCTGGTTGACAATAAACATGAATTATGTAGAAATTTTCAACACGGCAAATAACTTATTAATTACAATTTTCAACGGATTGTTTGAATAACTTTGATATTTCAGTAAGGACACCCAAGGTACATTAATACTCTTACAAGCGCCTCCTCTGCAAACGTAAACTTGTTTGAGCGAATCCTGTCTCGGCCGTTCTGAATTCCCAGAAAACTGAAAATCTAACTTATCTTCTAATTATTAGAATGATGTATGTGAAGATACAAGTAGTTGTTGAAAAAATGGGCTTAATGGTGCGTTGGCATTTTTAAAGCGTTAAACGTATTCAAAATCTTACCTAAAAATAAAGTGTCTGGTGAAGTTATATAAACAATAATAATAACAAGGCAGAAAAGTGCTTTCTTAAAACAAACATATCTTTCTTCACTCAACGTTCACTTTAATCAAACATTACAACTTATTGAATATCAAATAAAATATTTTCTTTGATTAAATTTGAAGTATCCAACTTCTTAAGTGAAATATAGCGGCTCTTTATTTCTAGAAAATAATTTCTTGATAATAATAATGAAATAATTTCCATTACGTGTATGTACTACGTTCCTTTGTAGCGTCTTCTGCAAAAGCCTTGACGTTATATCGTACGAATAGGGCAATCTTCCGTCATTCATTATATTAATAGGAATAGCAGTTAATCCGGTAATTAAATTTAGGTACAAAAATTCGGCCCTACTACACCGGCCACCTCCCACAGGTCTCTAGAATTTCAAATGAATCGTTTTGCATGCATCAACAATAACCAATAACAAACACCTTAACCTCTACTAAAAAAATTAACTACTAACATACCTCATACTTGCTTTAAGATAAATTTTACTTAAAATCATTAGGACTTCAAAGAAATAATTTGCTGCACATAAGAAAGTACATCTACTTGCTGTATGTTTTCTTAAATTAAATGAATATTTTCTTGGATGCTATATGGATGCCTACATTATCGTTCGCATTTAGGGAGGTCTCCAATATTATCTGTTGATTTTGGAACATCCTATACATGTTAGTAGGCACACGTATATATACGTGTGCCTACTTACCTTTTTATATCGTGACGTTTTGTACTCTTCTGTACGCGTCTGTTGCTCACAAACCGGATACCGAAAATGTCACCGGAAATGGCTAATATCGTTTACATACGCGCCGCTAAAATGGAACTTTGTACGGCGATTGATGGACATTACAATGTTGGGTGTTCGGAATGGTAAATTATTTCGTGGTATACTTTGCATTTTTGTATAAATACATCGCTGGTTTAGTTAACATTCTACGTGAGATATACATACAAGTGCTTACATAATCATAATTATCGTATTATCAAACTTTGAATTGTGTTACGCTACAAGTTGTGTCCTACTGCATTGAGGCATTCATTACAGGCTTTAGGTTTCACCATTAACTTTAAAATTCTCGAGTGCCTTCGGCAATAGCTTCTTAAAACTGGCGACTGCTACAATCTTTCATATAAATCACTCAAAAAAGCAACGAAAATTCTAACTGTTATCAACTGATCCGCATAGTTTGTGTAATGGTTAGTGGACTTTACAGCAATGCTATCTATATGCACAAGTATGCAAGAATAGGTTGTCACAATATAATTTATCTACAACGTATTCGACCTTGGCGCTCCATTTAAACGAAGTTACCGTGTACCTAATGATGGGATTGTTCTGCTCCGGGGATTCATAAATTTTAACAACACACATAATGTATTTATTTAAATTACATCACCTATAATTAAACGTAATTCTACAAGCTGAACGCTCTGTAATCCAAACTGTCAAAACTAGAACGTTAGGTTCTTAATTAATGTGAAGGAGCAGGATTAAAATTCAGTAACGGAACTCAAGCTTCTAACGTTCTAACAATTTACGGCTACGTATTTTACATGCATAATGTACAGGGAGCTCTGTGTAGGATCATTAAGAAGCTTTAGATATGAAAACATCGTTTGGTAAAGAACTTTCGGATTATAATATGCGAATATGTTTAATTCTGAATATTTTGTACTTAGTTTTTTTTTGTTTTTTTTTTAATTGGTTCATGCAATATACTCTACCGCCAAATTTCATACTTACAGAGGTATTACGTTTTTCCATAGAGATTAGGCTCTCGCTAAAATGAATAGTTTAGTGGATACTTCGTGAAAACCTCTTTAGTTTTGAATATGGCATTGTTTAATATTAGGAATTTATTCTAACCATACAGTATGTTGTAGGAGATTAAATATGGAATAATACATAAGCCTATTATGTCTCCGTGGGCAGGTGTCTGCTTTTCTAGTAAAAATTAATTTTCAATTATGTATTTTGTCTTTAAGTCGCTTTCTTTGATACAGCGGCGAAATTCTTCTATCGTAAAGATATGTGTTGTTGGCGTACACCTCATTTTTCAAGTAAGTCCACAAAACGTGCATATAGTTTGAGTAAATACGCGACGGTATTTCAAGTAGAAATATTCGCTATCGATTTTCTTTGATGACCAGGCCGCACTGTTTGTTCTCGAAAGAAGATTTTCTTCAGACTCCTAGTTGATTGTTAGACACGATAACGATACTTTCATGTAGACACCAGGACACAAGCATTGATGGCAATGAAGTAGCCGATGCTCTTACTAGTTTTCCGCTGGGTCCAAAACCTCTTTTGATCCTGCCAAGACGCATGTTACCAATTGTGCCAAACAATAAGTGAATCTGGCCTGAGGTGACTCCACATACGTACTTCATGCGAAGGGATTTATGTTGCTTTAGTGACAGAGCACTCGGCGGAGCTCACTCAAGAGTAGGAATCAGGTGGGACGTTTGTAGTGCCCGAAAGTCCGAGAAGGGTTCGCCGAGCAAACCTTTGTAATTCGTCAGAAGGATAGATCTACTCGGCGAACTAAAAAAATGACTTACATTGCTGGCTACAACAGACCACCTAGTTAATGTAATGTAAAAGTTAGCGGAAATGATTAAGGACAGGAAGCTGTTAAATAAAATAATCATTTGAGCACATACACAAGCCTGTACAAGAAGACATTATTATTAATTATATATTTAATTTAATTAATTATATATAGTTAATTAGTAAATATGTTATTATTTAGAATATTCATTTTATTTCTTCTGTAAAACTAAAATATATATATTTAAAACAAGATTGTGACTGCGGAAGAAGCAGCAGCCACCATAATACTTGTAAAAATGTGGATTTTGATAAAAAACAAATCGAAAGACGTTTGTTTCAATACACCCAGAAATCAGTTCAGAACTGTTCAGGACGTTCAAAATCATTCCAACAGACTCCGAATTATTTCCGAACCGATCCAAGAGCAGTGAAATCACTTCCTAGTTTTAAATTAGAACTGAAAGAAAGGTTTTTCTGTTGGAATAAACCTGTTAAATCGCACAAATTGAACAGACAAATGGCTTGTATTGCAAAATGCTCGCCATGAGAGCCATCGTCTCTTGCAGCAACTCCAATGTTTAAATAGAGAATTATACAAACGAAGCGAGTAGTTTAATCATCGAGAAGTCGTGACAACTTCAACGTAGCTTGTGAAGACCGCGGATCTACTTAGAGGTAACCAGAAATGAAAAACTTTTCAGTTGTTAATGTAATATCTTACTAATGATCAACCTATTGACGTGTTTCGCTAACCATCCACCAGTCCCAACGTCAAAATGTTCTAAATCTCAACTTCATAAATAATAAGATAATGGTTTTCAGCGATCTGCATGCGTAGAGGTGAACAGTGTTTATACTTCTGCATTCTACAAATATTACAGCAGAAAAATTACTTTCGGATCGCGAAAATAGTAAAGAATTCCCTAGATTGGGAATTGTCCAAAGTATTTGTTTGAAAAGTTAGTTACGAATCCTGAAACATTGCCAAGGCAAACAGTTTTCATGTTTTCGTCGTTTCTAAACGTACCATATATATTATTTTACTGGACTAAACGTGTTTTATAAACTATACTAAAAATTGTACGACCAAAGTCTGTAACATCGAATTAGACGCAGATATATCCAGATAACTTGAAAAGGAATATCTGTTCGTCTTGTAGCATTTCTTTTGTCTAAATTAGTGCTTTGCCTATGTACAGAACCGACCTTAAATATTATGGTTCTATGCACCTATAAAAATATATCGGGTGACATAGGTTTATAACAATTCTATTATGACGTTTGAAACGACCTCACTTTGAGAAACACCTTCTTTCCACTTTGTGCTTGCATGTATGTGGAACAATACCAATTACTAAAAAGTACACCTTACGTTACATGTGATCAACCTAGCATGATGCCACCTAGAAGGTTATTGTCTTTTTTATATTCTCCATACTTAGACGCAATAGAATATTAAACCGTGAAGATTTGGATTTAAACCGACCGAGTATTTTTTCTGTAAAAATTGGAGAAAAAGTAATCAGAACATTTATTATATTAAGGAGAGCTTATATAAATACATTAAATTGAATGCCTAAAATGGAAGGTGTTCACTTTTCATGTATTCGTCTAGAGCTTCTTAAAGTTGCTGTTAACATTAACTACACGGTTTTGTGCCTTAGAAGTCTTAGGACATCACCAATTTTATGCATAAATTTAAATTTCTAATTAAATTTGTGGTTTTCTTGTCTCGCTGTTAATTGCTAAATCATTTTAACTTTATCTAACAACAATCGACAATCTTCTAGTTCTTCTGGTCTTGAAAAATGTAATTCCTTTCATTCTTTTCTACGTTTAGGTCTTCTTCTATAACTTGTTCCGCAACGTCTATCTAATTTCCTTCGACTGTTCTTTCCCTCTTTTTTTAAGCTCCTTTTCTCTTATGGTTTTTGCTACTGTTATGGTCCCAGTACCATTATATTTCAAGTTTGTAACTTATTTTATCTTTCAAGTATTTTGTTTGATCTTTTCCATATTTGTCAAATTGCGTGTTTAATCTTCGTTACTTGCCGTTTCTTAACATTTCTCCCAAATTTGTTTTTATCTTCCATAAATATAAATACGTCATCAGTACTATAAACAATTCCAATTTTAATTTATTATACCTTACCCTGGAAAGCCAAAGCTCATTGTGTTACTTTTTGGCCTTACTGTACCCACCCTGGAAAAAACCACAGCACGGTCAAAAATACTCTGGTGATATAACTGCGTATATGTTGATACTTTTGAAATTTCAGTTATGTTAGACACTCAACTGTCATTTGTGTCAATCGATGTTACAGCTTGTTTCAAAATTGAAAAAATCGAATATGGAGCCGTTATTAAATTCTTGAATTTTAGAAACTTCTTCTAACCTTGTAAAAGCCGTAGTTCAATGAAACTTTACATAGATGAATATAATTTTTAACATCATATTAATAATATAAGTATAACATACAGTTAAGACATGGACATATACCCGCCGTCTTTTTTTATCGATTATTGCAACCTTAGATATTTCTTTCTTGTCACGGTCCGGCTCAAATTACCACCTGCAGGTTATACAGACGTTCCGGGTTATGACTTATTGAATTTTATGCATTTCTGGCGATCATCTATTCGAATCGTGCATCACTACGGTTTAACCCGTACATTAGCCGTTGCAGTTGTTCATACACGAAATGTGTGAGAATGGTGTTAGAAATTCCGCTAAATGCGTTATTTATTATTAGTGACATTGCTATATAAGCAGAAAAAGTTATTCTTGTACAACATTTGTTTCAAACCTAGTAAATTTTGGCTTTTGATACGACGAAGTAAGTTTGATTGAAT
This sequence comes from Oryctes rhinoceros, assembly GCA_020654165.1. Classification (NCBI taxonomy): domain Eukaryota; kingdom Metazoa; phylum Arthropoda; class Insecta; order Coleoptera; family Scarabaeidae; genus Oryctes; species Oryctes rhinoceros. The sequence continues at coordinate 1,418,668 of JAIOKQ010000001.1, forward strand.
GGAAATTATTATTTTCTCATTTGTACACTATGTTTATTTTGAGAATACTTGTTTTGGTCAAATGAAAACTATACAAGCTTGGTTTAAGTATATTTATTTATTTTTTTAACATAGATTATCTCGAAGAGACTTTCAATTGAACATAAACATAGTTCTGATTGAAACTTTAGTTTTGTTAGACAAAGAATGAATTTTCTTAAATTAAGTAACTATATTTACTTAACCAAATGTGGTTATTGTTCTGTTTATATTTACTTACTTCACTAACTTTTGGTTTTTAGCAACCATCAAACAGATGAATAGTATTAGTGAATTATACAAGTGGCCTTGTCCTTACCTATTTCTATCTGGAAAGAAAGAAAAAACAGTGAACATGGAGAACATATTTAATAAAAAACTTTGGAAACCATATTGCTCATATTGACCACGTTGACAATTTTTCATCATAGTACTTGAAGTTTTGAAATACATTAAGTAAAAGACATATAGGTAAATAATGGGGTAACCACTTCTTACATAAAAAACAATTTCGACGCTAAGGCATATAATTAATTTATCATTAGAAGTCTCTTTCTTCTGTTGGCGAAATTTCCAGTAAATTAGAATTTTAAAGGTTATGCTCCAAATTTTTCCTATATTATGGAGGTATAAGGAGCCTGTGTTGTAAAATTTTACAAACAACGAGTTGATCAATCAGTTTAATATTTTGACGCGATTTTACAACTACAAACTTCTTTTACATATTATACAGCACTATTAAGAAGTTAAGTACCGAGCATAAAGCGTAACATATTTGGAAGTACGTTTCTTTGTTTAACACAAAATTGTCTGTTTGTTGTGTTGCGCTGTAATAAAGACATACTTTCATTCAAGTGAATTCTGCAGACGAGCTAAACGTCATTCAATCAACCTTTCTTTAACAAATGGATTCAACGTGGGCACGAAAATGAATACCGCAGAGCAAACGTATCACGTATATTATCTTATTTTTCATAGATACATATAAGAATAAAGAAATTATATAATGTAATAAAAGGTAGTCCTTAAACTAAACTACCAATATCTTAAAAATATCGGATGGTGCATGTATGTATATATTATCTGTTAGTTTTATTCGTTCAGAAACAGAATCTTCCGGTAAGTTCCCGTAATCTATCAATCGGTAATTGTATTCAAAATTTCCAAGTAAAATATATTGGATGAGCATATATGCAGTTCATTCGACAGCAAAATGCATACTCGGATTAAAATTAAATTATTTTTAAAAAAGTTATGCTTGGATGAGAAAACACTTTTCAGCGTGTAAAACTTAGCGCGTAAATTTTCTAATTGTTAATGTCTTTTACGTGTTTTTGTAATCTAATTAGTTACTTCGTAGTAGAAAAATGATAAGACGAAACATCATTAATGCATTAACAATAAATTTAAATATCTTCTACAATTATTGAAATATTCACCTACTAATGGTTATCTGACGTTTTCTGTATGCTATTTTAATCTTCTGCGTATAATTTCATCGAATCTCTGTTACTGCTGCTGCTGTTCATAATTTTGTACTAAAATTCACTAAAAAACGGGAAATGGTCATTCGTATTTCAAAAAGATTGTTCTGTTGTTCGGAAAAATATTTGGTCATCAAATATGTGTTCTATTTTCAAAGTCTGTCTTGGAGAATACATCAACTTTCTACTATCCACAAACCAACTTCCTGGAACCAAGGATCGACACATCTTTGTTTCTTAAATAATACCGCCAGTTTCAACGCTTTAATTGGGTATAGTCTGGATAGCACATAAACAGTAGTAATTTTGATGGCAACAGTGAACGAGTTGAACAGTTACAACATCTCTTTCATTAAGTCGATGGAAGGTATCTTTCAAATTTGCAAAAAGTTTTACAAATGTCCAACAAAACATGTTGATATGTGACATGTCTAACAAGAGATAATGGAAATTGTGGATATCTACCGGTATTGATGTGTATCTAGCTTTAAGACCTGCAAGACAATTTTAGTACTTACTTGTAAAAAATATCGAAATTAATAATAGCGGAAATGCCGGAAATGATTAAGAACAATATATGAAAGGAAGGATGTATAAGTGAGATGAAGGAGATTAATAAATAGAGGAGTAAATTAAGATCTATGCGTCATCATCCGTAGATAAACCATGGAATATGTGGACTGCGAATAAAGAAAATATGCTCACACAATACGATGAAAAACAAACGAAAATGCTTAATCAAAGTTTACATTTAAAAAGTTACCTGAACGACAAAAGAAGAAAAAAAATTAAAGTATTCTCAAACGAAGATAACAAAGATAACTACATTTAACATAATTTTGTAAAATGAATATTAACGACAATAAATCGTCGCCTTCATACATTTAACTAATCCTGAATACATTTAAATGGGGTATGCCTCTCTGATGTTAATCTATCTCTTTGTGGGTTCATGGAATCCTTGCGCGCTGCCCGCAAATTACAGCCCTATTCATCAGTTATCTTTCTTAATGTCCTGAAAAGTAACTCTTTTCAACGTTTATTCTTGATAACTAACATGAAAACAACGACATACTTTTCCTAAGATTAGTAATTAGTTTAGTATATTTCCATAATTTATTTATTTTTTGTATAATCTTGGAATAGACACATCAACATCATCACAACACTGTTATATTTTAAATCATTTAAGCAGATTCATTTTCCGATAAGAACGTAAGTAAAAAATCGTACCTCGTATTTGCGTAGGCTTGCGTAGAGAATTTGCATACATTTATTACGTCAGCGTCTTTATTGCCCAAATAAAGCGCCGTGTTAAGACTACGACATCGTCGAACGTAGTGTAAACAAATAGGTTGTGCCGACCTCCGTTGTCCAAACGCCACCTGAGCGCCTTCTTGAATTCTCGTGGGCATCGCGGGCACCGAAAGAGACGCCCAAGTTCGACCCTGGAACCCACACCGTTCGTCAAAACGGACGGCAGTAGCGTGTATGTTGCACAGTCCCATACTTTGCGATGTATTTACGCCGTTCAGTGTGTATCCGTACTCGCCGCATGTAACACCTGCTTTTTAAAATCGAAACTCGCGCAGCTCGGCTCCTTTAAATGTCAACAGAGTCTCGTTTTCGCTCGCCGTGATCACAACAATAAAACACCAATCTAAACAACGGAGTGCGTAAATTTCGTTTGCATTTCACGTGACGTTTATTTGCTACGATTACAATTTGTTTAAATTTTTCAAAAAAGGATAGATAAATTATGTAGAGCGGTTGTTCTACAAGCGAAAATGTCGATCTATCGATTCGTTAAGGATTCCGAAACTACGGGACCAAATAAAAGGCTCTTTCTCCAAGGGACATCTTCTTCTTCTACTAGCGGACGTCACCAGAAACCCTTAGGCCCTCCTATAGTTACCGATTTATCCGATCCGAAAAAGATCCAAAGCCTTCAAGCCGTTTACAAGAAGCAGAAGGTATCGACCGAGGTTTTAGGAAGCTCTATCGAGTCGACGAGGACTAGTAGAAATAATGAAGATGGTACCCACAGGATAACGACCAGGATATACAGGAAAATGACTACGCTTACACGAGGCGAAGAGCAAAGTGTTGCGGAAGATTTGACCAGAAGAGGAAATGAGCGTAGCATAAAATACAGAGCGGAAACAGCTGACAGTAGTAAAGAGTTGAAACCGGTGAAAAGAGTTAAGGTTAGATGATTTCGTTTGTTACGACTATTATATACGCGTAGGAAAAGTAAAAAAAGAACAGTAGTAGCGTGTTAAAATATGCAAATATTGGTGTTTATTTATTGGATGAAGTTAAAGTCGAATGTTTTTAATAAATTGTTTCATTTGCAATTCTTGTAGTAAGGTACAACAAATGAAAAAATTGGATTACAATTAAGATTATTAACAGAAAGTATAAATACTAAATGTTGTTATCATGCAGATGATAATGGTAGTTAGAGGGAAAGACAGTAGACTTAATTTAGTTTTTAATAGTAGAAAGCTTTAACAAGGAAAAATTTATTAAATCTGTCTGTGTATCTTTTATAAAGAAGTCTTCTAGAACGTCCCTTTTATGGTCTTTATTTATTTTTCTATACGTGTATGTGCTGCTACACGTTGCTTTTGTTTAATCTAATACGTGCGTCTCTTAAACCTCACTTTAAAATTACCACCAGTTTGCGCTATAAAATTTTTTCGTCATTGTCATAAACATACGATTTATTGAACTCGATGTTTCGGTGTTTTATTATTAACCAAACAGTTTTTGATATGTTCGTGCTACAAAAAGCTACTTTATAACGAAGTTCCTTTAAAGAAATGCTTATGTTAAAGCCAATCCTATGAGATTTTCACCCATTGTTTCGAATTTAGTTGTTAACTACTTTATTGCAGAAAATATTAAAATTTTTCGATAATCAGTACGAGAGCGTAATAGTTCCCAATGGTCAATGGCGATATTTATTAAAAGAACGTTATTATTAACAAAATGTGGATCTATAAAAAAAAAATTATTTCTAGATTGAAAACAGTTCTTTTACATTAGTTTTACAAACACAGTATACTACTGGAGTTTCGATCATTATGAATCGCTCAGTAGAAGAACTTCGTGTATTTGTACATTTGAAGAAAACAGTAATAAGTAAGAGCAACGAAATGAACGATCTGGAAGGCTATTCACAAAAGAAGGTTTCCTATTGCATCTGAATAATATTCTGGATGACCAAACAGATTTAATAAATTCTCCCTACATTCTTCCCAAACAAATGTAACGCAAAACACCTACTTTTCTAGTTGGTTTCATTACTCACTGTTGTCGGTGAGTGTTGCTGTTAAAATTATTCAAGGGTAACGTATCTATATATCAAATAATCTATATATCGGACTTTTAATAGATCCAGTTGCATAATGCATTACCAGGCAGTTTCTGATCCGTTTAATGTACTCTTTACGCGTTAAATTTCCCATGTTATGTTTTAAATCTTCAGGCTGGCTCCCCATATTGAAATACGTAAGCTTGCTTAACTTACACACCTAATTAGCAAATCGAATTACTAAATTTGCTGTGAAATAATCAATTATAAAACAATCCGAGGTTTTGCAGATAAATGTCATTTTTAAACGGACAGCGGAATTAATAAGAACGCATGGAATGTGCAGTTTTTTGTTGATATCTCATTCTTCGGTAGAGCTTGGGATGTACTTTGGATCCCCATTAAGTGATTGTCTTTATTGTTCGAATTGTTAATAATAGAGAGGACAAAAGCGAGTGAAATCATATTTGTTTTGCAGCGACTAGACAGACTCGTGTCTATTCGTTTCATAAGAAAGGGTTCGTGTTGCCTACTGCTTTCCCCGAGGGTCGATAAAACTCGAGTCTGTCTAGTCGCTGCAAAAAGTAAATTTACTAACTTGCTTTATCAGGGGGCAGCAACTGGAACAATCAGTATTGCTAAAGATTGACAGTGCATTAATAAAGATTCATCGAACAAAGAGCATAAACCTAATGAAGTCGTATTTTTCCGTTTTTTTTTTTAACCTTTCGTTTTACAGAATCGAATGCACGATTTGCTCCCATTTACCTCAGATTAACTGATTCCATATACAGAAATTATTCATCGATTTAAAATATGTATTTCATAATAGCCTGTAACAAATGCGCGGTAGTTTCTCAAAGCATTGTCGTTATGCATTACATTCTCATATATTTTATTGACATATGGTTTTAGTTATTTACATATTTACGCTATGAACTCATGATTCGACATTGACCCACCTCTTAACTTTAAACGATTATCGCGTTTCTTGACTCAAAGCTCCACTTACCTATTGTCGCGAGTCTCTTGCTCACCTCGGCTTTGTCACCGAGTTGACCTACATAGATTAATGCAAGAAGAAGAGTAGTTTACTTTTTTAATTATCCATGCTTTTTAGCGGCTACTGACCAATTTATTCAGTGCTTAGCTCGTGACGTCTTTACTTATGTCTTGGTGCGTCTGCCTACAGGCGTTTTATGTTTAGTCAATGATTATATTAACTATGGACTTCTGGTGGTGATGTTTATTTACCCGTAATGATGATGATATTTTGCTTTGTTATATTTATTGAAGATTTTTAAATTTACGCATGGAATTTTGTTGAGTTTTAATAACGACACTTTTTTCGTTGGACGTAGCTTTTTTTTTATAATTTCTACCATCAGTTTGTGAAGTGATGGTCCGTATACTTTCGTTATTATTTTTCCTTTTTTTCCAATACAACTCCATGACTATTTCAAAAATAGTTGATTTATCTTCCGCATTCCCTTCTTTGACCGTGCCTTGGTTTCAAAAATGAAAGTAAGCCGAAGGTTTTGGATATTCATTCGAAAGTATTTTTGGTCTTAAATAACCAAGCGGGGCGTCTAGCTTTTTCCTACCGAAAGTCTTCAGTCTTCGTTTCAGTCAATAAGCAGCGAGACCACGGTCTCTGTTATCGCTCTCACCATAATTTGATTATCGTCTAACACCATTTGATGAACTTTTTCGATGTTATCGATAGCGGTTGTAGCTTTTGGCCGTCTCGAACATTGCTTATTAATTATTGATTGATTTTCAAATGCGCAAATTTAATGACCGCACGCGGTATTCGATTTTTGTTTTTAATTTTTTACGCGATTATTTTAACATCGACTGACGCAAACGACTGTTAAACAATAGCTAAGCCTCCAACATGATCGAAAATTTCAAAAGTATCTTTCAACGCATGCGCAGTCAATATTTATTGTATATTACCGGACTATTTTTGACGAGTACCCTCGTAGTGGCAATTTTATTGATGACATCATAGTTATCACATGCTGTCCTCCTTCTATTTAACTGGTTGAAATGCAGACTGTTATTTAACAAGAACGGCAGAATCATATCTTCTACTGTTTCGTAAAACATTTGCATATTTTATTGTCTTATGTAGCTTTTGTAAACATTTCTTTGCGAATAAACAATTCTATATGTAACCAACGTATTGTCTTTGAGCATTACGCTTAATATGCAAAGCACACATACTTGCATTTTAATTACAATTCTATGTAATCTCCTTGTTCACGGCCATTTGTTTGTGAACAATACTTGCAGAATTATGGGAACGTAGAGGAAGACTATATTGTTAGAAAGTTCTCAGCGAAGTAAGAACTAAGCATTAATACCGTGTTTTACGAATTTTTTCGGTTAGCTAGGAAGCTAATTGCGAATGGTAGTTCGCTATTTAAACCTCTCCTAGTGTTATTTCTTCTGCAATAATTTGCAGAATCTTAAGCGATTACTACCTAAAGAATTGCAGTGGTATTTATAATTATTCCTTTGCTTCAAATAAATAATGAAGCTGAAGTTTATAATTTTTCTTTTAAAAGTATTCTCCGAAATCGCACTGTTTAGTTGAGTTGCAAATTATTTAACAAACACGTACATACATGTAAATTGTTTTTTTTTGTGTAGCAATTGTAAATCACCAGCACTTTACTTAAGGCACAATTTCTATCTGTTCGTCTTTCTTTATATTTTACTACAATGTTGATAATAATTTAAAACAATCCATATATGTACATAGTTCTCTCCTACGTTTCTCTGATAAATAAAAAGATCAACGACATCTTTATCATGTCCTTAGTTAGAATCGAAGACTATCGTGCTGGTTCTTCTTGACGCATTTAATTGAGGGATAATTAATGCGCTATTATAGTGGCAAGATTATTGCAAGTAAAATGACTTCGATAATAGTTCAATGATTACAAAGCGTTTCATTAATGCGTAAAGTTAAACGATTGTCTTATCCGTTGATTGCAATAGCATTCATGTTTATGGTTTAACGCCTTGGAGGTTGTTTCTAACTGCGTAACCCGTATAGCGTATCGCTTAGAGATGCAATCGAGGAAATATTGAAGTGCGAATCTATTAGCATAATATATATTAGTGAAAGGTTATTCGGTTTGCCATCAGATAATCGGTATGTTTTATTCTGTTTACTGCGTGTTTTGCAAACCTGGATCCGACTGTAGACGTGCTAAGTTAAGGCGGCGGCTCTTAGCTAAGGAACTTCTTAACCAAGATGCGAATAGCGCATTTATAGGATATCGGTCAAATTTACAGTGTTTAAAAGAAGTTTAGGTAAAATTACGGGATTAGAATTTTTACTTGTGGTGTAAAAATAGATTAAGACTTTCAGGGGTGGTTCGAAAGCGAATAGTCAATCGTCACCACGATATTAGTATATGCAAGGCTTTCTTTAATTGTTTATTATTCTTGGAAAGTCGAAATAAATCTGTTAGAATTTAGTCAGCTTTTTTCCACCACTGTCGGTTTATCCGGACTGGTAAACCCTATATTTACTGATTTTTAAAATCAATGGCAGTGTATGAATTAACGAATTGAAATGTGCCAAAAGGATAAACGAAATAAGGTTATTTTTCTCACGAATTCTTTAACATAAGATTTAGTTGAAATATGTCCAAAGAGAAACTGTCTTAAACTACTAATTCCGGGAGTATAAATCATCTTCTTTTTGGATTTATTTCAGTTGGTCTGAAGAAGACACGAAACTTATAACAACATTATTTTTATATTGACTAACTCGCACAGAGTCAACACTAACTTTCCAAATTAAAATGTATTAGCTTTCATGGGGACATAGTCAGGTGTATCGATTACATTATATACAGCTATAGAATTTAAATCTAACCTTCTTCATTAATTAAATACTATTTCCAATTTTTCTCAATTCTCTTTACTTACAGAAAATCTTAAGCTTATCATAAGATTAATTGCATTAGGGATTGCCGGATGATGGAATTTGAATTAAACCTCTTTAAACATTAATAATTTGCGAAGAATAATAAAAAAGGAATAAGCAAATAAAATAACATCCTGTGCAAAAACGACATATCTGCATTAACTTGTCTGCACGATACTATGACCAAAATCCAACATTTTAGCTTCGTTTTCTCATTCGTCATCAGACCAAATAATGCTTCCATGAAAATTAATTACTTCGAAGGTGTAAAGTTATCAAATTTGCTTGTCTTGAACGATAGTATAAAAATTCAGGGAACTTTATTACTCCATCTAACAACATTTATTCTAGATACATCAAACGTGACAATTTTGATTTACTATTGATATTAATGAATTAAATCCGGAAGATAATGTATGATAAAAATATGGATATTTTATCCACTTACATATATCTTAAAAAAATTAAATCGATAAGTAAATTAGCGATGTATATCTGTGTGCTATTTTGGCACCTACATATATTTATCCCTCTCATTAATACGAATTATGTTTGGTCATCTAAGTTACTTTGTATACACAAATTTCATCTTCTTGTAGTTTGTTATTTATATTTCGATTAAAGCTCCCTGTACTCAATGGAAAGTATGGGGCGAGGTCTAGTATTTATAAGCAAATATTTGCAAATGAAAAATTAAAATGGTCCAACCCATATTATAAATTCCGTGATCTCGCGGGAATTACAGACTAATCTCTGCGAACGAAATTTGGGCTTTGATTGAGATTTGCCCCGGTGTTGAGATTAATCCATTACCAAATCTGTCAACGGTTTTCTATTTTGCTAATCGGTAGCAAAATAGTTTTCTCCGTATGAGCCTTAAATACGTACACTGGTTTAAAGAATTATCTATCTTTAGACATTTTGAAAGATAGATAGACTGAAGGTAATTGTTGTTGAAACACATAGATTCACACAAGATGAACACTTCGAAAAAAAGCCTTTAGAAGATGATTTTTAATAAAGAGCGTATAGTGAATAGTAAAATATGAAAAGAAAAAATAATACTAAATGTTGCGATAGCTCCTATGCATGTATAGTACATACATATATATTTTTTATTAGAAAACCCCCTAAAGTTACTGAAATTCGTTCGATAGAATATTTGCAACATATTTCATATTCATTTAAAACTAGATACGTGAAATATTATCTAAGGCAAGGTATAGACACAATGTAAATCGTCACTCTGAAATAAGATATTCATATACGATTGTAAGAAAGTGTAATCATAGCCCGTATGATTTTTTACTATACGCACGTATGCAACACAATCGTTTGACTAGCGTTTTTTTTTTTTTTTTCTTAAAATAGGAAGTGTTTGCACTACAAAATTATTCCCCCTTTTAATAGCCCACAAAAAGTAGAAAGTGGCTAAACGTTTATTTAAGTAAGATGATTAATCCAGAAAGTAGACCACTTCCTGCGTCTGTACATAACCAACGAATTTAAATTTAGCGATGGTCTTTGTGATGGAAGTACCATTTTCGTTCTTCGTACAACGCACGATGTGCTTTCACATTTGCTCAAGTGACTCCTTATAGGAAGACATACATTAGGCGTACCCGATCCTAAAATAGTTGAGACCGTTAAGTTACCACCTCGCCTAAACGGAAATGATGCTAGATTTACGTGTATGTGCGCGTAATTCTAGTTTAGGTTTCAAGCGGCGACGGTTTTCTATAGGTGCTAATTGTGTTCTTATAGTCATAACTAAGTAATTATTTGAAAGCAACTTCTATCCGCTACTTTTTTCACCTCTAACATTAGTTTAAGTTCTCAAACCGTTGACAACATTTAATCAAATACAGAGCGTATTTTATGTATTGAGTAATGTTCTTTTTATGTCTAGTACTCAACTCTCTAATCGTAAAATAACATTGTATCAAAAAAGAATAATCACCAGCTTCTTAGAAGTATGCGACCTCTTCTAAAATACTATCCATAATCATTTACTTAAGTTAATATTTTAACATTGACATAGAGATTGCAAAAGATATATATGTTACATACAGATTTGGTCACTAACCCTGGCAAACTGCGATAATCCCCACTTCAATAAACATTAGCATTGTCAAGATTCAAAAACGACTAAATCACGAGAGATGTTTCCAAGTTTTGGGAATTTTTATTTTGTTTATTTTCAATTAATTTTTCATCAATTGCGATGCAGTTTTTTTCTACATAATCTCCATTTAGTTGAATAGAAAGAACTTTTTCAGTGTCTCCGCAGTCCACCAAGTTATGACACGTTTTATACATGCCGAAGATGTTTTTGCAAAACTGGGAACAAATGAAAATTACTAGGATGCAAGATCTGGTAAATAGGATGGATGCGGAAGTTATTCTTACCGTAAAACGTTCAAAACATCTTTTGTTTTTCTTGCGGTATGGGCTCTTGCACTATCTTATTGCAATAGGGGATGCTTAAGCAATTTTCCAGAATGTTCTCTGACTAGTGCCTGCCGCAGTGGTGCGGATAATAAATTCGATATCGAATATTTTATCGAATTTCGATAAAATATTCTGCGCTAATTGTAACAGCTTTCGGCAGATAATCCATAAAAATAATCCCCGGGAAGTCCCAGAAAACAGTAAGCATTACATTTCCAACAGACGCACGTTAAGTGGAGGATCAGGATTGAAATAAGAAATCCACGTTTCGACGGCGGTTATTCCTTACCAAAATTCATCACCGTAGCGAGCTAACACCTCCTGAAGTTGACGAAAAATGTCAAACCTACACCCAACAGACATGTAGAACCTCTTTCTAGACCTCTTTCAGTAGATCCTCCGCGGCAATAATCTTTATTTTGTATAGTCGAGCGAACACTGCGCGGATCGTCTTTTAATGATGCTTTACCAATTTTAAAACGATTGGTCCACCAATATACACTAATTTTAAATTATGCAGATTCGCCTGCACACAAAACCAACCTGTCCATCACCAATAGCATTGCCTACAAATCCTGCATAATTTAGTTTGAGCACAACTCCCGGAACTTTGGAAATATCTCTCGTAGTAAGTTGTCCCAGAATTTATCAATTCAATTCAAGGGATACCCGTATATGTTTATGGATTGCAAAGACAAGCTCTTGATTTCGCCAAACTCAAGGAAACAAGAAAAGAGACCACGTTGCCAATAATTCGAAATAAATAACTTAATAGGTACAAGAATTAAGAATGCCTTTTAGTGATTAGTAAAAACACAAATTCAAGCCATCATTCGTTCGAATAATCCTTTTGACGTTTAGAGCAAAAAATGTTAGATAGGATGAAGGACGTAAAATGTTATAATAATTTATTTCTTTAAAATGATGTACGATAGCACCTAGGTTTACGAACCGACATTTTTCCTAGTGAAGCTACATGTTTATAAAGAAGTTCAAGCTTAAACGTATTTGTAGCTCTCAATGTATTACTAAAATGTGAAATAACTTTCTGCATTCGGAAATTTTAATATCAAAAAATTCTGTAGGTCATGAAAGAAAGATTGAAATTTGTTTTCAACTTCCTTATAAAGCTGTAACTCCAATAAAAAAAAAAATTGTACAGATAATGATCACTGCTGCAATGAATAATATGTAACTTTTAAATTTGCTATTCCACACGCCGTGAAAACCGGACCTTAAGTAGAACAAATTTTTTTTATGGGAAATAATGAAAACAGAAATTTGTTTGCAGAACCAAAGGAAAAATGTATTATATGTTTTACGATTTAGACGTTCCAGATTATTTATGTGGAAAGTCTTTCTATTAACGCACAAATACATTTTAATTCTAATGTTATACTTGAAGTCTTATTCAACTCTTAAGATAATGTCTCGTATAGTTTTCTTCTTCTTTTTTCACCTTAGTCACATCCTATTAAAAATGCCTTTTATTAGGACATAACGAGACAAAAAAAAAACGTTTGTCCCTTTAAATTTTATTGCCTGTTTCAATGTCGTGTAGAGTTTCGGATAACGTAATTTACTACTTACAATTGCTACTTTATCGTATATTTACATTTTGTAAACAAAAAGTATTTAAATTAACCTTTTTAATTGTTATTTCTTTATAGAAGAGAGAAAAGAAGAAAGAAAGTTGCAATTAACTATAATCTTGAATTGAATACAAGAACAAAGAAAAATCACTATTTAACTTTGGTGTAGCTAAAATTAAAGCTTCAGTGTTTAATTTGTTGTCTTTAGGAAGTACTGAATACATAATCTAACTGATAAAATAGCTTTAGTAAGTACATATATATCGTAATGTGCTTTAGAGATACATTAATACTTCGCTCAAGACGTTGGATACTAATTTCAACTCATGTCTTAAGTAATGTTATATCTCTTGGTTATTATAGTATTCATACAAACAGAACAAAATTGAGATGAACAAAGATAGAATTACATTAACTTCGATGTCGTTTTTGCAGAATATCCGCAATTTTTGAATGCTATTCTATTACACTAGTTACGTGGCTTATTGCATTTTGTAGGACACCCTACAACTTTATTTTGATATACTTTAGTGACACCAAAATATAAATTTTTTTAATGTTGCAATTTTAAATATTAAATACTGCAAGAGGAAGACCTTTTTACAACTGCTGTATTGGCTATATTAACATATGACAAAGCATTCCAAAACATCGCCCTATACACACTTGATTCAAAATAAACATAATGAGATCTTGTTGCGTTCCGTTTGACATTTTTGGAACAATAATAAATAATGACAAACTTTACACTTTGAACTTGTTTCATATATAATTTTAGTAATTTTCGTTTGTTTTCATCTAAATATAATTTTTAAATCATGTTAGTTATTACGCTAGAATATTGTTGCAGAAGAAAAATCATTAAAAACGCAATAGTGAGAGCGAACTACTGCCACGGCAAGTAAGAAAAAGAAAAAATAGCCGAATTAGTTAACAAACATCAATGACAAAAGAAAAGAAATGCTTAAATATATGTATGCGGGAGCCTCTACTTCGCAGACAACAAACGAATTAAAATGCAGCATTTTTCTTGCATCGCATATGGACAGGTGCCCCTTACTCAAGCGAAACCTATTGTTCAAAGCGTCTGCGCTACGTAAATGGAAGAAGGAAATAGGAAATTAAAAATTACTGCATTCTTCTTTTATTAATCATCTACAATCGAATTATGGTTCAACAGTTCGTATTAGAAGTGTAAATGAACTCCTCGTATATTGAAAAATAAATACCTAATGAATTACAATGATAACAATCGTCACCTTTGAGTCGTTCGGTTGCGCTTAAGAAATCGAAGATAACCCATATTTCCACAATGAATTAGCATTAATCTATGTCCGAAGAAATTCATGCCTTCTTAAATTTTATTTTGCAATCGCTATTACATATTAAGTGTTGAATTGTATTGTGTACTATTAGCTACTTACTACTCTTGTTGAACAAGTTCGACAACCTTTAACATTTCCAATTCGTTTCGTTCCTTTCAGATATCCGATATCGTAGTAGGACAAGAACCGAACGTCACGGCGAAAGATTACCTATTGCGCTGGGCGAAGAAGACGACCAATAAATACCCCGGCGTTAGAGTTAGCGATTTCACGAGCTCCTGGAAGGATGGACTCGCCTTCAGCGCCATCATTCACAGGAATAGGCCCGACCTCTTGGACTGGCGACAGACGAGGGCCCAGCACGCTCGTGAACGAATGGAGACGGCTTTCTATCTTGCCGAAAGGGAGTACGGAGTCACAAGATTGCTCGATCCTGAAGGTATGGTTTTAAGGATTGAACAGTGCTTCAATTAATTTTATTTGTTGTTACGTATCGATGGATAATTATTAATAAGCGTGAGGAAAAATATTAGCAATTAATGACAATTTTCCTCGATTCTATTATTCATCATTTTGCATCTTCTAAAACGAATTAATCAATTTCTTAGCAGTCCAGAAATTTGAAATATTCAAATATTCTAGTAATTTCTTTAATATATTTTTTCTGCATTTCTTAGTAGCTGTGGATTTACTTCAGTTTTACGTGCTTATGTAGAAGTTTTCGATTTAGTATAAAATCAGATTTCTTAATGTTCTCACAATGGACACAGATATTTTTATTATTATTTAACACTTCATTATCATATTTCCTACAACACTTAACTAAAACTGGACCTACGTTTTGATAATTTGTTCAGTTTGGCAGCTGAAGATGACAGCTATTATCAAGTTTTGGTGAAATGTTTTAGCGATGATGACAGTGAATCAGCTGCGGTGTTTGAGTACGTGATTTATCGAAATATTTTGTACGTATACCATTAGTTCATTGTGAAGCACGTTTCGGATCTTTCATGAAACATCCTCATGTAATTTAGTTATTATTTTTCAGTTTTGTTTGTTTTTCGGGGGTTATCTTGATTTAGTAGGTATCGCTTTTCAAAGCCGTACAAATATTTATGGAGGCTGACAACACAAACCGAGTTAATATGAAGCAAGAAGAAAAGTAACTACTAAATAAAATTTTGGTTGATAACTTAAGCGTTTTAAATAAACCCCTTGTGAGATGCTGTATCTCTGAGATACTCTACACTATGGACGTTTAATTCTTCGATAAGTTAGTCGTCTTCGCAATAGGTACAAACACGTACCTATCGATGCGATTTTTTTTAATTGTGGAGCTACTCGATACCATTTTGATTAAAAATCTCTGTCGATGAACGCCATTCAAACCAGGTTGGTTTGAATGGCATTATATCTACGTAAGCGCACCATCGAATCAACAGCTGCGTAGTCGATTGATTTTTTAGGGCTATTTGGTTAAATTTGTTTTTAAGTTGGAAATATTGATATTGTTGGAGATATTGAAAGTATATGTTCTATTTACTGGATGCATCTAATAAACACGTATGTACAAAATAAATATTTTTTTTGCACATCTGTCAAACATCACACAACACTTTACGTGATAAGTTAATCGATTTATTCGCGATACTTCCTCCATTCAATTCATTTCCTTAATTTAATTCGATTAAATGTCGTAGATTATCGATCGATGAGAAAGTCAATGGTCTGCGGCGGCCTTTAAGATAATTTCTGCGGTGCGCTCGTTGAAAAGTTTTCGTTATTCGATCGTATTAGATGTGACTACAAGGATTTGAAAAAAGGCACTTTTGTATAATTGCAAGCGTTCTTGTGAATAATGCTTTAATTTTCCTTTCTCATAGCTGCAGATGAATGATTCTCGTTATCTTTCTCCTTCCGAACTGAGTACGCAATTTCTTTGCCACACCACTGCCTCTGAAATATTAATATTTTCTACAAAAAGTATAGAAACACTGATGATATTCTCTTGCATAATAGCTTTCATCTTAATCCAATCTCTTACGGTAATGGGATGAAGGATTATTATTTCTCTGTAATAATTAATTTGGTCGATGTAAATATCTAAGAATTTATGAAGGAATTCCAGAGTAAAAAGTTGAGAGGTTTATTTTAAATAAGTTTTGCAATAAATATGACAATTCCTTGATGCATCTTTTTAAATCCGTACAGTAAAGACATAAAAACCAGTCAGCTTAGAGGAATTACTATTAACTAAATTAATGTATTATCTACAGAGAAAATATAGAGCGGTTAGTTGATAATTTCAAACTATGAGATTTTTTCTTATTAAAACTGATCACGCTACGTTCATTAATGTTTAAATAAAACCTATTAATTTGATGTACTTATAGGACTTACTTAACTTATACAACTCACTTGAAACAAACATACTGCCTCTTGGTGCATGGATACGAAGAGAATAGTTTCATCATATCCCAAGAAAAGCCAAGCCTTTGAAGCTTTCACAGGAAGACATCGCGGTCAACCTTATCGAAAGCCTTCACAAAATCGCTGTAGATAATACCTTGCGATTTATGACTAATTGCCCACATCATTGGCGAAAATCTATAAATTAGATTCAATTGATCTAGCCCTTAAAAAGCCGTGCTGTTCCTCACTCAATTTAGATTTAATCTACTCGTAAATTTTTACGTGTAAAATCTGGTCAAATATTTTAACAGTTATCGACACTACAAAAAAAGTCGATAATTTGTCATTAACTTTGCTCTGTGTGATTTGGAAATTGGCACAACCTACGCTAATTTCCATTTAACTGGATGCTCTTTTTTTAAGTGCAATTTTTTAATATAAAACTTCAAATAACAATTTTTAACGGAAGGAAAGAATGATTCGGAGTTTTTGCAGACTAAGACAGACTATAGAAATAATTTCGTAATACTCTCATTAATATCTGTAGGCAAAGGAAGAAGATTATTAGCGCGTTTTCTAGAGAGGAAACATCTCTCGAGGAAGAGCAGTTGGTTGATACGTACAAGTTGAGTTAGAGGTGGGAAATCAATTTCCTTAGAATCAGTTCTAAAGTCGTTAATGTAGCGAGCTACGGCGATTACCGCTTCGTAATATTAGATAATGATCTAAAGATGTTGAACTGCAAATTGCGTGCCTATTTAAATAGCTAATATTTTATAACAGGATCTGCTGGAGAGAGCAAATTCTACTCAAATTATAATTAAATACACGGAATGTTCATCCAATAATCTGTATGTAAGATTAGAAAGAATGAATCAATATTTCTTGGGTGCCCTGCATGTAAATTATCGTA
Organism: Oryctes rhinoceros; assembly: GCA_020654165.1. Classification (NCBI taxonomy): domain Eukaryota; kingdom Metazoa; phylum Arthropoda; class Insecta; order Coleoptera; family Scarabaeidae; genus Oryctes; species Oryctes rhinoceros. The sequence continues at coordinate 1,436,131 of JAIOKQ010000001.1, forward strand.
ATAACTGAGTTTGTGTGTTTTTTTCTGATTTCTATAGGTTTTCTTTTTTCTGTTGCGCCAATATAAGTTTGCCCGTGCTAATAACATGAACTGATGCACGCATGAATGATTTATACCATGCATTGAAACGTTTTCTCTATTTGAAGTGTTTAAGTATTCTGTACTCGCGTGAATCGAGATAATCCCAGGTCTGTCTATAATAAAACATGACATCACGACTATGTGAATATAGCTACCATGACCTGTCTACCTGCGGACACGGCGATTGCCTTCGATGGATGATAATAGCTTAACGCATTTATAAACTTTTGATATTTTGAGTAACAAAATTTCCTCCCAACACGATATTACAAATTACGGTACCTACAGATTATTTCATTGTAAATCATTCGATCATCGCTAATATCAATTTAATGATCACCGCAAATCCTAGGATTTGATATTTTTGAAATTAGTATCGTCGATAAGGAAATCTCTTTGTAATTCTCTGCAAGTATTTATATAGGGTTTAGAAGGCGATATCTGTGTACAAACCGTGAGTAAACTAACGTTGCGATTTGTTGCTTAAAAAATAATTTGCTAAGCAATATATTTTTGATAAGATGTACAATTTTCAGTTACTTCTTCTTTCTTTCATAAAAGAGTCAACTGGCCAAAATGCGCAAGGAGAGAAATTGAAATTCAAGCTTGCGTCTGTCAACGTTTTCGGAAAAAGAGTGGGTACTTGGTACAACAGGGAACTGTTACCATGACACTGAGAATATACGAAAATGGATCTGCTATGCATAGTGTGGTTCACCAACTTTCAAAATTATGTTTTGATTACCCTCAGCAGTACGTAGAAGGAAATTGACTTTGAAAGAGAATAAATATAGATCTAAAGTAAAAAGAGAAATGCGGTATTAATGTATTTTTGCTCATTGCTGGAAAATTCCAAAATGGGCTATTTTGTTGTGATAACTTTTTGTTTCTTATTCTAATATTTATAAATTGCTTATGCCATTTTCATTTATTTTTTTGAAAGAAGAATTATTCTTATTTATTTTACTATAGTTAGGATGATATAATTATAAAAGATACAATTTAGAAGAAAAATTTTCAAAAGAGATATTAGAAAACAATTTCTACGTATCAGAGAATTACGTCCCACTATACAAAGTGTTCAATTTCCGCTAGAAATCAATTGTTGTTTTCTTTTTTAGTAGAACATATTACAGGGTGACTGATTAAAACCACCCCGTTAAAAGTACCGGATTGTAAATTCGTTTTTTTGGAAATGTGAACTTCAGGTAACTTAATAGAGCTATTTTAAAAATGATTGTTTTTCTAGTTATACCGGAAATCAGCGACTTCTTTAACTTTTTCGTACATTCGTAGAAGAAAACAAACTATGTAGAAAGCACCTTTTTAATGTATTAAAAGGCGTCATCGACTAATTTGTTTAACTAAATACGCCATGCAGTATTTAGTTTCTGCAAATTTATGTTTTCTACTAAATTTACCTTTTTATACTAAATAATTAATATTCTCGGAATTTCTCCAAATTATTTTTCATTGGGTTAGCCGTAAGCGTCTCCACGTCGTCACTGAAATTTGTATTCTTCGTATTCGATGTACGAATAAAGCCAACAAATAATCAAATGAGTTCCTTTGTAATAAGAGAAAAAATACGCTACCCACGGACATGTTTCTATCTACCGGGCGTCATTAGCGTGGTTCCGGAGTATTTTAACTAACCTTGTTTCACCGTTGCCCCGCCGTTAGTGCCAAACATTGTACTCCTTCTATTGCGTTTGCGAAACTATTTTAACATTACTTTTTTGGTTATTGTTTGTAGACATTTTCTGATATGTTCAATTAATTATACATAACTTTATTTCTTACAAAGAAAAGTGAATTTTTAAAAACTTGAAAAAGACTCAATTATAAGGTCCACCTGTAATTATTTATTATGCTGAAAAAAAACTTTACAGTGGCCGGCGCAGTCACCACACTTAAACATTATCAAAAACATATGGGGTGAATTGGTACGTCGCGTTTATAGCGGAGGCCGTCAATATTTTACGGTACAGGAATTGAAAACTTTAATAGTATCTAAATGGCAAAATATCCCTCAAGATTACGTATTAAATTTATATAAATCTATTAATAACAGACTGTTGGAAGTGATTAAGGACAATGGACGAATAACATACATTCGTTTACTTTTGTTTTTCATTTACAACAGAGCGCCTAAGCTTTTGTCGGGGAGTATACATAATTGCCAAAATTTGAAAGCAGAGTATTCGGATTGTTTTGTTTAAAAGAACTTTTCTCCCCCCTTCGTCTTATTTGGTAGCGGATGTTGGATGTGAATGTGTGTTTTTAAGTTTAATTTTTTTTGATATATGAAAACATTTTTTTTTAACAAAAGAAGGGTTTGCCATATCTATATAGCCTACACTAGAGTAGACTAGTTCAAAGGATAGAACGGAAAGAGAAACTCTAAAAAGATATAATGAAATTTATGTAATAAAACAGCTGTATTCTTTCTACGAAAGTGAAATGAAAAGGTATATAATTCTTCACCTACTTAACTGGTTACTTTCCATTCGTAACCAAATTACAGACTTGTCTTGTTGCTAATACTTTGATAAACTTATTTACAAAACACTAATGTGTGCAAGGAGGAAAGCACGAAATCTTAGAAAACGTTAGTATCCAATTGCTGTATTTTTTACTGAAACTTCAATTACAATCGTAGCATCAAATTACATCCAGCATGACGAATGCGATTCATGATTCCAATGCAGCTGGAAAGAACTTTTACCAACAAATATGCAGAAAGGTGCGTACAGTATGTAATTATAGACTCTCTCCGAGAAATGCATTAATTTTATAATTACAAAATAGTGCATTGTACCGCCTATTTTCTGTTATGTAATTTACATCCAGCATTGTGAAAGTGTATCTCCAAATGCGGACGGTATTTTTACCAAACGCCATCTCTTCAAAGGTCAGTTTCGCTACACCCATAACTCTGATATATTACGGGTTAGTCGCATTTGAAATTGTACATTATTCAAGTGTGCTAGTATCTTTTCGTTTGTAAATGCTAAAGAAATCGCTGGCGCAATAATTGTGTTGCTGAATGGAAGATGCAAAAAGAAATCCAAGAAAAAAAAATAGATATGATGTTATATGTATTAAAAAACAACTCTAACTTTTAATTATTGAAGTTCACTTTTCTTCATGTTTCTTCTAGACGTTGACACACAGGAACCCGATGAGAAATCTCTTATTACCTATATATCTTCACTTCATGAAGTATTCCCGGAACCAAACCCGATCCACCCGCTATACGATCCGGCAGCGCAACAGAAAGTTCAAGAATACAAGGAAATCGCTGCGTCCCTAATTCTATGGATGAGAGAAAAGCAGAGTTTAATGCAAGTAAGTAGAGACTATCAACTTTTGCAAGACGTAGATATAATATAATCTCTTTTTATAAAAATAACAGGACAGATCATTCCCTCCAACTCTAATAGAGATGAAGAAATTAGCTATAGAATCTTCAAGATTCCGCACGGAAGAGATACCACCCAGGCATAGGGATAAGCAACACCTAAGCCAGTTGTTCAGGGACTTGGATAAATACTTCCAAGCCATAGGAGAGGTGGAAGTCGAACCTGAACTTCATATTGACAAGATCGAAAAGCAATGGAGTAGATTGATGATTGCGTACCAAGAAAGGGACAAACATATTATGGAGGAAATCAAAAGATTAGAGAAATTGCAACGTTTGGCCGAGAAAGTTCACAGGTTAGTGGAGATTGTTTGTTAAGTAGCTTCTATTCTTAATATTTACTACTTCCTCAGAGAAATTAAGCATACTGATCCAGCTCTGGATAACATAGAACAAAGGATAGAAGAGGAAAGTCGAAGAATCGAGAGAATGCATCCCTTGGAAGCAAAGAAGATCGCCGATCATATAGACGCCGATTTGGCTAATGTAGAACAGAATATAAACTCGTTATTTACGGACGTCCATACGTTGATTAATAGTCGATATCCTCAAGCTGGCGATTTGGAAAAACGCGTGAAGAAGCTCCATGAAAGATGGGTCGAATTAAAGAAGCTCCTTTTGCACAAAATCGCCCAACCTTTGGCCAATCTACGATTTCCAGTTGAGGAAAAGACGGTCACTAAACATCTGCGTACCGTACAAGAAGTTCGAAACGTGGATACAAATCCCCATTTCAGATCGTTACAAGAAAGTATTGAATGGTGTAAAAACAAGTTGGTACGTACTTCTCGTTATCTTTACTATTAATCGTTTGGTATATTATAAAAGCTTTTGTATTATTTTCAACAGAAACAACTCCAATCCGCCGATTACGGTACTGATTTAGCGTCAGTACAAACCGAATTAGACATACACCAACGTGAACACAAACAAATCGACCAGTACCATGCGAAAGTTGATAACTGCGTTAGAGCGAAACAATACTTCAGCGGGGAAGAACTGTCCCTCTATACACAGCATCTAAGCACCTTACAAAAGGTCTACACCGAACTACTGACATTCTCCAATAGCAGAATGAGCGATTTAGACACCTTACTGGACTTCATCCAATCTGCCACCAATGAACTGCAATATTTGAACGAAAAAGAAGAAATCGAAGTTACCAGAGATTGGTCTGACACTAACATGAACCTACAAGCTGTAGAAAAGTATTACGAGGTAAATGTTTGAATGTACTCACTGGAAAAGTAATAACGCGAATAATCAATCCTCTTTTGTTCCATTTGAAATTTGAAACAAATTAAAGCGTACTTCCTTAATATTTAACATTTAATTTTTTTATGTTTTTGCGCAGCGAAAATATGGATCGGGTTACGAGGTAAAATATAATTACATATTGAAAACATTGAAATATCGCTATTACATAATATTTTTTGTCTGCACTTTTTATTTCGTGTTGGCCTCAAGCATTGTTAGTGTTTGCTAACGTTTTATATTTGCACCAAACCTTCTGCAATTTGCGTAAGCTATTTTTAAGTTAATTGTGGTGAAATGTACTTTGTAACTAGCATTTAATGTCCAAGATATTAAATCCTTCGTAGATTTATTGTATAATGGATTTGTTTCGTCAAAACTTATTATCTAGTCACTGGCCGAACAATACCACATCCCATTTGGAAGTTAAGGTCACGGTGGCATCCAACTAGCTCTGACGGGTTTATGACTTCTCTTGAAATAAATTTAAGAATTTAATAATTTGTCTGTGCATATCAGAAATTTCTTTTGCCAAGAAGGTAAATTTTTGTATTTACTAGCCATATGGACACGCTTGCAACTATTGAGCTCATAGATTTACCTGGTTCGTGGATTTTTGGAAGGTTCGCGTTAATAACTTTTGCGGTTCATTTTTCGTTACTTTAATCGCGGATGGCAAAGGAATTTTTTTGCTAATTCTTTATAAGGTCCTGCTGATAGTAAATCGTTGAGGCAGATGAAATAACCCAACTTGTCCAAAATGGCCATTCTGTTTCTTTATCTGCTTTCAGATAAAAACATTTTTTATTTTTGAGCTCCTTAATAGTCCTGAGATGGCATGTGTTCTTTCTTAAACTTTTAACCTCGTCCAAAGCGTATTTTACATGTGTTTCTTACATAATCTTCCGCTGTGGTATCTAGATTTTTTAATGGGCGCAATAATTCGTTCCGCCGGAATTTTTGATTCGCGAATGCAATATTTTATCTAGCAGTGCTATTTGGGTTTTATTATAACTTTTGATATTCTGTAGAAGAGGAGTTTCTCAAACTTCTTATCGCGAGCGAAGTCGTGAAATTTCTTACTTAATGCCTATGTTGGACTCTCAAGGATACGATTGACATATATAGAAGAGTAAACATTGTAAATAGCTACATTTCCTTGTGAATTCCAGTTCTTTATCGCACCTATTGTTATCCAAGAGCAATGCTCAATCTATTGAGAAATTGTAGTCGCTTTGTCTTTCCTACAGTCTAATGTACCTATTAGTGTTGGTTACCTTTCTGTAGATGTCTATTTCCATATTTTCAATCAAAGATACAAAAGAAAAAAGGCGCCTTGTGGATTTTTGCTAGGAATATATTTTTGGGATATTTGTGGTTGATAGTTTTATTTTTTTCAACAATTTTTTAGAACGTCTTTCGTTTCACAAAGAAACAACATTCTTAACTTAGTTTAGCTAAAAAGTTTTAAGATAGATTGGCGGCAAACGTAGCTACTTGTAAGTATCATTTTGAAAGTAGAGATAAGACAATTTTTTTTTATATAATTCGGTCGTATGGGAGTCAACGGAAATCCATGAATTCTTAAAATAGTTGTTCCAAAATAATCAAATAATAACGTGCGACATGGAGCGTATTAATACTGCAGTGCTACTTGCCATTGCAATTTAGTGAGCAAACTTCCGGCTGTGACTGGTATCATTTATTTATTTTTTGAGTAAATAAATAAATTGTAAGAGCTTGTAGGACAAAACCAACGTTCACCCATTCTTTTTTTTTTCTTTTGCATTTTGCAGACCCCAAAACTTGATAAAACTTGAGATGTATGCGAGCAATTTGAAACAAAAGTAGTTTTTCTCTAAACTGATTTTCGTTCATTTTTTTAAATTTATTTTTGCTTCTTATTTCAGTTGTCACTGTTGAACCTCCTCAGATCCAATTATAGAAATGTTCAAATCACGATGTAAATAATATCTTCAAATACGGTCTCAGATGTAATTGATGTAAATTATAATTGTGCTGCTTTGTATTTTTTTTTTTCGAAAATTATTAGATAAATGATATTTTTTCTAGCCTTCGTTATTCATATTTTCTTTATTTCTATAGCAACTTATGAACGAATTGGAAAAACGTGAAATTCAATTTGGGGCAGTTCAAGATCGCGGAGAAGCTTTAGTATTGCAAAATCACCCAGCCAGCAAAGCGATCGAAGCACATCTCGCCGCCATGCAGGCTCAGTGGGCGTGGTTGTTGCAATTAACCCATTGCTTAGAAGAACACTTGAAGCACGCTCACAATTACCAATCTTTCTACAGAGATGTTGCTGCTGCTGAACAGTGGTTGAAAGAGTAAGTCTGTCAAAAAAATACAAATTTCGTGAGTTAAAAATATTTGTTTTTATATTTTAGAAAAGACGAAATCATGAATACTGATTATAGTCAAGGCGATTTCTCCTTGGATAGAGGTGAAGTGCTATTGCAAGGGATGCAACAGTTAAGAGACGAACTAAACAGTTTCGGTGATCAAATCCATAATATGGCGCTGAGAGCCCAAGAAGTGGTTCCGCTGAAGTTAAGAAGACAACCAGTGACTAAACCGTTGAACGTCGTAGCTATCTGTAATTACAAGAAAAATAATGTAAGTAATACAATTCCAATACAAACCTCTAAACAAATCAAAACATTTTTTACATAAAAATCGCAGTTGTTTGTGAACTTAACAATACATTTGTTTTGTTATATAGTTTGTGATCAAGAAAGATAAGGAATGCACCCTAACAGACAACTCAGGCCGCGTAAGATGGCGAGTACACCATAAAGGCGTCGAAGAGCAAGTACCCGGTGTATGCTTCCTCATTCCACCGCCGGATAAAGAAGCCATAGATGCCACGGATAGACTAAGAAGACAATACGACAGATCTCTTTTGTTGTGGCAAAAGAAACAATTGCGCATGAGACAGAACATGATATTCGTGACTATCAAAGTGGTTAAGGGATGGGATTTACCGCAGTTCATCGCTATTGGTGCAGAACAGCGAAACGCCATAAGAACAGCCCTAAACGAAGACGCTGAAAAATTATTTGCGGAAGGTGATCCGTCAGATCCTCAATTGCGAAGATTAAGACGGGAAATGGATGAGGTCAACAGATTGTTTGACGAGTTTGAGAAGAGAGCTCGTGCTGAAGGTTGGTAAACATGTAATATAAATTTTTAACTAGAACTGGTTGTGTTTACGACCGGTTTAGCTTTGCAGCAAATTAGATTAATTAGACGGAGATATAAGATGTGAATTGATGTAGTTTAATTAAAATCCAAAGCCTCTGTTACATCTCTAGCCTTAATTCAACTATCGTCTGGCACCATTTGGTCAACTTTGCTAATGTTACTGTTAGCGATTGTTTTTCTTTGAACTTTGCCCAATGTTGACAATACCCAACGCTGTTACAACCACGACTCAATTTATAGTTGCCTTAAAATTCGCTACGGTAACTAATGGTAAAGGGCCCTCATAAATAACATTAATTTAAGTTTCAATTTTACATAGGTTCTTTTACCGTTAGACAACAACTGAGAGCCCAAAATTGCGGAAATTTTCAAAATTATTTTTTAGGTAAATTGTTTAGGGATCCTATACTTTTTGTGCAATGTGCAAGGGAGATTTTGCTCTCGACGTGTTCTTTGAGATCGTCCCAAACATGCTCGATCGAATTCGGATAGCAACTAAGGAAAGGCCATTCGATTGTTATTTGCACTTCGAATTAGTAACGGTTCTTGTTCCACGGAGACGAGCATTATCATGCGTTAAAATAATTCTGTCGCCAATATGTGGAGCAAAAGATACGACATATTATTCCATGGTGTCTTCTAGGCATCGGTCTGCTGTAATAGAACCTCTGTTGATAAATTACGGGTTTCGACGGAAATACTATCCCAGACCACTACTTCACCTCCTTGAACACGAATAACGTTTTGCTGGTCTCCTTCTTGCTGAATCCCGGGATTCAACATGGATTCACTGAATAAGCCGTTTTTGAGTGCTTTGTTAATAAAATACCGCGACTCCATTGTAATAGAGACTAGTTTCGATCAGTTCGCACAACTTCAAGTCGGCATACTTGATAATGTCGGAGAAGCTTAGCGCCAATCGCTAGTCGGAAAGCCTTTAAGTTGACTTCCATCAACCTTTTCCTTACTGTCTACTCGCTTACATTGGTTTCACGTATCTCATGTAAGCAATTACGATTTTTTCCACCATAATCCGGGTCTTCATTTAAATGAACCAATCTCCTCGCAACGTTTGTACGCCTGCTGAACTTTGGAACGAATAATTCCAGGTCTTGTAGCAATATATCGTCGACTTCGTCTATCTTCAACTTAAAAAAAGCAACAATTTCAGAATGCCAGTAGTTTAAATTCCGCATTGCTTTTTTCTACATTGAGAAATTAAAAAAAAGTGAAACAATATACAATCATAAGAATTTACTCTCACTCAGTAAATATTCACGATTATCTCCAATCGAAAAATTGTAAATTTTATTCCTATTACTTTTTACTACTTATTTTGTGTTGTCTTAATTGTTTATTAATTTCCTAATTTTTCTTTGTATTCTTAGAGGAAAGCAAAAACAAGACGAGAATATTCAACAATCAAATTTCCGAATTACAAGGAGTACTTGACGAAGCAGAAAGGGTGATCAACCATCGAGTTTTGTCACCGCTGCCAAGAGATATCGATACTCTTGAACACATGACTAGAGAACATAAAGAATTCGAATCGCGTTTGCAAAATCTAGAACCGGAAATTGAAGCAGTCAAAGATACATTCCGCAGCATAACTTTAAAGACACCGCAACACAAGAAGGACCTCGAAAAAGTACTAGGGAAATGGAATTATATCTGGAACACCAGCAAATTATACATGGAGCGCTTGAAGTGCCTAGAAATCGTCTTAAACGGTATGGAAGAGGCCTCGCAATGCATTTCCGAGTTCGAAAGCAAACTAGCATTCGCCGACGAGCTGCCATCTAGCGAGAAAGCTCTCGAAGCCGTTCACGAAGATTTATTGAAACTACAATCGGCTGTTGGACAGCAGCAAATTGCAATGGATCAATTGAACGATGACTTCGATAATGCGAGAAGATTGACCGAAAAGTCGCGTCTCAACCAACATGGAACGAATTCTGATGTTGAAAGACTTGATAAGGAGATTCAAAAATTGAACAACAGATGGAACAACGTTTGCGCCCAACTGGCAGATAGAATGAGGGGGTGTGAACAAGCGTATTCCTTATTGAAGAACTACAACAAGGCCAAGGAAATTGAAGATGATTGGATGGCCGAACAATACGGCAAATTAGAATCACTAGCACCAATTAAAGAGCGTGCTAAAGATCATTTGGAAGCTACACGAGTAAGTATTTTAGCTTAGTATCTCCTTGTACATATGATTTATCTAAAAAATAAAAGTTGGTCACGTTGTAATGCAGTTAATCGATTTATGTCTGGTAGATCCAATAATTCATTTCTGTTAGTTCTACCTTCCTATATTTATGCATACCACAAATTAAATTACAGGTACTATCTTCCTAATAGGTCTACCTGGTGATATAACAAAACGCGCGCCTGCACATAGTGGTTGTTGCTAACTTCTTCATTTTCCTTCGGTGTGTTTGGCCACTAGTCGAAGTCTGCTACCCTCGCAGATCATAGAGCATTACTGCTCACTTCTGTAGAGGTCGATATAGCAATTTAACTCAACATTTTCAATTATTGGAATATCTTTAATTAGATACCCTCTAAGTGTTTATTGGTTTTCGTGAAAATTCTCTCTCATTTGTTAATATTAATTTATCATCAAAAATGCTATTGTTAGGAAAAAGGCCCTTTCGAGCACGTGTAGTACGCTTAGTACTTCCATTTCAAAATGGGACCTTATATCAGAGATTACACTATAACCGAATTCTATTTATAATTTCTTGTAATAGATGTGTAAAAAACACTAAAGACCAATGTGTTCAATATGTCTAAACCTGAACATTTATGGTTTCCGAAATAAATGATTCAAAGAATACTATCCGACATATTCTCTGCTTAAATCTAAATCTTGACACTTCTCTCCTTCCAGAATCTCCTGAATAGCGCTATCGAAAGGACTCCAGCAATCGAAAGGGTCAACCAAAACGGCGGACGTTTCATCAGGGAAGGAAAGGTAATGTTATTTGCTGTAGATTCTGTGGCACTTGAAATCAACACAGATAAGTACACAATACACGTAGATAAGTTTAGAATTAGGTTTTTGTGTGAATGTATCGTATGTATGTGTTTAAATTCATTAAACATTTCACTAGCATCATCATCATCGTAAAATGTTTAAATGTATAAATTCGAAAATGTTACAATGAAAAATGTTTTTTTCTCAAAAAATCCCTATCCCGTAAATACTGGTAACAAGACTAAAATGCAAGAGTTTATTTTCAGCATTAATTACGTTACTAAACTGTAAGGTCCTTTAGTAATATAGGTGATAGGAATATCTTTTCTTTTGACTTTCTTTGTTTCTCGAAACTGTCTCTTCCAAACTATTGCACTGTATGCTTCTGTACTCTGTACACCCTTTTGTTGTATATCTTCTCGTGGTGGTTTGTCTTATCTATCGTGCGTACTTTCCGAGATCTATCCTGTATGATTTTATTTTCGCAAAAATAAAATATAATATTTCAATATTTTGGAAGAGATTTCTCGTCTTTTTTTTATAACATTAAATCTAAACAACACATTTCGTTCATTACTCTCGATTTTTTCATTTCAAACTGTTATAAATGGAAAATTTACAAATGTATTTTCTATTTATAATCATCACACTCCACACATCACGCGTACAAGTACGTTATACGGCCCGATTTAAATGTCTGAAACTTACCCAGCACACTGACAGACTAACAACCGACCCCTAACATTCTAACCCTTAACACTAGATATGGAGCAAGGGACTGCAACGTTTCCGTGAGTCGCTTCTGGAAGCGCAGCCGTCGCTGGATGCTAGTATGGCCTTCAGGGATCGTCCATCGGGACGACCGTCGGGTGCTGACGTCGTCTCTAACGATCTGGACGAGTTCAACGCACGATACCAAAATCTGCTGGACCTGCTGTACGATAGGCTGAAAGTAATTCACGTCTGCTGTCCTGGTGACATTTTGACATCGGTAAGTAAATTCTCGTATTTTACTATTTTCTAAGTCAATTTGTTTTGAGAATATTTTAAATAATTACGTGATTAAGAAATCGCAAAAAAAGGTATATTGATACAATATAACAAAATAAGTTGGAGGTAATACTCATTTGGGTACGTTCTATGGTTGTTAAATTTGTCTCAACTGACTTCATAATTCAAGACAGATGAAACTACAAGTATAAGAGATACGAAGAAAAACATTTCTGCATAATATAAACATTTATGCGCTCATAAGTAGGAAAATTTATTTATTTTTTACGTAATGAAAGATTCTAAAACAATGTAACGTTTTTCCAAGAAAAAAAAATACTTTAATCTCCCAAATGTATATACAATTCTACATAACTTTCTTGCCGATATTTATCGAAACGACATCATCCATGTCGAAGCGCTTGTTGCACTGGAAAGTCTTTAGGTGTCAGAAGAAAAAAAGTAATCGCTAAACGTAAAGTCTAGACTGAATGGCGAATAATTGAAATCCTCCCACCATCAGATCTCCAGTTTGAGTTTCAGCATATGGTCTTGTATTGCCATGAAGCAATGCCACATGGACTCACAACATCTCACATTTGTTCTTAATGGCTTGATGTAGTTTTCTTGGGGTTTCCCAGTATTAAGTTGAGTTTAGTGTTGTTCCTTGCAGTATAAGGTCCACCAACAGTGTACACTGCCTGTTTCAGGTTATAGTGGCCATGATCTTGCGCTTTGAACATGTCTGTTTTACTTTCATCATGATAATGATGTGTGCCGCTACTCCATTTATTGTTGTTTTAATTCATTAGTCACATGGAACACCCGTGCCTCATCTGCTGTGACGATATGGCTCAGTAAATATCACATTTCTCGTTATAGTTCGTTCCTCAGTCAGCAGTTTAGGAAACCGTCAAGAACGCAGTTTCTTGTGCTCAATTGTACTAAGACAATTAGGAGATTGTCAATTTTTTGCGTTCGTGAATTTTGGTGTCAATTGCACCAGATCATCATTGATTACAGTTGGCTGACCAGAGAACGATTCATCATGGACGTTTTGCTGATCTTCATGCCCATACAATCTTTATAGACAAACAAAGTCCGTTACTTGGTATACTACAGATAACTATCGTGGATGTCACAGCACTCTCTTCTTAAGGTTAACTGGTTAGAACTTTTCTTGCCATGCTTTATATTTTTCGTCATTACTCTGCTTTTGCCAAGACTTATTGTTATTTAGAGAGTTTGTATAACTTCTATCGCCACTTCTTTTTCTGGACCTACGATACTTACCGTTTCTAAACAATTTTTATTGTTTTCTATGCATTTCACTATTTCTTTCGTGGCCTTTCTTTTCTTTTCCCTAAACGGTTTTCTTTTTATTTTTTGCTTCCGCTCTGCTCTTTGTATTTTTTCACATCTATCTCCTTGTGCGTTTACTACACTTTATTCCATAGCGGTTTATGCTTTTTTTTTTACCTGGTTTACTTTCTTTGTCTACGCAGTGATCCTTTTGTTTTTCTAACAAGTATTGCATCCTGCGTTGCTTGTTTAATTCCATCATTTTACATTTTCCTTCTATTCCATCTTCAATTAGGGTCCTTACTCTGTAAATTCCATCTGCTCCTCTTCAGTATTTCCTTTTTCTTCTTTATGCCAATTGTTCGTGTCGTACTACTTCTGCCTTTTTTTTGCCCATCAATATCATTTTTCTTTTCTACTTCATACTTCATCCTTGTTCTAACAAGGAAGTGATCAGAAATTGCTTCTGTCCCCCTACACGACCTAACTTTATTTATTATCTTCATGTGTTCTGAGATCAGCATGTGGTCTACTCGGTTTGTATCGCTTCTTTACGGTATTTTGCACGTGTCTTTATAAATGTCATTTCTTCTAACGTGAGTCCTCGTTAATTTTAATGTTTTTTTTTTTTTTTTGCAATTGCGAAGGTAATTAGTTGTTATTTACTTGTAAGTATCTTGCCTGCAAGCTTTAGCGTCTTGAGATATTTTCCATTACATCCTTTAATTCGTCATTAGAATGTATCTTTTACTTCGTCTTCTCTTTTCTCTGTTGGAGCGTGAAGACTTATTAAAGTGTTAATATCTTCGCTTTTGACAAACTTAATGTGCATAATCTATCTAATTTGCGTAAATCTTATGTATTTATATGGTACAAGGTTTCCGTTATACCATCTTACGTATCTTCTCGTTTTACCTTCACTTGTAAGTAAACTACAATTTATTCTCTTTTGAATGTGGCTTTATGTGGATTTCTTCTACGGCTTCTTGTATCTGTATTAAATCTATTAATTTCCCTCTTTTTTCTTGTTTGTATACTGTAGACAAAATAATACTGAGAAAAATATTATGTATGCATTTGTAGCTATAAACAAAGCTATTGTAATTATGTTCTTTTTGGAATGCCTGAAAATGTCTCGGCATCTTAGTTATTAAATTGTTAACTTTAATTAAATTAATGAAACCGTTATAATCTTCGCTTATAACGGTGTAACTTCTTTGCTGCTCAGAAGTCTCGCATCAATTTGATGTATTTGTTCTGTTATAATTTCGTGCTTCTAACAAATTGCTAAAATGTCGGTCAGTATTTGTAAATGTACGATATACTCTCTGATATCCTTTGAAACCAAATTGTTTAAATTGGGACTTGTCAGTAAATACCAGACTTCGCGAAAAGTCAAACGTACGTTCTCTCATAGCTGGCGCTTAGTACAACCTTTGCTTAATATTCCTCTGCGATATTCTTGAATTTTTTTGCGAGGGCGTTAGCACTTTATTGTTGTTGCCGGCGTGTTTTACTAACGATGATTCATTTTACTTTTTCTGGCACTTTCTTTCTTCTAACCCAAATCGTTTCTACTTCTGTTCTTTTGTGTTCCTCGATAAGACTGTCCACAATATTACAGCACAACACCTAGTTAAACCTAAATCGAACACAAATACTTCTCCCGTAGTCTCTTTTCTAATTACTGTTTACTCTACTTCGCGTAAACGGAGATATGTCTTCCGTTCCACGTGTTCTCGACATCTTAAATAAATACGAACTGTTTGTTACTTCAATGACTCATCTCACCGTTCATCCATCTTAGGACTCCATTTAATCCTTCCACAAGGGAATAGTTTACTTTATCTAGATACTACATGACTTTCGGGACTTCTATTTCTGGAATTACGCTAACTCATTCTGTAAATTCCTTGAATTCTATTGTAATCGGTTTGTTTATCATACTGGTAGATACTATTTTTTTTTTGTTTTTCTCTTTTTGTTTTTTGTTTTTTTTTGTCATTCTCTCGACTTCGTCTACCAATAGCGAAAACAATATTTGCGATAGCTGGGTATGATTACTAGAGAGGACAAAGGCGGATGAAATTATTACTTTTTTGCAACTAGACAGACTCGTGTTTGTCGACTCTCGGGGACACCAGTGGGCAACACGAATCCATTCTCATGAGGCGAATAGACACGAGCCTATCTAGACGCTGTACATTAATTACATCATCTTCACTTTAGGAACGTGCTATAGGTGCTCAATGGAAGATAAATCTGGACTATGATTTTCAGTCCATCAATTGCATGCCATTGTCAGTAAGGCAAGGCATTAACTTACTCTACTTGTGACACAGAGTGTTATCTCGTTAAAAGTGATAATGGGGCATATTCTCAAATAATTTTAACATACGCGGCTTCAAAACAAACGAGGTAGCGAGCGCTATTTATCCGAACTTTAGCCAAACGCAATTTTCCGACGCCTGAGGCCGACATACTAGGCTATATCATGATAGTAGTTGGTATCACATAATCTGGATTGTACAGTCAGTACAAATTGACGAGTATATCTAGTCGCTGCAAAAGAAGGAAATATTCCACTTGCCTTTGTCATCTCTAATGATCACACACCATTTTTCTCCAGTTACATTATACATTATGTAAGAACCAAAGATAATTCATGTTCATTCCAGCGTTATAACATATAGTTTGGCAAAGCGTAACGCATTAAATAAAATTGTAAAAGTTTTTGTATAATAATAATAATAAAAAGAAACACTTTAGAAACAAATGCTTCAAAACGGAATGTGTCTGAGGTAGGATGAATTGATACACCAAATTTTTCGCAATAGTTATTATTATGAAAATAATCCATGCACATACGTTAACATTGCAGCATGTTATAAAAGCATTTCATAATGAAACCGCATTTTACGTTTGGCATATATAAGAATAGCAATTTCGAATGTTCGAAACTTATAGAAACACTGTATTTCAAGTCCATGTAGATAAACCATTCTAAATTAACCAAGAATTATATAATCGTCTTAGTTTAACCGAGATCAATTGAATCGAAGTTACTGCTGTAGAATTAATGTATCGCCTTGATAGTACAAAATAAAAATAACTACTTTGTATTGTCATGTTCACATGAGTCAAATCACGAAACCATTTACTTGCATGTTTCCTTTTTTTTTTGTAAATAGAACAAACAATATATTCGTTTGCAATTCAAAGCGGCAACCTTTCCTCTCCGTCCATGACCTTGGCATTTTTATTTTTTAATGTTAGATCGCAGTTTACCGAAAATTTGCATATTATGCAAATTATGTTCACAACGACGAATTCTGATGTTATTAATCTTTATTTCGTTCGAGCATGGCGATTAAAATCGCGTTTTAAGTTTTAAAATTTAACCGAACAAATTTAGGCATTTAGCGAAAATCCTCTGAATTTCGATTTTAAGTACTTGTTTAGATGTTTCATCTTTTGCCGATGACGTTGATGGTAATAGTTGCCAAAGATTCACTTACTTACTTAAGATTGATTAACCATCATCAAGTAATTTGCCAATCTAAACACGAATTCTAATTATAGCAGTGTTGCATGCCGGTGTTGTATATTGGCACATAATAAAGCTAGAAATAGTCTTTGGTTCTTATTAATATTATCAGTTTTCCTGCTTTTACAAGATGGGATGAACTAGCTAGATTATTCCATTGCACATACGGGTATCAGACATCCGGATTTCTCCGGACACGGGCGTGGCTTTTGGCATATCTGGGGATGATGTGGTCGCCCGAAAATATCCATTTGGGTTATAAGTAAGAGGAAAAAATATTCATCCGATGTTTCGCTTCACAGAATGAAATAACACAACCGATTGAAGAAAAGACTAAGTACAACCCTACTACTCAGTATCTGCCAAATATTCTCATTTGCGGTTGCCGGAGAAGTACATAAAAGTGGAGGGCACATAATAATGTCGCTGGCCGTATATATTACAGTATTTTCAATGTCGGGTTTTGTTATGCGTACCTTCACGTAACGATTAAGAAAATTTTTTAAACCTGCTACCAGTATTTACGCTGTTAATACAGTATTAGTCTTCTCGGTATTAGATGTTTATTCTGTTTTAGTGTTTTATTAGTATTAACAAAAATGCAGCGTGCAAATTGAAAAACCAAAATAAAATTACTGCTATCAGTTACATTAGTTCATGGACGAGGCTTTTTATTGCGCAAAGCTAAAATATCTACTGGGATGACTATTATGGCTACTAAATGAATAAAGAAGTGAAAGTGGGATGCAGGATTCCATAGTTATCGTAGACGGATTAAATTTATTAATTAGAATTCTTATTCTCCGTATTGTCATCTAAATATTCAATTTAATAAATTTGTCAAAGTAAAAATTTTTTTAGGTTAATTTCACTTAATAATAAGCAACATAGTTTATACGGTGTTCGTAATTATGTGTTTAACGTTGAATTTCCGCGTCTAAAGTTGATCTTGGTTGAACTTGTGCACGATTTTATATCAGCAACAGCGACGTGATTGTAATACGTTACTAATAATAATAATAATAATAATGACTGTTGGTGATTTGATAGAACGATCAAAAGAATATTTCAGTGAAATATCGCCGGGTTTTCTTGTATCCTTGTACATGTTTCTGTAGCGTGCGATAATCGAGTAAGTAAAAGCGATAAATCGCAGGGCATCATACATACGATAAGAAGCTGATTGTTTCTTTTAGACAGGTTTCTTTAAAGCAGGTGTAAAAGACTTTGTATTCTTGTTTTTTTGACTATGGTGATCTTCCAACGGGTGTATAAGTTTTTAAAGCTTGTCATAACAAAAGCCTTTTAGTGTATAAGGTGTTTCGTAGCCTTATTACTATCACCTCTTTGTTATGACGAGTGAAGTGCAGTTAAATGTACCTCGAGCGCGTTTGGTGACTCGAGCGTGTACCAGACCCGCTATTCGTAAGCAAATTTTTTTGATCCTGACGGGACTCGAACACACCTAACTCTGTCCAGTCAAACGCAGGCCCTCTTACCATTGGACTATCAAATAAACATAAGTCCTGTTTTTTTTTTTTGTAATTACTGATTTGAATTTTAATAAGTTAGAGATGATTATTCAAATATAACTTTAAAAATAAATAATTAGAAAAACTAATAACTGACGAAAGAAACAAAAGACTTTATAAGAAGATACTTCTTGCAATAGTTGTACAAAATGCCCTCCAAGCTCTCGAATGCAAGTGCCCAGACCTACAAACTATTGATTCGTAAACACGCGCTTTTTCATCATCTTGACGAATCTCATTAAATTTGATACTTCAAATATTTGTCTGTGATGTTTATCTCTACATCTCTCTCTCACACATGCATCTCTACGCTTCAAACAAATCCAGTGAATTTAGGTTAGGAGATCTTCGTGCTCAAGCGATAAAACCTTTGCAACAAATTCATCGTTCTGAAAAATTCGCATTCAACATGTCTACCGTAGTAAGCTGGTAAGCTATCGTGTTGGAACTACATGCGTTGGCAAGGGCGAAGAAGAGTTCGATCATCTCTAAAAGCGTTTCATCTGCAAAAATTAGATAGTGTCTGGATTAACCAGTTCTCCGATAAAAATATCAGCACAAGTAGTCATCCTAAAACAATGTTGAAATCGCGATTACCTTACAGCATGTAAATTTTGGAGATTCCATAAACTTCTAGTAAATTGGACCTCATTAGATCTTTGGCAATTTTATAGCAACCAAGTACAGAATTCTATATTGTGTTCTATTGTGTTGATTGTTTGTTGTGTTGATAGAAAAAATAATGTTTACGTTATTTTTTCTATCGAGAATACCTCCATTAAATGAACCAGTCTCTGAGTGATTGAAAAGTACACCCGAAAATGCGACGAGGAGGTTGACTTTTAGCAAGAAATCTCTGGCGATATTCTTTAGAGGATTTTCTAGAGAATTCTCGAGGACCGTTACCATCATAGTATCCATAGAACATAAACAATATCTGCGTATTTAGCTACACTAGACTCCTTCATTTTGAAAGCTATTAAATTAATTTTTACACAAATTCCGTTATTCAGCTCCTACACACTAAGCTAATCTAGACTAAAAGCTTCCCAAAATTAATTAATTTTGAGCGCTGTCGATTTGATTTTTCAAATTACGTTCAGCTTTTAAATACGAGGTAAAAGATGACTTAATCTGTCATATGCATGCAATAATAATATTAATTTTTTCTCAAACAATAAAATTATAGATCTATAAGTAGAAAAAATATAAACAACAACTAATTTCCAGAAGAAGATGCCTCAAAAGACACCGTACATCTGTTTATATGCGCACAGGTATAGGTGTAGGGTAACGTAGAAGCCAAATGTAAATATGAAATACAGATATTTTCATTCATTCATCAATCTTCTACTTCTTTTCGCCTTAGGTTGAGTAAGAGAGGCGATTTGTTACTCCCAATCTTCTCAAATGCTAGAGTATCAGCGCACTACCTTTGCACAAGATATTTAATTAATTCTGAACGGATGTTTCTAGAATTCGGGGATTCTCATTATCAGCCATACTATCTAATAATTTAATCAGGTTTTCTTATTGTTAATTTGCGGAACAGTGTAAAATTGTTTTATTATCATTTACTTCCCCATTACGAGAGAAGACATGTTAGCACATAGCTTTTTAGTTAAGAAATATTAAAAGAATATTTCACTTCGTTACCAGCAATGTGTTGCAATGAACAGATTACCTTTAAGCATGCTGTAACTTTTTCATAGAGAGAAAAACGTCTATAAACTATAATTAAATCCTCCGTTGCAATGGATCTCGCCAAAGTGATTATGGTTATGTCTTTAATTAAATCAGCGAAATAGCGAGAGCGATCTTGACCTGGAATGTATTTAAAAAATTCATGTGTTTATATATACATTTCGTTTCAAGCTTGTTCCAAATACTAAACTAGCTATTAAAATAATTTATTTTTATAGTGTTCAACATTCATAACGATGACGTTTTATGTAACCGACATATTTAATCGATGATGGAGCAAGATGTAAGAGGGGAAAAAAAAAACAGCAAGAACGTGCAATTAAAGCAGGTCTCAAATCGTTGCAGAAAAAAAGTGACGACGGTTCTTAGGTATTCGCCGCGAACAAAACAAATATCGCTATTTATAGTGGCATTATGTCACCTTGATTGCGAATGCGTGGACAATTCGACGAATTTAAAAATGACCATTAGGTACTTAACGAAGATTACGGGTCATTTATTTATTTACTGCTGTATGTGGCCTGGATTATTTGTCGGTTTTGTTTGCGAATGCGTTCTGCGTTTTTAGCACGCGAAAGCTGGGTTGAGGTTAACGCGGTCCTTGATTTGAGCTGTAAATGTTTACGTGGTTAAGATTAAATGCCGAAAAATAAATTCCTTAGAAAGATACAACTCTCTCGGCGGGGTAGTAAATAAAATAAATTAGTAAATAAATAGTTGGGGAATGGAATTAGTCGAAAAGGATGAGAAAAAAGAGGTGAGTAAATGTGTTAATCAAAATATTATTAACTGCAACGTCCTAGAGAGAACAATTTACCTTAAAATATTTTCGAAGTAGTAATTTTTAAAAATCATATTTTCTACTCGTTCTTTTTTTGTACTGGAGTATTTGAAGACGATTTAATTTGTGTTATGTAAACAAATATTCTTTAACAATATTTGAGGAACATCTTAAGTAATATTTTTCGTTATTGCAAATTATAAAAAACAATGATACACGTTCATATATCCGATGACTAGGAACTCTGATTTTCGATGTGGTTTTAAGGAATAAAAAATCACATGTTTCGGAAAAAGCGAAAGTATTTTATTATAGCTCTTTTGTCGGCATATTGCTTTGAATTATTATTTGATAAAACATATTTTATCAATATCTACATACGTTATGAATTAAATAATCTGCCGTTATTGACACAAATCATGTATTTGGACTGTACAAACTTTATGATATTGCAAAAATTACATAGAGCTATCAAATTTTGTTCTTAAGACACGCTTTATTTTGAGAAGTAAACATTTTGTCTGAATATTCTTTTTATATCTGTAGTATGTAGATTATTACTTCTAGTTAGTTCTAAGCTAGTAAAACGTTTTCGTGTAAAAGCTCTAGATGAATATTTAAGAATCTCACAATTCGTTAAGTTCTATTAAAATATGCATTGAAGATTTCCTATTTCTTTTTGCTTTTCTTCGATAAGATAAGTATTTAACGTCGAAAGCATGTGAACTTGGCAAGGTTACGTACGGTCAAATATCTTATTACTTTACCAACGACTTCCGAATAAAAATTGCAAATAAACATGTTCTCAGGGTGTCCTAAACGGTTTAGTAATGCAGACTTTCTAGAGGACAGCTGAACTTGCTAATAAGTTCCGAGTTTCGAAAATTTCATAATGTATATAGAGCACGTTGCGTGGATGAAGGATAATGTTTTCCCTAAGTATTGCAAGGCGTTTAGTTTCAGCAGCGCACTATACGTTTTTTTTTTATATATATGGAACGTGTATATAGTATTGAGTTTTTTAGATGACCCCTTTCAATTTTTGTCAATAATATTCCTTATACCTACCTCTCTTTGCTGTTGAGGTAATTTTGCGAAATTTGCTAAAGCGACAATTTAAATTCTATTCGAATAAATACTTCTTGCAGTTCTCGCAATGCATGGACATTTTTTTTTATATCGGTTATAGCGTTTAAAAGATAGTCGTCAAATACGTAGTCATGTTTGGTTCACATTATTTTAACTTTTTAAATGGGACACTATTTTGTCAGAAATTGAACAAAGAAGCAATATAGAAATGTGTCGTTTACGCTCCTTTATGAAATTTATCTGGAGTTTTTTCATAAATATTTTTATTTATGTAAATTGCCAGATTTCTAGTATATTTCTTATTACTGAAAACATTTAGAAAGAGAATGATGGATGGTGGAATTGTAAAAAAACGATGATGTATACACATGGATTATAATGAATACATTATAATCCATGTGTCCATGTGTCCAATCCATCCATCCATCCAATACATTTGATGTTTGGTTATGTCCACCCTAGAGGGGCTTACTCTTATATAAAGCGGTTTTGTGTTATTTTTCTATTTGAACGGAATCTGCATACTGCTGCATACTCACCAGCATAATACTATATTACTTTAAAGAAGCAAGATGCAAACAAAAGCAAAATTAATAGAAAATATTCAAGGTTTTGGTCTCCTTGTCTATCCAACGTCGCGGTTCTTTAGATATGTAGGAAGATGATTACTTACTTGTCTTAATCCGCAAACTTTATTGCGGGCGATTGAATTGAATACATTAAGAAAATGCTAGGCCGCATACTGCTCAAAGGAAAGAATATGATGGGATGAAGTTGCTGCCAAATCCAATTACCACCATTTTAGGTCACAGATTGTTACACTTGTTTTTTTTGTTTTGCTTTGTTTTGCTTTTTAGCATTTTGTTTTGCTACATGTCATGAAGATAAAAGGAGGGTAAGGGCGTAAGGTACCTGACAATGCTGAAGAACTATTGACAACTCTGGATTAAATTGTATTCTCAAAACAGAAAAACTTCCTGTACTTATATATTAGAATTTTACCTACATTCTTCTGTTCTTGAAGCCTATCTTGACAAAAACAGTATACAAAACGTGATACCTACATCAACGTGTTTGTCATTGCTTTATTTTTGATTAATCTTCAACCCTTTCTTACGCATCTTCAACTTCTTATGTTTTATAATTGTAAACGTAAAGTTGTTGGTAACAAATAAATTATTATTTGTTATCAACAACTAGAAGTGGTATTTTTCTGCATAACAGAGAAAATATTTAGAGAAAGTATGGTCTAGCAAACTTTGCTAAATCTACTTAGTTGGTGATAATTGGAGAGGACAAAAGCGAGTGAAATCACAGCTTTTTTGCAGCGACTATACAGACCAGTGTCTATTCGTCTCATAAGAAAGGGTTCATGCTGCCTACTGGTTTCTGCGAGAGTCGACAAAACACGTGTCTATCTAATCGTTGCAAAACAGGTATGATTTCACTTGCTTTTGTCGTCTGTAGCGTTAATACAGAGAAAAATATTGAGAAAAGCGAAATCTGCATAGCGTCTTTATCGCGTAATGTTACAAAGCTAGCCTCTCTCTTCGTGAGGTCAAATTACCTCACTTTTCTTTTGATTAAACAAGTTGATAATTCTAAATTTGGTAGCAATTTGCTCATTCTCGAACAGAATTGTGGTAGTTCAAATACATATGTTGCCCTCTATAAAAACGAACTGTATTATACATATTGTATTATTATATATTGCATAATGGATGACTTTGTTTGCTCAAATATTTATACTACTTAATTAAATAACCACATATGTATAATAAAACAAGTCTCTTAATGGTTGGCCGCCTATTAAACTGGTAAACAGTAAACAATTAGAGATATTTTTCTTTCGAGATCGGTAATGAAATATAGATAAATCATTCTAAATTTAGATCTTACTCATTAGTACTTCTATAATTGTTGATTTCTAACTCATTGCGATGTCAATCATTGTAGGGGCTCATTTATATACCAATTCATGCGGATACGTAATTGGAATAGTATGTTGTTGATTAACTCAATAAATGTCGAGCGTTGAAAAAAAAGCTCCATGATATTTGATAGAGCATAAAAAAATAAATATCGAAAAAGAAAAACAAAACTTGTCAGACTCTTGAAATCTATATCTTATTCAAAGATTTAAAGTACAGAGAATGATTGACAGCTCTAATATATCGAAATAATGTATCGATAATCCCAGTAAGTTCTCTTAATACTTTCATTTCATTTCGTACAGTCATACATGCGCTCATGCACTTTGTAACTACACCTACACACTTCTAGCTCACGTAGGCTTATGCTTTCAAGGATACTTTACAAACAACAATACCGGCAAACCTATCTAGGTTTGAAATATTTGCTACTGGTAAACTATTACCATTTCGTATTTTAGACAAAACATTGAGTTTTTATTTGATATTTTGTATATACCAGAACGATAGATTATAAAGGAAATAAAAGAATGTTACAATGACTACAACTTGATTTCTTTTCCATCAGATTTTGCGCCGGCAATAATCACTTTCTTTTAAACAGCTTCGCGCATCGCTACTTTTTTTTTGTAGAAATTTCGTTACCGAAAAGCTTATGAGAAGGCATGCTGATCACCATTTAAAAAAGGACGTTGAAAAACACCAGGTATAACAGGGATTTCCGCATAACCCGTAGAAGGCAATAAACACGTCGGCTCTATTATAATTATGTTGTAGTTATTTTGAAGCTCGTATTACTTCCGGTTACATTGCAAGTCATCCAACTTTAATATTCTCAATGGAGCGACGTAGATTTCGTTGCTTTTTTGGAATTCCCGGATTGCTATGGAATTACGTATCATTCCATAAGAGGTTGTCTGCCTTTAAAATTAATTGATTTTGAGTTTGAATTTTGCATAATGCAACTAATTCACCATTTACAGAGTGTATAGAATTAAAAATCCAATTGATGGATGTTCAATTCAAGAAGATTGATTGATGATTGACTGATTTCGTCTTAACGCAACGCACTGTGTATACGTATACTGTGAGCAAAAACGCAGTCATCATTGATGACACTATGACTGACATTGATTTACAATCTTCCATATGATAGGCTTCTTCGGTGTTGGTTTCAAATAGATGGGGCTCCTACACATTCGTCACGTGAAGTACGTTGGGAAAAAGTCTCGACCCGAACGGATTTGGTCTTGACTATTTAGATAATAGAGAAGACAAAGGCGGATAAAATTATTACTTTTTGGCAGAGACTAGACAGACTCGAATTTTGTCGACTCTCGGGGGACATCGGTAGGCAACACGAATCCATTCTCATGAGGCGAATAGAGACACGAGTCTATCTAGTCGCTGCAAAAAAGAAATAATTCCACCTATCTTTGTTATCTCTACTTATAAATCCCGACCTTAAACCTTTTGATTTCTATTTGCGAGGTCGCAACAGCTTTAAATTTTAATAAAAATTTTAATTCAGACGACTAACGCTTATAGATGACGACTCCTAAAGGACATAAGACAAATAAATTTGATCTTAGATTCTGAATGCCCCATTTGTGATTAACTAAGTGTTGGAAAATTTCCATTTCTGGTATAAATTCATTGACTTGTATTTCTGATATGTAATTTTAATGGGGTGATTGTAAACAAATAGAAATAACAAAATCAATGTAACTCAAAACCATTTGATTTTAGACGTGGGGAATCTTAATACAAACCTTTTCATAAACGTCCATGTCATTCTAATAAAAATATCAAAGCTGGTTATGATTTAATTTTCGGTATATCCGGAAGTAATGCGAGTTAAAAAATAATTTAATGTGATAGAGCGAACGTGTTTATAGTTTGCTACAATTTTTAAAAATTCTAACTGCGAAAAATTACAATGAACAGATCTGGGATCAACTGTATTTTATTCACGTATTAGAGCATCGGACGTCATATTTTAATTAGCGAACCTTCACATAACGTTCCTTATCTTTTATTTACTGCGAGTTTTATCTTTGTGCTCCCAAATATTTGGAATATTCAGTGTTGTTGTTTTGCATCGTGTAACCTAGAGTTAAATTGGCGATTATCTCATATCCGAATATATCCTTATTATTTGTTGATTCTCTTTACACTTCACACTTCAAAATTAAAACAAGCCTATTTATCTGCGATCTGAGGTTATCGCATAAGTAATTGTATTTTAATACGGAGAATTGTAAATGTTGTAAATTATGATTATCTTTTTAGGTATACATCGTTCCAAGTTATCTTGAATTCAGAGTATTTTTAGCGTTGCGCTTATTGAATTTACACCTAGTTTGATATGCTTCGGTACATTTTGAACGTCGGGAACGCGTTAATTCCTAATTTGACGTTGAATCTACTTCTGATTCTAAATATACAATGTATTTAAAGCTATCTTCTCTGAAGAAAACAAATCTAAGAATTAGTTTTGGTATATTTACAAGAACTTTTATTTTTATTAATCAATTTGCATTTTTAAACATGTTAATACCTCTTTCACGAGAAACATTTTTTTTATACGAGTAGTATTAACATTACTTGTTGGATTGGTTAGTAAGGTAAACATTCCGTACATAAGCTAATTTATTTATCCCTGTTTGCGGACGTTTCTTGGGTAGATTATGTTGATTATACCGATTAGATAAAAAAAATAATTTTTGTTTTGAAACTGTCAAAAGAATACTGTGAGAGATTATAGTACGCAATACAATATCATTAACGTGGCCAGTGCAAGGGTATTGTGATCGATATTTTTTTGATTCCCATTTACCCGTCTCGGTGAGATTTAGAATGTTCATATTCTCACATTATTCCGCAGAAAGAAAGAATCAATGTTTTCTTTATCATTATCCGGAAAAAATGTGGGTTTTTAAAGATTTATGACATGCAATAGGGTCCATATAAATGTGAACTTGCTGCTTGGGAAAAATTCAAAAAACATTTTTTTATGTTTTATTGTTCAATTGATGTGCAACTATCGATTTAATTATATATTACACTTACTTCGTTTACACAATAAGTCTTCCTTGGGCTAGGAGATATTTCGTTATTTTACACGTCAAAAACATAAAAATAGACTTGGCACGAGTAGTTTCACTTTACTTTCAGATTTAAAAATTTTGCTCAATAAATAGATTTATGACTTGAGTAAGAGATATAAGAAGAAATGTCCTGAACGTCTTACTTCTTGGTCCAATTAAAAATTCTTACCGGGTTTTGATCTTCCTCAAATTTCAGAATGTACTTAGCTTGCTATTTCTGACACATACATATTTCTTACTTTTCATTTGTTTTGTCTTACAGGAAGAATCAAAATCTTAGGTCACTTTTCGTTTTAAATTTTTCTAACGTTTAGATCGTGAGATCTAAATCAGAAACAAATAAATCATGTGTGTTATCGTACTTTCTCGCAGAACAATATAATACGTAGTGACAATGGCTTATCTCGGCAATGATAGAGCATGTTCGCGGATTCTCGGTACCTAACCGTCCTCTTCTAAAAATATCCGTGAAATCATTTAGAAACTTCATTCACGTTACGTATTTTCGTGTGTAGTTGTTTGTGTTTATATATTCAACGACAACCTGTTGGAGGTTATTTGAGAAATTATCATACCGTTGTAAATATGCAGGTTAATAATTTGCGAAGTTACCTTGCCCGACCCTCAGATAAAGGTTACAAAATAATGGGCGGCATTTCCTTTCGTCAATGTCATTGTATCTAGGTTGTATCGTCATTACCTACAATATGATGTAATCAGTCAGTAATTGGTTTTATATATATATAAAATAAGCAAAATATGCTTATTTTCTAAAAGGACTTTTCGATAACATATTTTGAAGGACTATCATTTTGCAGTCTACAATTTATGAATATCGAGGTGATAAATCGGTATTTCCTTAATTTTACCCACGTAAATAAATTTAACTAATGAACGGAGGTGGTATGTTCGTATCCTTCCAGCGAATGCTGATATAAATAAATAGAAAAAGGTAAATAAATAATGTACAATATATCGATACTAATCCATAATTTTTCAGAAGTAGAAAAATGTTTATTTATTTATTTATTTATTTATTTAAAATCTATTTTGTCATTATATAATCAACAATTAGATAGAAATAATTCTTCGTTAATATGTTGGGAATAGATGTCGATGTCGGACAAATAATAAATGCAAGCTTTAAAGGTAGATATGGCAAATTGATAAACAAGAATTATTGAAATATGCATAAAAGTTGTTATTTTTCAATAAATTACATAAAATGCTTCAGGTCATTAGTTAATTAATATTTCTAGAATAACTACTAGATTTCGGTGCTGCTAATTAACAATTCGGAATTCAGCCTTAATGTATAACTACGTTACCGTGTCAAAAAATGAAAGGTTGTATCTACACTTTAGCAGGTTTTGAAACAATTATGAAAAACTCGTTGACAACAAATATGTTTTTGTTACAAGATGTGATTACATGGAATATATATTTATCTAATAGGTTAAAAAAAATCGATAAAAATGCAAGTACTTGAGTTTTATCCTTAAATGGAAAAGATTCGTCTTCAAATTCATCTAAAAGCCGTTAATCTAATTCCGAAAGTTGTATTCCCGGAAAAAATTTGCATGAGAACGCCTCGACATAAGAGGATCGATACCTATCATCTTTCGAATATCCTAGCTGTTTAAATATAAATCCGTCTTGGTAATGCGATTAAGAATACACAGTCAAATGTCAAACAAGCGTTAAATAGAACGTACGAGACTCAACACCGTTTTCTAACCGCATAGCACGTTCCTTCTGTAACGAGTTCTGGTTGGAATTGCGTTGTTATACAATAAAGGCTCGTAATGTTCCGGTCACTTCTATGTTGTTCTATTTTTTTGAAAGTTGTTCTTGGTGTCGCCGAACGGTATACCGGCTAGTTATTTTTTCATTAACCGTTTTTTTAGGCAATTAATGTGTTTGTTCCATATTTATTACAAGAGAAGGATGATGTTGCAAGGTTAATTAACTGTATACTAAAATTATTCTTGTTCTTTCTTTTTAGCACCACGGAAAAAAGTATATTCTTCATTACTTAAAAATTTTGTTCGTTTAATAGCCTCAACGTTGGGAAGTAAATAGCTGGTGGAAATTCCGAATATATTAAATACTTATCATCAACACATGCTTTAGAATGTAACAAAAATTACGCTAATGTTTTGTCAAATGGACAGTTTACCTTAACATAAAAGAAATCCATTTTATTATTTATAATAAACAAAATATTAATATACTAACGAGCATCTTTATTCTAACGCTTTTGACTTAACATTGACTAAGGATCGAGTTATCACCTTTCATTTAGTAAGATAGAGTACAGATATCAATACGTTTCTTTGGATGTTTGGGATTTGAACGACGAGAAATGAGTAAACTTTTTGAAATATTATCTTTATTTTGGTCTGTTATTCTGGAGATATAAATTGTTAAAAATTCACAACACGCTTATATTCAACTTTGTATGCCTGGTTGTTGTTGGTGAACTTATTTTCCTCTAAATAATCTAGTTTAAATAACAAAATTAGCAAATAGGGTGATGTCTCAGCTGATAATAAGATAAGAATGAGTTGTTAGTTAAATATTGCCGCTATTCACAACAAATCTCCTTTTTTTTTCCTTGTTTTAAAAAGCAAAAGAGGTTTGAAACATCGACCTCTTTCTGGGTGCGCGATTAAGAAAAGTAAAATGTGTGGTAGATGACGCAAGAAATTGCCAATTCAAGAATATTGAACCCTAACTGTAACGCTACTGATCTAATGATTTGTGGAGGACGCAAATTATGCTTTTTTTCTTTTAGTTTGATTTTTTCCCATCTTAAACACATTATTTAAAAGTGAATATATTTCGGATAGGAACAAAACAAGAGCATTTACAAGGTAGGATCCCTTTATAGATCTGTGTCGTATATTTGAAGTCGTTAGCATGCGCAAGCAAGTTCTCTCCAATAAACCGCAATTCTGATGTTACAGCATTCTCCTCCAGGATATGTTTATAATTTTTAAAATTTCCAGTGGTTTTTCTAGTTTCGGCTCACTGTAGTTACTTTTGGCGGCTCTCTCGTCGAAGCAACGGTTTTGCTTACCGCAACGCGACGGTATAAACCGGCTTCCCTTAAGCGTTAAGCGGCGTTTAGTAGTTACAGAAATCGGTCGCTCACGTGTCCTGTCCATTTCTGTTGTGATCTTAAGGGCGTCGATCTTCTGCGCACGTTGTCATTCTTGACCGACTTGTGCGATTTCGGTCTTCCAATGTGTCGATGTAGATTTTGTCACTTGTAATTTTTTTTTGCAATCACACTCACAGAATGTCCTTCTTGATACAATGTGAGAAAGGGCGATCGCTTTGCTGCAGTTATCGGCTTTCCTTTTGTCATTTTTTAAATATTATTTTCGCGAACACCTCAATTGAATAACCGAAACTGGTTGTGAATCATTCTGCTAAGAATGATTCACAGCGATTATGATAGGAAGGAATGACTCCATATTACAACCAGAGACAGATACGTAACATTTTACGACTCCGTTCATCCATCTCGTATGTTTTCATCTTAAATACTTTATTGTCATTCCAACTTTGTTGAACAGCAATACTAAGAGTACTGAATATTGACAAGATTGATTTTTTATTTAGTTAATTAATTAATAGCCATCTTAACTTCAATGGACGGTAGATAATAAGGTTGGTAACTTTGGACATGATGAGCTATAATACAAACGCATACCATATTCCAAATAATTGATCGTAATAAACACGTTTGTTTTTGATGAAATGTGTTGAATGAGTTCAGCATTTAGTAAGGTGTGCAAATTTCCAATCATATCCTTCAGAAAAATCTTAAACCGAAGCTTTGTAAATGTATTGTATTGCAATGATTTCATAAATTACAAGTTCCTGTCAGTAATTAATTTCTTCGATCGCAACACCTCCTTTTCAAACTGGTTACGGTCATGGTTATTTATGGCTATGTACTTTAATCAATTCTAAAGAACACGTAGGTTTCACCAGTGCACCCACGGGAATTAAACGCGATTTGAGGCCAACGATAAATGTAAACGCAAATCGTAAGAAAGTTGTATTATCAATTGTTGCTGTATTCGAAGTAGTTGCATTTGGTCGCAGCTATAATCACAATGGTAAATAAATCGCTTTCTAAATTTCATTATTTAGCCAAAGCGGTGTGTCATATGCCGTTTTGTATTCCACTTAATATTGAATTACTACAAATTATACAACCGTATTTGCTTTTCGAGAATTGATTGGACGCTAATTTAAGTTTAGAAAATTTAAATAAACACAGTTCGCCAAAATTTATGTGTTTCCTATTCTTTGGTCTTTCGATCGAATCGAAATATTCACATTACACCTGGTTAAAGTACAGATAAAACTGAATTGAACATTGTCGATTCTTATCGTAACTGGTCGTAATCATAATTTGAATCTGTGTTTGACATCCCATTGTTTACGCGTAATGTTCACACTTCTCACGCTTAATAAGTGAATTGTACAACATCGTGTCGTAACTATAGTCTTGTACATCTGAGGGCATCAAGATGATGAGGATGTGCAGCATGTATAGAAGGTGCTACAATACAAAAGAACATGCATTAGAGGATTTGAATACTCATTTGAAATTGTAATCGATAAAGCATCAGAAAATGCTTCAGATTTGTTATACTTTTGCCGAAAATTGCAGAAACTACCCTATGCGAAACTGAACATTTACCACTAAATATATCGAACTAGGACTGAAAATTATTAATCATTTGCCCGGGGAAACCTACATTTTCTTTATTTCTGCTGATGAACGTGCAATCCAGCTAAATTTATCCTGGTTAATTTAAAGAGACATTACAAATAGAAAATTATCAGTTTGTGCCCAATCACATTAGAATTTTGAAAATCATTTATATATTTTTAAAATTTATATTGGGTGAGTTTTTAAGAAACTCATTACAGCACACACGATATACATATGTATATCGTATATCGCTAGAGCTTACTTGAATTAATGTTAATAATTATCTTTAACTTGATGATCTCATACATTATTAAAATTTGTATGTTTAAAATGGAAAGTAATAGAAATAATCTATGCGTCAACGTGGTTAAACGTTTCACATTTTTCATTATCATAAAGCATTAACTAACAGTCTAGAACCTAAAAATTACACGAATTTCCTTTTTATGTCGCAATCTGTTGATTGATTAATTATACACCGTCCAATTATATTTTCTCTTCACACCGTTGATCCTCTCGTCACCGGTTAAAAATAAAGCTTATCGTATAGAAAGTTATGTTGAAATTTTAATTACTTTGTGTTATATGTACGTTTACACCTATCAGAACACAACAAGTAATAGGCTTCGTATAAACTTTGTTTTTAATTTTGCATAGAAGCTTACACTTAAATTATTAGGATTATATTTTTGTCATTTTAACTTAGGGTATTCTAGCGGTCTTTTCTAGAGCACTTAACGTGCATATAGTTAACAAATGCACACGTCTGCCTTGGATAACGAAGTAATATTGAAAGTGTGTATTTTAGGGCTGATAAATTTGATGCTGTTTGATATTAAAGCTTGCTAATTGTAAAATTTCCATTTAATCTTTGCAGAATTCGAATTATTTTTAGTTATTTAGTCAGAAATTACGTTGAATAATTCACATGTCGAGAATATAAAAAAAAGGCAAAAGCCGCGCACAATACAAATTATATAGAATTCAGTAGTCGAAATTCACAGTATCAGCTATAAGATCGAAAGTTTTTTGAAAAGCGTGTTTAAAATTCAAATTTAATGAACAATCAAAGCATCATGTTTATTATAAAATTTGCCAATAGTTATTCTAAAAGAAAATAAACTTAAAAACCTAAGAAAAACGGCTGGATGGGACTTGCAAGAAACAGAACTGGAATATTAGCTCTTGTAAGGAGGAAAATAGGAGATGCGATTATCCTTTAATTTCATTAAAAAAAAAATTGGCTACCTTGCCATGATATTTAGATTAAGTCGGAATATAGTTTTTCAGAATTCAAGATTTGTTTCTTCGTCTTTCGTCTTATTTGGATTTTCTGTGTATTTAACGATCTTTTTAACGATTTTTAAATTTTTATCAGAATGCTAAGAGCAAATCAATTTTCATTCCTCCAGTTAACGTCGAAACTCGGAACGGAGGATGAACTAATTAAACACTTTGGACGATATTTTGATTTTGAGATTACTAAATACCTAATTATTCAAAATATAAGCACATTTAGATTTTTGCGAAGTCAATTCATTGTGAAGAAATGATTGGGAGAAATAAACAGGACTTGTGATTATTTTATGTGTATGTTTTGTTTTGCTATAAACAATTCATTAGTTCATTAATTTTCACTGTACCAAGACGAAAATTGAACATATGTTATGTAAAAACAACCATCCAAGTGTATAATTAATTGTCAATATATTCTTTCGCAACGTACATATATACTCAAACCAGTGATCTGCAAAGACAGTTATCATAAATTATATTTATAACTTATTGTTTTGTTCTACATTTCTTGTGACCTTTTATTAATTATATTCATCTCAAGTAATTTTTTTATCAAGAAAGTTAGCTCTTTTCGGTACTGTCTTTCAAATAATTTTACAACAAAAAGTTCTAGAAATGGGGATTGTTAGGTGGTTCAAATTTTGGAGGACGTGCATTTCATAGATAGATATGTAAAAGAAAACTATGTTATCTTAAATTGCGTAACATACAACGTATAAAAGAAATACATGCATAGGACATAAGAAAGAACATCCTGCGCATTAACAATGTTGTCTGTTGCAAACATATTAAACAATACATCTACTTGTAGTCTAAGCTTCTGAGTAGCGCTCTATTTTATGGATCAATATGTAAAATACAACGTATAATACACTGTTTACTTTGTAAGATCATATGTCTAAAGAAAGTTGAGCACATCTTCTGCCTCTAAGAGTGTCGATTCTGGGATTGCCTCTAACGAAATTTAGTTTTTGTCTAGTAATTTTTGAGTACAACAAGATTAAGAACCACTGCTGTAACTTAAGTATTGTGTTTTTTTTCTATATGTTGGTTTATTGTGTAGATAGTGTGGTTTTTTTATAACTATTACCTTACGAAAAGGACAATATTTGCATCTTCTGACTACGACTTCTAGTAAATTATGAGGTAATACAGAAAATCCGTTTTTCTAGCAGGATTTGCGCGAAAATTCTGTCAAATCTGTAAAAGTTGTAGCTCGGGTTTCGTATTTAGAAACATCTTTTGGTTTTAGAAACAAAATCCATCAAAATTTTCTTTCGTAATTCGAAAACTCCGTAACAAAATACTATCGTAAATCAAGGCATTTATTATCGTCACAACAATCAATTACATAAATTGGAGGTGATAATCATTTCGTTGCATTCTAAGACGGTTAAACTGGTTTTGATCACATTCTCTACTGCAATAATAAGAAGAGTTGTCACGATGTATAAAATCTTAAATAATACGACATATTACATGGATGAATCAACGCTAGTGGCATATCTCGACATTAATCAACCTGGTACATATGTAAATGCGGTTTAAAATGCGATTAGTTCCTGCAAAGGCGTTGATTTAAACTGAATTTGCGTTGGGCTGTGAATGGTCATTTTAATCAAGTTCAATTTTAATTTTTCTATAGGTAAATAAAATCTCGTACATTGCATTCAAAAAGTATATTAAATAATTTAACAATGTTCATCAAACAGATTCACCAATAGAAAGGAAAAAGGCGGATGAAATTATTACTTTTTTGCAGAGACTAGACAGACTCGTGTTTTGTCGACTTTC
Source organism: Oryctes rhinoceros (assembly GCA_020654165.1). Lineage (NCBI taxonomy): Eukaryota > Metazoa > Arthropoda > Insecta > Coleoptera > Scarabaeidae > Oryctes > Oryctes rhinoceros. The sequence continues at coordinate 1,470,915 of JAIOKQ010000001.1, forward strand.
GGGAAAACCAATCGGAGCAACACGAATCCATTCTCATGAGGCGAATAGACACGAGTCTATCTAGTCATTGTAAAAAAGGAATAATTCCACCTGCCTTTGTCATCTCTATTCATCAGCAAACCTTTGTATTTGCCTGCCGATTTCCCTGCCAAACTTCGAACTATAAAGTGGGATATGATTAGATTTGAAATTGATAAAATAATATAATAGAATCAAACTAATGTATTGCTATTAAAAAAATACTGGGACTATATGATCAAAACAAATGAAACTTTAAGTTACAAAAGATACTTAGAAAAAAATCCACCAGAGTATAAAAATGTATGTGTTCGTGCATTAAATGCAAAAAGAAGATTTTAGATTAATGTAATGTATTGTCTTATCATCAATCATGTACAAAGTACAGCATGTTTCTAGTTCTCTTGAGTCATGTCGATGTCGCTCAGTTAGTTTCCTAACCTCTGGCGCGGTTTAGACGTTGAGTTACCGGACTGACTGTTGCCTATCAACTTCCTCTCTAATGAAGAAGCCTCATACGATTGTAAGGAAAACGTCGAGCTTTTATTTTTAACAAAAATGACATAATGCGATTCAACCCCGGAACACGTTTGGTTTCAATTGACTCTAACCGTGGAAGCCTAGGTTTTTAATTATTATGTCAGGAGTTTGTATAGAAACTCTATTGTCTTGGAGACCTTAAACTATTGGTCACGTCATTTTTTATTTTACATTTACATACTCATTTTCCGGCATAAAATGTTGTAAAGTTATCTTTGAAACCTTGGGCATTCGATTAATTTGTACACCTAACAACATCCTTTTCCTGCGAAAGACAGAAAAACAGATCTATCATAATTAAGGCTTTAAACAAAAATCATTTAATATTATCGGCAAGTGAATAAGTCCAAACAATTCTATAAGAATAGAAAAATGTCTTAGAGTTGTATGTTACGAGTAGCCCAGCTAAATTTATTATTGAATATATTTTCAGAAAGAAGAGCAAGCGGTCGTCGTACTAAATGTGTATTTAATAATTAAAATATTAAAAATTAAAACGGAATTGTTTATCTAAGTATTACGGGAACCGTTTGATATATTAAAGTAATTATACTAAACAAGCAAGCTTATCAATTTTTTTAATCAAAATAGTATCAAATCCAAACATTTTTTACATGAAACTTTTTCGTTACACCTTGTAAATCAATCTTATCGTGTAACAAGGTCAAGTATACTTGTTATCAATTCACATAAGAATAGGCAATTACGTAGACCAATCAACTTTAACTAGCACGTACATATGTGTATCCGTCTACAGACCGATCGCTAGTGCCGGTCAGAATTTATTATCGACGTTACTGCGGTACAGCCACGATGCAGGCGTCGGTTGTCTATTTCGCAACTCTTTCGCTTCGAAATTCTTTATATTCCAAGTAAGAAGGCGCACCGCGTGCAGTCAATAGAAGATGTTATTTTCCCCACTATACGCAAAAGAAGCAGCTGAAAGTGTAGCAGGAGCGGCTACGGACGCCGGCTTTTACTATTCCTAACGTTCCGATACTATTTTCATGCGATTTTTCGTCTGCTCCACACCACGCAGAATTCAGTATATTGCGCGACGTCTGCGCTGCTGGACTAGTCGCGTCGGCGCTCGTTTGTTTTTATCAGCAGCCGCCTTTCTACCAAGATACGTTCTATTCGGATTTGTCTTTTTTGTAGATATTTATGCGAGTACGGTTGTGATTTTAGTTAGCTTTTCGGCAATAAAACTCAACGGCAAACGACTATTTTCGTTTGGGCAGGAAAATCGATGACAGTCCTGTAAAATTTTCCTTTTTTTTTTTCATCGTGCGCGAGTGTGGGGCCCTCGTTTTGTGTTTTCTAAGTGTTTATAATGAAAAGGATGGATAATCTGTACGATTTTCGTCACGAATTCGCGCATATACCATGGGTTAGTTTACAATTTATTTGTCATTGATTTTATGTCTTAGGAAGCTAAAACTCTCTCGCCAAGGAGCCATTCGATTTTCTGTCAACGTTTTTTTTTTTTAGGATACGAACATGCAGCATGCGGTGTTTTCTTTTCCACAAATCTGTGATAGTACCGGTGACATAATAGGGCGATTAGATAAAGCTACTCTATTTTTATTTTTCGTATTAGAGATATTTATTTTCGTTCAGCGAATGAATTTTTTTCTCGTAAAGGAAATATTCCTTAAATACTGACCTATTTATGCGCCCTTCCCTGAGCTGTTTTATCAATAAAACGTTGTTAGCAAATAAGTTAAGAGAATTCTAGAAACTGACGGGGCTATTAATTCTGAATTCTAAATGGCGGCGTTATTGGTTTTAATATATGTTTATCAGCCGTACTGGGATTTATGGATTAACAACTGCAATTCAGTCGGAGACATTTCATATTTGCCTAATTAATAAATCAAATATTTCATATTGGATTGTAAATATTTTAAAATTATTTCTCTAACAATTTTAGGTATATATTGAAGAATTACTTGAAGTGCAACATATTAATTTTAAGACGACGTTTTATTCAATTCGATTTAGTAAGGTCTTATCAGGATCAACCAGCAATTTTTTTTTTGATTCGGTCTAAGATTAAGTCATCATTCACATGATGCAGAAACAATTAACTTAAATTCGCCATTTACGCCGAAGGGGTGATAGTAACAAAATCATGTAATACTTCTTACACGCTAAATAGACGACTGATGTTGTAACATGCTTTAAAACTTATACATCACATGAAGCCATTATCACACACAAGAATCACCAAACTCCTGAAACTGCATATTCATAAAAGAGGCGTTTTTTTTTTTGTATTACAATGTAGATCATTTATTAAACATAGTTACTTTAGTTAGGCATTTTGAAGAAAAACATAACCAGTTAATAACTGTAGTGCCTCGCAATTAAAAATTTCTAAACTGCAAAGAACATATTGCACCTTAAAATAAACCGCTGCTTTTAGCTGTAAGTCAATAAAAAAAAATAATTTCCGTTCTCGTAATGTTAAGGAAGATATGTTTTTCATGTAGCAAGGCTATGTCCTTCTTCTTAATTACCATTTGCCTTTCCTTTCAAAATAATACAAATGAAATGTATTATTTCCAATTGAAATTTCATTGGAGTAGAATTATTAGACTTTGTATATCTATATACTTAACTTGAAATACTCAATTCAAAGCTACATATTACTATTTTGAAGATGTCGTGTTCAAGTAAAGGATACACATATTTTCAAACCGAAACTATGCTATATATGTGAGTAATCTAATATTGTTGAAAAAGGTATCCAATATATTAAGCTTACGGCAACATTATGCCAAAATACTAAAGCTTCTATCAAATGATGTAAAATGTTCTCACGTTCTCTAACGCGAATATCTTGATGTCATACTTGGCAGATTTATTTGGTTTGAATTGACGAACGACTAGCTTTTCACCAATGCTTACATATTCACTTCGAGCGTAACTGCTTGGGAAGAAAACAAGCTCGTACAATTTTGATAATGTTTACTTATCTTCAATCTTTCTATTTTCATTGTTATTAAACAGAAGATGTATTCAAATCGAAATCTACATCATTGTTTCCTTCGTTATGCTTATTATTTGCTTATTTCGTAATATGTGCCATCATTTTACCATTAATCAAATTTTTTCAACATTCAATAGACGAAGCCTTGGCTGTATCCATTTACGCCGGATATACGTATAATTATATTTCTTTGTTCACTGATTTAGGGAACCTTACTCCATTGAGCTGGTATCATCTTTGCCATTAACGCAATCTTCGTTATGTGTGGAAGACTCTTTCAAATCAGTTGTGCTGCCATCGACATCAATCTTTTCGTTGGTTATCCAGATGTTTCACCGACATGATCTGAGAAATAGCCTGTTTCGGAAATGTCATTATTTTGGTGTCCTTATGCAGTTCATTTCGTTACAACAGGAATCATTTCTCTTTTTTTTTTCGTTGTACGACATCCTATTTTTAGCATATAGATGCTCTCAATATAATAACTACCTTATAGCTACAGAGGACAAAGCCGGGTGGAACACCACTCTTACAGCGACCAGACAGACTCATTTTTTGTCGACTCTCGCGGAAACCAATAGGCACACGAACCCTTTCTTATGAGACCAATAGACACGAGTCTGTCTAGTCGCCGCAAAAGAGCAATAATTCCACCCGCCTTTGTCCTCTCCTACTTATAGTCAACGTCTACTTATAGTCAATATTGCCTAAATCGTTGGAAACGTTCTGCACTGCAACTTACTGGTGAAAGTTACTGAAGTTTATTATGCAATTGTAGTTCAGGAAAGAAACGTTTACATGCGAAAAAGTCCCTGCTAATACGGATGTTCTCCAATTAATTTAATTAACGCAGACTAAATACAAATAAGCATGAAACTCGCTTAAATTATCGGGCGTGGAATTAAATTGTAACTTCGTCTGTTTTATAAACCTGAAAGTTTTTTTTAGATATTCATACAATGTTATGAAGATGAAAATTTACTGGCAAATACACTGGCTGCAATTAAAAATGCGCCACCCCTAAATTTCTAGAGTATTTCGTTAAAATGTTATACTTGTATTCCGCACATGTAAAGTCGGAGAGGACAACCTCTTTATGAACAATTAACTCCCTTCCAGTGTTGTCGGATTATTGAACAACAAGAAAACGATGTTAATTTTCGGGAAATTGCGCGTCGACTTAATCATAATTATTTGGCTGTGTCAGAGTGTTGCAACCTGCGGATTGCAGATCGAGGTAGGACATGTAGAGCAGATTTAGGCGTATCAGGGAATTTTCTTGAGGGTGATCTCCCCAAAATTTTCTTCTGAAGCGCTTGGTTGTGCAGTATCGGTTTTAGTCGGTAACAATTGTAGCGCCGCAGTCTCTATTGCGATTATCTTTCACAGCCGAATGTAAACGCGTCAGATGAACCTTATAAGCATTATTTTGCAAAAATATTTTCGTGGTGCATTTTTAATTGCAGCCAGTGTATTAACTTGGTGTAACTGCTTTAAAGCTGTTGGCATTACCACATCAAAGTTATAATGCAAAATCGCACGCATCGTTGACATGGGCAATTTCGCAAGCAAAATATTTACATGTCGCAAATCTCCGCGTCTTTTGGCCGACCTAAATATTAATTGTTGGCGCACTTAAGAAGTTGGTATTCGTTATTCTAAGTACTCATTACGAAAAAGAAGAGAATTTATCTACATTATTCATTGCGGGACGTACAAGTAGATAGGTACGACGATTTTTGAAATGAAGTAAAAGTCAGATCATAAGCCAATCTTGTGTTTACAAAATAAAAGTTTACGAAATGCTGCGGAGCTCTCAATTTGAATGAGGTGACGTGTATTTATAAAGTTTAATGCCAAGGAAATTCATGTGAGAGGAGATATTTTAAAATACGTGCAGCGGGCACGTGTTTCGCGAAGATCTTGAACCAAGTTATTCGTTCATAAGCTGTACGTGTCGTATTATTTAGTAGCCGTGACATTGAAATAAGTTGAGAATAAAGATGAGTGATTGGAAGAAGATGATGGCTATTTTTCGGGTATATCGCGAACTTATAATACTTAACACCTCTTGTTCGAGACTATTGTCTACGTATTGACGTAATTAACTCGTTTACGCGTAATATGTATAATCAACTGACATCATTTTTATGATGTAATAAATACTAGAAAAGTATGAATTAATTTCGATAGATTGAAGGCTTGTTGATTTATAAAAATTTTACTTGGAGTAGGTGATAATATTGTAATTTTGTAACAAGCACTTCTGTCTAATTGAATTCTTTGCTTTCTAATGTATCCTACAATGTATAATTTTAGAACTGATATAACTGTTATGCAAATAGAGTTTAAAAGGTGAAACCGGCAAATATTGATTTTATTATTCAGATGATTAGCTCTAGTTTATCACGGGTAGATACTGCGAGTATAAGGATAACGTAATTTAAACAAAAGCAATAGCAAAGGACTGCTATTACTTTTGCTTAGTAATTAAATAATTACTAAGATTTTTTTAGAATTTTTTTTATGATTATCGATTTGTTTACCTTGTCAAATGCTATTTCGAAATTATAACCGATGATAACCGATAAGAAAAATAATCATTATTTAAGCTTTACGTTATAAGACTGAGTGGTTTATTTCGAATTTTCCTTCATTTTTAGCTACTCAAATTAATAGAGTCATTTAACGATATATAATCCTATCCGTATAACAGTAGAAAATTGAAATTTTGTTGTGTATGTTGTCTGCGAATTTTTTTATTGGTTCGTAAAGGAAATAACATATATTTAAATATTTGAAAATATTTGAATACACGTTAAGTACTCCCAAATGGTTGCTGTTATGTCATATTCCTAAAGCGTTAAAAATCCAGAAATTCAAAAGTTAACAAAGAAACTCCGACAATTCAACGCACATTACATACCTTGGTAGTAGAATAACATATCAGGCGGTTTTAAGGTACGGCCCCCTTAAAAAATTGAACAATTTTAAAATTCCTGCAAACGCAAGGTCTTAAGGTTTATAGATATTATTTTCGAAAAAAAAAAAAAAACAATTCACACAATGGACACAAATTTTACAATTCCAGACGGTTGGAACATCCTGTATCATAAAATTCCGAATACTCTAGCCAAAAACATTAATCACATTAAAGGTGTCAACCGCGTGCAAATTAATGGATTATACATGACATCACAGCTATTATTAATGCGCATAGAAGATTATTGCGAAGGTAAAAGTAGTACTGTATACAAAATGTCAGCTGTGCGATAAATATTTCCTGTTACGCTATGGTGCGTTGACAATATTTCAAAATCGAAACGACCTCATAGTGGTACTAAAGGTCACCTGTTCGTGAGGTACAAATCATTTATTTACTCAATCGCTACCATGTCCGTCGTTATTGAATAGCGTAATTTGAATATGTGGAACCGATGACTAGTTTTTAAGTTAAGGAAGTTATTAGCTTCCAGGTTTTTTTTTTGCAGTTAGTCTGCGCGCAGACTTCAGATAAATGTACACGTTTCGAAATAAAATGTCGAGACGTAGCGAGATTGCGAAACTAGGTATACTGTGTATACAGATATGGTTATCTTATGACGGGAGGAACTATATAAAAGTAAAATCGCGTAGTTTATGCCGACTAATTGTGTGCATATTAATCTGATTAAACCGATCTCCAACTTTAACGTCATGAATCCTGTGAGCCTTTTACAATTATACTAACTCTGCGTGTGTTTATGTTTTTGGTTATTCTTACTTCAAAAGGAATTGGGATTATGTATTGTATTGTACTGTGTTTATTAAGTCGGACAACAATGGTCTTGATGGAATGACTGGTTTTTTGATCAATTTCCTCATTTCCTAAATTATGCAATCTAATATAATATTTTGCTTCAACAATATCAAGAATAATTTCAACCGCATCTCACTTTTAAATGTCATAAATGAAATATTTTTTAAGGAAAATTGTCATGTCCGTTGGAAAATTTGATATTGTACAGTTGGTAGAATCGAACGTAATAGGTTAACGTAGTTTCTCATTTGCATCCCTGCAACGCCTACATTATCCTACTTTTGAAAGTAAAAGTGTTTGATTTTAATTTATTACAAAATTATGTTAAATTAATTTAATTAATTTCGAAAATTTGATTTTACTTTCATTGCTTCTCGGTAAAACAATATAATAGTATATATGGGTTGCCTTGTAAAAATTTACCATTCAATATATTCTTTATTATCCATTATTATTCTTTTGAATAAACGTTTTATCACTTCAAAGCGGGGAATCTTTTTCAATTACTTTTAACTACGTAGAGTGTTCCATTAAAGCTGTAGCGAACCAAACTTCGTTATTTTAAGTGGAATTCCTATGTGTTACGTAATTTGGTGATTCCTCGTGGAATTTTAGCCGAACCAATGCTAAAAATTTCAGGTTTTTACTTCCTCTTATTCTAGTGATATCATATATGTATTAAGCTATGTAAGTGAAAGTTTCAATAAAAACAGTTGAATAGCGCGAGAACGATGCACTTTAGACGTATATTATGTTGCATAAAATCTCGCTAGAATTTTGCGGGGGATCAAAAAGTTACGTAATATACAGGTTGTTCCATTTAAAATAACTGTTCTGAATTTGTTCAACTTCTATGCTGTAGATGTGGCTTACTACTATCGGATTTTTGCTTTACCTCCTGTTGATGCTTCTGTTTCATTCCACAATTTTGTTTCCATACGTGTCGGAACCATTTCTGGGATTTTTTTGCTCTACTTCAGAATTTCTTAATTTCTTGGGGTCCTATTTTTTTCCCCAAAATTTTCCTTTCAAACGTTCTCATATTTTCATCTTCTCCAACTATTAGCGTCAGATTCTGTTGCATATTACTGGTTTAAGGGCAACTTTTGTAGTTGAGTGTAGGCTTTCACGACCGTAATACGTAGTAGAAATGCCTTTCGGGTGCTGTGGCGTACTTAATGTTTGACTTGACGCTTCGCTGATCATGGTGTCAGCTTCTTCAGAGAATTTCTGGAGACTGGTGTTGTTTCTTGCTCCTCGCTATATACCTCATTTCTGTTCTCTTTTGCTGATCCATAACCATTCCGCTTCCCCGATCCATAAATCCGTAATATTATGGGTCAAACAACAGCCGAAAGACATTTCTATTAAGTTTTATAAGGTTTTCTAGTTATTCTTTTGTCTTGCATCGATTTTTCTGTTATTGATTATATTTATTTCCACATACATATTTAATCTTCTCCTGATTTGTGTCTAATCCTGCTGTCCGAATTTTCAGTAAAGTTTCTTTAAAGTTTCTAACTGGAATTAAAATTTTTGCTTAATTTAAGTACTTTCCGTGTGACCTTAAAAATATAGTTTTAGACATCCCAGAAAAGTGTTTATTGGATTTGTCATTTATAGATTAATAATTTTTATTCCCAACCATGTTCTGAATTGGCCAAGACAAGAACTTTCAAGACATCTTGAAACCGTTTGAAAATATGTCTTTTTCTTGCAATGTTTCTTTTTATGTTCTGCGGATTTCGTGTTTTGGATTAGGTTATTCTAAATTATCCTTTACCTATTTCAAAATATGCACTCAGTGCTACATTAGCTTTTAATTTTTTTTTATAAAAAATATCCAGTTCTAAACGAGTCAGTTATTAGTGTATTTGAACTTCTTTTCACTTGTCCTAGAAAACAACATGTGAACCTTTGGTATCGAATCGAACAAAATTAATTTTAGTAAATACATTCGGAATCTTTTGAGGTGGCAAATATTGTTTGATTTTGAAGTAATGACAGTAAGGACTCTGGAGTAATATAACAAATACTAAGGTATCGATACACTCCGCTCTATACAAGTTTAATCAATCAATCCGGGGCAGCTGTTTGGAAGATACGTCCCATCCTCATTTTCAACATATGTCCGAATGTGTGAGGAAAGAAAGAAACCCTTATTCTAACATGCCTGTTCTAAACGTACTCTCTAGAAGAAATATTATTTGCAGGTATCTACTTTTACCGCCTACACACGCTAGAACTAAAACGAAAATACGGAAAGATAGACGAAAGGACCTCTTGTCATTGTAGTACGTAATCTAAAGCATGTGCATACTTTTCCTCAATAAATCAAACGGAACTGATTGTGAACAACAGTCTGTTCTCTCTATTCATATTTTGTGTTGCTTTTCATTCGGTCATCCAGCCGAAAATGAGGATTGCCGCATCCTCAAAGCACCTGTCCTGGATTAATTAATTAAACTTATGTAGTGCTCAGTGTGGCAATACTTTTGTGTTGTTTCAATTGGTAAATGTTTAATAAGTTGTTTTTAACTAAATAATATGTAATAATCGAATAAATGAATATAAGTTAAAAAGAAATGATCAAAGTTGTTACTTGTGATCTTTATTTTTAATTTTTTATTTTGTGCTGTCTTTACTCTACAGCGAAGCTAATACCACTCAGTATCAATTTATTTTTATCAATACATTAATAATTGTATTTATGAACCGTTATTAATTAACCTCAGCCAGTACATTCTTCATCGCAATCTGTTTGAATTAATAATATTAATAATTAATAAGCAGATACAAATGTGAAGGAAATCGAAGAAACAGTACCATCTGCAATTTAGTCTCCTTCACCAAAAAAAAAAAAAAAACTCTCCCAAACTGTATATGTACTTCACTTAAAACAGTAGCAAACGCCTCGCGCCGTCCGATACAGACTTAGAAAATTATGAAGAAAAAAAAAGAAACTTCGCCACGCTCATATCCCGCATTTTACGCGGCACGTGTGGGGGATCCGTTGTCTGCTTCTACCGGCAGCTGCGTAAACCTAAGAGGAAAAACGTCGTTGATGATCTTGTCGTTTTTATCTTCTACGTCTACAGAATATAGATTTTCTTAAATAGACTTTCTTTGATGATGTAGGTATACTACGAACGCGGTTCTCTCTATATATATACATACATATATATTTTAAGCTCCTAATTTCCGAAAACAATTTGAACATTAATCTAAATAAGTTAGCCGTTACTAACTGGGAAACAGTACCGAGGGACAGGTTGAAATGTGAGAGAAATGTTTCTTTCCCTTTTATTTTAAAAGTGGAATCTCGAAAGGCGTGCAGCTATCCAGTTACGTTGGATCCAGTATCGTAAACTTGGAAGACTAACATATTGCAAGCATTATTTTAAAAAATTAATGATTATCGTGTCGTTAGATTAATTTATTGAATAACGCTAATGAACATGTCTCCATTGCTTCCCTGTGATGTGATTGAAATTCTAAAGAAAAAAGAAGCGAATATTTTTACAAAATATAACGTGGCCATCGCAAAATCCCTATCTGAACCTCTCGATGAGCTAGATAGAAACGTTCGAATACTTGGTCCCACTTCCTAGGAATAGCTCTGGAATATTCTGCAACAAGAATGGAAAAATATTTCAGGCGATTCGCGAAGAAAATTAATCGGAAAGATGCCGCGAGTTGCTCAAGCAGTTCTTAATGCAAAGCGATGGATTCTTTGAAGAAAAAAATATTCAAGAATTTCCCTTAACAATTAATAATAATTTTGCGTTAGATTTTCATAGTTGTCCTCCAGAGAAATAAATTATATATATTTTTTTATATTAGTTGCTTCGTATTTTTAGATTTTCTGCACTTTTATTAGTTGGCTAAACTTGTAGTGTACCGTAGATTTTTCTTTGGTAATCGCAAGGTGAGATTCAACAGTGATCGAAAAAAGTACGGCCGCCTTACCCCACCATCTTAAACCTTGAATATCACGTATTACAAAATAATATAAAAGCCTCATTCATAACTAAAACCTAATAGTACCAATATATAGAACGTTTATAAAGGGGAATTCTTCAATGGACCAAACGCCATTCAACTCACAGCACATCTGCGCATTCGGAAATTAGTAAAAAAGATCGGTAAATATGATGTAAGAAGCTTCTTTCAAATTAATCATTGTTGTCTGGGTTACAGAATCTGTTAATCGTACGTTATGATCGTGATTTATGATCGTTAATTAAAATCGCAATATATGTAGTATTAGTTTGTTTTGTATAAATTAGCCAAACCGTCTGTGTTAATTTATACGAAATTCCAAACAAGTCAAGTCAACACGAGTTCTGCAGTCGCTCTATTATTTTAGATGTAAGAATACCGATAGAAAGGTGGTAAATTGGTATCCAATACTTAAACTGAGATAACATCAATGTTTCGTACAAAATTTTTTTCAATGTTTATGACAATACCTACGGCGATATGTTTTAATTAAAAAATGCGTTTTTAATGTATTTTTTTCAGGTGTAGTCTGTAGCGAAAATTGTCAACTTTAAGATCTTGCATTCTTGATTGTTTATGGACGACACTTTCAAAGTATTTCTTAGATTTTTACAAACATCCCCCTTCCCAAACAAAGTGTAGAATTTATTCGCGTGTGGATGTAAACAATGTTCACTCGAGGACATGCAAATCTAGATTTATACAATGTATAACTAGGGCATGTTCTCGAAGTACGAAAGTGTGATAGGTCTCGGAATCATTCTCCAAAAACTTGCTTTATTTGCGGAAGAAGGCGGTGTAAAGGTAATAAAATAGTGGCCCTAAAATAGATTCTTGTACAATTCTCGAGTTTATTGCTATTTTACTGGAGACGTTGTCCAAGATTTTTTATCCTTGAAACCGGTTAAATAGATCATTTTCTATCAATGAGGGTGGCCCGCCGAGATCAATATGTCCTAAGATCAATAATACAAGCTCTTAGCTCACCGTATCGAAAGCTTTGCTGAAGTCGAGTGCAGGTGCTGTAATTTGACTTTGATGAAACATAGCAATAATATTCGTAGGTATTGCAATAACAGTAGTACAACCTCGATTGATTATGTGGTGGTAGACCTCGGCTACTTAAGTTCTCTAATTTATGCAACCTTTGACAAAGGTTGCGAAATTGCTGTCCTTCATATACCCAGCACATACATATTTCTCCAGAATATAAAAATCTACAATGTGCCTAAAGTAAAATTTTTACGTAGAATTGTTGTATGCAGGAGAGAGCTTAAAGCCCCTGTCGAAGAAATTGTTGGAATAGGATAATTTGTTTACGGGAGTAGTCAAAGAAGTGGCAGAACTAATGGTCACAGACTATGTGTTACAACTTTTACGGATGGCAATGGTGTCGAATGTACATCCCCCACATCTTTTACAAATTCTTTAATTTATCTAAGCCTTTGAAAAGGTTTCTTTTTGCATTTTTCAACGTAATCATAAGATTACAAAGGAAATTGTAATATGCGGGATTGCGTGTATTGTGAAATTTCTATGTTGCTTTGTCGCTCTATTTCATTATGATTTTGATCGCATCTCAAGTAAATCGCCATGAATTCAGTGGCGAGAGCACCGTTGCAGTTTATTTTAATAAGAAATAACTGTCTTTATCTATTCGTACGCATCTATAATATTATTCAAATATCCAACTGAAATATAAGTACGTATAAATCGCTTATAAAACCGGTTTCATTTTCTTCACTTTTACAGACGTTTCCATGAATTAAACATTAACTTTACGTAACGTAAGCTGTTTGAATTAAGATATTCTGAGCATTGCTCATGGTTTCAATAACCGAATAGGTTAATTTAATTGCAACTACCAATTGGCTACAGTCTCTAAACATTAATCGACTGCATATAAACAAGTAATTACACCCACATAAAACGTAAACGTAATATACACAGCGATTACTTTTACAAATACCCAAAAGTATGACGTTTATTGCTGATGTCTTTCTATTTCGGTTGTGATTCTATTTACACAGCAGCCCGGAACTTAATCGTTTTATGTGTGAATCACTGGATCGTAAATATAGCGGAGTTAATGCAGATTGCAGTTGCGGCACACTCATTAGCAGATTAACGGTTGACCTAGATAAGGATGTTACTTATTTATATCGGAACAGATAGCAACTTGCGGAAACACTAATATAACGAGTGGACAATAGAAAATGAAGAAATATAAATATTTTAGCTTTTTCTTTAAATTAATAAGTATAATAATATAAAGGAGATTTCTCTAGTTTCCTCGAGAAACATAGACATAGATATCACATTAAGCACACTTTCAAATTATTGATGTTATTACATTTCATACCTTCCACATACTAAATACCGAGGTAAATCCTCCAACTAATTCTATACGCAACTACACATTGATTACACCGCCTTCACTTTAGGAACGTGCTACAGCTGCTCATTGGAAGATAAATCTGGACTATGATTTTCAGTTTATCAATTGCATGTCATTGTCAGCAAGGAAAGGCAAGGCGTTAACTTACTCTCTTTGTGGCGCAAAGTGTTATGTTGTTAAAAGTTATAATGGGGCATATCATGAAATAATTTTAATGTACATGGCTTCAAAACAAGCGAGGTAACGAGTGCTATTCATCCGAAGTTTAACCAAACGTAATTCTTCGACGCCATGGGCCGACCTACTAGGCTAAATCATGATGTATCACCGAATTTAGTGGTAGCTTACAATCCATTCATCAGTTCACAATTCCCCTGGTTTTCTTCGAACATACTGAACACCTAATGTCTAAAAAACTGCAATACGGAAAAGCAAATTGGTAAATAATTCAGTCTGATTTTTTGTACTTGTATAAGATCTATAGGTTGTGTTTTTTACGTACCTATGTACATGTTACATGCGTAAAATCTTCGCTTAATCTTCTACAGTCCCATGATTGTAATTGTAATGTTTTGCAATACTTGTAGAACGTTTTCTAATAGTTAGCTGCGGTATTTTTTATCTGGTAGCGTTGTGGGGTCCTCCCTAGCCGCCCAGTTTCGATGATTCCTGAGTTTACTAAGAAACTAGGCGTCTTTTTATGGTAGTACGAACCGTACGTTATTTTTATTGCATTCTTGTTATTATTCTTCTTGCCGCTGATTGGAGTCATCGACATATGTTTGTGCAGTAGCACGATTTATGCACGTTTTGCTTGTGTTAACTTACGTGTTTAATTTAATAAAATCGTACTGTTTGACAGTTACACTTCAATATTGTTAATAACCACATTTTTCGAACTTCAATAACAGCGTCGGTGTTAAGTTTTTGCAGAAGTGTGCAGGTATATATTACCCAGGCCGTATATGAGAACATATTTTTTACATCTTCGAATCTTTAACTGCCAATTCTTCCTCTATATCCACAAATCTTCTTGTACTTCCAATTCTTTCTCTCCGGCTTCTTTTCGCTCTTTCGTTTATTTTCTTCTTCCTTGCGGTGATATGTTTCGGTATATTAGCATCGCCTTGTTTTGATGTTATCAATTGCTGTATATGTGACATAATTTCTGAAACTTCTATATTCTACTTCTTCTTTATTGTATTATCCGTTGACGTTCCCCAAAGGATCGTTTATGTTACTACCAGCATTATTTGCTATATGTGGCGATGCTCTTCATTCAGATATTGCATATTAACTATTTAAATAATATAATTAAATGTGGGAATGTCAAAGTATTCCATTTATCATGCATCTAGCATTCTTGACTTGAATGTTCCTTTTTTTTTTGCTTTGCCTGGGGGTTTCGTCTTGTGTTATCGTGGGCTATCTCTCCAATCCATATGGACTTTGTTGTTCAGACAGATACTCATTGATTTTTATTTTCAATGCTACTTCTAAATGAATTTTAAAGATGCGGGTAAGGAACAGCATCCCTATGTTGTACGTCTTATCTTAATCTATTATGGACAAAACTATTACACATTATAAACTATGCCCTATGCAAATCTACATTGACACACCGTAACATAAATTTTTCGATCAGAAGTCGTATATAGTATAGATCGTATTGTCGATTTACTCGTTGCAAAGCCCACTTTTTCGTCTGCCTTCTTATATCAATATAATTTGCATACTGATCTTTGTTTCTATTTCTGTGCGTATATAAGAATGGATTCGTGTTGTCTACTGGTTTGCCCCGGAACCGACGGAACACGAGTCTGTCTAGTCGCTGATGATTTCCTGAAAACCACGGAAAATGTACTCGTTTCTACAGATCTAGTATATATGCACCTTTAAGAGCTCGTATTATCCTTTTAAAGTAGTTAGGGTGAAGCAATCAATGATCTGAAAAGTTTTAATTAATACATCACACTTATGTAAGTTCTTCTTCTTTTTCAGAGGTTGGTGGAACAAATGGAACCGCCGCCATTCAAAACATTCCGATCCGAATTTCATATGAGCAGCACAAATGAGCATTCGACAACTTATACTACCACAACCCACTATTCCAAACAGTAAGTTGAAAGAATTTAATTGCATTATTCGAACGCACTCATTTGAAGAATATATATTTGCAACGATTTCTAATGATTACGACATATGTAGTACAGCTAAGGAAACATAATTTCGCGGTGGCCAAATTACAGACATAGGTGGTAGATACAGAAGATTTAAACCAATGGCAGATAACAGATATGCAAAAGCATCAAGTTTTTCAAGTTTCAAGTAAAATAAATATAGTCGTTGTTTTCTTATACCTATTTTTTGGCAATAATTGAATAATTAAAATTAGAAGAGCATGTAAAGTAACGCTTTATTAACAAAATAATCTGTTGCTATGTACCAGGTAATTGTTTTGTTGAATTTTTCAAAATAACTGGAAAATTAATGAATTCGATATAGAAAGTGAAACACTTGTTAATCCAAACTTGAGTTAACCTCCAATTAAGATTTAATTGGCTGATAAATTAATTACTATTTATATACACATTTTGGTTTAATTTGTGATGAACTACTTAGAATTATAATGATATTTGGGGCCATTGGCAGCATAAAAATATGTAATGATTGGTTAAGTATCAATTTTTATGTATTTAGTTTTTTATATACAAATAGCAGCTATTTCATTGGTATTTTATCTTTTTACTATACTTTTTACTAAATTTAGTTCTTTAATTGTGAGCAATGACGTTAGAAAATTTAATTAATGTCATACAATATTAAAACGTGAAAAACCGGGAACAATTCGGAGTTCCAACATCTCTTTCGGCTCATTAATACTCTCTGTGTGCCAGATCATTGCACCCAGAAAGAAAACCTGGGCAAAACAAAAGAAATATTTCTTCTATTTGTTATAATGGTTTGGTATTTTCAATATAACTGAATACATATCTAAACAAATTATATGTAAGAATGGCTATATTAACTATTATGGAGCTACTAGTTTTTGCAATAGAATCCTCGACTGTATTTACCCTATGCAAATATAATTTCTTGTATCTACCATTCGGGATGCTCTTTTTAATATAGCGGTATCTTGGTTTGCGACATTCGAACAGAATTGTTGTTTTCGAAATCAAAAAACGCTCCCGGATACGAAGCTCGGGTTACATAATAAGCACATTCGGCAGGATCTCCGCGCGACTCGTAGATGTAATGCGGTCGTTTGTACGGTTAACTTTCCACTTTTCCACCGGTTTGCAATTGGCATAAGCTCATAGTTAATAATAGCTTTATTTTATTTGAAACCTGTTTTTATCTTTGTGTAAAATCCTTTTGTGCAAGATGTAGAATTACTATTCAAATAATTTCTTACTTGTGGCGTAGAAAAAATTGTAATATTAATGGAAAAGACCACAAATCAATCTCTCTTCCTTTTTCCACTTAACTCATTTTCTTCCATATGCTAAAGGTTTTTTATTAGAGGTACTATATGTAAGCAAATTTATTTTTATTTAGTTATCATATCAATTCTTGTTGATTCCGGTGTGCAAAGTTATTTAATGTTAAACTTGCATTTAATAGCTACATACTGAGTTTTTGATTATGGTAATGAATTATTTCCATTGACTTTATTTCTTATAAGGAAATTTAACTACACTTACGAAATTTTGCTTTTTTGAACCAATTACTTTCGTAAACCAAGGTATCGCTGTACTCAGGCAATTGAATTAAATAAAGAAATAATTAATGTGGAAGATATGATAGATTGTAATTAAGGGCATTCATTGCATTGTTATTTAAAAATGTTGATATAGACATTATCCCTTGTGCATCATTTTTACCTTTATTCACCAACCTAGGTACCTACAGACGAAGTCGACAAAGAAAGATCCGGAAGACCTCAGCGAAACGGACAATGGCATCTCCAACGGAAGACCTCCGGAACGATACACGACCACCACTCATATAACTCAGGAACTACCGTCGCTCAATTACAGCATGCACTTCAACGAGATCAAATCCCTGAAACGCGTCCATAAGGTGCACGAAGGCATCGGAACCGACAGCATAATCGATACGCCGGGTATAATAAATCCTTTCACCGGTGAGACCATGACGGTTCACGATGCTATAGCTTCCAGAATCTTAGACGTTAGAACGGGTAAGATAATGTGCTCGCCGGACGGTACTCAAGTAACAATCGAGGAAGCGTTACGACGCGGCTTAATCGACGTTAAGATAGCCGAACAGTTGTACAGCCCGTGCGGTATCCAAGAAGACGGTCGAAATTTGACCTTACTGGAAGCGATACAGAGGGAAATACACGGTGCCGAACATGGTTTCTCCGATCCGACAGAGAAGAGAATCAAGGTAACTCACGCGACGAGTATCGATCAAGCTATTAACGATGGAAAAGTCGATCCGAATACCGGAACGTATAGATTAGATAACGGAGAATTGCTCTCTACAAAGGAGGCCTTTGAAAGAGGCTACCTCTACACCACCCATCGGGAAGTCAAGCTAAAGACGGGCGCAGTCTCATTATATGACGCCATCAATCAAGGTTTGATAGATGAGCGCACCGGTTGGATAGTGGACCGCAATTCGGGAAATAAATATCAGATCGATGCGGCCGTTAGAACCAATCTAATCGACGGTGATATTCGTGAAATTGTCGATCCTAAATCCGATAATAAAATTACGGTTATACAAGCGCTAGAAAAAGGTATAATCAATCCTAAACTCGGTAAGTACCTTTGGGGTCACGATAAATTGCCATTCTTAGAAGCGAAGCGTCGTCAATTCATCGTCAAACCTTTAACTTTAAAAGACGCCTGCGATTCTAACATAATCGATAACGAAGGAAAAATTTCATCGCCCCTACATCAACGTTATCTTACCATTTTGGAAGCGATATCGCGCGGCGTTTTAGACTCTAATTCTGTCCGATCGGTCTTGAACGCTAGCACTAGCGACTTCGTAACATTAAACGACGCTCTAGCTCTAGGAATAATTCTACCAGAGGGTAAATTCGTCGATACTCATACCAAAGAAGTCTGCAGCATACAAGATGCTGTCAATCGCGGTTACATCGTGTCCGTAGCGCAAAAATCCATCTTTGATATTGACGGTTTCCAACCGCCCGATAAATCCGATTACATCAGTTTCAATGCGGCAAGTGCGAAAGGTTTCATCAGCAAGAATAGAGGTGGCAGTCTGGTGACGAATGTAAAGAGGGGAAAACTGATCTCGTTCGAAGACGGCGCAAAAACGGGAGAAGTAAAACCTGACGTATACGAAATGCTTACGCGGAAAGTCGGCGTGTTTGAAGATGGCCGCGAATTGACTGTGATAGAAGCCGTATTCAGCGGTTATATTGATCCTAAAACTGGAAACTTCATAGATGTGAGAAAGAATAAAGTAGTGCCTTTAAACGATGCTATCGCCCAGAATCTTATAACGGCGGAGGGAGCCGCTTTATTGAATAGTTTACTAATGATCAATGTTACTACGCAAACTACTAGTAAGCTGGTGCAGCGGTACGTTACGTTTACAACGACCGGAGAACAATATACCAAATCTAAAATGACTTACACTGAAGCACTTAGTAGAGGCTACATCGATAACGCAACTCAAACGTATGTAGACCCAGAAACGAATCAAGTAATTCCCCTCGTGCAAGCTCTGAATGAAGGTAAAATCGCACCGGACACAGAAATCCCGTCGAAACATACCGGAGCTTATCCTAAAGCGCAAAGTCCGACAAAAACTACAATTAAGCTTATCAGGCTCGAACCGGAATCACGAACAATTGATACTAGTTCTGTCGTGACAACTAAATCAACTACAGAGACGTACGAAACAAGGAGCTTCGAAGTGCCTCATGACGGATATCCATTACGCGAAGCAATAGATAAGAATCTGTTTGACACGTCTACCGGCTTATTCACAATTCCAGGAACAGATAGATTGGTGAGCTTTGAAGAATGCATAAAACTAAAGATCATTAATCCGAATTCAGCTTTAATCGTGGATCCAAAATCAGGTCGTCACGTATCATTAGCACGAGCACTAGATAAGAAGATCCTGGATCACCTAGGCAGATATAATACTGGCAGTACTTTGCTTGATATGAACGACGCGATAATCCAAAATTATATAATTTTCGAGGATGTGATGGAAACAGACGGAAAAGATGTGAAAACCATCAAATTTACAAGTGAAGTCGAAAGCATGCCGCCGGTGCTTATTAAAGAGGGAGTTTTATATGATCCGTCGATATCTAAGGTAGTATTTGCGAATTCCGAAAAAGATCCTGTAAATCTCTTAGAAGCAATCGAAAGCAACGTAATTAGTCCCAACAAAGTAGCCGTTCAACATTCCAAAGATCCGACATTATACTTACCACTACAAGAAGCAGTAGATCAAGGCATAATCGATAAAAGAACCGGAGAATACGTAGATCCCCAAGGCAGGAGATTAACATTGGAAGAAGCGGCTGCTAACGGTAAAATTTTGATCAATGGAGAGTCCTTAGGAATTAGCGGAAAACAAAAAGTTTCCATGACTAGGACAGCTACAATTATTGATCCAACAACTGGCGAAACTTTTCCGTTAGAAGTAGCGTTCAACAAAGGGCTAATAGACGAAGAAATGCTTAAAATGTACCAGACTCAAACCTTCACGACGGTATCACCAATGACACCGACATCCACTACAACAATGGAAGTCGTCTCGACTACTTTAGTAGTCACTGATCCCCAAACAGGCAAAACCTATACTATTAAGGAAGCACTTCAAGCTGGCTTGATAACACCGGAAGAGGCGAAGGAAATGCAGCAAAAAGAGCAAAAGCGCGAACCTATTAAAGTCCTAGATATGACCACGATCGACTTAACAGACAAACCTTCGCCGGCTGAAGTTACACGCAGCAGAATAACAACTGAGCCTAAGTATAAAGTCGCTATAGGTCGAGCGCATTCTTTAAGTCCCGCAAGAGAAGCAAAGCAAGTAGTCTTACAAAAATTACGAAGAAAAATTGTAAGACCAAGCGATGCGGTCAAGCAAGGATTGTTGGATAAAGAAACGGCAGAGATGTTACAACGTCCTGCAACATTTATTACGGCCCAAGGAGAAACATTGTCAATTAGGGAAGCTCTAGAGCAAGGTGTAATCGATGGAGAAGCTGGAAGAATCGTCGATCCTCAACGAGGTGATGTGGTCAACATAAAAGAAGCCATCGATAGAGGAATATTAGATCCCGCGGGGTCTAATGAAGTTTTAGTGCCGTTAAATCACAGTTTGTCCGTGCCTGAATTATTCGAGCAAGGTCTTATAGACCCTGGAACCGGTAAAATTGTTCATCCGGAATCTGGTGCGCATCTTACTCTTCAGCAAGCTATTGTCTGCGACATTGTAGATTCTTTAAGTATAGTAGCGGATCCGAATGGAAAACAGTTAACGTTAGCTGAAGCAATCGAAATGAAAGTAATCGATGGTACTACTTCATTGGTAAATACTAAACAGGGACAAGTAGATCTTATAACAGCTTTAAATAAAAATATCTTCAGAGAAGCGTCACAATCATCCGACGCAATACCACCGGCTGGTATGATATTCCAGGTTGCCTTAAATCGCGGCCTCATAAACGTGGATACTAAAGAATTCATACATCCGATAACACAAGAAGGAATACCGTTGGAGAAGGCTATAGCGGACAGCTACATCATGGTTATACCTAGCAAATTTAATCCGAACAGTATTAATGTAATGGAAGCATTAGATAAGAAACTAATTGATCCTGATAAAGGCACATTCCAAGATCCAAAAACAGGAGAACACATACCTATTTCGGAAGCTATCGACACTGGCTTACTTACGATTCAACGACATCCCGACAAGGTCGAATCAACATCCGTAACCGAAGTTAGAGAAAACGTAACAATTCACACCGTAACTACAACATCAATAGAGATCCTTGAAGGTTATACATTGATCAGCAACGAGGAAGTTCAAAATGTTAAAACGGGCGAAATAATATCGCTAGAAGAAGCAAAGGCCAAAGGTATCGTCGTGGACGTTACTACATCGACAAACACGACAACGGTAAGAGATGTAATGTCGTTCTCTGATGCCTTGAATAAAGGACTGATAGATATGAAGGCTGGTACGTTTACGGATCCAAAATCAGGCGAGAAAATAACTATTAGCGACGCCTTAAGGGAGGGTCTTCTAGAGGCATCCACAACAGAGGCTACCGATGGTGACGCGTCTGTAAAAGTGTCGGAATTGAATATTGCCGAAGCTTTCGATACTATATATGACCGAAAAACTGGTAAATTCGTTGATCCCACGCAGCCAGAGAAACAAATCACGTTTAAGGAAGCATTAGAAAAAGAAATAGTCGACCCGAATTCGCTTGTTTACGATGTAAAATCGCAGAAGCCAATCACAGTGGAACAAGCTGTTGAAAAGGGTTTGATTGATGAGAAAACAGGGAAAGTTAAAGACGATTCTGGGAAAGGCGTTGATTTTAAGAAAGCTGCGAAGATGGGTTTAATAGCGGTCATTGGGGGAATAGCTGCCCCGGTTGTTTTGCCTGCGTTAGCTGGTGCTGCAGTTGTTAAGGCAATTAAAGATCGCAACGAGAAAAAATTACAATCACCGGAAGGAGATCGTCCAGATACGAAAGCGGACATAGAAAAACTAGCCAGTGTACCATTGAAAGATGTTACTCCCTCTTCACTGTTACGAAAAGAGGTATTCCCAATAGCCGATGCTATTAAACAAGGCAAAATCCAACCGAATTCTTGCAGGATACTGAGCGATGGCAAAACGTTGCCGTATATGATGCACGAAGCATTAGCACAAAACATCTTCACTATTGACACAATAGTTGAGGTAATTGATAAAAATACTGTAACAATTATATCAATGAAAAAGCCAGCCACTTCGACAGTGAGTAAGATTGTCACCGATAGTAGACTTCAAATTGACAAAAATAGGCCTGCTTTAACAGTTCAACCAACTGCACCTATGGAGGAAATTGTTCCGACCCAATTTATTAAAGAAATAGATAACAAAGCACAACTGATTGATCAACCTCTAAAAATAACCACAGAACCAAGCAAAACAGAAGCAGCTGTGATAACACAAACAATAGTGCCTATTTCCGATGCCATCACGTTAAAATTGATCGATCCTGAAACATGTAATGTCGTCTATTTGGAAAAACAGCTACCATATGTGTTAAGTTACGCCTTGCAACAAAATAAAATCGATCCTCAAGATGGTATTAAAGTATTGAATAGACGGCTAGTTGAACTAGTCAAGCCGTCGCTTAAAACAGCAGAAATCCTTGCGAATGAAATTCTTATTTCACAGCAACAACCATTGATCTCCATATCAGAAAAAGCCGTTCACATTCCTCCGAAGAGAATCGTAGACTTGATAGCCGACAAAGATATCGATTCTAAGGTATGCAGGGTACTTTATAGAAATCAAGAATTACCGTACACCGTTCAAGATGGCTTAATGCAAGGTTATTTGACACCGAACGATTACGGTCAAATGATAAATAAGAATAAGATCTCCTTGCTAGAATATGAACCTGTTACGGTGGACGAAAATGTACTCTCCCACGCTCTGACAATGACCAGTACAGAATTAGCCTCGTACGATACAATTTCAATAGGGGACGCATTAAACAAGGCCAAGATTACACCAGAAACTTGCTTGGTGCTCCTAAACGGCAAAAAACTCGATTTTACTGTCCACGAAGGCCTCATCACACACAAAATTGATCTCTACGATCCTATTAAAGTTGTGGACAAGAATATAGTTGTTTTGGTAGAAGAAAAATTACCAAAGGTGGTTATATCGAAGGCTTTGACACCTCAATCGCTTGCTAAGATGGGTTATTATGATTTGAAAAATCGATACTTTATAAATCCCAAGACTATGGAACCAATTACATTCTACGACCTAATGTACAAGTTGCACGTTATTGACCCGGAAACTGTTTTAGTTAGGGATTTATCCGAGAAAAAGTTGACCTACGTAACGATGAACGATGCAATAGGAAAATCCCTGATCGACGTAAACTACGGACATATGGTAGATCCAAGAACCGGCAAAGAAGTACCTTTCTTCGAAACTGTAAAAATCAAATGGATCATAGACGCCCAAGATAAACCTAAGGAGAAATATATACCATTAACGTTGGAAGAAATTGTAAACACTGACGAATTTGATCCGAAGGAAGTTAAGGTTATGAATAAGGACACCGGAAAACAAGTGCCGCTAGTTGAAGCTCTCAAAACTAATCTGATAGATCCGAAATCAATCACTATTAGAGATCCGAAGAATATGCAGTTGGTGCCTTACTATAGCGCCGTAGATTCACAGATCGTAGATCCTAATCGTGGAGAGATCGTTAACACGATGACACAACAAAGACTGAAGTTCCCAGATGCTTTCTGGAAAGGATATATCCTCAACATTCCTCGACCATTATCCTTATATGCTGTAGTGATACAGAACATGTACGATCCTAGTTCAGAAAGAATCAACGATCCCCTCACTAAACAACAATTAACGATCGAAGATGCTGTGGCTAGGAATATTGTAGATCCGAATATATCGGAAGTGTTGGATTCTAAGAATAAACAGTTAGTACCGCTTAAAGAAGCTATGAAAACTAACTTGCTGAGTCCCGTCAGTGGACGAGTGTTAGATACAACCAGCGGTCAATTAATACCCTTACATAAAGCTGTCAACTTAAATTTGATACAAACTAGCCCCGTGATAATGAACATATTGGAACTAGTGTTGTTGAATTATTACATTCCACGAACTGGCCTAATCCTGGATCCACGCACTGGCAATCATATTACGTTACAAAGAGCGATCGAAGCTAAACTAATGGATACCGGTGCAACCAAGATAAAAGACGAACAAGAGGATAAAGTTGTCAGCGTCAACGAAGCTATAAACACTAAGTTGCTAGATCCGGAGAAAGGTATTTTAACTAGGCCAGTTATGACTTTAGATCAGGCTTGCATCAAGGGTTATATCATTAATACAGTGCAACCGTGGTCATTACAAGAAACGCTCGCTTTGAAAGTATACAACCCTAGTACGGGCAAGTTGGATATTAACAACTCACAAAGTGTTACTATATCCGAAGCTATAGAAAATGAGATCTTAAATCCTGAAGCTCTCTCGTTGAAGAAACCAGAAACGGGAGATATTGTTACTCTAAAAGAAGCAATTGCCGCTAAACTCATCGATCCCGAAGAAGGACAGGTTGTTGATCCGGCTACAGGTTCTAAAATAAATCTTTACGACGCGCAAGACAGAGGCGTTATAGTTCCATCCAAATCGCAAATTACCTTGCCGGAAGCCGTGTTTAAAGGTTACTACGATCCGAACAGCGGTAAATTCGTTGATCCCAAGAGTAAAGAGAAGCTAAAAACGCATTCCGCTATTAATAGGGGCTACCTGGACGTAACGTCAACGATGGTGACCATCAATGAAGTCAAATACACCTTCGATCAGGCTATAATTGATGGCATTATTGATGTCGAACATGGTACCGTAACGGTTACAGGTAAGCCAATCGATTTTAACGAGGCATTTGAACACGGTACGTTAGTCGAGACTAGAACACCGATGTCTCTCAGCGAAGCACTAGCCAAAGGTGTCTACGATCCATCAACTCAACTATTCTTGGATCCAAGAAGCGGAGATCACTTGACTCTTATTGAAGCTATTGAAGTTGGGCTAATCGATCCCGATTCCGTTTCAGTGAAGGATACAAAATCCGGCGTCTGGAGAAAATTGAACCTAATTGATGCAATACACGGCCATTACGTAGACGGCAATACTGGAAAAGTGATAGATTTCTCGAAAGGCGATAAGCATGAAGTCAGCTTGCAAGAAGCATTTGATCTAGGTATTTTGATAGATAACAAAGCAGCAGTATCAATTCAGAGAGCTGTTCATCAAGGTCTCTACGATGAGAACACGGGAAAAATCACAGATCCAACTACGGAAAGGAAAATTACCTTACACGAAGCTATTCGTAACTATATCATCAATCCACTGTTGCCATGCTACTTTGACAAGAAGAATCAGAAACTGTTAACGTTAAGTGAAACCGGAAGAGCTGGAGTTATTGATATGAGGCGGGGCGAATTTAAAGATCCGATAACGCTCGAAGTTATGCCGTTAAACAAGGCTCTTGATGCCGGGTTAATCGTCGACATAGAAACCGCCAATTTCGGACTGTATGAAGCTATACAAATGGGACTATTGAGGCAAGACGTCAATATGTTTGTACATCCAGCTAATGGCGTTCAATACAATCTCAAAGAAGCCTGCATTAAGGAGCTGATAAATCCTGAAACTTCTATAATTAAAGACACCAAATCTAATAAATACGTAAAGCTTCCGGTGGCAATTGAGAACAATCTTATTGATGACAAATTGACGCTATTCAACTTACCAAACGGTAAACAAATAGATCTAATCGACGCGAAAGATAGAGGACTTATCGTAACCATACGCAAACCGCTAACATTAGAAGAAGCTATTCTTAATAATCTATACAGGCCAGATTCTGGTAAATTCGCGGACGTTTCGAGCAATACCTTCTGCGATCTTAGGCAAGCAATAGACAATGGTTTAATTGATCCTCGCACAACGGCTTTGAAAGATACCACCGCCGGAAATCTACTACCACTAGTATTAGCAATAGCGGAAGGGCACATAAACGTCGATAAGGGTCGCGTTATTGACCGGAAATCAAAGCAAACATATAATCTCGATAGGGCCCTTGAGAAAGGACTGTTAGTAACCTTAGATAGGCCGTTAGAAACTCAGCAGTTAGTTGGCCAGTTAGCTGCTAAACAACCGCGCGAATGCTCTCTCGAAGAAGCTATTAAATTTGAATTTATCGATCCGGAAGTTGCTGTTATCAAACATCCAAATAGCGGTAAGTTCAAAACGGTACAAGAAGCCATCACGGATGGGGCGTTGGACGTTGAGAGACCCGTCGTATTCGAAACTCCCGATAAATTCAAATCTTTTCTCGTTCTTTACAATAACACCTTACCGATTTTCCTTCGTGAACCTATTACGTTTGAGGAGGCGTTGGAGAAAGATTACATAGACGTTAAGACCGGTAAATATACCGATCCACATACCAACCATGCGCTCACCTTGAAAGAATGCGTCACTTTCGGTTATGTCGATCCGGATACGGCTCTAGTCAAAGACACGAACAAAAAGAAATTGGTAAAACTTCCCGAGGGTTTCCGTCGAGGCCTCATCGACGCAGAGAAGGGCAACGTCTTAGATAGTGCAACGTCGAAACTACATACACTACCGAACGCTTTAGACTGCGGACTTTTAACAACACCGAGACGAGGTTTCACCCTCATAGAAACGATCACATACGGTCTTTATAATCCTACCACCGGTGGTTTCAGCGATCCCTTCATGCCGAAGTCTATTACTGTTAAGCAAATGCTTCCGTTAGACCAGGCGATCAAAAAGAACCTGATAGATCCATCGAGTACCGTTATAAAAGACCCCGAAACAGGCACGGTAGTACCCTTGTTAAATGCAATCGATGTTGGTCTTATAGACGCGGTCGGCGGTAAGCTCTACAATAAGAACGAGGACAAATTGATCGATTTCGTGAAAGCTCAAGAGAGAGGTTTCATATTACCGGCGGAGGAGAGGGTAAGTATCTTTTATTTGCTTCTGATGCAAAATCCGTATGTCACCTTCAACGAATTTTATAGTTCGTTGAAGTTTGAAAACGGAGCTTGACTGCTTTAATCATTGAATTGTGAATTATACGCTTGTCATTGCGTGCATGTCATGCACCGCACGAGCCAAAGTATCCACACCATAATCATTTTGTTGTTTTCTTAATAATCGTCCATTGTGATTGTTATCCATTTCAAATGCTTGCCATTGGTATAGGTGTGTCGTCTGGTGGTGGAATGTTAACAAAAAGCTTATAAATCGCGACAATCCGGAAACAGTAAAGCTAGAGAGATTTGCATAACACCAATAAAAAGATATACTCGTTAATTATATATGGATTAATACAGTCTATCCTTGGTTTGAAATGGATAATAAATGAATTTCAACAAGTGAGGTACTATTTTTAATTATCTTTTACTTTTTTTATACGTAAGTCACCTCTATATTTGTTTAATTTCCAATAAGTACAACTGAAAAAAGACATTGCAGAGTAAGAAAGGATGCCGTTACAGCTGAACGTTTCTTGAATTAAGACCGGTGGATAATTGAACATAGAATGTAGAAAACTTTCGCTAAAAAAATAAATTAACCTGTGATGTTGAAATACTTATGTTTTAAATGATAATTTACGTAAATATTGCAAAACCAAATCTGATGCAATATTGCTATTCGTATTTTATACGAGTGTTAGCATAAAATGTATACATGTTTATATACACATACTAGGCTACCCTTACATCTTTTTCTATGGGTAATGTTGAGATAATTGAGACCTGGATATTTGGCGAGAATCCATAGACATGCACCTATTACGCCGTTTACAAAGTTCTTCGTTTATTTATTTCTTATTCGCTTGCTTTTAATCACTTACGATAAACTTGCTCCAATGTAGTGTCGCGGCAATTGAAATGCTTCAATCCAGTTGTACGCCCGTATCAATCAACGTGTATTTTGTATGTTTGTGTACTTAGATGTTTACGTGTTAAACTTAATCAATGTTAGACTTATTATCAGTTTCACTAGAGAAAACGAGTAGGCTGTCATGGAAGTTTCTGTTAGAACGCAAAGCTTTCATGAAACGACTTTATTTGTCTTCGCTGTCTTCATTGGGTTCGCCAATTTTTCTTTATATCTTTTTGGTTTCTCCCGATATTTTCTGAATGGCTCTTATTATGTTATTTGCATATCTTTTTCTTTCCGTCAACTTATATTAGCGATTGCCTAGATTAGTTTATGTCCAGGTTTTGGCATATCTGTTTACATAATTTTTTTATTTGGCACTTTCTATTGCTTTGTATTCGATATTGTTCTGGCCAAAAAAAAAATTAAACATCGGTTTGTATTTTCTTACTGCGTTCCTTAGAAAAGTTTTATATATATTGTTGCTATATGCATTTTTAATATAATGCATATAACAACAATGTTGCTACTTATCTGTTCACATCTATACATGCGTTAACATCCAAAAATGTCGATTTTAGCTGCTTATACGTTGCTGTAAAATAGCTTTGCTAGTTTCTCTTCTTAAGAACTCAATCTAAAGAAATGTTAATAAAACTTCTTAAATTTTTGTTTTGACACTTAAATGGCCTTTAAGTATTATTTGATTTCGACCAATATTGTCCACCATTCGTATCAATTGTCGTTTGTTGCTTAACGAATATTTCTAATTTTCACTTCTCAGACAATCTAATCCCTAATTCTTTCTTAGATATAGAATATGGAATCTACTAATTACCGCCATAAAAAAAGAAAACAACCTACTCTGTTAGTTTACTTTTATTGACATAACATGTACTTCCATCCCGATACTACCTTTCGAACGAAAGAACCTAGCATTTTTAGAAAAAGCCAGTCGATTTATATTTTTCTTGTGAACTAACTTTTGGCATTACCGGTTGCTGAATTTGATGTCCCGTATCATCGGAACTGACGTCAATTTTTACGTTTTTAGTGTGGCGATCGAAAAATGCATTAACAATGCTAGATGTATACTATGTAAGGTTGGCTAGAGAAGTCCCAAATTGTTTCCTGGTCACCAGGTTGATCCAACCAACCCGTTGCTGGCTATTTACTGTTATTTTATCTTGTAACTTTCATATTTCCAAACTTCCTTATTTATCGAATTTTACTTTAGGATGTTGCTGTATAACATAAGTGTACGCAATCACTTCAGAAGTATCAATCTTTCCACTTTTATGATACAAAATTCAATTTTTTACCGGTTTTAAGGCTGGAAATGTACAGCTATTTTGGAGGTATCTGTTTACTGCGCAATGAGTAAATCAAATTTTAAAATATCTTAAGCAAAATACACAACTGACTTACAAATTGATTTTTTGCAGCTGGGTACTGCTCCCATCCTAGTACTACCGCTACTACTAGTACTACCACTACTACCAAAAAACCTCTCGGAGCTTATCATTTGCATATAACGTGACGGTCCTCACATAAACCGCTCTCTCAGTCTCATAAAAAAAAAAACGTGCATTCGAAAGGCGCTAAGAGACTTGCCAAATTTGCACTCACCACAAATATAACCGCTAAGTGTGCATATCTGGAGATAGCTTTTATAAACCCGATATATAAATTCAGCTTTTAAAGCTTGACCATTTCGAAACAGACAACTCTACTAAATATTGATTAAAAACTAAAATATTCGATTGGTCCAAGTACCCACTCGATAATGAAGGTTTATTGTAGTATTTTCTTTCGAAATGGTTAGGATGTCAAAAGAAGCCAAATCATTTTCCATCGTTACTAGCAGATCCTCGCATATTTGATTAATGTTTTTCGATTGATTAATGCAAGAGAAGAAAATATTCATTTTAATTACTCAAATATTCATAGTGTTAAAACAACTAAGCACTAATATGTTTTAACTGGAATAGTTCTTTTTTAATTAATGTAATTTATGTTATTTATGTTATCTGTTTCATAATTTAATAAAAAAAGAACCCAAATTTTAGTCTTCCTCTTAAGTTATTGGTTAGTTTCGGATATTCATTATACGGCCAGTTTTGTAGTGAACATAAATTTCAAAATTCCAACAATTTAATTCAGATATAGCATTATGTGCAAGTAATAACACTCAATCATCAGCTTCATACAATGCTACATCTGTATTAAAGTTTACCGTTGTTAAAAGAACAAAACGCTTTGAGTGCATATGCGTATGTGTAGCGCATATGCGCGTGCTGCAACACTGGCCGTGCAACGAATATCCGGAGTCTAGTTATTAATAGTTAAATGCTACCTTAGATTGATGCCTGATTATTCGCTGCGACTAAAATGACGGTCTTTATATTTTTATCATTTGTAAAGTTGTTACTTTCTCGTATAAAGATTGAAATTGGAAATGGATAAGTATTGTTTCCCGAAATCCTTTTTTCAATTAATTAACCGTGGCAGTTTGTACCAATTATCGAAACCTGCTATCATCGCCTTAGAACTTAGAATAATATGATTTGCTGAACTCGGTAAAAGCGATTCGAGTAATTATTTCAACGTGCAAAGAGAATATCTTAAATAGACGTTTCTCATGCGCGCATGTTAGCAAGTAACGCTGCCTTTTGAAATACCAAAGTACAAGAAAGTAGTAATTTTTATATTAATACACTGTTAAATTTGTGTTTCATTTATATTTCCTTTGTTTCTCAAGTTCTTTCCGTTTTTTTTTTTTTTACTCTGTTCACAGGTGTTACCTTTTTTTTTGTGACTCCTATTTCACACCATATATATGTTTAATTTTTAGCCATTGTTTTTGTTTTTAATTTATATTTAGTATTGTTTATCTTGTATTTGTTTACACCATAGCGTCACTAACCGTTTATCAAACATCATTCGCCATTTGATTTATTTTTTGTGAGAGCTTGAATGCATGTGATATTAGGTTTAGGGTTCTGCTTGAGGCTGCAGTAGCAGTGCTAGAAATATATTTAAGAAAGAAAGGTATTAGGTACATATTTTTCTTTTTTTTTTTTGTTTGAGAAATTTCTATTGGATAAAAATTTTTAACTTTAAGATAGGTAGGTTAACATGCAAATGTGCGCTCAATTGCTTATGTAATGCGTATAATGCAATCCAATACTATTCAAAAATAAGCACAAGCCTAAAGATGTTCACTAAGATGTATTTACAACATATAACTTTTCATGTCAATAGAAACTTCTTTAAACTATTCTCTATTAAGTATTAATAATTAAGAATTTATTGAAATACTGTACCTACACCGACCTCTCATACGTTTAAGCACAGGTTTTGCGCTTAGCTAGCTACTGCGCCGCATTATACAAAATCAGTGCTTAAATTTAGAGGCGTCTTTAAGACTACACGAACTCAAAGAGATTATTTTAATCGCCCTTTAACGTCTTTACATTATCTTCCATGTGACTTTTGCAGCAAGCCGTCGAGGAAAAGTACAAACTATGCGATGAGAATTTGTCCAAACTCTTGCACTGGATCGGCGAGATCGAAGACAAGATCGCGTCTCAAGATGTAGTGAGGGAAATTCCGGAAGAACTGCGTAACCAGATTAATACGATGAAACAGATTAAAGACGATTTAGAACAGCATTCGGGACAAGTATCCCACTGCCAAGATCAGGTGCGGCAATTAGTGCTGACCGCTGGAGACGTTCTGTCCAAGAGCGAAGTATCGGCTTTGGAAAAGAGCGGTAGGAACTTGAAGACGCGCTACGAGAAAGCTTTCGACCGTACCGA
Organism: Oryctes rhinoceros; assembly: GCA_020654165.1. Classification (NCBI taxonomy): domain Eukaryota; kingdom Metazoa; phylum Arthropoda; class Insecta; order Coleoptera; family Scarabaeidae; genus Oryctes; species Oryctes rhinoceros. Next base: position 1,503,212 of record JAIOKQ010000001.1, read on the forward strand.
AAAGCTATTGAGACGCCTACTTACAGCTAGGGACGAATTATCAAAATTAAAATCCGAATTAAGTAATTTCTCAACGTGGTTATCGAAGGCCAGAAGAACGTTAGAGGACAAGGAAAGAGCATTGAGCGATCTGCAACGGTTAGGTACCAGCGTGGATAGTACTAAAGAATTCGTCTCCGACGTTATCGCTCACCAAGCCGATTTGAGATTTATTACTATGTCAGCCCAGAAATTCGTTGACGAATCAAAGGTATCTTATTCGTATTCAAACTAAACTAACTCAAAAATGCTTCGTGCAGAGAGCTCGCGTAAATGTATAAATTGGCAATCAAGCGAAGCAACAAGCCGCTTCGGCAAGAGCTTCAAACGGTTGTTAACTGTTATATTCTTACTTAAACGGGAATTTTCTCCGTACTTTTTTTGTAACAAACTTAATTTTAATGTCTTGAGAAACAAAAAAAAAAAAAAAAAAAAACAGAAATTGCTCTCAACTGGGGTGTCTTGCGCACAAGTCATTCACCAAAACAGGCCTATGCGGGTTTAGCCCGAAACTGGTGGATATCCGATATTAAATAGAGTTTGTGAAAAGAATGACCTTCTTATAATTACTTCCTCACTTAATTTATTTTAATTTAAAGCAAATTTGACGTGAGCGATTGTCAACGTTGCACAGATATTTCTTTTATAGATTCAACAATACTGAAAAGGTTCAAATGTCAAGATGGCACTCAACTGATATTCACGTTTAGCGTTCTGTAGGTCTTGTTAGTAACACTTAATCAGGAACAGAAAATTTGTAAATTTAAACGGGCATTCGCGTATTCGAAACCAAAAAATGAAGAATGCGTAAACGTCACGCTTCAACCTGCTACAACGATATTTAAAAAAATGCAATTAAGTTATTTTGAGAAAAATTAGTAATTAAGGCCCCACTTAGGATCCTCTAATAACATCGTTATATTTGTATCTGAGAGATTTTGAAAGTAAAGCAACGCTTAAAAATCATTCATCACATATTCGCAATGTTTCTTGAGTCAATGATAGGTTATTCATGCAAATGTTCACGATAAAAGATTTGTGTTGATCCATAATTTGATTAGATTAATCTACCGATAACAACTATCGTTGTTTCCACTTGCCAAATCGCAGATTGTGCATTTTTCAATTTTTATCGCGTTTTAAGATTGCCGATTTACACTATCCCGCGGGCTTTCTATATGTACACACACGTTAATCGGTAACACGTACATCCACCTTTTACAGGAGTACTTGAACGTTTTGAACGAATTCCGTACAACTTTACCATCTAGATTACCGCATATCGAGCCGGTATCCTCACAAGATTCGCCAGTTCGCAATGAGGTTTCCTTAGTAACCCAGCAATACCGAGATCTGTTGCACAGAGCTAATAATTTATCAGATCGGTTGTCAGGTGTTGGAGGTAGACAGCGGGAATACGGCGATGCGCTTGACAAAGCCCAAATATGGCTACGGGACGTCGAACCCAGAGTTCATGTGGTTCTGAATGAACCTATCTCCGGGGATCCTAAAAGCGTGGAAGATCAATTACATAACGCTAAAACGTTAAATAACGAATTTGTCGCTAATGGAAGACTAATCGACAATGCTAAACAGGTAAGCATGTCGTTTTACATAACTTTTCATGTAAAATATCCATTCAAGAAATTAGCATATCGTTTTTATTTTCTGTTGCAAATAACTTCGTTAAATTAGCGAAGAGTTTTTTTGGAACAAGACTTAGTATAATTAAGCATTAAATTTATTGGTACAAACTAAGAGGCGACAAAACTACACTAGTGTTGCGTTTCTTACGCCGTCTAATGGTAGCAAAATTGTGCATCGTATACGTATAAACATGTGGCACTTTTAAGTAGGATACCGCGATCACTTGATATTCATTAATAACAATACACGGCGGCGAGAGAATGATTATCGTTCTTGAACTAGCTGCAGCTATACATTGTAATTTAGTTTAAGGCCCAGTTTGTTTTTATTTGCCCATAGTTTATCCATCGCTCTATCTTACGAAGAACCTGAAAAGTGTCCAGATTAACACGGAAAAAATTTTTTTTCATCAGATTCAGTTTTATTGCAAGTCTATACAAGGATTCTCTCTTTAACTCATTCAAAGAGTAGCCGGCTTCTTGTTCTGTTAAATAAAATGCATTTTTGGGCATGAGCGATCAAGCGTGCTACCGATTGGTGACTAGCTTTTTCATCCTCGAATCTGCAAATTGCATATTGCAAGTACGTTCCTTTGTCCAAAACATCCAATCTTAATTCGACGATCGTCTAGCGCCATTTGGTAAATTTTTCCGATGTTGTCAATAGTGGTTGCAATGTTCATCATCAAGGAAGTTGGTACGGCCACGCTTCAGTACACCTGCCCAAAATTTCACTGTGGCAGAGGCTAGTACATGGTCCTTGAAGACTGCTTTGGTCTCTTTCAAATCCAAGAATTTGATGGCGGCTCGATTTTCGATTTTGTCCGCACGACGAACGAAATTTGATCTTCCATTACGCATAGCAATGCTACAGGTCAGTAATTGTCAGCCTGTTCAGCACGTTCATCGTTTTTGTTTTATTTCTATCATTGATTGAAAATTAACACTTCTAGACGGTTTTCACTTTGGGAAAGGGAAAGAAATTGCATGGTCGCAGATCTGGTGAATATGATGGATGTTCAAAAACGGGAATGCATTTCTCACCCAAATAGTTGATAAAAATGGCGTTGTAAGCTGGTACGTTGCTCTGATATTTACTCTTCGATGTGTTGTTATGATTGAATGGGTGCCTCGTGGTCAAAGATTTAACCAACGCTGTTATCCTGGAGATATCTAGAGTATGTAGAGGAAGATATTGCCAGATATCTGGTAAACCAATACTTGGATTATGCATTAGAACAACATATAAACGTATCCCAGTTCTTGAACATCTCTCTTCTACATTCACCAGATCTGGTCGCGTATGACCAGAAAAAAACTACTATGTTCTCCTTTTTATACTATTTAATTATGGTTTTTATTTATTTAGGCCACTAATTCATTATTAAATTCGTTGGAGGGGCAAATTTCACCGAACGAAATAACGCGTTTAGAACAACCAGTCATCGAATTAGATCAGAAATACAACCAACTCAAAGACGCCATTGCGGATCGCTGTCAAGAATTAGACACTGCATTAGTGCAATCTCAAGGAGTCCAGGATGCTCTGGATAGTATTATTGCATGGATAGCTTTGGCCGAGAACCAATTCAAAAACATTCAAAGGCCAGCGTCTCTCATCAAGGAGCGTCTTGAGGAACAATTGCACGAACAGCGCGTATTCCAATCAGATATCGAAACTCATGTATCTTCCATCGACTCGGTGTATCTATCAGCCAGTGAATTGATATCGAGCGCAAGTAATGCTAGGGTTGCGAAGAAAATCGAATCTAAACTGCAAGATGTCCGCACCAGGTTCGAAAAACTGTATGACCGATCTCAGAAGCGGTTAGGATTTCTCGAAGACGTTTACGGACACCTTCAAAGCTTCAACAACGAAGCCAAACAATTCGAGGAATGGTACAGCGGTATTATCGATATCCTCGACTCCAGAGATCTCGTCAAATTGCCCATTGAAGAATATTCTGATAGAATGCGGGAAATTGCGAATAATAGAGACGATAAGCGAGCCTTATTTGAGGCTGTAATCAAACACGGCAAGGATTTGGTAAACCAACGCGATGTTATCGATACAGCACCGGTACGGGATCGTGTTAAGGCGATGGAGAACCAATGGCGTGATTTGAACAGCATTTTAGATGAGAAGCAGAAGTTATCCAAGCAACGATCAGAACAATTGAGTAATTACGAATCGCTCAAAGAACAAGTTTACGAGTGGTTGCATAAGATGGAGCATAGAGTTGCTCGTTTGGAATCCGTGGCAGTCGAGTTAGAGACGCTCAAGAGACAAAATGAAGAATTAAAACCGATTACGAAGGAATACAGAGATTATGCGGGCACCATAGATAAGATCAATGATGTGGGCATGTTATACGATAGTCTTCTTCGCGGAGATAGATCAGATTCGCCCTCTAGAAGACGAACACAGGGATACAGTCCAACAAAGAGAACATCCGTTGCCGTTAGTCCACGTAAGTTCGTGAATGTAGTTTTTAGTTTTACTCGTAATGCTACAAACAATATTTTAATCACGATTCTTCAATTTTTAGAATAAAGATGTTAAAATCAATTAAGTCTTATACTTAAATAACAATAACATTTCGCATTTCTCGCAAATACTTCTAACTCCTTAATTCTTTCTCATTTAGTACGTCGTCCATCTCAAGACGGTCGTTCGCCATCACCTACAAAAGCTTTGAGCCCACTTTCACCAGGCGGATCTAGCGGATTCTCATCTCGAAGATCTAGTCAAGACGGATTTCATCTTGATGACTTATCTCCAATTCAACAACAGCTTTCCGAAATCAATAATCGATATTCACTTTTAGGAGTTAAATTGAACGATAGGCAAAACGAAATAGATACCACTCGCGAAGAAGTCAAGCGCCAATTAGAGAACATCAAGACGTTAGGCGCTTTCCTAGAGAAAGTCCAAAGACAGTTGCCTAAAGATGTAACACCTAACACCAAGGAGGAAGCTGATAAAGCCGGCAGGCAATTGAAGCAAATCCTAGAGGAAATGTACGAAAAACAGTCGTTACTTGATTCAACGAAGAGTCAGATCAAAGATCTGTTGAAGAGAAAACCCGGAGCGCTTGGTGCAGATAACTTGAACGGCGAACTGGAAGAGGTTGTAGCTTTGTGGAAAGCCTTGAATGATACATTGAAAGATCGCATTAGATTCAGCGAAGATATTAGAGAATTCCTCGATACGCACGATTCTCTTGTCTCTTGGTTATCATCTAAGGACCGTATGTTGACCGTTCTAGGACCGATTTCCAGCGACCCTCGCATGGTTCAATCGCAGGTACAACAGGTTCAAGTACTTCGAGAAGAATTCAGATCTCAACAACCGCAACTACAGCATTTTATTGAAGTTGGCGATTCCGTTTTAACGTTCCTCGGTCCTAATACACCAGACGGTCGTAAAGTAAACGATAAGCTTTCTAATGTACAAAAGCGATGGGCTGATCTTTTAGCAAAATTAGAAGAACGTGCCGATTCATTGGGCGCGGCAGCCGATACCAGCAGAGAATTCGATGCTCAGCTAACGAGACTAAGAGACGGTCTTCAAGCAATATCCGATAATTTAGACGAACTACCACTGGATAAAGATCCCGAAGAACAACTTAGAAAGGTAGAAAACTTGGAGAGGCAGTTAGAAGGTCAACGCCCTCTATTAGCGGATTTGGAAGCAGCGGGTGCGCAATTGTGTGATGTTCTTAGTGATCCAGCCTCTCGTGCTGACATTCAAGCAAAATTAGCTTCTGTTGTAAGGCAATATAACGCACTGCAAAAGAAATTAGATCACAGAAAAGCAGATATCGAAGGTTCGCTTCGCGATGGACGTCAATTCGAAGCATCTTGCGCTAAGACATTGGGTTGGCTATCAGATGAGTTGGGCACTTTAAGCGAAAGACTATTAGTGTCAGCTGATCGCGACATCTTAGAACAACAATTAGTGCAACATGAGCCGATCTATAGAGATGTTTTGGCAAGAGAGCATGAAATTATTATGCTATTGAATAAGGGAAGAGATATGGTAAGAAATTTGAGAAGCGAGAACCGTAATCTCCAGAGAGAATTGGATAAAATCCAAACACAATGGGATAAGTTGCGTAAAGAAGCTGTTGATAGACAGACAAGACTTCAAACATGCATGGAACACTGTCGTAAATATTACCGATCATTGGAAACATTCTTACCTTGGTTGCGACAGGCTGAAGATAAATTGGACACTCTTAGACCATCATCGTTTAAACGCATGCACATGGAAAAACAACTGAAAGAATTGCAAGCATTCAGAAACGACGTCTGGAAACGTTCTGGTGAATATGAAAATACGAGATCGCTAGGAGAAACCTTCTTCTCGGCTTGCGATATCGACAAGGACATCGTAAAGAACGAATTGACCAACTTAAAGGACAGATGGGAAAAACTCAATAACGATCTTATTCAGAGAACACAATCTCTGGAGGATCAGTCTAGAAAATTATCAGACTTCAATGAAAATCTCCGCGATTTAGAACACGCCCTTGACAGGTGTGAAGATAAACTCACTTCTCACGATAGCTTAGGTGGCGCAGCTAAGGATCCTAAGATGCTCGATAAGATTAAGAACTTGCGCGAAGAGGTGGTTAACCTAAAAAGACCGCTGCAAGCTTGTCGCAATCAAGTGTCGGATCTTGTCAATGAGGCTAGAGAAAATGGAATCGACGCAAATCATTTACATGATGACGTTAACAGGCTGGGAGATCGCATCGACGTGCTCCAAGGAAAATTAGACGATCGTTGCTCTGAATTACAATCCGCAGCTACTGCAGTTACGCAATTTAATGAACAAGTTAAGAACCTTTCACTGGATCTATCGAGTCTCGAAGCTGAATTGGATGGTATGAAACCACCGGGTAGAGACTTCAAAACAATCAGAATGCAGATTGATGATGTGCGTACTTTGATAAAGAAACTCAACAAAGCAGCCGATAGCGTAAACGAAGCTATTTCATCTGGAGAAAGATTAGTGGACAGCGGATTTGCACCAGATACAGTCCAAACTAGAGAACAAGTAAGCAATCTCAACAAGCAACTAGGAAAATTGGACGACAGAGCACGTTCTAGGGAAACTGATCTAGAGAACGCGTTTAAGAAATTGGAACAATTCTATTTGGTCCATGCCGCAGTTATCGACGATATCGACGAAGCTAACTCCCAAGTGCGCAAGTTAAAACCAGTAGGCTCAGATGTAGATAATATTAGAGCTCAGCAGCAAGACTTCAAACGATTCAGAAGTCAACTAATCGAACCGCTCAGTAAAAATGTCGATGAATGTAACCGTACTGGGCAAGATCTCATACAATCGGCTGCTCCGGATGTTAATACCACCACGCTTGAAAAAGACCTTGAAAAAATGAACGATAAATGGAACGACTTAAAAGAAAGGATTCATGATCGTGAAAGAAGATTAGATGTCGCACTACTTCAATCGGGTAAATTCAAAGAAGCCCTTGACGGTCTTGACAAATGGCTAACGGACACTGAAGAATTAGTAGCGAATCAGAAACCGCCATCTGCCGATTACAAAGTAGTAAAGGCCCAATTACAAGAGCAAAAATTCCTGAAGAAGATGCTTATGGACAGGCAAAATTCTATGTCATCTCTATTCAGCATGGGCAATGAAATTGCCCGAGAAGCTGATCCTCATGAAAGAAAACTTATTGAAAAGCGACTTAAAGATCTGATGTTAAGATTTGATGCTTTAACAGAGGGCGCCCAACAACGCACCTTAGATTTGGAACAAGCCATGAGGGTAGCAAAGGAATTCCAAGACAAATTGATTGGCTTACAAGATTGGCTGGGTAAATGTGAAAGAAAGGTGAAGGATATGGAATTAGTACCTACTGATGAAGAGAAAATTCAACAACGTATCAGGGAGCACGGTGTAAGTATTTTTTAACTTTATCTGTTGCTATTTAGTATGATTTTATTATATTTTGAGCAATACAAAGTTAATCGACGTTAAATTAAATTAGGTATTGCACAACGACATCCTCAGCAAGAATACCGACTTCAGCGAGTTAACAGACATTGCTTCTAACCTAATGGCACTAGTTGGTGAAGACGAAGCTGTACTTCTTGGCGAGAAATTACAGGAAGTCACCGACAGATACGGAAAGTTAGTCGATGCTAGTGAAAAAGTTGGACAATTACTCGGCGCATCCAGACAAGATCTAAGACATTTAGTGTTAACATACCAAGGTCTGGCAGCTTGGATGGATAAAATGGAACAAAAATTAGGCCGTTACAAAGTGTTAGCTGTTCACCCTGAAAAAATATTAGAACAAATGGATGATTTGGCGGTAAGTTTGCAATATGTTGTTGGGAAGATGTTTTAAACCAATAAAGCCGGTATTTTTAATTTTTCAAATTGTCAGAATGATTATTAAGCAAAAGGCCAAAACATAAATTTAATATTTAATGTAAAAATGAAATATTTATTAACAATCTCAAAGGCTGATGTGTTTTGAATCATTAATCGGAACATTGAATTCGTTCGTATTAAATACTTCTTCTTCGTGGCACAGAAGCTGTACCATGTTTGATTGTTAATTGAACATATTTAAAGATTAATGATATTCTTGATAAATCTAGCCCCTCCCCATTTCTAGTTTTAGCTTTATTTCTACATAAACAATATTTTTATCGTAGAATCTTACTGAAGATATCGCTGGTCGTCAGCAAGATGTTGACAGTACCGTCGATACTGGCGTTGAACTTATGCGTCACATCTCTTCAGACGAAGCATTACAACTGAAAGATAAATTGGATTCTCTTCAAAGACGTTACAACGAACTAACATCCAGAGGAGCCGACCTTCTTAAACAAGCGCAAGTCATGTTACCACTGGTCGAACAGTTCCATAAGAACCATAACAACTTAGTAGAATGGATGCAAGGTGCTGAAGCAATTCTACAATCCGCCGAACCCCAAGAAGGTGACATTGCGCGGCTAGAACTTGATTTACAGGAACTGCGAGGAGTATTAGAAACCATTAATTTAGTCGGTCCACAATTGAGCCAAGCTAGTCCAGGTGAAGGTGCAGCTACAATTGAAGGTCTTGTCACTCGCGATAATAGGCGCTTCGATGCTATCGCTGACCAAATTCAAAGACGCGCTGAGAGAATACATCTAGGCAAACAACGAGCACTTGAAGTCACTACCGATATCGATGAACTTCTTGAATGGTTTAGAGAAGTCGAAAGTCAGATTAGAGACGCAGAAAAACCATCAGCCGAACCCGATCTTATCCGGGTACAACTGAAGGAGCATAAAGCTCTCAATGATGACATTTCAAGTCAGAAAGGACGTGTTAGGGATGTCTTATCTACAGCTAAGAAAGTGCTCAGAGAAAGTCCTCCAAGTGAAGATACGACATTGATTCGCGAAAAAATGGAAGATCTACGTGAAATGATGGATACCGTCTCCGGATTAAGTAGTGACAGATTAGGCGTTTTAGAGCAAGCACTGCCTCTTGCGGAACACTTCAATGATACTCACAATGTCTTGTCTAATTGGCTAGGAGATATGGAAGAGCAAGTTTCTATGCTATCGATGCCTGCTATGAGACCTGATTTGATTGCCCACCAACAGGATAGAAACGAAATGTTTGTGCAATCGATAAACGAGCACAAACCTCTTGTCGACAAACTAAATAAGACAGGCGAAGCCTTGATAAGGTTATGTAATGACGATGATGGTGCCAAGGTACAAGAATTGCTAGATAATGATAACGAACGTTATGCTGCCCTCAAGCTCGAGCTGCGCGAGAGACAACAAGCGCTTGAAAAAGCTTTACAGGAAAGTTCGCAATTCAGCGATAAACTCGAAGGAATGCTGAGAGCTTTGACGAATACGGCAGATCAGGTGAATAGCCTGGAACCAATCTCTGCTCATCCGCCTAGAATCCACGATCAAATCAATGATAACGAGTCTCTGATTGATGACATAGACAAGCGCAAAGAAGCCTATGCCGCAGTTAGAAGGGCTGCCGACGATGTTATCAACAAAGCACCTAATAGATCTGACCCGGCTATCCAAGATATCAAGCGCAAATTAGATAAACTTAAGAACTTGTGGGATGACGTGCAGAAAGCTACTAACACTCGCGGCAAGTCTTTGAACAACACATTGAATGTCGCGGAAAGATTCTGGAAGGAATTACATGCCGTCATGGCGACTCTCAAAGAACTCGAAGACTCCTTAATAAGTCAAGAACCTCCGGCGGTAGAACCAAAGGCGATTCAGAAACAGCAGGTTGCATTGCAGGAAATCAGGCAGGAAATCGATCAAACCAAACCAGAAGTGGATCAGGTTCGAACTTCAGGACAAAAATTAATGCAATTGTGCGGCGAACCGGACAAACCAGAAGTGAAAAAACACATCGAAGATCTGGATAATGCGTGGGATAATATCACAGCGCTGTACGCCAAACGTGAGGAGAACCTGATTGATGCTATGGAGAAAGCTATGGAATTCCATGAAACGCTGGCGGTAAGTACATTACGGTTACTTTAATTCTAAATAAGCGAATAACAATTTTTCTTTACTCCAGAATCTTGTCGAATTCTTGAAACGAGCTGAAGACAAATTCAACCGCATGGGACCACTTGGTTCTGATATAGATGCCGTAAAACGCCAAATTGAGCAATTGAAGAACTTCAAATCCGAGGTAGACCCGCACATGGTTAAAGTAGAAGCATTGAACAGGTCAGTATTCGCTTGACCGTCTTTATTTTTTTTTTCCATGGTTACAGTGCATAATTGAATTGGTGTCACTGTTACCAAGGAATTCTTGATTGGTAAACATTTCTTTTTTTTGTTTCAAGTTTACAGTTCGATTGTTTTATTTGTTTCTAATTTTATGACCTGAAGAACTGTATTAACCGATTTTTTTTGTTTATTTTCCATTTCTTTTCTGTGAACCGGGATCTTCCTACAGGAGTCTTATCAGGCAAGATATATTTTAAGGGTGTTTTGCGCAGACGCTGCCTTCTGTGTTAACGCAAACGACCTCGCATGCCTTGTGTTATCAGAAATGAGCATAAAATAACTTTTAAGTATTTTATAATTTTTTATAGAGAAAAAAAAAACAAATAATTCTGTTTAAGTCTTGAAGTATTGTTTTATAAAGTTATTTTATGAATCTATTCGAGTAAAAAGTGTCGAGGATTGATCAATTTATAGTCTCCTTTTGTGGAAAAGTTCTAACAATGGTGTCGTAAAATAATTCTGCTTTGTGTTTTTAACTGTGTTATTTTTGAATTTTAGGTTAATTCACTTGATTTTGTTGCTTAACGAATATTTTTTTGCTAATTATCCAAACAAATTACTACATACGTGCAAACTATACGGTATAAATTGCGTGTGTATAGTTTTACTTCAAAATTAAGCCGAATATAAAATATTGCAAATATAACAAAGTTCCCTCCAAAGGCGAAGCTCGTGGTAGCTTACTTTATTGTACATAGCAAATTTTTGCGAAAACTCTGGTGTAGAAGGTGATTTCCATATTCGACATTCTTACACTGTACATATTATTAGGTACCTGGTTGGAATCATTATCAACGTTCGTAGCAGTTCATTCAAACGCATATACACAGCGCAACAATTAATAATCTGATATTTCAGAGAAAAGATTAAGTTTCGAAGTAGAAACAAAGATGCTACGTAATATTACCTAGTACGTGCGAGAGTTATCTATTTAGTTATGTATATAGCCATAATACCAGAAAGTTAAACTTAAAATGTTTTACCGCTTTTCAAACTTACGTTGGACTAGTTGTAAACATTTGGTTCTTATTTAGGCTACGCTTTTTTGAAATGTAAACAAATGCTTCTATCATTCGGTTCTTTTATTTCATAACTTCATATCGTTAACTCTTGCGGAATCATAGCGCTTATATAAAGATGGATACTCCAAACCAACTGTTAAACCAATTATGCCTGTTGTCAATTGGAACAATCGAAATTGGTATTTGAAAAGCATCGAGTGCTTCTTCCAACGACTGGAACTGTTGACCACGCAGTTCATTCTTGATTCTAGGGAATGTAAAAAATCCAAATATTTTGCTGCTCAGAAAAAAAGGCTTGTCACCTTTGTGCGAACTTGCATTATAGTGGTGGAGAATAATTCGTCGTTGAGCGTTGATTTTTCGGAACACATTACTAAGTATACCGGTCAGTATCAACAATTCTTCAATCTTCCAAAAGAATTGTAGCAACCTGATCCGGAATTTAGACGAAAAATCATTCATCTTGAAATACGCACCTACACAACGATTGGTGGTTTTGGCTTCGTAAGAATGAATCCATATTTCGACACCAATTGGTGCGATCTGCCAATGCGATTTGTAGGTTAAAAGATGTGGAATCCAACAGGAAACTAACTTTCTTAAAGCCTCTTTGTCGTGCAAAATTTTTTTTAGATTGAGGTCTGTAAATGTTCAAGGATGTCTTAATCTCGTCATATGTCGCAGGTCGATCTTTCTTAATTCCCTGACGCATAACAGCGATGGATAGGAATAGCATAGGATCGTCGCAGAGAATGGTAGTTCCACACTGAAATTACTAGTACGAGTCGAGTTATGTCTTTCTAGTCTTTCTTTACCAAAAATGGACGTTGTTGAGATTATCCTTAACGAAAGTTATAGAAAATTATTACGCGAAAATTTTCTCCGCTTAATTCCGTTTTTCGAGTAATTTGACAGTTTTATCAGTTCACTCTAGCTAAATTACTTGCCGTTATCACGACGAAGCTTTGGGTTTAAGTTCAATACATAGTACTACATCTACGCAGCTATACGAGAAACTAAAATGAAGACCCTCGTAATTTGGCGAGAGATACAGACAGAGAACATAGTGTATGTAAAGAATCATTTCTATTTACTACTTCAAATTTTTAAGATTGTCTAAAATATAGAAATGAAACAGGTTAACATTAGCTGTTGCACTGTGCTTTTAGTTTCTTTAGATTCCATCACAAGCTCTCCTGTCATTTTTTTTATCAGAAATTAGGAATATTTGCATTTTGCTTGTATTCGTGATTTATATTCGCCACTAAAAAACAGTATTTTAGATTATTATAGTAGACTTCCGCGATCGACTGTTTCTTTTAAAGAATTTAAGCTTTCGGCTTGTAATAGCATGAGGATGGTAGAATAGTTACCAACAAAGCAGACAAGCTACTCCAGAAGCGTATCGTCAAAACGATTTTCAAACCTCGTCAAAAATCTGCAACCTATTACCGTGTTTATCGGATCCATTATTCTTGTGGTAGTGTGCATGGAGACAACAAAACGGTGGGTCAGCACGCATGTGACGCAACACAAGCGTTGCACTAGGTTACTGTGGATATTCGATTCTGGATTAACCTAGCACTAACTAGAAACCACCGACCACCAGATTTTATTTAACGGCACGAAACTTCTGTCCCGTGAACTCCACTGTTATGTTAGAAAAAACCGAGAATCCGTCGAAATCTACGAACATACCAACAATCTTAACAGAAACGACGGCTCCCTGTTACATTTTCAGTGATAACCACTCATACCCAAATCTGCTAAAACCAACCCGTCTCGAGCACCCAACCCACCTACCCAACCTTATAAAATTACGGACGCCGAACAACTATTGTCGTTCTTCTTACAATATGCAGCAGTCCAGAAGAAATTATGCAATTGAGAGCGAAACGTCGGTATTCTCATGCTATTACGACGCGGCTTCAATCCGGAAGCCTAAAACACTAACTAACGAAGTATTACTACTTTTTACACACACTGTACGTTTTAGCCGGAGCAACCAGCAGACAAAGGTGATGTGAAATATGATACAGTTGAAATTCACAAGGTTTAATCTTGCTTTCCGGCCACATTTGTTGGACTTAGTGTAAACATTTGGATCTCATTTAGGCTTCACCTCTTTGAACGTAAACAAATGCTTCTATCAGTCGGTTCTTTTATTTCATAACTTCATATCAGCAACTCTTGCCGGATCATGCTTATATGCATTTTCATAAAATTATTATATTATTAGTTACATAGGATGTCGAATATGGATACAGTTCTTTATCATTCTACGGTAGATTTTATTTTGAAATCCACACACGTTTTTTGCAAAGCTTCAAGGCAAATGCATCGCTTTATATTAGCTTCGTGTACATATTTCATGCACGCTTTTTCACTGTCTTTTCCATATTTTATCCTGTCTGTATCTATTTGTTAAGCTACCACTTTCCTATCTTCTTGCTATATTTGTCTTAAAGGGCTGCATGTCCAATTGTCCCGTTTATTTTCGAACCAAGTAATTTTTCTGTTTCTAATGCAGGCAAGCTCAAGAACTTACCGAACGCACATCAGCCGATCAAGCGGCCGCCATTAAAGAACCTCTTTTGGCCGTGAATAGGAGATGGGACGATCTTCTTCGAGGTATCGTCGAACGTCAAAGACAGCTTGAGAATGCTCTACTGCGTCTCGGTCAATTCCAACATGCTCTGAACGAATTGCTGATATGGATCAAGAAGACGGATAGTACGCTCGATGAACTGAAACCTGTCGCTGGAGATCCGCAAATATTAGAAGTCGAATTAGCTAAGCTTAAGGTCTTGATTAATGATATTCAAGCCCATCAAACTAGCGTCGATACGCTGAACGATGCTGGTCGTCAAATAATCGAAAGCGGTGAAGGAACCGATGAAGCGTCGGTTACTTTAGAGAAGCTAAATGTCCTAAATACCCAGTGGAGATCTCTTATGCAAAAAGCCGCTGACAGACAACGAGAATTAGAAGACGCTTTAGCAGACGCTCAGCATTTCAACGCCGAAATCCAAGATCTACTTAGCTGGTTGGGAGACGTCGATGCTATTATCGCAGCCAGCAAACCAGTTGGCGGATTACCCGAGACAGCTACTGAACAACTCGAAAGGTTTATGGAAATTTACAACGAGCTGGAAGAGAACAGGCCTAAGGTTGAAACTGTTCTTGCACAAGGACAAGATTATTTGAAGAAAGGTAAGGCTTTTTTTTTAATTTCTGAAATTTTTTTGTTGGTTTCTCCAACTAGTTGTAATCAAACAAAATGTTCATTATTTTATTATTTATGATTTTATTATTTAAAGAAATTCGAATTATTTTATGCGAACTTTCTGATCCTCTAAATTCCAATCGTACTAAGTATTAACTTTGGAAAATAGGTTCTAATGCAGCGTCCAACTTGCAACACAATCTACGCACACTGAAGCAGCGTTGGGATTCGGTGACATCCAGAGCTAACGACAAAAAAATCAAACTGGAAATTGCTCTCAAAGAAGCTACGGAGTTCCATGAAGCCCTACAAGCCTTTGTGGACTGGTTAACAAACGCTGAAAAAATTCTATCCAATCTGAAACCGGTATCTAGAGTCTTGGAAACGATCCAATCCCAAATTGAAGAACACAAAGTATTCCAAAAAGATGTCAGTGCTCATAGGGAAGTTATGCTGAATCTGGATAAGAAGGGCACCCATCTGAAATATTTCAGCCAGAAACAGGATGTGATCCTAATTAAAAACTTATTGATAAGCGTGCAGCACAGATGGGAACGCGTCGCTAGCAAATCTGCAGAAAGAACTCGCGCGTTGGACTTTGGTTATAAAGAGGCTAAAGAGTTCCACGACTCTTGGTCTGGCTTGATGATATGGTTAGAAGAAACCGAAGAAAGCTTGGATGAGTTGTTGTCTGATTCAGTCGGTAATGATCCTGAACGTATTAAAGATCGCCTTTCGAAACATCACGAGTTCCAAAGGGCTTTGTCGGTTAAACAGGCAACTTACGATAATACCATGAAAACCGGTAAGAATCTTAAAGATAAAGCACCGAAAACCGATGAACCTACCATTAAACAAATGCTGGTTGACTTGAAAACCAAATGGACCGCTGTTTGCGCTAAGAGCGTAGATCGCCAAAGAAAACTCGAAGAAGCGCTTCTATACTCCGGGCAATTCAAAGAAGCTATTGCGGCCTTGTTAGAGTGGTTGAGGAGGGTCGAGAAAGAACTATCCGACGAAAAACCAGTTCACGGTGATTTAGACACCGTCAACCATCTGGTAGACTTACACCAAGGATTCCAGCAAGATCTACAGGCACGTAACGTGCAGATGGAATCCGTAATGCGCACCGGCCATGAGTTAGAAATCAAAGCGAACAAAACCGACGCCGCCGCTATCCGAAATCAATTACACGAACTGAACGGCTTATGGGATAACGTTGCTAGGTTGACCAATCGCAAGACAGCGAGATTAGAAGAAGCTCTTCGCGAAGCCGAAAAACTACACAAATCGGTTCATATGCTGTTAGAATGGTTAACGGAAGCAGAGAGAACTTTGAGATTCGCAGGTCAAGCACCAGAAGATGAAAATACAGCTTACGATCAACTACAAACTCTAGAGCGGTTTAGACGAGAATTGCGCGAAAAAGAGATCGAGAAGGATGCTACGTTGGATTTAGCTCGTGGCGTATTAGCTAAGGCTCATCCTGACGCGGTCAATGTTATAAAGAACTGGATAACGGTTATACAATCAAGATGGGAGGAGGTTTCCCAATGGGCGCAGCAACGTTACCAGAAGCTTAATTCGCATTTACAATCGCTGCGAGATCTGGACGATTGTCTAGAAGAACTGATCACGTGGTTATTGGGCTTGGAAAATACGTTGAATGCGTTAAAACGGGAAGAATTACCGATGGATATACCTCTCACAGAACGCTTAATCGCCGACCACAAGGAATTCATGGAGAACACACAGATGCGTCAGGGCGAAGTAGACAGGGTGTGCAAGGCTAAGCAGATCAAATCTGCTCCTCAACCGAAAGATCCGCGCAGATATGGAAAGAACAAGATGCCGCTGTAAGTATCTTATTTGTAGATAGTTACATTTCACAACTAGTTACAGTTCTATGATTTTATATTTAGTTGAGTAGTTTTTTTATAGAGTGATTCCAGTTTTACATCATAATAATGAGACGAACAATCATAATTTGTATATCTATTACTGTACAAAGGCACCTATTACACCATATAAATTTATTACACAGCACATATTTAATTATTCACTTTTTCTAAGATAATGACACCCAAGTACACTGCCTACAACTTGCTAAAAATGAAAATATTCTCGCAAATTTGTACGCATTTATGTTATTTTTTTTTTGCTTTTTGTTTTGCTACGGTTCGTTTTTGTGTTATCTAAATTTGCTAAAGTTAGTGGTCATTTTTATTTTCACTTAATGAGATATAAGAAAATAGATTCTTTCGTGCTTTCGAATATTATAGGCTTACATGTATATTGTAATGTTAAATATATTGAATTTAGACGGGTAAGACGTCGATCTTTCATGAATTTCGACAGTTTCAAGAAGAAAATAATAGTTTACTCGCGTCTTTTTAATATACCCAAATTAATTTACAAATTAAACTATTTTTGAATATAGCACGCTTTTAAACATCTCTATCTTCTATTACAACTTGGGCTTAAAAATAGAACTTGCCTTAGCGCCCCTTTTGTTATCTGTTCTTGAAAACATCTGTAAATTTTCGTCGCAAGAATAATTACGATAAGTTTGTTTTGCAGATATGATTGAATTTATGTTATTTCGAGTTATTACTTTCCAGCTGGGGTTTACCGTCTAGCGTCAGCGCGAAATGCTACAACGAAATATCTGCAATTTAAAATGTATGCGTTCCTTAGCGAACTTGACCGCTCGTTAAATAACGATGTATTAACGAACCAAAAAAAATACAGAGTTCCGGAATTATAATGATTGGTTGGTGATTTATATATTAACTGCTGATTCAAGCCTTTTTGATACAACGACTAGCAATATAAGCAAATGTCATGTTAGACGTTGGTTGAGCGCCACCGTTTAGAAGGCGATTATACTTGCAATATTTTTAACATTACAATATATATGGTGTTAGAACGTTTAATAATATCAATTTATACTTCTTTAAAACCAATTTCAGTACTGCTTTTGACATTAACTTTAGTAACTTTTAATTCACTTGTCTTTCGTACACCGCAACATTGTTATGATGTGATTATACTTTTTATCTGTTATTCCACCAAATGCATGTAATATTTTCCTTTGTTGCTTGCGATCTGCCTTCCACATCAGTCGTGGATCACAGCATGATATTCGTGAAACCTCACCCGAAAACTATGGCACTCTAGGTCGCAAACAAAGGTATGTTGTCTGTATTTTTCTTCATTACACGTAAACACATTTTCCGTATTACTGTAATATATATACAGGTCGTCTATATGTATTTAGTATCTACTGGGTGAGTCAAAAATAGCTTGCCGAAAAATCGATAAAACTAGCAGTAGTAGATGTTGTTTCCGTTCTATTCCACGTAAATAGAATTGATGTTAAATTATAGGAATGTCAATACGTGTAGTTCGATCTTGGCAATCACGTGACCATTGTTTATAATTACGAATTAAATTAGTACTTAATAGTTAATTGAACGTTAAAAAAATTGAGTTGCCGCTGCAAATATTAATTGTAAACATTACGTATATAGAATCATAACCCAGGAACTATGGTTTTCAGCTGTTTTTCTGTATAATTTTAGAGAATGTAGATATTGAAATGTGAGTCGATATAAAATTAAATTTTTTACAAGGCACGGCCCATGTGTCTAGGAAAAAAATAATAAGAAATAAATGCTACCTCTTGACAAATCCGTCTCCTTTCAAATACTAATTTGGTAGTTTATAACGATTGCTCGGTTGAAGTGAGAATAGGAAGTTGAGCAGTAGTTGGTAAATTTTCAAAACATCCAAAATTGAACATGGTGCAATAATGAGACTTCTTACATTGGAACGAAAGACACCGAAAACAAAACACTCTGCACCATCACATTTGCCTCAGTTAGACGTTGGTCAAAGTTGTTTTGTTGGGGGAGAGAATCTATTGCCGGTAATCCAGGCGAACATCAAATTGGTCGAGGAAGTCGTGTTAAGTGATCGATGGTTGAAAGGTAAGGAAGAGCAAGCAAGGATCTAAAAAAAAAAGAACTAGTATGTTGGAGATCCTGCACGCGCATTTGTGTATGATGATGGTTCAGAAGGAGCAACGTATTGAATTTAGGCCAAAGGTTCACGAGATATATGAATTTCGTTAATAGCCGACTATTAACCAAATTGTGACCAGGGGTGAAACGATGGTTCTCTACCACGATTTTTTTTTTTAAAAGAGAAATAATGAGAGTTACAATGGAAAGGCAAACACATATCTAAGAAGACCAAGGTGACAGAAAACACAAAAAAGGCGATGGCTGTAATTTTTGAGATAGCGAGGGCATCTTTGTAACTTTAAAGAATGTCACATTACCGTAAACGCGACGACATGCTACGCTAGTTAGACAAGCTATCATCAAGAAATTTTGAGGAAAATTAGAATGAGAGTTCTGCGTCATGCATGTGCTCCTATTCACACAGATGCAATTTCTACTGCGAATTCAAGAAAGTCGATCGCCCAACGTACAGCCTCGACGTTACCCTAAATGACTATTTTTTTATTTTCAACATTAAAATTAGAGCTAAGAAGAAGAAAATTTAACATCGATGGAGAAATCTATGAGGCAGTTTTAGAGCATTTTCAACAACAAACAAACATCACATCTTTGTTGTACTGTCGAAGCGTTATGTATGTGATATAAAAAGTGGTTTTTGTTTTATACGTCATTTTTCTATGTTACGCTTAGAATATACGGACTGCACCATGCTTACAAAAGTTATGTCATGACTAGAGATGACAAACGCAGGTGAACTTATTACTTTTTTGCAACAACTAGACTTCTGACAACTCTCGGAGAAACCAGTAGGAAACACGAACCCTTTCTTATGAGACGAATAGACACGAGTCTGTCTAATCACTGCAAAAAGAGTAATAATTTCACCTTGTTTTGTCATCTCTAGTCATAACGAAGGCGAAGCACATAACCTTGCCCTTGTGGGAGATGGACAGTGGTTCACCCTCTCTTTTTTATCTATGTAACTCATTCGTCCGATCCGCTGGGATAATGAGCCGTCCAATTGCGTATTACGTTTCGTCTCGGTCATCATGACTAGAGATGACAAAGCAAGTGGAATTATTACTTTTCTGCAGCAACTCACAGACTCGTGTTTTGTCGACTCTTGGAGGAAACAAGTAGGCAATACGAACCCTTTCTTATAAGGCGAATAGGCACGAGTCTATCTAGTCGCTGCCATTTCATCTGCCTTTATCCTCTCCAGTTAATGCCCAAATTGAGTGCATATCACCCATAGTATCTTTCGTCTGTGTTAAAGTATGATAAATCTTAATTTGGATTCATTGGCTACGTCATTGCCAAGACTGAACAAGTATTCAAAAATTAATTTATAGTAGTAATAGCAAGAGTTGCGGGGTTGTGCTTCAAAGCAGATGCAGATCTCTCCTCAAATTTTAATGGGGCCTTGAGCTATTTTCGATTCACGCTGTACAATAGTGATAGATTTGTATTACGTATCGTATTTTGCAAAGAAATGGGCATATGAGTCTATAAGCTCCTAATATATTTTTGTTAGGAAGTTCTCATATATTAATGTTATATGATTACGCAAAAATAAAATAAATAATCATATTTAATCTGCTTAATTTGTAAACATTGTGGAGTTACAACAGATAGAATAAATATGCCTGTTTCACTAAACTATGTACCTTTGAAAAGTAGTGCAAAGGAATTTCATAAAATCTTAAAAAAAGAAATGATTTAAGATAAAAGATTCAGTGTGATGTAAATTGAGCTTCTTCAGTATTTAAAATTCATAAAAGTAGTAGAAAAAGGTGTCTTATATCATGAAGAAATAGAGTAATACAATGTGCGATGTGTGAAAAACCCGCATATTAGCTACAATTTACAGAATATGTGTTAACCTACGTATTTATAAATCGAGAAAGCTTCTGGTTAATACTGGAAAATTCGTACATTACTTCAACATGATATTTATTATAATTAAAACTGATTATGTACCGTTCATCAAATTGTAATTGGTACTGTCGCTCGACAAACACTACCGTTTGGCATTAAAAGCCTGATTTCTTTAAATTTCAATAAAAATTAATTTTCAACCTTATAGTGTGACCACATGCGTTGTATTGTGAAATCGTAGTATTTTCATCTAATGCAGATGTCTGCGCATCTTAATGCTCTACATTATGCATCGCTTTTAATTTCGTTTGCGATTGCGTTTGTTGTGTGGATGGAGCTTTAGCTTGTGATGTGAATACATGTAATACGATTAATTCGATAAATCGGTTTCTTCATGATATATGTCAGGTAAACGCCTTAGTTCAATAGTATGCTTAATTTCACAATGAAGCGGCGTTCCAGAATAAACTGTTCGAAATAGGAAATTGTTATTAAATGTTAAACTGCCTTGAATTGCTATTCGTTTGCATGACGTATGTGTTATGTATTGCTTATTTTTTTAGCTTCAAAGGATCACAAACTTTAAGCAATGGACCGAAAGGAAGGTTAGAATGTTTCTTTTAAGGCATTCAATTAAAACATTAATTAATTAATATTAATAAAAAAATATGTATATATATATATGAAAACAATTAATATATTTTAGAAATTAATATTTTTAGTCTAACTTGTATACAGCTTGTAATATTGAAGTCCCGCTATTATTTGTTGCTAGCGCTGTAAACATCGTGTTGGTTAGTAGTGTTTTAATTTTTTTTTGTGAATCATAACGTACTGAATTTCACTAAAAGGTAAGGATGGCAAAATAAATGTGTTATGGATACATTTTTCAAGTTTTCATGAGACGTGACAAGTAGTACTACAGTACGTTTTTTTTTCTTTAATTTCTGATAAATCGTCACCATCCCTAATAGGAAGATTTTCATTTGCGAAATGCACTGCCGCATTCTGCTAGCCTAGTATTTTCGCATATGAGGGTGGCTTTACCAGTTTTAGTTAGTACTCCACATATTCCTGCGTGTGAACGGGGCAAGGTTACTCCTGGAAGGATTTACCATTAGTCCCTGTTTCTCATACCACCTCTCTCTTTAAAATTTACCACTTGCTAATGTATTTGTATTATGTGCGTAGGTTGCCGCTGTATAATCTTTATATAATATTAGATATCACCGAGCTGCAACATTCTTAGCGTATTGTTCCTAATATGCCTTTTTACTCAACGTTACCAAGACCGTTAAAAGGAACTACAGGTCTAATGATTACGATCGGTCGTATATAACATGTCCAGTATTAGTATGAAGACAGCTTTTGTCATTTCGTATGCTCTATTCTCACAAATACCAGTGTCACACTAAAGATGGGAGACGAGCGGGTACAAGCCCTGTTCTAATAGCGTTGGGAAAATGCAATGCTTCCCTGGAGACTTAAATGGTTGGAGTTTGTTAATCGCCCATTACATTTTTGAGACAATTATTACACTGCCCTCCTAAGCCAAAAAGCATTTTCTGAAAAATTTCTGAAAAATTGTACATTTTTCAAAAATTAATATTCAGGCTTTATATAAAGCTGCAGCGTAGCATGTGTCTTTTTACAACGGTACCCAAAAATTAAACGACTTAAAACTTCATTTATTTCTGATAGCAACGACAACAATTATTCAAAAACATAAATTATCTCAAAACAATCGTCGAGTCAGTTGCCGCTTCTTGGTTTAGTAGGGTGGTACATGCTTGGCAGTCTAATTTCTTCTTTGTTATGGGGATCGCTTCGTATTTTGCGCCAACATTATGCAAGCAGTAGCTTCAACATCTTCTCGATTTCTGTATAACTTTTCGATTAAATTAAGCTCCGAATCGTTCAAATTTATTATCTTATATTCTTATCTATTCTTTACACATTAGGATATTAATAAACGATGCTTAACGATTGCTTTACTCCTATTTATTACTACAGCAAGACGTTTATTGCAGTCAGTCCAATACAATCGTGAGCATTTAAACTGTTGGATTGAACATGGTCAGACGCATGAAATAGATTTCAAATTGGCCGACTTTATTTAATATCAGTGCGTTGTTTGATGCAGAAAAATTACTAGCTAGAACTTCGTATTTAATGTTGGTTAAAACTAATTTGCGTTATCAGAAATTTTTTTGGGCGCATAATGAATTCTTCAATATTCCATTGCTAACGAAATAATTATATGATATATGCTATTAAAGCCTATTTCTTCTTTATGCGAACAGAATAAGTTTGTTTGTACAGCGCTAGTACAAATATCTTTATAATAGTTTTACGAATTTTGTTGACATCTCACTTTCTTTATTTTAATGATGCAGTTAACAGAAATTTAATAACGTGAACTGTACAAAATGGATCGTGAAAACAGTTTTATTTTGAATGTCAAATAGATTCCTTTCGTAGTAATTTTATCTTCTTCTTTTTTTTGTTAGCTGTATTGCAGCAGTATTTATATTGTTAGAGTTGTTTGAGAGTGTTGCATGTTTTGCTATTGTTAACAGCCGAACCAGTCCAGGTAGAGAACTTAGTCCTGATCCACAGGTGCCTCATATCGGCCCAAGGTTCCCACCGCCCGGCAGGTTAGATTATTACTTAGAAATAAGAATAAATACATATTGCTCCATTAGAAAGACAGTCATATCTTATTATATACACATCAAGAAAGAAATCGTTTTGTAGACTCATTATAAATACGTAGTCGGTTATTACTGATGCTTTTAGTTAATCCTGTAACAATCAAAAAAATAATTGCTAAGGTAAGTAATTTAGTTTGCTTTCTTTTTTAATAAGCATCAGTAATCATACGGATATGAAATGACAAACTTCTCTTATATTGCTTAACGATTTACATGTACTTTCGCAGCAATTTGTTGTACGTTATTTCATGTCCTCTTACTAGCATTGCATACAATAATACTCATAACAGACGAGCCATGATTTTGTTTTGGTGATACGTAGCAATTTGTTGTTGTTGTTTTTATTTTGCTTGGGTGTTACCGTTTATTACAGTGACTAACATTTTTTTTTCCATTGGTATTACTATTACCCATATACAGGATTATACACGATTAAAATATAATATACAAGTACACGATTTATATACGCTACTATACTAGAATTTTTACTGTATGCATATGCGAGACTAAGCTAGTATTAACTTATATTAATATTAATCGTGACGTGAAAAGATTTTAATGTAACTCTATCGTTCCTTAAGTAGCGGCGAACCCGAGTTCAAATCGCCTAGAGTTAAATTTCTTTACGATAAATGGCGTCACGTTTGGATGCTGTCATGGGAAAGACAACGCGAACTTTACAACCATCTGGCTTATCTGAGGGAGAAGGAGAGAGCCGAGAACTTCTCGTGGGATGATTGGAGAAAGAGGGTGAGTACTTTAATCTTTTATTGATTTTTTATTTATTTTTTTTTAACTTGAAGGTTGAGTTAAAAATCTGTTATTTTGGAAAGTAGAGCGTGTATAAATTCGTTAAGAAGCTACACGTAACAATAGTCTCCATAAAATCTTTAGTTGAAAATTTTCGTACTAACACTTGTTGTACTATGTTACTAGGTTTCATGTGTTTCCAAACTTTTCAAACACTTGCTGAGTAACGGGCTCAGTTAACTTGTCTTGGGCACACCTCTTCTGCGTGGTTTTATACGAGATTAGTCTGATAAGTTTCCAACCTAATATAAGAACAAAAATTGTTTTGCGTCAAATTCTATTTTACTTCTCAATGTAGTCTCCCCAAATAGAAGTAGGCATCTTGTTGAAACTAAACGTGTTCCGGGTTTGAACCGTATCACGTAGTTGTTAAAATAAAAGTAAAAACTCCACGTTTCGTCCACAATCGTATGCTGTTATTTTTATTTTAACAACGACATGACACGGTTCAAACCAGGAACACGTTTAGTTTCAACGGACTCTAGCCGTGGAAGCCTACTTTTTAGGCATCTTGTTTTCTAAAATAATTGTTTTGCGAATGTGATGTTTTCTCCGTTCGGTGAAAATCTATATCCTCTGAGCGAAACTGTGTTTTGTCTACGAATTTGAACCTGTTAGAATTTGTGCGATGGCGACTACTACAGCATAAAGCGGCGGTCACCATCACTTGTCAGCCAATGGGACACTCTTCGGCGTTTACGGAGTCGATCCGCCTTTCTTAGCCCACTGTTTCAAACGCGCCTTGACTTTAAGAGCGTACTGAAATTTCAGTTATCAATCGACGCTAAAATGTTGAGTTACGTCGCTTCAAGGAATTTCTATTATGATGTCCAGAACAAGGAATGTTGCAAAAAATAGCGGCCAATTCAAGTTGTTAGTCGATAGTGTCCTGCGCGTAAAAGTGCAGTTATCAATATTTCGTAGTTATAGCAAAGTAAACGTTTTATCCAGCGTAATCCAGTCGCAAGACGCGAATTTTTCGCCTTATATTCCATCGCTGTAATCTTACAATGAATGGAGTATAGCTCATTCCAGCGTCTTGATTCATACATTACAACGTGTGAAATATCAAAGGTCTGTTCCATTAGAAATCACAATCCACTCGAATAGATGCCGTCGTCAGATTAATTCTCAAACTATTTGCGATCTTGTTTCCCTAATGGGATATACTTCGATTGACTTGTGAAGATAGAAGAATTACACCTCCACGGTTACATCCTTCCTAATATGCGTATACGTACTTGCAGTTCTTGAAATTCATGAACCACAAGAAATCTCGACTGACGGATCTCTTCAGAAAAATGGACAAAGACAACAACGGCCTAATACCAAGAGGAGATTTCATCGACGGTATCATTAATACCAGTAAGAGACGTCACGCACTTTATTCGTTGTAAATTTACCAATTAACGCGTAAATTCTTCAGAATTCGACACCAATCGCTTGGAAATGAAAGAGGTGGCGGACATGTTCGATCGCAACAACAAGGGCCTCATCGATTGGAAGGAATTCATCGCCGCTCTGAGACCCGATTGGGAAGAAAAGAAACCGGACACCGACGCCCAAAAGATACACGACGAAGTTAAACGCCTCGTGATGCTTTGCACTTGCAGACAGAAGTTCAGGGTATTCCAAGTTGGCGAAGGAAAATATAGGGTAAGTAAAATGATATAGGAGAATTGAAGCTGGTTCTAATGCAGGATCTTTTACAGTTCGGTGACAGTCAGAAGTTGCGACTAGTTCGCATACTTCGTAGTACCGTTATGGTACGTGTTGGCGGCGGTTGGGTCGCACTTGACGAGTTCTTGTTAAAGAACGACCCCTGCAGAGGTACGTATTGGATCGTTTTATTGATAGTGTACGTGATACCAGGTGCGGCAGCAACATTTTCATTTCAAGCAGATGATGTTGTGAGCTTTAAACGCTTTACAGGAATTTAAATATTCAATACCTATATTCTAATTTACATTACAGGCATTAAAAGCTTCTTTTATTGCTGTAAATATTGATTGCATATTTATGCATTTGTACTTTAAAAAGAAATTAATAGACTAATTTGCTTTGGTTCCTATAACAATTTTTTAAAATAAATGATGTACATTGTTATTCAGCTTTCATGATACACAGGTAAAGATCATTGCTGTGGATTTAGTTATATATTACACAATCCTATCGAGGCGTTCGGATGTTGAAAGCATCTGCTTTTAGAAATGTAAAGGAATTTCCACTAATTTGGTATTGGCTTGTGTACAGTACGCATAGTTGAAATGTAATATTGGCAATTGTTCCAATATTTATGTTGGAGTGTGGGTGTTTGGTAAGCAATAATTAGTCAGTATTTGTGCTCTTTGTGTGAGATGTCAGTATAAATCAGTAGATCATATTTCACTGTTACTTCCACTGCACATTACACTTGATCATTGATGAAAATTTGCTTACTAAAACCAAAGGCTCGTTAGACTAAGTAATGCAAAGATAAAAAGGGGACCTTCGTTGGATCACAGATATATAAGAGAACTTACGATCAGTCAATTAAATGAACTCAAAGAAGCTACATGGACATCATTCGTAAGAGCATATGTAAAAGTCTTTATATCATCAAGCCGAACATTACAAAGATATTACAAAATTTTACAGTTTCATGGGGAGTAATATGTCTCTAAAAATCCATTTTTTTTTGCTTTTAAATTTGGATTTGTCCCCAATAGAACCTGGAAGAATAAGTAACGTACGGATACCGGAGAAAGTAGAGCCGAAGCAGACTTGCGTTGAACGAGATGCTCGTGAAGAAAAATGCATTAATTTTACACATTAAAATGAATTGAATGACTTAGAATTATATAACAAATCTAGTTACATTTTTTTATTATCAGCGAAAAACGTTGGAACCGCATATTCTGGTTTTTGCTACAAAAGAATTGTACTCGCGCATTCAATCAGTCAGGTTGTCCCCGTCCTCCAAAAGTACTAAAATTCTCTAAATGAATAACAGATGGTTGAACGGTTAGCGTGCTTGCTCTTCGATTCGAATGACGCAGGTTCAAAGCCCTATCGGACGACTGATTGTTAATTACGGAAAGGGTACGATTAATCGGTTTCGTGCAAAATCATATTTTTTCAGGAAATCGGTTACATTTATACACTTCTAATAAAGAACTTGCGAGAAAAGGGACCGTCTTTAAATACTATTATCTTCCGTCAAGGTAAATTTACATCATCATGGTATCATGGATTGGGGGGCGGTACAACATGCTAAAAATCTTGCCATACTTCACATCAAGCACTAATTATAATAATTTTATAAATTTCCTAAATATATATGTGCTGAATTTGTATGTAAATAGCTATTATAATATGTAAATAGCTACTAACTATTTGTGATGTATTTCCTTCGAGCTGGAATAGGTAGTGTTATTCCGATATTTATAAAAAAGATACCTTCGAAATAAAGACTTCTAATTTATTAAAAGTAAAATTCACAGCCGAAAGTAAATTAGAATATACATGTTGGCGTCCGTACAATCGAAAATGTTGCCGACTGAGTAATCACCTGTACTTAATTTTAAGAATCATCACATTCATACACAAAAAACACAACATACACACCAACAACGTACAATATTTCTAAAAACAAAGTGGGAACAGTGCAGATATTACTGATTAATAATATGATAATAACGGGTTGCGATTGTCATTAAATTCATTAAATAAACGAATATTAACCCTCCTTTAATCCTCCCGAATTCGCTCGCTTCATTTTTAATATGTATCCCTTGTTGTAACCACCTCTGATCGACCTAACGTTTAACCGTAATACTTCATGTTTGTGTGTCAATAACTTTTCATGTCATCCCGTTCACCTCTATGTGTCTCACAAATCATGTAACACACACATTTATTAACTGTGACTCCTGAGGAAATAAAAGACTGTTAATGAAGGATTTGCTTTAATGGAAAAATAATCTACCATGAACTACTACTACGGATGATACTATTGTCTTGTTTAAAACTTGACATATATATTTTTTTAATAATTTCAATAATAACATTTAAAGACAATCACAAACACATCTAGCGCTCTCTAACAAGTAACGTCGATGATTACTAATTCTAATTTTTTTCTATTCTCCTTTATCCTATCTATATATTTTGGTTTGGTAACTTTACGAATTATTGTTAATTTATTTTCTTTTTCAATATATACTTTTTGGGTTCTTTATATGTTTGAAAAAATATTTTTTTTGTTAATGGAAATCGATTTTTTCACCACACATCCTTCAATTCCCCATGTTTTCCGAAAAAATATATATTTTTTAAAGTAATGTTAGTGTTACCTTTACCTGACCCTGATAAACCTGAACAGCACGAGCCTTGGTGCCCTCTGGGTAAGCCTGCATGGGTGTTAACACCGGAAATACGACAGTAACTTGATCTTCTCTCTGTTTATCATCATATTTTCTTCAATTATCAGATTGTAATTAAATTTAAAGTTATACGGAGAGGACATCGTGGTACTGTATTGTTTGGTTTGCTGATGAAAAGGTCCGGTTTCTTATTAAACCATCAATTAATCAAAAAGACGTGGTGCATGGTTTTGTTGTTTATTTCTAACAAAACACTTTTATTGGTACACACTATTACAACAGTTTTTGTACAGTTTATTTTGGATATTTCTTCTTTCTGTTTGTTGCATATATTTTGTGTAAGACAAGTAAATTTCAGTAAAATAAAATTAACGTATTGTTTATAGAGAAGTAGAATAATTTATTTTAACTCAGTAATAGTGATTTTGGGATAGTTGCATATTAGGTTACATTTAGAGATTTTTGTAGTAGATCGGCAACAAATTGTTCATTTAACGTTTAAATTAAAAAAAGGAGATAGTATTGAGCAGGATATTTACAAATATTAGAGTTGAAGCGGGCTAAATCAATCGTTTATATATACTGTATACAAGGTATCAGATATATGATATATCCTAACAAAAAGTAATTTTCAGAAAATATGTATTTTTGTATTTGTTTCGATGTTTATTATGGAACAAGCTCATATCTTTCTTATATTACTTAATTTGCTACCGAAGAAGTATTAAGCAAATGACGAAATAGTAAGTTGCGAAAAATTGAGTTTTATTTTCCATTAACAAGACGGCATACCTGAAAAACTTAATTACTCTTGTTTGCTAACAAGGTATAGTCGGTACTTGGTCTAAATTAAAATATTTATCGTTCAAGATGGTAATTATGGCAAACGAGTGTTTAGAGGTGTTGCAGTGATATCTGGTAATAGCCAGAAAAATACAGGTTGGACCACTTTTACTAAGAGAGCCGTGAAATTAGATAAAATATTAATATTCCGCCTGGATCACATTTTACTCTTTATTATTTCATTTTCGATTTTAATCATAACGTCACGCAGAAATCAACGTGAATTTTTTTAAATGAAATATGGTATATTGTTCTACCTATCTCTATCAGTATTAACCTTTGATACGTAATCAACCATTAGTTTCGACGAATAAAGCTCCCGAGTATCGTAATCTCATTCGTTCACTCACACGTTTCGATGGAACAAGAAAAGTTTAAAAAACTGATTGATAAAACAGACTTCGATACTTTCGCCTTGCTCTCGTAAAACGCACGATTGCATAAGCAAACACTGAACTCTGGACGATTAGCCCGCTCATTTTTGGATTTTTTGCTTGACGCTCGAATTTATTTCAAAGTATTATAGACTTCAAGAAAGCTTTCGTACGCAGATCTAAATTAAAGTGATAGTCATGAGTTATTATAACGCGCTCGCGCGTCTTAAAATGTTCACCTCCAGCATTTTGGTATAAAGAAAACCTTTTTCTGAGAGCTGCCCAGAGTTCAAATTCAATACAACGAGATTGATAACCCAAAATGCTGTGTCTAGAACTGTGTCCGCTATCCTGTACGAACTATAGATCATTGTGGTACCTAAAACATTCAATAAGATTGGTAAGAAGCTGTAATCGAAGCTCATTGAAGATAACTAAGGAAATAATAAACAGAGGAATACAACAGGGCACATTAAGTTCACTAAAGGAATATCCTTAGATCAACATACCATTTTCAGCTTTCTACTACATGCTCATGACTTAGTGCTCTTAATAGAAACAAAAACAGATCTACTTAGAGAAATATATAGAATCAGTCGTGAGAAACGGATCAAACTTCAGGGAGTGTATTATGGACGT
Organism: Oryctes rhinoceros; assembly: GCA_020654165.1. NCBI lineage: Eukaryota > Metazoa > Arthropoda > Insecta > Coleoptera > Scarabaeidae > Oryctes > Oryctes rhinoceros. Next base: position 1,533,621 of record JAIOKQ010000001.1, read on the forward strand.
GAAAATAATGTAAAAAGAAAAACTCTTTCGTTCTTATCCGGTTTTCATTTGTTTTCAAGCTATTGAATAACTACAAATGAACAAAATAAATTTTTTTTAATCATAGCTTTTTTTCAATGAACCTTCAAAAATACCATACTTCCAGACTTCTTGAGTAGAGCGGAACGTAGTTATCCGGTTGAGATCATTCCATTTAATACATATCGTAATGGGACAGACCATCTTATTTATGCAGCTCCATCACGTGTAAAATACGACGATCTTAGTCGTATAACTCGATGCCTCTCTATTCAGCAAGTGTGTTGAACAAGATATGTTCAACAAACTATCATTAGTGATAAGAAGTAAAAAGAACTTTGAATACAGAACGTACTTCGTTCTACATGGGTAGTTAATGGAAGGTTATTTAAGACGTATTAACCCAAAAACAAACGGAAATTACCATTTACAGGAACGCTTGTTAAAATCTTTTGATTACGCGTTGTAACTTCAAAGATTTTAAATATATAATAAAAGTTAGATAACAGCGGTTTTATATACTCCTGGAGTTTTATCTGTTTCTCTCGACTTATCCAGCATGTCGTACAACAGATAAGCTAAAAGTAGGACATGAAGATATTAGCAAACGAGACTAAAATTAGTTTCTTAGGAAAATACTCCACGAAAGCAAAAGCATTACTAACTGATAAAACGTATAATTGAAGCAAGTGACATGCTTGAAAAAAGTGGAACAAGAAGTGATACAAATAGATTTTCACAAGACGATAGCTACTCCAAGCATTTTATACGGAAGGAAGACATGGACAACAAGAAGATAAGGAAAGAGAAGTAAAACTCAAAAAATTAAAAGTTATTAAGAAGAGTGAAAGATTGCACAGAACTCAACAAAACAAGAAACAATAACTTTTCTGCATGTGCGCTCTTAACCATTCTTGGAGAGTTATCGAAAAATACTGCGTAAAGTTTTTAGTGCAACTGGTACCTAAACCTCGTTTTTAGTAAATCTGCTTTTTTTACAAGTTGTAGGAAGATATGTGTACAAAAGCTTACTGTAATTGTTACCTATAAAATTTTATTCAGAAAAAAAAAACAAGCAAAGGAAGCAAAGAAGAAGGAATATTGGATTAAACAACAGATTCAACGTAGAGCAGAATTGAGACCATGCTCAGCAATTTTGAAATGTTGTTTGTATATGTATAGCATAGGTTTATGATGTAATCGAATTAATTAAACCAAAAATTGCAAAAAAGGATGTTAAATTGTATAAAAATAGTCCTGGCAAACCTATTGGAAAAGATAAACCCAACAGCACAGCAACATATATGGAAGATTGTTATACCTTCCTTAACACTGTCGTCTTCTCCATATTCTTTAGGTTTTGTACGTCATAAATATAAATTGCTATTCTTTTTTCTGTTATTTGAGCTGGACAGCTTGCTAAAGAAGGATATTCAAGTTTTGTAATGAGGTGTTACAAGTATGGCAATTAGTTGAACAAGTTGATTTCGGCGTAGCGTCATGTATAAAATCAATATTGTTTTGAAATACGGCTGTAACTGAACATCACTAGTTACCAGAAAGGATTTTTAATTATTTACTTGGATTGGCTGCGAGAGTAATTACGATGTTAAGCGGCCCTTTCACATATACACCACGGAACATTAATATTACTTAGAAGAGCCTAAACAAATATAATCAAATCTAAGTTAACAACTGAAAAGAAACATATTCTCCGTTAAATCAAATCCTTTTTTTTTTTTTCAAAACACCCGTCAACTATCCGACATATATTACTATTACAACAGTAGCGGCTGGCGACGTTAAATACAAGGCTTCGATTCTCTGATGTAGTTTTACGTTGCGTATCGTGTACATTGGGCTTGACAAAAAAATACATGAGGAAATCGAAGGGTTGTTATTTTGTGTTCTGCAACTACGCAGCCACTGTGCACTAGTCGCCGCTGATTACAACAATACGTAAGTCGAATAAAATAAATTTCATTTGAAACAAATCTTTTACTAAAAGTTACTTGTACTGTTTACTTTAAAAGTTACTGTAAGTTACTGTTACATTTGTACAAACTACATGTCAAATCATTTTCAATTTTATTCATATGATGGTGTATTTCTCTATTTATCGTTTTTATAAAATACATAACGTAAAGTATTGCCGTTTAAAACGATTATAGTGCAATGGGTCTTTTGACGCTTAGAATTTGAGAGCGCTTTATTCTTGTATTTTATAAAAAAAATATGTATATCTACATGCTTCATAAGATAGCTATGGAATTATTATTTTGCAATGCTTCGTATAGCAGCTTCACACGTTTTATTTGCGAGAAAAACCGTTTTAGTGTTACTAGCTGTATATTTTTGCTAATTGTTCCGTGTGAATCGTCCACTTTTTGTTTTTTTTTTGTTTTTTTAAACGTTTATGTATCTGTTTATCATCCATTCTCTGGTACTTCATTAATTTCATTTACCATGTTGTTTTTTTAATACGTTGTTTTATTTTTTGACTTATGTACATTTTTGTTTTTTTTTTTTTAATTTTCCCATCTTACTTTCTCCTCAACCTAACTACTCTACTACTTCTACCACCCTGCGCACTCAACAGCTAAGGGTCGCACCAACATTGAATTACGGGAGCAGTTCATCTTGGCTGATGGCGTATCACAGACCATGACCGCGTTCAAACCAAAAACTTCAGCATCAACACCGGGATCTGGTTCTTCGGCAAGCTCTTTACGCACAACCACCACCGGACCCATCACTAAGGTATAATGACCTTATCCACAACCAAAATCATTTTAGAGTACGATTACTATCGCAGGATATTTGCTGCCCTTATTTTTATTTGCGATGGAAAATGATACTATTAGCAGTCACGCAAGATAGCGCAGTACTAATCCATTTATAAGATACATTACGTACATCGTATTTCGCATCACACATAACGCTTAAATACGGAATGTTACTGTGCTGCGATGTTTTATACACTATACATAGCTGCCCCATTAAAAAGTAGGTAGAGTTACACCACGCAGACATCGCTAAACTGGTTCGTTTCATGCGTGAATCGCTTGCAATTCACACATGATATACCGGCGATTCTTATTATCTTCACCTTACCGTCATTCGTTACTCGCAGCATTGCTGTATAAAACACGTAACAACACTCTGAAAACACGATTGAAAGCGAACGTATCATCTTTTCATGCATCTAAATTTGCATAAGATTGTAGTTCGAACGCAAGATATTGAGATGATCGCACGCCATTGTAGATGCATCCTTCTTATTTCTCTCTATAATTGCTTAGAGACGCAAGATGCACACGTAGTAAGTGTTTTTGCATGACTTTTTATATTAGTACTTAGACATTTGGCATTTCTATCTCTCAAGCCTGGATATCGCTAGTGACTTTGCAGGTAAGGGGTAAATATTGCAAATTGAAACGTTAAACGATGTTGCCAACATTATTAATATGTTAAGTCTATTTTTATTGTATTTTATATCATTCACGGATATAAAGAAGAATGTTGGAACATTCTATACCGTATCGTTGTGCAATAAACGAGCTCTATCAAAAACATATTTCTTTTCTCTACCATCGACATTTTACAAACCTCAGGAGAATCAGTGTTGTTATATGTAATTTACTTTTTGTATGTTCCTTTCTCAACCTTTGCCCCCATATTATACGTTTTTATCTTTACCCTCCTCATGCAACATTATACATAAATAAATGAAAATTCAAAAAAATAAGTTAAAAAGTAAATAAAGAAAGCAAAACCCAATGGACACGATAAAATGTTAAAATGTTTTTTTATTTTTCAGTTTTGGTGGCAAGAAATTATTTTTATTTTTTGTTTCGCACCTTTCACGTATTCCCGCTTTACAAGCAGCTATTTTTCGTGCGCCAATCAGATTTTTCTGTGTATGATGATGTGTCGGTATAATTTTTTTTTATGGTATTTTTTGCGGTTAATTTTGCTTAAGAAACAATGGTACGTCTGAGGTAGTATTTTATTAAAGTGTAGAAATGCGATAAATGTTGTGAATTAGTAGCGTAGACATCGTCGTTAATTTTTATATTTTTAATTTTTTTTCTGTATTAAGTAATACTTTTGTTTTTGTTATTTATATTTATGGCATTCCTATTTTGCTTATGCGATTATTTGTATTTTTTACGTTTCGTTAGAGGAATTATATGGCTAGACATTGGGTTACCTAAATTCCAAGTGGTTAAGAAGTCCCGGATAAAATAATATGAAATCTTTTCTACTACTTAGAACGATTTAAATCCTATCTCATCCTTATTCATTACCATTGTTTCAGTAATATTTAAAGTTTTAAGTGGCATTCATAAATTTTGCTCTAATTTGCATAGACGTTTATATCTTAAGATATCTAAACTAACGAAGTTTCTCTACCTGGGATTGTGATCAATGTGTTCCACGTCCATCACAAGTATTTAGCAGCTCTTAAGAATGCTTTAAAGGTATTTTCAGGGGAATTACGGTAGCAAAATGCAATAATACAATTCCAGGTTACAAGAAAAGATATCTGAAAGCCATATCTTAATCTATGCAAATTACCTTTACTATAGTTCACATCATATTGTCATTCATGCATACACGGAGATCTGATGAAAGTGAACGGTCACCTAACAGAAAGTTACACAAAGATCACCGACTTCACCTCATCACCAAACTTTTATACCGTTACGTTTCGGTTTTGTTTCAATCTACTGTTGTCACGTATCTTTTTTCTATAGATTTTTATTTTTATTTTTTTTACACATACACACACACATGTAATACGACTGTATCTCTATGATGTTGCGCATGTGGTTGTTTAGCTGAAGAGCACTTGGCCGAACTTATGCCCATATTCGAGCAACTGCGTGCCAAGGGAGAGGTTGGCAATGCATATCCGATGCAGGTGGGCTCAACTTCGGGTCCCACCGTTGTCATGGCACATGGCAATCCGTATTCTTGCTATAGGGTAATATACACCAGCCATATTTTTCTTAGCTCTTGTTTTTTTTTTTTGTTTTTTTTACACATACACGTGGTTATGGATCTTTTAGTAGTGCTGAATTGTGTTCTTTTGCAGTGGAAAATAAAATTTGCAAAGCAAAGGCTTAAGACTGATGGTAAGAGAGCCTGCACTTGACCGAGGATAACTAGGCGCTGTATATTTGAGCCCATTAGAATTAAATTTTCTTAATGGGTGCCGTACACTCTCGAGTCAACATTCATTAAATGCGCTTCACCGTTCACGGCGGCAGGGATAATGATAGTAAAGGCATGGAACACTTTACACAAAGAGTCTTGATAGGCTCGGCCAGATCTTTATCAATTTGACGACTTAGTTTTTACACTGCGTTTGTACCTGTAAATCATAAAGCAAATTTACTCGTATTTTAAAAAATTATCCTTATTCAGTGAAACCTGAATTTTCATTAATAGTTATCGCGGTTTATATCTCTTCGTAAGGATGAGACATAAAAACAAACGGGGTGACGAAAATATTTACTTGCAAATATGTCTATTTTACTCATATTAATACCAATGGTGAGTAGCGGTAACGCAAATGGAAGGCCAAGGACAATGCTTAGATCCCTTCGGCTGTTTTCGCTACTGGAAATGTAGAAATCAAAAGCCTTGTCCTTGAGCCCACATTTACGTCATCAGCGGTTGCCGCCGATTGATACTAAGAAACAATCAACTTATTCTTTCTTGATTGCTTCATCTATTATGCAGTGAAAGGATTAATAAGTTAATTCGCCTTAAAATCTGATCGAGCTGGCTGGACCCTTTCTAAAGGCCTTGATGTCGAGAGATAACTAATCTAATCTAATCGTTGTTCGACACAAATGGAAAAAATATTACAAGGGTTTATAAGAAAACTAAAATGTATCTGCAATTGAGCCTTTGTTATGCTAAATTTTATTTCCGGTATTGGGTTGTTTAGTTCATGTTTTGTTTCTTTGTTTTGTTTGGCTTGACAATATTCTTGGTCTTTTGATTGATGACTTGTGCAAACCTAGGTCGTTTTGTACGCTTGCCCTTTCCGGTGTTTGGTTTTTGTGTGCCTACTTTCTTTCTTTATTTGTTTATCTGTAAATCAATACGAAACTCTTACAAAGGGTACGGCGTATTGCCGATGTTCGAACTGAAGGAAAATACTAGAGAAATACGAATAAAATATAAAATTGATAGCGCAAATGGATAACGACAAGGATATAAAGACAACCCTTATCTTTTCCTTTCTAACGACAGACACTCTTCAAAATCATAACATTTAATTTTTGTGGTGTTCAATTTTTGTTCGGTTGTGCAGTTGCCATGATTGGACCAGAAAAAGATCATCACAAATTGTTGTACCTCTCGCAAGTACCGCTGGTATGTATGAAAAACAGGGTAAAGTATACAACAAACAATTAAAGCATTACCGAGAAATACTACTTATTTATTTACTTTTACTCGTTTGGCTTTGGTTTATAAATTATTCCTTTTTTTTACTAAAATTAATCTTCTAAATTTTTCATTTTTCCAAAATTGTGCAATAAATTAATGATTAGACATAGTCGGAGATCTTGAAATATAAACTGCGATTACGCAAGTAATCGTTGATTTATATAATAACATTATATATATAATAACTTTAACTTTCTTCAGTAAGTAGTTTAGATTGTCTAGTCTTCAATTTAATAAAAATCTATTTTCCTTAACCCTATCAAATCAATTTTATACAACAAAGTAATTTTCCGTAAAGGTCTTAATAACATTCACTTTTCTAAAGGTAAGCTACACCGGTAAGTAGGAGGTAGTTTGTAGATGAGATTTTTTTTATCTTTATTTATTATTTGTATTTTGCCTTTTGTTCTTTTCTTTGAATTTGTGCAATCTTATCAAATATCATTATAATATATGATAGCAATGTAGCTTTACAAGATATTGTAGTCGGAGTTGCTATAGATTTTCAGTATATAATTTTTAGACGTTATTGAAGCATTCGAGTTGAAAGTAAAATTCGATTTTGCATGTCGATTTATGTTAATGTCAAATTGGAATTTTTGAGAGCATGCTTTCGTAAATCTTTTCGAATTTTTTCAGCCGAAATTGATTATTCAAATTTGAAGCTTCTCGATGAAAACGAATTACTGTTGTTCGATAAGTTATGATATGCTCTGCAATCTATCCTTTTAATAATATAATAACTTATTCCATAAGTTTAGGCATATCATTTTCCATACGAGAGGTTTTTTCGCCAACTAGCCGTTGCAGAATGTTGCATTTGCCGCATTAATTAAACGTGCAACGGTTAAATAGGAATGAGTGTGAATTTACCGCTACATCCTCTATTTTTGAACCGGTGCGGTTATCGCTCTGAATAATACAACAAATGTTGTAAAGGAGAGCATTCGTATTGCCAGGAAAATCGTCGCAAATGGCTAGAGCAACTTTATTACCTGTAAAAACCATTTGGATGGTCAAACATTGGTCGAAAATATACAAACGGTGTTTAGAAGCCTCTGCCTTGCCAAAAGAACCGCGTTTCTCTTTTTTTTGAAATCGACAGCAAATAACTAATAATACGATAAATACTAAACATTCTGGAAAAGATAAAGAGATTAAGGAACCGTGAAAATTTCTCCTTGAAAAAATTCCTAGTGATCACGACTTCAATGCTTGGAATATTAAGTTTCATTAAATACCCGCCGTGAAAGCTTGTTAAACATAAATATATCTTCGTGAAAAATATTCCATTCTCTCGGGAGTTTCATGGGACAAGTGAATTGTTTATTGGTTTAATTATTTAGTTTTGGGATCAACACCTTTTAACACGGCTTTCTCGGTCGCCAAGCAAATAGTTTTCATTTGCATATTTGTTGCTCACTGTCACACAGAAATATACCTATCATTAGCAACACATTTGATCAGTTAAACGATCAGGAAAAAAACAATAGTTATTATTAACAAGACTTATTGATAGCCTTTGTTGACTATTTGATTCGACAACAAACAGCGCAAGAAAGTAAATCAAAATTCAAAAGAATTGATTACCACCTACTCATTTATTCAAGCTTGTCTGTCTTTGGAGGTAGCTTCGTCAGTAAATAACGCACAAGTATCAAAATATCGTGTGTTCTGCGAATTTTCTCAACGTCTACAAAAAATAGTTTGCAAAGCATTAAGTGGAAAATTGATGTAAACTCCGTAAAAGCTCCAATTACCAAATACCACGCCAGGATACTTTTATTCTATTTATCTAGCCACGAAAAAGTAAGCGGCTTTAGTAACTTTTCACCGATCTAACAATGTGTTAGCTACATAAAACATCAAGTTCTTAACATAAAAGGGAAATGGATCCAGGAATATATATGACAGGATAATTGATATTTATAAGAAAGCTCCGATATTTTTTACGATAGGGCTTTGATATAAACAATTTCTATGGGACAGTGAATCAATTCAAGATAACTCAAGATGCAAAAGATCTGTTGGAGCAACGGAAGCAACCACCGAAAAAATTGTGTTGAGTCGAGAAACCGGATCGATTAGTAAACGTTACAATGATTGCTGTTGGAGATGTCAGAAGTTTTACAGTTTACAGTTTTATTATTTTATCAGCACGTTGGATTTTGAAATTGCTTACTTCCGAATAAAAATTGTCAATTAAGCAATAGATTTGTAAAGAAATCATAACGGCATTGGGTGACTACAAAGGTCTTCCTGTATTATTGGAACACGCTGATAAAATAAGAATCCATACATAAACGATTTTTGCCATCAAAAAATCAAGAACGCGTTATTTTGAGGGTGTAGATTGATTGAAAAACATTAGAATAAGTGTATGACCGTCAGTGGGACATACGGTAGTTGTTTTTTGCCGATTTTTTCGCCGCAGTAAAGTCACCACACGGTAGAAAAACCTCTCGCGTGCGGTAGTCCTAAATTTGTATTTTTACATGTTTTATCTCCATGCAACTATATTCGGATATATTAGTTAACTCCAGAGAACTCCACTACCTATACTATATGTGTTATAACAGATATAAAATTTAATATTATTCTAGTGGATAACCTCTTGGTTCCTACTAGTCGACTTTGGAGGAATAGTTAACTCTGTCGGGGATGTTCCTTTTTCTTCAAGCTGCCATTTGATTATCATCTTGGAGTCCTTCAGTTCACACGTTGCACATATCCCTACTAGATTTAGTGTAATCACGTATTCGAAGACTGTGATCCTGGAACGTTGAAATACTTCACTATCACCCTTACCACAATGCTTCACTAACACTGGACGCACGTTGCGATAGTTACTGTTCAGCTTTTCTTTTGAAGATGATCGAAACGCACGTCAAATGTTGGTGAAACGTTGCGATAAGGAGAGTAGCGAAGTGTTTCAGTATTCCTTCTAACAGTTTCTATTCAGTATCTTTCATATTGATGTCAACAAGTCCCTTTGCAACATCACTTTTGTCTCATGAAATTCTGAGAAGCATACATTTTTGCAGCGTTTATCCTTATATTCTACTTTCCAAGAGCCGCCATGTTGAAACTATTGTTTCATAAATGTTAAATTCCTTTCTTTAGTAATATCTTTGTTGTACTAGTCCTCAAGTCAACTATTCTTTACCGGGATAGTTCTAATATCAGTCTTCCTATGACTCGCTCCTACTTCTGTGGAAATTAGTTCTGATACTAGCAAGCATTGCGAACTGTATGGCAAAAGATTACATGTTTTCTCTGGTGCGAAGTGTGTCGTTACCTTAGTGCTTATTATCTTTATCTAGAGTAATACATTACATCTCCCAACAGCTTTGGTCATTTATAGGGAGCTTGGGCCGGCCATGGGTTATTACTACGCTAGTGCCCGTAGAGCGTCCTGAGATATTCACCCTTGGCATTTGCCATATTTGGAGTAAATAAAAGTATGGAAACTCGGTACGGCGAGACTAATAGCTCGACTCACTATTTATCTCCTTTTTACAGTGATTCACGGGTAGTGCACTAGTTTGCTGGAGATATTTAATGTATAATCAAGCAGAGTTTGTTCTGTATCCACATGTAATCCTTTTCTAAATAATCATAAACTTACGAACAATAGTATCCATACAGACATCTCATAAACAAGTATTACTGTAGCATTGTGCGCACTCCTTGTTTAAATAAAGATATGCAATAAACATTAACATTACTTGGCATGCTACCATCCATGTATTTGTAATGAAAATTAGCAAAAATAGATCAAATCATTCACACGTTATTCTTACGTTCTCTTTTTATTAAATTTAATTAAGAACGTTTAGCTCACGATTACTGGCTTTTAACGTAAAAAAATTGAATAAATAATTCTGCTTTCTCCTTTTCTTGTGAACCTCCCTCCTTCCCACAGTTGCTTATGATTTCGTTTGTTTCTTAAAGGTGAGAGAAAGATCTGGAAGATCGGTCCCTATGACCGCAAGAACGTCGAGAACGCCAGATTCGCAATCGGATACGGAAGGAACAGGATTCAAGACACCGAAACGACCGTACAGAACCAATCTAACACCAGGAGGTTCCCGACCAAGTTCTCAACCAACATCAAGGGCTGGTAGTAGACCAGGAAGCAAAGCGCCATCTAGACATGGATCGAATTTGTCACTTGATAGCACAGGTACTTGCGTACTCTAACTTCTTGATGGAATCGGACGTTATAATTTCTTTGTGATGGTAAATATATGTGACTAATAATTAATTGCTTTGTCTAGATGATGGAACGCCATCTAGGATACCTAGGAGAACCGGAATCAGCCGGACGGGTACTTCAACACCAAAACGACCTACAGTAGCCAATGGAACGTCAAGCTCTAGACCCAGAACACCAACTGGCCTAATATCACCAGCAAGTCCAGCTGGAAGGTAATTTCTGTTATTTTATTCTTTCGACTCGACAAGATAATGCGTTGCAACTATTGTTTATATACTCCGTTACTGTTGGTGCTAACTTCATTTTAACTCATGTTTAACTAACATTACTATAACAGATACATTCATATTGCGTGCATTATTAATCTAAAGCATGTTCTAACATTGCTAGATCATCCGCCATACCGAGAGCATCAAGTATACCGACATTAACAAGTTTTGCAATGCCCAGGTAAATACATTATGTTGCTATAATTATACTATATGTGTTAGAAGTAAATATTATGTATTCAATCCAAATCAACAGTTTAAAATATCGATATGTTGTTGTAATTTGTCTGTTACGTCTTTAACACAAATAGTAAATTACGTCCGTTCATGGCATTAATCTCATTACCATTGGACACCCCCACATCAACTCATTATAATAAATTACATGCTCGAAACAACTTGAAACAAGCTTCTAATCTATGGTTGATATGAACAGGTCTAGAATACCTGTCTATAAAGGACAATCTCAAACTAACGACACTGACCCGGAATCACCTTCAACTTCAAGTTCTTGCTCTTACACGTATTCGTCTGGGTAACTCAAAAATTATTAGTGCATGGAGTGCAGATGTTTCTTTTTTTTTTATTATTTTGAAATGTAATTTTTAATTTGCTGATATACATCTATAAAGGAACTAAACGCTTTTGTTTGTAATTTTTGACCAAAGTTGGTGCTTACTTTTAAACGTGTCATCTCTACCAACATTTGTTATTCACAAGAATATAAGATGATGTTTTTGGAGCGGTAGATCTGGCTATTATAAACATAAATATATAAGTGTTTCAGAAATTCATGATCGTATTCTGACGAATGGCAGTACCTGCCATGTTTCATAGTACTTGGAAAATAATAATGTTAACAAGTGTTTTAGAAAAGTTGGTTGGCTATTAGTTTGTAGGTACAACTTCAGAAGAAATTGTAATCTTCTTGTAGTCACTTAGTTCAGCAATGTTCCTATTTTTTTTTTTTAAACTATCCAAATAATAGGATTTGTCGAGCACTGCAAAACGAACGGCTATTCCGGCAATGAGCTGTTCTCTTGAAGTGAACTCTGCCGATGGATTTTTATTTAGTTTTTCCCTTCAAGTAATTGATTAACATTAGTGGCTTGCAAATCTTAAGAAATTGTTACGATCATTTTTCCGGGTGATGGAATCGTCTCCATCTTCCTTTTGGTGCACTTTAGTCGAGAAAAAGACCTATTTTACCGACTGATCTTTGGTGTGTTGTGATGTATCATTGTTTCATCTACACTAACATAACGCCGCAGAAACTCGGTCCTTTTGCGCTTAAACATATCTAAACATTACTTTAAAGTTATCAAGCAATTTCATTTTTAATCAATCGTCAACAAGATCACTCATTCCGATGAATCTTAGAAATGTTGACAAAAGTCCATCGAAGAATACTACTCGCTGTCAGTAATACAAATTTTGTACAAAGCTGCCGTCTGCCTCCAAACACCTCTGGTGCACCTCTCACACCATTCTCGTAAGATGATATACCAATATAATGTCATGTGCATGATGTCATGCTACTGATCCGTTTATGTCGTTGGAATAAGGTCGTGAATTTTTGAATCTTGTACTACATAAGTAGCTAATCTTGAATTCTTTATTTCTCACAAGCCCAATAGATGCTTTTATAAAATTCTTGGTCAGAAATTACACCTAAATCGAACAGCTTGATTCATAAAAGAGATCTCTATCAACATTTTGCTACGCCTGCTTAAAGAAGCCTTCATAACAAAAGAAAACAATCATCCTTTAGAATCAGTCTGTCTTATGTAATACGCTGATGTTCTAATTGTTATTGTTTACTAACAAGCTTCCGTTCACTACCATCGGATGGAAGGTCTAAAATACCTGTTAGAAACAGGTAATATTGACAAATTTCAAATGTTCATGCGTTGCTCTTATAGTTTAAGTGATTATAATAACCCATTGTAAGATGTGATATGTGTGCAACCGATATATACGTGCATGGTATATATTTTATTATGGCGCGTTATGCATATTCTAAGCGAAAATATTTTAACTGATTACTAACTATTTTGCATGTGTGTGTTCCCGTTCAGGTCTATTGGAAAAACACGTACAACAACCCCTAACGCCCCAAATCTACGGACAGCGTCTAGGTAACTAACTCTTAACAGTAGATTTTCTGTATAATTATAAAAAGAAAATTCAAATACCATCTTTTTTTTGTTAATTTTAATTAATTTTTAATAATTTAATTTAATTTTTGCCTTACCTACTAAGAGTATGATCGGGATAACTATATCAAAGAGGATATTAATCAAATAGAAATTAATGTAGATTAATTTGGGGAAATAATTCTATCCCAATAACCGTAAAACTATTTTTCCAACATTTTGCATTCAAAATTGTAACAACGTTTGATCAAATTACTTAATTAAATTAATTAAATTAAAATTAAATTACTTAATACTTAATTGGAGCTGGCCATATTTTTAAAAACGTGTAATTATACAAAATTGGCATTTACATATTCCTCTATTTCAATATTTATACTATAACCGCTTCAGTAAAGCGACAAATGTTAAATACTTGCTAAAAGTAATCATTGTATTTTCAGCAAACCGCTACGTAACCGTTGATTATAATAATTATGTATATTTTCGCTTCTGCAGAAATTATTACGTAATAAATAAAGCTTTAAAGCTTAACTTTTAAAACTTTTTAACTTTTTAAATGTTAGCAATCTATCTTTGAATTCTTTGATATGCTTTGCATATGAATACCGCGTATGTTCTACAACGAAGACATTTTTTAACAGAATCGAAATTTATCTTTTGTTTATTGCAACGACTTTTTTCCAAATTTTGAAATTCGTTCTATGCAGAATTTAGCAACCACCAAATATTGCTTTGCAGCTCTCCGTCCCTTTGGTCTTACCTATTTGAATTTTTCAATTTTTTGCTTTTATTGTATCAATCGTGCCTGAATATAGGTATAGTCGAATAAATGAGGTACTTTTACTACTTTGTTCTAATAACTCGAGTTTCTCTATCATTCTATAATTAATATATCAGTGAGACTTTTAACAATAATGATAGCAATGACTGTGACGTAGTATGATAAACAACACATAAGTATCGGCACCTCTGCACCACACAAGTTCATTTATTATATATTGTAATATATAATAATTAGTCCGGGAAGGCCGTTTCAAGGACACGAATGGTCCTTATCATCAATTGTAAATATGTGTGGTCAAAGGTCCTCTTCTATGTCAATTTCACCCGTACCATCCCTGGATTCGCATCTACCAGATCCGGGAGTTGCTCTTCAGCGCGAAGAGCTCTCCGTCATTTTTCACCGTCCCTACCTTTATAGCTCGGACGTAGTGAACCTCGTCCACGTGTCCATAATTATCTGACACGACGGACGCCTACGATTAAGAAAACGTTCCGCGTACAAACGTTGAACTTCTCTTCGGTTTCCACCTGTTTCACCGTAGAGATACATTATATCCCCTAATTTTTGGGTTCGTAAAAGCCACGTTGATAATTATGCATCAACCCACATCTGCGGCCCGTAACGTACTGGACATGTGTGCATCTGTAGGTCTTGTGTTACATATCCTAGCTTTTATGATGTATGCATGCGTGCGGTAGCTATCCGCACTCGTTCAGGCCTGGCGTAGGAGCAATTCAGACCTATATTTTTTTTCTGCTGTCGACGTATACGTAAGACTTGATATTTTTGATTTGCTTCTTCTCGGATTCCAGGTTCAGATTCTGCTACTCCGTCATGCATCTTGTAGCGTAGATGGACATAGTTCACAAAAAAAAAAAAAAAAAACTCCAATTGGTGATAATTTATCTAATTCTCGATTTTTTCTCAGATTTCAACATTATTGAAACGCAGACATTAAGAAATTGTTCATAGTTTTCTTGAATATAGGGCGCCCATCTTCTACGTTCCACAAATTTGTAATCCCTCGTTATGAGATTTGTATCCAACAAGACGTAGAAATTCTTCGGAATATAGAATTTTCCATAAATCTCCATGCTTGACTCTACCTTCGGCATTAGTCAATTGAAGGACACGGTTTATAATATTATCTCTAAAAAAGTCTAGAGGCACTGCAAATTGTGTCTACGTTTCGCTTTGCGTATCTTGTAGGCCCTCCCCTTCTTGATGCATTACGCTTCGTAGAGGTTATCGTCCCGTTCTTTGTGTTTGTGGATCTAAGTACCATTTTTCTAGCTTATTTTTCGACCTACAGTTTCAAAAGGATTGTTTATATTATTTTTGGAACTAGAACGTAGAAACTGGGATGTAAATATTTTGTTGCTGGCCATCAATAGAGATGACAAAGGCAGGTGGAAATATTCCTATTTTGCAGAGACTGGACAGACTCGTGTTTTGTCGACTCTGAGGGATACCGGTAGGCATACGAATCCGTTTTTATACGGCGGATAGACACGAGTCTATCTGGTCGCTGCAACAAAGGAAAAATTCAACCTGCCTTGGTCATCTCTAGTCATCAATAGGGAGGACAAAAGCGAGTGAAATCGTACCTGTTTTGTGGCGACTAGACAGATTCGTGTTTTGTTAACTCTCGGGGAAAACCGGTAGGCAACGCAAACCCTGTCTTATGAGACGAATAGACACGAGTCTGTCTAGTCGCTGGAAAAAAAAAGTAGGATTTCACTCGCTTTTGTCCTCTCTAGTGATCAATATTACTAGACGTACTCCAGTGAAATCCTTTTCATCGCTGTCATCTGAGTTGAAAAGCATCTTAATCACCATCATTTTCAGATTCTTCAAACCAATCTAGTAAAATATTTTCCTCACCGTCCTTACCTTTACGAACAGATTTCCTTCCAGTCCGATCTGATCCTTTTGCCATCACGTCGCTCGCTCTGCTTGTAAAGTCGTACATATCGATGTCGTTGCCTGATGACACCTTTAAGTAGGAATGTTTTTTCTTCTCAAGGTTTTAACACTTATCTCATCAAAAAGTAGGAAAGCATCGATTTTCACACAGAATATTTGTCGCTGCGGCTAAATATTAAGTAAACCTTGAAACTTTTAGTCCGGAGCCGTCGTTAAAAGGATCTAAGTTAGTTTACAAAAAATAGAAATCAAGTCTAAAGAGCTCAACTAGAGAGGACAAAAGCGCGTGAATACAACAATACCTGTTTTGCAGCGACCAGACAGACTCGTGTTTTGTCGATTCTCGGAGAAACTAGTAGACAACATAAATATTCTCGCGGGATGAATAAACACGAGCCTGTCTAGTTTCTGTTGATTTCGTGAAACGCAACTCAGTTCTGCAGGCTTACTCATAACTTGCGTTAATTTTGATACTCGTAATTACATGAACGAAAGTTCGAATGTCGGCTTTATTTTTAATACGGTAATAATTGTATTAGTAAAGCTACCTCATAAATTTGATTTGATCCTCCATTACTGTGTAGTATAACAAATATCGTATCTTATAGGACCAGAACACCTTCCGGGTCAAACACGCCAGTACCACCCGGAACGCAAACAGCGTCCTCAAGGTTGTTAAGGAAGACCTCGGGCGCTTCAGATTCGACACCTCCAACCAGTCAAACGAAGAAGACGACAACTAAGGAACCTTTTCGTCTGTAGAAACCTAACCAACTAACTCATATGCTACTACTTACTACGAGAAAGAGTCTCGACTGACGAATTTTAATCGAAATAGTATGATTAAATAAGAATACACGATGATCAAGAAGTAAACGCTTTAAACATGATAACTTGAAATTGTGGATATTTTTCTAGGAAATCCCGAAAAAATTGCAAAATATAAAATATATATATGTATATCTACAAATAACCGTCGAAACGAGTAAAATTGAAGTTGTGTAATCGCAATTGTACGCGTGTTGTTAAGAAGGTCGTCAGGTTCTAAACAAGTAACGATTCGAGTTGCGTATTATATTTTATCCTTCACTATTCTTTAAAAGGGAATCAGCTTTATTGTTACCCCGCTCTTTAAATATATCGGCATATATTATACGTACACACACATTACGCAATATACCCCCTACTACATACAAAAAAATATTACTTCGGATTTCCTTATTAATGCTGCAAAAATGGTATTCGAAATAAAGCATCAGTTGCCATATATGATATAATAGAAATTCCAAAAAAAAAGAAGAATGATTACAAGTTGTGATTTTAAAAGTGTTGTGAATCTAGTTTACTTTTTATTTCAACCATTTTTAAAATGTCAATATTAAATTTTGCCCGCACAAATTTTATATTGGCACCATTGGGACCATTTTGTTTAATTTAATTTCTTTTTGTTCTTGGTACTAATCTTTAATTATTAATATTAATAATATTAAAAAAGAATAATATATACTTTGTTTTGTAAGCGAAGAAAGGCAATATAATGAAGTAATGAAAGAAAGAAAAAATAGAAACGAAAGGTATGCCAAGAGTGCAGTGTAATGATATTAATAATAAATCTTTGGAGTTTATCTGAATCATGGTTTATTTCGTAGGTTTTTTTTTTTTAGGGATATGTGAAATTATTTTGCCTTTTTGTTTCTAAAAGAAAAACGTTTAAGAAATGATGGTGATTACCTTTATATTGAATAGGCATTATTTATATTTCGTCAGATATAAATAATTGCCAAAACCAAGTCATATTTATAATAAATATATATATATATATATATATATTATTTTAAATTTATTTGCTTGTATTATTTAAAATAAACTAATTTTTTAATAATCATCTTGTTTTGTTCAACCCAAAGCAATTTCAGGATTGTTTGATGAGTTGCCAAATTTGGATTTCGACGTTGCAAATACAGCGAAAGCTCTCAGAACCGTTCCAGTTTTTTTTCCGCTTTTGGGGGCTACCCGCTCTCAAAGAACGTAAAATAGACAAAATTATTCTTAAACTTTAAAAGAAAACTTAAAACCGCGTCTACATAAAATACAATTATATCTTTGATGTGATACGCGTTAGAGAAAAGTAAACTTAATGCTCTTCTTCTCCTCTCAAATACTGCTTTCTATCGTACGATAGAACTTGTACAATTTAAATTGTACAAGTTCTCATAATCTTTTGTGAAGGAGATGGTTAATTATTACAGAAAATGTATGCGTTTTTGTGTTAAGCTGCAATACAGGCTACGCTAAATAGCCAGTATAGGATTGTTTCATAGATTTTCTTACACCAGTCGGGATACACTTATACAAGTGACAAATTCACCTGCAGAAATTACTAGAATTAATTTAGAATACTAAAATTAGAATAGAACGAACTATGCTGCAATTGGATGGACAAGCGACCGCAGTATAATTAAGCCTAGGGCGAACGTCACCGATTTCCGATTTTCACCGATAAACAACGGAACATACACATCGTTGTCGTTTGGCTACGCCTGTTGGGTGCATGTCTGTTCTGTAGTATCTCCACACTTATTGTTCCGAGTTTAGAGTATCCTAAACTTTACTAAGCCGCTTTGAAAGAGCATCTCTGAAAGAGAATAGCTTGCATTTGAAATGTATAAATTCGAACTTGTAACGATGCGCCATCTCCGGGATATTTTCATAGAAATCAGTAACCAGTTTGCTGCAATCTAACTTTACAGCCCATTGAGTGTCTTTGCTGATGATATGAGAGGGTTCGGTAAGTTTTAACACCGGTACTTCTAAAAAAAAACTAAGATTCGTATTAGATAAAAACTTACCCAACGTATTCTTTTCTTGATTAACAACATCAATAATATTAATAACAGTATCCACAGAATTAATATTAAAACTTGAGTCGACAACATCTGGTTCGTCAGTTATTGTAACTCCGTCTGACTTAAAATATAAACCTTCATCAAGTCCCGGTGCTACAGATAAAAGTTCTGATACCAAATCCTCTTCTTTAAGTGACAAGTCACCTACAGGATAACCTTGATAACCACATTGAATTTCGAGCATTGGCAGCAGCACTTACAACAGGAATATCATTAAATTCTAAAATCTTCCCTGCGGTGGGATCTCTTGAAACCTAAACAATACATATTGACGAAACCTTTGTCCCTTGCACATACCGATAATCATATTACGTGTAAAGTAGTGCATAATATTGAGTCCGTGTATTCAAACAAGGAAGTAACGTCTTTATTTCGTGGCCAATATTCTCGGTTACGTTCATATTCATGTATGGGAAGTTTTTCTATGCATATAATGTAATCTCAAAGCTGTTCTATATCGGGTAATATTGGTGGCGGCTCCAGATGAACTGTTTTCTTCGGTTTAGGCATTCCGCAAATGCAATATTATCGTGGCGCTGTTAGTAACGTTCAGTAAAAATGCATATTTATATTGTGCGAATTAGCTGTTTCCTTATTTAACTTTAACGATTAAAAAAAATATGTGGTATTTAACGGAAGCCAACCTTGGCGGTCAACATAATGCAGTCATAGTATCGAATACGAATCGTATTACTGGACACGTGTAAAAGTGGTACTTCGGTACAGCCCCGGAGCAACTCATTTGCATGTGGCAATGAACCAACACGGTGCAAATAAAAAAAAGGAGACGGGATGAGACACGGACATAACCTACGAGAATTCTCTCCTATCCATTTCTACTTCAAATGGTCAACGCCGGGGGGCTACCACTTAATCTACATCATCTTTATCGGCTTAAAGCATATTCGACGGCACAACTCCGGAGCAACTGCAATGCAGCCTGAAGATACTCGAGAAAGATTTTATTTCTGTTTAAAATTGTCCACATTTCCCTTTAACCAAACTAGGTTACGGTTACTGGAACTACCAACGTAAAATTATCCGCGAAATTTAAAAAGTTCTACGTGGAAGGATTATTCGATATGAAATGAAAATATATTTAGTTAATTTATTTTGTATATAATGTTCACCTTATCTGCATCCCGCATACATAATTTGTAGTGCGATAATGTATATCGCACTTGTAAATAGTGCTCTGCCTTACTTGTAGAACTTGATCAAGTCCTATATGGATTGTATCTACAATACGTCTATACATCTATAATACAACAGATTTATCTAATTTGAAAAAATATATAAAATTCCTTTAATTCAAGAGTATATGCGCTTAAGTTAGTTATATTCCGAGAATCTGTAAAAAATCTAGAAGTTTAGGGGTCACACGCTATAAGTTAGAAGAAATCACGATATCAGACGAAATTCCGGTAGAGAGCGCCATCTTCAATTTTAGTTCGAATTTTTACTAGTAGCGGGCCATCCGAAATATATCCCCACGAATTCCTGCTCTCCTAATAACCTACTCGTTCACGATTATATTTAAATGGCGGATTCTTAAGTAAATGAAAAACGATATTTTGCCGTTTCTTTTTTTTTTTTTAATAATTGATGATGGCGCCATCTGTTAGAAGCATGCAAAATCACGATGTTAGTCGAAATTTCAGAAGAGGGCGCCGTCTTCAATTGTAATTTGAATTTTTCTTCTTAAGTAAATAAAAAACGATATTTTGCCGTGTTTAATTTGTAATTTTGTAATTTAAATTTGTAACTTATTTGCATTCAGATATTAACTATACCATAAAAAAAGGTGAAGGTTCGGAGTAGATGAGAGTTTAGCGTTGCTACGTTTGGGGCAGTTTTGGTTGGAATGCCGCCGGTTTCGCTGATGAGGCTGAGATATTTATCTTCTATTTTTCTTAGAATCCTCAGGCGGAACTTGCCAACCATGTGAATGATGCTGGGGAGTACACTTGCAAATTTATTGGTTCAGTATCTCCATGGCGCGTTGGATGATCTATTGGACTGGTCACGTTTGCAACCAAACACATACACTTCGTACCAGTCGATAATTACCAATTGCTTCGAGGCAACTCTCTTCGTAGATCGATAAAACAAGAGATGATTATTTTGATTTTTTATTTTCGATAACGTACATGAGAGGTTTGGACGGGTATATCTTATTTATAGTACATGATTTGAAACATAATCATATTTAACAAATTTTTTAATTTAACGGTATGTTGCTCAACATCATCAACATTGACCGATTAAAAAAAAAACATTCAGTGTTACATTGCCTACAAATTAATGGACTGGAATTGTTATTAACTACAGCGTTCGTCGTTTTAGATATGTATGTAAAATCCGTCAAGTATTTTTCACTAATCAAATGTGCTTCATTCATTTTACTTGCACGCTCCTATCACCATTATGTTCACGACCTAGTTCTCTAGTTCCAATGTTCGACATGCATTTTCTGTCGGATTTATTGCGTTATTCATTCTAAACTTTAGAAAGAACGCACAATTCCGGCAATCCTTTATTGAGGCGCATAGTCAGAGAGCCCCAAGACGTAGGACGATTCACTTGAGTGATAAAATCCAAATTTTCGTTGTTAACCAAATGGTGTATTTGTTGGACTTTTGACCAACCTCGTGCACCAGTTGCCACTTCTGGGTAGCTTGTCCGTTGACAATTTCATTTCCTGCAAAAAGGTTTTAAAGGTCTAAGGTCATCCTTGGGTGGTTTTCAACAATTAATGAAAGATATCGTATACCTTTATATGTGAATCCGGTTAAATTTGGTAAAATCGTCTGAGGTTCTATCTTATATTCGCTGGTGCCATTTACTTAAAGGTATGTATTGGCATTCACCTCCGTTTCGGTCGTAACGGGGGCTATCTTTAAACTTGTACCATATAAACCATAAGGAGACAGCTGATATGTTTTCGCCATACCACCATAGTAGTCTATTCGTGATCGACCAGAGGCTCTGTCGTACCTTGGGTATAAGATGACCCGCCGTTCCCACCGGCACGAAGACGTTACAACGTGCTAATCCGAGCATTTTATACCAGGCGTCGCTTTGGTTAATATCCGTATTACTTTTGTCGTCGGTTACTATTAGAACTTTATAATTGATTTTAGCACCCGACGTGTTAGATGACAACAGCATTGCCAATTTGTTGATGGGACTCGAATGGGCGATGGAGATTATCCTTCTCGGGATAAGTTCGGATGCTACACGATGGGATTGCAGTATGGGAATCTGATGCAAAGAAAAAACATATTTCAACGTCTCATACGATTTGTGGGACAAGATTGCCCTGCCTCAAAGACAAGTTGGGGCAAAATGAGTTAAAAATGTCCCACCGGCAAATTTACTATAATTGAATTGGGTTTTCTGGGCTATTTAAACGTTTTTAAACGTCTTATTTCTGCGAATAAAAGCCAAATCACCTTTCGAAACACAATGTTTACAAATTTCTGTTTCCTCGACTCTAAACATTCGTCTGCTCTATCGAAGAATGTAATCAAAGGTTGAAGGTACTCGCTCAACTCGCGACTGCATTCTTTCTCTAGGCTTCGTTCCATTTTCTTGAGGTCCTCTCGAATGGTATCCATTCTTCTTACATGATCGGCTTCCCTGAAGCTGCGCCGTTCAACGCGCAGTAAGCTAAGAATCTATTTGAAATAGAAAGCGTGTTTACATCAGATAACTCTGATTTTATTTTTTTAACACTTACCATGCCGTACGTCAATCGGAATTGACTTTTTAACTGGTTAGGCTTTCCAATCATCATATCTTTAATTCCTAGTGAGGAAGGTATCTTCCCTTTGCACAGAATAATTACAGTGCCTTCTTTATCTCAACCTCTACGCCCTGCACGACCGGCCATTTGAATGTATTCAGCTGGTAGAAGGTTTCTAGTCTCCTTTCCATCATGTTTAGTGATCGAATCAAATATAACGGTTCTGGCAGGCATATTGACGCCCATCGCGAAAGTTTCTGTAGCAAAAAGTAGCTGAAATAAAGCAACGTACATAATAGAACCGTATCCTAACCTTTACTAAGCCGCTTTGGAAGAGCATCTCTACCATTTCTTCGATTATAGGAAGTACTCCGCTATGATGCGCGCCGATCCCCCTTTTTAGAATCTCTTGCATCATCAAGATTTGCGGAATCTGCCTATCGGGCTTTTCCGTCTCTTAATGCAATCCTCGAAGAAACCGTGAATCTTCGATTTCTCCTTCGACGTTATTAGATCTAAGCTACGCTAAAATTGTCCACATTTCCCTTTAACCAAACTAGGTTACGGTTACTGGAACTACCAACTTAAAATTATCCGCGAAATTTAAAAAGTTCTACGTGGAAGGATTATTCGATATGAAATGAAAATATATTTAGTTAATTTATTTTGTATATAATGTTCACCTTATCTGCATCCCGCATACATAATTTGTAGTGCGATAATGTATATCGCACTTGTAAATAGTGCTCTGCCTTACTTGTAGAACTTGATCAAGTCCTATATGGATTGTATCTACAATACGTCTATACATCTATAATACAACAGATTTATCTAATTTGAAAAAATATATAAAATTCCTTTAATTCAAGAGTATATGCGCTTAAGTTAGTTATATTCCGAGAATCTGTAAAAAATCTAGAAGTTTACGGGTCACACGCTATATGTTAGAAGAAATCACGATATCAGACGAAATTCCGGTAGAGAGCGCCATCTTCAATTTTAGTTCGAATTTTTACTAGTAGCGGGCCATCCGAAATATATCCCCACGAATTCCTGCTCTCCTAATAACCTACTCGTTCACGATTATATTTAAATGGCGGATTCTTAAGTAAATGAAAAACGATATTTTGCCGTTTCTTTTTTTTTTTTAATTGATGATGGCGCCATCTGTCAGAAGCATGCGAAATCACGATGTTAGTCGAAATTTCAGAAGAGGGCGCCGTCTTCAATTGTAATTTGAAGTTTTCTTCTTAAGTAAATAAAAAACGATATTTTGCCGTGTTTAATTTGTAATTTTGTAATTTAAATTTGTAACTTATTTGCATTCAGATATTAGCTATACCATAAAAAGAGGTGAAGGTTCGGAGTAGATGAGAGTTTAGCGTTGCTACGTTCGGGGCAGTTTTGGTTGGAATGCCGCCGGTTTCGGTGATGAGGCTGAGCTATTTATCTTCTATTTTTCTTAGAATCCTCAGGCGGAACTTGCCAACCATGTGAATGATGCTGGGGAGTACACTTGCAAATTTATTGGTTCAGTATCTCCATGGCGCGTTGGATGATCTATTGGACTGGTCACGTTTGCAACCAAACACATACACTTCGTACCAGTCGATAATTACCAATTGCTTCGAGGCAACTCTCTTCGTAGATCGATAAAACAAGAGATGATTATTTTGATTTTTTATTTTCGATAACGTACATGAGAGGTTTGGACGGGTATATTCTTGTTATTTATAGTACATGATTTGAAACATAATCATATTTAACAAATTTTTTAATTTAACGGTATGTTGCTCAACATCATCAACATTGACCGATTAAAAAAAAACATTCAGTGTTACGTTGCCTACAAATTAATGGACTGGAATTGTTATTAACTACAGTGTTCGTCGTTTTAGATATGTATGTAAAATCCGTCAAGTATTTTTCACTAATCAAATGTGCTTCATTCATTTTACTTGCACGCTCCTATCACCATTATGTTCACGACCTAGTTCTCTAGTTCCAATGTTCGACATGCATTTTCTGTCGCATTTATTGCGTTATTCATTCTAAACTTTAGAAAGAACGCACAATTCCGGCAATCCTTTATTGAGGCGCATAGTCAGAGAGCCCCAGGACGTAGGACGATTCACTTGAGTGATAAAATCCAAATTTTCGTTGTTAACCACATGGTGTATTTGTTGGACTTTTGACCAACCTCGTGCACCAGTTGCCACTTCTGGCTAGCTTTAAAGTCCGGATACACTTATACAAGTGACAAATTCACCTGCAGAAATTACGATAGTACGTAGTGGTTACATTATTAGCTGAAGAAAAAAGTAATATATGAATCCATCCCATAAGTCAGAAGAGAACAAATCCCTTGAAGAACTTGTTTAATGATCTGAAAGGAAATGGTAAGAAAGTGCGAAGATAGTGCAGGGTAGACATGCACCCATCAGGTGTGGGCGAGTTGATGACTAGAGATGACCAAGGTATGAAAATCGTATCGGGGAAATCAATAGGCAACACACCAAGCCATTCTCACGAGACGAATTGCAACAAACACAAGCCTGTCCAGCCGCCGTCGATGACTGACGACCGGCGAAGCGCCGATTTAACCAGCACCACGCGTGCCGTTGTTTACCACTGTTCCAGCAGAGTCGCACTTTGCATCGTTTTAATTTCATCCGGTTTTTAGCGGAATAGAACGAACTATGCTGCAATTGGATGGACAAGCGACCGCAGTATAATTCAGCCTAGGGCGAACGTCACCGATTTCCGATCTTCACCGATAAACAACGGAACATACCGTTCTGGGCTGTACACGTAGGCACATCGTTGTCCAGTTTGGCTACGCCTGTTGGGTGCATGTCTGTTCTGCAGTATCTTCACACTTATTGTTCCGAGTTCAGAGGCAATATTCTAGAATATTAGAAGATTTCTTCTCTTCTTTCAGATCATTAATTTTTTTTGGTTTCCTCTAGCTAATAGGATGTAATCATAATTTCCTCTTCATTTTCCTTTTTCGATCTTTTCTTCTTGGTAATAATATGGCCACGACTGTAGCCTTTTCGTTATTAGAACTATCACTAAAGAACTAGGCGCTGCTTGCCAGATGTTAAAAAAATCTACTGCGCACGGTATGCCGATTGCCGCCGGAAAAGTAGGTGATCTCGCCATTAGCACCTTACCACACAGCATTGTGCTAGCCGTGACTGACTAGTATATGATAACCTAGATATATGAATACCATATGGCCAATTGTTTCCAAAACAATGTTATGTCGTTTAAAAAAATATCGATATTTTTATGATCAAATGGTTGATCATAAAAATAAATATACTCCATTCCACAAAAAAAAAAAAACGATACATCTTTGAACTATATTTATTATATAACAGAAAGGAATGTACAATGCTCCAGAATATCCAGAAATGTCAACTATGTTAAATACTTATCCTTATACTTATGCAGATTTCGAGAATATATTTAAACGCTGCAAGTACTTTAAGGCAAAAGTTCCAAATATGGTTCGTAAACATTTAATACAGTCTTATATTTCAATAAACAACAATAAAATAAATAACATTCTTACGAAGTATTAATAACTATGTCCTGCATCTCGCGAGCAGTATGTAAATACGTGATTATTAACGTGAGAAGAAACCATTTTATAAGCTAACAGCAATTCAAAAATTCAATTTGCAACAACATTAAAATTACGACACTAATAACACGGATCTAATATCTACTCACAGAATTTTCGGTTTCGGAGCTCAGGAATTTCCTTACCCGCTCCTGATACTCCGAATTACTTTCAGCCTTTGGTAGGTAGTTGCTATCTTTCTTCGGGAAATACTTTGCAATCTTTTCAGTCATATGGAAATGGTTGATGATATCCGGCGGGGATATCTTGCTTTTCTTATTCCCTTTCGTAATCGTGTTAACTTCGATTTTACCTCCTCCGTGCGGGATTACGACCTCATCCGGATAGCTGCTTTTCATTCCGGCGTACGCTAATACTGTAGAGATCACCGAAAATATTAACTCCGAGACGGATAGCATCAAGATGTACACGTGCAAGTGGATTTTTACTTTTGGATGATGATTTAAACTTGAAATTTTTTGATAGGTTAGTACGATGGTAATAACAGCGCATATTATAGAAAACGTTGAAAGTACGGAGGCTAATAATGATGTCGCGAAAAACCATTTTATATTATTATCCATGTACCAACGTTTCCAAGCTAACAGACCTGTTAATCCGGTGAATAGGCAACCGAAAGCTAACAACGAGGTCGTTAAAATAAAATAAAATTTTGTGATCGAGTGAACGGTGCTAATAACGTCCCGTTTTTGCTTCTCTGCGATTTCTTCTAGATATTTTGGCCTGCCGTTGTACGAAAGATTACTGTCTTGATCGATAGATAAATCTTGTACTTCTCTTTCTACGGATGATACGTGAAGAAAACTCAAAATAGCAAACAGAATTGCTATTACGCAAAAAACTAGATGGAAGATGCTTAATCCGAGTACAATGGATGCTGAATATCTTCTCTCGGATGGGTACAGGCCTCTCGGATCGGGATTAGATTTTATTTTGACCTTGTAGATATTTTCCATGTTTGTGGCGGGTACCTGGAATACGCAAACCTGAATGAGCGATTACAGAATACATTAATATTTTAGAGAAATCACTTGGATATTTGTTATAATAATTTACTCATTACGTTAGTGTATGGAATGGCGAACGTATTTAATAATAATAATAATGTCCTTTATTTCTACTGGAACGTTCAAGTACACAGTAAAAACAAGTGTCAAACTATGAAAAAAGAAAATAACATTACTAAGTTAGATATATCACATTATAATTTATTGAATAGCATTATACAGGGTTCTGCAAAATGATCTCCCACATTTTACACCGAATCACTCAAGAGAGGGAGAGCTTACAGTAGTTCGCGCCTTGCCATTTCAGTTGTCGTCATGAAATGTACAGGCGAGCATCGCGCCTTCGTTATCGAAACATTTATGAAAAGTAACGAATCTGTGATTACGACGCAAAGAACCTTTCGCATTCACTTCGCGTATGATAGACATGCTGCGGTTCCAGATCGCGAAACAATACCGTTGTGGGTTGCAAATTTTAGAGCAACAGGTTCAGCCTTAAAAAGAGAATCAACTGGTAGACCCAGAAATGTTCGGACACCTGAAAATGTTGCAGCTGTAAGAGAAGCAGTTGAACGATCTCCTAGCCGTTCAACTGTTAAACATATCGCCGCTTTGCGTTTGTCGGATCGTTCTGTAATAAGAATTTTACATGCCGATCTGAAGTTCCACCCATACAAAATGATGATCGCGCAAGAACTTGCTTAGAACTGGGAAAATCGCAGATGATGTTCCAACAATATTCTTCAAACCGTTCCACAAAATGATCTTTTAATAACGAGCGATGAAGCTTATTATCATTTATCCGGTTGTGTGAGCAAGCAGAATTTTCGCTACAGGGCACCAGAAAATCCGCGGCAGCTTCATGAAAGGCCACTTCACAGCGCACGTGTTACCGTTCGGTATGTTGTTGGATCGTTTGGCGTTTGGGGTTCCTATTTTCTTGAAGAGGAAGGCGTGACGGTTACCACAACTGCCGATCGATATGTCGATATGCTGCGCAATTTTTAAGAACCAAAACTTTGAGAACTTGAACATCCGAACGTGTGGTTTCAACAAGATGGGGGCTACGGCTCGTACGGCAAGAAGGACAATGGACGTTTTAAGGGGAATGTTTCCAGGGCACGTAATCTCGTTACGTGGAGACGTTGGGTGGTCTGCGCGTTCACTCGATCTTGTGCCATGCAACAAACCCAAAAGCGAAGGTTTTTCAACACCAATCCCGAACCATTGACGAATTGAAAGCAGCAATACGCCTCTTGGCCTCATTTCTTAATGAGAGGAATATCGCCTCAAATTAATATCAAATCAATATTCCTAATTGATGTATTTGAATACGTCGAACCACCAACACCGTGCAGTTTTACGGTTTGCTTTCTGTCACTTAGATACGATTCGAACCAGTCATTAGCCGTGCCTCTGACACCATAACACTCCAACTTAGCAAGCAAAATAGAGTGAGATATGCCGTGGAACCCTTTCGATAGGTCAATAAAGAGATCACATACTAAATTACTATTTTATAATTGCGAAAGTACCCATTCTATACATTCAAATAATGCCGTACTAGTATCTTTTCCTGAATTGTAATCATGTTGGTTTTTATTGAAAAGATTTTTTTGTGAAAAACAAATACATTTGCTCTGACACCATTGCCTCGAAAATTTTTGCGAAATGTGAAAGTTAAATGGCTAATAGATCTATAGTTTTCCACGTTATTACCATCTCCTTTCTTATGTACTGGTACAATAATTGCATGTTTCAATTATGTTGGAAACTCGCCATTGGATAAAGACGCATTAACAATATGACAAAGGGGATCAGGAATTACAGCCAAAACAACTCTCTATAACATGTAACAGTATTCCATCAACGCCTACAGAATGTCTATTTCTTAATCGATGTACGATTTCTTTTAAATACGATGGTATTACTGGTCTGGAGATATGAGATTAAAAAGAAAAGCAAGGCCTTCCAAATTTCCATAACAAAATAGTTTGGCGGTATAGCATTAGACATCCTAAATAACCTTTCAGCAGTTCGAAAGCGGAGTGAAAGAGTTTATTGATGAATGAAGGATTAGTTGCAAGGATGGTGATAAATGGAAACTCGTTTGCAACCTGCATTAAAGGAGTAAAAGAACTAGATTTTACAAGTAAGGGATCATGGACTTACAAATTATACTACGGCACGGCAAATATTCTTAACGGATGTACATAAAACAGGATTAATTGAATTTACCAGTAATTTTATTGGGCATAATAAAAGAAGATATTTTCATCCGAGAAGATATTCCACTCTTCTAATGGTACCTAAGCGATATGTACTCACCACAAAAGAGAATGGGAGCCTTTAAAATTCAGGGCTGGATTGATTGACATAAATGTGGTCATAGAATAGGCGAAAGATTAAACGGACCCAAATATGTAAATATTGTGCAAAATATTATGTCGAGTTTCGTAATTGCCAGATACCGAAATAACTTTGTATTCCAACAAAGCCACTGTAGAGCTTCTATATGCAAGACATTGGCGAGATCGATGGCTTGGCAACAATAATGTCGAGGATCCCTAAAAGCCTACATACCAACGCTACATGCGCAGTCACTTTTAGTAAAATCCTGTTATAAAATTTTACTATAAGTTGCAGAAGAATTATATCAGACAGTACAAGTCGCTTGGGATGGTTTGATTGTTTCTGTTAATATTTTATTGTTTTTTATATAAAATCTTGTTTGCTTTTTGAACAGTATCAAACGAATCCTTTAAAATAACAAAGCTAATTATGATATTATTTAAAATACGTGCTTGTACAGCCCAATTCACGTAGAATAAAATTCCTTCCAATAGAGGTTACCTTTGTTGCAAATTTTTTGGTGGCAAGTCTTCGTCGTCGAACCATGATATGCTATTTTATTTAATTTGCATTTAAAAGCATTACGTCGGATGTTGTATTTGAACTAAATTAACATCTACTCAGACTGAGGAAATTGAAGAAAAAAAGATCTTTAGCTAAAACATCGTCCGCCGAAATTTTAAAAAGATTTGCTTTCAAAGATCACTATTCACTTTTTAGATACGCCTAATAAGCCTTTGTTTGTGGCGAATGACCCTGCACATATATATAACTAATTTTATCACGAGTTGTTTTCTTTTTTTAAATAGAAATTCACATAAAAAGTTTATGATTGTAACCACTGAAATAGTCGCTTGTTTAAAGTTGCCTG
Source organism: Oryctes rhinoceros (assembly GCA_020654165.1). Taxonomy (NCBI): domain Eukaryota; kingdom Metazoa; phylum Arthropoda; class Insecta; order Coleoptera; family Scarabaeidae; genus Oryctes; species Oryctes rhinoceros. The sequence goes on from JAIOKQ010000001.1 coordinate 1,564,000, forward strand.
GATGTAATGTATGTAGTGACGTAGTAACCTTGAAAACTTGGTTTTTTCACATACTTATGTATGTATAGGTAATACTTAAAGTTATTCTCACTTTTCAAACGCGTCCAACTCTCTTTTGCCTCTCCTTCCTCGTACGTTCCTCGCTGTCGTCTTTTGTTGTCGAATAACATGCAGCGTTCGCTGCACGAATCCGTTATTTTCTGCTTTCATAATAATATCGCAGAGCGTACTGGAACATTTTCTTCCGCCTTGTGTCTCTTCTATATATTGTAGTCGGTCGTTTCAATTGTGGATGTATCTGCGAACAGAAACAATAGATAAACGTAACCATTATATGAAATTTACTTTCACGTCAAATTATTCTTAAATGCCCGTTTCTTCGTGTCTGGATCGTACTTGGTATGTGAAATAAAACATGCCACTATCTGCCAATGAATAATGAAAGTGTTCTGCTTTAGATAATGGGATGCTTATTCATTTTTTTTTTTGCGGAGGAAGCGAACAGGTTTAAGCTATGGTAATAAATATTCTTCTGAAGATAATTTTGTTTCGTTATTTAAAAGATGCCAATGCATTACATTACTTGATAGTTCCTTCGGTACAATGTTAGGGGTACTGATTTGATGGTTAAACCTAACCAGGGCGAAGGTAAGTTCCCTATCCCAAAGTCAATCTAAATAGAATAGATAGAAACTAGTAGAATCTCTGATGTGGATGACAACAGTTCTTTCTATCCGTATTGCGACCAAGATTGGACTTGGTTTAGCGATGGACGTATTTCAGATCGTAATCTTCGACATTGGCCAAGGCCAACATGTAGTACGTACTTCGAAACTTTTATCTTCTTAATCTTTTCCCGCCTTTCGGATTTCTCACAAAAAAAGGTGATTACGGAAAGAAAACTGATCAAATTTCAGAATTGAAGTTTTCTCTTTAGCGAAACGGTAATCCCGGCAATTCCGAGATACGAGACAACTCTACAGATATACTTCAAGAATTACGTACGGCTGTAGATTTCTTTAAGTTAAGGCAGAAACAGCTACTTCTAGAATTGTAGAATTGACCATAATGTGTGGATGGTTGAAATCAGGTCAACATTTTCAGATAATCTAATAAATTGTATCGGCCATCTTGCAAAAATACTTCCAAGTATTTTACGTTTTCTGTTTCTTTAACATTAAAGATATATCAATTTTCTACAGATTGGATAGAGAAAAATATATGTAATAAATATATATTTAAAAAATTACGTCTCTGGTATTTAAATTTGACGACATATAGGGTATTCAACATTGAACGCCTTATGTTTCGGAAGAGTTTTAACTTTTACAAGAGTTTTAATCTTGTAGACAAGATTATTACCTTCCGCTAGTTAGGGCAACGGAATTTTATTTTGCTTCGAACGCAAACAAAGGCACAATTTTACAAAAATATATATCAAAAGTTCTATTTTCTTCATTAATATAACTTTATGCTACTTCTCCTTTATAAACTTTATAATAGATAAGATATATTTAAAGAATTAGGGCACCATACATAGAACAGATACGTGTGTATATAACTATATATATATATATATATATATATATATATATATATATATATATATATCATACCAATATATACGCATAGCTTCATGAAGTAGGTAAGTACAGGGAATATACTGCATATTAGTTTACTGTTATACCAGGAGGTGACAGCCGTAAAAACAAAAACAACGCATACCTTAACGCCTAGTGGTTTACGTGAGATAAGTTTTAATCACCTTGTGTTCGAGAAACGCAGCCTTTGTTTAGAAGTACTCGTCGCATTCATTCACAAAATAAATAATTGGATTTAGTATAACTAAATAGCTTTAAGAATGTTTTCTCAGCCTTCTGACTTCTACAAAATAATTAAAAATCACGTAAGTCATGGTATCATAAATTACAATCTGCCGAAGCAAGTTCGTGAAGGTGACTTTAATCCGCTTGCGAAACTATAGCAAAATATTCTGTTAGGCTTCGTCTATAGTTAGACGAACTTTGAAACACCGTAAACGCGTTAATACATTTGCATAAATAATCACCAATGCCGAGTAGCTCATAAAGCATAACAGCAACAGGTAGTGATCTACTATCAATATAGCGATATGACTGCAATGCGGAATTCCAAGAAGTCGCTAGTGCACTTATCACTTCATGGTTAAGGTGATAGAATTAATTGTGCGATCAGTTCTACTATTTATTTTGAGGAAGGAAGACTGTAATAATGATAATAATAAATTGAAGACGTGCAGGACTTTATCTTCCCTAACTTATTTACCTAAGTGAAAACTCACAAAACAGCAGTGTTGAACTTCATTAAAGAGTTTAACCGAAGGAAAGTATTTTTTTTATAAATACGAAGTTTTTACAAACAACTCCTACTATTTGTGTCAAAATTGAATCAGTGGCAACATGGAAATCGACCAAACAGTAAGCGTTTAAATAAAGCAATTTTGTGAACAAAATTGAAGTTTCACGCGAAAGTTTCCGTTGAATCCGTTCGATTCCGTTGAAATACCTCGAATCGATTCAGTCAACTTTTGGTAATGGGGTACCGCCAGAAAAGCCGTTTACAGCTGGTTTGTGGAAGTTCATCGCGATCGTCGATCCGTCAGATGGTGAAAGTCGACCAAAACTGGTTGTTACAAAAAACATTGATTTCTGCGCGATATGTTTGAGATCAATATGTTACTGTGTGTCAGGGGCGTGCTTAGGCGTATCGAAAACTGCAATACATTTGATTTCGACATGAACATTTGGGTACGAAAAAGATCTGCTCTCGATGATTTTCGAATAATTCGACCACCCAAGCACAAAAGAGGCTGGTGTAAATTGGTGGAAGAATATGATCAAAAAATTCAACGGGAGAAACTTCAAAGTCCGTATACAACATTTTCAGAAGCAACGAAACTTGGAGATGTACGTATGAGCCAGAAACTACGCAACGATCGGCTGTTTGGGTCTTCTCAGATGAACCGAATCCAAAACAAGTTGTTCGTTCACGAAGCACTTCCAAGAGGGCGATTGTTTGTTTCTATCATTTTGCTGGGCATGTTGCAAGCATTGCTTTGAAAGATCGAAGAAGACCACGTCGCATCATCCTTCATCATGACAATGCCAGCCCTCACCCACGTCAAACAATTAACATCGAAAGATCGATATCGAAAATCTTACTGCCCGTATTCATGTAATCTATTGTCCAATAACTTTTCTCCCGAATGTAAAAAAGAAAATGCGTAAACAGCGATCTTTACCCCGATATACACTGTATCCGAAGGTATTTGCTCACCAACTCTGTTGCTAGAGTATGGATGGAAGTAGAAAATTGGCGAATTGATTTTCTCTGGATTAAAGTATCGAAAACATTACCACTTCTAACACTGCACTTCTCTTTACCTTCACTTCATTTACTTCACTTATCTTATTTCGATGTAAATACGAGGGATGTTTCCAAAGTTCTTTTATTTTAACTATAATCTTTTATTTTTCAATTTTCATCAATATTACAATGTAATCTTCAAGGATAAACTAATTTTTTAAACCGTCCACTTCTTCGGTGTCTTAACGGTCATTTGTAATGCGTCTTACGTTAGTTAATCACCCGAATCGAACACCCCGTAACAAACCTGGGAACGGATGAAAATCGCAGAGTGCAACGTCTGGTGAGTAAGGTGGCTGCGAAAGCAATTTCCACCGTACATTGTTCTAAAGATTCTTTGGTTTTCTTGCGGTAGGTGGTCTTCCATTACCTATTGCAGTTGTGGCCGCTTATGCAACAATCCAGACCGTTTTCTAACAGGTGCTTGCCGCAATGGTTCAGATAGTAAAATCGAATAATATTCGGCGCTAATTGTAGCATCTTTCGGCGGATAATCCGTGAAAATAATCACTTCGCAATCCCAGGATACAGTAAGCATTACCTTTCCAACAGACGCAGCTGCACGGGCTTTAAGTGACGGCCCTTCTTCCAACTTGCGCTGTTCTTTGGATAGACTTTGGTTTCTGGATTGAAATAGGGGATCCACGTTTCCTCAGTAGTTATTATCTGTTGCCAAAATTGATCGCAATAACGGACTAACAACTCTTGAAGTTAACGACAAGTGTCAGACCTATTGAGTTTCTGTTCCGGTCCCAACAGTCTTGGCACCTAGAGAACCGAAGCCTTGTTTATGCCCAATCAATCATGTAAGTTGTCATAAACTTGTCGTGTACAAGTACTCATTCGCCTATCATTAGGTCTTCCACTACAGTAAATGTTTTTTTTTCGTTTACCGACGTAGTCGAGCGACCACTAGATCGTCTTCTAATGATGTCTATTTTAAAACGATCGATCCACCGATATACTATACTTTAAGACTCTGCAGACTCACCAAACACTCCTTGCAGACATTGAGTGTTTTCTAAAGCTTTCACACCCTCTTTCCAAGAAAAGAAAATTATTGCTCGAACACCTGACTCAGACTGAACTATATTGCATTGGACAGCTGCATAAACATGTCAAGACAATCACCAATAACATTGTCTATGTGTTCTGCGTAATTTAATTAGAGCCACAACAGATAGATATGTATTTCTAAAGGATAATTGCAAGTAGATTTTAGCCTCAAGAATGATGCACATTATGTTTGGAAAAAATTACATAGCTCGGCACTGGGTACTTGACACCTTCCATTTTTGTTATGATTTCCTTCTTTTATTTATCAGAAATTAACCTGCTTTAGCGTAGAAAACGGCGCTTAGGTTTGATTAGTCAAGCATTAAAAATATTAAAAAACGATAAAGCTTTACCGGCTGTGCGTATAGATAATTGTCATCCTAAAGAATTGTCAACAAACAATAAAACACGTAAAACAATGGAAATCATTCACTCTCTGAATAACATTTATGTAGACACAACAATATGTAGATCACATCTTTTCTTAGTCGCGAATACGTTAATTGCATTTTTTCGTGGTATATTAATAATTCCGCTTAGAGAAGCTCCATTGCAGTGTAACATTGGAAAGTAGAAGAATGTCTTATGGTAAATAGGGTATATCAATTTTAATGTTATATGAGATACGTTTCTTTTTAAATTATTATGCCTTATCTCGGAGAGGCGACGTTCCGTGCGCGTATTAGTTGGGCAAACTTTAATTGAGTATATGCTGTAGCGCAGATAAACTTAAGATATAATTTACTATCTTCTTTTTATGTTAGGCGAAGGTTGCAGTGTCGAAATGCAGCGAAAACTCTCAAAAATTTATCACAATAAATTTATTATAAAGTAATGACATTCAAGCTTAGATATCTCAAAAACCGTTGAAGATACTGCAAAATGGTCGTAATCCTTGTAATCAGCAAGTCAAACCGCATAAGGAACCATCAACAAAATAAATATTTTGAAACATTCTTGAAATCGTCAAATCTTTTTCATCATTTTCTAGTTTTCCTATATCTATCCAACTAACAACTTCGTCTATAGATTCCGATACGCTGGATCCATCAACAGTTAGCCCGATTTTCTCTTACGGTAAGCGGGCTATAAGTTTTAGAATTTTGCGAAACGTTGATCCCTACCTGTGTCCTTTTCGATGTGTTGTTCGAGAAATAAGCGAGATAGGTAAATGGGAGTGGCGGGATTCTTAGAGTCCGATTTTGCACAAAAACATGTAACTGAACCCTTTGTATTACGGTAAAATGTGTCCAAGAGGATTTAGTGTAAAGCACGAGAGATTCAAACTTTGGCTTTATGTTGGAATTTATTAATAATTCCAAAATTTCAAGGAACCTTCATTTTACTTTAGTAACAAATCATAGTTTTTGTTTCTTCTAAATTCGAAAAAAGACATATTTTATTTTGTATGGAATCGTTTATGTATTTCTACAATAACAAATAAAATAAAATAAAAAATAAAAGTAAAACGTAAAAAAGCAGGACTGAAATATTTTCATCGAAAACGTTCACGATTGCACACAGACATTACACATTGGACGAATGATTGAATGTTCACCACGTGTAGGTTTGTTGCAAGTAGTGCAAGCCTTTGCAGATCGCAATTCTCATCCACGAACGCATTCTAGTACGGAGCAGATGGATTTTTATATAACTATCCGGGCTGTGCGCACGCTGTTCAATAATTTCTTTACATAACCGAAGACGTAAGATTCTCAAAAGCTTTCTTCGCATGTCCGTTGAAACTAATCTCGAATTGTGCTCCGTGTACATTACGTACGCTGCTAGTTAGTTTTACGATAGTTAGCGTAGCAAGTAACTACTATGGAGTAATTAATAAAAACCTCCGAAAAAGGCTACCGGAAGAGCAAAAGGATAACATAAAAAGGAACGTCAGCAACTTAAACTAATATACCGAAAGAGGGTGCTGTTGATCCATTATGCAAACTAGGATAAAAATTGGAGTTTAAATGAAAAATTTCAATATGTCTAGTAAAAGCAAATGCGGCACGAAGAAAATGAGAAGATAAGTCGGTACCATAGATTATTATAGGTATTCGTTGTATTTAGATATATGAACAAAATACCGGGTTATATTGCTGCATGTTTCCAGAGAAGATGCATAGCTTGCAATACTTTAATGTGTTAAACGTGAAAAACGATTAGACAAAAACACCTGTTAAACGGGTCGAATCAATTTCGAGATGCCGCAATAAAAATTATAAGGTTGTTGCTCTTCTCCATCTAAACTCTTTAAATCTCCCACAATATTCCGATTATACATATACATATGCATCTATCATTGTAAGTGGTAAATCTTTGAAACAGTATTAGTGAAATTTTATCCCAATATAGTTCACCAAGTTAAGCATGGTTAATACGTTACGACATCCTATCCATTCAATACGAACAAGACCGAATACATGGTACCACTATTCCAGTGTGCATTTAAGAGTTTCAATTAAATACGATCTTGTACGGCTTTTATAATTCAAGCGGGTATATTTGGCAGTATCATTTAGCTTATCTAAAACATCGTAACTTGCGAGGAAAACGATTTAGTTGACCTTCTTATCCATCTTTAACAGCCTTTATTAATTAGCAAGTCAAACACCATAAAAATGTCCAATAAACCTTAACGGTTTGCCCACTTACAAAGTGTATACGGTTTGTAATATACCAGCTGGCTTTATACGGGACCTTTTTAATTTAAGACATCTAAAAACGCGATAATCTTGATATTCCCTCCGAAGCGTAAGTTTCATCAAATTTGTACCTGTATATGTTTGTGGCAGTCTAATCTATATAGCACAGAAAAATTTACTCCTGACAGTAAAGATAAAGGATATGTTTAAATACCTAACGTTAGCACAAGCAATTTGCGCAAACAATTTATATTTAAAGGTAACCTTGATACACAGAAACAAATACAAAGAAAGTGGGTAAATGCATACAACTAGTACACCTTTAAATAAATTAATAATTAAAATTGTATATTGTCATTGAACTTACTCGAGAAACTACTGATTAGTTTCCTACTATTCTTATTTTTAATACGTAGTAATTATAACGTGCATTTTTAATTATATTACCTTCTGAGGTCGTACATTGAAATGTCTGGTAAGAATTGAAATCGAAGAATAAATGTTATTTTTGTGAGCGAAGAAAGAATGAATCTCAACTGATAAATGTAAATAATGAAGGAAAGAAGAAGGCGGTGAAGGAAATAGTTCTATTAACAATATTAAAAGTTGTGAATAAAGAAACGGGACGACACTCTTCTTTAGAACGAATTTTAAAGCTTCAAATCCGAATGTCGGGAGAATTATCAACGGGAGAATTCTCCCAGTTTTCTAGATTTCGCTGTTCGCTCAGGGATAAGGTTATTCCTATTGAGGTTGATAAATAGAGACGACACAAGGAGGTGGAAATATTCTTTTTTTGCAGCGATTAGATACACTCGTGTCTATTCGCCTCATGAGAATGGATTCGTATTGCGTACTGGAGATCCAGATGGAGAGTCAACAAGTAGTATTTTCGTCCGGCTTTGTTCTCTCTACTGATAAATGCTTCTGCTTCATTTCCTTTGTAGAGTCTCTTTTTAATGAGAAATTATTTAATATTATTTTACGTGATCTTTCCTGTAGGCCACAGCATGAAAATTCGCAATCTGGGCTTGAACTGGGACTTGTATTCTGATGACTTGCTAACCTTCACGTGAATTGTTGGTATTCGTAACGATAGCATTTCTTTTCAAATTCAATTATCGGTATTATTATAATTAGAGAGGGACAAAAGCGAGTGAAATCATACCTATTTTGCAGCGACTAGACAGACTCGTGTTCTGTCGACTCTCGGGGACACCAGTAGGCAACACGTATCCATTCTCATAAGAGGAATAGACAGTCTGTGTGTGGAGTCGGTCTAGTCACTGTAAAAAAGGTATTACTTCACTCACAAGATGATGTTCATGTGTAAAACTTGCCCCATTTTATCACTTTATCAGTTAGGAAGACACCGGATTAACCTGAGTTTATATGTTGTACGGTTTTTAATGTTATTGCGTTGAAGTGCTTGTATTTTTCTCTTAGACTCAGATGTCAGTGGAGGATGCTGCTATTGTGGGGCCACTTTCCGATAACTTATATTTAAAAAACAAGTTGAGGTAATACATGAGAGCTCTCTCAAATTTTCGTGGCTCATAGAATTTATCTACTACTAACAATGTTTTATGTACCTTCTAATGTTTTATGTACTTACTTAAAATTTATCAGAAGTACTATTGTTAAAACATCTAACATCACGTAACAACTATAATTTTCAAAATTTCATGTATTTCAGCATTTCACACTTGTCTTTTCTATTTTGCTGCTAACGTTACGCTGATGATACCTATACAAGCTTACATCTTTTATACTCCAGACAAACTAAGTAACGTAACGTATATATATATATATATAACATAAGTCATTAATCCGTTTCTAAAGCAACTTGACCGCGTTACAAATGTTATTATTCAAATACGTATCAAACATGGGATAAGAGGAACATGGGTCAGGAACATTTCATGATGGGTTTGTAAATATTAATATTTTGTTGATAGTGCTATTTCCCGTTATCTCTGAAGCTTTCACGAATCACGGTAATGCCTAAATAGAACCGAATTAGAAAAAGACCAACAAAGAAAATGTATTTACATTTCTTTACAAGAAATAACAATACGTAATAACTAAAGTAAAAAGCGATCCACAAAGGAAATAAGACAGATGGCGCGATTTCATGGAATATTTTAGGTCAATGTAAGACTTTAATATTGAAATTAAAATATTAAGAAGTAATATGAAAATATGGCCAATGGGGTTATTGACAAAAATAATATACGGTTATGATGCAATCTGTTGGCTCAATCGCCGGTTCCCGTATTAACTTAATAATTAATTTTCTACGCTTCAAACGTATTACTGTTTCTTATTTCCACATTTGTAGCACAAGAAGTTCTGATTTCTGTGGAATGGAAGAAATTGAACAGGATGTCTTACAAAAATGTTACGCAAAATCCGATAGATTTGTTGCGACAAACCAAGCACATTAATATACTAAATCGAACGTTTTGATACATATTAGGTGATTAATTATATTTGTTTGGTATTCCCAGCTATTTGATACATATTTTTAATTCAACGTTAGCGTAAATGCATCTTCTTGTCTTATAAAGGTAGCCTAAATAGCAACTTAATTAAGTCTCAAACCCGATCTGTACCGACTTTACGATACTTATAAAAAAGTAAGCTCTATACTCTTTAGGAAGAAGGAGATCATTATGGATTAGTCCAAGGAATAACTATGGTGTTAATTGTTGATGTAAATATGTATCTCTCTGTTTTAGAATGGTTATAATTTTTACGAGAATGTTCTCTAAAGTAAAATAAAACTATCAAAAACAGTGAGTATATTGTATATTTGATAAAAAAAAGAACCTACTTAAAATTTTGAAATTACCCATTCACCTTCAATTTTTTTAATATCAATTTTAAAAAATTTACAGAAAATATCACTTTCGTAATTCAATTTATTTACAAGAAGAGCTAGATAAGCTATTGGATGAAATATGATAATGCTCTATGTATATTTTTTATATCAATTATTACCAGATGGTCGTCTAAACTGTTGCCATGTTTGATTCATGCAATATGAATTTTCCGATCAAAAAACGCACCGTATATTTTTTTAAGAAACTGATGGAGAAACTGTTCCTTCTTTAATAAGCATTTCCGTACACCTACAGTAGTAGTAGTAGTAGTTTCTTAGTAAATTAAATGTGCAACTTTGCAAATAAACTTTTTGCTAAAACGCATAATTTTTTTTAACTATGGTGTAGATATAGAATTTATGTAGGCATCTAAAAATGCGATATCCAAGTATTCCATTTAACCTTTAACTAGTCGCGTGGCGCCTGACACCTCGTGCTTCTAACGTGCCTTCGTATATTCTTCAGTCATTTATTTGTCACTACTTTGAAGTACATAAACGCCGATTCCTTTCATTGTTTTATCGTAAATAAATTCGTAAGTGGGACGGGCAGGAATAAATATAACAACCGATAATTGGTACACGAGCATTCCACTTGCTGATCGCTTGTTATCTGACCACAATATAGTCGGGACATCGGAAGATCCCTACTGAGTTTCTGGCTAATAAAAATAGGCAGGTCAAAAGCACGATTTTTGGATTTCAAAGAGAGAATACATTACTATCCTATATACCAAAGAACTCAAAGCTGTTTCTTTGCTAGCGACAATGCATCACGATAATGCAATAGATGCTAATATTGAAAATGAAAGAAAAGCTGAAATTATGACTTTCTATAATATGACTAAAGGAGGAGTAGACAAATTGTGTGCCGCATACAATGTAGGTAGACGAACTAGGGGATGGCTATTAGCTCTCTTTTTCCATCTTATAAACTTGTGCGCTGTTAAATGCGTACGTTATTTACAAGCGTAATACTCCAGACTCGAAGATGGAACGAAGAAACTTCCTCGAGCTACTAGGAAAAGATCTGATACGCACACATCAAGTGAATCGTTTACAGTGTCCCGAAGTTCCAATGAAAATAAGAAAATTGGTCGATGAACGTACCGAGTCAGCATCCCAACAAGAATAAGACGCAATAACGAGGTCAAGAAAGCGGTCCTAGATCAAGAAATCGATATTCTCGGAAAATATGCTGAACGTGTAGGGAAAGCATTTGTTCAAAGAATACGAAGAATTTTTGCCACGAATGCTGCAATTTGTAATTAATAGAAAAGATATTAAAAATATGACGTCCTAATCTCGGTTCACTGTCTAGGTAGTTTTTCCGAGGAGCTTTTATTATTTAAAAAATCCCCGGATATACTCTTATTATGATTCTCCTATATGTTCGTCAAATCTCTGCTAGACAACCAGAAGGTGCAATCAATAATTTGTGTCTAGATCTCTTTATGCCTATTTTTGTATACATGTACACAAATACCTAACTTACCTGTGGAATTATTAAACCACCATCATGAATACTTTCGACGTGGTTTTACAAACTTGCAAAGAGCAGTTAATTGAACTTCTAGTGACTAAAACCAACTAAAGCCACTGTTCATTAGCTGCAATATTTTTGTTCCGCTAGATTGTGTTAAAATATGGCACTGTGCAACGCAGCAACCGTAAATATTTTCGAATCATCTATTCTCCTAACTGTGTTTCCTTCGGTATGTCGATAAGTCATTCCTCAACGTGCTATTAATCTCTATTTGAATCACTGGTTTACATTCACTTTCCGCCGTAATAATTATTTAGATAAAGACGCTCAGATATTACGGAAGCGCAATAACTTCACCGTCTTGTAAGAAGCGAATTTTTAGCCAATTACAGATTGTATAGAATCTATTCGTCGTGCTCGTTTGCCTTTATGGGCGCATTCTGTACAGGCTGCAACGGATTTACCATATGTAATTAGAACACAATTATATTCAATTATCCAGCTCGTCATATGAGAAAGTAAATGATTAGTTTAGGTTTTACGTATAAAAGAAAAAAGAAAAACAAATAATGGACGTTTTACATGAACATTATTTAGCTATTACTGCGACGAATCCGCATGAAAGCGGATGGATAGAAAATGCAATACTTGAAAAGGCGTTTCTTTTCACTTGAATAGATCAAAGAGAAACTTTATCGGTTGGATGAATTGATCCTCTTCACTGAAACTGGAGTTTTTGCGATTTTCGTTTCTTTAATGTGATAAAATCCGCAGGAATTGATCTTTGACACTAAATGTATTTATACGAGTTAAAAAATGTAAACAAGCAGTTGATCGATAAAGAAATTAGGTCTAACACAGAAGAAACAAATCAACGAGCATTAAACATCGAATTTTCGTCGATAGAATATCAACGAAAATTTGAAGTTCGCTAACATAATCCCAAAAAAAATTGAAGTGATAAATCAGAAAAAAATGTAAATATTATAGAAAATAAAGAGGAAATTAAGAAACAAGCAGACTTGCCAAACGTTGTTGACATATGTAAAAATTTGCCGAAAGCCAGTAAAAGAAGATTCCACTATCTATAGTAACTATCTATAGTACTATAGTAACCACTACAACGAAAAGAACGAACCAAGCAGCGATGTAGGAGAACACGACACGAATCATAGACAAATTTCCATTATTAGAATTACACAAAAAATAGGCAACTTGAACTTGTTACAATCTTAGAGTGAGCAAGTGAAAGGCAAAATACAGCCAACACGTGAGTGGTGAAAAATCTACAACTTCACCCTGACACCTGTCGTATTTAGACGCAGGCTCTCTTACCGCTGGGCTACCAGAAGAACTAGGGTGGCATATGATTTTTTGAGTTGTATAAGATTTCTTTTAATAACACGGGTTGCGAAGAGAAGACTAGTGAGGATATTTGGGGATATAAAGACGTTCTGAATATGGTCATGAAAAAAACAAATTCTTTATTTGCCTAGAGAATGGGTTATGGATAACAAAGATCGAAGACCAAGAAAGCTACGCGGAATTTACTCTCGATAATATATAAAAGTGATATCTGCGAAAAACAATTAAAGAGGAAACTAGATGTATACGCGAATGATACTTCTATTTTGTGCCAGTAAGAACGAAAGTGCCTCCCAAGAGATAATAGAAGACAATCTTAAGGAAACAATGTATCTATTTGTCGTTTCGTAATGCACTTAAAGATTAAATACCCAAGAACCACTGAAACCTCGGTTCTTCAGCTCTGCGGCTTGGGTAATAAGAAAATATGTATACTTTTTGAGTAAATATGTACACAGACTAAGGAATAATCGTGTTCATGGTGATATGTTCCATATATAAACTTTAACATTCAAAATCACCTCACGCCAAATACGTGCTTTTTCGGAATCCTCTTCATAAAGTATGCCCACCTAGTGCATGCACGGAAGGTAATTCCTTTCTCGACCAACTTAGAGAAAAAATTTTCAAATAAGAAATTCAGAGACAAATAGCAAGCAGCATAAAGGATACAGGATCTTCAATGTTCGCTGCGTACTCTACAAACTGGTATATTATTAAGGTTTTAGATACCCGTCTTGAATTCATCAATATTCCCTCTGCCTATCTATCCGAGTTTCTTGAAATTTTGCGAAATATCGCTCTTTTTTTAACGACCAATAACATAAATTAAATGTGATGCTGTGACAAATTACTATGAACTTTTTTTTTCGCTAAAGGTATTCATTAATAAAGAAAATAAATAGACAAGTGTTAATTAGAATAGAACATAAAAGTAATAGGTTTATTTATAATTGCAAATTAGGTTTTTTTCAGTATTAAGAAACACAATAACATACTGAAAATCGTTTAGAAAATTTCATGATTTAGCCCAATAGAAATGTTCATGAAAACATTTCCTGGATAAATTTCTTCAGGCAATGCATAACATGAATATTACACAAAAAATATTCCTGAAATGTTAGTAAATATTCAATAAAATGCAAGAAACAAATTAAATTTGCATCGTGCGCAACGGAATGTACATTTGATTCTGAATATTTTTTATCTGAAAACCTTTTCTCTAAATTGCTCTGGAATAGAATTATCGTCAATGCACTACGTGAACACACTGTAGACTTGAAATGCACTTTGACCATACAGCTCGGTGTAATATTGCAATAATAACTAGAGTTAAAGAAAAAAATTGTCGGTCATAGGCAACGGTCCTTCTAGTTGCAAAGAATATAAATTTTGTCATAGCTCTACGTCCCTGTTTCTGGTAGCGAAATGGCGAAATACTAACAAGATATCCAAAGAAAAACCATTTAGAATGCGAATACCTCGTAATGGAATCACGTTAATATTGAAATGGTTCCGTTACCCGTCAAATATGGTGGTGGGTCTATAGATTAAACTGGAATTGTTAGGTTTAGTTAACCAATTAACGATTTTCTTAACCTAAACGACGAGAAAAACAGAAGTTTACCGAGAAATGGAAATTAAAGAGTTTACCATAGGCAAAAGAAACGGGGTGTTTATCTATTGGCAATTCAAGAAGGAAATTACCAAGAAACCCTTGAAAATATCTTTTTGCCTTCGACCCCGATATTGAAACCTTTAATGAAAGTTATGATAAGAATAAATTGATAAAAAACAGAAACTGGGAAATCTCCCATGGAGGAATGCTTCGGATTTACAACCAAATCATGTATCATACATAGATGGTCTTTTCCAAGCTCTTTCCATCAGGAAAAGCTTTTGGAAATGCTTGCAAAAATAAAAGCACCTCTTAGCTTTATAAGCGACGCAATGTTCTATAAATATAAATTGTCCCGGTATGTATCTGCCAATAAAAATGTACAGCATTTAATTTTTCGATTTTATTATTTAATATTTTGCTAACCAAGTTTTGATGTTAAGCCCGTCATGCGTTACGGATGGTATTATATCGATGTCGTTTAGGAATGAATATCAAATAGTTTCATATTGGTTTCAGGTAAGAGACATTACATAATAGTTAGTAGTCAAATAACGACAATGCAAAAAACGGTTGTTTTTTGCACACCTTGTATTGTCAATCAGAGCATAACCATACTTCAGTTTAAAGAAATAATAGAACAGTTATTGGAAGCTGTTATACATGCAAAATTATATATACGTATGTACACATCGGTTCTTTTTTTTTAGCAAGTTGGTGGTAAGCAGAAAAAGAAACGAACGACTAACATTTAAATTAGGCAATGTCTTTTACTAGAAAATATAAAATTTCTTTGGAAGTAACGTTATTGAAAAAAGTTATTTACCTTCCTTATTTCTCCCTCTATCCAACAAAAACGTCAACAAAACACCAAAACGAGCCGGCACAAAACACTAGCTAAAACCAGATAAAAAGCAGGAGAACACTATAAATTGCGAATTAACGCTGTTATATCATGAGCAATGATGCGAATTAAATGACGAATGCCGTACTATAACTAATCGTCGACTAAAGTCGATAGGTAGATATCTAACAGTGAACTGCACGTTGCAAGATTCGCCAGGTACTAAGTAGAGGGGAATCCATTATCGCTTACAGTACAAGAAGTCGGTAACTCCAACTCCAAAGCGGGATTTCATTGAAGTAAACAATACGCGCACATTCATTTGAAACCGTGCAGTGCCGCCTTTATCTTTTTTATTTTTGGATTAAATGCGCACTCCGCGAGAGTAATACATCACCAGCGTTAGAAAGTTTATGTAAGGACTTTTATCAAAGGAAATTGATCTGGTGAAACGTAAATATTAAGAATGTTTATATTGCGTCATCCATTTATCTAATTTATTTTGAAGTAACATCGTTCCGCGTCTGATTAAACGCTCTCAAGATATTCTTAATTACATCAACGAATTACATAAGTCGAAGAACACATTAATAATTACATAGAAAGCGGGCATAATTTTTGCAAAAGGATCTTATCTGGTATTTACGTATATCAGCAGCATGATAATTAACAATACTGTTGAATAATAAAGCGAAGGAAAAATAAGAACATTTTAAACAGCTTACATTGTTATCTCCATTTCCCAGCAATATCCACCTACGTTCTACGTTTAGTCCAGGATAAGACGTGTGCTGGGAAAGATTATTTTGTCCCGGGCATTTACAGATATTGATGTACCATATGATATAAATATGATATATCTATGATTATCTCAAAAGCTTTTGCAGTTGCATTTCTTTTTGATAAGTATCATTAGGTATCCATTTGTTTATTTTGCAGTCTGCTTTATATGCTATAAAATTCGTTTGTTTGTGCGGTAGATTTCGCTCATGTTACTTGAAAACGTCCTAAATTGAAAAACATGTTATGTTCGATAATAATTTTGCGAATTTATAAACTTTCGTCTTAAAATTACTACGATCAGTCCATTTTTGATCGATTTTAAACTTAGCTACAATATTATTACTAGAGATGACAAAGGCAGGTGGAATTATTCCTTTTCTGCAGCGACTAGATAGACTCGTGTCTATTCGCCTCATGAAAAGGGATTCGTATTGCCTACTGATGTTTCCGAGAGTCGACAAAACACGAGCCTGTCTAGTCTCTGCGAAAAAGCAATAATTTCATCCGGCTTTGTCGTCTCTAGTGGTAAGCGATAGTGTAAAGTACGCCACTTTCCGTGTCGCTTCGCCAAAGTGCTTCGTCCGCTTCGTAAAGTTAGCAGAGACCAGACAGACTCGTATTTTGTAGACTTTCGGGGAAACCAGTAGACAACATGAACTCATTCTCATGGCACGAATAAAGACGAGTCTGAAGCGCATGGTAAGCGGTAAACGTTAATAATAACAGCTCCGTAAACTAATAAGTATTGGTAAACGGTCCGGCGTCATAGTTTTGCATGAAGGTGAAAGTAAGATCTAACCTCGTCAATAATAAAATACACCATTTATCAATATAAAAAATAAGCGATATGGAAGAACGCGACCGTCCAGAACCATCACGAATAATTACCCCAGCAAATGATTGTTTAGTACAATTAACGAGTAAAACAAATTGCAGAAATACAGCATCGGAAATAGGGGTGGATGCAATCGCGAACGTCTCAGTTACCACAGTTAAACGTCGGCTAACGGAGGGAAAATTATACGGTCACATGAGAGCTCGTAAGCCATCGTTACGCCGATATAGCCGATGAAAAAGTCCACGGTAGGTTCGAGAACATCGAATTGGACGATCAAACCGCGAAAGAATGTTTTATAGACGCATGAATCAATATTTAAAGTGTTTGGTCAAAGCTGGAAGGTTTGTAAGTCGGTCCACTAATAAGAGCACGCTTTCCTCAAAGATCAAAAACGCTGTGCGTTTACTTCCTATCTAGGTCTGTGGTAAATTTTCCAGTGGGTTTGTCTTGAATCAATCTTGAGTTACCCTTCGCATCTTGATGAATAGTTGACCGCGTTTTATCCTTACGGCGTGGGGTGGTTGTAACACAGCTATGGAACGCTTTGTTCCATAGCTGTGTCATCACTACATAACACATACATATAATCATACTAAAGGCTTCTGGAGTGATGGTAACCTTTATATTTCATATAGCTCATATAAAAAATAATAGCTTTCATATAAACAATAATGTTTGTATCTGTGCGAAGGATATTTACCGACAAGGTATACAAATGTACCTTGTAAATGGATGCAACCAAGCACTGTATAAAGCACCAAACGGTTATTCTTAAGTTACTTGATTAGTATTAAAGACAATGGCACGTACCTCGAAATCTCTCTGAATTTGAATTAGGTCTAACGCACGTATCTTTGGCAATGGTAGTGAGTAATACGCCGTTGTGAAAATATAAGAACTACGTACGTAAATTTCTAACCGTGTATAAGAGCACTATCACCTCTCATTTATCTCTGTGTCTTGTATACTAAACATGTTCGCCGACCATTTAAATTATTGCTAATTCAATCTTATTTCATGCGTACCCAGCCAACGATGCATGAATATACATATGCAGATATCTTCGACTTCGACTTCGACTCTATTAAGTAGAAGACGAGTTGAATTCATTGAGCGGAAATTGAACGCTACAACCAACGTGTAAGTTTACCGTTAGTAAATTATGAAATATCCCGGCGTATAAAGCTTACATAGCTAGTACTCACTTTTTAACGGCGGATTGCGTGATCTTTATAGGTGTTTAGTACGACGGAGCGAAATGGCGCGATTGAAGATCGTTAAGAATTATATAATATTAGCCGAGTGCTGTGTAATCGTACACAAGAAGAATTCGTACAGTTTTAAGTGCTGTTATTTAGCACATAATTAAATACATAAGTTGTATAAATAAGCAATTAAGATATACATATATTCGCTTCCGCCAGCGAGATGTGAAAATGCGTGATTTCTTTAGCTCTTCCGATGTAATAAATTTTTTAAAAAGTATCAACCGCGGCGAAAACTCGAACTTAGTATGTTCTATTTCTTCAATAGGTATGATAACCACTAAACTGGGAAGCTTTATGCTGGATCTTTCAAAGCAATTAAAATATTTCGTTGATCATTACTAATAACTAGAATTGCAATGTCTGCGCACCGTCAAGAAACGAGATGAAAAAATATGCTGTAGTACGGACGGAGCTGTTGGTAAGGATTGTGATCTGCTGAGCCTAGAATAATGGAAAGCCTCTACGTAAATAAATTAAACGGAAAATAATGAATGAATACTATGCTTGTATAATGTGAACAAATAACAAAGGAAACCTCTTTGCAAAACGTTCACTAATATATGCATTTAATTGAGAAAAAAAAAAACAATGCTAGAAGTCTCCTTCAGAGATGCTTTTTGGGATGAAATGCGAGAAAAAAGCTCAAATCAGAATATTTGTTGAAATATAATATTTATAAATAAATGAATAACACCATCAACAGATGACAACTGCGTGCGAGATGCTGCTATAGTCAAGTACTTTGGGTAAGCGGTAGGATTCATTATATGCATATACATGCAATATAATGAAAAATAAATGTATATACAGGGTTACCTGTAAATAGCACGTAAGCTACCGAAATCTGAAGACTACCTATCAATGTGTTACTGAAAATTTAAAAAGAAATTTATTTGTAACATATACATTTTGTTCAAATTTTATGGCCCAAAATGCAGGTAAAGCCGGTCCATATCTTTGTTTCTCCTATATTATACAAATACCGCTGATGAATCAAAGTTAACCCAGATGCAAATAAAAATCGATAAAGCATTGTAGATGCTATGAATAGTGAATAGTCTATTGAAATGCATTAGTCTGTCGTACAGCTGATGTCGAAGTGTTTATGTGTTTACATTGAATATGCCGATAACCATATGATTTGCGTTCTTAATGTTTAAAGTTAATGCATCCGAAATGTCGGGTTTTGAGTTATTTGTAGTTATACATTCTTTTTCTTTTTATGAGATTTGTGGTGGTCCTAACAAGGACCGATCTAGGCGAAACAGGACAAAATAATTTATTAATGTAAAAAATGTTCGAAATGTCCACCGTGAGCTCTAATACAGGCATCAATTCGGCGACGAAAGTTATTATGCACACGAGTAAAATTTACCATGTCTTCGCGAATGCGTTGAGCTGCAACATAAATGCGATTTCGCAGATCTTCGACATTTTCAATATCAGGGCGACGATCATATACCAAGCTTTTCATGTATCCCCACTGAAAAAAGTCTAATGGATTTAGATCGGGACTACGAGGTGGCCATGGAGTACGACTTCCACGTCCAATCCATTGTGGAAATCTTTGGTTCAAAAATGCTTGAATTACTCGACTACTATGCGCGGGTGCTCCGTCATGCATAAACCACAATTGTTGCCGTATCGCTAGTGGTATCTCATCCAAATACTCGGGTAATTCATCTCGGAGGAACTGTAAATAGGATTCTGTATTTAATCGTTGTGGGAGCACATGCGGTCCAAGTAGGTAATCGCCTACTAAACCCGCCCAAACATTGACAGATATCCTAACTTGCGAGGCGCCTTGGTGTATCTCGTGTGGGTTTTCGTCTGCCCAGTGGTGAATATTATGGTAATTCAAAATACGATCTCTTGTAAACATGGATTCGTCGGTAAAGAGAATTACTGACGCAAGACGTGGTTGACGAACTTCGGTGCGTTAAAACCACTCGCAGAAGGTAAGACGGCGAGGATAATCTAATTCCGTTAATCTTTGCACGCGCTGGACGTGATACGGATGAAGTAAATTATTTTTCAAAATTCGATGCACCGTCGTTTGGGACACATTTACTTGCTGGGCTAAAGTTGTAGTACTTATGCCTGCTTCCGCCTCAACGATGTTTAAAATATGCTCTTCTGCTTGCTGAACTCTGTACTGTGTGATATATGACGGTCACGACCTTCGAAACGTGGAATTACTGATCCTGTTTCTCGAAGTCGATACATGGTTCTCACAATTGTCTCGGACGATGGATGCCGCCGATTGGGAAACCGTTCCGCGTACAAATTTTCTGCCGCAAGACTATTTTGTCCTGTTTCGCCATAAATCAAAATCATATCGGTGTATTCGATATTCGTATAGGATGCCATTGCAATTGCGTGTAATGACGGTGAATGCTATGTGCATACTAAATGGATATCCGAACGCTGCTTCAGCGACTGCCGGTGATTCCCATATGTTAACTAAGATGGAGTCGGACTCGAATAAAGAAAAATCATTTTCTCGTTACTACGTGCACATAGAACCATAATATTTTGTATTTAGGCATTACTCATGCGTTTCTTTCACCTAATTTTTTTTTTCGTACTATATTCGAATAAGACTGTATATATATATATTCGACTTTACAGGATTTGCAAGAAGAGAATAACTGATGGAAGGAGCTGGTCCTTTTTTCTACTGTTTATTTTTATTGTTTTATCTTTTTTCTTTTTCCATTAATGAAGATGTTGAATAAAGGAAGGCGCTCGGTTTATTTTTGACGATGAAATAAATACAAAAAGGTTATTTATAACTGTTGCGGAAATTTGTTCTACCGTACAGGTGTCACAATTTTGTGCAATTGTATAATAATCTACTAAATCTTTCCGTATATGTAATGTATATAAAGAAATTGTTTTCTTTTTTCGTACTGGCGATATCCGACTTAGCGATTTACTTTTAATTACGAGGAGATGTACGCAACAGTAGAAATGCATGTGTTCAAATCGCCGCTCGCTGCCTGCTTTCGTAAGCTTCTACTAAGCGTCTATCCTGCATTATTCGGCAATTGCAAAACTAAATGAAGCAAACCGAAATCCCTCACTTACTGATTCGAACGCTAAACGCTTAACTCTTTTAACGGAAACATTAGCTCTAGAATTTTACTGTTTGTTATTAAGACATTTAATTTTATGGTAATAAAATTAATATTGATTTCTTCTTTTCGCTGCGATCTTTAGATTAATTGTAACGTATCGGCGTCCTTTGCAAATGTAATTATTTAGAAAATAATTGTGATCGAATAAGCCCTCTTTGATTAGGCTAACATTTATTATATTGCAATATAAGTGTTGCAGCAATTTTATTTTTACTTCCGTCCTTTTAATGGGAATTTCACTCAAGGAATTTTATCTCTCGGATTTCATTTTCATTCAGTGGTTATTGCTTACCAATGCAAATTTATAGAATCCTGAGGAGACGTGTTAAATACATTTCGACAAAAGTGTCGTCTGATAGTCAAATCGTACCGCAGTCTTCTTGAAACTCGTAACTGACTCGAAGAACAGTAATAATATATTATTATAAAGATAACAAAATTATCTTCATCTGAACACTAGAGCACACTGGTATTGCTACCATTTGACACGTCTTTTAATCATGCTAAAATGTATGTACGTTATCTATTAGGTTGAACATTATCTTATCTAGCTGAAAACAGTGATGGTATCTGTCAGGGCTCTAAGAAGAAGAAGTAGTACCGTCTGTATTTAAAAGAGGAAGCAACGGTTAAACAAGTACGTTGTTGCTACCTGCAAAATCGGATTTTCTCTTGGAGAGATCTCCCTAAATGAAATTTTAGAATTCATCAGAAGGATAGATTTACTTGGCGAACTTTAGGATTACATTACCTACAATAGGTCTTACTGGTCGGTGTAGATGGGTGGACTATTTTTTTTTAATTTAATAATTGTTAGCTACTGATATCGACCTGAACAGTAATACAGTTTTTAAACGCCGAGGGAAACACCCCTGCTCAAATTTTTCGGACAATGCAAGATGTTTATGACGAACAGTGTCCTTTGAAAACCACAGACGTGGGACGATGTCGGAAGTTCAGTAATGGACGACAATCGACGGCGGATTTGCCAAGGCCGGACGCATCTAGTCATGCGAAGAGTGATGCCGATATCGCTGCTGCGCGAGCAGCCGTTGTGGAGAATAGGCGGGCTCGTCTTAGAGAATTGGCAGATCGCTTTGACATCAGTGTAGGAACAACCCATACTGTAATTCATGAAACTGGATACCGAAAGGTATGTGCACAATGGATTCACCGTCATCTGACTGAAGCATCTTCAGCGGTACCGTGAAGAAGGCGATTTCCTCGTGCACCGCATTGTTGCCGGTGACGAAAGTTGGTGTCACCATTATGAAAAAGTCGAAACGTGATAGTATGCAGTGGAAACATCCATCGTCTCCAAGGCACCAGAAATTCAAAACTCAACCTTCCGCTGGCAAGGTTATACTTACCTGCTTTTTGGATCACCGTGGACCATTACTTCTTGAATATAAAGACCCTCATGTTAACATCAATGCTGTCCGATACAGTGAAAGTTTGACTAGTTTGTGTACAGCCATAAAGAACAAACGTCCTGAGATGCTTACAGAAGGCATGATCCTCCTTCACGATAACGCCCGTCCGCATATCGTTAACATTATCACGTTGCAATTAACGCGAATGAGGCGGGAGGTATCAGAGCATCCCGCTTATAGTCCGGATCTATCACCCTGTGACTTCCATGTCTTTGAACCATTAAAGCCGATTCCAGTCAGACGCTGAAGTCCAGTAGAAAGTTTTGACATGGTTCCGTCAACAACCAGAAGAGTGGTACGCCGCCGGTATACAGCGTCTTATGAAGCAGTTAAGCAGCGGTTAATTAAACCGCTTATATGTATCAAAGCTTGACCGTGTATTTATTGTCTCTACCTCGTATATTATCCATCGTATTGTCAAGTTTGGTGCTACCTTTTGGACAAGGACCCTTTGGATTGCCAGAAGTACTTTTAAGTGTTGCATGAAGGTGACCACTATTTTGTAATTTACGTTAACTTAATTAATTCTAAACTATGTAAAAAATTACGATAAATATTGCCCTCAGAAAGCAACACCAAGGGAAATAAGAAAAAAATACTGATTATTATAAAAGCATTTTTACAAATCAACGTCGGTTATGGGAAAAGGCAATTTAATTGCAAAACCTATTTCAAAACTAGGACTATGGCCGAAGATGAAAGGCTAAAGAAATGTCGAAATTTCTGTCTAGAGTGAATATTTTACTGTTTCGTTCGAGGTCAGTAAAATATGTTAATTACTACTAACATATGCAAAAACTAATAATTTCGCAATAAAGTAATTATTAGTATAGAATTAATTTACTAAAATAAAAAAACGTCGAGTCATGCCCGTTATTAAATGAATATAAAAAGAAGAAAATAAGAAGAAAGCATTTCATTAACCGCATATATCGAATACGGTAAAGTCCAGAAAGGCGTAGATATTAGAATAGATATGTATATTACACGTCTACATGTGGCTTTGGAGATTGAAAATTGAGCCTTTAGGCCTTAGTCGCATGCGGCGGTGTTTAATAACTAAATTGGTTACAATTATAATTAAAAAAAAAGCGTAGTCGCTTTTTCAAATATAGACGACAATGCTAGTAAGTCAGCTGTATGAACCTATTGTAGCGCATTAGTTTTTTCCTTCACTTCTAAATCAGCGATTTTGCGCATGACTAAAGCTATTAAATGAGAAATACTAAAATATCTTGCATAAAGAGGTATGAACGTTTAGAACAAAATGTGGTCGCTAATTTTACCGCGCCACAGATAAGTGCTTCTCAAGGTTTTTGAACGAAGACTGCTAAGTTTTGCTACAATTCGCCTGCTCGTTATTCCTGCTTTCAGGAGGAACGATAGAACGAAGAAGTGGTCATTGCCCAGACAGTAGGCTTCGCTTCCTTCACGCATTCTGAAGATTATTATTGTACATGATTCATGATTTAAGTATATAAAAAGGTTAGAACGTTAAATATGGGTAATTTTGATTAAAATGATTTAGTCAGTCATTTATTTCTTACTATTTTCACGTCAATTGTAATAAAAAAATAAATTATCATGTAGAGTAATAGAATAGATTTATTTCCATTA
The DNA here is from genome assembly GCA_020654165.1 of Oryctes rhinoceros. Taxonomy (NCBI): domain Eukaryota; kingdom Metazoa; phylum Arthropoda; class Insecta; order Coleoptera; family Scarabaeidae; genus Oryctes; species Oryctes rhinoceros. The sequence continues at coordinate 1,588,382 of JAIOKQ010000001.1, forward strand.
CAATTTAATTTTTAATTTTAAATTCACCGCCGCTATTTTAAATAAGTTTACAATCTTATTTATTTATTTTCTGTTAAATAAGTCCTGAACCGACTACGTTTTGTTGTGTTTTTCTTTTCCGATCCTCAACAGCTGTGGCCGTTGTAGGGCTGTTCCAATATCTATCAGTTCTGGGACTAACTTTAGAATTTGAATGCTAGGAAACCAAATTAATTTCCAACCTGCAGATACTAACTTTGGCGACATTGTAAGGTCCTTCTTAATCAATCTGTTGGATATTATCAATATTGAATTGTTATTTTTTTACTTGTTGTATGTTATTTATTGTAAAGATATTTTTGCTTTGAAAGAGATTAGGTTCTCCTTTGTCTTTGATCAAGAATATCCAGTTCTGAGGGCTGCTCTTTTTTCTCTGAAAATGCGTAGCGTCCTCTTTCTTTTGACGATGATCTCTATATCGTGAGTCATATATACATATATATATATATGACATATATATATATATATGACTCACTATATATGGTGAAGCATATATATATAGGTGCATATCTAGTTGGCTATTTTCCGAACTCCATGCAAATGTGCGTTCTAGATAGTTTCAGGTATTTTACTGCTATCCAGTTGTTTAGATATATGTTTTTATCGGTGATAGCTCTCTTCCTTCTACGTAGCTTAAGTCGACGCAGTTGAATGGAGTTCTGGGCTTTGAACCATCGCATTCGAATCGTTCCTAGCCAGTCTTTGTCGCTAATATTTTCAGGGTGGCTCTTAGACGTATTATATTGATTTTGTTTGTTTCAGAGACTAAGGATTGAGTTTTGTATCCATCTGGTACCAGCTTTGACATTATTCGTCGTTTTTGTGTTGATGCAACTTGCTTTCAGTCAACAAATAGGTCAATGTCAGTTAAATAATCAAACAGAGACCAACGCTGACGTTGCGGAAAGACTTTCCTGATCCAATCGCTTTGTTGTCTTTTGATTTGTCTACGAGGTGACGTAAACTCATGGTTGATAGTTTGTTGACATGTTAAGGATTTCTAGTGCTTTGTCGAAGACAGAAGAAGGGGTAATGTTATCCGTCACGGTCTGCAGAGTCGGGAACCTACTGCCAGGATTTTTCATATAGAGCATTCGATCGAGCGACTTCATCCATTTCTGCATCATTGAGTGGCAACCGCGTTAAGGTAGCCAGTGCCAGTTCTTCGACAAGCAAGTCAAGGGGTGACAGCTTAGTGTAAATTCTAGTTTCTTAGACTTCAGTTAGGTACCTAAATAGATAATAATGTGGCAAGTATACCTAACGCTAGCTAGTGGAAGGTTTAAAAAGAAATAAAAATGCTACCTTCAAGTTTTGGGGGTATAATGCGGAAAAGTGGGAAGAGATTAGTGATGAATAATAGATAATTGTAGCCCACTAAAAATATTTGTCATTTCGTCAACCTAAGAAATACAGCTAATGATAATCTCCGTGATAATGCACGTGCCAGTGCTATTTCTAAATAACAAATTGCTATTTTCAGTTAGTGTTACGTATACGCAGGTAAAATTTGCTGCGTGTTTTTTTATTTTAGTCAAAATTGAAAACTTTCAACTGAAAAATATAGAACTATGGTAATATTTTAAAAGTATATTGAATTCTATCGAAATCTAAGTAAGATACCCCAATTCACATACAAAAGCGTTAAGAATTTAATTAAATGTAGCATAATTTTACTATTTACATAATTCACAATTTTACTATTTACATAACTATTGATATTTCTTTATCAGGAATAACTCTTGTAAAAAATTATATAACATTTTGGTTTACAGCGTCATCTTTTGGCTATATGCATAAACACATATATTTCCCATTACACTAAATTTCTACTACTTACAACAGAGGACGGTAGTCAAAAATTAAACTAAAAAAAATAATAAATTACAGTAAAACGGAATGCTTCCGAAGATCTACATTAACAGTTTATATAATTTAGCCAGAAAAGGTAAAGAGCTTAAACTAGCGCACAATATAAAATGTCTTTTGAAATTTACCCTTCCATTCTTTAAGTATTCAGTTACTAATACGATCTCGCTACCAGGTGCCATTATCTCATTAAGAGAATTTTAAATGCAAAGTAATAAAATGCTTATTAGTAGACAACAAATAAAGTCTTTGATTTACTTATACGGCAAACTGTTATTAATATAACAATTTTGGCCAGACTGCGGCGAACACCAAAAGTTGTGTATTTTTTTACGAAATAAACATTCCCATTAACAAAACAAATATATTTAAACGTAGGTATAAAACTTAAAAATGATGATCCTAGGATCCAAGTTAGCCAAATATATTTCGTTTTCTTCAAACTTAAAACGTGTACAGCTGAACAGGATTCTAATTTTTCAAAAGTTTCTGCTTCTATGAACAGTATTGATAAGTTCGATATCCGTTCTTGTCCTATATAAGGTGTAATATGATTTTTAATCAGTTTGAGCTTAGAAAAGCTTCTTTCAGCTAGTGTAGTCGTAACCGGATGGTCAAAAATAGGAAGTATGCTATTATTACCTTCGGAAAACTAGAGGCAAGACTATCGAATTTTATCAGCAATAATTCTGTGAGTTTCTTAATGGAACAAATTTTCTGAATTTCAAATTTTAAACAACTTTTGCAAGTAATTAATTGCTCACTTGTTTTCACTGTATTTACTAGTCAGTTTCCCGGTTTCTTTTTTACTACGTCATTTGAAAAACATATAACTCAGAATATAGAGGCTCTGAAATCTTTAACTTTGAAGTACGATCCCGGGTCTGAAATCCTCTCACCTTTTCATAACCCATCAAAAAAGCACTTCGTTGTGTCCCGTCTTTTATTTTTGAAAACAGTTGTTATTCCCCGCTCTTTTGGCAGATTTCTAGATTCGTTTAGAAAATCATAGAACGAAGTTTGATTTCTTATTTTTAATCGGTCTATTTAAGACGTTATTTAATAAAATACTAGCTTTTTGTAAGTAATCATTTTCGTGATGTAAGGCTTTAGAAACAGGGTCAATGATTTGAAATAGTGAAGAAAAAAAGGCGAAATGTTAATTATGTTTTTATATCGATCATGTTCGTTTTCGGTATGATACCTTGAATAATAACTAGAGAGGACAAAGGCAGATTATAAATTATTACTTTTTTGCAGAGACTAGACAGACTCGTGTTTTGTCGACTCACGGGAACACCAGTAGGCAACACGAATCCATTCTCATGTCATAGTCGCTACAAAAAAGGAATAATTCCACCTGCCTTTTTCATTTCTATTTATCATATAATCATAAAATACAAATTCGAAAGCAGTGAGCTAGATAAATAGCTCAATTGGTTGTTAAGATATATATATTTATAGCTATAGTTTATTTGCGAATGGTAAAAAGAACAATCAAATATCTTTGCATTATATTAATATCTTTATATTTGGGATAAGAAGTACTAAATCAGAATCTATTAAATTTAATAGTAGCAGTAAAGAAATAACTGATATGACCAATAAAGCATTAATTTATTTGTTTTCCTAAGAATTTAATTGGTTTCAGCTAGACTAAGAATTTTTATGTATATTATTTGCCTGATGTTCCTTCAAAAAATATTTCCGTATAAGCACGTTTAAATTCTTATTTTGCTAGAATTTTCTTATTTTGCCCATACAGGCGTCAGAAAATACAATGAAATAGTAACACAGACGAATTCCTTCAATATGAAATCTCCTTACAGCTACAATTCCCTTCGCCAGAGTTAAAATTTACGCGTTATTTCGACCGACGTCACATATTTACCGCTCCGAACAGGATTTACTTTTCGTGCAGATTCGAACATAAAAATTCGAAAGAAATTTATTTTGACTGCGGAATGCGCAAGGACGCAGAAAATAGGCGTTTCTAACATTGATATTATACACAGATTTTCAAATTTTCAACTTATAAAACTAACAAAACGTGCCAGACGTAGGAAAACATATTTCGCCTTTGACGTGATGTCAAACGGGGGACGGTGTTCATATATTCGAATCTACAAATTACATAGGCGCCCACACCTTAGTCACAGTTGATGTTCGCTTCGATCCTACGCGAATTGGTGCTGATCGGGCCCGTTTGGATGGGACCGGTTATCAAAGAAGGAGACGACGCTAGGCGTCCTACAGGCGTCACGATGACGTCATGGTACACCCTCCGAACGGTACGCTAGTGTATAAGCAGAGAGCATGGCCTCTGGGCGATCAATAATACGCGAATGTTGCGTGTGTGGGAGAGGATTGATGTTCGTTTGTTGTATCCGTCGGATGCAATTTTATCAAGTACTTTACAGGCAGCATTCACGTGTACCGTGCCTGTGAAATGAACACTAAAGTTGTTCGTTTTCCAGGAGTTTCGATAATTTATCAATAGTTTGCTTGTTGTCTGCTGAAATGTAAAAGAACGTTACGGGATATAATTTGTATATAGTCCGTTGTGGCTCTGTGTAAGTATAATTTAATAAGAAGGTAGAAATTTAAGAAAATGCCCTTTCTCACTAAAATTCTGTTTTTTAATAGTCTCAGTGATCAGTTTCGTATTCTTTAGGTTAGGATTACAGAAAAGATTGACAACTTTAACATCTTTGCTTTAATTCTGTCCCGGATATGTGTTTTATACATATAGTGCGAAACTGATTACCCAAACTATTAAAAAATAGAATTTTTGTGAGAAAGGACCTTTTTTCGATTTCTATTTTGTCTATTTATAATTGATGTAGCTAGATACAATATTAGTAATTACGTATCTCTTTGTATGGCATAAGCTACATGCGCATACAATAAGAAAATAACGACGTCCTGCACAACCCGTCACGTTTACCAATCCGGTGTCGCCGTAGCCCCGGTATTGTGGCCGATTGTTTGCTCGATAAGTCTCTTTTGTTCGACAAAAAAATAGTTAAATCCTACTTCAAAGCAAGTAAATTTTATTTAAATTGTACTATTAAATTAAAGTTAATAATAATGCCAATAACTTTCTTTCATGACCCATTTAACCCGAACAGGTAATATGAATATACGAACAGGGCTTTCCTCTTCATGACAACTCTGCTTCAGTTTTACGGATTACATTTTTTCATGTGATATTATCGATAATGAATTTATGAGACTTTCGAAAACGGCGATTTTACTGTAAAATTTGAAAATATTATAATATTACGTTAGTTTGTCAGGTGTGGTCAATGACAGTGATGTCTGGTGATCCTGTACAACAAAAAGTCATTTCCTTACCGCAAAACGGAACTATCAAAACTTCTTAAACATGATTCTACTTTCAGAATTCAGGATTCTCTCATTAATTCGGTTAAAACGTCTCGAACTTTCTAAAACCTTAGGCCCAACAGACTCTTTCATTCAGAATTCCTAACAGTTCGTCAAACGACTGAAATAGCTGTTGTAGATACTGGTGATTTGCTTGTTAGGTTTGATGTTGAATCCTTCTTCGCCAAAGTTCTCATCTCGGATTGTTAGAGAGTTACTCATCTCCAATGACCAACCGGATAATCTAGGTGACATGGTTGAAGATTATCTTTGTTCTGAATATTTTCAGTTTCATAGTAAGTACTATAAGCAAGTCTTAAGAGCAGCCGTGAGATTACCTCTATCTTCTGTCGTCGCCAGCATCTGTATGGAAGTGGATGAACAACAAGTTCTATTATCTCACAACCCTAAGGCTGAATGTTGATACAGGTTGAGGACGCTGAGGATGCCTTTGCTACCCTCATGGATACGAATCTTTAAAATTTACCGTGCTGTCTGAATTTCCAACATGCATTCCATGCACTTTATGATGGCGGTCGAATCGAATGGTTGTTATCTTTTTCTAGATGTTCTCGTATATCGCCGACCAAATGCTATGCGGAGGTATTCCATTTACCACCGATATACCATTACCGAAAACACGCGCATACGGATAGATATCTTCAGTTGCCTATAACACCATCATCCAGCTCAAAAACATAGCGTTATCGATTCTTTGATTCTAATGTCGATTTGCATGTTGAAATTCAATTCGTCTTCTCAAAAGTTATTCTAGGAATGGTATTCAAACTATCATTAACCCCTACACCAGCCCTTTTCCATAGAAAATTTTTTGGTGTAATCCTAATTGCCATAAGCAAACTTACGTAAGAATACCATGTTTACAAGAAAATGCAACTAATAACTGTTTGTTTCAATTATTTTATTAATGTTTATATCCGGAAATAGTTATTAGACAAAAAAAGAAAAAACCGGCCAAAGGTTATTTGTTTTTTGTGAACAATAATATATTTATTAAAACAATGTAGATTTGCATTTGAAAAAAAAATAACAATATTGCTTCTAAATTTAAGTGTACGAAGGATGTTTCCAAAGTTCTGAGAATTCAGTTATAGTTTCTTAATTTCCTAAATTTTTTTATATATTACAACGTAGCTTTCCTGTATAATTTCTATGTAACTGAGTAGACTTATCCCAACGATAAACAATTTTCTTAAGCCGTCCTCAAAGAACTTTTTCGTGATTTTCGCAGTCTACCTATTTGTGACACTTTTACGTTGGTTAAGAACATCCTGTAAGGGGTTTGTCAAAACTGGGAACAAATGAAAACCACTAGTAAGATGGACGAGGAAGCAATTCCCATCGCACATCGTCCAAACCTCCTTTGTCTTTCTTGTAGTGCGAAGTCCTGCATTACCATACGGCAATAACGGATACTAATGCAACTTTTCAGGCCACTTCCTTACAGGTAACCGCCGCAGTGTTCCGGATAATAAATTAGAATAACATTCTGCGTAAATTACGGTACCTTTCCATTTTTTAAGTTGACAACAAGTGTCAGACCTATTGAGTTTCTGCTCCGGTCCCAACAGTCTTGGCACCCAGCGGACTGTAACCTTGTTTATGTCCAAACAATCAAGTAAATAATGAAGAACTCATGAAATTGTCGTGTGCCTATTCGTAGGCGTACGTTAATCCGACAATTAGTTGGTTTCTTTCGTTTATTGATGTACTTCGGCGACCACTGCGCGGATCGTTTTCGAATGATGTTCTACCAGTTTTAAAACGATCGATCCGCCGATATGCGCTAGTTCTAGAATCTGCAGACTTATCAAACACTCCTTACAGACGTTGAATAATTTCTGAAGTTTTCACACCCTTTTGTCACAAAAAGGACAATATTGTTCCTTGAGATTCAACCGAGTCTTCCATCTATATCAGATAGATGAGTTATACCGAACTGTGTACATTGCACGGTATATGCGTAAGCTTGTCAAGACTTGTCTATCACCGATAGTATTGCTTGGATTAGAGCACAATTACCAGAACTTTAGAAACATCCCTAATATAATAACATTCTTATCTATATTTTTTTGACTTTGTCACTTATACTGTACTTAATATGAATACGATTGCTTCCGTTTAAGAGCATAAGCTATCTTAATTATAAAACACATTAAGATGTGTTGAGAATTCATGAATGTGATGAATTCAGGTATAAGTACCTGAATATCACCGTAAATAATATGCCGAGTATATTGATATCGTTCAACAACTAACGATAAATTTTCAAGTGTACAGTTTCACCACTTCCCCCACGTATCATAAAAGCCTCCACGCGATACAATGCTTTTAGCAATGGAATTCCAATTTCGCTAATTTCAAGTATCAATATTCGTCTATCATTGTCTATCATCTCATAATACTTTTAGCTAAGGTTTACGAATTATGATAATTAATATAATTCTATCTGTAAAGTACTGTAATAAAGGAAAATTTAATTATGACGATCTATTCTCTCGAGAATATCGGTGAAGTCCGACTGGTTTCGTTCTATGTAACCCATTTAATATTGCAATAGTTAGCAATTTATGTTTCGATGATCAATTGATCGAATTAGTGTCAGCAGAGTGTACTAGCTTTAAAAACAACTTAATTACTACCGAATGATATATGATTGATGGTCGAACGAACATGCCGACCCGCATGTACATAGGTATGTATGTATATATGTCGACGGTTTTGTTATCGTTCAATGAATTGCGTACATTTTTTGTGCTCGTTAAATGGATGTGCACGAGCCGCTAACTACGTATCCACTAATAAAATGCGCATGCAATAAACTAGTTCTCGCATGGTTGGTGGCCAGGCGGCATTTGTCAAAGAGTAGCCGTCTAACCTATTTTTGACCACCTAACTGGAAAAACGTACAGTACCGTGCAAATGAACTGAAACGAAGTGTAATTTTACGTCATGTATGTATATTCAAGATTGATTGGTCGACGGAAACCACAGTGATGGAAGCACAAATTGGTAACAAGTTTCGTGATTAGCAATGCAAAGAAAGTTGTCGTCAATTTTATGCCTAAAATGGTTAACGTTGTTATTAAGGCAAAGATAGAACTAAAATCCTATATTTATTGTTTCAACAGCTTTTCTGTTTTTTATTCGAACTAATAGTTAATTTTAAAGTAACATCTGATTTTCCTCCTTCACCTAAATGTAACCACCACCTAGTTTTGGCGACGTTTGGAAATCAACAGTTTAAAACTCGCTAAGAAACATAGACAACCCGCAGATCTCCATTTAAAGGAACCTAAGGTTTGTAGACTGATCGAGTGAAGTGGTATTTTTTTGTGCAAAATTCTATAAATGCATTCTTATATGCCGCAACGATGGGTCGATTTGAAGGAGGTAGATTTGGCAACTCGGTTCGATTTTGCTTTACGAATAATGGTCCGGATTAAAATTGAACTCGAATAGTTACGCCGTATTTTATCTATAGATGAGGCCCATTCTTCCCTTAATGATGGAGTTAATACTCAGATTTGCCGAATATGCTCAATAGAAAATCTACAGACAATCAGGAGGGTTTTCATTGCAAGAAAGTTACTGTTTGATACGATTTCGCAGCGTATTGTATCATTTGTGTGTATTTTTCAAGTACAAAGATACAAGATAAGGTTGTAACTCTAGCTGGTAGCTGTGTAAAACTATGATCCTCTATAAATTCATCGAGTGTTTGGCCGCAAAAATTTGAATTAGGAACCGCTTCTTATATTAAAATTACGGTGCGCTTTACAGTACTTGAAAGGCGCATAATGTTGAAATTATGGTACGCTCGCCGATAATATCCGCATATCCCCGAGTGGTAAATTGTGATCAAATGCTCAGACGAGTAATCATTCTATTTGTCTGCGGGCACACGTTAAACACATAAAAATATAAAAGCTAAAGCTGTTATCTGGATTTAGATAATCCACTCTCACGATATCCGGATCTTGGTGTTATCTGGATTCATAATCCGAAACCTGGAATCTGGATCCATCTTCTGAAAACTCGGAACCAGATGCGATATTCGAAAGCCTAAATTTGAATTTTTTATCTGATCGAATCCAATATTCGATAAGGTGTATCCAACATCGATTTCCGCCAACCTTACTCGCAATAGCTCGAATAATCAAATAAATAGATGGATAGAAAGTTTATTTATGACCAGATATGGCAACCCGGATATTCCAAAAAATTCTACTTTTATTGAGAGGAGGACATGCTTAGAGTTACTAACAGAGATGACAAAGGCAGGTGGGATTATTACTTTTTTGCAGCGACTAGTCGCACGTAGAACGTATACATAGAAGTAGGCCCAAGTTCTTAATGCAACTTTTGCGACTTATTGTTAGTATTTCATCAAATGGTCAGCCGGATAATTCGAATTTCGCATTATTAGCTATTTTTTTGTTTCTTAGCGTTTTGCTGTCGTCGGTTATTATTTCGATTTCTGGAGTCGGAGTCGGAATTTGTAGGAGTAGACCTAAAATATCTAAATTACGAAGCCTAATCAAAGCGTCACGCTATTTCAAGCCCAAAATAATAGCAGTGCTGGGGCGCGCCGAAGAATTTGACCGGCAAGCAGATAACTAATCTATTGCTATCTATTCAGAGAGTCAACCAGTACTAAAAGCACACAAGCGAATATTTGTTCTAAAATTCTAAATAGAAATTGCTGAAAATCGCCCAACGCACTCGGTCGGGATAGCATATACTCTAGTAAAAGCAACCAGTAAACAATGGAAGGACGAGAAATCTCAAGATTGGCGGAAGTTCATTCCAGCTCAGCGATATGTCAAGCAATTTCTGATTGGACGCAGGTCTACATTTACAGTGGATCTACTAAGTAGAGGCCGTTAGAACAATAGTAGGCATGCCAACAGTATGTTCAAGAAGCACACGAAGAATCTAAGCCACAGATAGAGGAAGTTGCATGTTGATTCTGCCGGGTGGAAGAAGTGGCCGTCGTCTATGTGTTGTGCGAATGTATAGCACTTGCGGAAGTACGACTTTCAGAAATGGGATCCGAATATCGAAAAGCTCAAACTTATGTAGAGCGATCACTCAGAAGACTACCAAAACTAGCAAAGAAAGCGAAACTATTGAGAGAGGAACCACAATAGATTTGAAAAGGTCACAGTGGGATAAGTCAAGAACCACCTATTTCGGTTTCTTCTTAAACGTAAGAACTTGTCCAGTAGAGGAAGTTTTCCTAACTTTGCACATTGGTAATTTTTATTTCACTCTATTAAAATCACGTAACATGATTCATTTCAATGTAGGAGTGCCCAGTGAGAAAGTCTATTAGCTTAAAAAAGGAAGAAAGATTAACGAAAATTATCTATTATGTTTTCTGTTTAAATTCTAACGTTCTATTCTACCGTTTTTCCGTTTTTTATTTGTTTTTCGTTTGTTTACCGAGTCTAACGTTTTAAAGCTTGATAAATCTTGTAGAACAGAATGTTTGTACCATGCTATTCTTAAGAGGCATCTATTTAAAAACAATATTTTTAATAACTGTGATGTGTATACTGCATGTAATAAAGGATCGAATATGAAACCCTGACGTACACCGGAATACAAAACATTAGAATTGGACGGTCTACCGCCAAAGCTAACATTTTGTCTTTAAAATTTTCAGGAGCAATCGTGATGCACCGGTGTAAACGTTATAAGAGGTGTGGTTCATAGGTTAAAGCATAACCTTACTTATAATAAAAATAAATATGTTTTTGGAAATTCTTATATTCCTTTTTGGTTTCTGAAATATTTCAAATTTATAGCTTATTGTATTTTCATTATTTCAAGATACTTTAACTTTTCCACGTTCTTTTTTCATAGAATACAAGCTAATTTTAGTGACATATCTAATTCAGCATTTTCATAAAGCACCCAGCTCATATTACATTAACTATTACATAGGTAACCACAGAATCGTTTAAATACTCCCTATGCGATACCACTTCACAACCCGTAACATTTCGCGTCAATTCCTATAACGTAAGGTAGCGACCATTGCGCAGGTTAACGGCTGTTCACAATTCACACCTTCCCGAATATTTAGAGCATCAGCCGTGAATTGCGTCTTCGCATGTCCAATATGTGCGTTCGTAAATTACCCAGCTGCTTTGTCGTACAATCATCCCTGCTTGTCGGGCTCTAATGGCCAACGACCAGAATTACATCAAAACTTCCTTCCGTGTTTAGGTCGGGACGCACTAAATCGCAGTTAGTCGATAGAGCCACCGTACGCCGCCTTCAACCGACTACATTCACAAAAAATATCGATCGGACGCCAGTTTCGGTCGAGACCGCTAGAATCCGGAGCGCTTCGGATTCCGTGCGAGGACGCGGTCTACGTGCCCGGACCCGGACATTCGGAAGGCGCTTGCGCTTTCCGCCGCCGCGTGGGGTTGTCCTTTCGTTTTCGAGGCGTACAATGCGTTCTGAATATTGAAAGGAGTGAAAAAGGAAAACGTTGTTTCACAGAAGAAAACGCCGGGATAGTTGAATTGATTATGTTCAATCTCACTCTGAAGCCCGTCTGCCGATAATAAAGAATGACATTTAGGGGCGAGATAATTGTTTATCGTTCCATGTTCGAACGTTTCACGTAAAGTAGGCTAAAAGACGAAATTTATAAGACATATATTGCTAATATTTACACTATTCGAGGAACGTAACGACGATGTATTAAGCCGTAGATTTTATTGGTGGATAATAACATCTATGTTATTTAATGTAATAATTAATAATAATTATGTTTTTTTTTTTTTTCAAAACACTAAGAAATTCAGAACAAAAAATGCTACAACATTTTTAAAACAAACATATAGATTGTTATGATTCTAACAATATAATATTCTCAGTGTATAGAAAATCAAGAAGTTGGATTCTAACCTACAGCAGAGTTGGTTTTGATCTTCCATCCGGGCTTTATATTGTGCAAGATTTACTTTATAATTGTACAAGAAAAAAATATGAATCAAGAGTGCTTATATCTAACTTAAGAGCAAATTCTGTAACACATACAACAAGCAAGAGCTATCATCTTCCGCAGCAATACTGATCTAGTGTTGCTGCTGAAGATGATAGCTTAGCTATCGAAACGATTGTACAATTCAAGTGAAATGTTTATGGTAAGGGGTGTTAATGAAGTGTTTCAGTGTTCCAGTGCCGCAGTATTCGAGTACGCTATTCGATTAAGTTCTAAATAAGAGAATATAGACGAATGATTCGCCGCTGACTACTGGATGAGAACTCGCGCATCCTTAGCCTGAATCTAGACAAAGAACATCTATTGATGTCCGTTAACAACTTATTAAATTTAGAAATACAAGTGTTGGAAGATCGAGGTTTTACTCTTAGGAATAATGAGAACATTTCTAAGCCGAACCTCATTACTAAAGGCAAGTTTATTACAAAAATATTTGGGAAATCCTTGGAATAGATCACTTCCGCCTGCAACATAAATAATTAACCACTTCAGATCAATTAATTTATTGGTCAAGTGCTCAAACTAGACGTTTAGCCTCAACGACTGCGGATAACTGAATTCTTTCGATGGATAAATTGATAGAATTGAAAAGCGGCCGGTAATTACTTCGACCAGGAAAGACTGGCACGGAAGATTTGGATTCAGAATCAACGAATGATGCGTATATAAGTATATCATTTAAATCAGATGAAATATCACCTAATGCTTAGGTCTCTTGCATATTATCAGCACATATAAGACTTTTATAGGTATAGAGTTGACACCTCAGTATAGAACCGTGAGAAATACCTCCACTTTAATATATTGTGCTCAAAAGTCGTTGTGAAAGAACTGAACAGCATCAATAGATAAGCCTACACGGTTTAAAAGAGGTCGAAAAATCTTGTGGTCTAAGGTGTCAAAAGCTTTGATAAAACCAAGCATGGAAGCTTCGCCTCTATCACGAGCATCTTTTAGGAATACGAATAGCAACACATGTGCCCGCCGTAGCGATATCAACCGTGGTAATTGAAAAATTAGATTAAATCTTTAAATTTAGAATTGAACTGGAAGTCCACAGTTTCAATTGGCGCTTTGAATTTCTTCCGTTTGACTTTCTGCCGACAAGATTCAAATATAAGAGCGAAATGTCATTTTTTTTCGTTTCTAATCGATCTATCGTCATTCGGTCACCGGTTGATGATGAGGACCGTTCATATCCTCGAAACGGTCGTCCCGAACTAATTATTATATACTACTATATAATGAATAAACTTGTGTGGTGCGGAGGGTGCCGATACTTATGTATTATTTACCAAAAGAAATAACGTACGTAGCGACTTCTCCTAAAATAAAATAGCGTCTTCTTTGAACAAATTAGAATGAATACGCTATTCCATTGAAGTTGAGGTACTTCGCCATTTGCTTTTCAATTGTATGTAACTATCCAATGGTATACAGCAAGCATATCACGAATATACAATGCAAATTAAATTTAATATTGACGATCTTATTACACACCAAACATTACAATAATGAACATTGAAATGTTGCCAGTAGCAAATTCCTAATCGATATGCGCGATATCAGTTATTCGTCAAGCAATTCATATAGACGCAAGCATCTGAACGAAATACGAGAAATGAATGATTATTCGGTAAGTAGTTTCAACGAAACCGAAACCGAAACCTGAGGCGTGATTGATCATTCGGTAAGCCATTTAAACGAAACCGAAAGTGAAATCTGATATACATATGAATGATATACATATATGTATAATACCGTTATATATTGATTGCATTTGTATCCTCTAAATTTGAAAATTATAAAGATTCGAGCAATGACTACGTCTTGTAGTTGCAAATTCATTAATTTGACCAAATAAACACAAAACTTGGAAACATTTAATCAAACAATTAAAAATTATATAAGAGGAATATTAGTTAGTATTGCTTGGTCGTCGTGACAGCAGTAAGTGAAACATACTGACGTTGACGTCTTTAAATTATTTATTCAAAATTCTGAGTTCAAGTAGCCACTTGCAACGAATATGCATGTCTGGTGTTAAAAAGAGAGTAAACAAAGCATAAAGACATTAACGAATTTGGTTTGTTGATTCAAAATGTTGAACCTAGCTAAAAAAGAGTTACTTCTATAATATGCACATAATAGGAAAAGTTGAAGGAATCGGTCAACGACTCACCGACGATATCCGGGGCCGTAAGCATCTCTCAAATTAAGTCTATGAATCCGATACTAGTGGAAGTACCAATTTCTCTCATATAGAAAAAAGGAAGGGACAGAAACATAGGCTTAAAATTTTAAATCATCAGTTAAGAACAGCAACGCCAACATGTTTTGGTTACGACTGTTATGGTAACCAAACAATACCAACTTCAAAACCCACTTGGATGCAACGTCCGAATGCCGGGGTTAGATTTAAATTGCTCTATTTTACCTTTAATATTAGACAAATGCATTATTATTCAAAAATATGCGGTGGATACTATTTAGAGAAAGTTTGGGTACTAACTTTATATACAACCAGGTATGTAATTTAACCTGGTGAAAATTTAGGCTATAGTGTATTTGCATATAATATCTCAAAATTTCCTAGAAATAGGTGCAAAATCGATATTGCCTTGGTTTATTTCCAAATATAGAAATTTAAAATTCAATGGAAAAAGCAGGGCCACAGTAAAGCAAGTTCTTAGTTCATTACTTACCGATTACGCTACATATCGAGAAATATTTTTTATTTATTTATTATTATTCGAAAATTCCGAACTTCTAGCCTTTGTACAACAGGCGCAACTCTACAATTGTAGAAGAAGCTAGGCCTTGGAGGGATGAGAATTGTAAATTGAACAACGCTAAAAGATAGAGTGGCTGGACTCCCCCTCGTAACGACTGAATATCGATACTATCTTCCTCGTGATAAGGATAAGTACTTGGGAACAGCAAATAGCCGTGTTTATTGCAAATACCAATCATAATCTAAAATGGCAATGATAAAATCTATCTGCGAATCTTATAAGACGGCTACGAGTTGTAGAAAGTATAGATGCATCGCCTCAGGGGGAGACAAAACAAAAAGGTATTACTGTACCTACTGGCTGTTCAAAGCAATAGCCGCTATACTTATGAAATCCAGCGTGATAAGATTTTTGAGATAAGTATCTTTAGTATGACACACCTTAAAAATAGTCGACAAGCAATTTCAGATTAATGAACACACATAGTTTTAAAAAGTATTCATATTTAAAATTAGAAAATATTTCAGTTGATATAAATTGAGCTGGATTAAATACCTTTGCAATCTTCATACATATGTATTTACAATTTCGTCTGGGCAATAAGGAACAGCGTCCTCGTAAATATTTACGATGCAGCCCAGCACTTTTTACGAAAGTCTGACAGCCAGTAATTTATCAGCTGAAATAAAATTAAAACGACGTGAATATTAAAATTTATAGTTCCTCTACTTTTAATATTATATGCTTCTTGAATAAACAAATGTGCGGATGTAGAGGTAGTGATAATGACTATATACGAGTTAAGTGATATTACCTTTAGCAAAATTGCTATGATAACTTGGAAAGGTAACGATTTCTTAATCCCCACAATCTGAACGAGGTAATTGTTACCGTTTCATATTTATCTGTTTTCAGGAATGGGACCTGATATTCAGACACTGTCTGATGAGTATAATTGAAAAAAGTACATGTAGACGTGTTCTATCTTCCCTCATTTATTCATCTTGTAGATTTCCATTGAGAGTCGTAATACTAAATCAATACATTAATTATTCAACATCACTATTAGTCGTTAAACCCCGCACGAACTTTGGAATAAACCACAATGTGGAGGTCACGTATAAAGCGCCTGTTAAATTTAGCCATCGTTCTTGTTAGGGTAACTAGATATTTTGTTACATTAAATGGACGGAATTTCTTATTCTAAAAAATAAAAAGGTTGCTGTCCCAAAATACTCCTCAAGCTGCGCACGTTAACAAAAAATTATTTAAAAGTAGAATATCCGCCTGAGGTCAAGCAATTCTAATGACGAGTAAAATTGTATTTATTTATGCTATATATTATATTTGCATTTTATGTAGTTTAGCAGTATACTCACGCTCAAGAAGAGCTAGAGAACTAGAAGAGAAGAAATGTCCTTTTACTATTTTTTATTCAGCATATAACTGATTACGTTACGTGTAATTATTGCAAAACCTGAGGATAGGCTTTCTCTAAGCATTAGCACTAGCAAAACAGCCAATTTTAGAACAATTCCTGGATCTTCTTCTTGTTGGAGACGCATATATAATATACCAAGGCTACTAAGCGGGAAAGGGATTTCATTCGCTTTTGTCCTCTTTATCTATCAGATATCGAAACGTCGGAAACTAGTCAAACATATCAAATAAGAAACGAATAAGAAGCTACATTTCTTAAAGAAGAAGATTAAAGAGAAACCATAAAAGTAGAAACAAGCAATCGATATGTTTGTGTATTATATATTATAACTCTATTGACTTCTTCACTTTTCCCGTTTGCGGAACATGTATCCTATAAAGTTCATTGTTTAATGTTTAATACTATGTCATTATGATCATTTTCTTTCATATGCAATCTACTCGAATTCTACGTGAATGTTATGGGTTGTAGCTAATTACATATCTAAGAGAAAAAGGAGCGTAGATTAACGAATTATTGGTGTATGAGTAAAATTCGTTTTACTAGACGTTTAAACTTCGTTATTTTTGTTTCCGTTTTCATCGCGACATATCGTGCCAAATCGTATATTTGTGCTCAAAATCTTCGTGTTTCGACGAGATTTCGCAAATATTTACAAAGAAATAAAGCTCCTCAAATGGAAAGCTCTAAATACGTACTTTAAAAGCAAATTTAATTCTGAATAACTTTAATACGTTATCAACGAAATATTCAAAATAAACGTAGGAAAGGTATTTGAATTCAAAAAAGTAACAAGATAATTGATTGAAATAAAGTTCAAGAAGTAGGGAATGGAAATGGCGAATCACCGTTAATAAGCAATATGTAGATTTAAATTATAATAATAAATTTCAATTTCATGATTGCATAAGTCACTTGGTTAACATGGTTAACGTTCTACGACAACCTTTCCGTTCAACACATTTCTGAGTTCTTTTAATATTTAACATAAAGATTTCATTTCAAATATCTATCTATAGTTAATTACTGCGTCCCAACAGGTTATGTCGTTTTTCTCTTCAAAAAAGTTAATTGAGTTAAGAATCTTTAATGGAAGCATTAAATAACAAGGTTAAATATAAATAACACGATAAACGTTTAGAACGGTCAAAAGCTGCAACCACAATCCATATAAACATCGAAAAACTTTACCAGATGCTGAACGGCGGTTAGACGTTCGTCCGAATAAGATTAAAGAGATAGCAGAGGCCGTTGGCATCTCGAAAGAACATCTTGGTCATATATTAGATATACACCAGTATACCCCTGTAATTATGACGCGGTCGAAATAATGAATTGTCATGGGTGAGTCGGTTCCGAAAGAGGCAAAGACTGTTTCATTAGCTGGCAAAGTGATGGTGATTATTCTTTCGCAACATGCATGAAGTTGTATTAGTTCATTGTCTTGGAAACAAAAACACAATAATATGCATCATTACTTGACAAGCTAAAGGCAGACATTGCGGAAAAACGACCGCATTGGAAGAAAGAGAAAGCTTTGTTACAGGAAGACAACGCACTATCTCACACTTCGAGGGTTGCCATTGCGAAAATTGTCGAATTGGAATTCGAGTTGACAGTCGATTCCCGGTCGATTCGCCATTTCTCTGTTTCGATGATTGAAAGTTTCGCTCGAAACTCTTCATCTAATAGAGAAGCCATCACATTGTGGGTTAATATAGTAAACACGAAAGTATTAACCCAAAAATAACGCTAAAATAGCTTCCTCGTGGCATAAATGGAATCACCTACGGCAAAGTCAATGCAAGCAGAAGTTTTTGCTTCACCATGTTTCGCTGTTTGCCTCACAGTTAATACCACAAGATTATCGTTTTGGTTATTGCTTTTAGGCATTTTTCGATGTGTGTTCTTATACATCGTGATAAGCCTGTGGGAATCGTCATGTGGTAAGCAGATCAAGAACTATTCGAGGACAAACAGCGACATGAGGTGGAGCAAAACTCTTTTGTACTCCTTGTATTACCTTTGCAGTCTACTAAATATATAAACATTGTAGAATAAGTGCCGACTTGAGTCTAAATTATGTTTCGTGCGATGTCTTTACTACATGGCATAGCTGTCCTCTGTTCAATACGATGCCACATAAATAGTAGGTCAGCTATGAACAATTCGCAGTTTTAATTTCTCTGGAAAATTAATTTTTTAAGTGTGGTGACAGCCCAACGGGGTGTATAAATTTTTTTCAAGTTTCAATCTCAGAAGCCTTTTAGTGTTTATATAATAGTAATAATAATATCGTCATTTATTTCTACTGGAATGTACAATGAAAGTACACAGTAAAAACAAGCGTGAAACTACGAAAAAAGAAAATAATATTACTAATTGCTAGTGAGATATATCACATTTCATAATGAATTTAATAATTAATATACTTCTTTAACGTGTATGGTTCAACATTGCATATATACGAATTTAAATTTTCTGAAATTTGTTTCAGATTTTATATTAAATTAATACTTAATTTACTAAATAGGATTAATACTGTCCAATTGTACGCCTTTTGTAAATTTTGTCAATCTGTATTTTGGAATATTATAATTAGCTTTCTGCTTAGTACCATATTCATGCATTTTTTCATTTCCTTTGAATCTCATTTTATTTTTAAAATTAAAAATAATACATTCATGCACATAAACTCCAAACAAAGTTAGTCCGTTACTTCAGTCCACACTGCTCGTTTCTTTAAAATAAAAACTCGTTTCACATTCGACGAACATCCCCATAATATGATTAACACAAAATAAGCATGATACACTGCTTTCATAGTTGTAAAATTCATTATTTCCCACAATATTTTTAATGCAAAGCGTACACTACCGGCTTTGCCACATATTTGTTCTATTTGTTGATCCTATTTTAGGCTCATCATCTATAGCAACACGCAAAAACGAACAATGTTTAGTTAACTGAAAGTTTTGGTTATTTAAAGTAATACTAATACTCGAAGTTTCAGTAGCTTTATTACATTTAAGAAAGAGCCAATGGATTTTATTTCTATTTATTCCCAAAAGATTTTGCCGAAACCATTACTCCGTAAAATTTAAAAATATTGGACCATTTTGAGTTAAGCAAGGATAAACCACTAAACAGCAAGTTAGCATCACAAAAATGGGTGAACTACATTTGCGCTTTGTAATCCATTCCTCTAAAACAAATCTAATAATTTAGATATTTGTGAATCGCTTTTTCTCATTTTTTGCATAAATTACGATATTTTTCCTAGACTGTATTTTTATAATTTAACCTTCAGGAGCATTTACATGTACGCGTGTGTACATACAAATATATAACAGAATTATATTGGTTAATGGTACGAAGGTTGAAGGGGCTGGTTTTAGAATATCGCATGACTTACAATCATAAAGCTAGGCAAACTATTCGCAAGGATTGTTTAGTCAACAGTATTGAGTTTTCATATTGGGGTAGCTCCGCGTTTCTGGGGGTAAAGTATTCGTGGTATGTTCCACTCGGAAATTAGATGTTTGATGTGGAGCGTTTCGTGTAATTTAATGTAATTAAAAAATAATAAATTTTTTACATTCGTACACTTATTCCATTTGGATGGAAGTAAATATATCTCATCCGTATTTTTATTATTGTAATTTTTAGTTCAGCTAATGGATTACGGAACTATTTGTATACGAAGGACATTTTGGAATGTTTAAATCTTGTCTGTTTACAAAACCTTAACTGTTTTACTTGGCAGACGTTTTTGTTGTTTCCAAACTAACTCTGGGGAAAACACTTTCAAATAGTTGAACTTTATGCTCACCAGTTTAACGTTTAAAAGCATGTTTAACAGTCTAATTATTGCGTTGAAGACTGCCGGAGTCCAGTAGTGATTTTAAGTATAGTATGAGAAAATACAAATATAATTGCTCTTTTGAGAGATACTTTCTTCAAATACACATTTTTTTATTGTTTCTTATTACTTTATTTTATTTTTTTTTTTGTTTGTTAAAGGTTTGACTGTGAGGATGGTTAGAATTATGTTGAAACCTACAAGATGCTCTGCATTTTTCTTTTAGTGGAATATGCAACACTTCACTAAATTTTGGAGTCCTCTTCAAATTCGGAGGCTAAATGTAAATGTAATAACGTAGTATTGTCTTGAAGCTAAGAGTTCCAGAGTTATTAGCTTTTTTTTTTAATCAACATTTAGAGAAATTGTTGTCTTCGCGGTGGTTTTACAATTGTTGCTTATTTGATTTAACACGTATATTTGTGGTTCTGTTACAATTTTTCCTTAATTTTATCGAGTCCAAAAATTCACTTATGGTATTCACAGTATCACGCTCTTCATATTTAACTAAAAACTGTGCTTTACGGTTTTATATTGTCCATTCTAATAGTGTACATAATAAATACATTCTAAGAACTGTTGTATTAAAAATATCAAACGTAGCTGCTATTACCATTGTGCAATGAGTTGAGTTCTTCTGGGATTCTCCAGCCGCTTATATAATTTCAGGTAGCTCTTCTACTTTCCTCGTTTTATTAGCAAATTACATCTCCGGCCAACGATAATTCCAGTGGAGCGGCTAAGTAACTCACCTGCTCTCCATTTTGTTCACATTGCGTCGATGTAATATTTCCTTACAAAAATGTACACAGTGAATAGATTCAGGTGTATCTTTATAATCACTTTGCGAATTAAACATCTCTCAGCAAGAAGTCGTCAAGTCCGATAGTAGTGTCCTTATTCATTCGATGAGCGAATCGCATGCAATATTATAGGTTGCTATACGATATTTTTAGAGAAAAAAACTTGTTAATTCTATTGTAAAAATTTAAAATCTTGCCTGTTATGAAAGTAGCATCGTAATTAACCGTGATATATATGCCAATCGAATGCCATCAGGAAGAAAGTAGCGAAGGGGAGAAATGAAAATCTTTCTGTTGAGTATAAAAACTGAACTGATTCTAATAACTATAGCTCGACACTTTCCGTGCATTTCACGAAATTAGCGGAAACTAGACAGGCTCGTGTTTATTCGACGTATGAGAATGGGTTCGTGTTGCCAATCAGTTTCGCCGTGAGGCGACGAAACATGAGTCTATCTAGTCTCTGCTAATTTCACGAAGCGCACGGAAAGTGAAGAGTTTTAGTCATAACTAGAGAGGAAGTTATTACTTTTTTTTTCGTAAAAAGTAGACAGACTCATGTCTTGTCGACTCCCGGGGACACCAGCAGGCAACTCGAATCCATTCTCATCAGGTCCATCCAGTCGCTGCAAAAAATGAATAATTCCCTCTGCCTCTGTCATCTCTGGTAATAACTTATTTTAATTCCTCAAGGAAATAAAAGAAAGAAAGAAAAAATAGTTAGCCAGACTCTAACTGGAACGGTGAATATCTTTCCGTTTCCTTGCCATAAAAATATCGGATGATTCGTATTCCAGTTAATAGAAAATATACAAATCTACAAAGCCATGAAATCGGTATTTTTTTTTAAGAAATGAGTCAATGCAAAGAAAAGAATATTACTGAGAAAAAACGTGCGTGGGACGACTTATTTTATGTTGCTTATAAACTAATAACATTGTTTGAGGTTTCTCTTCTTTCTTTACATTTATTTACATTTACTGTACGTTAGTAAATACAACTACCTTTTTCGTTTACATAAGAACGCTTTGCTTTCCCAGACATTAATTCTAAATGAATGAGCTGCATGTTAATAGAATTTATCAAAACAGAACCGCTAGTAAGGAGTAGCAAACGATAAGAATAAAATATGTTAAAATAAGCTCCTCATCCCATTCGTTATCTGTATCTAACAAACGCATTCCGGAAATATCGAAAATTTTCCACAGCCATGCGTACTTTTGGCTCGTAAGTAAGTGTACTTTTGTATACGTCAGCTTTAACAAACAAAAAAACTGACTTTTTTAAAGTTATTTTAAGTTACGGTGTATGTATTTAATGTCGACTTATCTTGTTGATGAATACCTGTATAAATTTCAGTAAATGACAATTGTAAAAAAACCCTGAAACGAAAAGTTCGTTCGTGTAATTTATCTTGTGCGTGCGGAAAGCAATTTCAGCCGAGACGGATGTATAACATAAAGCTGAAGCAATTATTTTTATTATTCATAAGCGATCCTCTCCACAAATATTTCCAACTTATTTATAACGAAATGAAACGATCGCGCATGCCAGTATGTATTTTCTTTAGATTTTTTTTGAAGGGGCGGGACGGTGAAATTAGTGAAGGACTTCTAATAATAAAATAATACATACTTAGTTGAGTAAACGTCATCTGCTTACGTACGGAAAATTCTTTACGTTGCAATTGATTAACTGCCAAAAAAGAAATAGTGTGTTGGTAGACAACACTTACGTGTACGATACAAGGATACTTTCAATTGTTTGTTAGTTTAACATCTATGCATTGTGGCTGGCTGAAGCACTCAAGAGGAGTATAATTAACAGGAAGAGAAATTACTTAATTAAATTTTTTAACGGATTTGTTTTATTTGCTTGGACGTTATCGAAAAATAGCTTTTATTCTTTAATATTCTATCCGTAATTTCAACAAGAAGTGAACAGCGTTCTTCAGTAATAAGTTGCAAGGTGATCATCACTTGATAATTTGTTTTTTACTTCAAAATCCCTTTAGCATCATTGCACAAATGTTGGGTAATATTGAAGGTTTGGGCTATACCCCATTAAGTTAGAAGCGCAATTACGTTACGTGTAAATCAAGACAAGCAACGCCAATATGATCAAATATGTATATACAATAAATAAACAAATAAAATGGTAAAAGTAGAAAATATAAATAACATATGTATAATAAATATATAACTTAGTTGATTGCGAACAGTGATTCGCTTAAAGTTGAACATGTCAAATAAGCATTTGTGAATCAAATACCCTTTCGCTCTTGTTTTGAGGATCATCATCATTCAATCATCTTGATTGAAGATCGCGGACTGTTGTATGCACTGTTTTATGAACATCACAGACTTGTTTGAAGGAACACTAAGGTTATTTCTGCTTCTTGTTGCAAGTGTTCTGATATAAACAAGGATTGCATTTGTTCGTTGGTGATAAAACGTGACTTTTCGCTAAGTTACTCTATAGCGGAAAATTAGATTCCAAGCAGGAATACTCCAAACTACGGAGAAGCATTCATGCAGCAACGTAATTTCGATACACTTATGATCAAATTATTTGCTTGGGGTCTTCGAATCTATTCTTCGTCATCAGATCCTAGACAGTTTTGTTGCCTATGGTTTATTGTTGATAATTATATCTGCAACTCTTTCAAGTAATTGTACTTCACTTATTGTCAGTGAACTTCTCAAGAGTTCTAGCAGATACATCAGAACCCAGCTACAAAGATTTTTCTTCTTCTTATTTATTTAGATTCTGATTTGCTAAGCGTACAACTCTTAAATTTATTTTATCAGTTGCTTTTGGAGCGTCACTTTCCTTTTTTCACTTCATGCGTATAGCGATCTGCAACATTAACTGAGCAAAAGAATAGAGTCCGTTATACAAGACTATAATACAATTGCTTATACTGCAGAGCCATAGTCTTCCGTACTTATTCGCTGATTACAAATATCGCAACTATAGTAGTACATTTTCGACATGAAACCTAAACAAATTCTACAAGTACTTACATCATTTGCATCATGGGACATCGTGAATATTTTTTGTTATAAAATAGAAACAAAAGTCTAATCTTTCACAAATTGACTGTTCAATCAACTACATGTTAGAAATAGAGACAAATAGAGCTATATCGGAAATGTTAAACATCTTAGGTCTGTATTACATAAAGATGCTAACAAACACTTTTAATAAAGTAACCGATGTGTTACAGTTATGATGTCATTACTTGAAAGAAACGATTCTTAAAAAAAGTTGAGAATTACGTTGTCCAGTGCAGTGCCAACATATATGCAGGTGTGTTAAACAAAATGCTATGAAACATAATCAGATGAAGCAGATTGGATTCAGAAAAGGAAGAAGCGCTCAGTATTATCTTTTCACGATAGGAATAGAACATCCTTCAACATGTCTAGGATTTTTAGAGCTCAAAAATGACAGGGCGCTTGCTCTCAATACGTAGTCCTGTACTCGATCCTACATTGGTTTCCTAGAGACTTTGAATACTCAACTTTGAGCTAACTTATGGGCGATTCTGAACTGATTTATCATACTTCCCCATACTTCCCTTTTCGGTAATCTATGATTACTCGTTATCCATAGAGGATACTATTAGTTCGAAGGGTGTAGACACAGCCGTTATAAAGGAAGGGGTGATAATAAGCGTATTATGCTTAATATATCACGCAAAAGTTAATAATTTTTAGTAAAATGGAAACAATTTGCTTCTAAAACACATTTAGTTGATCAGACATTAATGTTATAATGTTGTTACTCTATTGGTAATTCCAACAATGAGTAACTCTTTCCACATGTGGCAAATGGATATTACTAACAATATCCCAACATTTTTAGCCCGTACCGAATTGGATCTGGATAAAAAAAATTACGAAAGTAGTTATTTAGTTTTAGTTTAGTCACTTCGTAAAAAATATTTAGGGAATAAGAGGATGTGTTTGCTCCTTTGGGCAAGATCACCATTATTCCACAAATTCTTCAAATAAAATATGAGGCAAGATAGTTCGGATAGTTATCTAAGATGGAGCACGTATAGAATTTATAACTTACTGCCCTGTCCACAGGCGTTAGTTGTTCTGTCGCATGAGATTCAAGTTACCTAGAATGCCATACCGCAGAAGCAAATTATCAGAAAGATACCGAGACGTATTGAGGATTCGTCGGCGCGGTGACACTATTAATTATAATAAAGAAACTAACAAACAGCATTAATCGTCATTGGAAACTCAGATTGTGATAATTTTTGCAGGCAAATAAAATAATCTTCAATTTGGAATTACTTAATGTACCTAGTTAAGCAGCCAATAAACATGTTTTGGCGAAAAATTAAAAAGTGCCCGTGAGACGATAGAAGATGCTTATTTTGGAACTTTCGTACTAATGCGTCTATTTCCGTACGACCTACGTGGACACGTTCGGAAAGCTCGAAGCGAGCCCGCCAATATTAATTAGCTTCCTAATGAGCGTGGATAAAAACGTCGACTCGTTAATAAGATGAAAATTTTAAACGTGAACATTTTCGAAAGGAATGCGCATACCGATCCAAAGCCCAAATAGCGTCGGCATTGTCCGACGAACGGTCACAGCCAAGCGCCAGTTAAATCGCCGTATTGCGTTATAAATACAAACAAGATGTGTGCACGCGTTCGACACGGACCATTGTTTCACAACAATTGAAACAGTACAGTATTGAATTTAGATAATTGCTCATGATTGCGAAGGTCGGAAAAGGCGGATATATTCATGTCGAAGCTCAAAAATTGTTTAGTTATGTGGAATCTATCGGAGGAGAACTCTATCGGATTCTACTTTAAGGCTACAATGAAATAGTAGGTAATTCGTCAAAACAAAAGATTAATTTTGACGAGAAAGATAATGATATAATAAACGTCTGCAAGATTCAAATTTAAGATGGAAAACAATAAACAAAACTAGCAGGAGGAAGTCAATAAATGGTAAGCATCAAGAGGTTTAAATACGGAGTGTTCTAAAGGTGACTTTTCTTCATACATCAAGGAAATAAATCAACCTTCGCTGAAGATTTAAAAGCTACATATGTCATCCAAGATATTTTCAGCGAAGTGGTTACATCAAGATTCGTACATATATATTGCTCTTTAAAAATTGCATTTGAGCATTTGACGAGCATTTTAGTAAGGTAATAGATCGATAGAGGTAATAAATTTCTTCAACGGCAAAATACGCTGGCCAGTTAGAAATTTATTTGACGTAAACATACGTCAATATTGAATCCATCAAGAGTAAAATAATTAATGGTTGCATTTTGCAGCAACCTCTTTGTAGATAAAGCTGGAAAATCAGCTCAGGAGCCCAGATGCTCTATGGACTGGTTGGATTTTTTCTCCATTCCTCATTTGATTCCTACTTGATCTCTCCACTTTTTTCACATTTTTGTAACAACTTACTGTCACATGACCCAATTACCTCATCTTCTTACTGGTGGTTTGTTATACAGTTCCAATAGGTCTCTGTCTTTTTTCTTTCTCATATCTCTTCCGAACGCTACTTTCCTGTCAAATACATCTAGTGCTTGCTTTTTCTTAAAGTTGAGTTTCCATGCTGCATTCCCGAAGATAACCACTGGCGTTATCATATAATCTTTTCTTAACATTCTTCAATTTGATATGTAGAGTAATCCTGCCATACATTTTGTTCCCTATCTTGTATTTTAACCTTTTCTTCGTCCTCATCCGTTACTGGTCCTCCGATACACTGTTTACCTTCGCAAGCTGTATGTTGATTTTTTTTGTAGCTCTGTGCAAGTGGTGGCATACAACTTGTTCTCTTCGAATTTTAAGATTAAGACGCGCTTTCAATTAATGCTTTCTTATTACTTACATTAACGGCGATTTTTGAGCACTATATTCATTTATTGTGATGCCTAGTGTTCTAATTCTAATATTCTGTCTTTGGGGATCTAATAAGTACAGCCTCCGTTCTTCGTTCTTTTTTTTTTTTTGGTTCTTAATTTCCTCCTTCATTTATTTCTAGTCTGGCTGACTCTATTAATTCTTATCGAGCTTGTATTTACCATATTTTTACAATCGTTATGGGCGTGCTTGATAATATTATACTTTGCCATATCTCACAGATAATGGACTGAAGGGAGAAGATCCTAGAATAGTATTAAAATTCATTTAAAGAGTATTTTGCACAAGAGTATTTTGCAGTAGATCTATTAAGGTAGCAATGATAAAAGGCATCCTGTGTATAGGCGTAAATAAGGCAATGTGACTTCTTAGAACATTTTTATCACTAACCGATTTTGACATACCTGCTGTATAAGACCTGCTTTCGTATAAAACGAAAACGGAATAATATCGTTTAGTAATTGTCTTTCTGTTCTTGAATGCAAAAACATGCGGAGTGGAGTATGTATAATAAATAAAGATGACATAGGTGGAATTATTCCTTTTTTGCAACGACTAGATAGACTCGTGCCTATTCGCCTCATGAGAACGGATTCGTGTTTCTCCGAGAGTCAAGAAAACACGAGTCTGTCTAGTCTCTAACTAAATAACTATAAGTGTTAGATATTGGTTCAGTCGTTTTAAATGTGGCTATATTTCGATTTTTGACAAGGCGCGTCACTTACCAGATGTAGTTGCTGACAATATTATTTAAAAATGTCTACCATATCATTCCTGTTGAACCCCAAACAAAAAAAAATGTGAAGTAGCAGAGGCCGTATGTGTCGCGATTGCTAATTGTGGGTAAGTGGATACGTGAGTGTTACATTCAAAGTAATTTTTTTCAATTCAAGCAAAACTTGCAAGAATTTTCCGTACCAAAAGAAGCGAAGACGATCCCATCGACCGTGATTTCTTGAGTTTGAAGGGAAGAATCCTCATTGACATTTTGGAGAAAGGACGCGCGATCACGGAAAATTGTTACAGTGAATTTTTGGATCGATTCGACGAAGAATTGGAAATGAAATAGCCCTGTTTGTTAACCAAAAAAGTTTTGTTCTACACAACAATGCACCAGCTTACACATTCGGAGCTATGGTTCTTGAATTGCATGATTTGCGCTCTAAATTACTGCCTAATCTTCTTTACTCGCCTGATCTGCGGAAAAATAAATATACTTTTTTTAATGAACTTGCGACTTGTATTTATTGACCCGCGCGCATATATATTTCAAACACCTCAAGTTGTTCGCAACATTGTTCAATTCGAGTAGAATTACTTTATCAATAGGACTCGACCAGTACAGAGAATCGCATTTTTGGACACGTTGTTTACGTGTTAGTTAACCAATTTTATAATAATTAATTCATGATATTTAAATAGTTTATAATAAATACTATATCAGTGTATATGTTACAATAGAATGATTAAAATAAGGAAAATTTCTCTAATCATCAGTGTCCATACGCTAATTACGAAATCCCATTAGTGCATGTTTGCATGTTCTCTCGTGAACATACGAAGGTAGTGGATTCGACTCCAACAATTTTTCCGTAAAGAATATTTCGCCATCAAAGGACGTCAACTAGTCTTTGTGTGGCGCGTGTCTTCCCTTCGAAATTTTCCATCACTTCATGCGTACTATGAGTAAGACTTTAATATATAGCACCTTCTGCGCATAATAAAATCTTGAATTTTAAATCGTTGAAAATATAAATATAGCGCCTTGTAGCCGCTGTTGATTTTTCTATTATATGCGCGACCGGTTGTTTATATAATTATAAAACGGAAGATTTTACTGTCGCTATTTCAAGACGTTGTAAAATAAAATCATGGCGGTTATTAAGCTGGGCGATAATTATACAAGCTATTTCAAAACGTTTTTCGCACATCCTAAATATTAGTTGTTATCTAAGCGTTGTTGTAGATAAACAAAAAAAATCATTCTCGCTCCTTACAACATATTACGCAACAAGATGACGCTATAACTCTAACCAATAGAATTCGAGAATGAAGGATGTGTTACACTGGCGTTAGGTAAAATCAATATATTTGAACTTCTACGTCGTAAAACGACAATAATTGTATCATTGTTCTGTTTTTTTGGGTCAACCGCACGTTAGGTGGAAAATACAGATATCACTAATATTCGGTACCCGGAAACCACAATCTTTGCAACTCAAAGCTTCTTATGTTATCATTTCCTCAGTTTAAATTTAATTATAACAATATATAAGTGCCTCCTTGAATTGTAAAATTGCCTATATTGTGTAACTACTAGGAAGCTAAAATTTTCCGACGACGCAATAGATCTCATCTTTCGAACATTTTTCCATGTATGCAGGGTGATCGATAAGTAGTGAACCAGACACTTTTTATTTTTCTGTATATTATTGCGCATATACTGGGCTTCCCAATTTAGAAAGAACGTTTGGAAATATTTATAATTTTGTGAAATATCTAGTTTTTTGAAGAGATTGGAAACGTAAACACATTGTAATGTAAATTTTTACAAAATTCGATCGCATACTTGTCCCCATCTAGACATTGTGTTGAAACGCCTCCAAAATATACCGGATGTTCAGTACCAAACACCAAACCGCCCCATTTAAACACCAGAAACGTCAGATTTTTAAATGGTGCCATAATTTTTTCGTGTGAGTATCGCTTGGTTTCCGTATGAACGGTAAACAAAATATTTTACTTTTTTATTTTGTAATAAGTTTTACAATGTTGCCAATTCGAATTCGAAAGGTAACGTCAAACCGATATATAATTCGACTGCCGCTAACACCCAATCTTTTCTCAGAACGCTTGCTTCTGTCCTTCAAGCTCATTGTTGAGCTCATTGTGTAAATAAAGTACGAATACATTTAAGGTAAACTAGAAAGGAATTTTTTTTTTGT
Source organism: Oryctes rhinoceros (assembly GCA_020654165.1). NCBI lineage: Eukaryota > Metazoa > Arthropoda > Insecta > Coleoptera > Scarabaeidae > Oryctes > Oryctes rhinoceros. Next base: position 1,618,435 of record JAIOKQ010000001.1, read on the forward strand.
TCTAAGAAGCACGCCTGTTTAACAATTTTAGATTAGGCAACAATCTATGTAACATAAAATATTTTTATATCTTTCGTGAGCGACATACATGAACTATTACCCATCTTGGTGACTAATTTTACATAGTTCCGCACTTCTAAATATTGATTATTACATAATTTAAGCGGAATACGTTATTCTAATAGCTTTATTAATAAATACAAATTTTTAGAATATCCTAATAATTATCCTAAAAAAATTGTGTTCAATCAATTAAAAATATATTATTTCGGACTATATCTAATATATATTAAAACATAACAGAAGTCTAAAGGAGAACTAATTTTGATTCAATTATTTTTGTTAAATTATAGAAATACTTGTGTTGATTGTGCTTCAAGTGTATTACTCTTAAATCAACCACAAAATCCGCTTCATATTTTTTTCAGAGTAGTAACATGATAATCTTAAGACAACGACACATAATAGAATACATTCATTGTCAGGTACAGTAATATGACGTGGAAATTGTCGTTTGAATCACGTGCATGATAAATTAATCAAACGTTCCCATTTTTCAAATAAACGACTTTTAAAGAAGAAACTCGTCTTCATATGATGAGGGTGGATCAATGAATACGCGCATTAGGAATGAAGACATATAATAAAAATTTAATATTTTTATTTATTTTTTTACGTGAGCCCCCTTTTAGCAAGATGATTTTTCTTTAAGCACTTAAAAATAGAATTGCTTAAAATAGGCTTCTACCACAGTAATGTCTATTTGAGCTGAATTCTCTCCATGTGAGCTACGTTTTCATATCGCGGAATTAAAGGAGTCACGCAGAACCAGGTCGGGTGAGTAAGCTGGACAGGGCAGCTTCCACAACTACAACTCAGAACGTGCGAGGCGATGCAATGTCGTGGTGGAAGAACTTTTTTTTGATTAATGGGACTGTTTATCCTTCGCTTGCCCATCAAACTGGCGTCCTTCTTCTAGAAACGAGGACAATCCTAAAAAATTACGTGTGTGTCTGTATGTTCAAGAAGTCATCTCTGCCGTTATGGACTATTCTTCTAGCGTGATGGGTAGTTGTTTTCTTCAACCTCCGTAACGCATATATAATAGAGATCAGTTTGGGTACGAGGATATTAATATGCGATGTACATTGTAGTTTTGGGTTTACCGCAATACTCAGAAATTTAATGTTGATGCCTGTGTCGATATTTTTTGTGGTAAGCAGCAAATTTTGCGGTTTTTCCTTGTTTATCTTAAATTTGTTTGCCGCAAACCAACTGCCAGCTTCGTTCGTGGCACTTCCTGACGTCCTGTTTAAACTTTTCAAACTGGTCACATGCACACCGGAAGAAGTATCATTGCCTTATAGGCAGATGTCAGCGCTAAGGACGGAAGATCCTTTTCCCGAGCAACTTCAGCAGAAAAAATTTCAAATAAGAAGTATTCGGAGAAAAAGTATACGGCGCGTACAATCCCGCAGCGCAGGATATAAGTATTTATATCGTTATAGATTTGTTTCAATATTTTTGGTAAGTCATCTATGCTATGCCACTTATATAATTTGCATTGAGCCTCGATTAGTTTTAAGTTACTGAAACAATATCCCAAATAAGCTCTAATAATGGCGTAATAAGCGACCTCTACATATATTTCAATTTGGTTATATTCCATTAATCATCTTTATGGAAAAATTCTTAATATTTATAAATGTGGAAGAAAGACGCCTAATTCTTTGCGATTATCATTCTTTGACCTTTCCTAATAGGCGGCCCGGTGGAGAGTCGACGCGCTCCACTCTCAGCCACCCTACCGCTGCTTGATAGTACGGCGCGTCCTCCGAAAAGCTTTCCTCCCACCGTTCACCGTCGCCCCTCCCCGAATTCTATCAAAATCACTTTCCACTCCAATTCCAACAGCCGATGACTACGACGCGGCTTGAAGCCGATCGAAAGCTCCACTCGAGCATACGGCGCGCAATTTTTACACGAGCGGCGCAGCAGCAGCTTTTTGGCTCTGTTACATGAACACTGCGAATTCGCATCGACCTGTTCAGTACGCAAAAGTTCGCGAACCGAAACAAACGTACTTCGCACAGTCAGTGTCTTTGAGATATATATATGTACATATACATAGAAAAGGTATAAAAGTTCAGAACGAAATAGTTGTCAAAATAGAACGGTGCTCGTCTACCTTTCTGATTATTACGTTAAGGTTTTGATCGGAAAGAAATTTCCTTCGACTATATTTCTTAGTGGAATCCCATCTATTGATTTTTAAATTTCATTTTTTCGTCCACGTTACTCTTCGTAACATTTAAGAAATTTTTTTCCAAAAACTTCGGGCATTAATCGTAAGATTATGATGGGTTAAAATTAAAAACTTCTCTTTGTCAAGTTAAAAACGAAATTCGTGCGTAAATTAAAAAAAAAAAAATTCTCTGACGGACTTTTTCAAACAGTGTTTGTTTTTCAAAACGAACTGTAAATTACTTTGAGTGTAACCATGTCGAATAAATCAGCGGAGATTACCAAGAACGGCCACGAAATGGCACCCTTAAATTCCACGCGCCCCAACGCTCAAGCAGGTGGAAAACCAGGTGTTACGATCGTGCTGCAAGGACCTAGAGGTTCGATTATATCGAGGGGTAGCGCCAACGCCGATCAAGATCCCGATCGAGCGGCATGGTCCGGAAAAATGCAATTCTTCCTCTCGATCATCGGATACTCCGTCGGATTGGGGAATATCTGGAGGTTTCCCTATCTGTGCCAACAGAACGGCGGAGGTGAGTTACACCAATCTAGAAGTAAAGCACGCAGCAAATCTATTTTTGAAAGAGTTCAATCGAAAATGAAATTAAGTTAAGTGAAAATTTGAAATATTGCAATTGAAAGCTTTTACGAATATATATTTTAATGCATGTCTTAGAGAGAGGGATTGACAGAGTGTGTTATGTGTCAAATACACGTGCATCGGTACTCTATAAATATATCTAGAGTATTTAATGCAGCTTTCATGTTAAGCGATCAATTCCCACGACGGCGCTTCCTTGTTTTGATGTAGATTCCTAGAGCGGTATTAGAAGAAGCTTTCATGAGGATTACCATAAAATATCGGAGCTTTTAACCGAAATAGCACCGCTAACCTCGTCAACATTTTACTTTAGCATCCTTTGATTTTCTTAATAGATGCCAATATTGACTGAAAATTTATTTTTTCTTCCTTGAAGCGGAGCCAAAATAATTCAAACGTGAGTATTTACGTATACTCAATTTTGTTATTGCTGACGTCGGATGTAATAAATTGAACACAATACGATCACTTAATCTAGTAACGCACATTTTTTTTGTGTATTAATTTAATTTAATTAAATTATTTTAGTTGTCGGAATTTAGCTGTTTGGGAGTTAATAAGATTATGCAACTGAAGATTTTTTTTTGTCAAAAACAACTAACGTTAAGAAGAAAAAAATTGGAATTTTCATCCGTAAATGGAGATTAAATAGGGGAAAGGGGAGAGGGATTATTTGTTGCATGTTATCAGATTGATGGAGATTGCAGAGATGCAAGATTCTAATCGGATCTATTATAACATGGATTAGAAAATTTGTATTTCTTCTATATTTTGAATGTAAAAGCTATTTTAACAAGTTTCTTTTTCAAACATGTATATAGAGTTAATACAATGTATGTAACTATTCTAAAGAAGGCTCCATCATGTTAACAATCCAAGGATCTAGGAAATTTTTATATTTTTGTATTGCTTGTAAAATTCTGCAATAGATTCGCATATTATCGCTATCACGGATCGGTATACACCCTAGCCATCAATTTAATCTTATGAATTAAGTTGGCAATGGAAAAGATGTAAAATAAGAGATTAACTGTTAAGAGGAAATAATCGTTTTTTTTTCTTTCTTGGAGCGTCTGCCATGCCCTGAATTTTACAACGAATTAATAGAGGAAATGCATAAAGTATCACACTTAATTTCAGGAGACGGTAATGATTAGAGATAACAAAGGCAGATTGAATTATTACTTTTTGCAGCGACTAGACAGACTCGTGTTTTGTCGACTCTTGGGGAAACCAGTAGGCAATACGATCCCTTTCTTATGAGGCGAATAAACACGAGTCTGTCTAATCGCTGCAATTTCATCTGCCTTGTTCCTCTCTACTGATGATTTCTCCTGAAAATCAACAGAGTACCGTACTATTGTACAAGATCTAAGTTATTGCAGTGAAATTGTAGATGTGATATCTTCAGTACTCGGATCCTAAGTGCTATGAGGGTATTCACTTTTTACTGGGAGGGTGATTGAAGTAGAAATTGATGTATCTGCCTGAAGAGGTCGGTTTTGTGAATGCATTCGTCCACGGGAGTCGATAAAACACGAGTCTGTCTAGTCTCTGCAAAAAAAATAGTAATTTCGTCCGTCTCCCTCTCTAGTGATGAGATTATCAACATATTAGTTCATCACCATACAAGCAAATGCGAAGGTGATGAGGTTATTCATTGGAGTACCGAACTGTTCGTGACAAGGGATGCAACTTCAATATATTTCTACTTCTGTTACAGTATGTTGTGGTCTCATTCACAATGTGATGCCATTCCATTACAAATTCCGTGTTTTGGAAATTTCTGGATTGTTACCATTGTCAACCATATGGCCGAAATTAATTAATTTATGTGGCACGAAATGTACCAATATCTTTTTCCATACCACCCCAAATCGCCGGGGTTATTTATTATTTTATTATTTTTATGGCATTTACTTTAAAATCTCCGTTTATCATAAACGATCAAGAACATATGCCAACTAGGGGATGTAAACAATCTGAAATTCGGCGAAAAAATATTTGCTAGCAATGAGAGTGTTGGAACCATTTGCAAAAATGGAAAATGAAAACGAAATTCGTAAAACAAAACCAAAATTAATTAAATTAATTTAAAATTATCTTTGTTGTTTCCTCTGATATATCGGAGTTGTTTAGACAGGATAAGTTATCTCCGCAAGCTGGGAAGACTGTGTCTTTATAGATGAACGTTTTTCAAAGCTCTTTCTTCATTTCGTTAGGATGTCTGATTGTGGGCAACTTTTAAAATTATGCTGACACGTACAGAATACCTCATACGCTTCGTAACTACCTCAAATTGTATTTTTTGGCCAGGTATTATTCATTTTTTGAAATTCCTGTTAGATCCTGAGGCAAGATACAATCAGGTACTATTGTCCTAAACTTCAAGGTTTCACAGTTATTAGGTTTTGTTTGAAAACTCGACATTTACAGAAATTGATATTTCGTGGCCGTTTGACGGAATAGAGCACCCTCTGCTTCTTTCCACCTAAGTCTTTGGATTTAGTTTCATCTGCTATTGATTTCTTAATATCATAGCTAAGCTATCGCGAGTGCTATGTTTCCTACAATAGATTCGTTTTATATCGAACGAGCCTTACATTTGGTTCGTTTCTTACTCAATCTCTTTATAAATGATCTGTCGACAGCTGGTTTACGTCGATGATGTGAGATATTAGGCGTAACTCTGGTCTAATGATGACGTGATCCTCCTACAGGAAAATTGAAATGGTATTCATTTATGCATTTGATTTCACGTTTGGTTTGGTTCCAAGCACTTTCACTTGGTCACAGCCCAAGATAAACATAATGAACCGTTCACTTATTATGTACTGATGTTCTTAAAATCCAAGTCTAGCTGGCATTATCTTTCTGTGAATTAATACCTGACGAATGAAAGTTTCTAATTAAAGACACCCTCATGACATAAATTGCAAAAATAAATTTTTGGCTACAACCCCTACAGAAATGTGCTGGTATTCTCAGTAAACATTCCGTAAATTAGCCTGAACCGCTAGCCTAGAGGATAACGGCGAAATGCGCCATGCAGGCACGTAATTTTGCCGTTAAGCAGCCCATCAAGGAAGATTGTAAAACCCTTAACTCTTAAAAATTGCAATATAACTTGTTCCGTACCGCTTTGAGTAGGTACGAATTTATGAGACAGTCTGTAGGTTTCAATATGATTTTAAACTATGTATGTCTACAATCGGATCAGATTCACGAAGCCACCGCAAGTCACTCTATACATTAAAGTTAAACAAGTACCAGATTTTATAAACTTATCTCTTTAATATTGCTTCATTATTACATAAATTATAGAAAATAAAATTGAAAATTGAGAGGATTATATGTTATAAAAATAAAATTTACAAGACACCATAAATTATATATGTAGGTATATTTATAATCGATTCTAACATCTGCAATGTGAGTCATATCGCAATACACATATTTCCAATGGCGAGTGGAAAATTTTCGGCAGTTATCTCTGCGCACGTAATAATGTGTTTGCGTTATTAATTATTAAACATTCTTTATGATTCTATTTATTCCGGATCGTTCAACAAACAAAAAAAGGAGGAACGTATATTCATTCATAAAAACTTGTTTAAACTTAGAATCCTGCACTCCAGTTTGTATAAATATTTAACCGGTAATTGTTTATTTTTCATCCGCGGATTACCGGTTATTTTTAATGAAACAATTAATTCGGTAAACTAAAATTCCTCACACAGAAGATTCTGTTTGTTATTTACATTTAGCGCAATTTAATTTTATGTATGGCCGAAGTCACTCTTTTACCAGTTACGATTTTATCGGTATTTTCCATACTTTTTCCCTACCGACATTGTTAGTTGTATTATAGAATTTAATTGTATTTAACAATAGCGACGAGCGAGATCTCAGCAGAATAAGTACGTCGTCTCTTGTTCGCTAGCGAAAAATTATCTATCAATGTTGACAATCGGTATAACTGCAATAACAGACAAGCATAAACGTAATTGCCGTTTAACAAATGCATTTTGCAACGGCTACATGAAGGTTAAATATTTGATCGCCAATACGACAATTAAATAAATGACGATTGTCATAGTACCAACGCAACAATTTATCTTAATTTGGGATTTGCAATTTACTTTGTGTTTCATGTCTACTAGAGATTCGATTTTTGTGCAGTAAAAAAATTGAAAGATGTACTGTAAACAGCACAAAATTTGCATTTAAACAGTTAAAACCTGTAAAAGAACGCAATTTCTCTCATCAGAACTAAACTAGCCTTTTCCATCGAAGTAAATTACGGACGAAATTAAATGTTGTTTATATGCGTATGTATATTTACCCAAAATTTGAGCCAACAATGAGAAAGAACGAAAAAAATATTTTTATAAGTTTCAGGTAAATTTTACATTAGACAGAAATAGGAAGAAAACAAAAAAAATCACTTTCGTACTGAAGTAATGGATAATTTTTATAGCAGGCGATAATTATCGTGTGCATCATCGTAAATTTCGCCAGCGTCAAGTTCTTCAGTCTTCTTTCCTGCATTCTCATTTTTTTTTGTCTTGGCTTTCTCGAACGGTTTCGATCATTTCGATCTGGCAATTCAGAGCCGCGTTTCGGTATTTCAGCCGTGTCAAACCGGATGGATAGGTGTAATTTAATAAACGTTAAACAACATGTAATTGTTGGTGAATTAAAGAATATTTTTTAATTTTAATTCATTAATGAGTTCCTTAAATTTATTTTTCTTTTTTTAGTAAAATACAGCGGCCGTACCAGCAAAATAATGTTTATTAGTATCAAAATACTGTATACTTAGTAGTAATACTTAGTAGAAGCACCTTTGAGGTCAATTAAAGAAAAAAACAAATAAGGTTAAATATACAATAACCCGTCCGTAATGTTCTACCACTGCTGTACTGAAAATGTTACTTACTGAAACCGACTGAAAAACTACAATCCCCAGGTTCCAACATCGTAATACAATTTCCTGCCTTCATGTAGCTCAATAATGTTCGAAGCGAGTAAAATGTACGTTCTTGTCTGCGAGGCATCACTTACGACTGCATGTGAAGCATACTGCTTATCTCGTAAGCAATCGTTTTAAGTCGATCTTTTGAAATGAACACATTAGGCGTCTATAAAAGATAACAGTCCTCAAGTAGATAATATTGAAATACGATCAGTACATTCCGTATTAAATCTAATGAGAATTACATATGTAAGATCTTGTATTCAGTGACAATTATATCCATCTGAAAGGTTGAATTTAGTCTAATTATATATAACATAAATAATTTTTATTTTGCATTTACATTTTTTTTTATTAAGACAACTACATAACTCATTCACAAAAGTAAAAAAAAAAATTAAGATCCACATATGAACGGGGACGACTGCTTTTAGCGTCCCCGCACTATGGCAATACCACATTACTGCGTGGATGATAAAATGAGTAGCTCTAAATATGAATAAAGATCCAAAATCTGATAGAGTAAGGTTCATCAATCACATTAAATATGATTAACAAATACTAAAAATATTAATAAATATAATAGGCGAAAACTGAAAATCTATTAAGCGTTAAGTTTCTTTTAATGTGACAAACCTTCTTCTTTTAACTATAAAGGCCTGTTTAGGCATAAATAAATATCGTTAAAACTGTACGGCAATACGTTTCGATGCATTACAAGAGTACTTTTAAAGTAAAATTAGTTTTACTTGAACGGGTTGTTAACATAGGGTATTGTCGATTTCATACCAGAAATTGCACTGTTACGCTAGTATAGAACGTTGTGGTAAATTTCCATTAGTAATCCTATTCACGTTAATAGAAGTGCGTTCAACAAAAAAAGTTTCCGCCTAGTAAACTTTTATTAGCTCCAAACAAAATTGTATATGACTCATTTCCTAAAATTTATTATTTTTTTATTTTTAAGAATGAGTTAGCACATGCACAGCAATGAGCACATAAAACCACAATTTTGGCGAATTCATATAGATGAAAGTAGATACTGTAGAACTTCTTGTTTTAAGAAGCCATAGGAAAAGTACCAAGTTAACTCAGGTTAGAGGTTAACCACTATTTTTTTTCTTATTATTTAAAGTCTATGTACACATGCACGAAATGTTATTACGCATTGAATTAAAAAGCAGCCTACATCGGTCAATATCCTGGTTCAATGTTTATTTTTCTTGAAGATATAGAATTTAATTTCTCGAGGAAAGCAGATGAAATTTTCACTTACGCAGAATACATGAATTTCTTACGATAATATCGATATTATTTTAAACGTACAAAACGCAAGATTTTACAATATCGAATGAAACGGTAGCTTTCCAATATTCAAATATGAATATTCGATTCGAACGTAAATATTACTTCGTATAATCGGTTTCTGCCTGAAAATAAACCTTTATAAACAAGAAATAAATATAACCCACTCCCATGAATGTTCGTTTCGACAAAACTGTGCTATCTAGCGAGCTTAAGAAAGACAACTAGTAAGTACCGGATTGCTCCCGAATGTCGGGATTAAAACATATATAGACGTTCGTGAATGGATTTTTTCGATTTGAATAACGTCCAAAAATAATTAACGATGTATATTACGTTATTGCACAGGACAGGAGAAAAGTTCGTAGCGAGAATAGCTCTCGCTTTAAAAATACCGGAGTAAAATAGAATTTTAAAAAGCGGATCTAAATTTGTCAAGGGAACGTTCGGAAAAGTTTGCGCGCGCTTTCAGTTAATCTTGGTCGACATGAGGTCGAGCTTTTATCAGTAGAAGTCCTTCTTTTAATAACGGGGAGAGGAGGGAAATATGCATAAATATAAGTAAACAAACAAATGAAATTAGTGTTTGGTATACTCGGATCAAAACACTATATGTTGACTTTATTTTGAGAGGTCCACTGCTTCATGGTCAAACGATAACTAAAAATGTACACACTGATCTTTTCCAAAAGGTACGACCCAGCGTCTGACTAATTAAGGCAAACAAGTTGTATGTAAATTTAGGAGGATCAAAATTAGATTTAATAATAATATATGTAAACAATAGGATTTTATTGAAAAAATATGTTTTTCGTGGGGAAAAATTTCAATTTTTTCAAGATTTCAATTTTTCAAAGAGAAATTTTAATTATTTATGAAAATTAGAGTCCTGAAATTCGGGAATGTCCCTAGATACGCTTTTAGCAATTTAAATTGATAGGTGAAATTTTTAAGATGTAGAGATGTAAAATAAAATTAGCGTCGTTTAAAGCTATTGTTTAGTTGCGTTGCCAATTGTTTTAATTCCATTTTCAACTTTGATAATTTTTCCCATTTAAAATATATTGCTATCGAAATAGATGCTGAAACTAATGCTTTTTGCTGTCGCATGATGGTCCTTGCATCATTGCAACTGAAGTTAAGATCCTATGTCCTTTGATAACATTGTTGACCACATACAACATTACAACGTTAAACGACACCGAGAATTTTGGGGACAATTGACAGAAAGACGTTTAATTGACGAAATTAACTTTTTATGTGACTACAATCTACATCGAACAATAATTTAGAAGTTATGAGAAACATTAAATGAAATAGAAAAGCAGTTAATATCTGTTTTTCATCGGCTGGACTACTTACGTACGTTCCAAAGATATTTGCCTAAAAAAAATGAATTCTCTTGTTAGAACGATAGTGTGGAATCTCAAGAAGTGATGTATAGGAGCGTAGATGATTTATAATTAGAGAGGACAAGAACGAGTGAAATCGTATCTGTTTTGCAGCGACTAGACAGACTCGTGTTTTGTCGACTCTCGGGAAACCAGTTCGTTGTAACATTACCGTATATATATATTTATAAAACAAAACGAGGGCGATGTTTAACATATGCTATTCTTGCACATAAGCCTAACTTAAATTAGGTCAAAGAGATCAACTAAAGCTCAACAATGTAAATGTAAGAGAAGATTATTTGTTTGCGGATAAGAAGGATTGAGTAAATTTTACAAATAAGTTTAATATACATTTTCTCTCTTAGGAAAAGCTTCGTACTCCTTTTGAAGTTGCAGATATTCAAAAATTTCAGTTGTTGTGGTAAACCATTATTCAATTTCACAGTATTATATGGCATTTATATTCCGTATGTTAAGACGATGCATCCCATCAAATCTAATAAACTTCCTAAAAAGATAGCCCGCTTCGGCCGTTAGTATAATTTATACGTTAGGCACAGCAAATTTCTATCCATGATCCAAATCTTATCATCCAGTCTGTATTCTGGCGCCAGATACGTGATCCATTCTACGCACTCCAAACGCAAATCTGATGCAGCCATTTTGAACGACTTAAGATCTTTTTTCACGGCATCACAATAACAGATTTTTTTATCAAATTAGTGAATCAGTTAACAGAAGTTTTAGTTCAATAGATAATATATCCTTGAAGCTATGCATCTTTTTGGAATATTGTATGAGGATCTAATTAGAAGATTAACCTGTTCGTGATGTAAGGATCAAGTACCAGATCAAGATTTCCTCAACTGTCAGAGAATGCCAAAGCATTTCGTCCAGTCTCAAGAGTTACTTTAAGCTTAATATCAACCGTACTCCGAGAACTGAGAGATTTTTTAATATTGGTATGTAAAGCGTGAACTGCTTGCTGTAACAGAGAAATACCAAAATTGTTAGCTTCTGTGGTTGTTAATAAGAGCTATTAATAATAGAGTGGCTATGTATTATGATTAGGAAGGAAGACGGATTATGTAGGAGACAAAATGGAAAAGTTTTTGCAATTGTTTGGAGTCTGAAAATGAACTAGATTTTTTTAATGCCTTCGACAGTACCGGTAAGATATTTGTAGGTGTGCAATCTGAAAAGACTGTGCGTATGTATCCCATATTTAATGGGATGGCTTTCACAACCTTTCAAATATTTGGAAAACAACTCCTGAAGAGAGGAGCAGACATTAATAAAAATGTTGTTTGCTTTAAAATTCAAAAAGACGACACCGTTTCGTTGGAAATTTATATTTCGCGTTGTGGCATACCACAAATAGTCCCTAGATAAGCTCCCGGTTAATAAAAGTAGGTAGTCAAATAGCAACGGCGGTGAACGAATTCCACGAATCAGAAAAAGCAAAAGGCTACAAAATACTGATTTATGAATTTTTGTGAATTGAATCATTTTTAAAGTAAATGAATCATTTGTAAAAGCCTTATTTTTAGTATTTCAAATATTTTAGAAAATAAAGTTTACAATCGAAAAACGAAAAGGTACTTAGAAGGAAAATTCTATTTAAAGCTGGTCTTTATGCAGGGTACCACAGGATGAGCTTAGGTTGGTCGAATATCGTAAACTAAACAGGTTCCAAATTTGTAAACGTGTAGACTTATTTTGTAGGAGAGAGCGAGCTTTTAGGAAATATCCGCATGCCCTATCAACTTCTAGTTTTCCCCAAAGTAGCGTAAACTTAATTTTCTTAAATGGATTGCCTTAATTTTTTTTAAACAGTTGAATTAAGCAATCAATTTGATGTAAAATTGATCTACTTTGAAAGATCTAAACATTACCGCTTTAAAGTAAACTTGACTTATTAATGTTACTTATTTGTTCCCATGCAAAAGTGTTAAAGAATGATTGCTACAGGTTAGTAAGCCATAAGTATGAGTTATTGAAAAGCATTTTCTGCCTAAATGTTACACAGGATGTTACTATTTATTGATTAAATGTATTAAACTTCACATCACAGCATCGGTATCTTCTTTACGTTTATTATAGGTGATGGAATTTCTGTACCTGAAGTGAACGTTAATGTTTTAAATTTAACTTATCTGATCGATAAATACTAACACCATGTGTAAAATTGTACAAACATTGGGATAGTTTCCTTTACTTTCCAATTAATTCACCCTATCCTTGAGTTTAAAAAAAAATAAAGATTTTTTAAATTAATAAAAATCTAAAAACTAAATAAAATAACTTTTGAGCGATTTTAGAAATATGGACACCTCTAACTATTGAATACAATATAATATAGTCGCTAGACCAGCTAGCTGACGTAGGAGGGCTTAAAGTACTTGTATGGAATAAGTATTTGTGTATTCTACCTATCTACCTGTAAAGCCTGTCATTTCTTCACGGAATAATAAATAATCCCATCAATTATTCATATACACTAGCGCTGCGGAAGATTTTTGCCGTACAAAACTTTTCCACTCAGTTCAGCGCCATGGTTTCAAGGTTTCTAACTTAATTAGAAGCTCCCAAGGGCGATTAGAATGACAATAACTGTCAATTTTTATGTGCAAGGAGGTCCCCGAACGACAACATGATATAAAAACGCTAATAGGTTCTAAACCAAACCACATGTGACGGATGTAATTGATTCACGTGATAGTATATTTTATAATGAAAGATATTTGCCCTTGTCAATGATTATAAAACTTTTATTTGGATTTTACGATTCCCGGTATTGAGGAACGTTACGAAATTCGAATCGACGCCGTAGGAATTTTTTGCACATTTCATGGGCACGTATGTCGTCATGTTTGTGTAATCATGTTAATTAGGTGAAAGATAATCCTATTCATTTCTAAACAGTCAGTAATTAGCGAGTTTAAGCAAGTTATTATTATCTAGAAGAGCTGAATTTGAACAACCATTGCGGGCGTATCAAAATTTTCTGGCAAAAACCAAATCACAAAATCAGGAATAAAGTTCTTCCCTGACAGTAAATCGGGAAAATAATTTAGATTATTTTTTACTTGTAAATTTGTTAAAAAAACATTTCCCGACGAAAATGTTTAGATGTTTAAAAAAAAAAAACTTTTAAGTTTTAGCTCTTAATTCTTGCTTATTCCTAGCCTGAATATATCTGTTACGCAGATCCCCCATTCTTTGGCTTTTATACAATGGTACTTTGCAATTTCTAACTAATAATCTAATAATAATCTAACTGGTAATTGGTTAAGCCGCGTTACTTCAATAATCAGTACAATTATGTACAATTGTAGCCGTATGAAATATCCCAAATTTTGCAATTAATACGTCAAGTTATTTCCAGTTATCTTACATAAGACAGATGACAAAAAATATTCGTTGTTGCCTGTCTAGAGCGCTTGCTTAAGTGAGCCTAATACTCACTAAAGTCTTCAAAAGAACCAAATGCAGGTGTTCTATGTTTGTCAATAACAGAGAAATTTTTTCAACTGAAATGAGTAAACATCATTCATGATTGGCGGCGACGTCAATGCATATCATCCGGCAACTATTGGGTCGCGAAAGATGGGACATCTTCTTTTAACACATACCATTTCTTTTGTTGCGTACCCGTTTAGATTAGAAGGTTTGGCAATTTTAGATTTGGAGGTCCGGATTTAGTTCCGGACTCTCATCGCACGGATTATCGCAAGACTCAAGTCGTGCTTTTCAGTATTTACGGTCATTTCCATAGTATGTTCAACCCAGAAGTTAGCATTGCTTGTATGCTGGTGATATCAGCTTATATGTTACAGATAAATACTTGGATCTACAGAATGGTACAAACAAATGGATAACCTAGGAACCTTGATTAATATGCAATCTGTCACAATCTTCTGGAACTCTTGCTGCGTAAATGATAGGAGGTCAACGTTTTCTGGTAACAAACTACCAAACAACGACATTACACTCTCAATAGTATACCGACACAGTATGCAGTACACAGCGTGCAGGGTGGCAAAATATTTAAGCTTACGTAGTTTAGAGAATTAAGAACGGTGAGACAGATAAAGAATTAATTTCATCCTCTGATTGTAATACTAGGACATTTTTTAATCGAATTAAACTCGTGTTTATTTTAAAATGTGCTAAATATTCTTTACTTTAAACAAACCACAAGCATACCCCGTACCTTTAATTAGAGCCAACTAAGGCGTGTTAAATTAAGATTAATTGGTCTGAAGTTTCACGAGTTTTGCATTCGAATGCAACAAATTTGCATTACATGAATTACTCATCGAAATCAATATTGATTAACGTCCTAATTGCTAGCTCAAAATAGCAGCACTTAAGTGGTTGGAGCATAGTAAAAAAAAGCACAGAACACCTAAGTTGATATTCATTAATTCAACTTATAATTCGAAGGTAACATTCCAGATCCTTTTCTTATAAGTCTCCTCTAGGCGTTTTCCTTAGCCTTGTGAGTTCGTTTTCTTTCTTGACTAAATTAATAAAGTAAAATTAATGGCGACTTCTTTTATAAAAAATTATATCTATATCACTTAAAAGAAAACTTAGCCAGGCATATGATATGGCATATATGAATATAACAATTTGGGCAAAAGTCTACAAGTTTAGGACATCTGCATATACAGTGACATTTTTGTGTTTTGTCTCCCTCCGAAACGATGACCCCTAGCCGTGCGCTTAGATTATTGTATGGTTCGCAGATAGATATGATGGGTAAGAGGACAAAAGCGAGTGAAATCATATCTGTTTTGCAGCGAGTAGACAGACTCGTGTTTTGTAGACTCTCGAGAAAACTAGCAGGCACACGAGCCCTTTCTTATGAGACGAATAGACATCGACGAATAGAGAATCGCTGCAAAAAAGGTTGATTTCACACGCTTTTGTCCTCTCTAATGATGGGTATTCCCCCGTAAACGTGGTTATGAGCTTTTATTTGCTGTAGCTAAGTACTTGACCTTGCTGCGCGGAAGACAGTATCGATATTTAGTCGTTGTAAGGGAGAGACAAAACATAAACCGGCCACTGTACATAAAAGGAAGTATGTGTTTTAAATGCGGAGTAAGTGGAAAGGCAGCTTAAAAAAAATAAAATTCAAAATTGAGAATTGTTAATTTCCACCTATTTTCAAATTAATGATAAAAAAAATCCATTAAACGTCTAATGAAGTGAAAATTTTAACGTAAAACGTTTACAAACCAATTTCCCGTAAACGATCGATTCCAAAATTACAGTATTTCCACTAATAGTGTCTAGCAAGGCTAAGGAAGAAATTGATTTGGAATAATAAATGATATTTCCGGTATTTTTTTGTAAAAAAAAAGAATCAATGAAAAAACGTACTCCATACATAATCTAGACGACTATTTATAGCAATCACGTGCAACGAACATAAATAAACATTCAATGGCCGTTTAATTCAATTCGGCCAGAAGGAAATAATAAAAGCGGACAATGTACGTACAGCCTTGCTCAAAAAAAACGAATAAATTATGCATCATATAGGCGATTAGGCGCAAACAACTCGCGTGCTGCGCCGGAATACCTAATGTGAAAGATCCATCACATCAAGATAATTGTCACCAGTCAATTTGAACGAGGAGACAATCCCTTCTTCGCAACGTCGCGCTCAATTAGCGACATATTAGTGCGGACGGACCGGGAGCCGGTCTTGACATTGGTTAAATTGAAAGTGGTCAGGGTCCATGCTGATGGTGACACGGCGTTAATGTCGTTTGAAGACAGTCAGATAATTTTATCGCGTTTAACGCTAATCATTGTAATCGCTGGCCACTGATGAAATGATTTAAAAAATTTAAATTAAAACTGCGCTATGGCTAAAGGAACTGCGAGAAGTGTAGGATGTGATTAATATAGTTTTGAAGGAGTTGGGGAACTCGAACTATATCGAAGTGCTTCCACGAGGTTCGCTCGTTTATTTGTAATTATTGAAGGAGAAACGTCCGATAAAGAAATATTTTCAACGGCGGTGAATGTTTGGTTGCATTGCATAATTTTATGCTAGAAATTTTATCCGACTTTAGAAATCATAATGTTCATTAAGAATCTTTTGCATCGCATCAAATTGATCTGATTTTAAATCTTAATGTATCCAAGAGACGTACACCTAGAATTTAGTAAAACAGAGGACTATGTAAAATGCTGTTTTGTGTTTCTGCTGGCGGTTTTAGTGGATGAAGTAGGCTCTTGAAAATCTGCATTTTTCGAATGAAATTTCGAAAAAATTCGAAGAACTGGTATTGCTGTGACACAGCCGACGTTACTTGGTACTCATCACCAGAGAGGCTAAAAGCGAGTGCAATCATACTTTGTTGCAGCGACTAGACAGACTCGTCGCATAAAGAAGGGGTTCGTGGTGCCTACGGTTTTTTTTTTCTTATTATTATTATTTCTTTTACTTTGTTCTTGTGGAATAATTAGAGTAGACCTTATCTCAACTAAAGCTTTTGATCGTTGTAGCTGTCATTGTCATTTATGATATTCTTGGGATAAGTGGTTGGGATCTTGTTGGTCGTCCAGGGATGCATTAACTTTATTTAGATCCCCAATAACAGCGACATTTGAATTGTGGCGTTAAAATAATTACATTCTAACTTTATTCTCTGCACTCATTTATCGAGCTGGATATAGTGTGATACAAAAGGAGCATGACATTAAGAATCATTTTTAATACAACTTGCCTCGTTTGTCATGTAGAAAGCTGTAACCTGTCGGGAAACTGAAACGTTCTATCTAATTAAAGCTGGTATTAAAAGTACATTGATAGAGAACTTTTATAAATTTTTAAATAAAAGTTACATTATAAAAAAATATATATATTCTTACATTACATAAATGATTTTGTAAAATATTTTTTAAATGTTAGTGTGAATAGAACCGTGAAAGAAGACTGTGTTGTAACTGCTGCTGTAGCTAATGTGGGTTCGGCAGCCATCACTTCAATAGCAAAAAAAAAGAGAAGAAACTTGCTTGATGTGAGTTGAAGGATATTATCGTTTCAAGAAGCGGTGGTGGAAGAAACTATCAATTTATAAGAGCTAAAATATAAGCTCCGCATATAATTTTACAATTAGACACATAAACATCCTTTAACACTCATCCATCTTTTAAATATCTACATCTTAAAATAGTCACCAGAGGAAGAAGGAGATGTTAACAGAGGCATTTATGAGATTTCTTAAAATATTAACATGAAAGGATGCTGAAATTAATGGATTGGAATCGAATACGTAACCTATATTTTGGAAAAACAGAAGGTGTTATACGCAATACCTTAAGGTGCCTATATATATATATCAAAACTTTAAAATAACCGGCGATTCATCTTTCACTAATAACAATTACGAAGAAAGTATGTTATTCCTTTGTCCCGTTCGATAGATTCTTACAATCTGCGTGACGAAGAAAACGAAATGTTTTGTTTAGGATAACTCTGCCAAATATACGAAACGTGATTGATGTTTTGAAGTATACCTCAGTTAGTGTTTGCGTAGACAAAAATTCCTGAAATACAAATATTAAAGTTTTCCTTTACGGCGATCTATTCACGACGTAGTTGATCTAGATACATCTGGTCGAATTTAGAAATCGTAGTATGGCTCAGAACTTGTACGTTTCCATACGTATTCAATATTCATTTAGGGTCATCAGAGAAGGTGTTCGTTTATGTGTTAAGTAAAGTCGCATATATCTGCTTCCCAAATTTGTATACATACATACAGCAAAGTAACGTGGTGTAATAACAGCGTTGCAGCAATGTCTAGGAGTAATCAAATTTAGGAGGATGTTTACAAATTTCCCGTTTCAGCTCAGTAATTTACATTAATTTACTGTTAAAAATATTTACGAGTCTGGAGGTAGAATACCATTGATCCCGTTTAATAATTTCAGTAAATAAATATCAGATAATTTCAGAACATAGTGGTTTTATTAAAAAAGTTTCTGATGTTTTCCTCACTATTTAAAGCAGACAAAATTTATTCAACAAAAATAAAGAAAAATAATGTCATATACGAAGAAACTATATCTGATGAATGACCTCCGTTGTCTTCAATACAGAAAATAGCTCGCTCACTGAAATTGGTCACCATTGTTCTTCAATAGTTCCCCTTCTAATTGGTGCTATTTCCCGACTAATAAAAATGGAACAAACGGGACAACCTAGAAGACCAAATCTCAAGAAAAACAACTGTGTACACGCGTTCGATCTTTCAGCAATTGTAAAACTGTGCACATTGTCTGAATTATGGCAAACAACATTTTTCTGATGATATTATAGACCACATAGTGTATCTTTCCAAAAACATTTCCGTATATACAGATTGATCGGCAAGTCGCGAACGAAGCGTTCACTTTGTTATTTCAAAAGGAATATCCTGTACATTATTACGTTTTAGGTGTCTCTATCTAGAAATAAAACGGTATAATATAGGTTTCTAACAAATATCGTCGTCGAAAGTCGTCTAAAGTTCAGATATTTAAAATTTTGTTCACAATTCCTTAAAGTTAAATACATGTAATTCCTTCAAAAATGCAGTTGCTTCCTGGCGCGAGATTTTGCCTTTACATACACAAAGTGTTCACTATTGAATACCAGACTTTGGTAAATTCATACACCTCAAACTTTCATTTTTCTGTATCCATAGTAGCTTCTGATGTGCGGACTATAGTGCGGTTCTACTGGAAACGAAAGCTGTAATGCTATTGAACCTCTTTACCGAACAAAAATAAGGGAACTTATTTTAATAAGCTAACAATAAATGATTTAAACGTAAATACACCAGCATAAACTTAAAATCAAACTTGTGAGAATGTCTCTCTTTCTCTGAAAAAAAAAAAAACTGAAAATAATCGGAATCTTAAAATTTTGTAAAAGTAGTACGATTAATTCTTCTGCAAAGTTCTGCAAAGCAGACGCATATACTTCAGACAAGAAGATACGGAATATTTAAAAATAATAAACCTTCTCCTAGAGACGTCCACACACATATTCTTCTGTCAGCTTGAAGAGAGATGCATTATTTCATCGCTTCTGTGATTTCTTTTTATTGCAATAAGACTGTGGGAATAAATCGTTTCCATAACCAGCGCGATGAATACGCCTGTTTTTCACCGCCCGGTTTAGTTTAATTTACTTATGCACAGTTCCTTCACACTTGATACTACATGGAAGATTCGCTACCTACTTTGTACGGCTTCCTTGGATATTTGCAACGCATCAGGGTCGTCATTAGTTAACGATATGTTTTTCTTACAAAGTTTCCAATATGTTGATGTTGATGCATATGCGTACCTTGCGAAGGTACGAATCTTTTGATATTTTTTTTTCTATTAAATGACACTAGATAAATTAGTATAAATACATTAGGGAGTCGACGGTTTGTATTTATAATTACACGGGAAGAAATGTGAGAAGCGTACAATATTGGATCAGTCTAGCAGCAGTTATCACTTTATTAGTGGCAGTTGCACAATAAAATGTCAAATAATTTGATTTTTATCATTATTTGTCAAAGCAGTCCTATCTTAAAGTTATTTGTTTGTAGTAAATTTCTCACAAATATTTCTAGCTCTGTAAGGGTAGTATTCATTATATTCAACACCAATTATTAAAATTTCTTCATGTGTTATACGGGTCATACATTGACCGTAGTGAAAGCAACAATGTGAACACTGAAAATAAATACATTATTATCTATCATGAACTAACAAATTTAGACAAACCTACCATTACCAATTAATTGTAATGTAATGAGGTTTAATAAAATCAAGAAATGATAATATTTAAAGAAAAACAAATAAAAAAACAAAATGATAACGCGAACGGAGGACGTATAGACAAGGTAACAATAGATAACAAGAACACATTACGTAGAAACTCAAACGTGTTCCGGGTTTGAACCGTGTCATGTCGTTTTTGTTAAAATAAAAAACCGACGTTTCGTCCAGAATCGTACTGGGCTTCTTCAGGAGAGGAAAAGTTGGTAGGTAACATTTAACATGGTAACTCAACATATGGCGTGAGCGTAAAACACTGCTGCCTACCAACTCTCCCTCTCCTGAAGAAGCCCAGTACGATTCTGGGCGAAACGTAGAGTTCTATTCTAACAAAAACGACATGGCACGGCTCAAATTCGGCACTCCAATTGATTGGAAATTTTAAAAATCAACTGATTCTGGCCGTGAAAGCCTACGTTTTTGTTTCAACTATTTACGTTTTTGGAATTAAGATTTGACAAATTCATAATTACAGTGATCATATTGTCAGCAATCAACTTTCTTATTTTAACAGCTTAATGGATTGTACACAATGCATCTAAATAATTTGTATTCAGACACATTAGCCTCATTTTCGAGATATTTGCGATCATGCAACAATTATGGCATTCGCACCGCCCTTGTTGAAGTTCGACCGAAAATGTTTCATAGGCAAAAATATTTAAAACTGGTCCGGTGCTGTAACTACCTATTCCAAAATGTCGTAGTTGCATTGATAGTCATATCATTAAAATTTCTAACAAACGAATTTTGAGAAATAGTCTGAATATATTTAAGATTGCAACGGTAGCATTTATGATATCGTTGGATTTGTCCCTTTGTCATCTTTTTAAATATGTAAAAATATGCAACCTGTTCGATTTAAGATATTGCTGACAAACTTCCGGTGTGGCTAATTCCACACGTTTACCAAACGACTTCTATTGAGTTTGAATTATTGGCTGGGAGTACTGCGTCTTTTTTTCAATATTATTATATTGATATATTATATCCAAGATGTTGATTAATGATGGTATGTTGTCGAAACCACCATCATTTTGTGCATAACATCTTTCTAAGGAATAAAGAGGAATTTCATATTTTATTTTAACAAGTATCCGTCATAAAAAGGTGTAGGCATTGGAAACAGTCTTCAGAGTTTCAGAAAGAATTGTATATAACAGAAAATATCTATACACCATACTTATTTCAGAAATTGTATTTTTTGACGTATAACATATTGTCGCTGCTACATTGAGCTTGTTTTTCGAGAATTATGGCCTATTATTTTTGTCGTTTGGCAGTTATTTCCAGCGTTAAGGTACTCGTGTATCCAAACTTAACACGATTCTTATAATCGTAGACAGTCTCATTGAGAAAGTACAACGAAATCTACCTACACACATGCACATGTTACGGATAGATTGCTTCGCCAAAAGATCGAGGTTATTTATATTCAATACAGAGGCCGCATGTTTTGTAATAGAATTTTGGCATAAATCACGTACTACTAGGCGCTTATATACCGCGCTATACGTAATTTCGAACTAAAACGGTGTTTTTTTGATCTTGGTTTAAAGTTCGTTGCACTTAATAACGCCAAACGTAGCATCTAGTATATATCCCATTTCTTTTTATGGTCTCTAAATGTACTTTAATATTTATTATGGAGTAAGCAGTAAGAATCTCTTTCCTTTTCAACGTGTCCTCATCGATGGCGTCACCATCCGATATTTTCAATTCCTCGCCAACGGCTGTAAATTTCCGATCAGCAGTTACCAGGATAATTGACGCATTTTTAAAAACAAGCCGATACTTTTCGTTTACAACGTTTGGATTTAATCCAAAAAATGCGATCTATTCAAATAAAGTATTTTTTCTTTCACCTTACGTAACGATCGCGCGCGAAATACATTTAGAAACGTCGTAAATCGAGAACTCGGTGCAAACAAACTCGTGATACGTATTTGCGACCGGCTAAAACTAGAATATTGACCCATTGGTATTATACCAGATTATTTAAATGCTTTACGCGGAGATAATTAAAACCACCCTAGCTTGTTAATTATATTTAAATAACCTTTATTTATATCAAATTGTGTCTTGTTTGCGATAAACTAACTTTGAAGGGGGTAATCGTCCATTTGAAGAATTGCAAAAAAGAGCAATACATTTTTTTTATGGGAAAATGTGTATAGCAATCAAAAAGAAGCAACATGGCACCTTCGTTAACTATCATGAGATGCTAGTTTAATGAATTTAAGCCTGGCCGAACTTTGAACTCGGTCGCATCATTGAGGTAACTAAATTGACGATGTGATCAGCAAAGTACATATCTTGTTAATAGACTGCCGGGCGAAATTTAGAGAAATTCCTAATATGGTAGACATCTCATGAAGGTAAGCAAGACATCCTTCACGAAAAATTGGGCGTGAAAAAGCTATGTGCCTGTAGATGAGGTACGGACACATCCTTATACGCCAGAAATCAAAGATCAATCGTTTTCTGCCGGCGAATATCCACCAACGAAGGCGAAGACGATTTCATCTGTTGGAAAAGTTATGTCGACGGTTTTTTAGGATCCGCAGGGCGTACTTCTAGTTGATTTTTGGAAGGAGGGCAGGACAAGCAGGAGACAATATCGCGCTGATTTATTGGATCAATTTGACGCTGAACTGAACTGAGAAAAAGACTCGATCTGAAGAAAATGAAACTTGTCTAGTACGAATTGAACAAATTTGGCCCCTTTTGATTTCTTTCTGTTTCCAAAGTTGATAAAACAAGGAGATCATTACCGAAACAGAGGAGCATTTTGCAGTTCGATAAATCCTATTATTTGAATGGCTTAAGAAAGTTGGAGCGTTGCTGAACCAAGTGTATATAACTATAAGGAGATATCCTTCCTCGTCCGTCCTCATACATAGAGTCTGTTAAGATTAAGCTTAATTTTGATGTGTCCCATTTGTTCGTAATTCGAGAAAATATGTGGCCTTTTAATTATGTTTAAAACTATACGTCTTTTAATACAAACGGCTACCCTTAAGGTAAAATATTATCATATTCTCGGTTGTATCTAACAAAACAATAAGTCTGCTTGTTTAATTATAAGCTGCAATGTTTCTTATTACACTCACAGTGCATATTTTTAGGCTAAGACTACAATTTGGCTGCACAAATACATTGCACCGATGGATGTGGATGCCTGTCGCAATAATGAAATATTCTTCACACACACAAATTAACTGATACGAAGGTAGTTCTTCACAAATACTGGAAACATTAAAAAATATATTGAACAAACCTTAGTTATTTTATACGAAAGACTTGCTTGTTAATGTACAGGCCATTATACCGTGAACATTTACTAAGTCGTTGGGCAATGCTGACAAGTAGTTCATTTCTCACTAAATAACATCCCGGGTTTCTAAAACCTCGATTTTCATTAATTCCTAGATATACATCTAAGCAGGTCTAAGCAGGTTGCTAATGATTGTATTGTTTTTACTCAACGCCATTGCAACCAATTCCTTGCATACGTGGAGGCGTGGCATCTGGCATTGTCTTGCTGTAACTTGCAGTTTAAGGATGCAAAACTGTTTGAAGAATGCATTCATTTAGAATGGCATAGCAACGTATGCTGTATATTGTTCTGGCGGTTATTGGCGGGACTTTGTTGCGAGATTCGTTCGCGAATCAGGGACTTTGATTCCTGTACTGTAGGTGTTCGTCTATTTAATACCTGTAGCCAGTTGTCACCCCAAGCTTTCTCGAACATCATCAAGAAATCCGATTCTAAGCGCTCTTGGTTTGTAGCTATTATGTATAAATGCTTGACGAACGGTTTCTCACCAAGCCTGCGTTATCCTGTGTTTTCTAATAAATTTACTAGCCACTTCTCAAAACTTCGACGAGTGGGGAACGTCACTTCCAAATAAATCTTGATCTAATCATCTCTAATCTAAAATCTAATTATCTCATTAACGAGATTGCTTTTAAGGTGCTTAAAAGTAGTAAAATACAACAACATAACGTGCTTGTCAAAATTGTGCCAGTAAACTGCTAGTCAGAGCTAATTATAATATGTATTCTTTTGAAAAATGTTATAGTAAATCGTCCTGAAATTATAAAAAAATGAGACATATGCTAAACTGTGTCTATTGTCAAATTGTAACAAAAATTAAATTGTTAAAGCAAGTCTTTATGGCAAACAACACAAAAATTTCGTCAAGCTATGCGCCATACAAATTTAATTAATCAATTAATTAATTAATTAAGTAATTAATAATCCGTGACAGTTGTTTTGAGAATAGAGTGATATGAAAACTCTAATTCTAACATGCCTGTTTTGTTCCTACTCTTGAAAAAAATATTATTTACTCATTTAAAACTTACATCCATTTATTTTATCGTTGTTGCCTTTGTAAAAGGCAAAATGATTTTATCAAGAAAGGTTTCCTTCTTATACACGCCGGTTCAACCAAAGCAGACACTCGTTTCATCGCCATTAAATCATTTTTACAATCGGTAAATCATGATAAGAATAAGAGAGTAGATACGAGGAAATGACTTGTTGTAACACCTACAGCTGCCCCCAAATTGACTTGTGCCCATTAGCGTATACTACAACACTTATCGATGCAGTCAAAGTATGACATAATCTCTTAACTTTGAATTGCGCGATGCCTTACGTTATGTAAAAGTTGCAGTTGCAGCGAGGATGACGTTATTTGCTTGAAGGCATACACAATTCATATTAAACCAAATCATAGCATATAGTTTCAAATCTCCTAAATAGATACATACTTAACAGTAATACGTTAAATATACAAACGATAGTCTCGATCAAGTTATAAAGACATCAAGATTAACGTAATTACATAATGGGAGCGTAGCTAATTTATCTTATTACGAGCTATAGAAGAAATATAATTTAATTTAGACGCGTGTGTCCCCCCCGTGCTATAATCGAATGCATTTGGAGTGCGTACACATACGTACTGTGCAGTGTGTGCCAATTATTTAAGGGGCAGATCACTTGAAATGCACTGGTCGCAGTTAAAAATGCACCACCGAGAGTGTTTGCAAAATAATGTTTATTAGTATCAGAAATACTTATAAACATGTAGATTAAAGATAATTCAACAAAAGAAAAATAAATAAAGATGGTCTAGCGCGTCTATGGGTGTTAATCGCAATAAAGGCCGGTAGCTACGGAACTTTTAAAGTGGGCTAATTGTTTATAAAGTGCATGTTTTCGTTTGCGTGGCATCACTCGCAATTGCTTGAAACATACGGGATGCATTTTTGTACGTTTAGATTGCAACTATGGGATTATCGGCGTGGTGCAGCTTTGCTTGCAGCCAGTGTAGTATAAACATTGTTTCAATCACTAACTCGGTTAGAATAGATTAAATATGAAACGTTTCGTATTTTTTAGAGCTGCATGGTTAGTCATAATTTCCAAGTAAAATTCTACAAGTAAAGTAAACGCCATTCAAGGAGCAAGCAAGTACACGTTCATTCAAGAAAATCTCTGTTTTGTATACTCGCAAAATGATATTATTTCTCAATTATACTTTCCTGGACTAAAGAATCGACCAAGCTCAACCAAATACTAGAATATAAAATGTATTAAAAATGTATATTAAAAAAAAAGTCCTTTGTGACATACATAACTTTCTTTTTAGAAATTCTACACATAATTTGCAAATTTAAGAAACAACTGAAAAAAACCTTCTGAAACATTGAGCGGAAATTGCCCAAAATATATCGCAATTTACGAACAAACAACAAAGGCAAGGACGGCAATGTGGTCGAATGAAAAGTGAACAACATTTCTTGGCTTTGGTTCAAAGGACTGTTGTCTAATAGATAACCCATCATCTAAACTTGCTAAAGCAATCAGACCCAGTAACCTACTAATTGTTTACTGAAAAAATAAATAATCACATGCCGCCGTCAGACCACATACGCATGCTAAATGTTCCATTTCTCGTCAATCAAAATAGTATTATACGCAGAATCAGGGTTCTCGATGTGATTGCGCATAATTCAATAGGATTAATAGGACTATGGTGACCAGATGGATTTAGACTTTGCACTTATTGTACAATGGTAAAGTTGTCGTCCAAGAAGGATTATCAAAGCAGTAGGGACCCTTCGCTGATAGTCTCCACAAACCCCGATACCGACCTTAATGTCCCGTAATCGCGGGGCTTCCGAAATGAACCGGTATCAATCAATCTTCGGTGTACTGCTACAAAACCGCGAACTGAAGAGATCTGGCGATTGGAACGCACGCCAACTTAAAGATTCGCTTGCAGCGTTGTTCACAGTTGACTAAAAACAAAATCGGGCGACACAATTTGCAGGTGTTTTAGCGGAATCCACAGGACTTTGCTACCATTTATTGATGAGAAAAAAAAAATTAGCAAACTAAAGAAACGGTGAACGAAGCATGTAAGCCTAAGAGAAGACTGAAAAATGAACATGACTTATTTACAAAAATGAAGCGATTTTCATCTTTCTGCGAACCTTTCAAACCACCCGTGTAGTGACATAAATGTAACGTGAATCTAAAATGAAGCATAGAAACGC
Source organism: Oryctes rhinoceros (assembly GCA_020654165.1). NCBI lineage: Eukaryota > Metazoa > Arthropoda > Insecta > Coleoptera > Scarabaeidae > Oryctes > Oryctes rhinoceros. The sequence goes on from JAIOKQ010000001.1 coordinate 1,645,385, forward strand.
CTTACGCGATTTTCCTTTTATATTTTCGAATATGTTAGGAATACTGAAAATGAGTCATTTGTATCTGCATTCTTAACATTTTAACAACTACGCCAACCCACGCCATATATAGAGGCTACATTCAAAATTACTCATCAATCCAACACAATTAGACATTATACACCCGAACGTTAACGTGTGAAGTTAATTACATTACGCCTAATAAATGGCAATCGAAAATTAAAACCAAGTAACACCTCCCATTCATACTTTCGACAATTCCAATCATCAACCATGAATCATCGCTTTTAACGCGTGAAGCGGTCCACGCTACGTAACACGGTTCACGTGAGCATAGTAAACGGAAGAATCATCACTTCATTCATTCGCTCATTCGCGCCGTTCGTTACGTAAGATCGAAGAACTAATTACCATCAGACCGCAAGCTGCAACATAAGATAGGTGGACAGCTAGGTAGCTGCGAAAAGCTACATTCCTCAGATGACCGACAGAAAGTCGACGAAACGATTTGTTTCTCTCGCACGCGTTTGATGGAAAGAAGCTCGCCCCACATAAAAACAGGATAGCGGTTGGCTGTCCTTGACTTTGCCTTGCGACCAAGGTAAATACGAAGCGCAAAAATGGCGCCTTTCAGGCGTATAAACGTATATACGGTTATGTCATGCATAGCAGCGGAGTTACTGCACGGATCAGGATCTGACCGAGCTAAACTTGTGTATTATTGATCTTGCGAAAGGATTTGCGGTTAATATTAGATCCATCGGCAGAACGTTGTTCGGGTATATCTGCGCATTCTCGATTAAAAGCGGTCGTCTCGAATAGCGGCGATAAGACATTAAAACCGCTCAAACACATGTTGTAGATACAATACGGTTGAAGGTATATTCCGTGTTATGTGATCGTGTTGAGATAATCAGTAATTACGCACCACTTGTATACGTATATCTAACTATGCGATAGATAAATGATAAATGTGTTAGGCATGCACTTGCTCTGATGGTTTTTTTCCACTTGATTGAAATTATCAAAGCAAAGATCGTACGTTTCTCCGATTATTAATAGAATACGCGTGTGTATTTTTACGCTTGTAATTTGAAGGTAGTAACATCGATTAATTCAAATATGAAATCCGAAAGATAATTGAGGGAGTATGCTGCGCTACCGGAAAGTAAGCTATTGAAATGTTTCGCGGCATGTACCAAGGAAGCGTTACATTAAATGTTAATATTGGCTGTAAGAACAGCAAATAGTTGGCTTGTTCTATTGCGCAGTATAGGAACAAGTAACCTTTGACAGAAATTCTGAAGAGCCGATCCTGGATGGATTCTTCGTTCAGCGACAGATATTAAACTGTGCTTTTCCAGCAGTTAATTAATAAAAAGCAGTTAATACCATGACCTGGATAAACGTTGTCTCTCTTATAGCTGTCTTCAATTTTAAGAATTTGTGATGGATCCGTTCGAGCAAGTTGACTTGCATCCCATATAACAGATATTATGTCACAGTAGGATATTCGAGTTTGTTCAAGATCATGGTGAACAGTAAAGATTCGTAGCATCTATGTTAGCAAAGTCCTTGCGTAATAAATTCGAAGATAGATCAGGAACTTGATGCAGTGAAAAGGTGTTGCCGTCAATGAAAAGGTGTCAATAAACTCATTTGTAGTATCATGGAGCTTTCCTGGTATGCGAGCGAGTGCTATTTTCCTTCGAACTAATAAACTACCAAAACTCTTTCGGATTACCAATTAGATCGAGTTGAATATTCTATGTACAATGGACGCCATAACAGAAGTTATTTCAGCCCTAGTTTAGCGTCGAGGAAATCTGAGGAACGCCATTTATATGTATATTTAACTTTAATATGACTATCACTTCTGGCATTACGTTCTGCAAATACGATTTTAATATTTTATATAATTTTAATTGAAACGGTGCGCGATAGGACAAATATAAACAAATGCAAATTTCAGGAAAAGTAATAATGTCCAGCTTCTGTGAGAATCCGGGCTAACAAGAAATAATAATCGAAAAAGAGTAGAACTGAAGATATCCGCTCAAAGACTGGAGTTAGAAATAAGCAATGAAAAGGTGAGATGAAGTAATTCAGAAAATCCCTTAAACTAAATGGAAAATATATAGTTCTGAAGAAGTATGAAGTTTCATGTGTTACGGCGTAGAAATCCATAGAAAACTGACCGCCAACGTCGGGTAAGAGAGGAAAGAAGGAAGAAAAGACCTAGACATTAGAGCTTTAGAACGAAGTAATGTGATCGATCGAAAAGGAAAGTATACAAGAATGACTACGAAGAATAGACAAAAGACTCAAAAATAATACACCAAAGTTACCTAATATGATTATAAATACTTTTATCTACAATACAATATTACAGCGTATCTAATTTTAGTTCTCTATAAACATGTTGGAAGCGAATTGATTCTGTACTTTGATCACTGTAATCTGAGGAAGACTAAACTTACTAAACTAAGGCTTAACTACCACTAACTTCTTAACTCTAACGGCAATGACTAGTTACTTAGAGATGTAAATAGCCTTGAATAAGGTGTATATAACGTATTTCGTTGTATTTTATTAATTCTTACATACAAACTTGTGCAAAATAACAGTAATATTAAGTAGAATACACAATTTGATTGATCTAGTATTTATGCATATTTCAACAATTACATTGCTGCAAATAAAACAATTTTCATAGCATATATGTCTATATAGGAGGCGGTCTCCTGTGGGTGAAAGATAATTTCTTTCTTGACTAACTTAGAGAAAAAGTTTTCAAATAAAAAATATTCGGTGAAAAATTCTGCACAACACACAATTACGTCCATGTCTACAAGTTGTTCAGTTTTCGCTACAAACGATATGTGTACGCATGGATATTCTACTTACCATACACAGATGAGTTTATATCAGTAGCTCATATCAGTTTTTTATCAGTAGAGAGGACAAAGGCAAGTGGAATTATTCCTTTTTTTGCAGCGACTAGATAGACTCGTGTGAATGTAAACATACTTGTAAGAAAGAATGAAGGAATTAGAATTTTTGTACGGCAGCTGCATTAAAATGCATCTATCGGATCTAAAAACGATCATTTTTGGAGCTTCAGGACACTCTTTCGTATGAAAAGCGTCATGCAAGATCATGGTTTGCTATAAGAATAGATTCTTATTAGTTTATTGTTGTTTCAAATAACAATAAAACAGACTTTCAAATTACACGTAAAATACTCACCAGCAATAACATCTTTGGCATGCTTTGCTAATCTGCCGCACGAAAGATATCACTCGATGTCTCTGCATGTGTATAACGTATATTATATAACATACATTTATTTAAGTTAAACAATGATATCGTCACATCTATCTTCTGTATAGAATCTACAAACCATAGCAATGCTCCTCAATAAAATTATCTGTATATCTAAATTCATTCACGGTGTGTCTTTCAACATGATCTTGATAACATATTAATCTGTCGTGGAAAATTACGATGCAAGCGCTGAAATACAATTATATATAGACTACTAGAAGCGATGGATGTATTTTTAGGTAGCCAATCGATAAGAGACGTATTTTTACACTTTATTGATTTTGTTTCGTTATACGTCACTACAATGAGCTCGCTGTACTTACAAATTGCCCTAGATTTGTATTTATTTCAATAACATTTCTAAAAAGTGGCCATACGTCAATTTAGAAATTAATAAAAAAAAAAAACTTTTGTTGATAAATTATTGCAGAGAGCTACGACATTTACGCGACTAAAATGGATTTGATATAACAGTGTTCTTAATGTGTGTTAGAATACTGGGGACTTTTGTTAAATCTTGGTACTGTAACTAAGGTCTGCATCTTTTACTTGAGAGGATATGAAAGTAAGTATTTAATTGGAGACTATCAACTTCAAGTACTCAATTCGAAGTTACATATTATTAGTTAGAAGCTCATAATTTACAATTTACAATGAACTGACATTGCTATGTTGCATTTTGCCGGTAGTCTTTTGATCTTTCCGCTTTCTAATCTGAGGCTCCAGATGCCCTCTTCTATAGGCCGTAATAAGAGCCGAAACGAATAAAAGGTATATTCGCCGCTTCCTTAGCCATCTCACAAGCCTTACTATTTCTCTCGATCTTTTAGTGGCTTTGGTCTCAGCAGATAGTAACGCGGTTTTATGTTGGTATATAATAAAACATAAAAAGAGACAGCCAAAAAGAAACTAAGTCGAATATTCACGTAAATATGAATAACGAAATAATGAGCAGTACTTTAAAAACTACGTGCTGATCGTCTATACAGCTTAGATGATTACAAACTGTATGAGTTTGTAATCATCTAAGATTGTAGTCCACAGGATTCATAAAAAGCTACGAATCAACAAAAGCAATGACACAAAAATCCCGTGAATCGAATCCCGGGCTCGTCGATCTCAGTGTAAGGTTTTCTCTAGTTCTTCTTGCTCAAAATTTGGCGAATGCTCAATCATCAAAATTATCTAATGGCAATCAGAAAATATTACGTACATATAATCCAGGTCGTATGTATATTTAAGAATCAAATTTTCAAAGCATACTGACTCGGGAGGAACAGACCAAATTCTAATTTGTTTTGGAGTTATAGTGTAATTAAGAAATTTTAAGCAGTGTTTTTGTACATGGTCCAAATTTTAGCTTGTTATAATTTAATACTACTTAAATTACTGCAAAATCATGGTAAAAACGTATTTATCAAGGTTTTCAACAAACTGCGTCAAGAGGCCAGGACGTATCCCACCGCTAACGTAACATTTGAACGAGCTACTCGACAAGGTTCAGGAGAAAAGAACAACACTTTTGGGCTTATTTGAAGAAGGTATACAAATAGAATAATATAGACACTCCACGAGCAAGGCTTAGATTCATACTATATTCAGCGTATATCGAATAATTTTTCGAGAATAAAGTGAGGATGTTAAAAAATATATTTAGCTTAAAAAAGAATCATTAAAACTACATTCAATATAAAAACTGTGAACAACTGTAGAACACCTCCAAACGCAACAATATCCTACGACATATGTTTAAAACAAGGAACATTTTGAGAGATCCAAAAGTAGACGTGGCTACAATTTCAGATTTTGGAATGCTAAATATATATTTCATATACCTAACCGAAGGGGACTTATAAGCTCCCATTAGTACTAAAGCAACTACGATTTCTAAATCAATTTAGTTTATTGTTATTTTTGTTAAATATGGAACCGTATTTCTTGAATATAAACTTAACTACATAATAAGATTCTTCTATTTTTGGCCTTTTCATGTATTTGTAAATTCAAAACATAACCGCCAAGACGCTTAGTTGCGATGATCAACAGTAAACTTTAAATTAATTGGCAAAACTTTCAGGATTAACTGTAATTTGAAACTTAAAGACTTTAGTTAATTCCTTTGAACACATTTTGTTATACAGTCTTATTCGGATATAGTACGAAAAAAAAATTAGGTGAAAGAAACGCATGAGTAATGCCTAAATACAAAATATTATGGTTCTATGTGCACGTAGTAACGAGAAAATGATTTTTCTTTATTCGAGTCCGACTCTGTCTTAGTTAACATATGGGAATCACCGGCAGTCGCCGAAGCAGCGTTCGGATATCCATTTAGTATGCACATAGCATTCACCGTCATTACACGCAATTGCAATGGCATCCTATACGAATATCGAATACACCGATATGATTTTGATTTATGGCGAAACAGGACAAAATAGTCTTGCGGCAGAAAATTTGTGCGCGGAACGGTTTCCCAATCGGCGGCATCCATCATCCGAGACAATTGTGAGAACCGTGTATCGACTTCGAGAAACAGGATCAGTAATTCCACGTTTCGAAGGTGGAAAGATTTCCACAATGGATTGGACGTGGAAGTCGTACTCCATGACTTTTTTCTGTGGGGATACATGAAAAGCTTGGTATATGATCGTCGCCCTGATATTGAAAATGTCGAAGATCTGCGAAATCGCATTTATGTTGCAGCTCAACGCATTCGCGAAGACATGGTAAATTTTACTCGTGCGCATAATAACTTTCGTCGCCGAATTGATGCCTGTATTAGAGCTCACGGTGGACATTTCGAACATTTTTTACATTAATAAATTATTTTGTCCTGTTTCGCCTAGATCGGTCCTTGTTAGGACCACCACAAATTTCATAAAAAGAAAAAGAATGTATAACTACAAATAACTCAAAACCAGACATTTCGGATGCATTAACTTTAAACATTAAGAACGCAAATCATATGGTTATCGGCATATTCAATGTAAACACATAAACACTTCGACATCAGCTGTACGACAGACTAATGCATTTCAATAGACTATTCACTATTCATAGCATCTACAATGCTTTATCGATTTTTATTTGCATCTGGGTTAACTTTGATTCATCAGCGGTATTTGTATAATATAGGAGAAACAAAGATATGGACCGGCTTTACCTGCATTTTGGGCCCTAAAATTTGAACAAAATGTATATGTTACAAATAAATTTCTTTTTAAATTTTCAGTAACACATTGATAGGTAGTCTTCAGATTTCGGTAGCTTACGTGCTATTTACAGGTAACCCTGTATAGTTTTCACTCGAATCAAAGGAACGTGTATCTAAAGAAAGGGCATTCAACGCTGATTTAAACGTCGAAATTGGTATCACCCGTCAATGTACTAAAGATATGTATCGGAATTAATTAATCTCAATTAACACTAAAAATTCAAATGTAACAATATGCTTTTCTTATGTCGCCTTGGAAGTGTTTTTATAGACTAAACTAGCGAAAATAGCATAGTGATATCTTTTTCCTTTTTCCAATTAATAACAAAAACTGTCCACTATCAGTAAATATTTCGTTCTATTTAAAGCTAGAATAGCCAGAGCCGATAATTTAACAGCATTATGACGATTGTAATTCATCCATTCTAGCGAAAACAAGCAAAAATTTGTGACATCTACAAAAACGCTAGTTAAAGATTTACAATTACGCTATTACTTTGAAATAAATGAAACCAGATAAGAACGTACGGAAGTTTGATCCATTCTTTCCAACTCACCCTGTATACGAATACACGAAATAATAGGAATAAGATTCCAAAATTAGAGCGCTTCTATTGCAATAAGTATCTATTCCTATTTTTCGTGAAACGTACAGTTCTCACTGATAATTAATTATAAGGACAAACTATTTGGGTCTTTGTGCTCCTAAAAGCAACAATTGTTTACCACATCTACTGTGGCCTTACACGTAATTTCTGTGTACCCTAAATAGACGAACTCATGTATCTTTTCGAGAATATTTCTCAAAAGAAAAATTGAAATTAAAAATAAGCGATATGATGCGTTTAGAAAATGTAAGTTCGCGTAACTTAAAAAAAAAAATCTCCACGAGTCTGTCAGATGTACGGGCGAAAATATACCCGCTATTTTCGTTGTACCACGTTGAATAATGTACATATGTATATCTATAGTCACATACGTTGTTAGATTAAGTGCCAAGAAAATGTAGTGTGAAGGCTATTTCTGTTTATTTTCTCTTTCTACAAAATAAACTAGTTTCGATGTCAATATACAAAGTTGTTGAAAGTTTACTTACATGAACATATAGGTGATATTGAGTATGCAATTCCAAAACGAAAACAATAGATTTCTGGATATTGAGATGTGAGCATGTAGTTGCAGTAAAAGAAGATTTATAGCAAATCGTAACTTTCCGATGACCTTTCACCAGTGTTTGTGACGTTAATTGCTAATTCGTCTTCACGATAAATTTAATATCCAACCATCCAGATAACAATCAAACGAATAAATAAAATTACTTTCTTTACCAACCTCTAGTTATTAAAAAAAAGAAACTTTTGTGCAGAAGTATTTGTGTTATTTATAAATTCAAGAACAATAATTAATTTAATTAAACAATTCTATAGAAACAAGCGCGTAAGAGTGGGAAGATAACTACTTCAATTTAGTTCGAACTTTTTGCAATTGCAATCCTGTATTAAACAAACTAATTTTTTGATTGGTTTACATACAGTGTTCGGCATTTTGCGTTTCCCTAAGGGAACATAGCAGATCACAGGGTCGCTTTCAGTTGCATACCCGTGGATTCGGATTTATCTATATGAATTTATAGGTTGATTTGGTCCAAGAATAATAATGATCCTTTTTAATCCTATATAACGCCGTGTTGCAGCAACAGCTTAAGAGCGTCAATAAAGATGCAAAAAGGAAAGAAAAACGAACGTTTTAATTCTCTTAAGCGAAACTAACGTAAATTATTAAATATTTACTTATATCAATTACCATATAACGTATTCCTACATTTGTTCATATTAATTTAATCGTAATGCTCTAGTATTGTTGTAAGCAACACTTGTAACAGTTGTCATATCTAACATACATTTAAATATGTTATAAATTTCATGGAGTAAGCCTATTTTCTGCAGGAAAAACATAATGCGAATTAGATATACAGGGGTTTTCGATTTATTCTGACTACTACTCATTTCCTCTCTCAACTCAAAAGTTGTCGCACTTTACCTGTATCGAATAAAAATTTTAATTGTTCATAGAAGGCGCGGCCACCAAAACTCTGTTTTACTTTATCTCCTGATTGATACCACGGGTTACATAATTTAGAAAGAAGAAATATTATCTATTTACATGAATAGTGATAAAAGCAGATATGTTTCAATTGGAACTGCATCCGAGTCTAAAAATTCCTTTTGCAAATACTAAAAATTTCCGAGGGGAAAACGTCACGTCAGAATAAACGAAGAACATCTTAATAGTTTGCTTAATTCTCAGGATAAAAGTTAAATACTTCCCAGCATGTTTCACTAAAAATTTTATCATCTAATTTATTATAGAAAATTTGGAAAGGAATATATTAAAGTCTGTAAGGAAGATAATTTTCTCAGATGTCCTGCAGCTGCGTTTATCTAAACAATAGCATTTCCACGATTTATCGAACTTTAAAAAGTGTGATCACTAGCTGAATAATAAATAAATTCCTCGCCTAACAGTTCACAGTTACAGTTTACTCAAAAATGAAGTCAACATAAGTTTGATGTGGAATATTACCAGATAAAGCAGATAGGCCAATTCCCTCTAATTAATATTAAATCAACAGTAGAAGACATATATTCGGAAACAAAAGTGAATTATAATCAACACTATCGGACAGAAGAGCCAAGATGAAATTGATAATTTCAACGAACGGAGAGATAACTGCAACACAAAACTTGAGAAGATAATATTTCTTGTGTCGTTCCTTTAAATTTAAATTGAAACACTTTTGTAAAATGTTTATTCTTATATCTATTTCCTATTGATTATATGTTTTACGTTTTTTCTTTTTAGTAAAGTGGATCCCAAATTATTTTAAATAACTTTATATAATATTAAATATTTTAATATTATTAATATTTAATATTCATTTATATTATTATATTATAATTTATATTGTTATAATATTTAAATAATATTCAATATTATTTAATATTATTTAAAAATGCAAATATATATATTCGCTGGAAACGATCTCTGTATGTAATTCTAATAGTTATCACATCTTTATTCGGTAAAGACAGAACACTATAATTTATATCAGAACCTTTTTTTGTCTGCAATATAAACAGAAATAGGTGGTGGACGAAATAAAGCAAAAAACCCCGTTACGATTGTAAGACATAAGATGCTACACGATAATCTTTCCAACCCTCTCTTCCACCTAGACTGTCTTGAACCAGGATCAACAAATTGCTTAACATTGAATATGGATCACCTCTTAAAGGTGAAATATACACTATAATAATTAATTTATTCGAACCAATATCCGCGGTTCTATGTGAGGTAACAATCCACAAAAATGGGTAGTTAGTCAAGGAGAAACGCAATAGACTTGTGGTAAGCAAACTATCAAATGCGACAATCGTAATCAACTAAACTTGAACGGTGTATGAATACGCAAACCTCAAAAGAAAAGAAAAAAAATTACCCATAAAATATTAAGTTACTCTATCTTTTTTATTATTATTATTTCTTCTATTTTATTACGTTCGTTCTTTACAACATCCAGCTTAGTCCATCATTTACACCACGCATAGTGAATTTAGTATGCCCTCTCATTTAAAATCGAAATCCCTCTGGCGGTTAATGTAATCACTAGCTTCAACACCTTTTATCTCCTACCTTCTAGGCAGGGCGAGAGTTAGAGCAGATTTGGACTTAATATTCCACTAAACGATGGTAGTGGTTAAATAAGCGGATAAATCAATTGCCTTCTGTTCAATTTCCTTATATTCTAATTTAATAAAAAAAATTGTTCTGCAACAGTTACGAGAATAATTCCAGTCGTATCACAATCGAACAAAATACGTTGACAAAATGGTGTACTGTATAGTTGTTAGAATAGCATAGCATATACTATGTGTCCTAGAAATCCCGAACGCGAATTAAGTTGGTAATCCGGATTTTATTTATCTACAGTTGGTGAAATCCAGTGGCGTGGTACAAAACTACGACAAGATCATATTGTTCTGAATAATGACAAGCAATAAATCAGAATGAGGTTATATTTTTACAGACTTGTTATTAAAAACACTATTATTCAATGAAAATAACACTGATGAGTAGAAAATACGTTTATTTATAAAAACTGTTGAAAATGTTCTCCATTTGCTTCTAAACACAATGCTATTCTTCGCTTCATGTTTTCAAATACATGGCCGAGCTGTTCTTGTGTTATATTTTGAATTTCTTGCCTAATTGCTTCTTGAAGTTCGTTCAAATTATGCAATCGGTTTTTATAGACATGATTCTTCAGCTGTCCAAAAAGAAAATAATCTGGTGGTGTTAAATCTGGACTCCTCGGTGGCCACAAGCCTTGGCTTATAATACGATTTCCATAAAATTGTTGCAAATAATCTATGGTGGTCTGCGCAGTATGAGCAGTTTTATTCGTCACATAGTACTTATCTTATACTTGTAAAAAGTAGCGTAAACTTCAGCAATGTTTTAAGCGACGCGAAATTCGAAAATAATTGATTTCTTCAAAATAGATGAATCAATTCTGCGGTAGGTGGAATTCGGGAATGTTCCTAGACATCCTTTCGGCAATTCAATTAAGTATATCTGGTGGAACTTAACGAGTATTAAAATCAGAAGAGAAAACTAATCTGGAATCGCGATTCTCCAACACATATGAACCTTATATTTACATAGTTCGTACCGGAAACCCTCGACACACTCTAGTGTCACCTCGAATTATTGGTAAAATTAAAACGATGAAGAAGAATTCCTAAATATCCTATATTTAGTTTCTTCTGGAGAATGTAGATGCGGAAAAATTCGAGACAATAATTCCTTGTATTTTTTAAATAATAATAATTTAATTTAGTAACGATTACAACTCGGTTACTTAATCTAATAACATATTTAATTGCTCTAACAAAAATTATATTACTGGTCACATAGTTCACTATATTTATGATCACATGGACTACTTATTTTGAAAGAAAAATGGTTTTTGCGGCCTCTGTACAAAGAACAATGATCTGCGTGATATGCTATATTAATACCTATTTTGTTTTCCCTCACATTTTGCTGGAACGACTGGCCACTGTACATTCCTGGGGGTAACGGGAACACAATTGAATCAACTTGAAACTTCTGATGTCTAATTTTGCCGGTTGGGGAAATAATATCTCAAAAACGGCTCATATTTTAGGTGAAATTAATTTTAGATTATGTTTCTAATATGCATCTATTGCTCTCGTATGTGTTTTGTGTTAGATACCAATAGTGAAAGTGTTATCGAAGAATCTCGGTCTACTACCTTACCAGATATATCTCAAGAAGCTAACCATACCTTCTTCCAAAAAGATCTTGTCTTAAAAATCACATTGAAAACCTGTTGACTAAGTTTTAAATATTTACAAATATAAAATAAAAATATTAATTTATTTGTTGTTTATCTAGTTACTTTTATTTTTCAACACAGGCACGAGATACTATCTCAATATAAAATGAAAAAATTTGATATAGTTCGCGCAGCAGAAATACAGTTAAATAGGTCACGTATTCCACAGATCTATATCCACGCTGAATGCCTTTCCGATGAAGAATCGCATACCTCATTCTAAAAATATCGACAGATACTTACGTGAAATTTTGCTCTTTTGGTAAGAGTCTGTAACTCGGGTGATATGTTATTCTATTGTTTTATTTATCGCAAAAGTAACAAATACGTTATTGTATTGAGCTTTATCGCGTACTTATACGATCCAAAAATGTAAGCAATTTTTAAAACGGGAGCCTTTAAGTTTTCAATACAATCATCGTCCAATTTACCGGGCTACTAACCCTATTATGTGTACATTCGAAAATGGATAAGCTATATTATTCCGTTGCCGTACTATTATTGATTTCTAGAAATTTTCAAATAGTTGACAAGAAGTATTCGCATTTGGATTGGAACTAGGTCAGTTACTGCTTAAAAGTAGCAGTCTTATTTTAGAACGTAACGTTCGTAAAAGTTGAAAACAAATAAACTACTGGAAATGTGATTTTAGTTTCAATTGCCATGATTCATAAATAAATAAGAAATTAAATTAATGTTGATTACTGATCGTTTTGTGGCTATAAATGGGCGAAAAGTAATCGTTAACCTTTTATACTTGACCTAAATTGATTCCTAATGTGGGCGATCCAAAAACGTTCCATTTTACAAAATTACGTGCACAGTCAGAGGTCGAGAGTTCAATTTCAAATCAATTTCGATTTTGCACACTGCGTACTACAATATGCACTGGTTAAATATTACGTTCTTTTAGAAATTCTCTGTATATAATTAAATAATCAAAGTTTAAAGCGATGCGATTTTATTAAAAATTCAAGAATATAAGTTTGATTAAATCAAAATGCATCAGAATATAAATCACGGTCAAGTCAGTCTTATCGCTGAGATTGACAACGGAGGCCAAACAGGCTGAATGCAATGAAATTAAAATTCTAAGATAAAATTTTAAATTGCTTTCGGAGATGCGTCATTCTTTGTACTATAAGCACAGAAAGAGCAACTACGTTCCAGTTCTTGTATAACTATTTCTGAAATTAATTGGTAGATTTCCCCAAGATCTAGTTCGAGAACGCCTAAAGCTGATTTATATATTTTTTTTCCGAAATCAGAAACAGGAAACTTTACAATCGTAATTAGATGCTTTATCTAATTGCTTACTTACATCTAAGAACGCGCTCGATTTTACGTTTGAGATTTATAGCTATAATTACAAAACGGAATTAAAGATCTACGGTAAAATTAAGTTACGAACATAAATAACCGATGTTTGCGACTTGGTCCGCGCATATCCCCCACGTAAGCATGTACGCTTTAAATTATCGAAGTGAATTCCCTCATAAGATTTTATGTACTAGCATTGCTAAGAAGATTTTTGCTTTGATTGCTATTGCGTATTAACCTTCATGTCCTGTTAGGTTACGTTTGAAATGAAATTGTAATTAAGAGATTTATTGAAGGATAAAAAGTAATAGGTGCAATAACGTTCCGTTTTGCTTTAAGAATCCACGAAAATATTAATAAACCTTTTTCTCCAAAAACACAAGCCAGTTCTTTGAGGGCGTGTGGTATGGAAATGGTACAGTGTGATCTTAGTAAGCAAAGAAAATCTTAAACTTCAACTATAAATAATTAAAGAAAATACGTGTCCGTTAAGAACACGTATTTTCTTGTAATTTTGAAAAAGCTAAATACATCAGCGGTACGTGGCGCCACCTTTAGTTTCCTTGCTCCATTTTTGAATTTGAAATAGATAGTACTTAAAGCAAAGTGGATTAAAAGAAATGATTAATTGTTTTAATTATTTTGCATTTACTAAATTACTTCCCGGCATAATCTCCTCGCATAATCTATACGCTCAGTCCAATGACATTCCAACTTTTTTAATTCATCTAAATAATATATATAATTCGATAATTTCGATAATAATTTATCGAACTCTGCAAAATGGGCATCTAGTTTGGGCAACCATGTGAGCCGCTTTTCGTAAATCCATTTTTGCAAGACCGGAAAAAGGTAGAAGTCGCAAGTGGATGAAGCACTAATCCGCATCGTAACTGGACTAGCAACTTCTTCGCTTCCTTTGGTGCACGTTCGTGTGAGTAGCGATGTTCTCCTGTCTCGTTTACAGTCATATAACGGTGTAAAGACTTGCTTATATTGCGTTTAAGCATGTCCAAACATTACTTTGAAGTTATCACATGGTTCAATTTTTGACAAATTATTAGCAAACGCGATAAAGGATGTCTTGCATCCGATCAATTAACATGTTTACTATATAAATAGTCCATTTACCATTTACCCGGTATTCTGCTAATACGATATCTTGAGCTTTATTAACCATGTCCTTCGTAGTCACTTCAACGGTGCTCCTTATCCATGACGGATGTTCGGCCATGCTTAAATTCATTAAACCAATATTTTATGGCGGTTGTAGTAGTTGTGTGACTCTTATAGACAACATCCGGCTCCTCTTTGGATTGGATTAAGGATATAGTGATCATCAATAGCGGTGAGTGACGACGTAAGCAGGAAAGCACCGACAACCCCGCGTAATTCCAAACACAATATTACTCATACGGTTTTCGTATTTCAGCTTAGCCGAGTTTTATAAATTTAACGATTCTTCTCATTCGTTGTAATTAATATCATTTGCGAAATCTTGGAGTTTCTCAATTCATTTTTTTGATATTTCTTAATTATCTTTATTACTAAAAACGTATATATTTTGTCAACCAAGAAGAATTAGGTCACTCCCAGTATATACGTACGTTTAATAAATTCAGATAAAATAACAAAGTGGAGACCCAATTCATTCATTTACGCGATTAGCCCATTAGCAAGTAAGAGTAAACCCTGTCAAAATCCAATCGGCTTGATGTAAAATATTTATATCTACATATGTTCCATGAAAACACTTATCGATACCAATATATTCCATATGGGTATCCGTTACGTACAAACACGAATATCTATGAAGGTGACAGAAATAGCTCGTATAGAAGGCGTGCAACATAAATGTAAATTTTCTCAGTTATATCTTATCCGCACACGTACATATACAGATGTAGTTCTACACGCGCTTACGTTAAAAATAGACGATCGTCCGCTATTCTACGCAGATTGCACGCAGAAAAAGATCAAGAAAGGTTGGATTTCGCTATTTACCTTGAACGAGAAACACAATAGGCTGAAATTGGAAACGATTCGTAATTACATCGCTCCTCTGCTCGTTAGACGAATGCGAAATGTGATATTTCGCCAAGATTTTTAATTAAACCTATCGCCTCCGATCATCCAGATTGAAATGTAAATTGCGCGCGAAACCGTCGCCCGTTATTGACGTAGCGATTTGCCCGAAGAAATCTTGCGAATTTACGAGAGTCTTCGACGGTAATTAACCGTGTTTGGGAATCTCTACTTCTAATTAAATTCGGATGATTTTACTGTGACACAAACATTTGTTAATTAAATTAGTTCCCAAATTGGGTAACGAACAGGGGGCGCACAATATAAAACGCCAAGCCATCAAAGATTAAATTCGGCGTAGCAGCTAGTATACTTTGTCTCTCGTTAACTGCAATGGCATAGCATCGCACATGGTACAAGGCATTAATTAAAAGTGAGTTACATTATTGTAACATTCACTCTATTTAATACCTGAAGAAATAACTTTACATCTTTACATCTAATGATATAAAGTGGTTCTGCAGCAATCCTCGCTTTCTGAACAGCAGGTATGCATTTTCTGGCACTATGGTACAGGCCACAGGAGATGTCTGACTAGTTGTTTCGAATATTTTGGGATTAACTGTGGGACAAGTAACGATACAAAGTGAAGTAGGAACACACTCGGAGCCACGCTGATGACACCGGGTAGGTAGAAACATGTTCGTAGGTAAATGATTCCATCAGTACCATGAAGTAGCAATGTTAGAATTATTTTCTGGTTAGGGAAAGTAATATTTATCACCTGGCCTGAAGGCCGCTTCATCCAAGTAAGTCAATCTATCCAACTTCTTTCTATGTATTTTATCACCAAGTTTATTAATAATTTTTGGATTATAGCGATTTATGGTAACTATCTGCTTGATGATATCCTGAATGATTTTATTGTTCGAAACGAGCAATAAATTTCTTTCCGCTTCCCAAATTTAAAATGGGAACGTTTGAAACGTAACAAAAAAGCATACATTCGTAATAAATAAAACTGTACATAGAAAAACATTTTAAATAAGTACAATACTAAAGTAAAAACTAAATAAATACAAAGTAGAAATTTCTTTCGGATGTTGTCGCGTAATTAATGTTTTACTTGACGCTCTAAAGACAGTCTTTAGAAATCTTCTGAAGTATCTGAGAGCATGATCAACGTTAAATCAAACATCAAGTATGCGACGACACCCGAAAGAAATTTCTATTATGGATTACGGTCGTGAAAGCTTACACTCAACAATCAGATAGATACGATTTTAAATATTTCAGTTGAGCAATTGGTATGAATTCATATATAAAAGTATTGATGATATGCAAAACAAATTAGAATGTTTTCTTTACTATTGCCATGGTAGCCGAATAATATTAACACCAGAAACTGTTCGGATCCAATGTTCAAATGCAGGATTTGTGTTTAATAATGAACATCTCCCGATATATCATTATACAAAAATGTTGGATATAAATTCCCTGTATGGTGGATGCAGAAGGAACATATAACGTTCCTGATGTTTGAATTTGGGACAGCTCGGTGTTCACCCAATGAGTTCCAAGCACGTTTAATATAACGTCTAAATAGAACAAAATATCCAATTTAATCTCGATTAAATAAATTCTAAAACCAGAATTTTTTAAGGAAACTGATACATCCACATTTAGGTGATTAGAAACAAAATGATAGGAAATCGTTGCAAGTAATACACATATAAAATGTATTTTACATTGGTTTAAAATGTTGGCCTTCTACCGTTTATACGGTAGCAATTCTATAACTTCAGGAGATGGGAAAAGGTGGTGGATATTGAATTTCGTATCGGAACTAAGTTAAATTTCACGGAAGCTCCCACATTAAAACGCATCATAAGTAATCTTAGTGAAAAAGATTAAGGTCATACACATATATAACTTCAATCTATTCTCTAAGTAACTATTCAAGTTCTTTCTGACAAAAGAAACCAGAATCTGCAATTGCAATATCTGCGTCCTATAAAACACCGAAGTACAAAATTTAATTTTGAAGATATTTAAGATATTGCTGTAACAGACACTACCAACATAGATAGTAAGCTCTGTTTTCTGTACATTTGTGTATTATTTCGAAACTGGCTAAACAAGGCAAGAACCATGAGGTTACAACTCATAAGAAAACAAAAATGCAAATAATTGATAAATCATTAGATAGAGAAGATTGGAGACTATTGCTTTATGTTCAAAAAGCACAAATAATAGCCGCAGAAAATACATATAATAAAGTTAACAACAAAAAGTAACAAATTACCTTTTTCTTATTGTTATTATTGACTTTTAAATGTATCTGAAAATCGAGCACCGACTTTTATATAACCTTTTTTCAAAGATTCTATATATATGTGATTAATTAATTTAGTTCATTTAAGGTGTTCATCTTGCAGTTGCATAAATTTTCAGTCGCTAGTAAACTACAAGTAACACACATGCTCAGCATTATCATTTTGAAAACGTAATTTTTGCTGTCACCACCCAGAATGAAATCTGTAGAAGTATCTATACGTAGTTACTTAGAAAAAATTCAATTTTACCCTTTACGCTGCAATAAACATTAAGTCTCATTTGTACAAAATCTTTTGGACTGTTTCCCACGCCGACGCAAATATTATCAATATATCAATCAATACTATGTATTTTGACGTAGTTAATCCTCTCACATTCCTAAAGAAACGTACTGTACCTAGAATCACTAATTATACCGTATCTACTGATGACATTATCGATCTACGGGAGTGGCATTGATTTAAGGAACGTTAAGAGAAAATCGTGAATCGTGAAGAGATAACACAATAAAGTAAATATATCGTAAAACTCGATAGATAGGAAATTTCCAAGTAATTCATAATTTTATTTAACAAGCATTGATGAAGATATCTAACCTAGATAATCTAATCAATTAAAATTGCCGAAATTAACGCTATATCAACGTCCATAAAATAGAATGTGTGTAAATACTCAATATCTCTGCGAGAGTAGCAGGTTCCGACTAGTTGGAAATTCACAAGTGGACATTAGTTTATTATCAAATGAATAATTAATAGCAAATTATATACGAGTTACATACGATCGACTACCAACGCTCACGGAGCTGTTCCGATAAGTCGTAAACGGCGAAAGTCCACTGCTACTGGCTCTTTCGTATTAATTATCCATTAAATAATTATATTTATCTGCAGGCTTCGCCATTTGAAATTCTGAAAATATCCGAAGCCCTCTTCGACGTGCACAAGGTAGTGTTGATAATCGGTGGTTGACAAGGGGAGACATTACTTATGTTGTCTACTGTACATACTTAGTATAACGAATACAGTGGTTTCAGGATCAGGCGCGAAATACCAGCTCCAGTTACTAGTAAGCCTGCGGAAACGAGTTGCACTTCACGAAATTAGGAGAGACTAGACAAACTCGTGTCTATTCGTCTCGTATGAAATGAGTTCGTGTTGCCTACTGGTTTCACCGAAAGTCGAGAATACACGAGTCTGTCTAGTCGCTGCTAATTTCGTTAGGCTCACGGGAAGTGTACTCGTTCCTGCAGGCTCAGTTATTAGTCAGAAATATATATTATTATTAATTGTTTTGGATTGCTCAGGAAAAGTGATTAAAACTAAGATTGTGATGAAAGGATTGGATATATACTTGCCTCAAATAACCATTTTAGAGGAAACACTGGTATCTTGAATGTCACGAGTTAAATAAGTTACAGCAATCAATTTTTGAAGCTATTTCAAAAATATTACGCCCTGAAGGCTCCGGCTCATGTAAATTAAGTTCTCCCACGCTCTGCAAATATAATCTAACGTTCAAAAAGCGAAAGTTCAAAGCCCACATGCGTGTACCTACTACTAACATTTCATATCAGCTCATATCGGCGAAAAGCGGCGTTAAAGTTTATAACTTGACTAATATTCCAAACAACAGAGCAAAACTTTATGGCATTACTGTCCCCACGTAGCGCAATTCACACATCATCATGAAAATACTTTGCAGCCTCAAAGCGATTTGAACATTTTGAAGTCGGTCACATGTTGCAGGCTCGCGTTCTTCTTTATTTGTAGCGAGCGCTTTGAGCGGCACAGCATTGAAATCGAAATATGTCGGTCTCGTTGTTTACACAACGTCCGTTCCGGTAATATTTTCCGGTAGCAGAGATAGGCATCGACTGGCGAGTATTGATTAAATTAATAATTCCGCTGAGCGGAAAATTCGGTTGGAATATAAACGCGTTATCTCCCACGCATCATATGCCGACGAATTGATTTTACGGATAGCACGGAATATCGGCTTTGTTGTGAAACCTTTGGGAATACAGAAAATAATTTGTTGTTATGGACATACGTCTATACATATGTCCGCAACAACAAATTATTTTGCTTTTGTGCCTTACAACCTTTGTAATTTTTCAAATTTAGTCCTGCACAGAAGCAAATTAAGAAAGCAATATTGAAGAACCAATAAGAATTTGATAGCAACTTCGTTGATTATTTTAGCATAGTATATAACGTATACATCGTATCCACAGTGCCCGGTGGATACGATACGACGACATTTTTTAAGTTTGTTTGAAAATTCATCAAAACAAAATATATTATTATTACTATATTATATATTATAACAAAGGATATCGGAAAAAATTATCAATTACTAATCCCAGGCTTTGAATATTGTTTACAGTCCGAATAGAAGAGTAGTTAATAGTAACGTCGATTAGCGTACTCAGAGCGTCGCAAACATCTCCGTTACCAAAGATGAATACTTTCAACTTAACTAATTTAAAGGACAACAAAAACAGAGAGGAAATCGAATAAATGGATGCTCGATCACTGCTGCTACTTAATCCATTTATGACGTAATTTTTGGAAAAAACCTTAGAAATTACATATTCCTACATGTTACATGTTACAACTGTGTCTCATTACTAGAGCTCCCCAACTGCGTGGCGCATCATAGGCGTCGATAAGGAACATAAGTAAAGTACATAAAAACAAAAGAAATAAAGAATTTTAAAACGCTTACTTTTGTAATTAGCCGTATCCAATATAGTGGGTGTTAATGCACAAGGAAAATAGTATTAGTCAGCACACGAGGAGGTAGGCACATTAAAACTGTTACCGTAAGCGCAATCCGATTTCTCAAACATCTGAAGCATTAGGAATGTTTCCACAGTCGTTTCTTTCAAGGATGTTCGTCGTTCTGAAAAAATGTTTTTATATCTTGAAAATGAACGCTCGACGTCTAATGATGTAATACACGCGTAATGAAAATAATCTTTGAATTTAGTCACCGGATCAGTAGAGTTACCTGGGAAGGTAACTCTACTGCTAAAATTTGTATCTTTCTTCATAACACTTTCAAAATTTCTTGTAACGATATCATTTTTTTTGTTATTTATACAGTGTAGGAGTGTATTAACGTCATCTAATATTTGTACTGACTCCGTCAGGGACAGTGCACTATTTTGTAATTTATTTATTGCCTCAAGTACTTCTCTATAATTGTTGTAAACGGTTTGTAAATCCGCTTCAACGGAAATATCTTGGAATTTATCCTGGCATTCCTTAATAGTCGCAGATTCGTTGGGATTGAATTGTAAGACGACTGATTTTATTTGCCGGAAGTATTTAAAATAATAAAACGCTGCCTTCGGCCACGTCCCCCAACGCGTAAGAATCGGCTCCGGTGGTTCGGGAATACCGGGACACTGTTTATGAAATTCACTGGTACGTTTGGGAGATTTGAGAAACACTCGTTTCGTATTTGTTATTAATGCATTTATCATCCCATAATGTTCTTGAAGAGAACGACCTACACAACGCATTGTCGCGGCACCATCGGTCATGAAAATTAATACTTGAGTAGTGGCAATTTCAAATGTTTGTAAAGTATCAACGACTACGCTCTCGATAGCGTCGGCAGTACACGATTTTAGTCTTTTACTAGCTAATAAAATTCCCTTTGTAGGTTGACGAGGTTCCAGTGTACGTACAATCACATTCAAAATAGAATGTTTTTTACGGTCTGTCGTTTCGTCAATACATAACCACAGTAGTTTATTTTTTATTGCAGATCTGATCCTGTTTTCAATTTCGGTACGTACACTTGGCACACATCTCCTTAAGCTTGTTTCCGACGGTAACTCAAAGTCTGGATTATATTTATTCCAAAATTCACGGAACGGTTCCTTCCTGAGAAAGGAAAACGGTAAATTACACGCAGTCAGCATATAAAATCAATCAATTATAAATTGAGTTGCCTCAGTCGGTGATACACCCAGTTTTTTATTTTTGTGTTGCTGACTATTTACATGTCTTCTACAGCCATATTTATCATTGCACATCAGAGGTATATTACAAATTTTACATATAATCTTACTTCCATTATATATTAAGTCAGGAAATTCTCCACAGAACTTTTTCACTTTGTCGGCCTGTGAGCGTTTCTTACTACGCGCGTCCGCCATACCGTCACAACCCGATCGCATACGGTAATAAACTACCGAAATGCGATGCGAGTTATTTGCTTATATATTACATTACATATCCCCCCGGCCACGCCCGGCGGTACGCCTTCTGACTTGCCACGCACTTTGGGGAGCTCTACTCATTACTATATATTTCAAAATCTTCTAATTTCAGCCACATAAGCTATAATCCAACACAAAATGTTAAACAACGAGGTTAGAAATTGAATAAAGATTACCATAAAAAGCGATTAAAGATAGCTAGTGTTCCAAACCCATACAAATAAGTAATTCCGCAACATCTAAGTAAACAAAAGCAATTTGTTCCTATTCAGGGCTGTGCGGCAAGCGGGAGTCGTGGAGTCGAATACTACCAGGCTTGCAATTCTAATCTGAATTTTTATTAATTAATTACGTCAGAATAATCATCTTTTCTGTAAATTAATATATGTTGTGCATAACAATCTTACATTCATTAGAACTAGTTACTATTAATTGTAAAATCATTCGAATTTGCTCCTGTGCAACGCGCTACCTGTAAGATAGGTAAGACCGTTCAAAATTCAATACCCGCTCAAGATAAATATGTCTTACAATTACAACAACTTGAGCTATACATATATTACAATCACTAGAATATTAGAATTGTCTAAAAAATTCATTAGAAGCATATATTTTGCTAACATACTTGGCTTATTTCCGCATATAAAATGGACATTTAAGATAAATAAATATATACGTATATTTGTTTTGAAAACAAATTCATTTAAGGACGGCCATAAAATATGCAAATATCGGCGATAACCGAGATAGTCCGCCGTACAGACCTCTCCTACAAATAGTACATGTACGATACACATGCTGCAAAAGTTGGAACAAATTACTGCTAGACGAATACACGATTTCAATATTCCTTTTTGAAGATACAATGCAACGTTGAAATCCGCTAACTGTATGAGCCTCAAAAATGTTAACGCGCCTCCGAATGATGTAAAGGTCGTAGATAACGTTGTTTTGTTTAGGCGTAAAGTTGGATCACTTCTCTTAAGTAATGTGTTCTATAGCCTCAATAAATATTTTAGCACATACTCCCTTTCCTTCGGCAACTCCTAGACATACACCTATGTACAACAGGGAAACAAATATTATTAAGGATAAACGGACCTTGCCAAATCGTCGATTTCATTTACGCAATAAAGACGCAGTATTATTCTTCCTTTAACCTACGTACCTATTGCTCAATCTAAAAGCGGCATTCTTTAAAAGAAAACGTCGACCGCAGAAGTCTACAACAGTAGTCCGAAGCTCGAGTCACGTATGGTGGCGAGAGAAAGAATTTAAGAAAGAATCATATAAATGAGGTGTTTATGTGTCAGCATATCATGAGCATATCGCGAGAGATCATTTAAAAATTCATATTTTGAATTTAAATTGCCGATGTTGTTGGTACACTCCCGATTCCTATAAATCTTAAATTTAATTAATCAATTTGAACATTCAACTATTCACAAATTTTCCGCGCCCACATAATAATAATGCAGACCAAGGAATTCTTAAGCCAAAATCTCGCAACGAAACCATCTCCTTCGAATATGAATAAACGAACGAATAAACTGGTGCGTTAAAAGATAAAAACGTTTAAATCCATACCGAAATGTTCAAAAAAAAAACGCATATTCCCCTAAAACATAATAAAAACGTACGTACTTACCACCCCTACTGAAATCTGCGGTGGATACCACGGATTTCGGCAGCCCGTTTTAACTGAAACGGGCTTAAATGGTGTTGACCTACTCTGAAATTCCATATTGATTTTCTGAGGAAGCGAGACTCCAGCGTTGAGATGAAGATGAGCACGAAGGTTCGCATAACATACCGTGACTGCTAGCGAGATCGGGATATTGATTAACGTGTTCACCGGCGGGTGTTGTCCTGACGTCTAGCTTTCTAGTTACATAACGACGAGGAAGAGCTTGCTATTTAAGTTTGAGAATTACAATATAAATTAAATGCAAACACTAGCTGTTAACTTAATTTAGTGGAATGTAAAGAACATTCGCCGTTGAAATTTCTTGCGCTATCTTACTTTTTATTGACTACAAACGATGTAATTTCTCTAGCAAAGATAGAAAACGCTGGATCAGATCGACATTTTGCTTTTAGAAACTGTTAAATCAAATTAAACATCTTGTGGCAGTCTTAAAAAGGCTGATTGCTGCTCGCACTACAAAGAAAATATGTTAGCGGCCGTATCTGCTTCGTATGCTTTAATGTTGTACGAACTTGCTTACTTTTATACTTGCAGTACTTCACACTCTTTCAATTTCCTCTCGTATCTTCATAAATTATGGTCTCCAGTTGATTAAATATGTCTTTCTTTTTCAGGTGCATTTCTCATTCCATTTTTCATAATGTTAGTACTGGAGGGTATACCCCTTTTCCTCATAGAATTAGGCATAGGTCAGAAGATGCGGTTAGGTTCGCTTGGCGTGTGGAATACGATACATCCCTGGCTAGGAGGAATCGGTCTAGCCTCTTGTGTTGTTACGTTCTTCGTCGCATTATACTACAATGTGATAATTACTTGGTGTTTCTACTATTTTTTCAATAGTTTTCAGGTAAGTGTTGCACCGCGAGAGCAAGTAAGAGCCCGGCGTGCGACATCAATCTTAATATTAGATTTGGACCTGTTTAATCGGCTTAATTGTAGTACCCTCTACCGTGGGCGGAATGTCCCAAAGTCAACGGAACTGAGGTGCCCGAATGCGCAAAATCTTCAGAAACTGCTTATTTCTGGTACAGGACAACCTTAGATGCGGCCCCGGCTATTGACGAACCCGGTAACTTGAAATGGTGGATAGTGCTTTGCTTATTGCTATCGTGGATTGTCGTCTTCTTTATCGTTATGAAGGGCATACAGAGCTCAGGAAAGGTAATAACTCTTCCCTCTCTTGCGTACCCGCACCCTATCCAACTAAAAATTGTAGGATATAGATTTTTTGGCAGTAACGACTTTCGTAAAACAGTTTCAAATTTCGTTTACGTTTAATGGTGGACTGTAAACGTAACGTGTTAAGCGTTTATGAGCCGATTTTATCTGTTCCTATATGGAGAGTCGTTTAAAGCTACCTATATAGGTCCGGATACTG
Organism: Oryctes rhinoceros; assembly: GCA_020654165.1. Classification (NCBI taxonomy): domain Eukaryota; kingdom Metazoa; phylum Arthropoda; class Insecta; order Coleoptera; family Scarabaeidae; genus Oryctes; species Oryctes rhinoceros. Next base: position 1,670,356 of record JAIOKQ010000001.1, read on the forward strand.
TTCTGTGCAGGTAATGATTTTAGATAATCTGCTATCAAAATTACATATCAGATTGGTAACAATACAGATCTGCGACGCTCAAAATTGCCAATAACCCATATTGAATGAAAATCTTATTTCACATGTCACGCCATATAATACTGCCGCCGCACGCGAAACAAACCGACAGAGCTGATATGAGATATTCATTTATTAGAAGGATATTATCTTATTGCTTCAATAAACTGAGTTTTGCAGAAAATTCTTACCAATCTAATATTCTGTATTGTACTGGGTAGTATTAATTTGAAATGTATGATCACAATGAATTTGAAACACATATCGTTCAGATATAGTTACCGAGAATTTTTGAGAATAAGATGTGTCGAACTTGAAGGAGAGCAACCAAGAGGGGCCATTCTGCGGTAGTAACAAACACGCAGCATATGTTTTAACAAATCGACTTAATGCATGCAAGCCAGAAATATAAAATATAAAATGCTTCTTATTTAGTTTGTTACTGTTAAACTGGTAAAATTTCAACTACACAACATATAAATTTGATGGAAAAAGTTTCATTAAGTCGCGTATATTTAATGAAATTTTTTGCTTTAATACTGCAACCCAAACAATAAAGTAAAATGAAATATTTTCATCTTTAGTGCTAGTTTAACTTATTATTCTAAAATTCAATTTTTAGTCCAACTCATGCGTCACACACAGTCACGCCCTTCAAATTAAAAAAAAATATTTAACAATTTTTTATTTTTTATTTGGCTTCTTAAACTTCCAAAAATTTACGTTAATTCTACAATCAACAACCATTGAGTTGAATCTTAATATTATATCAAGGGCTAAATTATTCAATGCACCCGATACATACCATTGATTCAATTAACTTAATTGCTGCGAGTATAGAAATCAGAATTCTGTAAAATCACCAAATGATTATTTAACAATTAGTAATTCAAAGCTATTTTTTTTTGAGTTTTATGAGCATGTGCAAAAAGTTACACCGATCACCGTAAAATGACCCCAAGTCAATGCGTATGAATAGAATAAAATCATTTTTAGTACTTATTTTCGAATTGCTTTTAGATCATTTAGTAACTTATCATTAAGTTTTTGTTCTCAAATTCTATAATATCTTGTATTGTTATTATTTTTTTTATAATTTTAATACACTCAAAGTTTTATTTTGATTTTTAAGCTTTTATTAAGACTAAATTAAAAAAATACAGGTTTAGGAAACAAATTCTTTTTTGGAAGTGTCTGTACTTCAAGTTCTTTGTAAATCAAACTTAAATTCATTACTTTAGATTCATAAATTTGTAAAAAATCTAGGAATTTTCAAGAATATGAGTATTTGATCAAGTTGTTACTGTTACTTAAGGATATGGTAAAGCAAACTCCGCTCAAATGGATCAAAAGTTATGTACAAAGCGAAAAATGTTGGGACAGCAAGCCTTGTATTCTTAAGATAAGAACAGTTTATACCAAAAATTAAACTAGGCTTATTTAATTCAATAAAATCTAATTGCCCCAACAAAAATTCTAGCTTCTATGTAATTACGGCAAGAGACTTTGTTTCATATATAGAAATTTTAAGTGTTCACTCGTTGCGTCATTTGTTTTGATCGATTAAAGAAATACGAAATGTTGTAACTCAAACAAACAGGTAATTTAAATTGAACTGATGACAATTTGTATAAAACTCAGAAAAAGCACTTATTTCTTTTATTTGAAACAGAATCTGAAATTTAAACGTAGAACAGAAATTATCAGAATATAAGCGCACGTATGTATAAGAAGAAAATAAAAAACAAATGATGATTTTGTTGTTGATGCAAGGTTAGCAATTTCCTTAACGAACAGGTCAATATTTGCTTTCCAATTATATCGTGAATTGGGTTCGGGAATATTGTCCTTTATTGTCTTTAAATAATTACTTGAAATTATTTAAAGATAAAATTATTTAAAGATGCTTTCGGAAAATAAAGGTATAAACGTATTTAAATTGAAGAATAGTGTTTACTGGTTGGTGCTTTTCTTTTCAAAAACTCTTAGATTCTCCGATCTATTTTCATAATGTAATGTATCTGTTATCTATTAGTTTCTGAAGCAACTTGCTAACTGCCGTTAGCAATTTATAGCAGATAATCAACACCAAAAGAAACTGCCACCATCCGCAACGTTCCGTAGCCGCTTTGTGCTGTATCGGATAACTAGACAATTGTTACGTATGGAACATGTTTTGACACGTGAAACGTAAAATGTTGATTTATCGCAAAGCATTTGTAAATATCTTGATTCGAAAGCTGTTCCTTCGTATTCTGATTGGAGCTTTTTAATTACGTAAGTCACAATAACATTATTATTTCTTTTTCTAGATGATCACTATTTTACTGCTCTACTTATTTTGCTACTATTCCTTTATTATTAAGAGAAGTCTCTTAATAGCACATTTCTATAAAATGAAAATCGCTTTAAAATATATCAATTTTTTTCTAATTTAACTGCCTCATTGCTAATTTAACACTTACAAATATATATTCAAAAAGTAAAAGAATTTATTTGTCTGGCCGCACTAAAAAGGCACCATTATTAAGACACTTATCGTCTTTATAAGTACACCTACTCTATCTGCTTGTAGAGTCCATAAAAATAAGTTCGAAAGACCATGTTTATAACAATTACCACAATTTGTTTATAATCCAAAATTGTTTGAACGTAGTTTGCTTTTCCATATATCGATATTTTATGTTTAATAAATAAACTATTAGATAGGCGTTCACTTGGAATGTACTTCGAATCAGCTAAATTATCTAATCTTGTTTCAGGTTGTGTACTTTACATCAATGTTCCCTTATCTAGTGTTAACAATCTTCTTTATCCGAGGAATAACGTTGAAAGGTGCTAGCGACGGACTACTTCACATGTACAAACCGAAGGTAATTTAAGAAAACCCATACGATTTTCACTTTTTTACAGCTACTATCATTAAGACTAGCATTCGCTAAAGGAATCTTGAAGAAATTTCTATTGCAACATCTATTTTCGTATAACTTCAAAGTCGACCTAATTTTAAAATTTTTCACCTTTGCTCACCATATTCATTACCATAAGCTGCAATAGAGCAGAAAATTTTCCGCTACAACTAAATCAATACTCGGTAGGAGCTGGCAGTTTGTGTCATCATCCACCGCATACTACGATAACTCTGCATATACGACGCTATCCTACGAGGATTGTTTACTTATCTATCAGCATTCCTCATTTGTTTACCGTTTCTGTTACCATTCGTGCTTTAAAGCTCACATATTCTTTGAAAATCATTTATAGACAACCGCAAGGTCATGCAGTAAGTGTTAGCGTAGTGTTATCATATCAAGCCGCAAACACCAAAATGATTCGTTTGACAACTCAACGACACGAATTCTAATTTTAAAATTGTTTCGTTTAGATCGAAAAGCTAGGTAATCCTACGGTTTGGTTAGATGCGGCCACGCAAGTCTTTTATTCCTTTGGTCTGGCGTTCGGCTCTCTGATAGCTTTCGGTTCTTACAACCAGCCCAAGAACAATTGCGTCAGGGATGTTATTCTTGTCTCCACTTGCAACGCGTTCACTGCCATCTACGCGAGCGCTGTCATATTTGCCATTTTGGGCTATAAGGCCATGTTGAACGTTGAGAGATGTAAACATAAGTAAGTATTTATATATTTTATTCTAATAAGCTTACGGACACAAAAGATTATTTTCGTACTTTCTTTAATAATGCCATGTTATTAATTCATTCTGTCAACAAGTATTTCGTTTAGAGTTGGTCGATTTTAAAAAGTTGAGATTTTATATTATGCTGTTAATACGCAAATTCTAGCAACAAACGTTGTAAATTAAAATTACCTGCTAAAACGAGGGAGAGTTACGTAATAAGAGCTACTTCTACCAAGGTGATGATTTCTGTTTCTGTGCTTACATTTCTATTTGTAATATTTGGTTATTTTTGCCCTGACATCCTGAATTTTTTCAGAAAAATATCCTCAAATGACATTCCTTCTTTTCTCATTTTACTAAGACACCCCTGGTACGCTCGCCGTACGCCCTTGAAGACCTACGCGTTCACATTTCCTCTCAAAAAATGTTCACCCTGATGGAAACGTATGGTCAGTGTGAGCACGAAGCTATGGTTCAATAAACTTTAATAAACAGGGTGCCGAAAAACAACTTTTAGAAAATTTGAGGAAGCAGAGGAAGCTAGACAAACTTTTTAGCTTAGTTTTGCGTACGGAGCTGCAAGAATAAACTTGCACGAAGAATCTAGACCGAAATGTTTCCATTGGCTGATCCCAAAAAGAATATTCATTGAATGTTAATAAACATAAAAACGTTAATAGTTGAGAAAGTATCTCTTCAGAATTCGGCGTTATGCAGTTTTAATCTCCAAGAAAAGCCTTATACATCTTTCCCTTTAAGCTAAGCTAAGCTTTTCCCGTTTTAAGGTAAAAATCTCTATTTTCGTTTCTTTTAAGTTTTTTTAGAGCTGTTTTTCCGTACCTTGTATATTACAAAAAAAAAAAAAAAATAGCGAATACACTTGATAATTGTTGAGAATTGGAATAAAGAACAAACAAAACTTTCTTAACCTGCGATTCTACTTCAACAAAAATAACAAGAAAATGTATACAGGATGTTTCTTAGGTCGTGAATTACGCCACAATAATGAAGCTCCAACATAAGAGATGCCATACATACTTTAATCTGCCATTTATCCATTAATTGTAATTTAATGTAAATGTAATGTAATGTAATGTAAATGTAATTTATCCATTAATGAAAACTTGGTGAAAATCTATTTTTTCTTTTTTACAAAAGAAAAACACAAAAATGGCTGAAATTTAAACAAGGTATGTACTTTTAAAACTGTTTAGAACAATTTAAGCCGTAACTGAGTGATAATAATTAATAAATTGCTAAAAAATAACTTTAAATGATAATTAAAAAAAACTGAATACGTCTAAGCTATATTTTTACATGATTAACAACACTAAATGTGTAATATACAGGGTGTTAGGTAAACATGCGGCAAAAATTTGAGGGGCAATAATTTAAGAATATTTTTGTTTCGAAAATGCAGGGTGAATAAAATTTGTAACAATCATATTCTATATTTGTTAAAATCATTAATGCAAATAAAAGTATGGCGTACGTCAATGAGTTTATCAAGTACAAAAAATTATTGACGATAACTTGGAATGGCGGTTTTATCTACTAACGTACAAGTGAATTTGAATACGTCTCGTCAGTGATCATCACCTGATCGAGCGCAGCTATTTATATTGAGTGACGTTTGGCTGTTTGACGTGTTTTTAATAGTTAGCGAAGTCCTCTACCATGTATACGAACGTCGAGATGACTTACGTGCATTTCATGTGTGGACTTACTGACGGCAATCCATTACAAGCTAGACGATTGTACATTGGACGGTTTCCTGACCGTAATATCCCGGACCGCAAAATCAACGAAAACATTCATCGACGTCTTCGTAAAGCAGGCACATTGAAACGAAATGGAGGGTTAGGAAGATTAATGACAGTAAGACGGATACAACCGAAACAGGATGTGCTGGACATAATATAGAGAAAGATCCAAGTACTTCTACGCGGCAAATTGCCAAAACTTTAAATATAAGTCATTGGACAGTTTGGAAAAAGGGCAATTTGTTTTAACCATACCACATTCAACGTGTTCAGGCACTACTACCTACTGATTATCGTTCATGTATTGCCTTATGCCAATGGCTCCTGCAAACACTCTTTTCACCGATGAAGCCGGTTTTGCAAGAAATGCAATAAAGAATTTTCATAACAACCGCGTGTGGGCCGATGAAAATCCGCACGATAGTGCGCATCACATTTCAATTTGGTTGGCTCGTGATTTTTTAACAGCAACATACGGAGATCGCTGGATTGATCGAAGTGGAACAAATTTAAACCCCCTGGATTATTTCTTATGGGGCTACTTGATGTCATCACTTTACGCTAGTGCAGTGGAGAATTTGGACGGATTGGGAAATCGGATAATTGGTGGGTGTAATTCAATTAGAAACAACCCTGATGTGTTTGAAAGAGTTCGACATTGAATGGCGAGAAGATTAAGTACTTGTATCTAAGCTGTAGGAAGTCATTTCGAACATTTGTTGCAGACTGAGCAACTTTCGTGTAGTTTTTCATAATAAAATGTTGGTACTGTCGCGAATTTTGTTCATCCTGTATCTTCGAAATAAAAGGGTTTTCCAGAAATCATAGTACATATTATTCTTAGAATAGGCCAAGGAATAACCCATTGAATTTTTGCCGCACGTTTACCTAACACCCTGTATATAAATGGAATTCATATACAATGGAAAATTCTTGTCAAAACTCGGGATAACGAATCTCACGTTTTCACACTAACGTTTCCGTCTCCGAATTTCTCAAGAGCCCACGTTACGCAAAGCTCTAACACAGCTTTATACATACCTCTATGTAAATCAATGGTTAAAACTATGAAATACACGTCGTTCATCAATAATTCGTATTCAAATGTTCTAAAACAAAATCATAACAAAAATACAATTTTTATTACCTGCATTTGTACATATATGCCTTTTACTATTTACCTAATGCGATTACAAAACACTTTTATCACCGTTTCTGTACGTTGCGGAAAAAATAAATTTAATAACATTTTAACAACGTCTTTAATAACATTTTATGACGTATTATTTAGAGAGCTTCAAGCGAGACGTTCGAATATTAAAATATAAGAAAACTTTCCAGGATTTTTCCAAAATATTTACAGGTTGTTATTTTTTTGGCAAGTAAGTAGCTTTGCTAAAAATATTCGAAGAATTTGTAATATTTTCCAATAATTTTAATACACAAAGAAAATTAAAGCGTTAATGTCCATTCTAATAGATTCAGTTCACCGATTGGCTGTAAAAATTTGAGCTTCTGGATCTCCCGGATTAATTGGATAAGCAGAAGAAAAGTTGTTTAAAAATTAAGCGGTGATAAATCTGAAATAAAAGGGCGTCGCAACGTTATCGTGCCACTAAAATAAGTTTTTTTTTTTGCCTATACCGTTGAGACAAAGTCTAGTGTTGAAGAGAAAAAGAATAAGCTAAGTAATTGGACAATAAATCGAATGTATAAAACGGATACTGCCTCATTTTAACGACAGCCAGTATAAAATGTTTTAGTTGAAGGGATATCCCAAAAATGTATTAAAATAGTAATTCCGACTAACTCTAAATGAGTCTTTTCTTGGTAATACGATGACATGACAACTTACTCTGGTATTGATTTTGAAAAGCTCAAATCCAAACATTAATCCGTTGATGGTTAACTGCGGCGGCAAAGAATAATAGGTACAACAATAACGTTCTCTATGTTTTCTTCTAGTAATGAATTGATACGTAATGCGACAAACGCAACGGCAGCCACTTTTACAAATATAACAGGTGTGGAAATCTGCAGTCTTGAACAACAATTAGATGCCGTAAGTTGTATTTGCAATACTACCGATTCAACCGCAAAATAAAAATTGTTTATAATTTAAGGCTGCTGAAGGGACAGGTTTAGCCTTCATTGTTTTCACCGAAGCTATCGTGCAGTTACCGGGTGCTCCATTTTGGGCGGTCATATTCTTTCTGATGCTGTTGTCCCTCGGTTTGGGTTCGCAAATTGGCATCTTAGAAGGAATGCTCTGCACCATCTTCGATATTGAAATCTTCAAGCGATTACGCAAAGAATACATTACGGGTAAATATTTAGTTTGTCAAATTAAATTATTTTATCCTGATCGATGCTTTTTGTAGCTTGCGTGTGTATTATCTGCTTCTGCGTTGGATTACTGTTTTGCACCGGCGCCGGAGAATATTGGCTGAAGATGTTCGATTCTTTCGCCGGAACTATAGGGCTCGTGGTGGTGGCTCTAATGGAAATGGTTGCCGTCATCTTCATCTATGGACATGAAAAGTTCTCGCAGGATATCTACGATATGACTGGCTACAGACCGGGGTTATTCTGGCAGGTGACGTGGCGATTCTTGGCGCCTTTGCTTATGACTGCGATCTTGATTTCATCAATTGTTACGATGGCGATCAACAATCCTACTTATCAAGCATGGAGTGCTGAAAAGGTATTTATCTTTCTTGTGTTTAACAATAGTTGGCCAGGTTCCTTTTGACTATTTAACAATAATTTTGTGTATCATGGCTGTCCTCCGATGTATGTAGAGCAACATGGAAGTTTGTTAGCGACAAATATTGGCATTGACAAAATATGTGAACATCATGAACGGACCGCTAATGAAATTGCAAATAGCTTCAATTCGTATAACATTAATATTACATATTAATATGGGTAATCGTTATACGCAAAGCAGTACAAACATAGGCAAATGATAGGTCAATGGTGCTTTATAACGTTGAGCCTGCTGTGATTTCTAACATAATAATTTTACTGAGAGATATTTCATCTATGGAGGCTGATATGTTACCAACGAAACCAATGTGGAGTTGCGCAAATTTGCTTCGCACCCCAATTGCTATTTATTAGAACACCTATCTACAAAAATGGCTATGAAACAAATATTGGGAACTATAAGCTTATTGCAGTAATACCTATTATTGCAAAAGTAATTAATTCCAAAATGCCTATATACAAGGCACATCAACTACCGGAGCCACCTATATAGCAATCACTAAAGTAACCTGAAAAAAAGAGTAGCCGCAGTTCAATCCGAAAGAATGTGCAGCTATCAAAACAACTCGGAAAAAATTTGAAGATAGTCAGGTTCACAAATTTACGAAGGTTCGTCTATAGATGCGTTAAATTATTTTGAATAATTTTTTTAATTATGCAAATATAACGTGGCTAGATGTAGAGCGATCGTTTTCTTTATACAAGAACATATGTTCTTCACCACGCACGCGTTTTGCAGAAACGACTTTCGAAACGCGCCTTACATAGATTCTCGATTTTATTTTTTATACATATGATTAGAGATGGCGATTTCCCGTGTTCATCGAATAACATATTTTTGTATCTAGCGCAATATGTATATCTCTGCATACTGACTCACATACAAGAGTCCATTCATTAGCTGCGCCGTGAGCGCGCCACCGAATTTGCCCACTTAACTAATAACTTGTTTAAATTGAAAAATATAGTACAAGGTGCAAGAGGAGCAACTTTTTTAAACAAAAACAAATAATATCGGTCCTGCTTCGATCTTCGTATTCCGAAGTATGTATTATACATATACGAAAAACTACATATTGCATTGAAAACATAAACTAGGACGACAAAACGGCAACAAATAATATCTGGATAAAACTATTTCAGAGATTGCTAGAGAGGATACAGCGACTAAATAAGCAAGAATTCGAGAAACTTATTAGAAAGATGTTGTTAGCGCAAGCATTTTACCAACATCCAAGAATACCACTTTATGAGGTATAACCCTTTGTACGTATGGGCGGGACTCACGCTCATTAATCCACAATTACAACGAGTTTACAGTGCTTCAATAGCTCTTCAGAAACGATAAACGCTTATACGTATCAATAATTTTTACGAACATCTAATAGGAAATAATTAACAAGAAAGGAACTTTCGGGAAAGGAAGTCTCAATAGAAGTTTCGTAGAAACAACCCAAGGTCCGATATAACTTTAATCTTATCGATCTATCTTCGTGGCAGAAACTATAGGATTGGTCCCTGTATTCTTCTTGGAGGGCGGTGGCGAAGTAAAGGAAACACGTTCTAGTTTTTACCGGACAAATTCCGTCCGTTGGATACCGCTCAGTCAATCAAAATTTACCCGAATTTTGCCATGTTACTTTACACCATCGTAAATTCAACGACCTTTTATTCCAAATAGTTTAAATATACCAATGCGATATTCATCAGTACTGCTATAATTATATAGTTAAAGAAATAATGAAAGACCAACAGTAAGGTTATCACGTTATCCGCAGCCTTAAATAACTCGGTAGTGTTGATCGAACAAAACATACAGTTGCAACAGTTAGTTAAGCATATTATTAGCACCCATATTACTGATTTTTTATTTAATACTAGGGCGAAGTGCACCCCAAACAATATCCAAATTGGGTGCTGGTAATTGCAGTGATGATGATGCTTGCCGGGGTCCTTCCAATTCCGATAGTGTTCTTGTTACGTCGCTACCAATGCCTCAAATTTGATGTCAATATTCACGAAGGTTCCATCAGGCGTATCGATACGACTGTTTCTACCAAGGAGATGATTACCGATGTAGACGTAAGTAATTAGTCGTTAGTGTTCGTTTTACTTGCATTAGTGACAAGTTACTACGCAGGTCTGATAGTTTTTATGACGCAATGAAAGTATTAGTATCATCAAAGATAATAGCCGCGCGGGTAGTCTGAATAGTTTCCAACGTGACATGTTCAGTTTCAATTTTCAACTTGGCCCCCTTGTAAGTCGGTGCACGTCTCCCAATAATCTCTAATAAAAATAGACGTTTACAAATGTACGATGAAAATCTCCGTTCTCTGAACGAAACTTTGAACCTAGGAAACAGGACTAGGTCGTAGGAGGGCAGATCTGGCGAATAGAGTGCATAGTTCATCAATCTGCAACCACATTCGTGATTCTTTTTTTTGTCATGACGACCACTGAAGCGTAAGTAGTCTTGGGTAAGTCCGTCGATGGAACGGCCTTTTCCGAAGCCGATTCACACTTGCAGTCCACTTTTCGACTATGTTTTAGATTCAGAGGTGTAAATTCAGAGGTTTTTTTCACTTAAGCCGAGACGTTGAAATTGCTTAATCGAAAGGGATTTTGATGAACTTTTCCGATGTTATTGGTAATAGTTGCAGTTTTTGGCCGTCTTTAACGATCAACCTCGATCAAGCTGGTACGATCACGTTTAAATTCAGCTGCCCAAAATTTCACCGCATGTGCATATCACCAGAATATTTTCGACGAATAACGTTACCGTTACGTTGAAGCTTGAAATTTTTCAGACTACCCTCACCTTGTATTTCATAAGATTTTTATAATTAACATGGAAACTTGGGTTTGACTCTGCACGTGAGAGATAAGGTAGTCCCCAACAAAGAATAGTATGCATTCTACTAACTATTATAAATTTTTATAGACATGTACAATGTATAAAAATGATGAGTATCCACTACTAATATTAAAGGAAACACCGGCAACGATGCTTCTGAAACTTTGTGGGTTAATAAGCCAATGTAATGTTAATTTTTTTTAAGTGCCTCATCGTCCGTTTTCGAAGTATAGGACACACCCTAAATGCAACACAACCTTAATTTGCGTTAATAGTTCTGAAACAATTGAAAGTACCAAAAAATATCTCGGACAACCTTAACCCCCTCTACCCAGTTATTTTTTTCAAGAATTTTATTTGCTAAAAAAATATAAAAATTACCCAGAATTTATACATGTATATTGGTTTTAGGGGTGGTCTGTAAAGCGGAGGCTCCTAGGATCGGTCGGCGATACATTCGCTTTTATACTTTTATCATTTGAAAACTCTAACATCTTCTTCTATAGTTGAAATTCAACTCTATAAGCATTCATATTGCTCTCTTGGAAACCGTGAAAATATTTTTTGTTTGTTGGTATTAAATTTTGAATATCGTTTGTGTAATTCTTAGCTCACGAATCCAATAAAGAGACACGTTCAACTCAAATACTTCGTCAGAATACATCTCTAAGAAATTAGCTTTCCGAATTACTTAAGCAAGATTCAATTTTAATAATATCTTTAAACGATCACGAAGCCATAATTGAACTATTTAATCACAAATCTAACATACAAATAAACATTATTGTATTAAAAAAGTAAGAGGATAGAAGCATTTCATACGAATGAAGATTTTATCCAAAGTATTTCGGTGTTAATAATTCCCATAATTTTGAAGAAATTAACGCAAGCAGCGCTGAGGTGGTGCGAGTTAGAGTGCTCTACACTTAAAAAACAAGCGATTAGACACCTAAAAAGGTTATAACTGTTCTTACATTAAATTGGTCCATAAACACACAAAGTTTCCTTTCATTCGCCAGGTATGAACTACCAGTGTTTCCCTATTAAGCATTGCCAAATCTTCAACTAACGCGGCCTTCAAATTATCATTCTAGAACTTGTCACTAATGTACATATTACAGATGCTTATCCATTTAACACATCCGAAAATGTTACATGAAGACGCTTCTCAAATACATGTGCATACATACCTATCTTAAACAGAAGGGAGACACTTTCAAGACTTGTATGCAGAGCATGTAATAGAAAGAAACAAGTCAAAAAAAAAAACGAACAATTTTTTAGATACTTCCAACAGCGATAAGGGAACCGACAGATATATCGTTTCGGACTTAACACAAAATATCATAAGTCGCATACCTTGTTTAAAAAACTACACATCACGTAGAACTCATAAATTTTGTGCAAAATGCGTTGGCCAAAACAGGAAGACACTGGAAAAATACTAAACACGTCAATTTCCTGAAACACAATGTTTGGTCACATTTATCAAACATTCGGCTAGAAGATTGGAATAGGGTTCTTTGTCAGAAGTCCTGCATTGTAATTTAGTGACACTCATGCATTGCAATGAAAGCAGAAAAGATACACCTATTTCTTATGGTTCTTCATATGGTTCTTCTTCAAAAATATATCAGATGCAATGAACTACAACCACTTACAATCAATGCTTTATACTTTTTTGAGTTTCCGACACCAAACGATGTCTTTAATGACTTGTTCCAACAGAAATTACAAGGAGCTTAAACGAGAGGAGGAAATACGATAAGTTTCGACTAGTTTATGATTTCTTTTGCAACAAAGTTTGTAATTAACCATTTACGATGACGTTAAAATTTTATTTCTCTGGAACTGTACAGTCCTTCCAAAGTTTATCAAATGCGATAATCGCTATGTGGCTTTAACTACTTTGGAAAGCTGATGTAACATTAATCTATTCTTCTTAAGCAAAGCTTCTTTTATCTCGATTAAATCCGGAAAAAAGAGAAAACAAGTTTTCAAAGGACTTAAGGTTCTCTTAAGTTCTTGATAATTGAATACTACGAAGGATGTGTCTAAGTTCTGGTAACTTAACTGTAATTTGTTTATTTTGTTGCTTTTCAACAATATTACGATGTACTTTTTCTGCATAATCTCCATTTAATCGAATACATTTATTCCAGCGATAAGCTATCTTCTTCAAGCCATTCTTAACTTTCTCACTTTTTCGGTGTCTCCGAAGTCCACCTATTTGTGACACGTTTTACTTCGGTTAAACACTCACGTCCAACACCCAACAAGTCCTTTTCAAAACTGGATGCGGAAGCAATCCCAATCGTAAATCGTTCTAAACATCCTTCGTCTTTCTTACGGTATGGGGTGTTGCATTATCCTGTTACAATAGCCGACGCTTATGCAACTTTGGTTCCGATAATACATTCGAATAATACTCTGCGTTAATTAATCTTTCAACAGATAATCCACAATAATCCCTTCGCAATCTCAAAATACGGTGAGCATCACCCTTTCAACAAACGGAACTGCACGCGCCTTAAGCGGAGGCCCTTCTTCCGATTTACCCCATCTTTTAGATTGATTTTTGGTCTCAGGATTGAAATATGGAATTTACGTTTCGTCAGTGGTTATTACCTGTTGCCAAAATTCACCACCGTAACTAGCTAACAGTTCTTGAAGCTGATGACCAGTGTCACACCTATTACGTTTCTATCCTAACAGTCTTGGCATTCAGCTTGCTAAAACCTTACGTATGTCCAAACAATCATATCATGTACTTATCGTGCACCTATTTCTGTTGTAGGTTCTGCACGGCAGTAATGTTTCTTTCGTTTATCGACGTTCTCGAAAGACCACTGCAAAGATCGTCATCTAATGATGCTCTACCAGTTTTAAAACGATCGATCCACCGATATACAATATTCTCACACTTCGCAGACTCACTAAACACTCCTTGCAGACGTTGAATAATTTCCGCAAATATGAATAAATTAATAGTTTCCACAAAAAGGGAATTATTGTTCTTTAAGATTTAACCACCTCTTCCATGGTTACAAAAGCAGTGCTACGAAAACGCCTCTATATCAATCAAACGCCTGACACAGTCTAACTGAATAGCTGCATAAATATGTCACCAATAGCATTGCTTATAAATTCTGCAGAGCACAAATCCCTTGTATGCTAGGTTTGTTAATCGATCAAATCACTACAATCCAATTGTGGCCTCTGAAGAATCCTTTCTTGCTGATGACTGAGAAGGTGGGGGAAGTTATTACTTTTCTGTAGCGAGTAGACAGTCTCGTATTTCGTCGACTCTTGAGAAAAATGCATTTGCTCACAGACTTATGGGGCAATCAACCTTCAGTGTTTACACTTATTTAAATTTATGGCTTGACATAATTTGACTTTCACCAGATTTGTCCTGAGTTCTGTTGAATAGAAATCGAACGAAATATACAATTTTTTTCAGCAAAAATAAATTAATATTCCTATAATTCTTTTTATATCTACAAGAAGTATGTAATGGCAACAGCTGAAAATTAAAACAAAATTCTTGAGAAACGTTTTCATGTAACTTACATGTAATCGAAGAGGTAGTTTTAACGTTCCTGGCAATTCTAAATATAGAACAACAAACTAACGAACCGCTAAATTATTTTCGTGATTGAAGTTTTGTGAATTTTGCTTGCCCTAACGAGTGTGTGTTTTGATTGATCAGGATGTAACCAGTCCAGATGGTCCGTGTCTCACTGCTACCAACACACTTAAAAATAAGTTTACTATCGGAGATTTTGAAGTTTAATTGTAAGTAGCAACGATCGCCTCCTAGATACATTTACCTTTTACACAATACTATGCAAGAGGAATGAGTAGGGCGATAAAATTTGAGAGCATGGGAAGCGGTCTTATTATTACATCCATTCCGATAAAAAAATTTCGACGAGAAGAGTAGTAAGAATAAGATAGGTTAAATTGCACCGGGAGAACATTTCCTTGCTTGCTTCAATACGCCACATGTGCCTTAATTACGTTATGTTCCAGTTGACTCTTGTAATTCAAAATGTAGCATGTAGCATGAGCAGTATAGGCTATACCTTATACGAAGGGTTTGCATGAAGGAACTTCTTGTTTCGTTTAACTCTTTTCTTCTGCATATTTCTGTAAATCCTATTAATACTAGACTTCGTAATGTTTGTTCTTATATCATGGTAGTCTCTTAATGGTTAACTAAACAGTTTCCGCAGAGATTTAAAAATTCGTCATATTTCTTTAGCTCTTCGGTAACAAACATCGTAAGATTCTTCCTTGATATTCATTTTCATTTAAATCATCTATCTATTTCAGTTTGACAAGGAGACTCCTTACTCGACTCAGTGAATAGGTATACGAGGGCTAACAAATGTTTAATTAATTTCGAAAAGCTAATCTTGCTTGCTCCAGCTTTTTTTGCGATTCTTTAATGCAGTGCATGGTTTTTATAGTAATAATAAATTTATCACATATTTTTTATTAAAATACAAGTAAATGTAGTGGTTTCGCCATTTAAAACTGGACGTATCATGTTTGCACTTACCTAAACCACATAGCTGCCAATTAGTTGCCGGACGTTTACAAAAGAATACATTAGATGTCTGCAATATGCAGTTAATTCGATAGAAGCTATGAACAAATCGGAGTCAACTGGATGTTCTAACATTTCGATAGCTTGTTCGACCAGTCAGACGGGCTTTACTGATTGATTTGTGACTTCTATTAAGTATGTCAAAGGTTTACTAATTTTGCTAACACGTCTCGCTTTAAAGGCATTTATTATTGCAAACATGATATGAAAGCCATGGTTAAAAAGTGAGTGTAGAAATTAAGTTCTTAGGAAGCATTACAAGCAATTTATGGGAATTTGTTTTATTTCTTTAGTTTCCAAGTGACTGAATTTGTACATCATTAGAAATAAAAAAAATTAAAAAAAATATATGTATGTCCCTAGATATGTGTGAATCTCATAGTGCGGGCTCTATTGTTGATTCCTGCGTAATATTTGCGACCGTGGTTATGTTAGAATATCAAAGAAAGCTTTGGACGTTCCTTATAACATCATAGGCTTCAAAATAAAAATAAAAACATAGGCTTCCACGGCCAGAGTCTGTTGAAACTAAACGTGTTCCGGGTTTGAATCGTATCATGTCTACCCAACTCAACGTGCAAACCACGCCAGAGGCGAAACTAACTGGCATGCTTCACATGCTCAGTTACCGTGATCAACTGCTTCCCGCTCAGTTAGTTTCGCCTTTGGCGTGGTCCACATACGTTGAGTTACCGTGCTAACTGTTGCCTATCACTCTCCCGAAGAAGCCCAATACGATTGTGGCCGAAACGTCGAATTCGCATCTTAACAACGACATGACACGGTTGAAACCCGGAACACGTCTAGTTTCATCATAGGCGTCAAATTATTTTGCGATAAACACGCGATAGTGGCCAGTTCTTTCAGATGACACCACTCCTCTATTGGGATTAGTATTTTACCATATCATGTAGTAACGTCTGCCTATATTGAACTCTCCGGATTAAAGTTCGTTTCCCTGAGCGGAGACCTTTTCCACTTTCGTTTGTGAATAATGCATAAAACAAGACGGAAACTACGTTTCGGTAGTTTTTAGCAAGTTCTAATTCTTTGTTCAATTCCAACAATTAATTGAAGGTTATCACATAAACCTTCTAATTCAACACACAGGTGGTGAATTTCTTAATAAGGAAGAAACGTCCAATTAAGCCAAATATTGATGCCTTCGAAGTATTCGAAGCAGGTTGCTGATGAAATTGTCAAATTAGAAATTCCATTTAAAAGCCAACGAAGCTATCTTAGACAAACTCTAGTATTCTTCTATTTACGTAGATATTTGATTCTGTTGCAATTAAAAAAAATCGGTGTAGAATACAACTATTTTACACCGATTTTGACTTCTAAATTCAGTAGAAAATATGCACTCACTTTTGACTTGAGCTGTACTAACAAAATTGTTAAAAGGGACGAGGAAGACCGGGACTAATTTTTCCAACTAATTTAATTCAAACAACTTTCAAAATATTAAACGGCATTGGACCGCTCTAAAAGAAGGGAAGCCTGCAGCTCTTAACAACGTTTGGAAGCAACTCTGTAGTAAATAGCTTTTCTCCACTTTCGCAAAAGAGTTTTCTTTTGATTTCAAAGCCTTCCCCGTAAAAGCTTGACGTTGTTCATTAATTACATTTGCTTTTGTAATTCTAGCTTGACGATGATGACGACGATGACCATCGGCTTTCATCATACCACGACGAGGACAGTGACGATGATCTTCGCGTCAACATAAACCGTTTGGGGAAAGCTTTCCGCATGGAAGTTATGGACGATTAACAAAAACCAAAAAACAAAAAAACACATACACACACACACACACACAAGAGATGTCTAACGCCGTAGGTTTAGTTTAGCGAATGTAGAAAAATTGAAAAACAAGGGGAAATATCTCGTCCTAATGTATAGGTTATTCAGTTCATACAAAGTAGTATTTAGTTAAGCAATATGATGATGACAGCAGTATACAAAAGAAACGAAGAAATTACAATGGAGAAAAGAGTAATTAATTGAACAACCGTCCGTCATTCATGCGGTTGAATTGTTTTAGATATTCAGTTTTATAACACGTACACCTTGATGTGATAATATTAGCGCGTAATTAAGAACAACACGGACGTAAGCGCATGCTATAATAACATAAGATGATCCTAAAAACGACGATTACGAATATACTATATATATTATACAAGACCTAGTCAATTTTTGCCAAGAGGAAGCCTATACAGTCTGAATGTGTGAAGTGTGAGACCGATACCTCGATCGCAACCAAATCAAATATCGCGAACTTGCTTGAAATAAATGTTTTGTGTACAATTTTGATAACGACAGATTGTAGTATTAATTTCAGTCCGTAATGGTTGCTTTCATATTATAACATCTTCAAGAGGTACCTTTTTTTTTTGTTCTTTATTCTCTATTAATTATGCAATAAAAACGTCTAAAAAGCGCAACTCATATAAAAGATACTTCTCCGTTCTTAAGCTTGATACATACAGTATCAATGATTGTTTAACTT
Source organism: Oryctes rhinoceros (assembly GCA_020654165.1). Classification (NCBI taxonomy): domain Eukaryota; kingdom Metazoa; phylum Arthropoda; class Insecta; order Coleoptera; family Scarabaeidae; genus Oryctes; species Oryctes rhinoceros. The sequence continues at coordinate 1,688,563 of JAIOKQ010000001.1, forward strand.
TCATCAATAATTAAAAAATAAAGTTACATACCATATTCACAGTAAAAACTCTTTTCAACAAGCACAAGTTTCCACTGTTCTTCTAAAAGGAAAAATATTTTTGTAGCCTTGCCGCAACACCCATAAGTATATATCTCATTTATTTGTTACGTTTCTGTTTGTTCATATTTATTACAGTATTAATATATACAGGGTAGCCCCATTAAATAATCGAAAAGATTAGTTTAGATACGAATATACCAAAATAGGAAACAAGAAATGAATTGAAACGAATCTCATGCGAGATCCTCGCCCAGAATGTGTCAAAAGTTTCGAATTATTCCTCGACTATTAACATAAAATTGCATTTGAAACGGTATAAAAAGTGAAATAGCTATGCTGCAGTTCTCCTGATGGCTAAATAGAGACCATTTGTTGTTATTATTTTGAAGAGAAAGCTGCCTTCGCATCCAGCGTTCTTATTAATGAGATTTACACGGCCGGACGTAGCCAGACGGGGGCAGCAAAGAGCTAGGACGCCCCCTCTAGACCATTGAAATAGTTTCACTTTCGTATGAATTTCTGGCTATGCCCACGCTTACACTTCTTTTTAATATTGTTTACGAACTTAAAGGCAAGTCTCTCGATACCAAATAAACGAGGTCGTATAGTACTCGATCATAACATAACAAACAATGGAAAGAAGAATATGTCAATAATAATAATTTAAGTTGGCAAAAAAGCGAATAATTAATAATTAAAAGAAATTATTAACGCGAAATAACTTGTTTTGTAAACTAGAAATGTTAAGAAATAAAAGAAGAAATACAAATTTAGCACATGCGGCAAAATCCAGCCATTCAAATGGGTAATCACCATATATTCTCTCTTTTTGTCTACCTTTATATTTTCTAGTTTTTTTGAATATCCTTTCTTAACAGGCAATTCTTAAAACATAACATGCAAACGACATCAATTGAATAGAGACGACTATGAAAGGGAGGGTTTGCATCAACTGTTTACTTTTTACCTTTCCCACGCTGAAACGTTGACGTATCTTGAGTTACAAAATGTTACCTGAATATACCAGCAACAGTTATATTATTTGATTATACATAGCTCTAGCTAAACGCAGACATTTTAAACATATACATAAGGAAAAGTATTAAAAAAACAGCTACCATTGCGAACATTATTCAACTAAATAAATAATAACAAATAGACGAGTTCCAAAAAAGTAGGCGTTGATGTAATAAGACAAATCAGAAAATTTATTAGTCGATAAATCTGTTATTATACAGGCTTTTCTACGCAACTCGTACGTTGAAAGTTTTCGCGGTTAGCATCCTAGCCTAGTTCTGAAAATTTATATCAGCGAGTCTACTCTATTACTATATATTATTTTTGGACTCGTTACTTCCGGTTATACCGCAACTCACGATCAACATTGATATTTTTAATGGAACGAGATATTTTTAATTTTTTTCAATTATTAAAATCAAGTGTTTCCCGGTTATTCTAATTTATGTGTTGACCTCATATTTGCATCTTCATACTTTCTAGTAATAACGTAACATTTAGTTTATCACATACAGGCTATTCGAAATTCAAAATAAAATTTATGCATACTCGTTTTAGGCAAATCAACTTTCTATTAATGAAACGCACTGTATATGAGTACGCCACCGTGAGCAAAAGCGCGATCGTCATCGACATATATTAGACGTCCCTGTATAGTTTAGCAGTTCTTAAGCAGTTATTTGTACAATTATCGGTTAGTTCTGACACAAACATCTAGATCTTCTGAGCGCGGTCTGTTGAAGAAAAGGAGACCTGATAAATCAAACAACGATCGATCAAATTAAAGAGTCACAAAAAGAAAAAAGAATTTTGCTGTGCTTGGAACAAAATAGAGGACGTTTTGAGCATACTTAAAGCCTTCGTCTTTGTGTACTTTTTATTTTGTTTTGGTACACATGTCACATAAAATTTATTTCATATATTTCAATTTAACTTTTTCGAAGAATTTTTATAAAAAAGCTAACTTCACAATCCCGACAGTTTTAAATTAATTTTTCAACGGGTCTAACCACTAATAATACGAGTCTAAAAGTAATACAATAGAACGCATATGCTTGTCGCCTGTTATAAATTTCCAGAATTAGGCTGAAATCCTAACTGCTAAAACATTTAGTGAACGGTTTACATGAAAAGCTCTGTATTTTTCTGAACATTTATATAACTGAAAAATCAAAATTTTGATAGAGAGAAAATATATAGGAAAGAGATTCTATTTACATTAAATAGTAATATTTTTTTATAAGTTTGGTTCCATAGAAAGTGCCCATTAATTGTGAATCATGTACATACTTTCATTTCGAAATAATCGATGCTAAATATTTTCTCTTCCATGAGCTAATGAAGGCTTCCAAATTATATTTTATTATATACCATCGTAAAAGCAATATTTTTTCAATTTGCGGGAATTTTTTGGAAGAAAAAGGCGCTATATTTTATATAATATAATAATAATAATAATAATTTAAATAATTTATACTTTCTACCGTCACGCTTCATGATTCACGGAGTCTAAAGAAATCAAAATGTGGGCGCTTGTAAAATTTGTGAGTATTCCGTAATTTGTTAAATATGCCGACACGTAAAAACGCGTTTACTTTGAGAAATCCCTGTAAATATTATAAGTACACGTAATAGAATATCGCCAATAACGTATGTGTAATCCAATTTAGTATTTAAAGCATATAAAAACGTTGTTGCTGTTTTAAAAAATCTGTAATAATTATATAAGAATACGAAAATGCTCAATGTAGTTATTTCTGAAAGAAGTAAAACGACGATAAGAAAAATTAAAAGAAAAAAAAATATCTCTCTATTTTGTTTGATATTATAGGCGTTAGGAATTATTGCTTTTGATATCAGTTATGTTCGTTGTTGTTTGGATAAAGGTCGCCGCCGTTTACAATAATTTGAACTTACGTATACTTTTCGAGGAAATTTTATTAATATCGTTTGACTCCCCGTGTATTATCATCGTTAGTGCCATCTTAGCCTTTTTGTTTTGAAATTTTATCGTTGAAATTACGTGTTTCTGTAAATTATTTAAAAATCATATATCCAAAAGTGTGTCTTCCTCGGACAATATAATAATACTGTAATGTCGTTTTGCACGTACTTTTTTGGTTTTAGTTGATTTAGTAGGTTTTTGCGTGAAGATTTCAGTTGCGATACGGGAACTCAAGTCGTAAAGTTTTTGTATAACAGATAGACTTGTTAGTGACGGTGTCGCAGCTTAAAGATCGCGACGATTTTTACACACCTAATAATTTAAAGTACAGAATTATGAACGTCCAACTTTTGTGGAAGTTCAAGTGATAGTGACGCTTTTAACGATATATTTATATCTAATATTAATGAAAACGCAGTAAGTTTAGACATCTCTTTCAAGAAGTTAGCAAAAGTTTAAAATAAGAAAGAAGTAATTAAATTATATGCCACCTTTACAAAAAAAAAAACAAAAAAAAAACAAAAGAAAATGGAAAAAAAGAGTTAATTGTGCTATACTATAAATAAATAAGTAAATAAACTGATTATTCTTTAATTTTGTGGTGAATCATAAATTATTATTAATATAGCTGTAAATTGTTAATATTTAATAAGTAAGTTGATTATTTTTTTAAATGTATTTTGTTTATTTATTTTTAAATAATAACTGTTACTACATATTAGAAATGATTTCATGAAAAATTTGGTAAATGTCACAATTTCTCCATTTCAACATTATCTCTTATTATTGTGGCAACGTTTGATATCTATGTAACTTCTATTTCATCAGAGATTTTTGTAAATAGTGTACATAAAGTACTTACCAAATTATCGAATACTCCCCTAGTTGTAATTAGTTTTAGTTCTATAGTTTGTAGCTTTTATCTTCCTTCTTTAGAATTGTGATTTTTTAAATTATATGAATCTAGTATTAGTGTTGTGTTAATGGCGGATTATCAAGCAAAGAAAGAAATTCATTTTTGACTTCAGCGTATATCTAGCCTTTCATTTGTTGCAAATTTTTAAAACTATTAGACGTGCTCTCAAGCAAATATTTCAATAAAATTATATTTATTCTAAACAACGACAAGTAATCAGCGCTTGTCGCTCACAATTAATTATGAAATTTTGGAGGCCTAAAAGTAAGGAAGCTTGGAGAAATCTAATCAACGAAAACGTAAAATGAAAAACATTCAAGAAGACAAATTGTTAAGAATGTACTTATTGTCGCAACTGTTATGAGTTTTACAATGCAACCAAATTAAATTAAAAGTTTCTAGGTATTCACCTACATGATTTTCCGCCACCATTAATCTAGTAAGTTACTAAAATATATAAAAAAGGGTATTGTAAGCAGAGCTTTCTATTAAATTAAAAGAGCTAGTGTGTTATTATTAGGTTTAAAACCGCTGGAAAAAATTGTTCGCCTATTGAAAATAGGCCTCTGTTATTACTATCAAACTTTATTCCATTTGTAAAAACTAATAAAAACAAAGTCATATTGACGTTTCTGTTTCTCGTAATATCTATATATAATAATTAATATTACTGCTAAGTGTTAAATTATTAGATGGTTGCCAAACAAACAATACGTGACGAAACCAAAGACATAAAATTATCCATGCGTAATCTATATATTTCAACATATTGTTGTTTTATATTATTAAGTGTGAAATAGTACGTAGGAAGATATAATTTTATTTGCGTGATATTCTACATCACGAGCCTTGAATTGACGTATTTTTTAAAATTCTATTACAATGACATTTACCGATTTACTCTCAACCAATCTTCTTCAATTAAAATTTGTTTGGTGGCTTTGTTTGTCCAACCAGTATGTACTTTAAGAATCCATGCATTACTACAACGTTAAACGAAGTATTGAAAATGAAACAATAATTAAACTATAGCGAAGTAAATAGCGAAAGAATTGTAATTCTGATTAGAGCAAATATTTTAGTGTATTTCGAAGAAGAAAAGACACAAAAACAAACGATCCGTTCGTTTAACTATATAACGCATACACGTTTAATATACCAGTTAAAAAAAAAAAAACGTTTGTTCTTTTCCTTTTTTTACGATGTGCACTAGTTTTTAAGTATTGTGATACCTCCTGTCATAAAATAAAGTTTCTAAGCACCACAAATTACGTGTTTCTTTTTACTTACTGCTCTTAATGATTAATAAATCCTGTTTCGTTACTATGAAGATCGGTGGAATGGATACTATACTCAACTTAACTGAAAATAAAAAAAAACTCCTGGTCGTTGAGATCAATTACATTAGCTTTGTTTTCTTCGCTAGATTTAGCAGCCTTGTGAATGTTCTTTCCGTATGGGTTTCCGCTTATTGGTAATTCGAGTCCATTTCTGAGAGCTGTACTCCTGCCGGCGCTATACAATCGCACAGCACACGGGCGGCAGTCTTTTCTTTCCTCCGGCAGAAGCTGCTTCTCCTATCAGGCTCAGATTGCTCATGTGTTTCTTGAGCACATTCCAATTGTATTATTATTCTAACAGACTTCGAATAAAAAATTTCTTGGCTTGCCTCTGACCTGGAATAATCTTCTACCAGTCTCGAGATTCCTTATTTTCCCATTTCTCATTGTTTAGCGGTTGCCTTTACTAGCGCATTGTGCGATTACCGCAAAGTCCATTGGACGATTTCCACCATTTGACTAATTCGAGTCTTTATGTTTTTGTGCCTAGGCCCGAATTCGCCTGCGTGGAATCTAGCTCTTTTATGGACCATTGCGGTTTCAATTATAGATAGTTAGCCATTCCTTAGTTTATAGGTTGTTAGCCTGGATGTATGTACGTACCGGTTCCAGGTGTGGGACGATTTTTACAGCAGTTGTTATGCTAGTTTTCATGACATCCTCCCCTTGATACAGGCGGCGCACCACATTCGGGTCGGCTTGTAATATTTATTTAATATAATTAGGGCTATGTAAGTTCGTTTGGAGCAAATTTTAAAATTGCTTTGTTATGTATACTGGATGACCCAATACTGTTGTATATATCGACTATACAGGCCAAATAAAGGCATGTTAATGTTACATTTCTTATGCAATAGATGAATTAATGTTTCATTCAAATGAAACATTTCGGTCGCCTATATATTTGATTGCAGGTCTAGGAAATTTGAAATTTATCCTGATAAATATTTACGAAATTCGCTACCCTCCTAATTAGGAACGTAGAAAAATATTGATTGTTGACGCTTGAATATATAATAGGCAGATACCTAAAAGACCTACCAAAATGCGATCGGATAACTAGGCTTGATGTAATTATTTTAATCAACTCCAAACTGTATATGTACAATACATTAGGATATCGTGTGTAATATTTTTCAGAGAAGACCGATGGAACGTAATAAATAAAACGAAATAGGTTTGCCGATTATGTTCGTGACTATATGTATAAGTATAGTTACATTACTCGGAGTAATTACAACAACAAAAAGTAAATAATAGAATAAAGAATCGCTCATAATTGTAAAAATCACTTACCATCTTAAGCGGCGTTGCTCGATTATTACCGAACATCACACATTGGTCTTAATCTAGTACGACCGAATTCTTTGTTTATAACACTCTCGAATTTTTCTATTACACTCTTAATTATTATTGAAAGTTATAGCACATCGTTCACTATTTGCACCGATTCCCTTAATGTCAACGAAGTATTTTGTGATTGTTCTATTCCGTCGTGTAAGCCAACTTGATTGTCATGAATACTTTTCACACCAACTTTAGAGATTTAAGAGACACCCTTTTCGAATTTGCTATTAGTGCATCCACCTTTGGATAAGAATCTCTAATAACTTGTGTTACAATGTGTAAAGCATGAACGTCGCATGTCATACGTATAACCTCCTGGCATTTTCTTTAAGAGAACGGCCTACACTAAGCATTGTCCTAGCGCAATCGTTGATGAATATCAACACTCCAGTTAGTAAACCTTCAGATTGTTTTATAGTATCGTGCATCATCTTTGTAACTGTTTCAGCTGTACAATTTTCTACACTTTCGCTCGGTAGTAATATTGGAGATGCAGGTTTAGGAGGCGCTAATGTACGTACTATGACATGCATAAACAATTAGTTGTTTCGTCGGTATTACTTCCGTAAGGTCATTAGACTTGGTAACTGGCAATCGAGATTATATTTACTCCAGAAATGCATACATTCTGGTTCATCGAGGAAGTAAGTAGTAAGTCAAACAGAAATACTATTGTCGTATCGTCAATCCGGGTATTTACCGTTAAATTTATCAATCGTTTCGGCAAATAGTTATAGTCTACGTTTCCGCACGTTTCACATATATTTACTTGTACGTGATTCAACACGTTTAAAAATAACATCTACGCGCTCACGGTCGGCGAATGACACTGCGAAGTAGGAGTGTAGATGCGCACACGGATAGTGCGCAGGTTACGAGGTCACGCACTTAATCAACTCACTTAACCAACTCATATCCGACGACGCTGCTATAAGTAAAAGTAATGGCAACTCCAGTTATAACATATTTTCCGTCTCATTCTCGCAGTAATCGTAAATTGTAACGACAATTACGAACAAATGTAAGTCGAACGTCAAATTTTTATTCTAACCGACGACGTGACACGGTTCAAACACGGAACACGTTTAGTTTCAACTGACTCTGGCTGTTGTGTAGAAGTTTACGTTTTTATTTTAAATCGTTTTGCGCAGAATACTTAAAGAAGCTCCATTCATAATCATTTTTTATATTTAACTAAAAATGTTAACGGCGATATTTTCGAAGTATTAGAAAATAATAAAAAATTGGCCGTAAGAAAACTTCGCAACTTTAAAAGTGAATAAACGTTATATATGCTTGAGAGGCAATTACAAATTTTGCAACAATGTATTTTATTATTATATTGTATTAAACCTATTTTTTTTAAGACGAAATGTATTTGTTTAAGGAAAATTCATACGGCAGAATGAAACCATAGCATTGATAAAAATGCTTCTTTATTTTTAAAGCATATAAGACAAAGAAAAAAACAAAACAAACACAACATATACATATAATACAATAATTCTGTATACAAAATAAAAATAAAACAACTGAAAATATCTTACGATATAATCCACATCTCTTTTTATATTTTGAGACATACACTCTTCTCTGATAATATAATAATTTATTTAAGAAACACATATTTTATTATCATCATCACTTAATATAACTGATATGATACAATTTAGAGATATACCTATATATAAAAACTTTAAAGTAAGCACTCAGTAGAATCTCGTAACATTACATTTATACAGTCTTATAAAAAAGAAATCATAATTTAAAAAACGCGTACACCGACAATGTTTCAACAATTGTTTTTGACCATTTTTTAGTTACTTATTCTGTATGTAAAAACTAAACTACAACGTTTTATTATTTAGTAATTTTTTCAAACCGCTTTAATTTAATTCTCTTGTTCCCAATCGTCAAAAGTAAGGAGAAAAGTAGAAGAGAACAATCGAAAAACTATCATTTTACATACAAGTATAAATAAGTAAAAACTAGAGAAAAATGATTCTAATATAATAGCTGAAATTCAAGAGTATTGTTGATAGCGCTAAATCATCTTTTCTTTAGTTTTGACAATAAATATCAGCTAATGAATAATAACCTTAAATGTATGTTCATCACTACAGGCGTTGTTAAATGAAACGAAACTGTAAATGCATCGTTTACATAGTTCTTTAATCAATACAGCTTTTACACCGTGTAATTTTCTTCGAATATCTACTGATGTTATAACCAGCTACATTAAAACTGATATTTCGGATATGTACATGTTTTTTTTTGTTATATTTTTCTAAGTATATAATATAAACAGCCATAAACTTTATGCATTTACAGTCGATGCAAAGAGCAAAATCTATAGGCACCACAAACACCAGACGTCACATGAATCGGAGTAATCGTTGCTTATTATTTCTTTTCTGGGCGATCCACATTGCCTATACTACTTTGGCGTACCAATAGATTTTTCAGCTTTATTTATTTATTTTTTTTTTTTGTAAAATATTTGGGTATATAATTTTCATAATATAAGGAGCATCTACACAGAGCTGTTAAAAGATATGAAACATCTATTTGACTTAAAAGCTACTACTTTGTTCAAGCAAATATTGGAATGCTTCATCTCAGTATTACAAAAGAAAAGTAAAAAAAATAGTGAAACGGTATCAGCTATGCGATGAATACGTATAAAAATGGGATGTCGCTATTTTATTTACCGCATACTTGCTCTTTCTATGTATGTATCGTACGTACTTGTTATAAATACTACATGGAAGATTACGATAAGAAGCTGCATATTTATCATCAGAAATTATACGAGAAACAGTGTAAAGTAAAAAAAGATTATTCGCAACAGAATATAGAACGTTTGTTGAAGAAACGATATGTCTTTTAAACTAACTATCGACAATCTGACTTGGGCTGACGTTCGACTGCGCTGTCGTCGAACTCGATGAGACGTTTTGAGTGTATAGAGGGTATTGAACGTACGTACAGCTTACCGGATTCGGCAAGTTCGGATGATAAGCACCTGACGACGTTTCGGATTCTTGGTCGGAGCCTTCCGTAGGACTGGGCACGCTCTGCTCCTTCGGAGTTTGCGCGTAAGGATTTATATGGGGATATCTCATTCTGATCGCGTCTACTACGTCGAGTAAATTCTTTGAATCCATAGCAAGGACGTGTGCTGCTCCTAACATTCCCCTGAGAAAAAAAATATTGTGTAGAATGAAAAAAGATTGTAAGGGGTATATTTCAGGAAGAACTGCAGTGATCGGTATATGAAAGAGTAATGCGTAACGGATAATTCTAAAAACTTGCCAGTACACCAAGGTCTACATGTATTATTGGATTAAACTATTTTTAATAATCTGACACTTCCTTCGTTTTTCAAAAACATTATATAGCCCGTTCGAGAATTATGGTTAAACTTTCAAATATAAAAAGTTAATTGTTAAAAATACAAATACTTATTTTTTCGTTCTTACTAAATTATTCTTAAAAAAAAAACGCATACGTAGTTAAGGAAATGTGTATTTTAACACAAATTTCTTTCAAATAAAAGAGAGCCCACAAATGAGACTGTAGTTTTTAAAAATGATTTTCAGGAAATAATCCAGCGTTGATGAAACATCGAATTGCCAACTTTTCTGGAAGTTTTACGTATTAAATAAGTGAGAATTCGAATTACTCCAGTACCAAGGACTATGCCGGTTAAAGAAGTTGCTTCTTGTAAATTGTTTAGACATTAGAGATCTTTTAGACATTTTTCTAAATGTCTTCATTCAGTAACATAACAAATGAAATACAGACGCACCAACTAAAGTGCATATGCGACATTTCATAGAATGATCTTAGTGAATATGTTCTATCAAGCGAATACGCTGTCCTCCTTCCTTCTTCTAGCATAACCGGAAAGTTAAAAATAGTGTACTGCGAATTGTTCAGAATCTTCCAACGTATACCTCTTCATATATAGATTAAAGCAATTCCTTATGAGACATCTGTATAGCTGCTTATAAATGTTATTTAAGATAGTGTAATATGATACAAAAGAAATGTCCAGTCTAAATTACAGTCTAAAACTCCAAACCGTATGAGAGCTGATGACTTGCTAATTTTATAGTTTTCCAAAACACACTGATCTGATTTTGGTTGCCAAACAAAAAACATTTTAAGACAAAGACGTGGCGAAGCAATCCCATATCACCAAATCACAGAATCGCCGTTGTTTATTGCTACCGTATCTTTTACTTTTGTAACTATTCTAATGTATTTATTGTTAATTGCAACAATAGGGGTATACGATTAACAACAACTACTACATCCTAAGCAAAAGAATCCATCTGTAAATTTTAATAAGATCAATATTACCTAACATCCAGTTACTTTCAAAACCCGTGTAAATATTCTCTATAAAATCGCTATTTATTCGACGAAGGTTATCTATTATTCAAATAATAATACTAACTCTTGGGAAATTATGTCTACAGGCGTCTCATACTAACGCTTCGGCTTATAATAGGCAAACCAGGTTGCTCTCTTCTAAAACATCTACGCCATTCTGATCTATATTTATAAAGATTTTTTGTAATATACATATAGGAGGTTTCCGAATAGACAACGTCAAAGTCAAGTTTTCCTTAGTTGAACGTTCCCCCATATATTGAATAATTTTTGAATTTTATGTGCAAAAATAGTAGGATTCAATATTACACTAGACGTTTAAGAACCTACGTTTAAATTAAACGTTAAGTAAACCATTTTTTTCAAGTGTGGTGACGGCCCAACGCGGTGTATAAGCTTTTTGCAAGCTTGTTATAACCTCAGGAGCCTTTTAATCTGCAAGTTGTGTGTGTAAAGTGTGTTCCATGGCGTTGTTACTGTCATCCCCTCGCCCTAAACCGAAATGTAGCGCAGTTAATTGTACCCCAACTGCGAATGGTGAAGTGTACCAGACCCACTGAGAAAATTTTGTCGATTTGTCGAGTTCTCCTGAACTTACACCTTTTTCTTGCGAGGTGTTTCAAAACAAAAGACTTATGTTTACCTGCTGCCTAGTCGTGAGATATTGAAAACACGAATAGATCCCGTATAGATCGTGTAGAATGCAAAATGTAGCACGCCTTTTTTATAGATTTAACGTAAACTTCTGACTTTAAACTTTGTGTTTAAGTTTAATTTTTGAAAATAATTTTATCTTTTACAAACAATTTGTCTAAAATAATGAGCACTTTCCTCTTGAGGCACCTTCAAGTCTTCTTAATTCACTAACATTCTGTATATTTGATATCTCAGTTTCTTTCAGGACAAACTCATTTCTTTGAAAAGCAAAATTTGTCATAAAGAATAATATTACATCAGAAAATTGATAATAACATTTTCTTCCTCTTGTTTTAACTCAATCCTGAGATACATTCTTCATAATTCAAACCAGCATCACTAACCATTTTTTTTATCATTTTAAAATAATTGTTACTCAAGGAAAAATTGAAGTAAACGGTTGCACACGTTGCTATCTATATTTAAAAAGGTTCATTGAGGTTCTGAAATACTTCTATTTTATCAGCTGAGATTAAACTAAACTGATTTAGATTTATTGCAAAAAAAAATATAAGGCGCTAAGAAACCTTATAGTTTTTAAACAATTAATAATACAACACTATTATAAACTTACTTTCTATACTCTGCATCTAAAGTAGTATTGCTATAGTTCTGCGCCAGTCTCAACGCATTGACTAACTCAGCCATATCTTTGGACAGGACCTTGTGCGCCATTTCAACCTCTCTATGCGCAGTATCCGGAAAATAGGGAACGATGGCGTCTACACTCGCTAGCAAAGCTCTTAGTTCCAATCCAACGTTTTTCACGTGGTCTAGATAAGCCTCTGCGTGCGATTGTTGAACTCCTTGAGATAGCGTCATAACCGCTTTTACGACGTGAGTTGTGCAATCGTAGACTTTATCGTTGGTACGGTCTAGATCTGCTGTAGGCGTGGGTTCTATCCTCTGCAAAGCAAAATATACGTTCCCGTTCACATAAAAAGAATTGAATTGGCGAAGAATTGCGTACCCTTTTCTCTCTATCACTGTCTACACTAGGCGTTGTTGATCTGTCCGGCTTAACTGACACAGTTGTTAGTGTACTAGTGACCGAACCAGCTGGCGATTGGTTTTTACTGCTTGACTGTGATTCACTACCACTTTGAACTCCGTTACCTGTGATTGACATACTAGCCAGACTAGAAGATAGATTACACGAAGTAGAGTTGGAAAAATTTGTCGATAGTGGACTAGTAGGTACGGAAACCATGGAATGCGGATAATCCAAAGACGTATCTGTATCGGAGGGCATGGCAATACTGAGCCTCTTCTACTAGGACAAATACGTGATTAGAACGAAACGCGGTCACGAAATATTTGCGTTACTTACCAAACTTGTTTCAGTTTCTTGCAGCCATTTCTGGTCCTCTTCAGATTCTTTCTGTTGCTGTCGCAATTTTTGTTCTAAAATGTGCTTTTCTACAATTGGTCTTGACTTAATATTCTCTAGAAGTAGATCTCCGTACAACGATTGCTGAGACGAGGTAGACTGTAATAAGGAAAGACAACACTAGACGATACTTCATTACAAAATAGTATTAAATTTACTTCGCTGCACTAATATCGATTCAAAACAAAGTCTTAACGTAGGTTTCCACGGCCAGAATTAGTTAAAGCTAAACGTGTTCTGGGTTCGAACCGTGTCATAGTTAAATGAAAACTTGACAATAATATAGGGCTTCTTCAGGCGCTGAATAGGTGATAGACAGCAGCACGTCAGAGGCAAAACTAACTGAACGCTAACTCTGCATCGATTGCTGTTGCAGTTAACTTTTGCTAACTGTTGCCTACCACCTTTCTTTCTCTTGAGGAAGCCCGATATGATTGTGTGGGCGAAACGTTTAATTTTTGTTTAATGACACGATCCGAACCCGGAACACGTTTAGTTTTAACAAATCTCTTTATCAAAATAATTTGTTCTACCTTTTCTCTGCCGTTCTTCAACAGAAAATAAGCAAAATAAAATCATCGCCAACATAATACAGTGCATTGTTCACGCACGTTGATCCAAATAAAAAAGTTGCAAAATAGTTGTTTCTACGGAAGCGTGGTCAAGCTGTCAGATGCTGGCCAAAGGAACATTGAGAGTGCAAATTTCAATTTTTTTTTGTCATTGAGCTATCCTGTTTGTATGTGAATAGAACTAGACGGCCGCCCACTCAAGTAATTACATTGCCAAAGCGTGTCTAGCTACAGGATCTAGATGCCGCTCATCTTACCGTTACTGCTGCATTGCCGGAAAATTGCGAAAATATTGACGGGCAATGTGGCAGTAAATATCTGAGAACTAATATGTCGTTTTTTTAATATCGTTTAAAATAAATCTTTTGGCCTAAGGTTAAAATAAGAATATTATAAAAACAAAGAGGAATCTTTATGCACGATTGATATAGTGGGCAATACCGCCATATTCTAGGGTAGCTTCTTTACCATTAAGTCTATTATATGAAGAAGGAATTCGCCATATAAAAAAATCATATGCATCCACAAACTATCCAAGCCAAATTGATATGCAAACTGTATCTAGGGCAATAGCTCTTCTTGGAGCAATTCTCAGAAAAGTTACCAAATAAAAAATATTTCGATATAAATGCCACATAAGATAAAATCATATATATGTCTACAGGATGTTCTGCTTCAGCAGTGCAGAATATATACACATTTTGTATATCGGAAATGCCTATGAACTGGCTTCTTCTATTACTATTTATATCTTATATAAATTATATATCTTCTATAAAATATGACTGCTCTAACGTGTGAGGTGTTTAAGGTATCGACCATTAAAGCCACAGTGGTATTTCCCAACATCTCAAATTATGTCAATCATCTTAAAATGTGAAGATTGGAATCACAAAGTTTAATAACATACCGGATATTCCGTTAAAAAAAAAAAACAAATTTTTGTAGATTGCGGAAATTGAACTTTCTATATAAGCCCTTCAAAATAATTTGACGGTATGCAGCACTACTCTCCGAATTTTTTATTTGAAAACTATTTCTCTGAAACCCTTAGGAAAAGAATTATGTTTCACCCACGAATCAGGCGGATACGCTGTGTATATAGTGATTGTACTAATGATAAATTGAGTCAGATGAAAAACCAAAATACAAAACTAAATAAGTAAGATTTTTGCAATTAATACTACAATTAAAGCCAAATAAAACAAAATTTAAATGGCGAAAACGTGATTAAAAAAAATTGTAGCACACAATAAATAATTATCAATTCTCTAAATTTGATGATGACTTTAACATTTTTAATAATTAACCAAAACGAATAAAACAGATAATAACATTTACTTTCACAAAATAATAGTCATCGAAACCCTTCTCCCGGGGATAGCACATAATCTGCTCCAGGTTCTCCTTTTGTTGCATTTGCCGTGAATTATTCCAACAACACCAGGAGGAAGGTATCTTAGCAATATATTTTTGTATTCAATGACCATTACCAATTAAGGTAACATCGACAATAACGTTCTTAATCTGCTTCCACTGCGGCACAAGTTAATTTTCATGTATGGTGAATATTAATTTTGTTTTAAATTGAAGTTCCAAGTAATAAATGTAATTAAACATAATTGCTCAATTATTAAATACGCTTACGTTGTTGACTGGAGAAATGGCCATCAACACTGTTTTATCTCGAAAATTTGCAACTGAATGCCATACAAACGTAAACAATGCTTAACTTAAATAACTGAACACTTTCTCATTACTTATTTAGGAACTACTGTTCCTGAATACGCAAACCATAACAATACATAAGTACTCAAAAGGTGAGTCGCTTAAAATTTGACTCACAACATCGAAAATAAAACCATGTAGTATTAAATTATTGACGACATTGGGATAAATAAAAGGATGCAAACTCAAATGAAATTATCTAAATAGCACCCAATTTGGAAGTGCATCATCAACGATATGAACATGCTTCAAAAATCCATGCGTCGGCTATACATGCTACTGTAAACTGAATTAAAATTAACAAAAAAATTAAGTACACATAAATAAATGCAAACGTAATACGATAATTTTAGTGCTCCGTTTGATGTACAGTATCAAAACAATTATCTAGAATTTAATGGATATAATCAAGTATAAAAATCCCCGTTAATATTGTTAATAACATTGATACTATACACACAGATTCAAAGAAATCAAACGATAGTGCTGCCATTCAAGTAGTATTATAAATTAATGCACAACATCAACAAACAAAACACAATTGAAATCCAAAAGCCATGCTCGAAATGCTTCGAACCTGAGTTCGGATTTCTCTCTCTACTGGTTGAGGTTGCGCGACGGGCGTCTTTTGCGCGAAATAAGGCGCTTTATGCGCGCAACTTTTCACATCCGCCCCGCCAAAATCGTATATACTCTCTTCGAAGTACTGGACCTTATCGCTCGGGTACACCGTGTACATTGTTGGTTCGGCATGATAATTCGGTACACGATCGGAGTATATAACATGAGCGTTACGCTCCAACGAGCCCATCTTGGGTGAAAAAGTACCGGGGGAATTGGGGGAGCCACCGTGCGATTGTCTCTCCAGCGAACCTAGCTTTGGGCTGAACATCCCCGTTTTATCGAGGCTGCTATGACTGCTGCTAATCAATTGTGCATTTCTCTCTAGAGAATTCATCTTTGGCGAGCTAGATTTTCGCTCTAGCGATCCCATTTTCGGAGTACCGCTGCCGGTACTGGACCTAGATGGTGTACGCTCGAGTGTACCGGTCGCCTTTTGTTTCATTTGAGTTTGGTCGAGGGACGCCTGGGATGTTAAGGGAGGCGTGGGAACGTCTGGAACTTCGGGATCAAGCTTCTGAAGACTTTGTATTGGGATCGGTTGTGTTTTGAGGATTGGTTCGGGAGCATCGTCTTTTTTGTCAAAATCTACGGCTACTGTGTTAAATACCGAAGCGGGTGTCGTATAGGCAGATGGACAGAATCCTCGGTCGGCATTCTCTTTCATCAGATGGGCCAGAACTTCGGGATTCTTGGCTACGATATAGGTTTGCGGAACTTGACTGCCTGCGCTTAAAGATGCCAACGATGTCGTATCTACACCTACAAATGAAACGAAAGTTTAGCATCAATAAAATAACAAATTTTCTACAGCGTTTAAGTAAGTGTGTCGTTAAAGCTACAATATACACAAATAAGGCGAGGGTGCTCCTTTAAATTCGCAGGATAGAAAAGTAAAAAACAGACGAACAATCAAGTCTGAGGAGACAGCACGTAGATTCTGCCAGGCGGAAGGAGAAATTCGTCCACGTAATGCGTGATTATACAGCATTAGCAGGAATACAACTCTCAGGTACGGACTCGGAATATTCGAAATCCGAAAAAGGGATCGCTGCTAAGTCTAGTGAAGAAGGCAAAGCTAACGTAACTGATCTAATAATAGAAGAACCATAAAAGATTTGAAAAGGTCGCAGTGGAATAGGCCAAGAATCACTTCATGCGCTAATCTAATTCAATAGTTCATGAAATATCGTTAAGTCAACAAACATATAGAAAGTACGCGTAAAATTCCTGACCAGGCTAGAAAACTCTCCTAAAAGACATGTCTTAGATTATAGCTATTCTTCCTTTAAGGAAAACTTAGATTTAGACAAAAAAAGAAGAAAAATCAGTTTACAGAAATTATTGCGGTAACCTGTCCCTCCCTTTTTAAGGTCCTTCATTACTACCTTGCGTAAGAAAAACCAGAGTGATGTAACTTCGAAGAATGCTGACGCTATTGCGAAGAGAGTGGTTGTATGCTCGTGTGGGTTTTGTCGATTCAGAGTGGCGACAACTGATAAACCTAAGAATGTTACGGATTCAACTGAATTTCTTGGGATTTAAAGAGAGTTTATTAGGTTAGTGTTATCGCGTATATTCTAATATTGGACACTGTTATTACAGCGAAGATGTCCCGTGAAACATTTTGCGATGTGTATACACAAAGATTTGCTACAAAAACAACATATTTTATTACTCCTACTTCTTATTTCTCCATCTTCCGTTAGAGTGAATATTTCGAAATAGAAAAATATTTTTTTTTGTTTATAGAAAAAAATAAATAAAAAATACGTATATATTTATTTTAAAATCTCTGTATATTACTAAACTAGTATGGAACACTTTGGACGTACCTTGCATTGGATACCTCGCCGGTTTCGGTGGTGGTGAAATATCATCGCCAGAACCCCACGACATAGCTGCTACTCTACGATTTTCCCTCTTCAATGTTTCCTGAGCTGCCGATCGTTCTTCTAACAGAATTTCGCTGCAAAATAAGTATAAACTGCTAAATTGTTATTCTTAATTTTATCAGTTGTTGGCTTTAGATATCAATATTTCTTAGTTATTTCGATAATTTTATTTACCTACATCTATAGGAAAAATAGGACATATGTGTATGCGTCTTAAACGTCGTTACTCACAAATTGATAAGTTCTCTTTCATTAACATAAACGAGTATTTTCCTATATATTTACGAAAATAACGGAGACAAAAGAGCGTACTGGCATCCAGTAAAATTAGAATGCCGTTGTGCCTAAGACTTAGTCATATAAAGAATATTTCAGTATAAATTAGTCTTTTCTTATGTTTTCCAAAGTTACAAGAGCGCAGATTTTGAAAACTTTTCTGAAGGTTAGGCATTAAAATTACACTAAATGCAGTTTACAACCACATTTCGCTTACGCTTATCTGCAACGTTGATATTTCACATTTTATAATCTTGGAAGCTACCTTATTCCAGAAATGGTGGTTATCACTAGTACGACGGTATTTTACGTCTGAAGTAACCAAGACGTTTGCAACCTTACTGAACACTGATTAGTCAAGCGAAAGGAAATTCATTTTGTAATAGGAATGCCAAAATATTTCAATTTCACTTTGTTTGCTTTTTTTTTTAGAAAAACTCTAGAAAAATTCATAAAACCAGATAGTTACAACTATTTATTATACGATATGTTCAAATATAATATATATAATAAATAATATTCATTTGTTAGCTCCAGTACATACACAAGCATATAAATATGAATGCGGTGTAATCAAGAGCTCGGCAAGGGAAAGATTTAAATGCAAATTTGTGCTAGTTGCTACCGAATTGGCTATGTCGTAATAATGCAACTACTAGACTTACTTTAAAATTTCTTTAATCTCCTTAAACGTAGGCCTCTTGCTTGGCTCATACGCCCAACACGACGACATCAACGAATATAACCTAGGCGGACATCTTGGTGGCAAAACCAATCGCTCTCCGTTTTCAATCTTACCAATCACATCGTTATTCTTAACACCTTGAAAAGGTTTAACGCCAAGCATTAAAATCTCCCACATGCAAACACCTAAAACAAAACGTTCGCTTTATTCTAGAGGAAATGCGATATGGATTGCTAAACGTGTGCTTACCAAACATCCACACATCACTAGCTGTAGTAAATCGACGAAAGTTTATACTTTCGGGACTCATCCATTTGATGGGCAGCTTGCCCTTAGATGCCTTATAGTAACTCTGATCCTCTCCCATCCATCTGGAGAGTCCGAAGTCGGCTAATTTCACGCACGTATGCGAACTGACTAAAACGTTTCTGGCCGCGATATCTCTATGTACATACTTTTTAGATTCTAAATAACTTAAAGCGGTCGAAAGCTGGAATGCATACAGTAGAAGCGAACTAAGGTCGAGTTGATTCTTGTTATTTTGAAGGTAAGCGCGTAGCTCTCCTAATTTCGCCAGCTCCATTACGATCCATACGGGTGAATCGGAACATATTCCCATAAGCTTGATGATGTGCTGGTGATCAAATTTTTGCATTATATCTGTAATTTGAGAAATCAAGAATGTATTTTTTTAATATTATTTAATTTATAATATACAGATAGTGTTGTGAAAAACACGCTATAAATTGATTAAACACCGAAGGTATTTAATTACGTGAAGTCGAAAAATGTAAAACTAAATAAGGAGGAACGCAACAATAAAGAAGTTGCTTACAACATTGCCTATATTTGTAAAGAAAGTTAATAAAAAAAACATTTCTTGAACTAGATTCAATTGACACTTTCCGGCGTATTTGAGTTCACGCTTTTGCGATCCATTCTTTTGTGTATAAACATTTTCTAGGTCAAAAAATTAAACGAGTTCCGGGTTCGTATCGTGCCATGGTTAAGAGAAAACTCACCGTTTTAACCACAACCACATGGCGCCTTTTCGAGACCTATTGGGTCTTAACTCAGAAAACACTCATAAAATTATTTATGCGGAAATTATGTCTGCCACTGTGTCCAGAAAGCCCACCACATCCCGATTGCCCAGGTGCGTCAAGTAGTTATGGTAACGAAGAACAAGATTTTATTGACGTAAGTCTTCGACAAGTTTCTTTATAGACGAAAATAACAAAACGGAATTAATTAACCAAAGTGAATTAAAACCATCTGATAAGATCTTTGGCAAGGCAAAGCTTCTTGCCTCTGGACTACAGCAATAGAACTTGCGCACACGAAGCACACAAGTAACATATTCGGGGAAGAGAAGTAAAAAATTGCAGTGTTTTTTTTTTTTTTTTGTATTAAAAAGGACGAGCTTTGTATTTACCGTGATATTGTAGGATTTCTCATCGTAGGACCGAAACGGTGGCGGCTATTTATTTCGTTAAAATATATCTTAAAAACCGTATTGTTAGAAAAAAGTAACAGAAACGATACAAATGAAAACTTGGTAAAACACGTGGTGGTTGGGTTTACGGAACCTATTATGCAGAATATTATTGTTTTCTGCGTTTAAGAGATAGTCTGGTTTGGAGAACATCGTTACATATGGAAGTATTGGTCTACTCGGAATGAATTTATTCCAGGACCAATTAATGTAAAAAAAAGTATCTTTGGTAGATCCACGAAATATAATTTTTTATTGTAAAAGACAATAAAACATAAGAAAGAACATTTTGGAGTACTTCCGAAGCAAAACCAAAAGACGGGATATAGATATGTAAAGTAATGCAAGACAAAGAATTCGCCATGCTTTCCTTTAAAGGGTTCTCGGGAAATATAAATCACGACAGATAACAGGAAATTGCTGCTGAATTATTGCGGAATTATCACCAGATGGGTGTAAATATGTCTTTTAAAATGCATTTCCTTGACTCGCATTTGGCCCTCTTTCCTGAAAACTAAGATGGCATCAAGAACAAACAGAGCGAGCATTTCCATCACGATCTGAAGAATTCTGCAAATCGGCACAAAGGTTTTCGGGACGAAAGTATATTATGTAGAAATTACTGTTATATCTTTATTAATTAAATATTTCTTTAACGTGAGGTGGTGGAATTCTTCTAATATTTATTTAGTCATTTATTTCATTTATTTAGTGCCGAAACATTTACAAGAAATTAAATCTTTCAACTAAGCTACGCGGTTTACGGTGTATTTAAATTAATTGACAAGATACGAAAATATTTTTACTAAATAATCAAGAAACAACGCCCAACCAGACTTAGAAAAACCTTTTGCCCTTTCAACTCAACATCCTGAAACGAAAATCGAGAAGCTAACTCCGAGAGTCATGAAAAATCAGCGTATTCAGCGCTGCCTTATTTGCATACAAAAGAAAAAAAAGGAAACAACCGAAACTTTTCGCTTTCGAATTAGCAAGATGCGGAAGTTATTTTGCAAAGTTCTGGCAAACTTATTAAAGTTTAATAGACGCAATTCGATGTCGGAACCGATGTTAGTCGTACTTACAAGCTTCTTCTAGGAACTTTTCAGTCGTAGCGACGTCGGCGTCTCCCTTGCAGGTCTTCACAGCCACCGGAATTAGAGAACCGTCCTTGTTCTTCAATGTTCCTTTATGGACGTCCCCGAACTGTCCCTCTCCTAACACGTCAGTCAGTTCGATCTGCGAGCGGTTCAGTTCGTAATTTCTCGCTGTAATGTTGCGAAAATAGAGGTAAATATTAGGAATTCCAAGAGGGGGTGCGGGTTTCTCAACAGCGTGGGATGCAGTATGAAATAGGATTCGATTTCAATTGATGCGGGTAGATTTCATTTCCAACGTTACGTTTCTAATGAAATAAGTGTCCCTGTTGTTAAAAAACTTTCGTGGAGAATTGATTAAACGTTTCTCTGAAAATTACTTCTTTAAAATTTTCACCGATAACAAGCCTAGCAATAAAAGCAACTGATGGCTTTTGGCAAATACCCTTTCGAAATATAATTTTAAATGGAATACGAAGACATCATTGCTAAATTTACCGCTTTTTGAAGAAGATGCAGAGTCTGTCCGGGATATCTTTAGAATTCTTGGCTCGCATAGACGAGCAATATTTTTAACTTCGCACGTTTTCTAGTGAATTGCAACAATAGAATTGTTCATAATGCTAGTTATTCAAATGTTATTCGTAGAAGATATTATAACAGCAGCGTATTTTACAAAATAAATTAACGAAATTTTAACAATGAGCATTGATACGAGTTGTTAGAGCTTTCTTTTTACAATGTAACGATTTATGCAAATAATTTTTAACTGTGATTTTTGATATGAAATAAATTCAAACATCAAAAACGTATTGAACTGTAATTAATAGAAATTAAAAGATCGAAATATATAGATAGAAGAAAGTCGAATAACGTCGACGATAAGAGATATAACAAGAATAGAGAATAAAAAGAAAGGCCAGAAAAGAAAAAAAAACGCGGAGGAAAGAATACGATAATAAGATATAAAAAATATATATAAATAGAAACTTAACGAAAAACACGTGATAAAACAACTCTGATAAAAATAAACAAGAATATAATAACCAACGAATGAGTGTAAAAAGAATACTAAAAGAAAGGGCTTACCTGGAAAAACGAATAAAAGAAATAAAAATAAAAGTTAGAAATAAAAGGAAATTATATTCAAAGTTGCCACTCTACACTAAAAATACGGACGGCACATCTTTCGACAATGAAAAGATGATACTAGAACGACGAGAAGAACACTTCGAAGGAAGATGTGGAAAATCAGCTATCAGAAGAAATAATTGCAGTAAATGAAAACAAGGTAGCCGTAAAACTCGAAAAACAACAAAATACTAGCAGAAAACTAGAAAAAACAGAAAAGCATTAAGCAACGGAGGACGTAGATAGAAGAACTAATAAAAGAAATCTGTAAGGCAAAAATTGCGCCAATGGATTGGAGTAAAATAATTATCTTATCAATTTAGAAAAAAGACGACAAAATAAATTGCAAACATTATAGGGCCATAGCACTGCTTGATATCATATACAAAGCAGTAGCAACGTTATTTAAATATAGGATTGATTAATATACGGAAAAGGAATTAGGGATTCCAAAGGCGATTTCAGGAAGAGCGAAACATATGGCAATATAATAAAACACTTTAAACAGTCACAAGACACAATAAAAATTAATAACAATTATAAAAACAACAGTATGAAATACAAGTACTATAGGAACGTTCGCAGGAGCGGAAACGTTAATATAGATAAAGGACTGCGTCAGGGAGACCCATTGTCAACAACTTTGTTCAATCTCCTCAGAAGGGATATTAGTGAAGATTGCGGTGAACAGCGAGCAGGTTATTTAACGAAGATCACTAATATCCCTCCTATGAGAAGCTGAAAAGAAGTACAAAAGATTACAAAAGAACTTCATTGGGTCTTTATAAACCAGTAATATAAAAATTTATGATTTGCGGAGACAAAATTATTTTACTAGTGAATGTCAACTAGAGTCAAGATATTGTGATGGGTATAACACACAAAACTATTCAACACACCAGCAACATTCAAATAGAGTTATGAAGATTCGTAATGTCTTCTGTAATAAGATATAAGATAAGACACAACCGTCCAAAGATCAAACGTCTCAATCAAATGTCTTTGTAGAGTCAAAAAGTAACGTAAAGTAAAACAGAAAAAAACAAAGAATTTATAAATTAATTTAGAGCAAGTATTAAATGTGTATAAGTTAGAAGTAATATCGAAACATTTTGAAAATAAAGAAAACGACCTAAGGTATTGAATATGACATTACATTTGCTTGAAAAAATCGATTTTTGTAAATTTAATTTGATTCATAAATTTAAACAACCTCTAAAATATTTTTAATCCACAAACATTAATTCCCATTCATAACTAGAAAAGTTTATAATAAGTAATTAATTAAAATTAATAGCGCAAATGCTATTATTTTTAGAAAAAAAAAAAAACAATTTTTGCAAAATGATGAAATTAGGGGTAGGTAATTGTACAAAGTATTATTTTAGAATTTCAAAGGGGATCCAAACATGTGACATTTAATTTAAAATAAGAAAGTTAACATTTAAACATATTTTATGTATAATCAAATATCTACTTGTGTTTGCAAAATTTTGAATTTCTCTTTTGAAATACTTTTGCCATCTCGTACCCTGTTTACTGTCCAGTTATAATACTAACATCTAATTATATCACAAAAAAAAGGAAAAATGTATCCTATGGATTAAAGCAACACTACAATAGTGGGCAATACGATATCTGGCGCCACGAAGGATGTATCAGTGTATGCGTATACAAAGATGACTTCCACAGAAGTCGATAAGATTCTCTTTCACGATTTCTAGAAATGCGATTGACGAATAAAAAAGTTCTGCATAAATCTATTTTAAGTGCCAACTAATTTTTCTGGGTACCGCTTAATATACTTTAGCATGTTAAAACAATCCGTTACACTTCTTCGCCCAAATTTTATCTTACAAATCACGCACCACAAAATAGCGAATATTATGCAATAGTGAAAAGCGGGTACTTACTTGCCGGAGTTGAGTAATCTCCTTCGTCATCGACGATTTCCGCGTAATCTTCGGACAACAACGTACCGTGGGTGTTGTCCAGATTGTCCTTCCGAGTGCCCATCAGCTTTCCGGAGTTGGATTCTACATAGTTAATCGGAAATGAGTAATCTTCTACTGTTATTATGCATAACATAACTAATACGTGTTCGTACGGATACAGAATTATTGTGTATAACTCGCTACCATGGCTGCGGTAAAATAAAACGTGTAATGCGAGATATGCTTCATTCACGTCGTCATGGGTAAACGTCAGATTAGATTACATGGTAGTAAACTTTGTGGAAGAGGGATTAGTGTTAAATGGTATGGCGTGTGCGGCTTTTAAACGTGTTTTTCCTGAAATATTACTAACCTTTACATGGACAGGGGAACTGTTTCCACACGGTGGCTTGTAAAAAAAGTATTAAGTGAATAAATTGTTTATTTGTGTAGATTTAATAAGCATTTGAAATCGTATATTTGTACAATCGTTCCATTTTAGGTACTTTGTCAAGGTAACTCAATTATTAATAAAGATAAAGAATTACGGTTTTCTAAAAATTAAAAATTAAAAATTTTCGGTTGAAAATTTTTAATTTTCATGCACTTCTCGTAAATCAGTTGCTGTGGAAGTTAGTGGAAAAGTAGAAATAGAATATTAACCAATTTTTTTTTTTTTGATAATATCCAGTTTGTTTCTAAGTTTAAAGATAATTTTGGAAATGACACCCGTTTTCTCGAATACACTGCTAGTGCATTTTTATCATTTTTCTGAAAAGTTCGAAAGGCAAAAGCAATTAAACTGTCTCTAAGTAAGGGAAGTGTTTATCCAGAAATGGGATTAATAGGCCACGACTGCAGCTTGGGGAGCATATCTTATTGCAGGTAAATGGTGTAGTAAGTAGTAAATTTTCTAGCAATTCAGGAATAACTTCCTCAAGAATTTGTAAGTACCGCGAGTTCCCGCTCATACACTGTGTAAGTAATGCTTTAATTCAAGATAAAACACCAATCCCCTAAGTGATAAAACGGTGATTTTCTATTGAGCAACGTCCTGTATCGGCACGATTAAAAATTGATGCAGTTGAGAAATAACATTTGTCAGACTAGATAAGTTTTCCAAAAGATACGTGGGCACATACATGAGCAAAGGGCTGCCTTCTTTCTTGATAGCTAATATGAACGAAAACAATCAGTAATGGTAGCCCTTTAGATACTTCACCTGCCGAAGCAGAAACTTCTTGATGATCCTTAACGCGTTGTATATAACATTTCAGCATGTCATACTTTTTACAGTTCTCCTCAACGATCATTGTGGATAAATAAATACCCAAAGAGTACCGTTGCGCATGTATTGAATCTTTTAAGAATAATCTACAGGTTGTTCCACTTAAAGAATCGTAAGTTTGGTCCATAAGTCGGAAACTATTGCAGCTATGAACAAACTAGCTGCGCCATTGGAATTTACTCATAAAACTAGATAACACCGTACTTTTACTTTTTAAATAACTTCCATAGCAACTGAGATATGAAAGGTGTTCGAAAATTGAAAACTTTCAATTACAAGGTGTATCTCAAAAAGTAGGGCGACTAGGAAAATTCTGTTTGTAGCATTTTTTGATTATTTAAGAAGGAGAATAACGTAACGAAAACAGCAGCCCTCTATCTTTATTAATAACTGAGATACTCTGCCAAACTCTGCCTGGTATTGACTATCCAGCAGGAGACAAATAATACACATTTTGAGGGAGCCAGTGAACAGTCCTGAAAATGATTGTCTTAAGGCGGACACTATTTGTTTGAATGTTTTGGTTACACTATACTGCGGCGTTGCAATGCAGTAAATGAATTTTTCGCTGTAAAAAATACTGACCTCTTCAAGAGGGCGCTGCAATATGAGATGTATTACATACATGCTAATCAATTTCTTGATTTATCGTTTTTGTAACATTTTACATTACCACGAATTAATTTCGTGCAATTTGCATCAATTTTTTAAACATCAAATAGAAGGAACAAGGCAAAATTTGGCTTAAGAAGGCTGTAACTGATATTTTTTGTTATACGTATTTGTTATTCAATCAACATTACGCAATTATAAACAGAGGATGGTTCCCATTGTTGTTTTATACATGTATTCCCAGTAAACACAGCTTAATTACAAAATATGATGTAACCTCTTGCATCATACCTACCAACATGTGTGCAATGAACACGTGCGTCTAAAGACTACCTTGTGAAACTTTTGTACGTTTTAATAACTTCATCGTTTATTATTACAAAAACTTCAACGTCTTTCGAGCTTTCTGCATACGCAATAATATAGGATCGATACTAAAATATGTTAATTGCTTGATCACGGTTGTAATTTTCTATTTTATTGTCATTAATAATCCATTGTTGCAACACAGATACATCAAAATTGTAGATTTTAGATTCGTATATAGTGTTACAAAAGGAATGTCTATAAAACAACTAACAAAATTAATTGATGTAAGGTACGTTGATTGTTTAGAGATTATGCGTTAAAAAAAGATTGTCCATCGTACTAATATTAACGACAATTTTAAAGAGTAGTATGAATAGAATTGATACAAGTTTGGGTGGTCTACATGTTGATGCCTGGAAACATATCAACACCAGCCATCAGTCTCGTACTGAAGTTCATTTGGTGGTGTTTACTCGCAAAACGAAGTGCTGTTTGTCAAGAGTTAATATGAATTTTCAAAGAAAAACCAAAGGACAACATCTACATGAGTAGTTAAAGGAACGTTAGAGTAAAGAGCAACGGACGCAACAAAATCATTGGATTTTTGAGAGATGGAAATACGACTAATATTGATTGGCGTGCCGTGTATTCCGACAATAAAACATATTTTTTACCGCAATGTGTGCGAATATGATCCTTATTAGCAAATTGTTCGCGAATTTCAAAAAATATTTAGTAAGTGTTTACATACATTCCAATAATTCGAAATTGTGCTTGTTGTGCTGGTAGTATTGTTTAAAATATTAGTTTAAAATACATCTTTTTATGGACCGTATCATGGTTAAACGAAAATCCGACGTTTCGACCACAATTACACCGGACCTCTTCAAGAGATGGAAAGGTAGTAGGTCACAGTTAGCACGGTAGCTCAACTGAGTGAGAAGCAGCTAATCACGGTGACTCGACATATGAACCATGCCAGAAGCGAAAATCTGTTACGAGGAGCAGCACGTGATTAACTGGTACCCGCTTAGTTAGTTACGTCCTCGGAGTGGCTTACATCATGTTTGAAAAACCGGTATATTTTCAAATCGCTGCTTGATAATACATCACTATGCCGCAAAAAAGACAAAAGCAGAATCTTCTAATGAACGTGCTCCGAACAAGATAAAAAACATTTTTTTCTTTTCAGCCAATATGGTCACGTAAGCGTGAGCGTAAGCGTAATCTTTACTGATTAGTTAGAGAAGGAAAGCATTATGCTTTCCTAACTAAACTAACAAACAACTAAACTAAAAAATATGCTGATTTTTTTCTTCTTAACGTTTCCATAGCGAATTAAAAGAAGGTGCTGTTTCATCAAAATAATGCATCTACTCATTCATTCGCTATTGCAGCCACCAAATTAAATTAATAATAAATAACTCATAAGATTTGACACCGTATGATAATTTTCTGTTCCCAAATTTAAAAAAGTGGTTCAGTTGAAAGAGATTCAGGTAAAATGAGGAGGTGATAGCCGAAACAAACGCACGTTTTGATGAGCTTATAAAGGTTGTAAGAAATTATCCCGAAACAACATTGTGGCGCGAATTTATTCTACTGCACGTTCTTCTGCTATCATTGTCTATTAAAAGGCAACATAAGAAAATATTACCAAAAATAGCGCAAGTATCGCAACTGCATACTGTTAAACTAAATGCTAAATAAGAGAGCTTCCGCCTTTTTAAATCCAATGCTGCATACATAACGCGACAGATTACAAGATACATAAATAATATCCCGTTGGTAGACCTCTTGAATACTAATTCTCAGTGTGACCAATTTCGGCGGTGTCATTACGTCCGATTCCCTGAATAGTAAACGGCGTGTAATTATTCTAACCGCCCTCTTCTATTTGTCTAAACAATCATCGTAAATCTTTCTATTGTATGCGTCTATCCACATAAATATTAATCGTGGTATTAATATGCAACTAAAACTTCAATAATATATGATCAATCATGGTGGTCACGCCTTACCTTTTCGGTTCCAAATCGACGTTAGGGATCCGGAATTCAGTCTACAATAACCGTCAATCAGATCCGCGAGGCTCTCGGCGACGTCCAAGTTCGCGCAGGTAATAAAGAGGATTTCCTGGGCGCCCGCCACTCGCAACTGTAGCGTCGCCTTTGGGTGATCGTCGCAATCACTGACTAGCGTTTGTATGGCTTGGATATCCGAAAAATCCGCTATTTTGGCGCTCTGCACCTGGATACTCGAATAGGAGATGCCGAGCTCGGGACCGATCAGCAATTCGACCGGTATCGACCAGCTGCTGCCCAAATCCACCTTGAAGCGTTCTTCGTCATACTTGAAGTACATCTTGAGTATTTGAAAGAACTGGAACATACACTCGACCTCGTTGTAGCTGCTGAACTTCTTGAAGTGTGATTGGATACATTTACGGAGCGTTTTCGGTTTGATGCTTTCGAGGACGCTACGCGGTAGAAATTTATTCATCCCCACCTCCCGTTCCAGATACTCTATATTCGATTTTTTATCGATGGCGTGTTGTCCTAATTCTTTGAAGAAATACCTAATTTCCAAACAGCATAGCTGAATCGCTATGTCCTGATCGATGATTATCGAACTGTTATGGTAATCTATTCGTACCTAGGGGAATATAAGATTTTTCGTTTTGAAATTTTGCTAAAAAAACAGAAGTTACATGTACACAAACAACTGTCGACAGCTAATAAGCTATTCACAAGAACTAGTCGATCTAATAACTTACTTGATCGAAAAAATAGAAGAATGTGATCCTGTCTTTTTCGTAGAGATCGTGAAGGCTATTTGGCAAGTATCTGACTCTTAGTTCGAATCGCCACTCCAGCAGTGATTGTTTCTTGATGTACTTCTCTTGAACTTGATTCATCGTCATGTCTTGATGTAACCAATGTATCTGGAATAAATCAGAAGCATATCTACATTAAGATAATCCAGTTTCTGATGCAGAACATTTATTTAGATAATCTGATATACTTTTTTCTTTTCAATTTTTATCTGATCAAAATCAAAGGTACCTATTTCCTATCGGAGTCCGTTTTTAAAATGCCACCAAGTTATTTTTATAATAGTACTTATGATTACATAACTCTCTATACATTTATTGCGAATTTTATATGCTCTGTGCGTTTATTGAGTTAGTCTTGTATATTCATTGTATTGTTTTGTATATGAGAAAAGCGAGCATTCATTGATTTTAATTGCTATACGCGTATTTGAAATTTGAAGGTTTTGTTACAATGTAATATTAAGGTGTCGAAAATTTGATGGGTTTTTCTTCACTTTGCTGTTGTAACTAGGTGCAAAGTACAGTTAATACTGTTATTCAAATTTTAAAGTATTTCTTTCACGATATTTGCTTTTCTGGAAGATACAAATATTCAACTACTAGGTTACCCACAATGTTAAGTTTGGAAGTTGTTGGAAAATTTGGTATCAAATAATATTTACAGAGTGCGCGTTTTATGTTCTAGATCGAGTTTGTTTTTATCGATGCAGTAAGTTCGTGAATATCTGAACATTGTTTATCGTCGCCGTGTGCAGGAAATCAAAACTCCTCCATAATTAAAAAATTAAAAATTCTCAAAGCGAATTTGCATTCCCGCATAAATTTCAGTTGACGCAAAAGTAACAAGAAAATAACCAGGCGAGACGGGGAAGTTGGATTAATCAGGTATAGACGGCCCCAATTTTTGGTAATGTCTCATCATAAGCGAAGAGGAACATTCCTTTGTTAATAAACAAAATAGCCGCTGTTGGGGCACTGAAAATCTTCATTTCAGGTATTAACAAATGAAACCGGCGGCCATTCACCATGTTTAACCATCCTAAAGTTGCAAGTTTATACGAAAAATCTTCTCAAACCACAAACAAGACGAATGCAAGACAGGAAAGCAACGCAAACACCATACACTACATCACAGTTATCAGAATGAGATAAAACCAGAGCATCACATAACATCTTTTTAGTAAGTACGAATTTCTATTGCAATACAATTTTTTTAAATTGATACTCGCAGCGCGAATACGCCGGGTGATGTGTCCATTAAGTCTAAGATCACGGTCAATATGTAATGCTAGATTTCTTGGACAGACGCCAATTGGAGGAATAGCCCCATTGGTATTGATTGATAAATCGTTGGAGGCGTACTCAATATAATTTTTTGCCAAAGATAATAACAGACGTTTTATTTGTTGTTGTGTTGATCAGCAAATTTCATGATATTGGCAAGATCAGAATTAATACAAGACGGATAAATTTGTGTATCATCTACGATGCAATGTTAATAACAGTGTTTGTAACTTTAATGTGTATAAAGTGAATAAAAGCGTCCTAAAGATGGAGCCACGTGGAACACAATTCGGCGCAGGAAGTGTTTTGTTTAAAGCCAGATTGATACGGGGGTAAAATGTTTGCAGTATGAATACAATAATGTGTCTGCATCGCCAACAACTTTTCAAAAAACTTGGATACGACACACAAAATACTAATGAGACGGAAATCCATAAAAGTAGCCGTATTGCTCTTTCTTGGAAGCACCACGGCACGAGATTTTTACCAAGCACTAGGGAAGTAACTATTCGCAGTGGACACGCTAAATATGTGAACAATGAAAGGAAGAACAACAAAGCTTAATAAGTTCTACCCTAATTCCATCTTATTGATAAAGAAGTGAATGTTATCCTCGGAAACATTATGAAATGATAAATGAAAATTAGTGTTACTGTTAAAGTGAGCGTTTGGGTAAAAATTCTAGATATCAAAGTCTAGAATATTGCTTGAGGTAGTGGACAAGAAAAAGTTATTTGCTTTCATCGGTGTTAGATAAATGCGGGGTTAAATTAATATTCTTAGAAGGAGTTGAAATAATATTTACGTCTTCTAGATCAGACGAAATACTCTTAGAATTTGTTAAGTGAATTCGGTAATTGATGCAAGTGGGGGTGAAATGGATAAGGGGCCATTATCCGGTGAATTGCTTGCAACAAGTCGAGTTGCAGTCGTCGAATTGTCTTGTATAATACAGAGGCAATAATCACTAGATATATTGAACACTTCTTACTCGGGATTTAAAAAATATCATTCCCTATAGAATACGTAATAGTTTTGGGGGAGTTCCAGCTTTCATCATATGTCTGCAGCTTAGATAGATTCTTGTAATCAAATTTTAAATAGAGTGTGATATTACTCAGTTATGGTATGATTAACTTATTTCTTAATGAGAATTGGTGTTATTTCCCTTCAGACTCTTTGTAGACGATTGGCATCTGGTTGTTTAAAAGAATAAATATTAACATTATGCGCCTTGTTTTTCTTTATATATATCGTCTACCATCAGTTTGGCTTCAATGCATATCCACGCACATTAACTCAATTTAATAATTATTATGTGTGCATATAAAATAGGTACAAGGTTAATAAAATATCATAATCAATAATTTGGGATAAGATGCAACGCTTACCTCTCCCGTTGTAGTGTGAATAAGGCGCATAGCATACAGGTTCTTATATAATCTTTCACTGTTGGATAAGCGTTCTGTAATCAACGAGATGATGTCCTTGATCTCCGTGCAGTCGCTGTACTTGACAACGTTAAAGCCGCCATTTGGAAGATGCACCTAGAAAGAAATACAAAGTATTATCAAAAATCTATGCATCGTGCATCTATATATGCATATATATATATTGCTTCAATTATCGTTAAAATATAATCGTTAATTAAAGACACATGTTTCAATAACTTATTACTTAATTATTTCGGTAATCTTTGCCAATTTGAAATCTATTATTTACAGTGTGTTAATTGAAATCTTTAAAGAGATTTTTATAAAGATTATAAAAAGATTATTATAAAAAGCTCGCGCTCACATCTACGCAAGCTGACATCTTCAAATTCACCACTGAAACTCATCTCTGTAAATTCCAGGAATTTTCCCTCAACAAACTTCCCAATAAATCGATCTCCAAGGTTATTTTCAATCTTCATATCAATTTTGATAATGATGAGGAATCTATATTATTGAGTTTTCGTTTAACAATGATACGGTCCGAACCCGGAGCACGTTTAGTTCTAACTGATTCTGGCCGTGGAAGCCTACGTTATTGTAATTGAAAGGTTTCCAAAACTAGATTTATTTGCTCACAACCCTTGGATGCAGGGAACGGTACATACACGCGACAGCGAATCCTGTTCCTTGTGCTAGAGAACAAATCTGTCTATATACGTACATACGTTAAGATAGGCATTCCATGTTTTTCAACATTGTAAAATAAAAAAATAAATCACATCCCTTAATTGTCCCATGTTGTCCCGTGGTTGCTAAATATGTGCATGTGAATTTCTGTCAAGCAATTCGATGACTTAGGTTTACTCTCATAAGTAGAGAGGACAAAAGTACGCAACACGAACCCTTTCTTATGAGACGAGTAGGCACGAATCAGTCTAGTCTCTTCTGCAAAAAACCTATGATTTCACTGGCTTTTGGCTTCTCTATTTAAAAGGTGTGTTTCAATAAACGTTGGAACGGTGTGAAGTATGCGCAACGAAAACAACGAAAAACGCAATTTCAAGATAGTTTCAACAGAAAACGAATAGTTCCTGGGTCGATTCAAGAATGGTGAAGTCAGTTCCTAGTTCTGTGATAACTGAGAGCTAGTACTTTCTTAACGTGTAAGTTTAAAGCAATTCGTCACTGATTCAAGAATGGTGAAGGGTTTCTCGCTTATTTTTATACAGACAAAGTACTTTTTGAGAACAGCTTAAGGAATCGCTGATGCAATTTAATCGAACGCTATAGTGACTAGTGAAGAATATTTATGTAATATTTATATTTAAAAAGAACATTATAACGTATTTTTATAAGCATATGGCCTGGACATTTAAAAATATCTGAAAAAAGAACTATCAGGTTTAGATCGCCACACTCTCAAAACAGTAACACTATCAAAACGTTACGTCGGCCGACATATTTTTACAGAAATCCTTCTTTCTTCTAAAGTTAATGGTATTGCAGGATACTTATTATTTAAACAATTTTTTATCAAAGATAACCTGCCATCTCCAATTTTGACGGATTTTTCTTCGAGGTACCGAATAATGAATACTTTAACAAAAAGAATTGTAGAAAAAAATCAAATTTCGGGGAATAAAGAAAACAATTGCCTTATTTAACATTTTCGATGAGACCCTAACTGTTTAGTTTAATTGATTTACTACTAGAATCATTAGAAATTTTAATTTAATTTTCAAAATCATTAAAATTTGGTAAAAATAAATTAGTTTCTATACCATTCATCTCAAGAATCTGTTTAATAATAACCTATTACGAATCGTGATAGCCGAGTACGATAAAACGAATTTCACGCATACCTTTAACGTTGACCTGTCTGCAGATGCGGGGCTGTGTTGGGGCGATTTCTTCGGACTGTCCATGCTGACCCTGGATTGTGCGCAGCGGACAGGCGAGCCTGCACTCACGGGGGCTGTAGGTGGTACATCACTGCAAGGAAAAAATTCAATTTTAGCGTCTCAATTACGTCCGACGATGGCGCGAGCTGGCTTTAGAAAGTTCTCAGACGAAGCAACTAAATCGGATATACTGCATTTTACAGGCTTATAGGGACATCCTTTGAGAACGAATACTTTGCGCGAGCTGCAGAGCGCGACGCTACGTACAGTGGCTCTCTGCTGTGGAGATTTTTATTGGAAACAAGTAGAGCGTGTTCATCAATTATATTGACGCGATGATCTGAGTTGTCTGATGCACATAGATGGATAGGCAAGAGTACAATGGTGCGACATGTTATTAGTATTACGGGATGCGAAGTTCAAATTGATTTAAATTGGAATTTATCAAGATTATTTAGAGGGGAGTAGCGTTGTATGGCATTGTTACATACGCATTTATATACTATAACTTATTTACACGACATTATTGCAATAAAAATTAAGCGACTATACAAAAGATACATCGCCAATCATTTATTAAAGATGAAAATGAAATAAGTTCAAATGATATTAAGTTATTGAACCGTGAAGACATAAAAGGTCGGTTGGAAGTTAAATATTAATAATTAACAAGTAATATTGTCTTTCTATATTAGCGCCTACATTTTAACCGAATTTTAAGTTAAAATGTTGATATTTGATGAATTTATTTCCACCAGGTTAAAAAAATGTTTAGTTTGTGTTAGTACTTGGCAACGCTTAACGTATCAAATTTTAGCTTACTATTGCTTATTTATCGCAAAAAGATCTAATAAAAATTATTATTTTTGTACCTGTTGGAATACTTCACCTAAGATGATCAACAAGTATTGACCTTTGATGCTGAACTAAAACTAAATATGAATTATTTGAGGTACCAAGAATTATACGTTAGTTAAGATATTATGAACAATACTTAAAAATAATATGTTGACAACAAATCGTTAACTACGAAAATATTCAATCAAAGCATTAAAACCATGTCGACAATATGAAATAAGCTTAACGATGATTTTTTCAACAAGTTAACCCACCAATAAAATATTACCTCACACCTGAATCGGTGGTCGTCTGAGGCAGCCAAATCTGAGAAGCAGAGAGGATGTGGAACGAGTCGTAATCTCAGTTCCGTTCATTTGGCGACCACAACTACAGTAGAATTAATTCGGGCGTTGTAGTGATCGAAAAGGATGTTGTTATGGGACAACCGTGTTTTCCTTATACTTCGGTTTTAAAACGGTACAATAACGATGTTCCCGCAATTGTTTTAGTCGTTCCCAAATAATCTACGAACATTATTCCTTCACTATACCAAAAGCAACAGTTTTTGTCCTTTTACAGTGAGGCTCTGCGCCGGCAATCCACTGTTTGGACTGTTCTTTGATCTCCGGTAAAACAGATGTAAAACAGGTCACTCGATCTCGTTTTTGGTCGGCTTGAGCAATCGTCGCGGCCATCTTGCGGACTGGTTTCTCATGTTCAAGTGCCGCTGCAAAATAGTACGTATCAGTTCACTCGATTTGCTTATAATATTAACAATCCCAAGCACCGAGGATTCTTTATTAGCCATCACCAGATCGTAGTCTTTATCAATGAATTCTGGAGCAGTGAGCTTCAGCAAGGCCTTCAGAACGTTCGGCGTCACTTGCGCTCATACAATAAATCTGTTCCAATTAAGGGACTAGATTCACCTTAATGTTTATCAATTCTCCTTCTCAAGGTGATTTTTTCCTTTGTGTAATAATGTTTTCTCCATACGCAAAACTACCTCCCAGTGTTTCTTTTTTTGATTCGATTTGTACGATTTTCCAATATTTCTCAAATTTACCGTGGATTCCTCCATAATTAGCTCGTTATTTACACAGTGATGCCATTTCTCTTTGCATGAATTTTTCAAACCATCCTTGCACAACCTTAAGTAAGATATTATTGGAAAAGAACACATGGAAAGGATTTTACCTTGCAACTTCTTAATAACCATCATGTTCATTGGATATTCCTAAAACTGTGTATTCTTGACAACAATGTAGTATAAATGTCCATATATGGATTTGCCAATACTGTCAAAAGTACAAATAACAAACATTTTTAGTAATAGATAGTTTAAACTTTTATTAGGAACATTTCTCATCATCTATCAAGATAATTAGTAACTTTATACGATAGATCAAAAGTTTATAACCATTAAAGATTGGAGAAATTTAATTTTGTTCTCTCAGTATTTCTTTAACATCGCAGAAATAATTACTCCCGAACTAATTAAAGAGGCAGAATCGGACAATCCGGCAGAATTACGGAAAAGGGGGAGAAACGAACGTTGCTAGAATCGAGGAAATTAAGTCACCATAAATCACAATAAAATTAATGAAAATTAGGTGGTCATGCTCGTGCCCGATATTAAAATTCGTTCGTCCCGTTATAATAAATCGTTTTGCTGTGGATGCCCAGTATTTCTTACGAAATCCTATCTCCGATATCCTCAAGACGTTGTGGAATTTCTTGCCGTTTTCGAATTAATTTCTTCTCGTCATCAAGATCCGTCAAGCGTGCCCCGAGTTCATATACGATCGGCATTCTAATACTTTTAGAAAAAGAGCTACTACGGCCAATCAATTACCTAAAATTTTTCGAACGTCCATCATCCGAGTTTTCGTGGAGTTCGTTGGAACGCGGCGGTTTGCTTCGAATACCAGATTAGAAGTACTAACTGCGATCGTGGTGTCATAAAGATTAATAGCCACAGAATGAAAATGTAAAAATTATTGATTAGTGTGCTACTTAATCAAACACCGTTATTTTGCACGATGCGCCTCGAGGTCTCTTTTAAGAGTTTTTCACTTGTATTGTGCTTATAAATTTAGGTGAATTATCATAGAAGATTTCTTTAGAAATCAAACAAGCGTCTATGAAAGTAGAAATTATTGATAATACAACGGTATACCTTAATAATTTTGCAATTAAGCAACTCGTATTTAAAAACTAGGCAACCTTTTTTTTAGGCTTGCAAAGGTAGTACTGAGAGATATCAATAATTCTTGAAAATAACAAAATAATCACTGTTATATCAGCATAAGAAGAGCACTTAGCCAATTTGCAGTTAGAAAAACTTCGGAAGAAGATTTTTGCTCAATGCCTCGCACAAGTAGTTAAGAGTTCTTAAGAATGTAGATGGTCGCGAGTGTTTTTTAAACGCAGGTTTAATTGTAATAATATGCATATATTCCATGAATTTCGATGGCAAAAAGCCGACAGTTTAGCGAAACTAAGCCAGCACACAGACACACAGAAGTGTCAGAATCTGAAGTTGCTTAAAAGTTGAAGTATTCACGTCGTGCAATAGAAATCCAGTAAACTTATACTTATATATGGCTAATGTATAATAACACCTTTTCCAGGCGAGAAGAAAACGTCTTTGTAGTTTTCTTCTACAAAGAAGATGCAAGATTAAAAGGTTATAAGTAGAGAGGACAAAGGCCGATGAAATTATTACTTTTTTGCAGAGACTAGACGGACTCGTGTTTTGTCGACTCTCGGGGATACCAGCAGGCAACGGGAATCCATTCTCATCAGGCTAATAGACACGAGTCTGTCTAGTTGTTGCAAAAAAGGAATAATTCTACCTGCCTTTGTCATCTCTAGTTATAAGGCAAGAAAAATATCGTTATTGTTCGAGATCAAGAGAAAATTGGAAAAGAACGTTATGGTCCAACGAAACGAGTACACTGATAATTCTTGTCTTGACGATGATGAACGCTAATTTTAAAATATAAAAATAGTTTCCGATAAATATTTTGTTGTTCAACATTTTGCTCGGAAGTACTTTTCTACTTCGCAGAGTTGATGGAGAATTTCATAAGGAATACGTCGGTCCTACTGTAAAGCATGGAGCTGACATAGGGAATATACGGGGCATTTTATTTGAAGTTAGAATGTTCAAATCAATTTTTGTTCCCCTCAAATTATGCAAAGATACTTTAATCACTTTTAGTGATACGTGCAACAAGAATTCGTGAAATCGTCCGTTTCTAATAGAAGGTATTCGTAACAATCAACGAATGATGCAAATAGTATTGTTGGAATCATTCATGGCAAAAATTCGCCGTTTGCCTTTCGGCTTATATCACCGT
Organism: Oryctes rhinoceros; assembly: GCA_020654165.1. Lineage (NCBI taxonomy): Eukaryota > Metazoa > Arthropoda > Insecta > Coleoptera > Scarabaeidae > Oryctes > Oryctes rhinoceros. The sequence continues at coordinate 1,726,962 of JAIOKQ010000001.1, forward strand.
ACTTCGAGAACGATGACGAGCCAGGTGACTTGGCGTCACCTAATGCTAAGAGATACACGCCCGCCTTTCAGAAAACAGCGGCAGAAAGCCAGTATTTCCCCAACCAAATTTCGAGCAGTTCTTGGATGCTTAACCAGAGGGGGCGCCACTCAAGAGTGCTTTGGGTAGCTGCAAGCGTGAATGATTTCTCGGGCTTGCTGATACTTCATTCGGTAATTCAGCACTTTCGTTACTTCGGATACTGCTAGCGAAGAAGTTATGTTAGGTTTTCGGCGGGCAGATTCTTATTTCCATCAATACTTTCACAAGATAAATTGTTTTTAGTAATATGCATGGTTTTTCAATCGAACTTAATTTGAACCACGAAGTAATTAGTGATAGGCTTACATTTAATATGTAACATAAACTTTATAATAAAAATAATTGATAACAGCGCATAGCTGGCGATGCCTACTCGCGCTTTCATACTTGTCCCTCTAGGTTATCTTATATACACACTGATTTCTTCACGCCTCTCACACCCATTGCCAGTTAAAAATAGATATAGCAAATCTAATTTCGATAATAAAATTTAGATAAAATCAAAACCTTGTAATTTTTCTACAATCTCCTGTTAATATCATCACGAGCGTGTAACTTTTAAATCACGTACATTATTACAGGAAGACTGCCAAGCCGTTTAGACAGGCACTAAATCAAAGTGATATAGTACGTATAACCAATAAGATTTATACTACGTATTTCTAAATATAGTTTCACACAATTAAAATCGTACGAGAAACTATTTAATTTAAATATCAACTTAATCTGAAATAAAAAAAGGAACGACTTCATTTAATCACCGAAATAACTAGACGCCTACCTCACATAACGTAAACAATTTCCACGTCTCTGGAGCAAACTTAAAACGATACAAATCGATTTGTCTTGTCCGCATTCGAATTTATCTAAAGAAAACATATAAGAAGAGTTGACGTCTTAAAACCGTTTTCAATATAAAAACAGCGTTAGATTTGCAAAATTTCCATCATCAAGCATACCTATTTATCTTAATTAAAAGAAAAACAGAAATATAAAGATTTTGACCTCATTGCATGGCCAGACGAAGTAAGTATTTTCCGGTCCATTTCTAATAATAGCACATCAAAGAATGAACGTAAAGTTATCGGCCGTGATTATTCGATATTTCCCCCGCATTAATAATTAAAAAGTGCAGAATCTTTCAGGGTCGGTAGTAACGAGGTAGCATGCGGTAATGTAAGCGGGTTTCCTTTATGGTGAACATCAAAAGGATGAACTTTACAGGAGAGACACGGCTGTAATCGGAAAAAATACCAAAGTTGTCAGTATGTGTAATACTTGACAGCATTATTGAATCTGGTATCTCAAAGGAGAGTAATATTAATGCACGAGATTCAAAGAAGTCTATATCTTTACTACTATGAGTTGTTTGAATACATAAACAAATCCTCAATTAAGAGGAAGCTACGTAATATAGCCAGACAAAAAATCTCCTGACGAAAATTGAAATTTCATGTTATTTAGAGGAACTTGAAGCAGTTCGTTAGAATCTAATTAACGGGTAATTGTACGTACTTACAGGCGTGTGCGAAAGAGTAGCAACGCTATGTGAGTGAGAAAGAAATTTTGTATTGAAACAGAGAAACTCACTCGGACTCTCTACTACTCTAACTCTTTTAAGTCCGTTATGCATCTTTCAGGTAACAATTTTATTGATATGGGCCGCCCATAGTGGTGTACAAGACAAAAGAACGATTTTAAAAATGCGTACGGGAAGATCAAAACTAAATGTGGACAGAATGTACTCGTTAAAGAAATTGCAAGTGAGAAAAATGCTGAAAAAGTACTTAAAGCTTGCGACAAGGATCAATCTATAACATTTTCTAGTAATGTTAGCGAATTAAAGCCTAATTTCAAAATTTCCACATTAAAGGAACATTTATGGGAAAACAATCTTTACGCTGGAGGACCTAGAACAGTGCCATTGTTGAAATTAACTAATCAATTGATTTACTGGTTCACATGTAAATGTTAACATCTAACGTTAACATTCATAAACCACCTTTTTAATAGTTTTTTTTTTAAAGATTAATGCTATTTTTGTCAACAATATTCGAATTTAATGAAGAATTTGCGTAATAAGCCTGACATAATTAATTACTGTTAGGTTTTCGCCCAATCTCATATAATATAAATTGTAACTCGCAATAAAACATCTTTGGATATATGTAGATTTATATAAAGTTTCTTCGCCAGTATGGTAGGCAGAATAGACTGTTTAAGTCTTCCAAAATAAAACTGCATCACCCAGCATAATTCAAGCTAAAGAAAGAAATAAACTAACTTTGGTGGTTTTGATGGACTTTAGTTAGGCTTTTAGACACCAACGTTGCGATCCTCTTTATTTAATTAGCATCAACACATTCGACTTAATAACGTTGCATCCGATTTTATTATCAAGGCGTACCCCATGGTTAGACCTTGGGGCCATTATTATTTTCACTTGTCTTTTCTGTTGTCAGTAGGCACATCAGAGAGTTTGGCTCTTTATCAAGGATTTATAATTGTTGGGCGACCTATCTAAACTATCCTCTGTGATTTGTGTAACTTTTTGCAACGTTGTATGTAGTCATTTATTGTTACTGATGTTTCGTTGAACTTAACGAATACATATCTTTCATTTACGTTTGCTAGTTGCTCTAGTAACAACGTTTAACACATTACACGGCCATTTTAATTTCCCTAAACGAGTGGTTAATAATTTAACACTTACACGAAATGACTCGTAAAATGTGATCATCATAAACGGATGTAAACGATGGCAGTTAACTATTATACTAAATTACAGTTTGATAGAGTATATGGATTAAACACACAACATAAAGATCATTCAAGGTCAACTTTTCCTCACATTCTTCGTACTAGCTTGATGACGTAAAGGACTCATTCATGTTAGCTAGCTTTAAATGATTTTTGTTGCGGATAACGAAATAAATGAAGAATGCTTGAGATTATGTTAAAGAAATTTTCTAGGCCAAATTCAAGGATCAATCATTCATATACATACGTATTTTATGGGTAAACACATAGGTTAGGTTATTTACTTATGTGTACGTTATATATATATCGTTACTGCATAAATAAAACGTTGTATTATGAGATAAAAACTTTATTTTTTTATTAGCTTCTAGGACTTCCTATAATAAAATTGATTATTAGATAGTAATGTTGCTCCTTATCGGCGTGATCTCTCCGTGATCGAGATTGGGAATTTTTAAATTAAATACCGAAAGGAATAATTCGCATTACATTGTGCAGCTTGGAAAACTCTAATAGGTTTGAGATTACATTTACTTTGGTAGAACGAGAAAACCTATCTTCATTCGATTTTACGGCTCAGCCAATCCGATTCCAACACAAAACGCCGTGTCGTGTTTCCTGAACGTATTCACAGATTATTTGAACGCCTGTCTAACGTGTAGAAGTGCTTCCGGCATCTGAATTCGTTAAACCACGATTCGAAAATTTAATCATTGACAGTGGAGCTCTGCACCGCGCGCACCGCAAACTCTAGCTTCGCATCGGAGCGAAACGCTGAAAAAAAAACGAAAAGAAAAAGGAAACGAATGAAAGGATACCGATTGAACAGTTGGACGCGGAAAGAGAGCCGGCGGTTCAAAATCCAGATGTTTGATGTGAATTAAATTTAGCGATGTACGGTCGTAATTTAAGGAAGAACAAGTCTAGTGGCTCGTTAGAATTGAATCGGAGCCAAGACTGTGAATGTATGCGAATGGGGAGTTTCATAAGGAAGATTATTGCTTAGAATCGGTACGATTTCATGTTGGGACTGGCGGAATCTCGTTTGTTTTAATGTAGAAAAGTACATATGCATGTAAGCGCAACCGATATTCTATTCGGCCTATTCGCCGATATAATCAGAACGAATGGATATAGACGCTAATCCAAACGATTCAGTTCATGTATTAATAACTTGGTCGAAGTATTTCCAGGAACCAAATTTTCTTCAACAAAATTCAACTGACTGTTTATTCAAACTTCGTTTAACTTATGAAAGTGGCACATCTTGCAAATAAGAACTTATTAAGGTAATGAGAATATAAACAAGTATTTCATAGTTGTTTAAATTATAATCCAAATATAATATAATATAATTCTAATTCTTATCGAAACTATAACAAGACTTTGGATACAAGAAATAAGGTTATTTCTAATCCTTTCGAAGCTTGAAAATATATATATTTTTTCAATGGCAAACAATTAATAGAACATGAAATCAAAGATGGATCAATTTGAAATTGTATACGTAGATCAAAGTAAGTCATGTTCTTTTTTCTTCTCGAATTTCCGGCCATCTGGGGAGCTTCAATTCAAGCAGATGGTTGACATCTCTATCAACAGAAAAGTGTCAAGTTATTGGTAACGTTGAATGTAATTCCAAAATTCGGCGAGTAGACCTACTTTTCTGGCGAAAATTTTCTTCAGACCCTCTCTGGTGATACGAAAGCTTCACCAAGCGGAGAAATTCTTATTCTATAGACAATAGAACAGCTACAGAGTACGTTCTCAACTACTTCCTACTTCGCCGAACATAGGCGCTATTACTTTTCTTAAGTTCCAATCTGTCAACGTGTTTTCTTAATCCAACATGGTTGGTAAGGATAGCAGTTAGAGCTCTAGAAGTTTCCAGCTGGTTAGCATAAATTTTCCAGCATGTTAGACCTGTGAACTCAGCTCAGGTTCCCATCGGACCGACGGGTAGCAAGTATTTTGGACTATTAGATTATGACAAATAGAGATTCTGATCTTAACAGGATCCATTGAGTTTCCATTTCTAGCAAGGGTATTGGTTATCTAGATGCCATCAATCTGGTATCTCGGTGAGAGTAATATAGGCTATTAGTTATGAGAGGCAATAAATTCATTTGTATGGTTAAGATATGTTAAAATATGTGAAATGTTCTAAATAGTTGAAGTATGAAGTTATACACAGATTGATCAGTAAACAAACAAGGAAAAATGCGCCTTCCACTTCAGTAGATCTAATCTCTACTTATATCATTATTTATCTTCCATTGTTTGATAAAATATCCCGTTGCATGGATAAGTGTTATTGCTTAGCATTGCCCAACATTTGTTTTGAGCAGTAGCAATGCTTTCAGGTTCGTTCCAGCAATTACGATTTCATTGATGAATATTAGTCAGTTTTCCAATAAATCAATCAATTTTATTACATCTATACCAAAAGTTATTAGCATAGGTAGCGCGTTCCTCTTTTCAAAGAGAAAAAATATATATATATGATTGACGAGTTACACTTAAAAGCCATATAAAAATAAGGCGATTACTAGTTTGCCAAAGTTTAACGCCATTAACAGGTTCTTATTTTGCAGATACTTTCTATATCACGCTCTAAATAATAACCACTGTACATAAACGGCAGCTGGAATATTGGAAGCTGATGATTACCGAAAAATAATAGCTCGTTGGCTATTATCTTTAACATTTTAAGATTAATCAGAAAGATCCAACTCCAATATCGATTGGCGGCTATTGCTAAGTTTTCATGCCAACAAGCTTCAACAATACCTATTAATAAAAAAACCTACCTAAATAGTTATATCATACGATAGTCGGAAACGTGTATTTTAATCATTGCAAATGAAAAGATACAAGCATGTTCTAAAATCAAGTATCAAATTAAACGATATCCGCATTTTACATGCAGTTTTCTTCCTTTTAACCTAATATCCCAAATCCGTTCCTTATAAGTCCACTTCAATTGTTCTTTCGGGGCTATTTGGGTTGGTATTCTTGCTTATTTTTTTCTTACTTACGTTTTCGAATTGCTTCTAACAGTTTTCAATAAATATGATGCCTTGATTATTGTCAAATTTGAATTAAAAAGTCACTGATGTTAAAATTATGGTTTTCCATCTGTCCACACGTTTAGTCGCTGTCGCAGTAATACCAATCCAAGCACTTGATATAAACAAATGACAGCCAAAAGTTGCAAGATCTTTCAACATCTCATACGCGCCAGGTTCCTTCTACAACTGAATCTGAAATGATAGTCTTGGTGGACGAATTGGCATTAAACAAGCCGTTAATTTAAGTTTTGCGTCGCTGTCACCATTCACTTCCTCAAACGAATGATGTATCGGAATACTTTTGAGGTTTCTTTTTTTTAAGTTTTAATTAACATGGTTGGTATCCTTGAGTAACCTCCTAAATAACAATAGGCTTTCACTGCCGGAGTCCGCACCAAGTCTGCAGAAACGAGTACACTTCACGAGATTAGCAGACTAGATGGGTCTTGTCGAGTCTCGAGAAACCAGTAGGTAACGCGAGCCCTTTCTGGTGAGACGAATAGATGCTAGTCTGTCTAGTCTCTGCTAATTACGTGAAGCGCAACTCGTTTCTACAGCCTTAGTTCGTACCAGTAATACGTGCTTTCGGGCTTATTAGCCATGGTAATGGCCTGAGTAATGATGGTCATCACCATCATTACTCAGACGACCATCGAACCGCCATCTTCGTCCTGAAGACACCAGCCGCAGTGGTTGGCGAAATATCGGAATACACCAGCTCAACACCACGGCCAACAAGCCCGGAAATACGTTCTGTCAGTACTATCTGTAGCTTCGTTCACGCAAGACATCCATCCTTCAAAGGAGTCATCTATATATGAGAACAAGATTCTTCAACGTTCTGCTTAATGAACTAAAATATTCTCGTTCTAATCTTTGTGTCGCTAAGTATTAATATAAGTTGAATTTCCTCCAAGTTAATACCTACACAATTCAAGATATCATTGATGATTTTTCTTATATGTATATTTTTGTGGTTATATCTATTGTGGATGTGTTTCTTGTGGATTTGTTACCAGTTTGTACTAAGAAATAGGAACAACTATTGCTACCAATTACCTTATTATTATTATTACTATTATCTTGCAGGAATTGCATTTCCTTGTGATCGTAACGCTACACATACGGTAAGTATTTATAAGAAATATTGGGAATAATTATAAAAAAAAGGTGCTACATGTTAACTATTCGAAATTTAATTAAAATTCACCTGTTATAAAGATCCTTGATTTACTTTCTCTGTATCTTTATTATAATCGCTGTGACGCAATATACCCTCGGAACGCGATATTACAATAACAAAGGCAATTTTTAACATCTATCCATTACACAAATATTCTGACAATTCTGAATATTTAATTGCTTCATCTATCACTTGTCCAGCTCCTTTTTTTTTCTACACAATTCCAATTAAATAATGTCTTCGGGCCAACCAAATAAGCTTTATAGGTACGTCGATATTCATATATTTTATTTTACAACTTAATTTACAATTGTTCTTGTATTTCACATGTACGTTCGTTAATATTACGGCTACAACTTATGCATATTAAATAGTTCATAAAAATCGACCGATAAAAAATTCCGGAGCGTTAAGAAAATCTGAACACCTGCTTTTCCTTGAAGAGACGGCGTGGGCTTGCATTCTGTGTCGGGTAAAATCAAGGCTACTACAATTATTACGTTAATATTATTACAGAAATGCTCAAAAATGTTAATTAAATCGTAAACAAGTATTACTAATGAGGAAAAATCGAAATGTAAGTGTATAATGACCATATTTCAAAAAATGAGGTGGCTACTATGATAATCCGCGTACTTACACATGTGCATGTGGTATCTATGTACGAGCGAGCTTGGATTAGATGCTATGAGAAACCCGAATGAAATATTGCATCTATTTTTAACGCTGAACGTTCGCTGAAACAAGTGGTACGAATTTACTGTTTCGGGTACTCGCAAATTGCCAATTTAGATTTATGTCTTGTAACTAGTTGGATGATCAATAAAGAAACATGTGGAAAATATTAAATATCGGCGAAGTATGGGTAGAATGCGGTAGTGAAAATGGCTTAATCAACACATTAATGTTGTTATTTCTACACACATCAAAGACTCCTGGGATTATAGCAAATTTTAGAAAACATATACACACCGTTGAGTCTTCCTCACACGCTAAGAAAAATATAAATAAGGATAATGAAATGATTCTACCCGCTTTACGTTAAACAAATAATATTGTTGCTAATAGAACATTTTTTGACAACGGAAATGTTAACGCTTTGTTTCCGTTTGTTTTTAACTTTCTTTCTCGGTCCCAAAAACCGCACTAATATACATTGTTAACGACGATTGTTAATTGCTTTTGATCTAAAGAAAATCAATCTGTTCTGTATCTCTCAGCGACAAAGGTTGAAAATACGTAAACTGCACTAACATAAAATTTTTCCATTGGATTATATCAAAATTTGCTGTAAACATTTATAGGACGAACTGCATCGATTGATATATGAAGGAGTACGGAGTGGAAAAATCTGAAAACTTGATAGACCAACATGTGCGTTTGAGTTAAAATGTTTTTAATAATCTGGCACTTCCGCTTATACCGGAAATGTCTCTCAACTTTGTTATTTTAAATGGATTGTGTATTACTAACTTTTGAACTTCTAATCTAGTTTTAAGGTCTGTTTGATACAACAATTATGTTGCTATTTGCATTTTTTAAAAATATTTGGCAAATAAAGGAATGTTTATAAGTTGAGAGGCCAAAGGCGGGTTTTATTCCTTTTTTGCAGAGACTAGTCAGACTCGTGTTTTAGCATCTGTCGGGGACACCAGCAGGCAACACGAATCCATTCTCATGAGACGAATAGAAACGAGTCTGTCCAGTCGCTACAAAAAACGAATAATTCCACCTGCCTTTGTCCTCTCTAATTATGAACTCTTATAACTGCAGAAGAGCACAACTTGGAAAATTGAAACTCTACAGAAATGTGGGCCGTATATCGTAGTATTAAATTCAAATTAAATGTACAGTATGTTCGACAAATGAGAAAAATGTCAAAGCCTTTTTCAAGAGACCGCTATTTATTTTTCTGTCTTATCAATCTTAACGGATAGATGTTAAAAATTATCCATGTTGTTGTAATATCGCGTTCCGAAGGCACACTGCGTCACCGCGAGTATTATGATACAAGAAAACAAAGGAGGGATCTTTATAAAAGTTGGATTTCAATTAAATTTCGAATAGTTAATAGGTGTACCTTTCCTTATAATTATTCTTAATACGTCAAAAGCGTTGCAAATGGTAACTGATTAAAATAGTGATAGAATCTCATCAACTGGTTGTTCTGTAAGAGCTAGAGATCCTAATGATGACGCTGAATTAAATTTATTATCGGCATACATCATTCCTCCTTCAATGTTGAAGTAAACATACGCGTAATATATAGGCTTGAGAAATAAGTCCTTTATAACCATGCCAAAATGCTGTTCACATTGGATGCTACACGCCGATCTACATTCATACTTCCGTGAATCCAAAATAGACGGTAGGTCAACGAAATGCTTCTAAAACTAGCAACTAGGTGAATATAAACCTATTTTAATTCAAGAACTCACGTTTAGGAAATGCCATATTTTTGGCCTATTAAATTGTACAAAATGTACAAATATTTGTAAATTTTCTACATATTTGTGTTCGGCAAGTAGGTTGTATTTACAATTGGGCGTAATGATTTCAAATAAACCTGTACTGGACTAGAATTTTGTTATCCATTGTGCAACTGTTAATTTAATTTTCTAATTTAAATGCCACGTAACTAATTATAAATAATAGCTCGTAATTGTCTGCTTACTAACAGTTACAAATAGGCCGTTAAAATGTATTGCGATAAAATGAACATTAGCGTTTCGATGTCGACATATAGCAATTCAAATAGATTCCTTACGCGAAAAAACTATCATTTAAAATTTTTATAAAAAACAAAAAATTAGCGAAAGAATAGATACTTATACCTCTTAATTTTTGCTATTTTTCAAAACGATACACTGTATTCTCCTACAAATTATATCTTTCTTAGAAAGAAGTCAGATGGTCATAAGTGAAGGTTGTCGAAAACTTTTAATGTAAACCAATGTCAAAGATTTTTGAAGCACTGTGGTTATTTGTTGTAATGATGAAAACACAAAGATTCACAGATTTTTGCTATTTATATTGCCGGAAGCTTCTTTAAGGAAAATGGAAGAAGAGGGAACTTTTACATTGCTTCGCCAACGTTCTCTTTTTTTTTTTCATTGCGAATCGCTTCATATATTACAACACTTCCAGTTATCGATGCTATTTTATAATACGTATAGATCATTTGTTACTCCTAGTTCGACAAGCGTAGTTAATTAATGCGCACGATCCTTGCTTTACACTATACAGTGCATTGTGGCCGAAAGCGCGATGCGTACAATGTACGGCGCATAAACAATGCCAAACCCGGATTGTAGACGTACAAGAACAACAAACAGAATTGATTGACGGCGTTATTAAACCGTTTTGTGAAATCTGGCTAGAACAGAGATAATAGACAACAAAAGCGCGCAGTTGATATAATGGATTATACGAATTGTAAGGGAACAATGTAATTAATTCGCTTTATATGTTATACGAAATTTGTTGCAAGGCACGTTTTAATTTCGGCTGTAACAATTCTACTTTTTAATGGTGGGAATATTAAAATTATTCTTGTTTTTAACTAAATGCGTTCAAATCTATTTCAAACAGATTGAATCTTTCAATATACGCTATTCTGGCATAATACAGCATTTCCGGTATCCCGCTATACAACTTATGTTCGAAACATCCGTAAATCCAGGGACGGAAATAATGTACGCAATGCTGGTGGAGACGTAATTGGGAGGCCAAAAGCAAGGCTTTTACTCCCTAATATTTCTGTTGCATTTCATATACACTGTACCTGACAAAATATACACGAGAAAACTGTAGAATTCTCCTTAACATTCTGCTTACATCACCACTACCCTCCACACCAAGAATATCTTTGGAAAGATCTCCTACAGATGGTTACAGCGGTTCTATGATCATCATTATCCCAAGTTAATTAACATAGTATGGCCTGTCATAACACGACGCTCAGTCACCAAATCCTTGCTCATTATTGTTCCGACATGAGAATTATATGTATTTAATAGCAATGCAGAAGATGCCTAACCGTCAAAATAATTACTTCCAAAGAGCAAAACTTAATATAAATACATCGGCTGCTACTAAAAATGTACCACCCCAAAATGAAGTATTTCGTTAAAATTTTATAAATGTATTTCTGGAGGTTAACTTAAGCGATTGTTCATTATACTGCCTTGATCTAGTTTGTTTTTCAACGTTTGGAAAGAGCCAGATGTTCTATATTGCTTTTGCCGGAACACCTGTTACAATCCGATAGTAGATAGTAATCCAAACATACAAAAATGAGTAAAACGCGTGCAATATGTTTCAAGTAATTGTGAACGATGGGTTTGCAAACGAGTACGTGCATCTTACAGGCATTTAATCTTCTTCAAACGTGGCTGGATTATTGGTTTACATGAAGGCGGTGTCAGTTTCTGAAAAATTGCTCGTAGCCTTAATCGTAACCATTCGACGATGATCTGTGGATTGCAAATGAAGGTAGCATAACTCGAGATGTAGACAGTGTTGGGACGTTATAGGTCATAGTAGATCGCCACTGACAGTTTACTGACAAATATCGCATATGGAGTGTATCTTTTCGCACTAGATGGCGCCAAGAAAGATACCTGGCTCGTCGTTCTTAAGGAGAAGGAAATGCCGATGTGAAAGAGAGAACAGGTTCGGAGCAACGGTAATAACGCCGGGTAAGTAGAAACATGTCTCTCGGTTAGCGCTTTTTCTCGTCACATTGTTTTTGCCGCAAGTGATTCCATCAGTACCATTGGAAACATTATTAAGATTATTCTTCATTCATGAAAATGTAGCCACGTTGGAAATTTTGTAACCGCGGTGGAAAATTTGTAGTGCAATTGATGATTCACTTTTAATTCTCAAAGCCTGAATAACACAAAACTATTGAAAAAGGTTAACGTGCATTCTTGGTGTTTCTGCTTTAATGTGGCTACAAATTTTAGAAATTAAAAATAATAATAACCGATTTTGAGAAATTCTATACGACAAGAGAAGTACAATTTCACTTAAACCCTGAAAAGGCAACTGAAAACTTTGTCTGAATAAATTTGTGTAAAAATATTGTAAAAGATCACATAAATAATAAACCAAGAATATTTGTATGATTATTGCTTTAGTATTTAATGTTAAACATGTTACATTTAAAATTTGTTATTACAGCCCAAGCACGTTTTAGCCATTTTTACCATTTTCGTGCGTGCTCATCTTTTAGTTTACAACATTTTCAGGCTGAAAATAGTTGTCAGCATTAAAAGAGCACTTTAGTGAGAGGATACCTTACTATTTGTGACGCATTGCAATCTTCGATTACTAGGATTAGATTTATGGACGATAGTGTACGACGCAGGGAAAAGGTTTACAGGTATATCCCAACGGTACAATCCTAGTTTTTAACAATAAATCTTCGGCAGTTGAACCTCCGCCATAGAAATACATTGAGTGATGCAATCGTGCTTCGAGTGGTCGAATTTATTGCTATCAGAGTATTACATCGTGCGATACCGCTAATACCGTGTCGTGCTAAGCCGGCATTCGGAGCCCGAGATGAACCCGGTTCATGATGTACCGTCAACAGGAGACTTGAAGCGTGCTTTCTCCGTTCTCCAGTTACATACAGATTGTAGGTGCATCGAAACGAAAAATGTAATAATAAAGGATGTAATAAAAGCGTTTGATGGATGAAAACGACGAGATTGGTGAAATATTATACAGGAAGAGAAACAGAATAGTACATTTTATAACTGAAAGTAATAGCGTCGGCATTTACGATCTTATAACCCTAAAAAAAATTTACATAGGCTTCTCGAGTGGTATGCATGTCATCCAATTACATTTGGAAAGCTTGCCTCTAACGGATTTTCAAATAATGTTCTTTTAATTAGCACCTAAAACTGTCGGGCTTTATCGACGTAATTACATTATCGTAAAATCAAACAGTAAACCAACAAAAACAAACGCACTTTAGAGACGGTAAGGTAATAAAATATTAACGAGAGAAATCCTTATATTTACTGACAATATGTCCAAAGAACGTTCATTTACTCATGTACAACTAAACATAGAATTCAGTATACATGAAGGAATCTATCAAGTGCGCTAAGTATGTATGAAAAGCAATAGTTAACGGCAGTTGTAAAATTATCTCGTAACGGTGATGGTTGATTAACCAAATTATAATGCAACAATCAGATCCAGAATGTTAAACATAAAAGCAATTATATTTTTTTAAGGTTAGCTGGTTAATAGATGATGTTCCAATAGAAATCTGGCAATATTGCTACAACTCCAAAACTTCTAATGATTTTGTTATTTCATTGCCAAAAGAATGCAAATAATTGATTTAAGAGGAATTAGTTTCTTCTAACAAAAGATTATAGCAAGCGGTTATTATTGAAATAATAACTTTTAACACTGGTAAACTTTCCTATGATTAATGAAAAACTCGTTCGGTACAAAGGAAGTATACGACAAGTAGTTCAAGTAAGAGAGAAATTAAAATAAATTTCAGAAACAATACTTTACGAACAGGCAGGCAAATGATCGTTGAATTCTACCGTCTATGCGCAGGATCTGACCATCTCTAGATATAGAGCGATCTATCTTGGGTGTATTCTTCGAAGTAGAGAAAACAATTTATAAGATTACCTTCTCGAAAACTACTGCACCTTTGGAGGAACATGGAATTCCACACACCTTGACCGGCTGAATGCACAACATGCTTGCCGAACAAGTCACCACTTTCAACCAAACACCCGATACCATCCGAAGCAGCGTAGTTATTGGCTGGCGACTTGGTGGTATTAATGTAACAAATATTAAAGTATACCCTGTGAGTGTATGGCACTAAAACTAAGACAGAGATGGTCTCATTCACAAGGAAAATGAGAATAAGCAAGACGAAAGTACTTATAAATGTCTTGCTATGCTTTGGCTTATAGCTCAAATATTCGGCAGTAATAATATTCATACTGCTACTTCTAGGTAAACTTTATCCATAATCTCAGAAATAAACAACAGAATGTAAAAGCGACAATTGAAATCCAGGCAACGAAGAAGCTGACAAGCTGGTTGAGAGACGTTTGGGGATGGGATAAATTTAATTCCTGCCAAAATTACTTTGATCTTTTTGAATAAGACATTAGTAAGATATTTGAAACTGTCCAGAAGGGACCTTCGCATAACTGTTTTGGTCACAACTGAATACTTTTGGTTTAATCTAGTATCCTGAAGTATCTCTTCAGGATGGTATTCACATAAGACCTGTTACGCAAGAGCTGCTGGTAATTAAACAATCAGAAGGCATAGGTGCCTACAACTTGCCAACATTATGGCGATTTCTCAGGCCAACGCGCGACGGCCTCGAGATCTCCCCGATACAGAAAAGACGCATAAGAGCTGCGAGATCTAATTATTTCCAAGAATTTTTAAATAATTTGTTACAAAAAATCGTCAAATAGGTTGCTAAAGAAAGAATGAATTTAGCTATAAGATTACCAATAACCACATTTTAATCCAGCTAGTTTGTAGCAGAAAGTTAGAAACGGTTAGTTAAAAAAAGCTGTTGCATTCACCATTACATTACAGCTATTTATTACAACGCAAATTAATCCAAAAGGTAAATTTCATTCTTATACTGCATAGAAACCATAATATCATTTTCTAAGATGTGAGAGAGGCAATTACGCAAACAATATCATACTTAGTTACGCCTATTTGATCAAATTTGGAAGAATACGCGCCTTTTACGATAGAAACGAGATATCAATCTCTAATCTAGGTAACTTTAATAAACATTCCTAGCACATACAAGGCGTTATTTAATCGCTTTATAATAAATAAATTCTTGAGTAAATAAGGCCGAAAGAATAGGAAATTATATGTTTTTCTTAACGCAACGTAAAGATAATGATAGGCGTATTCGTAAGGTACAACAACCGCACAATGATGATGACATCATTGGTTTAGACGGGTACGGCTAGAGGATAGGAATCTGCTGACCATTTCGCGGGTATTGTACGACACAAGTAGTAGTAAGTGGCAACGATGAACAACGCTATTAGATCGAAGGTTACCAACGCGTTCGTTCGTTCGTTTGTTTATAAATAAACAACACAACAGGCCGAGAAATGGAATGGGCCGTAAAGTAAGAGGTACAAACGTTTTTGCCTTTTGGATGGCTTTACTTGATGCTTTTGATTTATTACGTTGTAACGGAGCAAAGAATGACTCCTTAGAATGCCTGGTCATTTCGAGAGTTATTACTACCTTTCGCCTTGGGTTAATCAGGACACCTATTCGGAATTATATTATCGTCGTTAGTTAATCTTCTTTTTGCGCTATTGTCATTTTTTATAGCCGATGCATTTCGCTATAAGTAAACAGTCGTAAAATAAAGAATTGTGCGAAGAATTTATTACTATTAGGAGATTGTTTATTATTTTGCCGCTGAGTCAGATTGTTTGAATACACTTTTCGGTGATGCATACACGGGAGGTCGACTGGTTGTTGTAAAAAAGAGTAACTGCTACTATCTTATGGTTGTGCAGAGATTTGAGGGTGATTTATAGAGTGGAGCATAAAATAAAAAGTAAATTGAAAGGAACAATACGGTATCGATTTAAAAGCAGAATTCAGAAACGTAGCTATAAAAAAGGAAATATCAGAAATAGTGGTAAGATTTTATTGATTCTAGCATAAAATATATTGATTTTCAGTTAAATATGCTGCAATACAGGCTAATCCGTTTTAATTAATATTATATTGTGTCCAAATAACAAATTAATTTGTCACATTGACATGTTAATAATTACGTTACGAATAAACACTTATTTACTCTGGATTAAATTGAAAACAAATATCAAGTTTTCATTTTAATGCTCCATATATTATAGATTTTTTTTGAATGTTTCAAAATCTACAATACACCATATCGTAAATCAATATTTAATTTAAACGTTATTATCTGTATTCCAGCAGTAAGTTTATTATTGTTTAATACAAATACTTAAAAAGGACATCGCCGATCAATGCGAATCAATATATGTTTGGGTTGCAAATAGTGACGAGGATTAACATAGATGGAGCAAGAATTATAAGTTCAGCAATATCTAATAAATTGCTTTTTCTCCGTAGAAATATGCTATAGACTAATTTATAAACTGCCCCAACAAAAAGTAGCTTACAAATAACTTCTCCAAACAAGATTTCATTGCGGTGTAACAATATTTCCCCAGACAACTTTCGATATAACTATTAAATGGAGCAGCTATCACTGGCTTAACCTAACTGACGGGGCAATATACAATAATCACTCGTTATAATTTTGCAACAAACAGTTGAGTGCCATCGAAATCAGATATGTTGAGCTAGCTCAATAGTTGCGCACTAATTGGTTTGTATTATACAATGATGAGCCACACGTGTACATTTTCATTTCTGTCGTTCTGTACCTAAAGGCAAAACTAAACATAAGATAACACTCATTCTTTTGTATCGTAGGCGTCGAGGTTACGAATTTCTTCCAACTTGCTGTGTCTTTGGCCATTACTAAGTTCCAGTCTTTTGTTGCTTTCTTTAATATTTCCTCCAGTGTACCATGTTTTCTTTGGCCTGCCTTCTCTGTTATTCTTTATTGCTCTTTCTTTCTACATCCTTTCCATTTGTCTCCTCTCTGGAATCCTTAGTACATGTCCAAACAAAACTTTTCAAGCACCATAGGAACTGACTTTACCTTTAACCTTTCTGTGTATTAAAAACGTTCGGTGTACTTCTCTGAATATATTCTTCTGTTTACTTCTTCTTGCATTTTCTATTTACTTCTTGCATTTAACCCTTATTACCGACTATGCTATTCAAACATCTACAGCATTTTCCACCTTTATTTTGCTATAAATTTCTCGATAATTAATGCCGATTATTATTGATTTTGTATTGCTGACGACTAGGGATAAGTTTCTCTACCGTTTCTTTACAAGATCTTTTCTGAGTTGGCCAGCAGAACTGTATCATCCATAAAAAGGCATATGCCTCTAGGTAAACAGGTTACAAGCAATTGTACCCTATTATACATTTTTCATCTTTCTTCTTGTAATATTTTGATGACTTCGTCCATTGCACATATGAACAGCATCGGATTCAAATTCCTGTCTCACCCTCTACTGTAGTAAATATTTCAGATAATTTGTTGGTTGTTCTTACTGCACGAAAATCGCTTTGTGCCTTGTCTAATTCTTTTCCCTTAAAAACAAAAGTAATTATATAAAAATTGACACACATTCCGTCCAGATTTGTAGTCTCCATCTTCCGGACCCGCTTAATTAATGTTTTTCTTGACAATAAAATCACTTCCTTAAAGACGCACAGCCAACCTCGGATCAAAGTTCTGCTTCTACGTCTACTAAAAGCAAACCACAGCAATTTCATCGTACAGGCATGTAAACGCCGTGGTTCTAAACTTTGATAATTTCTTTAGATGTTCAGGTTTCAACAAACTACGCCGAAAAAGAAATCGTAAAACAAAATAAATTACCCAGCCAAATTAATTTTTTCTACTTGGCACTGCTATTCTTTTGTACAGGTTTGTACATAGAGTATAAGCCTTAGTTGGAATATACAACCAAAGGAAATGATTATTTACGTTACGTTGGCCGATTAAAAAAAAAAGGAAAGAAAACAAAACAATTTATTTCAAACGTTTCAAAAATAACATACTGAATTGGACGAGATCCAGAATATAAACGAGAAACGACTCTCTACCAAGAAAACCGTATTCCCGAGGAAGTTCTGTTTCCTTATTGTCACTGTACGTGAGGATAGAGTTGAATACAATAGTCCGACCTTGTTTATTACGGCACCGGGTGAGAATTATGTACAATACGTATGTGTATGAGGCAATGAAATTAAAATTAATTAGGGATATTTATAAAATTGGATATTATGTATGTATGAACATATCTATAGGCCTGGAGTTGTGTTATTATTACAACGTTCGGCTGATGGCCTTGGACGTCATTGCATAAACACTGTGATAGATAAGAAGGCTGTTTATGGAAATAAATTAAAATATTCTGATAATTCAGAGATTAGAAAACAATTTGTTATAGTAATTATAATGGGCGCTTTATGTGTGATGTATGTAATTTTGTAACACTTGTCGTAAGGAATAACTTTCTCAAAACGATAACTACATATAACAGTGGTGTATTGATCTAAGGAATTTTTATATCATTTTGAACGAATGCATTTACTAGTGATTAATGGAAAAATATAAATTATCGACATAATAGTAACATTAAATAAGGTATTTGTTAATATCTAAATATTAAATCACGTATATACCAAAGATTGTCGTATCCCTTAAAAAGACTAGTCCCACATAAACTTAGGAAGTTAGACTATAACTAAAAAGACTTGGCGTAATAGGTACACCTATTCACACTCAAAACTGAAGTTGTCAATATTAAAGCAAAAGAACTCAAGGCCCACAAGAGTGAGGGTAAAACAGAATTAATTTCGAATACATTTCACTTGGACCACAGCGATATTCCATCAGGGATATTTCGAAAGTTTTGGGAAGTTTTTAAGTCGTCTTCAAACAACTTTTTTGGTGTATCTATTAAAGATACGTTTTACGTCAATTAAACACTCAAATCGTAAAGGTTTCTTCAAAACTGGGAGCAAATGAAAATCATTGGGTGCGAGATCTGCTGAGTGAGATGGATGTGGAAGCAACCCCTATCGTAAATCGTTCAAAACGTCTTCTGTCCTTCTTGCGGCATGGGATTTTGCGTTATCCTGTTGCAATAAAGGACGCTTATGCAACTCTCCATGCCGTTTTCTAGCAAGTGCTTGCCGAGGTGGTTCGAGTAATAAATTCGAATAATTTCGTCTGATAATCTGCAAAAAAAAATCCCTTTGTAATTCTAGAATACGGTAAGCATTAGTTTTTCAACACACGGAACTGCACGCGCCTTAAATGGAGGCTTTTCTTTTGGTTTACGCCATTCTTTAAATTGTCTTTTGTTTCATCAGTGGTTATTGTCCGTTACCAATATTCATCACCGCACAAAACTAACAGCTCCTGAGGTTGACGATAAGTGTCAGACTAATTGAGTCTCGGTTGCGTTCCCAATAGTCTTGGTTCAGTGGGCTGAAATTTTGCTTACGCCAAAACAATCATGTAAGATATCATACATGAGAAGACATACATGAGAAGACATACATGAGAAGGCATGAAGACATACTTGTTTTCTTTCAGTAGATCCCCTGGCAATTTTTGTTTTTTTCGTTTACCAATGTACTTGGGCAACCACTGCGTGGATAGTCTTCTAATGATGTTCTACCAGTTTTAGAACGATTGATCTACCGATACACAATATTGCAAACGCATCAAACATTTCTTGCAAACGTTGAACGATTTCTGAAGTTTTCACACCCTCTTTCCACAAAAAGAAAATTATCGCTCTTATAGATTTTATCGCGTTTTCCACGGTTACAAGAACAGCGCTATGAAAACGCGTCTATATCAGTCGATCACCCGACTCAGCCAGCACTACATTGTATTGAATTGCTGCATAAACATGTCAAGACTTGTCTATCACCAATAGCATTACCTTTAAGTTTTAAGAGTACAATTTCCAGCACTTTGGAAACATCCTTCCTATTTTGTGGATTTGAACGTTTATGAAGCATCCTGTAATTGTTTAGTGATTAACTATTTCGTAGTTATAAGTACGTTGTAAGCAACTGGTACCAATACCAATGCTTGGCTTTTATTATCGCATTCGGAGTTTTAATCGCATCAATTTTACAATAAAATACGCCATAAAAATAAGTAAAACGCGCAGCGATAAACGCATACCGACCTTGTAATAAATAAAATAAATGCAACATTATTAATACGAGAAAAGAAGAACAAAGAAATCGGAAAAGCAGCGAACAAACTAATTATGTGTATACTAACAATGTTGCATAATACTATTATGACTTGTACAGCTTCGCATGATCGCAAGAATCACACACCTTGGCAAACGTTGGATGCATAATCTTTGCGCATATTTTATCAAATTCGAGTTATCCGTTAATTATCTTGGAGAGAACGTGTCTAATCTGATTGAAATATTCACCTGTTAAGGTAGTAAGCATGGTGTATTACGTACGCAATTTATTGAGGATTTATTAGGAATGTCGTCGTTTTAAGGCTTATCTGTTTAGTATCTTGGAACTGATTTAATCCTAATAATCACCTGGTTGGTGCAGGTTCATACTGTTTTATTAATACGCTAATTCGAAGCAGTTTTGTATTATTATTTTTTTCATTCATTTATTTATTTATTTTCAATTATTATTGATAGTTTTAACATGGCATGCAAACCTTTGTCACTAAACAAAGTGAACAAATATTGGAAACTTTGCACTAGCTCAAAGATAGGCAACCTGCAGCTTTTCTAATACATAATTGGGACTCGTGCGAGGTAGTAGTGAATAACAATATAGTGTGATATTACAACTATCGTCTGAGGGATATCTGTTATTAGTACCACCCGCACATCTCGTCTGATGACTTTAGTTGACCCACCTATCCGAAGTAAAGGTCGCTATGTTTCTAGTAGTTGAGAGCTTCATTTTTAATTTATAAAGCAAAGCCAAACCAACGACGGTAATGGTGAAACCAGACAAGGAGTTCTCATATATTCCATCGTCCCATTTTTTTATAATTTTTAAATTAATTTAATATTTTTCCATAACAATGTTCAATGCAAGTTTTGGCATATTAAATAAATCTCGGTTAATTTGAAGAATTCAAATTAATTAGTCAGGAGTAACCGATTTTCAAAGGGAAACACATAAACGTGGCATTTATGTAGAGGAATCTCGCTATACAAGGTTGGTTTCGTTTACATTTCTATAACGCATCAAAAAATTTATTTACATTATCCAAATCAATTCAAAACTGTCGAAGGAGTGCTTTACACACATTCTTGAATTTTGCGACTGCAATTAGTTTATTTATTAAGCTTGTATGGTGTGGAGTGTGTCGGTACCTTTGTACTGTTTGCCATTGTAATAAGATACAATCATAAACTTGAACGAAGGAAAAGTAGCTTGTAAACTTTACTAAAATGTTTTAAGGATTTTCTAGTCCACCGCGAGCGATTAATTAGCTCGCGGTGGATAATAAATCGGAGTTCGGCGAGAAATTTAAAGGGTATAGAAAAGAAAAGGTGATCTCTCGAAACCAAGCAGTTTTTCAAATAGAATCAGCATATCTAAAAATGAAAGAAATTTGAAGGAATCTTAGGAATGAAAATTTAGAAAGATAAAAGTGTACTTTTGCTGTACAACATGCATACTGAAAAAAATCATTAATAACAATCTGATTAGAAGGTATACGTATATTGTTCCTATTTTTTACAAAATATAGATTTTTTAATTAAATTTATTATTAATACAAATGGAGTCGCCGAAAAGCTTATTGAATGCTGAAACAAGACCAATACGCTTTCCATCTCCTACATATTCATAAATATCTGAATCAATAATGTTGTAAAAGAGTGTATTGTCAATTGCCCTGAATATACCGGTGATATAGTGAATATTAGCTATTCTTTAATCCATTGGATGAATATTTTGTAGAGGCAATAGCAGAAAGAACTATTGAAAGAATACCGAGGCAGACATATACATTTAAAGAGTTCTTTCAACTCATATCTTTTTGAGCAACTCAGAAGCTCCAACGAATTCAGCAGGTCGCTCCGCTACAAAATTGACTTCTTTCCGTTGATATAAAGGAGATACCGACCTAATTGTTATTTTGATTTCTCTTTCAGTTCATCTTAAGCAATTGATAGAAAATCACAAAACAGGCCTAATTTCACAGAAATGCCCACCAATAATATTAATTAATGTTACCTAGAAGACATTCATTCCTTCCGCAGTGTTACTTATGGGGATTGATCTATCCAATTTTGTTTTGACAAATCTGCATCCGACTTTCCAGGGAATTTTACTTCTATGCCTAAATTAGAATCAAATTGTTAGTTCTGAAATCAAGCTTTTTAAGTTGGAGCTTTATGTTTTTAAGTTATTAATTAGAAAGAATACTTTGCACTGTACAGGAGACATCAAACAAATAAAGGATGCGACGTAAGTCCGTTCCTGTTTTGACAGTTATGTTCAACTTTAAGATTTTCAACTACAAGGTTTCCTACTATCAGTTTGAAGCCTAGTAAACAAGGGACTTTTAACACCGTCTGACCAACACGTGTTAGATATTTCGTAAAGAGGACAGCAAATACACTTCCGCAAGATTTTCAATCGTTCAATTGATTCATTAATAAGGTCCTCCATGAGCCCATGAATAAAGTAGCAGTTGCACTCCCTACGTCTCAGATCTACATCAAGTTATAGAATATTTGAAATTCTGGCATACCCGTTGACGAAATACAAATATTTCAAATTACAAATAAGAGGAACATCTGCAACAATTGTAACAAATAATTGAATTTTACTGTATTCTATTACAATGTTCCAAGCGAAGCAAAATTAAACATTTCGGGCTCCATTTTCAAAAATAGAATATTGGAAGTTGCTGACTTGCAGATGCGTAAGCAATATTTTCGTAAATACAATTCTAAAATTGGTTCTTTACGAAAAGAAGTTTACCGACCCCGGATAGTCACGATTGTATATCATCAGTTTTTATACAAAGCTGGGTTCTAGGGTGTTTGCTATTCGATGCCTAATTCGATTTCTCTAAGTGCTGCTTTTGGAAATAAAAAGTTAAATTACCTGGTACAAAGCTACAAAACAATACGAAGAGATGTTGTACAATATGAAAAATCCGTGTTTTTCTTTGCTTTCCGTGTAATTAGATGCTTAATTCACGGAAAGACATTTCAACCTCCGTATGAATCGAATCTGACGACTCTTATTCACCAAGGTGAAGGGAAAACACTGAGTTTTCTCATTTTGATCAACTGGTTTGACTGGTCAAATTTAATACGAACGCGTGAAGGGACCAATACCCAAATTCAGCACAGGCTGAGACTGGCCAACATAGGACGCTTGGGCGATCTTAAAAAGAGCAAAAACATTTTAGTGCAATAGAGGTACTTAAATCAAAGCATGTGCTCCAATATATTTTATTAGTTAAACATGTATAGTAGCATTTTTAGTTCGCGTTTAGATTAGAATATGCCAGTTATATTCAATTTCTTCTGACTAAGTTGAAAATAAATCAGAAATCGATAAGTTAATTTTAGCACAACGAAGTTGACATAATAATATTTATTAACCTACATGGTAGAAGTATCATAGACTATTTGGAAACGATCCAAGAACTTTTCAACTAGACGATTCTGTTATAATATATTTTCTTTATCCTTGTCCTCCATGTAATCAAGTATAGTTGTCCTTGGTCCTCCAAATGGAAATTGCAAGTTTAAAAATAATAAAGGTATACAATTACACATTCGACTAGACAGTAAATATAGATAGGCTATGTAGATTTGTAGGTTAGAAGAACATTGAGACATGCATAGGATTCCTTAACCCAAAAACTTGTACATACTGTCAATTTTCGTGTATACGAGATATACGCATGCAGTGACGTAAACGAGCTTAAAAACTAAATAATATTGTATGCTTTTTTAATAAAGATTCACAAGCAAAGTAAATATAAGTTGGCGCTGAACCACTGTAAAAATAAGAAAGGCGCCTATTTGTATATTTATGATCTTGCATTAAAATACTGTCAAAAAGAATTCGTATTGTGATCTTAATTTATTTACATTTCATGTTAGACATATTATTATATTATATTTTGTTATTTGGAATCAAACATTTACGCTAAGCAACGTTGGAATGTTTAAAATAAATATGTAGTTTAAATCAGGCGTTTAAAATAAAAATCGTAGCAAAATATGTTAGCAAAATAACGTTTCAAATATGGATTATTTAACCGCTAATCTGCGGTTGTTCTTCTTTTAAAACTAATCAAATTGAAACAACTCGCTAGTACTCTTTATTACGAACACTTCACTGAAACTGTACCTGTAACCTGTAACTGTATACTGTACGTATCGATAACTAAGCCACCATCTTCAGCAGCAAAATTGAATTAACTGAACCAGTTCAATTAGTTTCTGCGCAACTATTGGGACAGATTTTCGGTGAACCTCAATGAATTTAAATTACTGTATGTCTTGATTACATCAAGACATAAAGTTAATTGAACAAAGGTATCAAGGACCGCGGGACAGACTGTTATGATGGCAGACTATTGTTTTCAAGTTCAACGCAATAAAAAAATCATACAAAGGAGATTTCACCTAGCATTTCTAGTGATATGTTTTTTCACTAGAAACAGATTTTTTTAGTTATATGTTAATTTTATTTTATATAAATATATAATATATAATTATTACGGAAACAATAAAATTACTATTGATTGATTGATACATATTCATTTTTATTGCCATGGCTAACTAATTTTTAAGCTTTCTCTGTCCCTGAACGATTTCGTGGCTTAGAGAATAATCTTTGAATGCCCACTATGTCAGATTACAGATTGTAAACTATTCTTTAAAGCATGCTGCCACGTAATTGGCTTCATATGTTTTCAAGTAAGGTACTTTATTTTACGTTATAATGTTTGGAATGGTTTCTTAGTTCTTCGATTCATTTCTTCCCTTCGTAATGAGAGTCTAACAAATTTGTCAACAAATGAGGTTCATTATTTACATATTGTACTTTTCTCGGTTACATTCCAAGCCCATTTTAGAACACTTACGCTTAGTAGAGAAATGTATTTAATTAATTTAAGTCATATATGCTTATTTCGCAATTGTCCATCTGAATTTCGTGCTTTTTTTTAATTATAATAAAAGGTCTGATGCACTATTCTTGACACCAGTATTGTATGTATATTTTAGATTGTATGGTCTTATCAATAATAGCTTGGTTTTCCTAGCATATTTTATAAAAAATAGACCAAGTATGACAGCTTGTTTATATTTTACAGTAGCAGAGTGCGAGTTCTAAAATTATCTGATAATTAGCTTTACATGTTTTGTAATTAGCAGTAGTCCAATATCATGTACCAGCAGATTTAAAATATGTGTGAAGCACTCGCAAGTAATTATATTTTCTACAACTACTTCAGATAAGACCTATCGCAATTTGCTCATGTTTGTAACATTGTCAGTTACAAGATTACAAATAACACAACCATAGGCCTTCCTGGTGACTGTGTGACTATTATTGCCGTCGCCATGAGTGACGGCGAGCGGTGGGAGTAAGTTCGCACAGCAGTAGGTAGGTATACCATAATAATAAAAGGTTAATATTTAATAAAATGTTTCAAAGAGACCTTTCCTACTTTCATCGCTCCACATTTTGGAAGATGCATGACATCAATGAACGTATGCTTCATCTATATAAACAATGGATCGATTTTGGTCACGAAAATATTTGAGTTTTTGTAAGTGATCAACTCGTCATACTCCTATATCTATCCGTTCTATTAATACTCTTCGATTATTAAGTACACATCTAAACTTAATTCCTAAATCCGTTAAAATTCTTCTTAACACGTCCTTAACCCGCACTATTCTTAATCGGTGTTCTAGTAAGCTAGTGACATTCTTTTGCTTTGATCTCTT
Source organism: Oryctes rhinoceros (assembly GCA_020654165.1). Lineage (NCBI taxonomy): Eukaryota > Metazoa > Arthropoda > Insecta > Coleoptera > Scarabaeidae > Oryctes > Oryctes rhinoceros. Next base: position 1,752,746 of record JAIOKQ010000001.1, read on the forward strand.
CTTTCCTGAATTTATACATTTTATTCCCGAATAATTCCTTCTATTGTTCGCACTGATACACCGGCTACTTCATACACTGTTTTATTTCACTTGCATTTACTTCGCGCGTGTGAGCGTCTAACACTTTATGCTCCCTTAACAGATACATTTTGAGATGCCACAGGTAAGTATTATTCCAGCTAAGTGGGCGTACACGCTTTTAAAAACGTGTACAACGCATTCTTATTCCTCGCTATCAGTCTTGGGGACTGCAATATCTTCAACATCAGTACTAGTCACTACCTCACCCCCTATCCATTAAGGATTGAGTATCGTTTAAAGCATGAGTTATATCCGCTCATAAGTAATAAATGCTTACGATTTACGTCTTCTATTTATTTCGCATTAATGATATACAGCCTGCATTATTTCTGCAAACAATAGCAACGTCTTGCAAAAGGTAATAGTATTCAAAGTAAAGCATTTCTTAGTCATATAAAAGGGAACAGAAATAATGTTGGAATCAGTATTAACTTAGCATAGACAGTGTTAGCTCAACCCAATCTTTGTTAGTTTTACTCAGTATATTTTGTAATATTCTTTGTCTGTCGAACCTCAAATTTTGTTTAACTAGAGGAATTCCGTAAGTTAACTTATGTTTTAAATTAAAAAAATACATTTTTTAAATTTAACAACACTGACGTAAAGTGACTCGTTTAAATCGTTAACGACAACCGCACTACAAAAAAAAAATAGTTGGTTTGACGTCATAATGGTTTGCGTGGAGATCTCCAAATTAATTGCTAACCGTTTGCTAACAGCTGCTTCAGTTTGAAGATTAGATCCAGAGATTTATCACATGCATGTGCATTGCTATATTGTGAAGTAAAAAGTTGTATGCAGTTACGTATGCCATGAATTCGTTTAAGGTTTAAGCATTTCGCGTTTATCTGTCTTTACTTACTTTGAATGTACGATATAATCTCTTTTTGTTTTTGTTTTTTTTTTAATCTGGATATTTGCACAATGGAAATAATAAAGAACCGATTGTAAATATTCGTGTTAAATGAGTAACAAATTAGTGATAAATAAAATGAAATTGGCGATAGTTCATGCATGCGTAGATTAATCTCTCATCAAACTCACAGAAACAAACTTAATACTTACAAGCATGACTTCTATCATTATGCTCAGGAATTATTAATAAAACTGGTATTCATCGCGTCAAACTGCTGAACGGGCGAAGCTAATATAAGTGGCCGACCGCCGATCGGCGACGCATAAGCCTGCGGATAGTTTTATTTAGCTCTTGCTTTGTGTAATGATTTCAGAAACGATTTTAACCATGCCTGTCATACATCAGTAGATCTTTCTCAAGATACAAGAACATATTTTTATCATCCGAAAGGCACCTTGCGTTAATGTTTCCTTCTTCGTCAGCTATTTATACCACTTTCACGCGACGCATTATTTTTAAGATTATAACTGTAGCATTCATACATGATTGAAAATTGTTAGTCTAAATAGATTAGAAATGTTGAAATTTGTAAGTGCGCTAATGTTATGTTATGAAACTTCAAAGTGTGCCTTGCTTCTTGATAATATATTCCATTATTAATGTTGTGAAATTATTAATATCCTCCCAATATTCCAATATCCCAATATCCAAGAACGTGTAAATTTTCGTGTAGTTAAGTGTTTCATGTGTAAATTCTCCGTTTAAACATCTTCGTTGCAAGTAAATAATTCCCCTCATTTCAAAATCTTCTGACAGTGCTTCCTTACAACAATGTATTTCAGGACGTCAATTGGAGTTGCAGTTTATTTTGTTTAAAAAAATCATAACATGTTGAGCGATGACTAATGAATGATTTTGATGAAAAAAAAAGATGTTCGGATAGATTTTTAACAACACGTATTATTAATAGGCGTAAATTAAGCTAACATCTAGATTACTGAGCGTGGCTATAATGTTAGCCGTTATTTTCTAACAAAAAACTAATTTGAATACAATCAACTAAAAACTCCCACGCCCCGAATGATCACAAACAATTAGTTTTGGGAAAGATCGCTAGTAAAATGCCGTCAACATTTAGATATACGGGATGATTCTACATAATTTTTTGTTGTATTTTTCATGGTAAGGCGCTACTAATAAAGCTAAATATCCTACCTAGATAGCGATCTGGATCTTTTATAGAAAAGAATCACCATGAGGCGAAAAGATAATTTTTTCCACACAAATCACAGCAAAACTCGCAATTTATCACAGTATCAGTTCACGTGAATCAGTTACCGCATTGCATAAAACCGACACTCACGATATAATTGTAGTAATAATTACATTATAACAACGAACGGCAGCGTTTAGCGATAAGATTTTGCGCATAACCCACGTTCTTACAGTATCTGACGCTGTCGTGCTTGCGGGCCATAATTACTATACTTGAGCAGTACGTCTAAAATCAGCTGATTACGCTAATACATAGAGTACCGAACGTCGTCGACTGCTTAAATGTAGATAAGCTATTTCTGAAAATGCTTACGAGTGGCGCTGATTGTTATATATGCTGATTCTAGAGACAAATTTATTACGAACATGTATCGAAGTAGACGTTATCAAATTACTTTTACGCTTTGAATCTGCGATAAAATATTGAGAAATCTGGTTTACTAAAAACAATGAAAAGTTAATTATGGCCTGAATAAATTAAATTAATCTATGAAATCATTCAGAATAAATTAGAGAAGATGCGATAAGAGGATGTTGACCCGTATATGTATATGCGTAACATTTTGCTAAACAAAGAAAGGAAATATAGAATAATTGTGATGACATTTCAGCGAAATATTTGTTTACTATCACTAAAAAATGATTGATGTATGATTGATAGCAACCTCTTGCGGGGCTTTTCATATTCATTAGCCTACGAACAGGTAAAGTTAACGGGCCTTGTCTATGCAGTTTATTCCGAAAAAATATTTCTTGTACTAGGCAGTAAAGATTATGTGTCAGTGAAATGTTAGTCCGCGCACAACTTCAGAATGAGTTGTTCTAATGTAGTACTGAAGCGCGAAAATTAACATTTTTCAATAAATATTTGTTTCTGGTTAAGGAACTTAAAGGTTTGCGTTGAGTATAATAAGTAAGCCATTCTATTTTTTTTTTGTTTTTTGTTTTAAATAATGCTGTTTAAGTGTGTCTAGACATTCTCCTAATCTCGACCGAAGATTTTCCATCATTTGACAGAATGGTAACCTTCACAATATCTTGACTGATTTCTAATTGAAATTCTAGTAATTCTAGTACTAGTTAGGACGACCTGTTGCCCGCCCAGACTTTTTTTACTTTAGTTATATTGATACCGGGGAACAATCCTTTGATTTTTTCTTGATTGTTCCATCACAGCGAAATCATTGAATTAAACGTTTTCTCGTTGAGTAATTTATTCGTTTCATATATGCGCTACCTGCCCCTAGCTTCTGGTATTGTGCCTACTGTGTAAATGAGAAAAAGGCAAAATTTTCATATAGTACAGTAGGTACCCTAGGCTATATATCTGCATATACAGATTGATCGATAAGTAGTTCACCAAAGATTCACTTTATTTTAAATACATCCTTATACCTTATAAAATTTTTAGTTCCACTATCTAGAAAGAAGACTGCAATATAGGTTTCATACGTCTACTTTACGGTTTCGAGACACATCTACTTTTGCTGCTAAACTTAAGTGTTTCATCTATCCGACCCCGCCCTGTGCAATCAATAGTTTAAAAACGTTAACGTCAGTATGTTTTGTATACTGCTATCATGGTAACCAAACAATACTAACATCACAAACCACTTTGAATTTTTTTTTCTACATTCAGCATTTAGCGCATACTTCATTACATAAGAACCTTTGAAATTTACATTTTCAGGTATTAAGGTTCGAAATGCTCATTACTAATGAGCATTTCGAAGACGATCGGATATCACGCTTCTACAGACCCAAGTATATAATTTAGACCAATCAAAATTTTCGTTAGAAAGCACTTGTACTTCGAATTTTTTGTGGTTGTACCTAAATTTAGATAAGAACCTCGAAATCTGTTGGAAATGATATTATAATGTTCTATTTTCAGATGGAGACACTAAATACGTAATTACATATAGACTGCTCTACAACAAATAACCTGGTTCGCTGCTCAGCGATCGGCCTATACATACCTTTCAAAGACATCTTGTGGTGTCTATTACAATATATCAAAATATTGACACACTATTTACAGAATACGCACAATTCTACAAATTCAGGATATTTGAACATCTATCAGCAAGCTTTCTTTAAAAAAGATACAAGCTAATTCAAATACCTTTTGGTTTTTAGGCAATTTTCCCGTCAATCCCGTCCCGGTTGCTGACGTTTCACTAAGAAAATCACACGAGTGTAATAGCCCGGATCAAATTTGCATACGCGTAACACAACTATAATCTAAACGTTCAAGAAACCGTAAAACATTACATGATTCACACGACGCCAGGAGTCATAAAGCAAGGTTATATTTACGTCCCAAGAAAATTAACTTTTGAACGAGTAATGTCTGTTTGCTTTCGACAGCTACCGCTCTTTACTACGACGACAGGGTCGGGTCGGCTAGATGAAACGTTTCAGTAGCGCAGCTACTCAGTAATGTGAGAAGTGCGGGTCGGTCTTGTTAATGGGTCGCACTGCAGTACCTATGTGTATACGTAATATAAAATGATTCGAAAAGATCATGGTCACGATCAATGCTACGTCGAGTTCACCTTTATGGATCAAAAATAGATTTAATTTCCTTCTCCTTTGTCCGGAATTCGTCACGATGGATTGGCTTTGGTTTGTTCGTTGGACGTGTACGCAGAAGCCTGGAGATAAATATGATTCTTTCTATGAAATTCTTTTCATTAAAATGGATTAAATTTAGGTACGGAAATGAGTTATCCTTTCATCTACTACAATAAAGTGGTATTTATCAATTAAACACAGAATAGAGCGATTATAATAAAAAAGCATTGTAGAACACGTTTATTTCTTTAAGGTAATTTGGTATATGGTATACCAAATTACTTGGACGTTTTGAGATAGGTTACCTTCCTCAACTGTTATCCAGCAATTTCTTTGTTCTATCTGTTACCATTTTAATACTTAGCATAGGTGAATAGTATAGCAACATTTAATACAGCTAGATACAACTTTCCCAAATTAAGCCAAAAGTTAACTGGAAATTAAACATTGTTTTGCCATAAGATTCCATCTATTTACTCTCATAAATACTGACTATAAGCAACTTGAGGCAAACCGTTGGTGATTGTTATGTCCACAATAAATGAATGTGCTGACTCCTTGCTTAAGCTTAAGCTATTCTATTCAACAAGGACCCATAGTAATAAACATACAGCGTAACTGGTATATAGAAGTATTCCTTTAAGGATGTGTTAGCAGAGCAGGGCATTCACTTTCCCAATTATATTTGAAAAATCGTTTCTGTGCTTAAACTCCTCCGCTGAAAACTCCGTAACTAAATCAAATTTCCTTATGGATAGCCTAAATATAAGCTTCATTAATTTTCCTTACTGCTACCGACATAAAGGTTATATCCAGAGCAACGAAGGATGAAGACATCTTATTAATCCTCTAGAAACAAAGCGAGACGATAATAACGTAAAATCTTCTTTACATGGTTAAAACAAATTTAGTACATTTCCAATTGGAATTTCCAAAGTAAACGATGCCCACATAATTTAAATTAATGCAATATCCATATTTATACCCATTTATTTTACATATTTTTGACATTTAAAATTTGCCGTACATATTTACCAGTAAATATGCGGGGCTATGATTCATTTTCTGCTTCCTTATAAAGAAAGCCCTCGTACATCACTATTCAAAAAGATTACGTATTTTCTGAGACACATACGTATCTATCTTACAAAATACGTATAAGCGGCAGCTCATTCCCTACATAAAAAATATAATACAAGCATAAATAGCAATAAAAAAAAACTGCAGATGTCGCCCTATTTTCTCCAATATACATTAATTACATAGCAGAGCAATAACTTGTATGACAGGCTATTAAAATGACACCAATCAACTCTTGAATTCTTCAATATTTAACGCCTACTTCAATTCCTATCCACATACATACGTTCCACCCGGATACTATACGTCAATACGGGACAGTGTTTTATGAAATAATTGGAATTCTTTTCTACGCTGGTAACTTTATAAAAAAAATATCTAATAATAAAGTAAGGTTAACGGTGCTATTGTCCTTTGAATGGTATTTAAATATGGAAACGAAGAACTAATCACTGAGGAATTAGAGTAGGTGCCTTCCAGGATACAATTTTGGGTGAATTTCTTCAAGTGTTTTTTATTACTGGCCTAAGTTATTTTCCTATATTCGCTAAGGTTATAAGGAGATCGCTCCAATAAAACTAACCCAATAGGCAACGTAATGGCAGCTAATTTACTCAAGAAAATATATTCTTATTTACAAGCTATAAAAGTACTTAACACCTTAATTTAATTACGAAATTGTAGCGGTAATTTGTTCCTGTGACGTTATGTATCAAACACATATTTCAGCTATACTAACTGCACTAATCACGCCAAAATCTTTGCAGGGGATTGTTGTGTACTCTTGCCTAATTTATGTGGTCTCGGAACCATGGATGTTTAAAATAATGGCTTTACATATCGTTAGTTTCCTCAAATATTTTTCTAAAAAAAGAAAAAACCTCTTCATATTGAATGCGTTGAGGTGATAAACCGGACGATAAAGTGTAGTTCTGTAAACATCTTTGGGCATTGTAATGTAAAAGATCTCTGGATAAACAAGCAACATGCGTTCCGTTCTATGACCTTTATCAATGCATCATACAGACCTGATATATGGACATTTTCCGCGGCTTACTTTTCAGGATATGTGCGTGCAGAATTGGGCTGCAATCCAATGATTGCCGTCCGCTGGTTTACAAGACGCGGAAAAAATTACAGAATGCAAAAGGAAAGATAGCACAAGTTTTATTTATTACTAGTTTCGTACGCACTCTGCTTGTGGTTGAAAAAATTCAAAATAATCACGACTCTTCTTAAAGACAGTACCGTTACTAGTACATGTATGGATAACTGTTGCAATTCAGACAAAACAGTAACCGTTTTAACGTTCTATATTTCCGCCTTAAAATTGCTTTGGGTTGTTACAACATACGTGTAAAAGAGACGAAAATGCCTCTCGACCTGTTAGTGTAACATACCAAAGTACCTCGCTCAGTACGGCTTGCAATGATCATCTTACAAAGCTGAAAAAAATTTGATTGTATTGCAACCTTGTCCTTTACAATCTGAGTTAGGTAATTTATGTTAGGGTACTCAAGAACTGTGAGAGGCCTTCCAAGTTTCCCAGGCAATAGTTACTACGTTCTGCAAAGGTTGAGGACATTCGATACGGTCTACTTCTTAATACAGATGAGGTACCCCACTCAGTACGGTTTTCTTCTTTTTTTACCTTATAAAGCTAATTAAAATTTTATTGCACAGCAATCGTGTCCTTTGCAATGTGAGTTAGATAATTTATGTTGGGATCTTCAAGGATTCTGAGATGTCCTCCAAAGCTTCCCAGATAATAGCCTCTTCATTCTACAAAGACTGAGGGAACTTGATATAGCTTGCATCTGAATGCGGATGTCAAGTACCGCTAATTCTACCAGGGCTTCCAGCGCTGTTGTGGAAAAGGTACGCATCATACCTGCGATATTGAGACACTCAAGTTTCAGAATTTAGCTACTTATACCTATTATATAAGAATCTTTGTTCATGTTTTTATTTGTAATGTTATCAGATCTTAAACCGCATTTTAGAGCAACGTCTTGCGATATTTTTGACTTCAAGCCTACCCCATTGTATTCTCTTAAACCGGTGCTATAAAGCGCTTTATATTCCATATTTTCTATTAGTTTTTCTGTATTTGAAAACATTTTGCAGCTATTGTTCTTGTTGTTATTTCTGGTGTGGCATGTACCAGACTATAAGCGCGCGTTTAAAACTAAATTACGCCAGCGTCGAACTCGCCTAAAGAAGAACAAAACTAAACCGAACGAAAATAAGAATTGTTTTATATCTGCGCTAATCTAATTTCGCAAAAACTCGAGACCGCTTCATCAAAATGACTGAAAGGAGTCGCTGAAGATATCGGAAAGATGATAGTATTAGTGTTCTATTCTAATCAAATATAGTAGATTTGTGTTGCTATTAGAATTTAGCTTGTCGAGTTCATATGTACTTTTTTCGATTGCAGCAATAATTCAAGAATTTCTTCGTTACGTAAATTACTTTACGAAAAAAAATATTTCTTCCAATTAAGTAAGGATATTGCAGCGCTAATAGCAACGAAATTACAAATAGCGCTCCGATAATTACGTGAGCGCGTCTTGACACTAATGATTTCGCAAAATAAATTCTTTTGCACTTTGAGCGTTTTCCTTACACAAACGAGGCGCTAAATTAACTTTCGCGCAACCAAGGATTTCACTCGTATGTATAAATCTTATTCATAGTATTATCGTTACCAGCAAAGAACGCAGGCGTAATATATGATTTTTTGAATGCAATTGAATCCGCTGTTAAACCGTGCTTTGCATATTGCCGTACAGTCCCGTGAATTACTGGTTTTTCTAATCGATTCCTTTGTCGAAGCGCCTCACTGAAGTCGTGAGCAATTACCGTGATTACCTCATATATTAGACCGAGTTCTTAAATACGCATTTACCCGACCGTATTCGATGTGAACGAGCCCGCATAAATGTTAGGCGTATTAACGTCGGTACAATAAGTTATAACTTCTACGATCGTTTAGCCGTTTCACTATCGTTCGAGTCGACCTTCTCGTAATTCTTCAAAGCGAAGAGATGGCATAATCGCGAGTGTGTTGGGAACGCGGTATAAATAGATCGTTATAAATAAACAATCGCGTTAAGTATCGCGTTAAAGCGCTTACATAGAAGCGTATCGTCGATTGCCGCCGTCGCGCCGTAAACGCGGTGCATTGTAGATATCTTTTTTTATTGCGTCCGACAATTGACATATTACGATGCGGTTTACGGCATCGCGTCGTTGTCGGATGCAGGTTTAACATCGCGCATACGGTACATTTGCAATCAATAGACGGAAAAACTAATTCGATGTATTGTAATCAATGTTTTTACGTAGAATTTTGCGGTTAGATGCCATAGAGATTACACAGCGGTGACTATTAATATAATACCAGTTAAATTCATTGTTTGCGAATGTTTCTGTAGCGTATAACGAATATTTTGTTAAACAATATTGGAAGTACTATTCCGTGTTATTCTGCATTGGAGTAGATCAGTTGACGTTCAGTGAGTTTTGCTGTCTCGGGATTTGGCAATAGGAATAGGTAGAATTCGCAGTACATAATGTAGGTAATAAACATAAAAATGGTGGATATTTCATTTCGTTGGAGTAGTAGCTCTACTAAGGAGTTTGTTCTCATCACTTATATATTTCAAGTTAGGTAGAGGCTCTGGTTGTACAACGACATTTTCAGAACTTAAAGGGAATATTGGGAAAGTAGCCGCGAAAAGATTAGAGGCCAGGTAACAATTTCAGCTAGTACACTACATACACAGGGACGTAGCTACCGCTAGCAATGATACAAAGCCCCTAGGCTTGAGGGCTCCCAATCTGCGTATTAATTTGCTTTGAACCGAAGTTCTAGAAACTAATAAAGCTCCTTTTTTCCTCGATTATTTTGGATACAACACAAGATCTGTCAAAAATCGACCGACTTTCCATAGTTTTTCGATATGTATTGATAAAAGAAAACGATGATGTAGCTAAGCAAATCAAAATCGGCGAGTCCCATTTGGGGTTTAGATTTGTAGCTGATTATACTGCAGTGATACTTGAAATTGAAATTTTAAAAGCAATCGAATATGGAATTTATTTGTTCAAGCGTAGGGACCAGAGTTACGATGGTGCAAGTGTAATGTCGGGTGTATATGGAGCGGTACAGGCTCTTATAAAAGGATATGCACCAAATACTGACTATGTTCACTCTGCAGCGCACTCATTAAATTCAATTTTAAATGATTTAAATGAATGTTGCCAAACAAATTTCCGAAGTGTCTCAACTCTTTGACAATTTGGGAACAGTGTATATCTTTTTAGCAACAGCATTAAACGATGGGTAATGTTGAGTAACGATTCGTCTGCAAAATAGAAAATAAGTCTCAAAAAAAGTATGCCCTACGAGATGCTCTTCAAGAAATGACGCCCTATTCGCTGTAAAAAAAAATTATCCAATAGCAACGAAAGCTGTACCAATGTACCAATTAAATTCAATTTCCTCAAAGATGAACGTGACGAATGTCAAAATATAAATATGTTAGAATAACACAGTATGAAAATAATGACTTACAAAATGCTAATATTATATTAAATAATCTTCTGGACAGGTTAGCAGAAATCAAAGATCGAAATTTATTTAATAATTTTGCTAAATGAGTTCGAAGAGCTAGTGAAAGGATGGGATATAACACTTTTTTTTTAATAAAAGGCGTAGGACTACAAAGCGCTTTTTGGTAAGTTATGAGAAGAAGAGAGGAATTTCTGATCCGGATTCATATTTCAGAGTCAACGTATATTATAGCCGTCTAGATATATTGATTTCACAAGTAAAAAAAAAAAGATTCCATAGCTTCTGTGATCTAAGTAGTACATTTGAAATTTTGCAATCAGCTGAATTGCAATATCATTTATACCTTAAAACCACATTATAATGCACATCTCGTAATTCAATACAACATTTATATAAAGATAGATCCGGTTTGATATCTTTAACGATTTTGGAAGACACTGAACTGTATTAGACAATTGTACACCGAGTACCAGCGCATATTTTGTTTCTAAACTAACTGACGTTGCTACGAATCGAAAAACGGTCGATTCTCAATAGTTCTCGGTCCCAAGTGCCAGATTTGCGACTTGATACGAGCCGATTTACAATGAAAATAGATGAAAAACGGAGTGCGTCGTAAACTTTACAGCTGCGTCCACTTCATTAATTCCATTTCAATTGTTTAGGAGGAATCTTCATTATGGGATATGAATTTTGTAGAGACTAGACAGACTCGTGCTTTGTCGACTCTCAGGGAGACAACAGCAAGCAACACAAACCCTTTCTTATGAGTCGAATAAAATAAATCCTAGTCATTTTTCCAAGTGCAGTTAAAATGTTTTCATTAATTCTGGGGAATTTCGAAGTAAAATTTACATTATATACCAATGGAATTCCAATTAATAACAATAAAATGCACACAACCATAAAGATAAGGTACATTAATTACCACTAAATAAATAATTATGTAGTAGTAAATGGACATACCAAAGCCAGTTACATTACACATTCATAAATATAAATTTTGTAAACTTTAAATTGATGCCTTCGTCCTTATATGTCCGTCTATAGTTTAATTGACGTGTACAGAGCAAACCTGTTTATTTATTTTTTCTCTACAAGACGACAGAGAACCAGATAGAAGAACATGTGTAAAGTGCGTTATGGAAATGTGTACACAGGATGCGGCAAAAATGAAGCTATTAAAAATGGAAATGACGAATTCTTTCAATAAACTACTTTATACGAAACTTTTTGTCTTATTTTAACCTACTAAGAAAGGAGTGTATCGAATAACATGTTTGTTGTAGCTGTACGTCACACATCCTGGGGAACTTAAAACATTTAATGATGCAAGTGTGTTGCAATAAAATACATAAATACACTGGATACAACTTATTATCACATTTAAAGGTAGTTTATATCGTTTACATGGGTTAGTGGTGGCTCATACACAACGAAACGACTGCAGCGACTTTTACAAGATGAGCACGTAAATTTAATTGCTAGTTGCTAGTTTTGGACAAAAATTGTAATTTGTGTGCAGCTTTCGAAAGATACTATTATCGCGCTTCGTAAATATTGTATTTTATTAACAGAAGAAAAATATATTTATAAATAACACTTAAAAGGGGGAATATCGATATGGGACGTAATATAATTTTGAAATAAATTCAAAAGAGATCATTAAAAAGAATTATCATAAAGTATATAAAATCGTTACAAGAACTTAAAGAAACGATTTTAAATATGAATGCTCGACTCAGTCCGAAAAAAATCAAAATTATTATCCGAACTAACAGAACAAAGTCAAAGGGATAACGATTGTAATCGCATATCGTGTTCCATTAGATCCGTAGCAAGACGGACCTAACTGAAGCTATTTATTGGCTCCAATTCTGAGACACGCGGGTAATCCGAAAAATTTCCAGCCTAACACAGAAGCAAGCATTTGTTTTGTCAAATTCAGTTTCATTTGTCAATATAGTCTTCTTTGCAGAATTAGGAATTTTTCTTAGCTATCTTCAAAATCTAGGAAACAGAAGATAATCATTGGGACCCCAGATCTGGTCCATAGGGCGAGTAGTAACATCTGTATTTGAAAATCTGAACAAGTTAAATGGCAAGAACATTTCTGGTATCAATTAAAAAATAGTGAGAATTTTAATAAGCAAGAGTATTCACACTGAAATATACCTGAAATCGTTTAAAATTTCAGGTATATTTCAGGTTGAGGTAAATTGTGGACCTACTTCCATAACACCTCTCTTCTCAAAATTATTCGAAAGAATTCTAAATAGCCAAATAACATGTTACTTCTACAACATAATATTCAAAAGTCTTAAACATAAATCGGTTACTTAAATTACTCGACACAACAAAGGTTTTCGACTACGTAAGCCATACGGTTATATGTGAGGCATGGAGTAATTCAGGGCTTCGTTTTGAGTCTACACAACTGTGACCCGTGTACTTCTCTCCGCTGACTGCAACATTAAATTGCTTACATGTAACATGCTACATTCAAACATTTCTACCATGCAAAATGTAATTGAAGATTGATTCTTAATCAACAGATTCAGTATCAATTATAATCATTACAATTAATAGTGGTAATACAAACGATGGTGAACCTAATACGTTCAACTGGACTATAAATTAACCTAAGAGGGTCACATTGATAAGTCATGTACATTTTACAGTAAATTGCTTCTTATACAATCTTTGAACAAGAAATATATCTTTTGCATTTATTAACTCCGTTAGGAGTTGTACAATATTGGTTTGGAGCCATCCCAGGCATACCCGAAAAATATTTATAGTATTTATAGCAGCTATAACATTCGCAGTGATTATCATGGCGGCTAACGTATTAGATGTAGTAACAGCATTAGATTCAACCGTTTTCGGTTAACCAGGAGCAGGGGTTGACCAAATTATTACAATGTATTGTATTGTAATGTACTTCCTGATGTTGTTAAGAGTTTGCCTGCTTCTACATTGAAAACAGCTTAAATTATTAGAACAACAATTTTACTGATTTGTCTGAGTATGTTTGAGATATAGTTTTATCATGTTCTCAACGTATGTAACACAAATAAAGATTATTATCAATATCATAACCTATCGAATGCATCCAATCCGTAAATTGAAGTATGCGTCGTCTTGGCGGAATAAAACTTGTTTTTTCTTGGAATACGGACGTATTTTCTTCAGCTTATCTAGTAATGATGTTCGCTTTTTTGGCCGATGAAACAGCTTTCGCTTTTTCTTTTACCAATTTATCTGTTGCAGACCATCGTTTCAAATGCGCCACAATTTTAGAAGTGTACTGGCGTATCTAAGTTCTGTGTACACTTAGCAATACGATCAGTTTTACTCAAACTGTTTCAGTTCGACCTTGAAAATTTTCAGTTCTATAAGGTTTTGGTACTAAGTAAGCACGTCCATATTTTCAGTCGGCATATGATAAGCACCTTCCTTCAAGATACTCACAGCGTTAGCTATCTCTCTAACCTTATTTAATTAACCTTAAATCGTCGCTCATCTAACGTCATTTGGTGAACTCTTCCGATTTTATCGGTAGTGTATAGTACATCGTCAACCAAGCTGGTACGATAAAACTTAAATTCAGATGATCAACATTTAACATCTTTCAGACGAACCAGAATGAATTCAAGAATTTATGAATATTACATGGGCTTATTGATGGAATGATATCTAATAACTCAGATGAGGCGGTGCCTCATTTCCTGACTTGCCGAGTCTTCGTTGATAAAACTCAATACTCTAGTTCGCTGGCTGGCTCTGAAAGGGGTTATACAAAATTTACAATTATTTAAATTGAATGTATAACTATTCAATTTAAACAATTTAACACAAAAGTATTCAAGCAGCATAAAAATATTATTACAACAATTTGAATCAATGTGAGCCATTGTATAATGTACGCTTCTAGTAATATTCAAAATGTTGGTTACCTTACAGAAGTAACCAAAAGATACATTCTTTCATATATAAAGAAAGAATTTTCATTTAACGATTAGCAGTGCCTCCATCTTTCAATATGTGCAAAACAAATTTTAAGGTCGACGATTATTTCGATTAAAAAGAAAGCTTGTTAGCTCATAATCGTTTGATTTTAAAACATTGAGTATTATAATGAATTACAGACACGTAGAAGTTGCAACAGCGTTGTGGAAATTTGAATCAGAATTTTGTAATTAAAAGAAATTCTTGATGTCCTAACATAAGAAAAGGAAGTTGGTTAATGGTGAATTTTCATAAACAAAAATGTGGCGTATTTTAGCATTTTTCTTACAATTGACATAATTCATTTTTAAGAATCCGTTTATTGTTTAACCACATTCCATGTACAATTAAAACCGCATTTTCTGACTCATGTATCGCATCTTAATCAGCTTTCTATTATTTTTTTTTCGTTAATTACTTTAATTTCTTAAACAGGAGTAACTTCAATGGTTTGCTATTTTTTTTTTCCGTCTATACGAATAGTCTCCGCTTGGAGGTTATTTACTTTGGCTTTTCAAATTCTAAATAGAGTCCGACCTAATTCTCCTAGCGGAAAATCCTCATTCGCGGAAGCAACGTTAAATGTAGTAATGATGTTTGTGCGGACTGAATCTTTATATTACTCACGATTCTAAAGATGCCGGGTCATTAGACGTGTAAAAAATAAAAAGGAATTTTATTGACGTTTAAGCGTATTTTACGAGTTATATGGTAGGGAAGTTTTTAATTATCGATTCTTTAGATAAAGTATAATCGTTAAGTGTTTACAGACATCAGGTATTACCGATGTCTCGTGAATGATTAAACGATTTCTGAAGTCGCCGAGGAATGCTGATGAAGATATTTTAAAATAAAACGTGTACTCGGTAATTTAATTTTATTGCACTATTGTTGGAGCCGCGTTTTGTATGCAACGTGTTTTGACGATTGATAGGTTGCAATCACCGTCGTTCGAAAAATCGATTTAATCTTATCAAATGATGAAATTTCAAGAATTTTTAAAGCATCTATTTTAAAAGTAGTCGGAATAAGATTATTTTAAACTTCGTTTTCTAAAATCACAGTGAGACAAAAAGATATGATTCACTCTGATCGAAACCACTCTTGAATAATTAGTTATTAGGGAATAAGCAGATACAGTCCAAACATATTTTTAAATTTTCCGATTTAGCAACCATCTTATAATCATTTGTTTATAATGAACTAGTGTTTTCCTAAATGTAAATACCACAAACAATATCATCAAATATGGGGTTTATGTGGTTGAGTTATTCTCAGTAGAGCATGTCGGATTAAAATTAAATGTCGTATGATAACATTGATAACAATCAATTTTGTGTTGCGAACTAAAACCATAAAACTTCAGCTTTATTTTAGCCGAGCATTTTTGGGAATCCCATCAATAAAATCCGCATGTTGTCCTGCTTGCTTCCTTGAATTGTATCAACTTAAACACGCATCTTATTAAATAGGGAGATAGGCAATTTCAAGCTTTACGGTATGACACCCTATCATTTCAACGAAAAGTCATCGACGTTTACCAAACAAATTAACTAGGAATGTAGCCAAATGTAATGCTGTGATGTGACATACTCCAAAATATCTTATCATATCATTTTAATCATTAACGCAGATGTAACGTAGAAGAATTGGGTCGTAAAGCCTTTAGATTTTACAGTTACAGCAGCCAAGCAATGGATTCCTGGTGATACAAGTTTCGTGTTTGGAAACAGATGGCGCATTGCGTTAAGATCTGCCTCACCGATTGTAAGTACCATTCTTTCGCTCGACGTCTGTCAAATTTTTAGAAAACTTCATGGAGTAGTGTTGCTCTGAAAGATGTTGAAAGCAAGCAAATTAGTGTATCTGAGAAAAGAAACGACACCGCTCTCTTCTTATGGGGATAGAAAAATGTGTACAGAAATCGTAGAATTGGTTGAAATTATATCCTGCGTGATGATGCTATCCTCTATCATGCGTCATCCTTGCAATTATTAATGCAAGGATTAGTGATCAATAATTAATGCAAGGATCACGCATCTTTTTGATTAGGAGCGGTCTCACAGTTTAATGTATCGAAATCTGCCATACTCCAGTGTTCGATTCCATTTTTTTTCTTTTGACAGGAAAACGTGTGAAAACAGAAATCAAAGAAAAGTTTATACGCAGGTTATAAGGATCATCCACCCTGGACGACTACCATCATGAATTTAAACATGGTCGACCATCCGCCTTTGCTGAGGTTTGATCAGGTCGTTTGATTGAGGTGACTATGGACGATGTGATTAATAAAGTTCATGATAGCGTGTTAGCAAACTACCATGTGAAGATTGAAGAGATTGTTAATATGGTAAACATTGTGCATGAGAAAGCTATCAGCAAAAACAGAATGGCGTGCTAACTTCAAAGCAATGTTCGGGGACGTTTATGTGCAACTCGACCGAGTATCTGCGTATTATATGGTTGCAGATAATTTACAGATATATCACTACGCAACAGAAAATATAGGTTAGCCGGCAACAGCCCCTTTCCACGGAGACCGTTCTACCAGCCAGAAAAGTTATTTAGAGAAAGAAAGGACAATCATGGTACAGTACTATGCTAACTTTTGCGTCGATTCCACGCCGAGCTGAACTAAACTAAAGCAGAAAACTTCTCATCTAGCTAAGAGAAAAATTCTCCAGTATTATGGTAACACCACGGGCCACTCATCTCTGCCGCTTCTCTCATTTTCCAACATTGAAAGAATTGCTTGGCGGAATGTGATTCACATCAAATAAGAAGGTCATTGCCGAACCAGAAGCCTCCTTTGAACAGCATGAAAAGTCTTGTTATTTGGATAGTTTAAATTCAACTACAGAACGTTTCAAATGAATGGATTGTGGGTGGATGTATGCAATGCAAGAAAGCAGTTTTTGGAACTAGGTGCTTAGAGGTTTATAGTTTTACTGCTATCTAGCTATAAATCTATATTTCTGTTTCGCAACGTGTTAAAATATATCCCTTACTAGACGAAGAATAGCAGTGGACTTTGATAATGAATTAATGAAGTAATTCCTAATTTATTAAAAACAATAACTTTAAATAAGAAAGCAACTTACAGCGTTATCAGAGAGTCTAAAGTATTCAAATATCCAAACAACGTTTACCTTACAAAAGTATTTACACAGCTTTCTAATTGCAAGACACAAAAAATATTTTCTCAATACTTGATGAATATGTTTCTTATACAGAAAAATATTCTCGCTACAGATAAAAAAAACGTAAAACGTTAAACTTTAAGCAAAATTTACGAGTTGCTCTATATTTGAAGCAATATTCCAATGGATTACAACCATAAGAATTTTAATTTAATTCTTGGCTGTCCTTAACATATTTAATATTTTGTGAAAATATGATTATTTCTATCAAGAAAGAAAGTGCTACATAGCTGCAGTTAGAAAAAAAATTGTGTATATTTAGTATATTGAGTACATTTAGGATGTTGAACACTGAATAAAAACATATTGAACTTGAGTGATTTGTTAAGGAAATGGATTTAATTATTATTCTTTACCTTATAGACTTTGGCCTGGGCCTGTGAAACTTCCACGTGTTACTTTGGTTATGATAACTCCTTGGATTAATCGTATCCTCTGAATACGAAGCACATAACAAACTCCTCGGTCTAATATTCAACCTGATGATCGGCTTAATGTGATGCTTTTCCTTCTTACGCAGGTTGATGTAATGCATCGGACAGGTAGGAGGACCTCCAACCATGCTGCCGCCCTTTCGAAATTCTAACATCAGGAATGCCGATGATCAAAAAAAAATCCGCACTTTATTTTAAACTCAAAAACACCAGTTCACATACTCATCGATAAATCACCTTCATTCCATAAATATGCAGCACTAACAACGCGCAAACGATGCTTGTTAACTTAATTATCACCTAAAATACAAATATGTAATTGGAGTTAATTTGCTATATGCAACGCGGCAGATAAAAAGGAATTGACCGCGTGTAATGGCGTGGAAATTCTATTGAATGAGATCTGCGACTGCCGGCGGAGAATTCGTCATGCCGTTGCGATGTACCGCTTGCGATTTCTGAACGGAATTGAGTGAATAATAGAAGCAAACGCGTTTGTCAAATACAAAAATGATATATTCAATGCGACGAGCCTCCATTAATGACGTCATACAGACGGTATTTCGTGCAATATTTACGGAGGTGGTTGATACTAAATGAAGTTTTGACATGGCAAAAAAGATCAGTGGCGCAGCACAAAAAAAAGGAATGGTGTGCATACATTCTTTGTTGCAAAAAGGTACTCTCTAAAGTCGGCATAATGATTGATTGGTTTTATCTAATTTCACAAGAGCGAAAAAAACACTTCAAGCAATGAAGATTAGCTCAATTGTAAGTACGCATTGATAAAAGTATTTCACGAGTTTTAGAGATGTGGCTTCCGGTTGCCTACATTAGGTATATTGTAGCAAATAAGTATGCTGTTTTATTTTTTAAATAAATAAACTGTTTTACCTTACGTAATATTGTGCACAAATTAATTTAAATTAACGAACCACAATTGCCATCTCCCTTATTATTTGATCCTACAATACGAAATCGGTTAAATTGGATAATTAGTAATGCTTTGCAGTTAATTAATATGTAAGTTAATAGAAAAACAAGAGAATAGCGCATTAATAAAAAGCAAAAGTAACAATTTTTTTGAAGGAAACACATACATTTTTCAATACGTTGAAAAGCACATGAGGCCCGTGTTATCTATTCTTTCTACTACGAGCTTAAAAAAAAAATTGAAAAAATCGATCTTTTAGGACTTACGAGGGGACCAATGCTTTACCTAGATTTTCTTAGTAACTGCTATGTAAACCTATCGTTACTGCCTTAATCGAAGGAACGTAAGTGCGATTTACGGGTCATGTACCCTTTACATGGGATGTAATGAAATGTAGGAATATAAAGTATTAGTAACACGAGCAAATGGTAAATACTTTGGTGAAACGCTGATTTTGCGGTCACATCCATAACCGCAAAATTGTACGTTCTAAACAACTACTTTGGTACTTAGAGGTAAGCAATTTGGTTCAGCTTACTACTAATATCCATTAGACATCTTTAATAAGAAATAATGATCATTTTAGTTTTTCTGATTAATTTTTGAATCACATTGTAACCACGTTTTTACATAAATATATTAATTATATAAACCACCTTTTAACATTTTGAAAAATAGACAGGGTATTCCATTATTTTTACATTGGGTGCATACTAATTAGTAGTAAAAGCACTAAATTACTTTCTGAAACCAACGATAACGGAGGTAGCAATAATGGTCTGTTAATTTGAACCAGCCTGTAACTAAATAATTAGTAATATCAATGCTTGCGAATATTTTTGTTTTTGCTTGATTATTTTCCTTTAAATTAGACGTTCTCTATCAGTATTTGTATACACTTTTCTGCTGTCCTTTTCTCTTTTTTCTTCCGTTTTAGATTTACATTCAATCGTTCGACTTTTCCTTTCATTATTACTTTTATTGCGATTTTAGCCGCTTTCGCCTATAACTTTTTTTCTAGGCATTAGCCTTTGGCAAATTGTTGATAAGTTAAAACAGTTTGTACGAAATTAATTTTACTCTCGTCTCTTTTCTGTTTGATTAAAAATCATTTATTTTGATTTAAAATTTTTAATTATTTCTTTTTACTTTTGTGATTATTGCAAGTTAAACCTGTTGGAATTTCAATTGTAAATATCTCATTTCAAGGATAAATTTTTACTAAATATGCATAATTGAATATCATCAATTTAATTTTGCTATTATTGTGTGTGGGATTTCCTTTTACCCCTCTTTTCGCGAAAGCTGTGACAAGGTTAACAAGGATTATTATAATTGTGTCAACGTAATTTAATGGCTTTATTTTTAGCAACATCGCTATAACGCTGAATTTAATCTGTTTTGATTGTTACTCCTCCATTTTAAGTTTTCTTAGTATCCTGTTTATTTCAATTATCCTTTTCATAATAATAACATTTTTCATTTTGAATCGAATTGAACAGGATTCCATACTTTAAGTCTCTCATTTCATATTATTTTTATTTTTTTTTCTTAAGATCATGACCGCTAGAAAAAGCTATAAATAAGCACAACGTATACTCTACAAATTCTTTTAGCTACATATCTTCAATCACCATTTAACCCATTGTGTCCGTTTTCAACCATTTCAATGTTATAATTCATATCACAAAAGCTCATCTTTATCCAATTGTAATTCTTTACAATCTAATCCAATGTAATTCTTTTGGAATTACAAATGTTTTATTAATAAATAAAATTTATGCAATTCTCCAAACGTGCGCGCTGCATTGGCTTCATTCTGTATGCCAGTGATTAAATAAAAATTGTCTCTTTTACATTTTGTTAGCATTTTCAGCATGCAGATCGCGCCTGTTATAAGAGACATAAGCATTCTCTAACATTAACTGATTCGAGTCTAGCCTCGAAAAACCAAATAATTGGTCACCTAAGAAAAATAAAAATAATAAAATAAAACTTTCACGTACTTAAATGTCTATACATTCGAACAATTGACTATTATGTTTATAATTTCAAGAGCAGCTCTAACCGGATTTCGTAAATTACTGCCTGAAAACCCAGAAAAATTAATCCGCGAAGGGGAAATTTGTGAAATACACATTTTTTTTTTGAATTGCCTTTTTGTTCAATAATTTTGTTAGGATAAACATCGTATTGGTACGTCATTATGTTCAACTGGTTCAATGCCTAGTAATTGTAAGTGTTGCATATGGCAAAAGGAGCTATTGCATTGAAAATCAACTAAATCAAAAAATCTATTCAAATTCTACAAAAAAGAATGACCTATCAATTACGAGTAATACCACTGCCAATTACTTTTCTAATACTACTGAATAATTCATCTCATTTATCCGAATCTGCGTCCGCTATAATTCCTTTACTTTAAACATTAGCTGAGCAATCCGCATATTTAATGGTTCGCTGGAAGTTTATTCGTCGGATTCTTCAAAGCTTTGCTGAATTTAGAATTCTATTACCTCACTGATAGTATTCAAGGTAAGGCCCCGATAAACTTATGGCATTTCTCACAATCTTCAGCAACTATCGTATGTTATAATATTAAATTGTTCTAGTCAAGATTTTCATAGATCTTTGTGCTGAAAATGCGTCAATTGTACCAAATAAAAATCTTTCAACACAAAACTAAATTTTGAAGTCTTGTTAATGCCTAGCTTTATCTTACTCTACATTGTTTCATTTTATAAGTTTCCATCATTATTTGTAATTTGTTTTTACAATTAGGTTGCGCTTCATCATTTATATTTACCATTATATTACTTTATTATTTAACAATCTGATCTTAATTGTAATTTTATGAACGATTTTCAACTTGCGTGAGGACGAACTGCTCAGCTATTCATCAAAGAGTTTGGTAAGATTTTTGGACCTCCTTTCTTTTCCATTTACTTTAATACTTATTAAACGTCTTCAACGTTTAAGTTCGTTTGTATCTGCTTGTAAAATATTAAGAGGATTTATCCGTTAGAAACAAATGTTTGTTGTTCCTACGCCGCTGATGAAAACACCTCTTCAAATATTTAAAGTTACTCATTCAGTGTACCTACACTTGAAAGCAAAAGGTAAATATCAAGCGGCAATAAAATCTGTGCATGTACAGGTGGCCGTTACAATAAAATGCGCATTGCTCAGCAGAAACGAGAGGCATTCGCTATGGTGTTTTGAATTAGCATCTTGGTGTTGTAAATGAAATAGGTACATACGTAAGATACTCTATTATAGTAAATCTAGTGTTTTAGTATAAACAAAAATATCTAACGCTAATCAATATTAACCATTTTGAGATAGTGAGTTAATATGCGTTAATTTGTGTTTACACTTAATGGCAATTTTTCCAAACCTTCAGAAATATTTTATTAAAATAAATATAAGTATGTACATAATTTGTCCACTGCCGGAACAAAATTAGCAATTTCTAAATATATACATATGTCAAAATTATTTAATGATGATATGCACCTTTCTTGCCAGTGTTAAGGTAATACTGTTTAAATAACGAAAGATGTGACCATTCAAGGTAAATTTGTTATACTATAGTTGCTAGAATTACATACAGCAGCTTAGGATTCGGTTCACGTCTCTGAGGATTTTAAACGATATAAACGATGTACCTGAAATTGAGATTTGGGCTTCCTGAAGTTGAGACTTCAACATCTATAAGTTTAATGCTCACTTCATATTTTAAATAACATCGTAACACATGCAACAGAACGAAATAGTTTTTTTCGACAAAATGCGTTATTGACTCATTCTATACTTCATCAGTATTAATTCCTGTTTAGCTAGCTTCGCTAAACTTCGCTGCACTACATGTACGAATAACAAAAAAATTGTTCTCTAACATTGGAGAATTAAAAAAAAATAGTCAAGACTAGCCATTCCTTTTGAAATCCATGTACGGTTCAGCGCTAGCTTCATACGTCTGAAAAAATATCAAACAATTTACATCTTTTCAAAAAGCAACACAAATTCTTCAAAAATAAACGTGGGACTGAATATTTTTTTAATTCTGCAAAAATAAAGACGCCAAATTGTTCGTAAAGGAAATTATTTTCTTTAAAGAAGGAATTTAACATAAATAGTAGTTCTTGCGCAAGAATATTCTCAGAAATACTCTCAACATGCGATGTTGATTGGTTTAGCTCCACGTGAGTAGTAAGTCAGCTAAGAAAATGCTCCTTCTTTGGTATAGCGTCGCAACTAAGCAACTAGATTCATTTTTGCTAGAAGGTTAACTGTACGGAAAATGTCTACTAAATAAACGATCGCCAAGCATGTTGTCCAGTCCAGTTATGTTTGTGTCATCAAAACAGTGTTGCCAACATCACGATTCTGTAATGGTAATGTAATGTAATGATAGTAGTAGCCTTGCAATTTTCGGAAGTATTGCTATTTATTTATTGTTACCATTTTGATTCATCCAAGTTATGTATATTTCTTCATAGAAACAAGATCCTATTAAGCAACTTTACGTAACGCCGCCCCGAGAAGTAACTTTGTTATCATATAATCCTGGTCTAATAATTGTATTTGGATTTTTTTGTTGGTATCCTGCAGTTGTGTACATGTATGCCACATTTATCCGCAAGATTTTGCCTGGACCTTCAGAGTTATTCATGAGAGAGACGATCCTTAAAACGTAGTTACATTTTTCGGCGGTACATTAGATTGAATAGTTCACCTCCAATGTTCTGCAACTCTTAGTACCAAGAATTATTCTGGTCTTATTGTCAAAGTAGAGATGCGCTCACTTCGTTTTGTACTTACTTTGGTTTACTCGTGTACAGTTAACTGTATTAGCCTCTCCTAATCCTTATACGAGCCTATGACGTTTTACTGCGCAATGCAGACTTCTCTCTTCTTCAGATATATGTTGTCCAATATCTTCTGGTAGATTGAAAATTATTAAATTGGATATTAAAAAACTGTCAGTATAGCAACAAAGTATGGTAACTGCTAATACGTATAAAAAAAGATCTCTTTCAAAATGGAAACTTACTTTTGAATACCTGTATACATCCCAAAAGTTAAAAATTCTGGAGGTTCAAATAACAATGACATCATTGCCAAAAGAGTGCGGACAACAGTTTTACTTTCTCGATGGAAAGAGGCATTTTAAAGTTATAAATTTGAGCGAGCAGCTTTTTTTAAGGATTTAACGTAACATATTTAGCATCTCCAATTCATTTGTAATTACTAAACGTAACAATTCGTCAACAGTAATTTTTGTCAGTACAATAGGAAGAACGAATTATGTTGATTATAAAATGCAACCTTGAGTAATTTAGCGTGACAGCAACAGAGAACCATTCTGGTTTCAGCTTCCAAAATTGTGGCACCGCTTCTAGTATTAGTCAGTGGTATACTTGTTAAAAGTTTTCGGTCATAAACTGGGGTCATTTGATCTCTTACTCACTCACTGGTCAATATTGTACATATACATGCATAAGATACGCGACTTTTGTTTTGGAAACCGCAATACGAAGCAGACATCACTTTTACTTACGTATATGAGTAAACTGGTCAGAGAAAAGACAAACAGAGGGCGTGAGCAAATTTCTGCGTTTAATAAGAATCACGTTTCGAAACAAAGCATTTAAAATTACGCACAGGCGGGACGGCACACACGCGACAAGGCAAACGCTTGCCGGGGTCGATAAACCGTTGCGATTTCATGATAATATGGAACATCATGACCGACGCGTTAGTAATACGTGATTAATTTTTAACGACTTTCCGTCGTCTCAAAATATGGGATATCGCGTTGCGTTAATGTCGGATGTATCCTCCGCTTTTCCGTACACTTACGGAGAGGAACAGATGTGTACGAGTGTGCGTACGTAGACGTGTTTGGTTGTCGATCAATTTGAAAGATCGTAAATATCTTGTAATGGTTCAATTATATGATGTGCTCAAGGTCGCGTTGTTCGTCCAACGCTCTTTCTCGAAATTAGTGTCAATTCTATTTACTGTCGGGTAGTAAACCTTATGACGCGATGTAATTGAAAAGTGGAGCAAACAAGAGATGCTTTAGAGGAAAATGTGCCAAGATCAATCATAATTATGATTAGATCTCAGCAGCAATTTCTAATTTGTTATGATCACATCTACAGACTTGTTGAATACGTCTTCTCCAATTATTGTGAAACAAACTACTTTAACGAGGATAACTATTACACAAATTGTTTCCCATAAGGTTGTAGACTGGTAGAAAATTAGAGTATGTACAGCAATAAAGAATACTACGTAAAAGTAATATTGTACATGCATATTATTGTTTATGTTAAATTCTCTGCTAAGTCTAATCAAAGATAAAGAAACTAGTTAGCATTAATCGGCCAAGATTTATTAGACTAGTACGGCTATTCGATAGATTGGACATTCGTTATTTAAAACTGAGGTGACGGATCCACAATATGGAAAAATACGCGAAGTGTTGCATTAGTCAAGAAATTAAAAAAACAAAATTAAAAATACAGGTTTCCGCTTTTTTTTTCAGTGTGCAATACCTCCGCAACGCAAAATTTATTATTTATTTATTATTTTTTAATAAATAAGATAAATGATACAATAAGTACGAGGGAAGTTTGAGCACCTGGCCTTATCAAGAAATAAACATATTTATGCTTAAAACTTATTCTAGATTTCAAACATAGCCTGTCTTGAGGTCGACACACTTATTGCAACGTTCCCAAAGGAAAAATACGATTCCTTCAACTTTGCAAAATAGGGATTTATATATGCTATCACTTCATCGGTTGAGCCAAATATTTTTCCGATGTACCATCTTCTCATATTCGGAATTTCTTCATATTCGGAAAGAGGAAATCTTGCGAATATGGTGGTACGGAAGGAATTTGTATCTTCATTTGTGGAATTTTGCCATAGCGATGACACAAGTGTGCACAGGCGCATTATCCTGAAAACATAGAATTCTATTCACCAAATGCGAACGTTTTTTTCACAGTATTTTTGAAACTATCCAATAACTTGGCATAATATTCGCCTACATCTCAAGACGCTATAAACATGATCTTGTTTACCAGTCAACAAGATGTGACTTTGGCCATCTTCGGCGCTGGTTGGCCATGAGAAACTTACCGCGTTGTGTCTGTTTCGCTATGTTATGAATTCACGCCGAAAATCATTCAAGCAGTGCTGTAATGTCGCCCAACATTTCTTAACAAGTGACGTGGTTATGAACAATTGTCAACAATCGCGACACCTTTCTTGCAAAAACCTTTTTTATGTACACCCGACCAACGGAGATCACTAACCCCACGCACTTTCAATCTATGATCATTCATTACTACATCCTGGTTATTTTTCAAGCTTTCCTGATATGATGACCCCTTTCGGATGGCCTGATCGTTCTTCCTCAAAATCCTCGCGCGAGTAAAACTTAACATAAAAACTTCTCTCTCTGAAAGCTCTTTGAAAGCAGTCCTACATTCGACTTTTTTTCCATTGCTGTTAGATTACAAAACAATGGTTGTCATTCACGTATTAACTAACGTATCTGTTTGAACATTTGACAAAGCCTTGTCAAAGGTAAGATTTACGAAAAATAGTTAGTCAATTCTAGGAGCGTCATCTCTTGCCGAGACCAAGTAATCACCGAACTCCTCTCGTATAAAAACTATCGATTAATTACAATTGCCTTTATAATAATTTTGAGTATTCACAAACCGGTTCAATGCAAGGTTAATTTCTAGCATGACGCATCAAAAATCAATTTTTATTGATTTTTTTGTGCACAATAACTTAATTGTGCACAGTTTCGAATACATCTTCTTTCCAGTCGAAATGACCTCTTTTCCTTGAGAAGTTTCAAGATTTGGACATTCTGAGTTTATTTTAAAAAACTGCACACGCAAGATGACGCATTGCCGATCGCGGTATTTCTGTAATTCGACCCCATGTCAACTCAGATTTCATATAACCAAATGTATTTTTACCATAATGATTAGTCGACAGCGGAAGCTTTATTTTTATCTTTACCTCCACTTCATCAGCTTCTAAAATTTCCGAAATATATTATTCATCTATGAGCCCTCCCATGTGTTCGAAATCGTGAAAGTAGAAAAGGAATACGTCTTCCATGGATTTAAAAACGTGCCAGTTGGAACCAACTAAAAATACCACGGAAGGCTACTCAACGCGTCTTAACCGAAAAAAAAAAGAATTTTAGAAAGAACAGCGTATGTGAACCATAAATTATTTTAATTGCAATTATTTCACGTTGAGCGAGCATCTTCGTTAAAATACGAGAAGCGCCGAAGAAAGAAGATAAAAAAATCAAATAGTACAAACAGATGCCGGTAGAGTTACCATTCGTGTTTCCTGAAGTAACTAATGAGCTTTCTAATGCACGAATTATAGTATTAGGCGTAGATTATATAAATTTTGAACTTAATGAGTGTATTGTTCTCGGCTTCTTCCATCTACCGATCTCATTCAGGCGTCCAATATTAATGTACTTTTAAGAAACGTTTGAAAGGTAGTGCGTAAATTCAAATGCACTTACTTATGGCGAGAGTGTAAGATTTTTCAATTCCCACGCCGATGATTTTGAAGAGAGGACGACGCCTTTTCAAAAGCATGAAGTGCGTTCTAAGTGTTTCAAAAGAGTTGTCGTGGTCGGTCAAAAGGAACCGCTTGAATTACGATCCTCGTAGATTGACGTGACAATCTCACTTTAAGCTTGCGAAATAACCATGTGCTCGCTAATCTGTATCATGTAATACAATAAATATTTCCGTTCTTTCCAAATTTATTTCTTAAAACATCAGTAAGCTTGTGGTTTTAGATTTAACGATTGAGATATATAGATATATCTCAACTATAGATTTAAGTTTCAATTGAGTATGCGATTTCTTAGAAGAAAGTGCGGATATAATTGTTATACGGGGTGAGTCATTGCAGTGGTCTCCAAAAGTTGCGCCTCTACGGGGAAAAGTCTTTTAAGGATGTTTTATATTCGGCATTTTTAGCATTGTAGCGACATATCGATCATCGATATCAATGGAGATAATAAGTGCTTGGGCAGGTATTCTCGATGATAGAATGATCGGCCCTAACTATTTTGAACATAGTCTCACAAAGAAGTTTACATTATACGCCTTCTTGCAAGAAATTTATACGAGTTGCTGAAAGATATCCCGTTAAATTTAACGCAATTTAAGACATGTAAATACATGGTCCATCTAGTATGCAAGAAATCTTCTGAATTAAATGTTCCTATAAAATGGATAAGTCCTGGAGCTCTTGTGCAATAGGTGATGAATTCTCTAACTATATGAAATTAGGTTACTTATTCTGGCACTGTATAAGAGAGAAGCTGTCTAGAATAGCTGTCAACTGTACTAAACAAGCGATGCCTCAACAAATTCGGACAATAAACACACATCCAACTAATGCTCTTAAGTCGAGTTAACTTGTCACTCAATAAATGAATTTAGGAATAAGTATTTAGGGGCGAATGATCGTGCATTCGAACATCTTTTAAATTAAGATTCCTTTTTAATAATAAACAAGATAATAAACAAAAGATAAAATCGACAGACAAACTTAGTTTCTTTGCAACAGTCAACAAAATTAACTCATGAAGCGACCGCCTTGATAGATACTTTCAATGAATAACAAGCGAAGGAAAGGATTTGAAAAAATTTAGCAGTTTCTAACCAAACAACTGAATTTGGCCCCATTTCGAGATTTTCCAAAATAACCTTTTTGCTGGATTGATAAAATTGTCAAAGTTAGCGCGAAATTTAATACAGACGGGAAACTATTCCGGTCAATAAATTCAAAAGTTGTAGTGTCCAAATTAAATATAATGAAAAATAAAATACTAGTTTACTCCTCGCCGCTTCTCAGTGAATACGTGTGGTGTTGAGTTAGTTATTGAGACGTTAGTGTTTCAATCAATTTCATTCATTAATGTTCTCGAAATGTTCACTGCACCCAGCCAATATAGTTGAAGAATGCTTCTAAAATCTAATAATTGTCGAAGACTCGCTATGTATCGTCGCAAGCTCGAACTTGAACCCATTACAAAATACTTGAGAGCATCGTTAGAAAACTACAAGAACATTTGAAAAGTTATGGGATACCATTGCAGATGTACTGTAAGAAATAAATTGTAATGGAGATTTCAAGCAACTACTTATATAAGGCTATATCAAATAATGGTCTCCAGAAAAGATTTGCAACTTGGTAAGGCTACAGACATTTTTAATAAAATACTATCAATCTCTTCCATCTACAATTCTGTTATTTTTTTTTAATTTCAAAATTAGTATTTATAATTAATCCTTAAATTAAACACAGGAATTTGTTATAAGCGTTACCATTCCCAATTTTCAGTTGTAATTAAAAGTTTACAAACTCCGTACTTTTACCACGTTCATTTTTTCATATGTTCGACATATATATTTCATGAATATGGAAGACGTTGAGAGAATGGCTCAGAACAGCACGCTACTAAGCCAAGATTATTGCGTGATGGGCTAATCGAATGAAAAAGCGTTCGGTAACACTAAACGAATGCGCAATCGATACTTTCGAGCGAATCGAGATCTTCCTCCTTAACGAGTGCGAAATCGTTCTTAAAATCGAATCGCTCGCATCGATTGTAATCGTTAAGCTAAGAATGTACAAATACTAAAAATGTATATGGGTAGAGATTTGCTGACTGGCTGAAGGTATATAAGGATTTTGGATCTCTTGATCGTATTGTTACCAACAATGGACTAAAGGTATCAAATTTCGAGATATCGTTTTAACCAGAGAAAACCAAACAATTAAAAGCAATTAGGTATATGGAAATGGAATTACAAGAATGTTACTGAAATACTTCCATTCGTAGCAAAAACTACCACCCACTAGATGCTATTTCATTCGAACCATTCAACAATAAACATGAGTAGCTCCGCTCTCTCGTACCTACCACAAAAAAGAAAATAAACGTCGAATACAGGTACATACAACATACATACATGCGCCTACTTGTTTATTTACCGAACGACATTGAGGCCGTATCTCGACGTCCGACCGGGGCTGCAAAGTCGGTCGTTTCGATGGAGTGCGCGAAAAAATGACGCGGCGAAGCCATATTTTCGATAAATTCTGCGGGACATACGAACGGCAAGCATACTGGTTGCCCACGCCAAGGAGTCCTTGTAAGGCACCGATAATTATGTCATGCAGTATATTAAAACGCGCACTTTATTCAATTGAACGAACAGGGGAACGAGCGGAAAAAAAACGTCCGCGCCAATTAGGAGAGAGAAACGTTTTTATTGAACGATGATTAATGCAGGGACAAGTTGGAACATGATGTTTTTTTTTTTTTTTAGTACGATTTAGCGTTTCTAAATAGGTACTTTGGTTCCATTAGCGAGAAAACCCTCTGCAGCGTTGTTTTAGACCCTATTCGACTTTGAGATATTTCAGTATAAAAGCTTTTTTACATTTGAAATAATCAAGGCGATATCTACCGACCTTTGTGTGTGGTGCCTGTCGATGTCTTTCATGATAGCGCGAAAGCATCGATGCTAACAATACATGCAGCTTTAAACCAGGAATAGCGTGATGTACAATCTCCATTTTGCAGTGTTTCATATCACTGATTACAGTTTACAAGATTATCAAACTTCACCACATGTTATATTGTTAATTGATTAACAATAAATATATTGTTAATTGATATTCAAAGATCGAGAAACTTGGGATAACATACATTTTGCTTCAATTGAAAAGTGGGGCCAACCGGGTTTCCATTCGGGTTGTGCAAAGATGGGGGCTCAATCAGGATTAAACTTCGTGGCTTCCAGTCGTGACGCAGAATGTATTAATAATAATGGCTTCTTACTAATGGAATAAAACAGTTTATTATTATCCAACAGCAGCATTTAGCGACTTATCAAGCGTATAGCGATAAGTGGGCGAGGGTAGGGTAATAAGTAAGAACACAAAATGTAAAACTATATACTTCTTTGAAGGGAATTGCTAAATTTAAATCAAATTGGGAAGGTAGTGGACGTTTTAAAGAGGGAATGAGAATAATATCTGAATGTTAATGTTAGGGCATAGTGACAATACTGGTGAGTGGTAGTAGTGTTAACCAATAGAAGATAGAAAGTTCATTTAGCTCTAATGTTCAAACTCGGTGTGCAAAAATACAAGAAATAAGATAAGCATTGTATTATTAACATGCGCCTATAGAAATAAGAGTATGCGCATATATAAATAAAGTCAAATTCATTTAAAAGATCATAGAGCGAGAACACAAGATTTTAAATAATGGACACCGAACTATCTCCATTAATTTCTCGTATTCATGGTAAATCTGATTCTAGACAAGTACTAATTCGTCGAAAAATATGTAGACAATAAGCAGCTAGGAGAAAGGAAATCTGGCATATCATTAATAAAGTTGACAAGCAATAATGGTGCAAGAACCAAGAAATTGAGAAAGAGAAAATAGTACTGATAACTAATGCGTAAGACCTCTCAGGAAAAATAATGATGCAATTTGTCGCGTTCCCAGTACACCGGGCGTAGTAAGGACTCGAGAGAGTAGTAGACAACTTGCGGAGATCTGAACTTCGCCAGAGCATATAACAAAGAGGAAGGAAGCAAAAGAAAGAAAGCACTGAAAGAAGAAAAGAAAAAACACGAATAATGTTGCAAAGAAAGCTCGAACGAGGTAAGATAACGATAGTAAACAAAAGTAAACACGAGATTAACTTAGAATATCATTCGGGCATTGATAATCTAGAACAAAACACTTGCATCGGTTGTAGGATAGGTAAGTTAGGAAGACCGGATGGAATGTGTTACCTTACCAGAATTGTAGGAATAACTTGTAGTAATCCCGATTAATGACACCAAAAGCAAACTGGTATCCTGGTATTCAAAATAATTTCCACATTATCTAATAGAACTGACTGAAAGTTGCTTTTCCTCTAAACATGATTGATCTGTCAGAACATGACAGTAATTCGAAAGAAATAATCCTCTTAAAAAACGTGAACGCCATTCATTCCCGACACTTTTACCACGACTGAAACAATGAAAATCCACAAAAAGCCGCCTCTTCCGAGCGTATTACGTATGATATACGTGGAAAGCTTGAGCTCCCTAATCGCTCTCGACTTCTTAAAATTCATTACGAAGAGCGTGTGCTCCAAAAACGCAAAAGCGGGAAAGTCCCGCATTCGCACCCGCCAGCGAGCGCAGTACGTGTATGGTCTGCTCGATCCGTAAAAGCCGCCCTCGCTTTTTCGAGCTTCGGGGCGGTTGAAACTAACTTATCCGCCGCCGGCGAATTTACGATAATAAAGCTCGCCAGACACGCGTCATCTAACTTGAAAGGCGGAAACAGGAATTATTAAAATTTAAAAATAATTCCGTAAGCGAAGGACGAACGAAACGGCGAATAAAGAATACACGAGAGAAATCTTTTGATGTTGCCCTAACTGAAACAAATTATTTATGTACCATTGTGGAGGTTATGAAGTATTCAGATATGGTGTATGGAAATTGGAGGAAACTGTTCGACAATTGCGAACCTTATTCAAGAATTGCGTGGTTCGTGTTTGCATCAAATAAGATTGCGATCCTTACTCGGCGCGTAGTTGTTATTAAGAAAAAGTGGTGTTATTGATATAATTAGATATCTGTTGTATTTTTTTTTTGCATATTTCGATATTGTGGGTGTAAAGGCAAGTCACGTATATCACCTTTTCAAAAATATCTATTTATCGAATGATGTTTACTAATATAGTTCTGATAGAAAACCACGTAGAGTGCATCAAACTTTTACAATTATTTTAAGTTTTTATTAATCATTATTACATCATAGCCAGTTACGCATATCTGAAGATTTTATTGTTTTACAAGTATTTAAAGAGTTTCTGAACGTCTAGAAAATGATGTATTGAGCATTGGTCCACCACACTATGCTTGTCAACACTTATCTGCAAGCTTGCTTAGATAATATGATTACTAGCACACGCTGTTCAAGGTATTCAACCAGAGTATGGAATACAAAATTATCCGAGCATATGGCTATCGGCATGTTATTCAAACTAGACCTAAGTAATAAAAAAACTCAATTTATAACATATATATATAATTCATATATAATAACATATATAAGAAACCTTCAACTGCTGGTTTTGAGGGGATTAAGCTGCAATTTATACCTAATTAACACGTTTTAATACGTGGTCATAAACGGTGTGATGCCAGATTTGATGAAGATTAAAATGGGAGTACTCCAGGGCTCGGGACTGATTCCGACCCTATTTTTAATTTATACAAACCATATTTACTTCTTTGTGTATACTGGGTGTAAAGAGCATTATGTTATTGAAGACGTTGAGTAATAAGTAATAAGTGGATTGAGTTCACCATGCACCAATTGTATTTAAACGTTGATAATACATTCACTTCAAATTGTCGCCTTTGTTATTTGTGTTAAGTAGATTAAAGAGTAGTGTATCAAATAAGATCTTAAAAATGACGTTTTTTAGAGTATTTTACTCAAAAGATTGTTATGGTTTTGTCCATATTAAGAGACTATTCAACATTCAACAAAAACGATAAGAATTCTTAATTATTTGTCACATAGAGAAGATTCTAGAGAATCCTTTAGACAATTAAAAATTTTGTTGAGTTTGTCATCGCAATACATGCTACCGTCAACATTCTTGTTCAAGGGACTCAAAGGATTATACGAAATTAATCATAAACAAGCTACTACAGTTCCGTGATTTTTAATAGGCTCCCCACCAATGTTAAAAATATCTCCTTAACGATTTTTATAGATACAATGAAAAATATTATTGTAGATAAATACCATTACTCTGTACCGGAATGCTTGGATGATGCATGTGTGACGTAAAAGTAGATGTTGTTCGTTTATTTTTTATTAGGTTTATTGTTATATATTCCTTACATTCTGTTTGTACAGCTGGTATTTTATTGTACCTGATACGTATTTAATACAAATACCAGACTGCTATAACGAGTGTAAATATTTAATATAAGATGCAATAAAGATCTGCTATTATTGTTATTAAGTTAAGAGTTGTTGATATTGTACACAAATCACATCCTGCGAAGATAACTGCAACAATGTTGTAAGGATGAGATTTTTTGAAAATTCATCGCAAAATCTGGGCCATTGATGAAAGAGCAATTATTCATTGAAACCTTTGAGTAATTTTATAGCAATAAAATATCCTTAAAAATAGCGATTCAAACAACCCCAGAAGAACCAAGTAAGCTAAGCGAATTCCTGCACTTCTGCCTTATATTTTATAAAAATGTGGGATATAGTAAGAAGTGCTGAAATAGGATTACGTCAATGTACAATGTGCCTCTATAACCGCGTAATGGGAAACTAATTACTAAAGAGTCCAAACGATGTGCCCGAGCCCGAGAGAGTTTACCAGAATAACAGTGCGCTTATTTAAAAATAAATATATTGAATCACTTTACAAAACGTTAAGAAAAAACATAAATAACTTACCTAACATGTTTACATTGTTGCAGAAATATCCGGATGTGCGCGATGGTCGGGCACATCGTTTGGACTCTTTACTAATTACCTTCAAAATTAGAGTTTTTAGATAGAGAAATAAAGTCTTGCCTAGTTTACTTTTTCAAACTTGCTTGATATTTGCAGAAGACACATCTACTATAGGAAAACGCTGTGTGGATGAATTATTACTTTTTGAATCTGGTAATTGATTTGATATACACGATACAATAATGGACTTGCAAAACAAAAACTTTACGAGCTTTGATGAAGTGTACTTCTGAAGTATCAAAACATTTAAGTTATATCACAGGTTGATACTCTGGAGTGCTCTGTAGTTGTTTCCGTTTTTAAGAGAGATGTTGGGTGTTTTTTCAAAGAATTTTTTAACTAATACAACTCAACAACGAGGGTTTAGCCAAGGATTTTCAAAAGTGTGTGTAATATATATATGATAAAATTGTTTGTATCAGGTTGTTTATGAATACGTAGTGCTAATTCTGTTTGATTTAGCCTTCAGGACTTCCATTTCGTATATATTTCATTTGTTTCAACAAAGTTTTCAACTTGAAAATAAGGAAGATATTAATGTCTTGCAGGAATTTAGTCCTGGTAGGTACATCGAAGAGTAGCGTTTTTGGACCTTTAATTTCTTTTGCTATTTATAAATGAGCTGCTCGAAGATACTTAACGGTGTCTTAATGGTAACGGTTTTCTTTAAGATGATAGTATCTGATAGACATATTAACTAACTTAATACAAAGATAAACGCTGTAATAAATAAATAATAAATAAGTTAAAACTGAATTTTTTAATAGACATAATAGCCCTCAATATTGTTGTCTTTAATATCCAAATCATTTGGATTTCTAAACAAAGAAATCTATGAGGTACTTTCCTTCATTGCTATTTGCCTTGGAGGATTAAAGCGGTTGTGTGTGCACTAGGTTTTGGACAGTCAATTATTTTGAAATAAATACTCTCAACTATATGTTGTCAACTAAGGCATTATTGGATTTATATTACATATATAGCGCGATTTCGTATAATATTTATTATTACCTGGTGTGAAGTGAAAGATGTGTTTCCTTATTGCAAAAGGGAATAGCTTGGTTGACATTTGGTCTGTCACCACAAGAGAAACTTTTAAAAACCTATGATTTATTAACTTTGTATTTGTTGTACTCACAAAGCTCTTAACATACGTTGTTCAAAACAAAAGTAAATTTCTAACGCACACAGACATTCATAATTATGAAACTAGAAACAGAAACAACATCCTTCAAAATAGATCCAATCACACCTATTCTAAAAATCACCGCGAAATACAATGTATGCATATGCATATGCATACAATTCTGCAATCCGTTTGCAATAAAAAAAATGCCACGTCGTGGCATTTTGCAAACGGAAAGTAACGTACAACAGATAGAAATAACTTATGTTATTGAGATCTAAGATTATTTCCAAAACCAAAAGACCTGTTTTCTGTAACTGTATAGGAGGACATTGAAACGGTCCTGGTTTACGGAGAAGCAGAAAGGAGTTTTGATAATGCTGCCAATTTCTACGCTCAGCGTTTTCCCGACAGAATTCCCCATGTGTTTCATTTTGCCGTACTGTTAAACAATTTACTACCGATGGAAATGCTCAACCAAAGAAAAGGACCTTTGGGGCAATAATCGTTGAAGAAAATAATGAAATTGCTCTATCAGCTGCAGAGGCTAACAATTTTTATGTTAGCACGAGAAAAATAGCTTCTGATTCTAGACTGTCCCAGACCACTATTTGGAAAATTTTAAACGCCGTAAATAGCATCCATATCATATGATCTTCATGACGTTGATTTTCAAAATCGGGTAACTTTCTGTCAGTATTTACCTGGACATATTCAATAAAACTCCTTTTTTTTCATTACGTATTGTTCCCCGACGAGATGTCTTTTATAAAGTATGGAACGGTTACTGGAGCGTTAAAAATCCGCAATGGTTTCCGTAAATTGGAAATAACCAACGTTCTTGGATTCCCAACGTGTGGCGTGGAACAATCATTTGCCTCCACATTGTTAAAGGCAACCTGAATGATCAAATGTACGAGACATTTTGGAAAACGAAGTGCTTATACTACTTGAAGACTTGAGCTTAGAAATGCGCTTTCAACATGATGGTTGTCCAGCAGACTATTTGGTGGCAGCACGCGATACTTGATCATAATTTCAATGGTCGTTGGATAGGTAGAGCTGATTCGGTAAATTGGCCTGCTACAACACCAGAGCTTGCTTTGCCAGATTTCTCTTTTAGTGGGATTATCACATTTGAAATTAGGATTAATAATTGTTTTAAAGTTGAAGGCCATCATTTCGAGAATTTATTTTGATTGAAAGACGATGAAGCGAGGAATTCATATTCTGATCGCGACGTGAGAAGCGTGGAGGCTTACGGTAATGAAGCATCCCAAAGATGCCACCATATCCACGCTGTTGTCATCGACTTACGCTAAAAGTAGTTTATGCACTGGAAATTTACAATAGTGCAGGTGACAATTTACCGATTATTCGAACTTCTAAAACAAACAAAATTTATTTTAAGACTAAATTTCGATTAACCTAGAAAAATTTGGTAAATATTTTGTTGCCCCCAGTCGTACATCATATTTCAATTGATGCACAGCGAATAGGAAAGGCAAATATACAGACAATAGCTAAAATGAAAAATTTGGGGTTACCCCGGAGTACATGTGTCGCTCTCGAAGCGACTTTATAGTTCTGCGTATAATTAAAATCGCAATTTTAAAGAGCACGGCGTTGCGCGGAAGAGCGTGTAATTCTCATGATAAACGTGTTGTCGGTTTAGAGATACCGCTACTAGCACAATGTATATACATTTGATTTACAAATGAATTCCCGGTATGGTGGCCCACGTGCAGTTGAAAGGAAACAATGTAAAATTGTCGCCATTCTTTTGTTTAGGTCA
The DNA here is from genome assembly GCA_020654165.1 of Oryctes rhinoceros. Classification (NCBI taxonomy): domain Eukaryota; kingdom Metazoa; phylum Arthropoda; class Insecta; order Coleoptera; family Scarabaeidae; genus Oryctes; species Oryctes rhinoceros. The sequence continues at coordinate 1,790,355 of JAIOKQ010000001.1, forward strand.
GGTAACTTTTTTTTAGTTTTTCTAGGATGTCGTTCGAAAGTTTTAATTAAAATGCGGAATAATGGCTTTCCCTTATGTTCAGTAGGTTTGTCGTATGAACCTTTCTGCACTTTGAGGTAGCCTGTGATACTTAGAACACTTCTGGCTTGTCAACTTATACAAACTGCAATAAACATCACCTAAGGGCCATCAAAATGTAAACGCTTAATTAAACACTATGAATACGTTAAATTACTACACCTATGGCCGAATGTGCAAAAGCACGTTCAATTTTAGGTTGATGGACAGATCAAGGACGAGCGCAGTTTAAGAAGCACATTGTAAAAACATTCTCTATTTGTTTCTTTTTTTTCGACATTTGAATCGATTCTGAATCATTCAAAATGGTTCACGAAGGTAAATCATTGTATATCTGTGTATGATATTAAAGGCTGTAGTACTTACATGAGCATCAAACTTCAAGGATTCTGGGACGAAATTCCGTTTGTTAGTAACGGAAAAGTAGCTTTTATGCCACACTGCCACAAACGTTATTAATGGAAAAGTGTATACAAGCAGTATTACTTGTTTACAATAAAATGAATTTTCGTACTACCGCCTTTGTATATAAGTCAATCGCCATTAAGAGAATCTATAATGGTTATGTTTGTCGAGAAATAACAAGTGGTTTACTTGTGATCACCTGTTGATAAATGTTTAGATCGAATGTTGAACTATTACTTGTTCTTGTAGGACGAGATGGTTGTGTTAAATCATCGATGAACTGTATTCAACGTTGTTTTCCGGACAATCTGCAATAATGGTTATTCGTTGATAGTTGATATACTGCCGCCGAAAGAAGTTTTGTTTTTAAGTAGTTTAACATTTGGACCAATTAGTACTTCTTTTAATATTTATCCAAATGTTCATTACAGAAACATTTGGGAAGTATCCTGTTTGAAGAACGATTACATCATTAACCTAGATGACGCCATCAAAATGAAATTTAGGGTTGCGGTAGTGGCCGAACGCAATCTATTAGAATCTGTATGGAATTTAATGGAATAACTTTAAATTAGCTCAAGCATACAATAACATATTTTTTAATTGACATCTTGAACTGTCAAGATGTCGCTAACCCAATAAGTATTTCAGGGGTCACCAGAGCGCAAGATTTTATTAATTTAAATTTTGAGGAGTTTGTTTGCATACTTGCGATATAGTTGAAAACATTTTGACTTATCTATTATTTTCTTATTTTATCCAATGTTTCCTTTTCATGTCCTTACAATTAGTCGAACCTTTAGTTATTCTTATTGCCTTGTTGGAAATTAAAAAAACTATCAGAGAAATAATCTTTGAGAATAGTCGGTAGCTTCCAGAGTGAGAGTTTTGTTAACATGATATGATGTCTGGCTAGTATTTTGACGAATTTTATCACATTTTATGTTGCTGAATAACTGCGATAATAGAACTATTAATCCGAAGAATCTATCAAACCAAACCTTACGGAAGAAATGAATTACTGAACAAATGGTGTTTGAATAACGATAACTTGTAAGACATCGTACTATTTAGTTGATGAAGGGGCACCTCCTTGCTTCAATTAAGCTTTTGAGGATCATACGTCTTTGTACGTCAATGTGATCTTAATAACAAAGTTTTGTTAAACATACATTGATTAACCTAGACAAACGGACACTTTAGAAGTGCGCACTGACCACAGTCCATTAGTAATGAATAAATTTAAAGTAACATTTTAAAACAGATTCATTTTTAATAATTACAGATAACGCTATTTAAACAAAATTTTATATAGCTCTCTTCCAACTGTCATTAAAATAGAATTAAAAAAAAGTTGAAATTGGTGAATCGTGTGTAAGTTAATAGCAATAAAAGGGGTAAATCAATTTATTGAATATATGGTCAAGGATAAACGATCAAACAATAAATAATTTTGGAGAAACGTTTTTGACATATTTCCAGTTACACACGGGTAGCGGCGATCATACGTATCACTACGTACATTTTGGATTAGTTTTCGACAGATTCGCTCAATAACAAAATTACAACTAATAAAGTAGATAATAAAAAACGAAAAAATGAGAATGTAAGACATATTAACAATAAATAACAAGAATAATTCAGGGTTTTAGATTTCAGACTTAACAGTTTGTTAATTGGCACGAATACGTTGTCTACCAACCAGGTCTTTAAAAATAATGAATACTAAATAATAGTAAAATAATAATAACAATACACCCCCAAACAATTACAGAGGGCTTCGTCCGGCCATGAGTTATCATTGCGCCTATGCGCGTAGGGCATCCCGGCAAAGCAAGGAAAACCAGGCAAAAACCTTATCCAGAGTGCCTTTGAATCAACCCAGCGCCACAGGAGGGAAATTGGTGTCTTTTCTAACAACAAAAATAGATTTCTAAAGCCCTTATCGCTGTAGACTTTAATATTTCTTAAGCTCGGGTATAATACATGCTGTATCACTCGGATTCGCCGTTTTATTGCTTTTCCAAAAAAGTGAAAACAAGCGGGAAGTTTCAATTAATACAAGAAGCAACACCGGGAATATAATTGAACTGTCGATAACATCAACAATTCAAGAGTGTAAAAGACAGTAGTATAAGTCAATAAGATTTGAATACATTGTCATATCACTGTCATATGTCTTTAACGTGAAAATTTTTTACTTTAACCTAGAAAACCCTATTTTTACAACCTAACTAACATAGTATGCAGCTTGTTTTAAGCAAATCTATGATGTTCTACTAACATAAACCATTATGTATGTACGTACATATTATATAATCATAAAACATAGAAAACGTTTTTCTGTTTTCTCCCATAATCCAGCTGAGCCTGAGTAAAAATAAAATTACCATAACTCTAACAAAAACATAATATCACTTAACGTTATTGTGCACAATTCTTTCATTTAAACGAAAGACAATTTTCCAGTTTCACAACGCTTATGGTAATCTACACCGCCTACCGGATTATTGCCGTATGAAATCACTTTGCGATCTCTGTTAACTCGAGAACCAACTTAACTGCTTCGCTGTTAAGTCGTAGCGGTGTTCGATTCACAATCAGATGAAATGCGGTCACATAAAAGAGCGGATTTATGTAATTGTAATTTTTCTTTGTACGGCATGATATTTCGACACTTCGTTTTTTAGCTGATCGACCTTTCAAGTTGATGGCTGTGAATATTTATGAAACAAATACTGTTAAATGCTTTTGCATTGCAAATAAGGCAGCACTTGACTAATTCGATATGAACATGTAAATTTCTCCGATACCTTTATTTCCATGGATTGGTTTAAATCGAAATGGAACTAGTCAATTCTACTATTACGCATACTATTTTCCTGATAAATTAAACTCTTCTTTTAAAAATTTGCAGATAGAACTCTTCGATCCAAGACAATTAGTTACTAATGCATTGAAAGACATTGATGATTTACAAAACAATAGTAATAATAATTTACTGGTCATGATTCAGCCAATTTTGTTTGTTAAATATACCCAACACTACAGTGTTTTAAAACAATAGGAAGTTACTGGTTGAACCATTTAAATTGAATCAACTTTAATGCAAATGTTCAACTAATCTACGTTGGAATGCTGGTAGAGACCATACGCATAGAACGAAATATTAACACGCGTGCATAAGGAAATACGTACTCTTGATAGCGGGAAGTAATATAAAATAAAACCAAAGATTGTGCAAATCTAAATACGCGATATTTTAAATGAAGAACGACTTCTTCGTCGAACTCTGCGCCTGTTGTATGAAGAGGACTCTGTACTCTGTAGTTAAAATAAAAGTAATATATGCTGGACCATCACCAACACGACATAAATGTTCATTTTATCAACATGTTCTTAGTTGAATGAACACATACATATGTAAATGTACAACGCTTCGTGGCTTGTTGGGTGAACCAATTCCTTTCTTTCAGCGTTCGGTCATTTAACAATGAACAGTTATTGTGGTGGACGACTACCACAGGCAACCGCGCCCTAAAATTATTACCTACAACTTGGTGAGTAAGTAGCGTAGATGACGTAGTCATTTGTTCTTCAATAATGGAATAACATCAAAAATTATTAAGCTTGGACGTATAATAGATGCTCTATTTTGTAGTTTTTGACAAGTTAAATTTCTATTTTTGACTTTATTTATTGCTGAAAGTGCTTGCACGAAGTCTTGAAGACGTTATGATGAAGAGGTGGCACATAAACATTAACCTTTAACAATAATAAAAATCATGCGCATTTGTCCAAGAGATTACAAAAAATCCAATTACAGGACAATCTTAATGGAAAAATTACTACTTTGATAAATAATAAGTATAGAGCTTAACATAAGTTACATCGAAATTCAATTTTCAACACGCGGAATATACTAATAGCAAGCTGTGATAGCTGAGGAATGTACCTGTACCTGAAAATGAAATTTATGCCGAAAACGTTCTAATGTAATCTTATACCTCATATACGGAATACTAAATTAAGGAAGCATAAATAAGAGTAATACAGCACTTTGATCGTAGATGCGTTACTAAATGACGATGTATTTCGAACCACAAATCGCAGGAATTTTAATGCAGATGTAGTAGTTCGATTTATAAACTCAATAAAAGTGAAACCACTATCAAAAACTTTTGTATTTGAGCAGCGCAACAATTCTGCGATTTCATAAACACATGTTTACCCAACTGGATTTAACATTATGGTACGAGCAAATATTTTGCACTTATTCACGTTGATTTCAAGTTTGCTAGTATTACTCAATCGTTTAATGGAACTGAATTTAGTCCAGGGCGCGTAGAAGTTTTCAGAAGATGTCATGGAAGAGTACATTTTCAAGTGTTCAGACACATTTTCTGCATATCAGTTCTAGAAGGACGTGCCAAACCAAACCAACCAACCAACCAAACGACCAAAGCGAATATAATATAGGCCCAACATTTGATCATTGTGAGACTCTACACATTTTGGATACAGCAAAATTTTCATATTCCAAAGTATTCTTTAAATATAACAGCAAATACCCTTAATGTACCCTTATGACGCTTTACATTAGAGGTATCAAAACATACCACCTAATAACACCTTTAAACCTTTATTAAAGCCCTTTTGCTGTGAATATGTATTTATTCTATCAAGAAATACATTGAGTTATTATATTTCACGTATCTAAATTTAATGTAAATATTTGAATAACGTTATGATATACAACAAATTTTTCAGAAAAGTTTACAATATTTTGGCTATAAGCACTTCATTATTGCCTAACGATATCAAAGCAGTAATACCTGTAAATATCTTTCGGAAGAATATTAAAAGGCTATTAACTGATACAAATTGTTATAGATTCAATGATTTATTTGTTTTAGACTAAATTTGATTTTATTTTTTTATTATTATTTTTTTTTTGGCTTCATTTAGAAGCAATTATAATGAGTGTTTGATTTAATTTATTGTTTCAAGCATGTATACCTTATTCTATGTTTTATATTCATGCCTTTTTTAAATAAATCTATTTATCAACATTATTAGTTTTTACAACCAGCTTGTTAATGACTTAGTCAAGTAACCTCGTTTGAAAATGTTCCTGAACGCAGGAAAAGAGACCTTGACGAAATATACCGCCAATATAAAAGATTGAAAAAGATTTTTTTACAAAATCAATTCTATTATTCTTTAGCAGAAACTTGCGCGTTCCGCGTTGGGCGCCAACAATCGTAATGTTAAATTTTGAATTTAGAGATTTTTTTGGTTAATTTGTTGTTAATTCGAGAACTCGACTTGACATCCTTTCGTACTAAATAAATAAATAAATAAATAAATGAAATGGTTAGGAATCATAGAAAATTAACCTTTTAACCGCGCATTTTTTTCCAGATCTACGATTTACTGTACGGTGTCCCAACAAAGTGTCCCAAGATGCATTTTAAGAAATATTAGTTTCCTTTTATTTTTGCAAACCAATGCTTTACAATTTAGTTTATTTTACAGTTGGCAATAACAGGCTATATCCTTTATCTGTCTCCATACTTTAGTCCATTCGTGTGACCTCTCAAGGACATAATTATACGACTTCGAAAACAACAATATTGAATTCCCAACACTCCATTTATTCAACTTTAGGATACCACCATGCGACGAATAATGCACAGGTCGAACGATCGGGAAGCGAACAACTAAATCCCAATACATACGTATGTAACGGAATTTGCCAGTCATCTTGTTACAACAGCACCTTGTATCTTGAAATGTGTTCGTGTAATAGTCCAAAGGGATTATTTACAACACGTCAACAGCGTTTAAATGAAGAATATGATTGAGAATTAAGAGGCAGTATTTAGCTGTGAGAAAGAGTAAATATCTAGAAGTGTACAATAACACCCATGAAAGGCGCCTGGGACAAGGATCGTCCGATGATAAATTCCATTACAGCAGCAGTTATGTTGAATTATAATGCAAGACGGCTTGATTTCACTTCGGTTTTCAATACTAATGTATAAGGTTCATAAATAATTGATTTAATTAGTTTAATTGTGCCGCAAAGTAATTGTTTCTGGTTTTGAAAGCGTGGTTCTGACCGCTTTATACAGTAAGAGGATTTCGTTTCAAATTCGAGTCGCTTTTTCACCGCTTTTCACCACCATATAGGCATGAGCTTGTACGTAAAAATCCTTTAAAGGTTATTCATTATATTTATTTAGCTTTTAAGACATGCGTTTGAATAAGCCAAATAGTAGCTACACAGAGCTACACCATCAAGTTAAGTAGATATTGCAAATCACATTATTTAAACAAGACGTTTTACAATGACTATTTTAATCTACTCTGTATATATAACATTGTAATGAAGATTAATTTGAATATCCTGAGTAGCACTCGTAATACGTGATTACTCAAATTTGTTTAATAATAATAAAAAAATAATCGAGAACCATTATCTCGTAAAGCGTTCTGTAAATATGTATTAGTTAGTAAGACAACGGAACCTACTTTTTATAACTCAGTGAACCTTATTTACATTTTTATATTTCGAAAAAGTAGCGGTTACATTACTTCCTGTCGAAATTTAGGTTAATGCTATTAAATAAGGCGAGTCTACGTACCGCAATAAAAATGTATGTAAATCAAGGAAATGTTAGTAGTGGCGGAAGTTCTCTATAGTTTACTTAGTACTACATGCGAATTTTATTAAATGCTTTCGCGTTTTCTGATTTGTTAGATTTCTGCCAGGAACTAGATATACAGCAGCGTGAATATGTTTTAGAACAATTAGGCAAATTACAATTTCGCCACTGTTAGTTTTAGGTTTCACTTCACACGCAACTAATATTAATCCGCTTATCAAGTCTTCAAGTTTCTGGGAAATAGTAAAATGAGCATTAAATATCTATCGTAACAGCAATTAAGTTTAAATTTAGATGCGATGATAATGAAATAAATAATGAAACCTTTTATTTATTGAACCGTTGAAGGAAGGAAATATTTCACAATTTCTTCTTACATATTTAGTTTAGCCATAGATTCAGTGACAAATACTTGCGCGCATGTGTAATTTTTACATTGAAATAAATATTAAACTGGTGAAGATTCTGTCTTCCCAGAAAAATACCTATTGGTAAAAGTTACAGAATAATAATGTTATGTAATGAAGGACAGGAATAGCGACAAATAACCAAAAAGCAACATTTTCGAAAACAAAATGATCAAAAAAAATTTAACGAAACACCTACTGTTAAAGACAAACCAAAGAGTGGACGAATTCCTAAAATTAGGAATAGTTACAAAAGATATCTGAAAATACAATAACTGAGAAATCCTGAAAAATCTTCAAATGAACTAGCGACTCATTTCGAAATTGCTACGGGTGTCATTAACTGCTTCCTGCGTAAGAATGCATTTGATTAAACCAAAGGTTGAACTCCAGAAATGTGGTATGGAGTATTGTACAGCGATGAATCGAAGTTTGGAGCTTATGGCAGTAAGTAGCTTACGCCAGTACGTTCGTCGAAGAAAGGGAGAACCGTACAATCCAGAATGTTTACAGCCAACTATGAAGCACGGTGGTGGGTGTGTGTTAGTATGAGGTGAATGTAAGAAGAAAGAGCAAACAATCCGAATTCTTAGACAAGAAAGCTTCTCTAATCATGGATGGTTCCTGAAAAATATCGAAAACTATTGCGATAATCGTAGAGGTCGCAACAACACCAAGGAAGCATTGTGTAATTCTGCGGATAGTGTCCAAGTTCCAAGCAAGTCCGGTTAGAATTTGTTCGCAATCATCGATAATGGGCAAATACGAGGAAAACAGTTACCTTTAGTGACGAAAAAAAAATTTAATTTGGATGGACCTGATGATTTTCAATATTATTTTCACGGTTTGAGGTTGGCAGAATGATTATTATCACGTCGTTGTAGCCGAATTGGATCACTAAAGGTTTATGGTGCGATTTCAAGTCGAGGAACAGTGGGACAAAAAATTCTGGAAGGAATGCTCAAAAGTAAGGGTTGCTCCAGAGACAAATCCCTAACATTGATTTGGTGTTTTCGATGAAGAATGGATATTTCAACATGACGATGCGTCCATTCGCACAACAAGAATAATCAAGACACAACTGTATCGATGTTCTGGAATGGCTTGTCCTTTTCTCAGACATTCATATTATGGGGCTAGATGACGAGACAAGTTTACAACGCAGACAGTTTAACACTAGAGAAGCGTTGAGGTTACTTATAAGAACTACTTGTGAAACAATTCTCATGAATTTGTTAAATAATTTATCTACTTAGTTGAATCATCGCATGTTAGCCGTTGTTGAGAAACGAGGAGGTCTTACTCATTACTAAAATAAAAGATAGCTGCTTTCTTTCCATTTCATGTTGTCGTTTTTGGGTTTGAGTAATCAATTGCCGCTTTAAAATTTACCATCAGAGTGAAAAAAATCCTCAAAAATTATTTTTTTTTAAATTGCTAAGACAAACCTATCTAGATTGGTACAAGGGACCTAATTTAACTATTTTTACAGTGATTCTTACTATAACGTTAGTGTTCTACGCGTACATTAAAATGTATTCTCTTCTGCTCCACCTTCTCCTCTATCTCTGGGGTAATCGATGATAATGACTGATAATTTATTGATGATGGAAAAGTTAATTACAAATCATATTAAATTTATTTAGGAATTTATTAAGTAATAGTATTCATGAATATCGAAATTTCGAATGAAGCACACGGAACGCAGAGTTAGGTTTCGTACATACATACATATGTACAGATTACCGAGAATAAGGAAACCACAGATTTATAAACAAAGCCAAGGGGACCCTACTCAGGGATACGTACATACGAAAATAAACAATATTACTACAAAGTTGAAAATTTCCAATTTGATATACGGTTATTTTATCGGAACGTATCTAAATATTTATACACTCTGTTTTCTTGCGGTACAATGAAACTAATCTGCCGATTGCCTTGATCAGTGGTATTTAGTATTAGACACAAAGCAAAGGTTTCAGTAACTATTATTGGCAGTGAAAACTGTAATTTTGCTGTTTTTCTTACTTATAATTTTCATTTACGATCGTTTTCATTAACACGATTTATGTAATATTTGCCCTATTTTTAACGAGAAGTTATATGCCGTATAATATGAGATTCTTGCTATATCAATTATTTGATGTATATATTAACATGTTTAACGGAATATCGTAAATTTATGTAAATATATTACTATTCTGGTCAATATTTTGATAATAAATTATGGGTCTGCCGAATTTTATAAATATATTCTTGTCGACATGTTAAAAAGTGTTGTATACCAAAATATACCAAAATGACTATCCGAATAAATAGGTGTCTTTGAATTATTAAGATATCGAACAATATCACGAAGAATTTCGTGCGGTATGTCAACAATTTATTATACATTCAGTATTTTTCTAACACATCTGAATAAAGGTATTGCTTTGTAAGAATATAGCTTCATCCACAGACTGAATTTATCTGGTACACTGATAGCTAGCAAGAATAGTTAAGTCTCCAGGCTTTACTCCAATCGCCACGCTATTGCATGTAATACCAAGGCATTGACAAAAGTAAGCAGACAAATTATCGATCCGTTACTATTTACTCACTATCAGGTAAGTGATTAGTTGAAGTTGGTGCAGGACTGTATGCACTAAACAGACTCAAAGGTAACAATTTCTGGACACAGGCTTAAATTTACAGCAGACCGACTACGGAGACGTGTGGTTATAAGTTATAATTAGAGAGGACAACACCTAGTGAAATAATACCTTTTTATGCAGCGACTAGACAGACTCGTGTCTATTCGTCTCATAAGAAAGGGTTTGTGTTGCCTATCGGTTTCCCCGAGAGGCGACAAAACACAAGTCTGTCTAGTCGCTGCAAAAAAGGTATTATTTCACTAGGTGTTGTCCTCTCTAATTATAACGACCGGGGCGACGATCAACATTTCAGAAAAAATTTAACTCTTTCGCACAATATTTTGTTTTTATTTTTTAAATTTCATCGAGGTCACGCATGAGTAACGTTAGGAACTATAACTGACGAATTCGCCGGTGCAATGTAAGATATGCATCGTTAAACCCTTAAGTTGACGAATTTGGCTTTCTGTTTTATCTCATTTTATGATCCCAATGAAGATTTAATAATAAATATTGTTGAAATTTAAGTTTTCTTTTTTATCGCATGTTAATTCCTAACGACTCCTTATATTCCTCGGTTTCCTATTAGGCAGAAAGTCTGTTAATATAAAAGTGGGCTTCCTAACAGGACAATGTATGCTCAAAAAGCAACATGTAGATTCCATTAGGTGATCTATTACGTGATTGGATAAGACCGCCAGGGATACAACCCTTAGAAATAGGTTCGGGTTATTCGGGAGCTGAAACTTATGCAGCGGGATTATAATAAACCTGTTCGATCTTGTGAAGAGGAGAAAGTTTAATATAAATGATCTATCTAGCACCTGATAAACTACAATACATCTGAAAGGGTTACAACACTGTGCTAGGTTAGGGGCTACGTCTTATTTAATCCCATTTATTGGCCGCAGAGAAGACCAATTACTTTGCTAAATGTACTTTGCATTTAAGGAAGTCGCATAAATTATTGGTTATTATAAAACTGCTCGTTTTGGTACTTATAAAGGCGAATAATGTTCTTATCAAAATAAATTTGAAATTGTCATTAATTAGAAAGAAATGTAAGTAGTTAAGGTTTATTACTATTACTCTAGAATTAGTGAATGGCACCAAGTGCACTAAGCTTAACAGAAAAATCCCACCTCCAGTTGGGCATAATAAAACAACATTCTAAAGCTTTCGAATAAGCGTGGCCTACCTTGTACAATTAATCTTAAATTCAAAATATAGGACAATTAAACGCGAAAGAAACTTGCGCATTATGTACATACTTTAGGCCATATCAATTTCACCACCGCATAAATTACCTATAACGAATGATATTCGCGCTACATGCATATCGTGACGCAATTCTTCGCTTGCTTTATAAAGTTCGTAAGATTGTATATGCATAACTGCAAGTCAACTTTATTAAATTTTCACGTTTCGCTTTATTCTCTCATAACGTTTCCGCGTAAGTTTATATACGTACGTCTATATATTGAGCGAGTTTACATCGAGGCTGGAGTTTCTCATTCAAGGAATTTTCATTTAAGACAGAGCAAGAAGTTCCACGCCATTCCTACATATGAACTGCATACCGGGTGTATCATTTATCCTGGGCAAAATTAGTGAAAAATCATTAGAATGCTTGTTAAACAAAATGTGATTCTGGATCTTTCCTGAACTTCCTTAATATTGTATACGAAGCAGGTAATAGTTACCAGTTATAACTTCTTATTCTTAACTTACAATTGGCCATATCGTAATAATAAATTATTTTATTTTATATTTACTACAAGTTCTAAATATCTAATATTACAGACACTTCGACATTTATTACCTCTACCGATATTGTTGATAATAACTAGTCTTAAGAGCTTTTATAGCAACAAATCAATGGTTGGAAGATGAACATGCATTATGCATAATAAGCTTGAATCTTAAACTTCACTGTTGAAAGTGCTACTTGTGAAATTGTCTGAAGGTAATGCATTGACAAGAAAATTCATTTTGAACTTGGGATAATTCTTTAACGTGGTCATTGGAATTTAATACTAAATTGAATGATATGCTATCTGTAGCCTACAGAACGATATCATAATTACAGTAGCATCAGATTTTAGTTAAAAAATATTTTAAATACAAAAAGAAAACAAATCACTCATCAGCGATAGCATATATCTTTAAAACCAAATTTGTACAAATGTTTACTGCGTCGATAATAATAAATGATTAAAGTCTCATTGAAAAATTCGTACACTTCACATAAAAAATTTAGTAATGAGTTGCCACTTCTTCTAATGAATATGTTCTGCTGTACATCTGCTGTGCATGCATCTGATGATGAAATTTTCATGCCCAACGAACTCTCGGCATTTTAATACAAGAATTCACCAGTGTACACCAGACTAAATTGATCCAACATAAAGTAAAGAAAAACTCATTCTTTCATCAAAATCGAGCACAATGGCGAGATTTATTGCTTTCTTGCTACTTTTCCTTGTAACTTGTCCTTTCCAAAACCATAAACATCTGCACAAAATTTGGTTAATATAAGCACATTTACAAGCTAATTCGTTTTCCTTTGGTCACAAAGTATATAAGTATAAGATGAAGTCAAGCTGTAATTTCGACATTTTTCTTTTATTATCTATTACTACCAAACTATCATATTTTAGGCGCGCTAGGAAAACTTATTTCAGCTGGCACCTCGTAACTTCCATCACAATACATTTTTGATTGATTTCATATATTAACAAATTAAACATGAAGAAAGAAACCTCTATAAATTGCAGACATCAATTTTATTATTCAATCTTAAAAAAACTTCCGATACAATTTAAGAAACACTGTATATCATCATCACAATTATGTATTACGTGAATGCCGTAAAACATAAACATATCACCTACTGGGAGCACTGTTCTTTAGTCTAGATCTTCCAAATTTCGGAGGCCTTCGTCCAGCAGTATTGTTTTCTGTTGAAAGTATACGTTTATGCATTTGAGGAATGGATGAAAAAGAAAACCCTATCGGTCAGTGCGCTTCCTCGTTTTTGATGGGAAAACGCGTGCAGAAATTAAAGAGAAGTTAGATAAAGCTTTCAAACACAACAGATACTGGTTTCATAAATTTAAGCATGGCTGAACATCTGCTTTTAATGAGAACCGTTCAGATCGCCTCGCGTAATAATTTCAAAACAGTGGCATTCAGCGGATGCAACTGTATAACAGTTGTGGAAACGTCTGCTAGATGCTTATAATATCTTCCACTACGGAGAGTGAAACGTTACGATAGATGTTTCTTACTGTTTCAGGGAGCGTGTTTTGTAGTTCTTTTATTTTACACTGCTAACCTGGAACAGATTGAGCAATGTGGTGTACGGCAGTGTAACATCCAGATGACGAGCTAATAAGCTCAATTGCTATCGATGTACAGCAATAGATGTGTATGTTGAATGCCACCAACGTTTGGGTATGTTTAAACACACTACGAGCGAGTTTCTGCTGGGCTGCGTGACTTAGGACGAAACATGGAAACATTATTATTCACCAGAAACCAAAGTTCTCCCCTTAAGTAGGGGAAGGCGATTCCATCAGAAGGAAAAAAGTTATGACGATGATCTTTTGGGATACATAAGGCATAACGTTATTGATTATTTGCAGAAGGGAGAGTCAATCACGGGATTGCACTATGCTGATTTACTTGACCGCTTCCGCGCTAAACTAAAGAGAGAGGCTCCAACTAGTGAAGAAAAAATTCTCTGCCGTAATGGTCTCCAAGCAGCCATCGCCAAGTATGGCAGCAAAGCTTGTCCAGTAACCGTACAAATTGGTGTCCCGTCCGTCATATTCGCCAGATTTAGCCGGCTGTGACATTTTACAAACTTGAAGGATGATTTGGCAGAAAGCGATCCATATCATATCCTATTATCAGGATGGTTTAAAAAAAGCTATAATATATATGGATTAAACCTATAGAGCTAGAAGGAGATTATGTTAAGAAAGAAAAAAAACTACCGAATGCAAAACAATTCAGCTGTCTTCCTCAAGACAGGTATTTATCGCACCATCCTTGTAATTATACATGGACTTTAGAATATTCAACGTGGGAAGATGCATTCGATAAACTTTAATAACAAGGCACTTTAATAGTTTTCGTTTAATAATTAGAAATTTCCGACAAATATACACATGTGCTATGTTTTAAGTAAGAGATATATAGTCGCGAAGAAACCATATTATTTCTGCGAAAATAGTAGTTACCAACATACGAGTTTGGTTTATGTGATACAAAATTTTGAACATCACTTACACCACCTTGTTCCCTCGTTCAATCTTTGCAGTAGTTACCGTTAATTTTATTAAGTATAATAATAATATATTTATTTCGTTCTACAAAAGTTACTTTTTTATATTTTTTTAGAGTGTCATTATAAGATTTCTAACATTTGTATATTATGCACTATGTTTTTTTTTTGACATATAATTGGGTAACACTATAGAAACAATTGACCACTGTCGTTGATGATTTGTCAACAATGTATACATCGAGCACTGTTCGTTTTCTATTATTTCATGCAACAATTTACAAATGCATAAAGGTGAAAGCTCTCACAATGTCGGTGTAATTGTTTGGGTGTCATTCTTTGCTGTATTGCCCAATGTACTTGCCTCGTTCGTAAAAAGAAAGAAATAAGTACCAGAACGGCGTTTAATATATGTATTTAGTTCTTTAGTTATTAATTAATAATGTAATTACATTGTTACAACTGCGAAATTATTAACAGATTGGCAGAGGTAGAAAATCTATTGTTAGCAACCTTATCATTAGATTAAATATATTAGAAATAGAAAAATCCGTAGGCAATTTAATATTGTAGTTAACTTAATTTTGTTACAGGATACAGGATTTAATTTCTTTCAAGTGAGGCACTACAACTCTCTAAACATTCTATTAATTTTTCAAATATTTGCAGAGAGCTGCAAGTATCTAAGCCACCTCAAAAATAATACACCTGGTATACGAAAACCGTAAATATACGCGAGGTGATGATCGATTACTTACTATTTCGAATCCGCATTCGTGTCCTTTTATTTCTATAAAACTTTTTTGAGAAGGAAAATTGCACGTAATCTACCACATTTGTTTGGCGATTGTGTTAGTGTCACTGTACTTTACGCAATCACAAGGTTTTATTCATTCAAAGCGAAGCGATTAGATTTGCATGGAGTCGGTGCACCACAGTTATGGTCGTAGGATTTACGTTCGAGAGATATGCGCGTTCTCCGCGTGGATGTAGGCCGATCGCCCGCTATGGATGGACTCAGCGCCCGAGCAAAAGTGAAATTTTAAAGAGGTGTTGCCCGTAGTACCTACAGCGGGCCGCGGCTGCCGTAGTAAAGTAATAGACTCGTAGTAAGTGGTAGAGTAGTGGATGCGAGAGCAGTAGTAGTAGTAGTAGTGGGTCTTTCCATAGTTGTGATGTACTATAGGAGATATGCATGTGTATATTTATAAAAGCCCGTCGTCTTAAAGTGTTACACACAGATGCTGAACGCGATTAGTTCGGATTTATCTGATTCTATGACACTCACGAGTATCGCATGCGTTACATAACCCTTCTCTTATGGTGTGTAACGAGAATCGATTGTTATCGCATTTCGAGATTGACATGTAAACAAACACTTACGTCTTACAGATGTTAGAGACGAGTATGTAAGGAAGCTTCTTGAGAATGAGGAAACGCGACGGAATATATTTTAATATTTGGTTATTAAGAGATAGAGTGGATGCTTTAAAATACAATCAATTAAATTAACATTAACTCTTTTTTCTTTAATTCTTGATGTTGGACAAAAATAGTTTTGACGTTGCTTTTTAGAATCATAGGTACCTTACACATTTCCCCTTGTTCCTTCATCTTCAATAAGCTTCTTTTCCTAATAGATAATATTTTAAAATATTTTTACTTAACATATGTATATAATAAATAATATAATAATAACATATGCTGCACAAGGTTACATTCATGTCCTTCTTTTATACTATCACCCCGGTGAAAAAGCTCTCGAAAAGCTCCGATGTTTATAATATAGAAAATTACAACTTCTGTTCTTTTAATCTGCCGAGTCTATTGACGACGACACCTTTTAATAATTAAAATTAAAACGTCACACAATCGTAAAATATCATTTTCTTTTAAATCAGAATCAAAAAATATTATAGAGGTTATTCCACCTGAAATAAGCACGCTAACTTCTACAAAAGTAATGCCCACATAAGGCGCGTACGTCTACTTACAATTAGTGTGAAATAATCTCGTATGTGATGAAACTCGCTAGTAACCTACTTTGGTGTTGTATATGTACAATTTATTACATTCTGCATCCTTATCGTTATTTCCGTTAGCTCCTTAGCATTATTTAATTTTTATGCTAGTTTCAATTTTAGTTTTGAGTATTCAGTTGTCCTACATTCTTCAACTGCAATTCGCAATTCGAAGAAGTGAACGCATTCATAGAAGGCATTATTTCAAAGTATGACAACGACTCAATGGGATGGGATCTTCTACGGTGCAAATGGTGTTAACAAAGTATTTTATGGCTTTGTTGCTGTCATATCATTGCCTCGCCGTGAAGAATAAAACACAATTAATTATTTTCCCAACATGCGCATGATGACCCGGATTGTACCTCAAACGCAAATTTAATGGAAAAGCTCCTATTGTGAATTGTAAGTTATAATTAAGCTTAGTAAATCACGATTTCTGATAATAAGCGTCTGTGCAACTTTGTTTAAAGAAATAGCAAAAATAAATAAAAAATGTAAAGCGAATATTGTTCCAATCTTGCGAAATCTACAATTTTCTTCGAGAATATCTTGAATAATATTATATAGGCCCGTTTTGGTACTCCATAGGCTAGAGTGTTACACCGAAAAGAAGCCTTGGCGTTTATTAAATACGATAAATACCACTACCGCATCCTTAGAATGTTCCAAATATTTTTATAGTAAGTTCTACTTCGTTGTATGCTAACTTTGTTAAAGCAATTCTAAATCGCCAAGTTTAACTCTAAGTGTGTATATGCTGTAACGTTACAATTTACAACATCGAACGTAGCTACCATTAGCGCGACGAATACTGCGTTCAGTTAAATATCTATGTCTGCCCGCTCAAAACTAAACTACCTTTCCTGTTATAGCCTATTATTTAAGTGGCCGAAGTGTGAGGAGACTAATCTAAGTCTAGTTGACGATCTTGGGAGAACGGCTGACCATTTCCTTCACATCCTAAATTTTTAATGTTAATGGAATATTTTCCTACAAAAATTTTCGGTCTTAATATCGTAACTGAAATATTTCTCGCTAACAAGTTATGTCCGTTAGGAAAAGTCAGTTCTTAATAGTTGCTTGAAATGTCTAAAGTCATAAAGTACCATAGCGTTCGTCTTTCAATTGGGTCCTTGCAGGGCTTGGATTATTTTTATAATGAAAGAAATTATATTGTAATTTAATACCAAATTTTATTTTGAAAGGTATAGATATCCAAATTAATCACGACTTGTGGTCAAGATATTTATCCAGATAACACGAGTTTGGCTGCGTTCTTGTTTCTAAGTGCATATTGTTTAAATTAGGCGCATAAATATGAAGCAAAAATCAATTTTGCAAAATGTCGGTTTCCTCTACGTACGAATATAGAGATTATATTGCAACGTTACAATTTCCGGTTAATTCTTTCTTTCCAAATTTAATTTCCTAAAACTTCATTAGTTGATATTTATTTTAATTTAAGTTGCCAAAAGACTGTGCCAGGACACTCTCGGGCCTATACGTTGTACAACCTATACGTTGTACAGTTAAATTAACGTCGAAAAATCAATTGCTTTTCAATTCAAAAACTAATGTTAAAACAATAAAAGAAAATGAAAAACATTATTACTAACTAATAAATTTCTTACGACAACGAACGAGAATTATCATATTGGAACCTGTTTATTAACTTAGTTTATGAGAAGCGCAATAAACTGTAGGGATTTTTCCTTATATATTAATAGGTATATTCTCTATATAAACAAATCCGTTTATTGTTTCTAGTGTATATATAATAGTGTTGTAGTAAATAGTTTATTACATCCTTCATCGATATAATAAACAGCCACTTATTAAAATAAACTTATTTGTTGACCAATGTCGATGAACGCACTTTTTTTTGTTGTATTTACCTAACCTTTTCTTTTAGAGTACTCAAAAAAAATCGAAAATGAATCACTCATACTTCAGGTTAAGAAACTTAAGAAACCAATCTTTGTAGTAAGAATGATTACAAGTTGCATGAATTTTTTTTGATAAAAAGTATTGGAAATTACGTTTATTACAATAAACTTCTACAGCTTGCTTACAATTGTCGTAATTTTACTTTGTCAGCATCTTTGTTAAAGTACTTTACAGTTAGTGTTCTTGTCAACTTAACGACATTTTGAAAGAGAAAGAGAAAAGGCCTTCTCGTTTCTTTAAACAACTGAAGAAGCAGTTAACTGCTATCGAAGGCTACTTTGAGTTCAACATCAAATATAGTTCCAGTATAATAAAAATAATTGTTACTGTAACCCACTTTTCATTAGTAATTAATAAATATAAAAAATATATTTTACAATTAAAAAAGGCCGTTAAGTAACGTTTCCGTAAGAGTCCTTCATTTTAGCAGATTCATTTAGCATTTTTTGAACCGCCTCTCATGAGAACACGTACCATGGCATTCTATCAAATGTATCAATGCAACATATTGAAGCGTTAACTACTGCACAATTCAATTTAATATCTCGTGTATGTGATTTAGCTATCAACGCATTCCAATCTCAAAAACAATGCAATTATAAGCGACACGATTAGTAGGTATTGCATGGATCGAGTGTACTTATGTGAGGCTGCGCCATCACTGTTACATGCCTAATATGACGACTTACATAGCCGATTATAGTGCGTTCCGTTAGAGAAAGGTACATTACGACATTGAAACATGACCATTCAAAAAAGAATTACAGCGATAAACGAGCACTAACCTCAATGTCAACGTTAACAAACCACTCCACAGTGTGTAGAGTGCTGTATTTACGTATGGTACTATATAGGTCCTTATTTTGTTGAGAACCACGACGAACAACCATTTACTGTGAGCCAAGAGCCTACAGATTGAAAATCAGGATCGCTCAAAAAATTACAGAGGCGTATATTTTAGACACGAAAATTATACAAATTTACAAATTAAAAAATAAATACAACTATATTTCTATTGGCGAGCAGTGTATACAGGCTGATTGATTTTTAATCTTCACTAAGGATAAGTTGAAAATGCAACTAAATTTATTTTTAGAAAATTTTAGAAAATGTCTTACACCAACAAAGAGAAACGAAGTATTTCAAATATCTTTTATTTATCGAATCAAAATAAAAGATATTTACAACTGTATCTAGAGCAATAATAGCCACATAGCATTTTTATAAACAGAAATTTGGTAGAGAATGGATCGTTTGCCACGCCACGCAATGTTTATGTAAGCAGGAAATAAACGATAGACTTCACAAGTGGTAAATGAAAAGCGTGTTATTGCCAACTTTTATGTAAATTTTACTCATTATTCGTAATAAATGCAAATAGGAAACAACATAATAAGCCAACGATTGCAATACGGCTATTTTCATAAATGAACTGCCCCTTTTATGATCCTTCTAAGGATTATATTGAAGGCGTACTGAAGTCTACTTTGATTGTTGTTCAATATTCTGCGAGGCATCGATAAATAGTTTTTTTAATAGTTCTCTATAAAAAAAATAAAGAGTAAACTTAAGTCAGGAGATCTCGCCAGCCCTTCAGCAACTCTCCTATTTCGAATTCAATGGTTTGGAATCTTGATTTAAGTAATTCCTTACAATTTACGGGACGGGCCATCGGCTTCGTACCTGTGTAAATGCTGTAATTGACTTAATGGAATATTTCCCATTTTCCAAAATGCCTATCCAAACATTTAAATCAAAACGATGTTGTCGTCTCTTAATCCTCTTTCGTCCGGGATTCTGTGCTACATAATAGTGTTTCGAATTGTTATTAAACACCCTAAATTGATTCATCCCATCAGAAAATTTTGTTGAACTGTATAGCCTAAGTTTATTTCGATGTAAAGTTTTTTATAACAGAGCATGGGGCATATTAATTCTGATGCATGTAGATGTTGATGCATTATTGTTTAACGAGAAAAATATCAGATTAATTTTCATTCAAATTCCTGTTATGGAGAACACTAATCCGCTATCGTCTAAGTTGTTATCAAGATCTGGATACAATTTTAAATATCATGAAACTTATCAACAATTTTGACATGCCCGAAATAAATTTATTTCCTTATAAGAAAGAAGTAATTACTGTTGAAACTAGTTTTTCACACTTGCTCTGAATTACCAAGTAATATTGGGATCAAGTGAGTAATAAACGAATGCTACAACACTAACCGTCTTGAAAACTCAGGTTCTCTAAGGTGATTTAATTTATATTCTTTTCTAATGCAATATTATCTTTAGATTTGGAAAAAGCAGGTTCTAACTCTTGGTATGCCCAAAACGCTTCATCGATCCGCATAAACGTTTTTAGTACCCATCCCGCTGTTAGATCTTGACCTAATTTTTCCAATGAATTTCTCATCGTCCGCCAGCGCATTGTTTGCGTGCTTGAATGTGTACGTTTCGCCGTCGATGATGACTGCTTTTCTCTGTTTCGCATCAAATTCGAAGGCTGTAGCGTCTACCAAAACATTTTCGCCCGTTACGAAGGAGTTCTTGGCCGATAACGCGCGCCTCGGACGGGTCGGTCGTCGTCAGACAAAGGAAGCGTGTGATTGAAATTTTTATGAGTCGTTTCGACGTATTGTATTATTTTATGCGCGTCTATGTGTGTATGCGAAGCATTATGTGTGGCGAACGCGCATTTACGCGGCTTCCGTTTTATGGCGATCGTGATCGTCGCGCGTCGTGTTATTGACTGAATTTCTTATTTTTGTTTTGGTGTTTGTACTTTGCTGATGCTTTAAAGGCTTACAGATTATCTTTCCTATTTTTGATGAAATTCTATAAATAGATTCCTTGATAAGAATTTCGCAGATTTTTAGAGTATTTTTTTTACAATGACAGGAATGTCTGCATTGTAAATCATTACATGTGCTTTGTAATTATTTGTAAATGCTACTGTAATTTGCTAAATATATTCTCTCTAACTAGATAACATATGCATTACATAAATACGATTTTTTATTGATTGAATAAATAAAATTTGCCTTAATTCACAGCGGCTGTTTATTGCCTGATATCCTAAACGTTTCTATGAAACCTCTTGCGTTTTAAAAACTTATTCTTTATATATACAATGTAACATGTAATTATTAAATTTGCTATAAAAGAATGGATATTGTCACAATATTGCTAAGTAAAACATTTAAGCTTTATAACGCTTTACCCAAATATCGTCGAACTTTTAACAATAAATACTTTTCCTGAACAAACTAACTTATTAATCGTGGAACTACGAGAGAATGCAAAAATTACTTGCGAAGTATTAAGTTATTCTGGTTTTGAAGAGAGGTTGTACCAGTTCTTTCATGCTCTAGGAACGAAACGAATCCTTGGGCAAGCCCATGGCAAGCTATGTGGTTCTAGATAACTCAAGCCAATCTAATATAAATTATCATACCAAGTTTTATGCCTATTTTTGTGATTTTGTTTTTGTAAACTTGCAAGATAACTAAAGAGTAAATATACAAAAAGAAGAATTTGTGATGTAAAACCATCGACTATAGCTTTCAGGGCAAAAAACAAGGATAAGACGATGTTGAGGTAAATATTATAGTTTCTCATCTCAAGACGATACGGAACCTTTCATGGATTAGAATTGTTGGTAGCTGTGGTACGCAGATCGATCAACTCGAGTTTCATTTTAAGTGTAAGCGTAGATCCGAATAAAGTCCTGAATTTTCTAAGGGCCACAGATCTCCCGCAGGATTAAGCAATTATTCAGAGGGCCACAGAAGGTCACTCGACCGCAGTGCAGGAAGACGTGAACCACTACCTCGCGTGTTTATGATAGATAAAGAGAATAACTTCCGAAAATTATGCTGGCATCGAGCTTCATTGCCTTAGTTTTAGAGATAATTGTTTACATTATGATTGTTTACATTTCATTTTTCTTCTAATATCAACGCCTGCAAGTGTCTTACAGACTAAGTGCTGACTTTTGACTATTCGATCGGAGTTTTCGACAATACATCAACGTATTTATATCAAGTGGCGTCTACTTTTACATCAGCTAATGTCTATAAGGTGAAAACCTAAATCGTAGCCATGTTAAAATTCATATTGTTTTGGCTTCGTCATTCTTTTCCCAATTTAGAGTTCTCGCTACAGACATTTCTCAGTACTTAAAATGTGTCGTTCTCTAGCTAAACTATGAAATATGAAGCGATGCAGCTAAGTTTTGTGTTGAGACACATAGATTGCTGGGATGAAGTACTTAACATTTGATCCCTTAAATATATTTATTCAAAATAACCTTCAAATTAAATTTAGATGTAAGATATCTATTACTAAGTGTATTTTTCATTATACAAATTTTAAACGTTGTGCCTGAGGTATCTTAAAATATTAGACTTCCCACTGATATGTTTAAGATTTTAGGCAAAACGATCTAAAAAATGTATAAATTACTAATTGCTAAATTTGTTGATGCTTTTACACGTTGCTGTTTGGTAAGCTATTTACAGGTGCTAAGACAGTGATTAGTTTCTATCGTCTGTAATTTTCAACTTGTGTAACTTCTTTTTACATTTTATGTTACATTCATATCATGTATATGATCAAGCTGAACAGATGCAATTCCACATTTATGTACATACATTCACTTATATTATGCACATTAGCGTATTATTTTAACTGTACACTAAATCTCTTCGGCAATTATGTACTTAATTTATTCCAGCTTCAATTCGCGCTATGCACAACTATAATTACGCATATTCTTATTATACAATTACACGCAATAAAAGAGAAAAACGTCTCATTAGCAGTCAATGTCCCGCGCCACCCATAAGTTTCATTGACCGCTTGTAGACACGACAGAACAGTTATATAAAGACGTGTGTCGGTGCGACGTTATTGTTTTATTGTTTTGTCCATTTTTCCCCTCAACGATAATGCATCAATCGTATAACCTAGCGTTGGAACACGCCAACAATGGTTGAATTTTAAATATGTACGACCGTGTGACAATATGTAATGAACGACAAGAGAAATAACACAGGCACTAACGTGCGGCCTAAATTTACAAGGAAACTTGAAACACGAACGGTGACAGCCCACAGGTTTTAAGTAGGTGATCCATTAGACAACAATACGCCCTTTCTGCCGACGAAGTTTTCTATGAATGGACGTCTATACATAATAATGGTCCATGTTATCGCATTATTAATACCTGCGCCTAATCTGTTAGGTCACTTTTCTTTTGGGATATAAATAATGGAAGTTTCAACGTTGCTCACAGACGCATATCGTTATGTAAATTTATCAACTACACATCTATCTACTAGAGCATATAGTATAGGGTTAACTCATCTTGATATGCGTTTTACGTGAGTGCGGTACAAGAGTTTAACTTCAAATCTAGCTGTGATGCGGAACTGGCAGAAATTCTGGCCATACGTGACAGCGATGATGATTCTATGGGATCAGTTTTATTTGAAAAACAAGACGCAATTTGAAAATAAAAATCCGATTCAGACTCCGACAAAGACTTCCAAAGTGAAGCTAATTTTGATTTCGCGAATAAAAAAGGAAAAATGTGTGAATCCTGGATACTAGGTGAATCTTGTTCAGCAAGACCTTGAAGACCAATTTTCAGGCTGCAGAAAACCGATTTGGACTGTTTTACAACAAATACTTCACATTCATAAGATATGATCAAACAGTTGAAGAACCCTATTGTTTTCTTGCGGTCATTACCCTTATGCTATAAGTTAAAAAATTAAAACTGAACAATTATTGATCATCAAAATGGCTAATATCAACTCCTTCGTTTTATCGAATTATCTCAAGATAGCTATTTATCACTGTTCAGAATGCTTTATTTTATCAACCAGCGACTCCTGCGTAAGGCAGGCTTTTCAAGGATAACATCTATAGTTTTGTATTGGCAAGAGTTTACTTCCTTTCAAAGACGAGGTCTTTTTCAAATAACACATCCCTTCAAAACGACATCAGTTTGAAAAAAAATTCTTTCTAACCTGTGACTGCAAAATAGGCTACGTACTCGACTGTATTATTTATATGGAAACCATTAGAGAAATTTAGAAAAAGTTGATGAAAAGCTTGGAAGGTCGGAGGAGAACGATGAATTTCTACATAAACAAGGGTTATTCTCTTTATATCGATAATTGATGTACAATGCAATGATATACCCTGCACTACTTACATACCTACAAAAAAACAAAACTAATGCATGTGGTAAGTATTGCAAAAGGTATACCAAAATTAGATAAAATACATAAAAAATAAGTAGAAAAACCGGCCAAGCAGATTTGAAGTTTCATTCTATTACACAATATAATCGATACGTGAGTGCAATGGATAAACACGATTTAATTTTGAGCTCCGTAGAAACGACCGGGAAGCATGTAAAATGTTACAAAAATGTTTTTCCAGTTATTGGATTTGTTAGTACTGAATGCCTGTGCTTTACATAAACGTTTATCAAAAGGAAATAATTGGAAGACGTGCAGAATGTACAATTTCTCAAACACGTTCGACAGTTTGACTTTTTCCAATTCCTTTGCCTCAGAGAGGCCTTTTGCCTAGAGAGGGAGCTTAATTCAACGAAACAACTTGTCGTTTGTTCCTCTAAAAACCAAAGGACCTTCTCCTATTAAAAATATTTCTCAGCTTTTTTAATAACATGCTGAATTCGTTGTTTATTTGTTTACATTGCGCGAGAAAATAAATAGTTATTTATATAGTACCTGCTTTTTTTGATAAATGCAAGACGTGGTAGAAAAAAATATTATCTAGTTGGCTATGAAAACCGGACAAATCAGTTAATCAGTGAACAACCTAAAGTTGATTCTTGGTTTTAGCTTGTGTATTGCTAGATGTGACAATTGTGTAGGTAAATTTAAAAAGGTACCAAAAGAAGTGTAAAAAGAGCGACAACGTTCCGATATGTTATTGATATCTATTTTCGTTTTCGAAGCATTTGTATCTGTACTAAAGGGATATTTTTTTTTTTTAGGAAAAAAAGCGGCAAAGCAATATAATCGCGAACGAAGGATGTCCAAAGAGGGAGTAGAGTAAAGCAAAAATTTTCTTAACGTATGTAGACGCATTCATATCGACGAAATTTGAAAAAGGAAACATGTCTCAGCACTTTCGAAATAAGAGGAGTTACAGCCGACATATAAATAAATATATCAGTCTATCTGTTAATACGTTACATATTCTTTATAAATATGTTTTTCAATTTGTTAACGCTCCTTAATTTTTTTCAATTAACTGCTGCATGGGCATTTACATTTCTAATTAATCCATCATTTCCAATAGAGGATAAATTGATATTCGTTAGTAAATAGTGAAGATACAGGTTTTTATTGGTTTCTCTGAAGTAATTAAATAAAAAAAAACTGCGTTGATCGAATAGACAGTCCAACAAACGGGTCTTTTTTGAATCCTACCGGAATCAAAAATGAATTTTATATAATTTAAATTTAATTACGTCACATCGGAGAAACAACGGCAAATGATTATTCAAAGAAGAATGTTGGTATATAATCGCCAACGTCAACGAATAACTTTATAGATACAAGATTTTCTGTGCGTTCTAGAAATTAGTTAGTTGGAATAATTGTTCTTTTTGATAAAGTGCAGCATATAACCATAGCGTTCGGGTTGCTTCCTACTAGAAGTTACAACTAGCGTTGTATAAATTACAGGTAAACCTAATACCACAATAAACCATTGCGGCTTAAACTCGGACAATCCCAACTTGTCGACAGGTCGGTAATAAAAATAAATAAATTTGTGAAGTCTTAATTTAAAGTACATTGTATATTGTATTTGTTTGCGAAACTCTTGGAATTGCTGCCAGGTTCAAAGAATTCGGTGATTTCAAAGGAGTATTTACAAAAACTTCCAAGTATCTCAAAGATAGTTTAAATAGTTTTATAGGTATATGACTTTATGGCATTTTTGCTGAATCTTTATTTTTCAAGAAGTAGAAATATTTATTATTATTTTATTTAGAATATCCCTATTGCTTAAATATACTTATGTATTAAATTACACACACACACACTATAAATTGCAAAATGCATGTATCGTATCATTATGCATTTAATGAAACTTGATGCTGTTGAATTGTCAATATTAATGCCATCATTTTCCGAATCCTACACAGGCAAAATTATATTGTCGCCGCAATTACAGCAGATCTTCTACATCTGCCTAAGGCAATAGCAGATTTGTCCGATGGTTTTAATGGTGTGAGGATTCCATGTGTCCTTGATCGAAGGTAATTCGCTTCTTTGCCAAGTATTATATCCACTTTTTCTAGCATGATTGGCTTTAAACATTCAATTATTCGTTTTGTTGTGAATACAATGATTTATGTTTTTTTTATGTCATCTACTGTATTTAAGACATCTTGACAATACCCTAGCAAATTTGCCTCGTACTACTATAGCTAGATAGTCAGCATATCTTACGTAATAAAGACCTTCTTTAGACAGCTTTGTTATTAATTCGCCTGCAAGAGATGCCCACAGCAGGGGTGATAGTACACTACCCTGAGGGCATCCACTTTCTGTCCTTACTTTGATACTAGCCTCCCTCAGAAACGTCACTATTGCGCGTCCCTCCAGGGCGGCGTTTATCCAGTAACACATTCGCGAAGGGACTCCCTTTTTCTTGATTGGCTCTATCAGAGAACTTGTGGTAGTATTATTAAATGCTCCCTCAATCTAATCTAACCTAAATGTCCCTCCAGTTGTAGGAAGCTTGATTATTAAAACAACTTTGGAGCGTGGGTGTAAGTCCAACTAACGACGGTAGTGGTGAAAATGGACGATTTCTTCCTTTATGAAAAGAGGCTTTCTCCAATAAGACTTGGTGCATATCGAAAATGTAACTTAAGCTGTAATTAATTGTTCAGCCGATTCCATCTAAATTCTCAGTAAAGTTTCACGTTCTAATGTTGTGTGAAAAACATTAAAGGTAACTATAGAAGTAAAACAATAACCAAGAGTGAGTCACAATAATTATTCAGAGTTTCAAACGGAAACACATAAGCACGGCGTTTATGAATTGAAATGTCGATAAATGAGGTTAATATATTGTATATATTTCGTTCAATGATTTCTTTATTGATTCAAATAAAGATCTAAACTGCGAAAGAACTGTTTTAGAGACACTCTCGGATTTTCGCAACCCTCAATGTCATCTAAATAATTCCCGAAAAGCATACCATTTCTCAATATTTTACCGCAATACTTAGTAAAACAAGTTAATAGTTTGGCTGTTGTAAACTTTGCTAAATCGTCTTTTTATTTATTATCTTTCACGATTCGATTCCGTTGAGTCGCCTATACATTATCTTCAAACTTTATTGACAATTTTATGTAGTTATGTGTAATATAATAAACGAAGCAATATTTCTCATATGTTTCTTTATCATAAAAATTTGGCGGATAATTTCATTGTGTTACAAGTAAAGTATTAACATTTCTATTATTTCTTACTAAACCTTCTTAACAGCGTATTACTTACTATCTGTTTTCCTACGCGCATCTCTAATAGGAAACAATACGTCAGTTATAAAGGCCACCGCTCAAGTAATACCTCGCCTACATCTAGAGCATCCCAAGATAGCAATTTGGGTTGACTACCCTTTTTCATTTTATAAGTCATCTTCCTCTATATTACGGCACGCTGTTATTCGCAGATTTAAAATTATCTTGAAGAGTTAGTACGCAGAAAGACTGACTTTATCTTTAATATCTTGATACATCCAAGTGTAACATTATCTCGTTCTCAAGCAAATCTACATTAATACTATACAATAATAATTAATCATTATATTATTGAAAAGTCGTATTGCAATGAACGTATCACCAATTTTATCCATATTTAAAATTATTAGGTTTCATTAGGAAACATTTCGGAGCATCGCATTTTATGGCGACGACTTATTTGTGCCGTGTGCATCTTAATTTAGAGTAGTATGCTTCTCCAATATGGTCACCGTTTATAAAACTCTTATTTAGTTGAAGAAGTTCAAAGACGTTTTCTAAAATATACGTACCGTGTAAAATATACTGTGTCACACGACCAGGAGACATCCCTCTAATTTAGTCAGTTGCCGCTTTCCTTACATCCCCTTTTAAATTAATAACAAACTTTTTAATAAATCTTCTCTCAAACATTTAATTTCCATATTTCACACATTATGATTTCTAGTTTCCAATTATTACAAAGCACATATCCACAATGAAATTTAAATCGTACCACTTTATCAAATTTCTTTCGATTTCAATTTTTTCATACTTCAATTCAGTTTCGGAATAAACAAACGCCTTGTTTGTCTTTGTATTGTACTGTGATTACTTTTATATGTATAAGTAAAGATTGGACGTAGTATGTTTATGTAACTTTCGCATTAAATAAGCTTCTTGAAGACTATTAAACGTCTGAATTAATTGGATATTAAAACGTGAAATGGACATATTTACATAAAATATTCAAGTTCAAAAAATTACGAGACAGTTAAACGACAAAAATAAAAGTATCTAAATAAATTCGATTGCGTTCAATTAACACATTATTACATTTTCCGTCGTTGTATATGTGATAAGGATCTGTGAAATCTTACGGGTGTGCAGTAATAAATTTAATTAAGAAAGTTGTATAACATACCAGCCAATGCACCAAACCTTACTCAAGACCAAGGAAACTTACCTGAAAAGGAAAGAAACAAATCTTATAAATATAAATACATTCAATTAAATACGTAAAAGATAATGCAACAGCCTTAAAATGGTAAGCTGGCTAGCTTTTCCTCAGAATGACATTGGACTCTTTTATAACAGCGAGTTGAATAATGCAGAATCAATTTTCACAATTTCTTTAATTGATACTATATCATAATGAGAAAATTGCTAACATTAAAAGTTCGCACTATTTATCTGGACTATCCGATTCCTCAATGTGCTAACCATATGTGCGTTTAACACGTAGATTTTATGCTGCTGTTGCTATATTAACTTTATATTAATAAATGCGAAGGGCGTATGAATAGCAACCGTTACACCTAGATGATGGGCCATCCGTACTAAGATTGTTTGAAGACGAGAACATTGAATATTTTTATCAACAAGATAAGGTTCCTTGTCACCGTGCGAGGGCGACAACGTAGTGGTTTATCTTAAACGGGGTGCGACTGTTGGATTGGTCGGCACAATCCCCAGACTTACCACCAATAGAAAAACATCAAAAAACCATCGCAAGACGTTGATGTGAGTCAAAAGAGCAGCTTCGCCAACAAATCTTCAACGAATGGATCTCAATCGATATCTACTTTGTCGTTTTATCGATATATAATTTACTTTTATACATCCGAAGAAAAATTGGGAGTGCCTAATACGTATTTATATCGTTGTATAATACAACGATACTTGACTTGATCATGGGTACTTGACACGATGCATGAGTATGTACAGAATCATGTATGTTTTGCAGAAGTTTTCAAGGTAATTTTTCACTACCTAAAATACAACACCTTCTAATTCAAAACGGATCTGTCAAGAAACAAATAATCGCAATAGCGCATGTTAAGCCTACTTTCCGTACAGAATTATGTATAGAAATAAAACTTGTTATATTGAAAAATAAAGTATACGTTTCTATGTATGCCACGGTACATAAAAAAGCTGAAAATACTGAAATGTTTTCAAATTTTGCAATAACAGCATGTCTTTGGAACGCATCACGAATTCATTATCAATAATTTCATAAAAAAAATGCAAATCGTAAAATTAAAACTGCGTCATAAAAACCTTTGCCTGTAAACATGGCTATGCTTGGATTAAACAAGTAAATTGTCATCGAATTTTTTAATACCAAAAATAATATTTTTACATCCTTTGAAGTAGGATCGAAAAGATCTGATCATCTTCTTGATAGACAAAACGGGCTTGTTGAACCAGACTTGACGGACCGAAAATCGAAGGAATTAATGGGAAGGTTTAGCAAATGCGGTACGGCGGGCCAATCCAACAAACGTATCGGATCGCGTTGATCGATAAGTTTCATTTATTAGAGTAATGACTTATTGCTCAAAGAGTTTGCGTTATTCAAAGGTAATATAAGTAGAACGTATATAAACAGTTAACTAAGAAATACGTAATTATATGCGGTTACAACGTGTACAGAAGCAAATTATCACGAAATAGTAATAGATCATTATTTCTCAATCGTAGATGAAAAAGCTCTACAAATAAGGATTTAATGGCACTATAAGCGAGAGCAGGAAATGAAATGATATGTGCAAGTGTACGACAATTAATAACAATATATATTGAGTAATGACAAGTCGCAGTGTAATGCAATTGTAATGGTTTACCAACGATATACACGGGTAAATACATAATATTACTATTACGGATCGATTTTCCTTGATATTTTCTTCTTTTGCAGTCCGAGTAATTTATAGTTACGGTGTGTAAAATGGATAATACATATTTGTACCTTGACTATTTTTATACGAATGATTCTTTGCTTTTGCTTTCTGATAGCTTTACGACCTGGAGATGATTATTCATTAAGCGATTATGTAAGTAACCCTTAGTAAAACAAGATTTATTGTTTTCAATAAACAAGGACGTATAACAGTGACAGTAGTGGAAAAAAAAAATAGAAACAGGAAATGAACAAACGTAAACAGAAATACATATTTAGGTTTCAAATAAAAAATTATTCGAAGACAAGTTCTGCATAAAGAAATTATATTCGAGTACGCAGATGTTCAATTTTCTCTACACTCGATATAAGTTTGATTTATCCAAATAGAACAACCTATCTATTATTACGTCTTTGAATATCTTTCTCTAATACATATGAACTTTCATTAATATTCCTTATGCCTATTAATAAACATAATTTGCAAAATGTCGTTGTTTCTTTGTTGACCGATATCTTAGACACCTTAGGCGCGGTGCATACTGGAGCGATGCGACAAGTGATACAATAACCAACGGGATTTCGGTTCGATATCGATCACTTTTCGGTGATGAAAGCAACCAATGTAATTCACACTAGCGCCATCGCGATACTACACCAATAACTATCGGAATCGTAATCAGTAAAGGAGACAAAGAAACCTAGTGGAAGGAACTATGTTAGGTCAACAAGAAGACATAGATTTTTATTATTTCGTTTATTAAATTCGTGGAGCAGAATCCGTGCATATAGAACTGTATATTGAAAAATTATTTCGGAGCAGATATAACAGGTGCTGCTTGGAAGGAAATAGCGGAAAAACTTATGATGCAGCTAAGAAAAACTATTTATGGTAAGATCTATCCCCAACATAAATGTGGTGGTTGAGAAACTATGTATATTTATTTCCCAGGGTCTATGTAAAAACTGTAAAAGCTACAAAAAAATGTTTTTGTTAATATTTTTATGGCAAACCTACATATTAACACTGAATAGGAATTACTGCTTCTGGTTTCAGAAAATAGTTACCAAGACTATTCTAGCTGAATAGCTTGTACCTGTATTGTTGATACTTGAGCACTACCATCAAAGATTGCGGGCAGATTGAGATATGCTTCACTGCCATGATAACAGACTTTTCGTCACAAGCTGTTGGTACCTCACTTGAGGCTAATATGCCAAATGCGTCCTCAACAATTCTTTAGACTCTAGAGAGACGATAACTGAACATTTTTTTTACGTCGTTTAACACACTCCTTGGAAAAGGCCGTAGTTACTTGAGTAGTAAAGGAAAGGCTTCATAGCTAGAGAGGATCAAAGCGAGTGAAATCATAACCTTTTTGCAACGACTAAACAGACTCGTGACTATTGGTGTCATACGAAAGGGTTCGTGTTCGAGAGTCGACAAAACATGGGTCTGTTCATGATAGCAACGATATATGTTGTTATCATGACTAATCTATTTTTAAATCTGTTCCATCTATGATCTATATTATTACCACTTCCATTTTATTTCTCTCTTTATTTATTTTCTTTATTATTTATTAATTTACCATTGGATAGGAATGTTAAATAGGAATATATGTTATATATTCCTGTTTAATATATTCAATAGGAAGAATTGAACATATCAAGGATTTCGATGACCAATCGTAGTGTTTGAATCACCGCTCTACCGTGTAGGACGTTAAAATATTGACCATTAAAGAAACAGCGGAAGTGATAGCGCAAACATCTGAAATTATCTCAAAAGTTATAATATGTTATAGAAGGATGACATAAAACAAAAACGTAATGATATACTGTTCCTAAGCTAACAGATCTCGTACTACAAACTGATAAGGTATTTATTTTTTAAATAAACGTTATTTATTGTCTTTAACGGAGTTGCTTGCAATATACATTGTTTGTCATCGAGAATAATAAACGATATTCGCAACGAAGTTTGAAAAATCCTTGATTCAAGGTCAGGTCGTGACAATCTTATAGGTTTACAACCAAACCTCAAATATTTGTCTTGACTTTTCTTTAACAAGTTCATATCCGGAAACATTGACAAAGACCACGGACTTCCGGAACTGTGGAAAGCTGCAGAAAGTTTTTGGTTTGTAAAATATAATATACATGTTATGAATTAATGCTTTTGCGTTTTCGTTTCGTTTGACAACCCACGTGTTCTTCTTTATTCATGGAGAATATCTTACCTTACCATTGTACTGTCTTATTATAGTCGTAGAATCTGAGACTTTACAGATTATGATTACAAATGATCCAATAATAATGATACATCGCCTTACGCCTAATGTAAATAGATGACGGAAATAAATGCTAGACACATTTAAAAAATCAGCAGTTAGTTAAGTAAATACGTGGCGACATTTCAGATTATGTAAGTGCTTTAAAACTGCGTCATGCTAGTTGCTTTCGTCAATTGTTTCTGTGAAAAATTATTGATTGATTGATCTTTTGTACTGTACTGTTAAGTGGGACTATTTGGGAAATGAGGGTTGTTTGAGAGAATAATTTTCAAGCTGTGCTTGAGAACGTTTTTATTTGGGCAATTTGTTTCATAAAGGTTTCATAAAGTGGGGCTATCTGAGACGCTAGCAAGGAGTTATTTGGGAACATTCAAGAGTTACTTATATTTGTAGTTGTTCCTTTTTTTCAGAAAGGACATTTTAAAACCGTTTTCAACTGTTGGAAGGGTTCAAACTAGACGCCGTATAGATCATATACCGTAAGTAAACAACAAAGGAGCTGTCGAAAGTAAAAGAGAAGCTTTCAGAGAAGCTTCAGAAGAAAAAAAGGAGAGTGTTAAAGTCGATTACTGGTAGACGAGTTTTGAAACAAAACACAACCTAGCCAACAGCCGGACGTCTATGTGTTCTTAAAAGTGAGGAAAAACATATCTCTATTCAGCACATCGTTATGGTTTATACCAGTAGCTACCCCTTTGGTTGTTTAGATCAGCGACTGCTTGAAGATTCAAACGATGAGAAGGATCTATTACGACGAAGTGATGTGCTCTCCGACAGCAGCGATGATCGCCTAACTTAAACGTCCTTGTGATTAAAAAAAACTGGAACATCTTGTTGTGGAATGAATAAGCATATCACATTTTGTACGTATTTCAAATAACAAGATAACAAAGACGTCGTACAAGTATGCATCAACTAAGAATATAGTTTGATTCGCAATAAAGTTATTAAAGGAAAGAAACTCAAATAATCCCATCAATCAAAGGCGCAAATTTACAAAAGCATATTACTGACATCAATCAAAACCATTTGCAAGAGTTGAAAGGTCTCTCACGTAGTAGACCTTACTTCTATGAATTTTATTTGAACTCAAAACATCATTTTTCGGCAGAAATTTTATTTAAATTGAAGATTGAGAAGGCTATCTTCAAAGTTGCTTTTGCCATACATTTCACGTAAATTCTGATTTTTGAGTTGTGTTAATAGAGGTGCGCTGCCCGAGATTAAGTAGTGACATATGTATTACGTATTGAATAACTTACATTGTACCACCGTAGCAATTTACCAATTTTCTTAATCTCCGAAGCAATCTATAGAATCCATTTCTAATGGTTGTACCCGAAAAAAGTTTTCCGGACATTTTAGTTAAGTAATAAGACATGGCAATCACCTTCCGGTAATCTCGAATTCTCCCGAAACGCTACCGCAATACTCCACCGCGTACCCTACGTTGTCGCAATGAATAAATACGATTCGCGTGCGCTGAGTTATCTATTCTAGAGCGTCTCATTGTGTTCAACGGACGCGACTGTCCTCGCCGATCATTGCGGATGCAAAATCGAACAAACGGCGAACCAAACAAGCAACCAACTGACGGACTGCCTACTGGTTATCGGCAACACGTGGGTGCCGAAGCAAATGTCGGCTGCTACCAATCGCGCTGAACGTTGCGATTATGTCATTGAAATGCTTCGAATTTGTACAGCGATGAGTATAATCAGGAATTATGTCATTTTGTTGAAAGAGCAAGATGAATGTACGTCCTTGATTGGGCCATTCATGTGATCACATACTGCGAGTTCCGCTGTCATAACGGTCATTCAATGCGTTATTAATTGCGTTCTTCATATGCGTGTTGCATTGCTTGAATTACTACTGGAGCTAGGTGCTATGCATGGAATAATATGTGAACTGTAAGGATAATATGGGGAAATATGAAATAGAAAAAAAATCATTTCTTGCAGATTAATTTAATAGATTTTTTTCTTTTAGGTTGACGTAATTATTTTGGCAAACGTCATATTAATAATACATACATGACATTTTTGATTGTTAGTTAATGGTGTACAGTTCAATGCAAATTTTAAGTATAAGAACCAGAGAAGCTCAAAAATATTCTATCACTATTGCGTTTCTTCACACCTGTACAAATCTTTTATTTTAGAATAGCCAGCGTATTACATTGTTCGTTACGACTAATTAACGTAAATATAACATTAATATTAAGTAATTAAATGCTTTTTGTCTAAAATTACGCTTTGTATTAACACCAGACTATTACCACATCGACTTCCAGTGTTAATCTTTGGAGATTAGTCATTGATTGATGATTTATCTAAATTCCATGAAAAGGAATTTTCAGGAGAGTCAGACATTACTGAAAGGAAGATTCCAACTGACAGACAAAACTGATAAAGATTAAATGAATGACTGAAATAACAATGAATAAAAACACTTCATAATTCTGGATTAAAAAAAAAAAAATGGCAGCTTTATCTGCCAGTGTGTACAGAGTGAGCCAAATTCGATACTTTTAATAGGGAAATAATGTGAAATGAAGAATTTAAAAATTATTTAAATAAAATATCAAGTGCTTTATATCCTTCTAAAGGTAATTTTATATACTTTTCAATATAGTAAAAACATATAGTGTGCTGCATATAAAAAAAGTTTTGATAATATTTCAAAGAATAGGAGTTTACAAAAAGAAAAAATTAGAGCATAGGATTCTGCGTCCTACGCGATTTATATAAAAGCGCCCCAATATAGCTTTTATATAAATCAAGTACTTTCTCAAATAAAAAAGTTACGAAGGTACAAAACGCTCTGTATCTCTTATGCTAAGAAAGATATAATATAAGCATATTTAAAAGCATCGAATTTGGCCCACTCTGCACATATACTAATACTGAAATTTCCAATAGCAAATTTCTATAAAATAAAAAAAAAGCTATCTAAATGCCAACCCGAGACAGACTCGTGTTTTATCGTCTCCCGAAGAAGCCAGTCAACAACATGAAGTAGTTAGCTCAGCTATCTCTGAAGTTAGCTTGCAGAATTTATTGTAATTTTATTCGCAGTATGATTTCAATATTCGTAGTTTTGGCATCACCCGTTCTCTAAAAACGTTTTACTCAATTATTATGGGCACCAGTTAACCTATACACCTATCAACAACATAGTATAATAGAGTACGCAAGAAGCGGCAAGCAGGGGTGAGCGGTGAATATATTTAACAAGTGAATAATTATCACAAAAATTATAATATGGAATATTAAAAGCATAATAATGCTAATCAATAACTACGAAGTAAGTTTTAAAAAATCAATAAGTGGCTGTTAAAAGTTTACAATGGAACCTCTTTCAAGAAGCAATGAACAAAAAGAAGCACATAGAACACAAGCGAACGGTTTCAATAAAGTTTTCTCGCGACTGCTCATAAACTATCCTGTTGGGAAACTCCCGATTTTTCAATTAAAATGAGAATTTCATATTTTCGAGGCGGCGGAAAACAATGAAAACAGTATCGTTTCAATCCAATCGCATTGAAATGCAGTGAATAAAATAAGTTACGAGATCCTTAATGGAAGTACTTTAGAGCCCTAGTTAAAAGAGATTGAAAGGTCTGAATTTTAAATGATAATTTTTTAAATAATCTACGTCCAGATTTAGCTCTTTATTATAAAGCTTCACCATACGGTGAACCACTATACGGTTTACGATTTTCAAACAACGTATTGCAATTACTAGCTTGCTACAATATTTCTTGTAAAAATAATTGAATGGAAATCTATAAGCTTTTGTTGTTATGGAAGCTAATATTAAAATTAATCAGAGCTATAGAAAAGCAGAAGGTCATACAATGCCTTTAATTCTGATACAATAAAATTAAGTAAATGCACCACACAATTATTACAAATAATAATAATAGGATTATACTAGAAACTGGCAAATTAATTGTTAAATCAATCAAAGAAACCTTAATTACAGATGCTTATCTGTTGCCTCAATACCACTGTTAAATTTGTAATTTAAATAAATTCCAATGTAATCCAATAA
Source organism: Oryctes rhinoceros (assembly GCA_020654165.1). Lineage (NCBI taxonomy): Eukaryota > Metazoa > Arthropoda > Insecta > Coleoptera > Scarabaeidae > Oryctes > Oryctes rhinoceros. The sequence continues at coordinate 1,827,647 of JAIOKQ010000001.1, forward strand.
AGTCGATTAGTGGGCGTCCAATCCAGTGCAATAATATTAAAAATGCAGCAATACTTAGTATTAATTTTATTTGCAATATAAATCGTGACGTCTAAAGTAATCTGAAGCAAATTCATCATGTAATGAACATTGCTCCACTGTTTTTAAATTTTCAAATTGAAATTGAAATTTCATGTCGAGCTGAAAATTAAAGTAATTAGATTGGACCGGAATTCCCTTTTTCGGTCTAAATAACTATGTTTACCCAAAATGTTCAGAATTTTATTATTTCCTATCGTTAAATGAATGGTAACTATTATTCAGTTTCTATGGAGTAATTTTCTTAACTTTTTTCTGTTCTGTGCAAACTTGCTTGCTTCGTTCCACCCCATGTCTTTCTTCATTTCTTTTTGCCTTTGGTCTCGTACCCCATGTAGTTTTGACGGGTCTTTCTTCTTAAATGTTCAAACCATCACGGCTATTGTTTCTTAATTGTATTTAATTCTTACCTGATTTTTTCCATTTATTATCATTATATCCTCCTTAATGCTCTTCTTTTCACTTTTATCGTCGGAGGTCTATTTAAACTGTTATTCGTTATATTTGCTTCTCCATTTCTCCGTTGCTTTGAATTGTTGCTACCAAGTGCTTAAAACGATCTACTTGCTTCAGAATGCTTCCGTCGAATTTTATACTTATTTCTACCATTACTTTCCCTTCGCCAATGCCACATTTATTGTTTTGCTTCCATTGATCTCCATGTATCTCCTGCTCAACTCCTCTTGTCACATTTTTAAATTTTCTCAATCGTGACTCACTCTCTGCGTATATTGCCAGATTATTTTGCATTGGTTTTAGCTTCATGTAAATTGTATTTCTTTTATATACTTCGGCTTTAAATTCTTTTAATACATCGTCTACTATTATTTCAAATAAAGGCGGACTTAGAATTTTTTTGTTGCATAATTTGCTGCCCGCTTCCAACAAACGGGCTGTGCGAATACTTCCGTAACCATTATTTAGAGCTTCCATAATTACAACAGTAACACGGAAACAGAATGATGCCGTCAAACGAAGTTAATTTTTGAAGAAGTTTCTTATATGCAATTGTGGACGAAGCACGAGTTATTACAACTTCTTGTTAATGGTATAAAGAGAATCTAGAATACATTTAATATTGAAGTCTAATTCGTGTTATTACCAATGCTTTGCAATTCAATTTTTGCCCGGAATGGAATGTTTTAAAACATATATTGTGAAGAACATATATTACGTATTATCATCTTCCATTCCATCTATCCAATTTTAACGTTAGATCTTAATGTATCAAACTTAAGAATAACAGACAGTTTGTGCCTACAAGTGTTATAAATGGATCTCTAGTTGCTTCGGTACTCTCGCCTCCCGTCGAGTTTTCTCGAGAGCGTATCGATACCGGGTCTCGTCCGCGCTTTATCTATTTTGAGCACGTTCTCCATGTCTGCGGAATTTTAGAGCGGCGAGGTCACGATTTTCGATTCGACGTGTAACTTACGAACATGTACAGGTTGTTGTTGGTCATTGCCGTTGGGTGCATATCCGCATTTTTGCCGTTGATTTTTTTTCTCCTTTCTTCTAACCTCCATTCGAGCGTGAAGCGCATTAGAATGTGGAAATGCTTAGGTAACAATGCGTTTGTATAACTGCAAACCATATGCTGCAATATTGTTGTCGACTTTGATTTAGCTTTGACGATATTCGTTTTTATTGTATTATTTCACCAATGAAGTGACCTTTGCGAAGTTGGAAATATTACGATAAAGTGGAGTCCATGGGTTTGAGGTTGCACAGTGTTGGGCAAGGCGCAACCGCTCTTAACTCTTAAACTCTTAAAGCGTACGCTTTGTAAATGAGGGAACTTGCGGAACAAGTGCTCCATTGTCTCGTCTTCAATTTGGCAGGGATTGTATGATATGGATTCGATTAATCCCGAAGAGGCACTGCTTTAGGCGACAATGTTCAATAACAATTCCAACAATATGTCGAAAGTCTCTTTTAAACAATTTCAGGTATTTAGTAACCTCCGCTCGTTCGGTGCGGTTCATTTAGTTCTGTTCTATCTCTTCACAGCGGCAATTCTGATCTCTTCACTAAGTGGATGAATCAAGAGTCCTGGATATATCAAAAACTGTTTATTGACCAAACGATTGTGTAATAAATTAGCATTGATACCAGTATAGTAGGCCTTAAAAGCTCTTTTCTATTAGGTACTAGAGGTTTAACCAAATATCTCGATGATGTTTGCACCATTGCAAACGTTGACGAAGATGTTCAACTGTTAAAGGCAACACTAAATACCGTCGATAAAATATTAGGTCAAATGATCTAATTCTACGACATACGATTGGTTGCAACAGCATATCGTATCAGTTACTTTTCTAGCGCTAGTTCATTATAGCCTAAAGCAGTAAGCCAAAGCAGTCTATCGCCACGTTTTACTAGCTTTTTCAAGATCCCTGACGGTCGATTACCCATATACGATTACAACGTAGTAATGTACGTGTAGTTGTAACCACAATTGGGACTTCTTACTGTTTCGGGAGTAAATATTCTAACTTTTCTAAGTTTAAAAGATCTCTCTTATCATATGACTGAAATTGACTACGCTTTCGTATTTCCCTAATAAAATAAATTGGAAGCAGTACGCAAATTTGTATGATAAGATAAGAAGTCCCAGTCACCTGGTATCAAGACGTGTAAATAACTTGAAAACGCTAATGATTTTTGGTAAAAGTAAATATATCGAGTAAATATTTAGTGTTCTCATCAAAATAAAAACGCACATTTTACCGGATTACAATAAATTTTCGGAAGTGATATCTTATTTAAAGACGGAAAAATGTCAATACCCTTTGGTTTGTGTTTAACTGATATGTATCAGGAACTAATAACTGTTGGCGGCAGCTATACTAGGTTAGTAATTGTAGATAACTGTTATACACGTATTGGCAATCAAATCTCATTTAATATGCTGATTTAATAGCTACTGAGAGCTGAGACAGTACTTCTCGTCTCTATTAGATACACAGTTGTTAAATATTGGCGTTTGATTTAGCGATCATGATAATAATTCAAATGCAAATTTGCTACCCTTCAGTGTCCCAATCGAATGCGAACAAAAGTATTAAAGAAATAAATATTGGGTATTAGTGCTAAAGTATTGGAAATATGTAATTTTGATAATGCGTTTTAGCCTCTAAGAAAGCCATTCAGATCGAGATAACGAACACGACGATTTGAAAGTTTAAATAACATCGATACGTTTTTGCCCAATCGATTTTATGTTTACCTTAGTTAGTAAATATGCTGACCTAAATTGTTATCACTACAGTTAGCATTTCCGTCGGTCACGCAAAAATGGAATATTAACATTCAGTCCCGATCAGAGATATACGTATTTAAGTACAACACGTCTAATCTTGTAACACCGAAGTCGGTACAACAACACAATGTAAAACACGTACCTTTTAACAGTTGTTATAAAATTATCTGCCACAAAGTGAGCAAGATTTGTGGAACATTTGCAGCATCAGATATGATTACAAAGTTCTCTCGGTTGCTTCTTCCACCAGATAAAGAAACATGACTTACTGTTTCAATGAATTGCAGATAGTGTTTGGCCAAAATATCCGAACTATTATTCATAACTTGGGGAATTACTCTAGAATAATTTGATAAGGAGCTATCCTTCAAGAATTACTAGACGCGTTGCGAGAGAACTAAAAACAAATAAAGCTCGCGTCCAGCGTCCTCTGAAACGTGAGCAACGGCATCCATATTATTTTGTAAGCGTTTAGTATATGGAAGATAACGACGGTCTTCTTCAACCAGCGTTATGTGACTAGTGCTTAAAATATAATCTGAACACCCAAGATTCCATTCTGTCCTATTTTCAATATTCACAATCACACAAATGTGAGAATCAACATTTAATGATGTCTAGAAATCGCCAACGTCGATTTTGATCAAATATTTGGGGTTATGGAATGAATGACTGGTAAAACTACACCAGAACACATTTATTACAAGTGTTATCATCACTATTTTCACTTTATTTATTTTGCATTACAATAAATGCAAAGAATTATTTAGATTTTTTAGCAACAAAAACTTCAAAAATGTTCGAACAACGTGCCTCTAAATCTTCGGCAAAATATGATTTTGCACAATGGGGCAGGTCCCCACTTTGTACCAATTGTACCGCATTATCCGGAAAATACTTTTCCTGATCGTTGGATTCGCAGGCACGTTCTAATACCTTGGCCAGCTCGATCCTCAGATGTAGGATTTCTTCAAATGGGGAATTTTGAAAGCGCTAGTTTGTCAAAACGTTGTAAACTGTTTTACGTCATAAGTTTTCAGTTGTTTAATTCAAAAATGCATACACGTGTTATTTTTCATTCTTAAAATTGCTGTAACACTGGGTAAATTAAAAACTCCTAAAGATACATTCATTTCTGTTTTTTTATGTGTGACGATATTTCAGTGCGTGACCGCGAATTTTGTAACACCCTGTATAACTAGTTACAGAAATAACAAGAAGTTAACATCGTTTTCAACGAATACTTCTTAATAACGGTTAACTTTCCCGTACACCACCTTTATAAAGAGCAGAGTTTATGCTATTTTAGTTGCTGTGTTTAAATTTATGGGCCGCGATGTATAGGTAAATACATAATGCGTACATGCATGCATCTATCTCATGCCATGTAAAAATAAACGAAGTGCGGCGTGAACTTTTATTTTTCTCGATTCAAAAGTTTTACGACCTCTCCTCCCGTAAACTTCAGAAATTTCAATTATCAAAAGTAGGTTAAGTGAGTCTCATCGACGATAGGTTGCGAAGCCTCAGCCGATGTTGATTCTCTTCTCCAAGCCGAGACAAAGGAGCTTTTGATGCGGGCAGCCAGCTCTCTTTTTTAATTTGTTTCGCTTTGTCTTCATTTTCGTTCCGTCGAGCAATACGAAGAAAATTATTGGCGTCTTGTTGCTTTTGTCTTGAATGGAAGACAGACGAATGAAAATGTTTCGAAGTTAACAGCTAATTAATTAAAGTGTCATTAAACTAATACGTAAATGGAAGATACAATACAATCCTAACGAAAAGTTTAAGTTTACTTAATGTAGGCAACCGAATATGCTCCCGTGTTTAATGAAAAGTTTTAGCGTCAACAAAGATTAGACTTCCAAATTAATGAAAAAGACTTGGAATAGGTTAAAGAACAGATTCCAATTTATATTAATGCTTTTTTGTTTTATTTTATGATTTAGTACGTTGGATGATTGGTGTTATTTGTTCAATGACGAGTTAAGATAAATTAACAGGTGCGGATTCTCAAATTTTAATTTCCCTATTACTTCAATGTGGTAGAAACAGTTGAGAAACGCCCTTACTATAATTACTATTCCTTAGTAATTCGTCAAGTATCAAAAAGGGTTTGAAACCAATTGGTAAGTTGTTTTCTCTTTCGGTGTTGACGGTGAAAATACGAGAGCACCACAAATTTTGCGTTACAATTAATTATAGCATTATAGTCAGTTACACTTATATTGCAAACCACTTCTTTAGAATTTGCCTTAATATCTAGTTCAATTCACAATGCAAAAATTCTTTCACGAAGACCTCCTTGCGCAAGGCCTTGTTCATTTTCTATTTCATTTTATATTTAACAATTTTTCAGAAAGTTCAAATGAAATTGAAAAATCATGAAACTACTCAAATATTTCGAGTTAAATTTTACCTATTTTTCTTTGAAAAAAAAGTAATTCGCACCGCATCGTCCAGCAGTATCGAACCGCAGCGCTAAATCCGCATACAAAGAGAAATAATAAGTACACTAGTAGTATTTTTAAAATAGCAGTAGTTGCTGTTATACTGAAACATAACGAAAAGCCAAGCAATACAATGAAAAGTATAGCTGAGACTTAGGAGGGCTTAAGACGTCTTGCCATATATATGAAAGAACTTCACAGAAAAAACCAACATACATGACACAATCTAAAGCGTTTGCGTTTCCAAAAATTGTATGACCAAATAGTAGCATGAAATTAGATGTCTATAGAGCTGCTTTTACTTGCCTTCAAAGAGTTAGATTATTGATTTTTACTGTTCGTAATGATACTGCAAATACTCATTTTTCCATAACAATGGTTAGATGGAAAATGTAGTGGACGAAACTAAAAACAAATTTCCTGATTTTAATCTGAATGCACTTATCGATTTAAATGCAAGAAAAATAACTTCTTCTATTAATTATACTTCAACTCAGTTTGATTTAATTGCTTCGAAAAGGTTTGAAACGGATACTATGTGTATAATTCTAATATGATAGGATCTACAACAGAAGAACAGAAAAAAGGCAAAATTGCAACAAACCCCGTTTAAAATTCATGTTAACATGGTAAAGTAAAGAACCGAAGGAATCCGTCAAAGTAGAAAAGACAATATATAGCAGTGTTCAAGTAGAATTTAAAAAAAGGAATACGTAGAGTTAAAAAAAGTAGCATTTGGCTCATGTGGCTGAAGCGCTAGAATCTGAATAGAAATCTGTAATCATTTCGGGGGTTGACAATTTTGACGACGATGTGACCATCTGTGCAACTCGGAATGAGGTACTGCTAAACTAGAGGGGAATTCAACCACACCATACTGCAGAATAATGACGTAAAACATATTACAGAGCAGCATTTGGATTGGTTTCTAAGGGCTTCCGACTTAATTATAGTTAGTCGCAAAATAATCCAATTAGGGGAATGTATTTCGTTTACTTTTGACATAAAAGAAGTATCATCGCTAAGAAAGATAAAAGTGAACGCTAAATATAAATTTAGACGGTACAACGTGAAAAGCAAGTTTAATCTTCGCTCTTGGCAGTAATAATAAGCAAAAGGAATTCTGCGCGCCAATAAATGTTCTTCCTTTCAGAAAGAGAAACACTAAGTTTTATATTTTTTCGAAATCAGAAAGTAACTATAAACATTTTTGTATGTACAGGGTGAGTCGAGAGAAACGGACCAAAGTCTAGCAGCATATTGTGCACAACAAAGTAATTTTAAACAGCTCATATCCTCTCATCCGATGTCCATTTGCTATTTACTAGCGGAATAGTTGCGCAGATTTCCTTTTCGAAAAGATCAACTCATTGTAATGGATCGCTTCACTCAATACTTGGAAACTACTACCGCAACTTGAAAATACTTTTTGTATAAACACAAAATCCATATAACATTATATGGATTCCAGTAGGTTAAATTTATATATAACATCAGAAATAATCAACTACAAAGTAATAAGTTGTTGGATTGGTACATCTGAGACAACGGGTTAAACAAATCCACAGATGGAAAATATATTTCTGGACAACGGATATTTTTTAGAAAAAGATATCTACAAATTTCATTCCAGTCAACGATTAAAGCATCCTATTCATTTAAAATTGTTAAGGGTAATTGAAGAAGTACTCTGAAGAGAGTAAAGAAGAAAATTAAGTAGAGAAGCGAAAGAAAAGAACCAGAGAGGATTTGGAAGAAACTAATTTGGAGCATTAATATAAAAGAATTTGCATAAAGCGTTGAGAATAAAAGACAGGGACTTGTAATTACCAATCAGCTTTCTATTTACGAGAACAATCGAATGAACAATCGACGGCAGGAACAACAGTTGGATCCTTCCGGTATACTTTGAATAGTCCTTTTTGCAATCTAAAAACTGTATACTTAAGATACTTGCTCTTCAAAGGACTACATCGTACCGTTAGATTCAAAGCACGAATAACAATAGCTGTCGGTTACGCCCAAACCGCCTACGTTCCTAAGTTTAAATATTACAAAACAGATTTGAGACTGTTTCCTGCGGCGATCATCAAGACCCAAGAACATTTTCAATATGTTTTTCTTAAAACCGATGTTTTTTCTTTCGTCAATGCAATCACTACTACAATCAATGTCCTTTCTAGATGTAAAATTTATAAATACTGTCTTATCTGCATTAAGTTGTAGATTATTGCTTTCGAATTACAGCAACAAAATCTGTTCATAGTTCGGCGCATGAGTTACGAAGATAATCCATTACGCGGTCTGTAAAAATCATGAAATCCTCGTAAGTTGCCGCATCGATGAGCTTTTGATGATGAGAGTATTTTTCGTCATAATACGTTTTTCCTGATTGCTACAGTTTTCGAAGAGCAGAACATGAGCTACATATTAACAAATCTTGAACAAAATTTTATCCATCTTTCAGGCATTTCTTATTATAAGATATTCACCTGCGACTGATTATTTGACGACATTTCTTAACTAAATAAAAGCTTTTTAAACCTCTTGTAATGAAAAGAGCAAATAATTACGAACAAAGAGAACTGGTTCATTGTTTTGGAGAATATAAACATCATTATCACTATATCGATTTAAATGTACTCGACAATAAAATACCTAATTCTAAATTATATTACAAAAAACCTTTGAGCTGTCTGCCCATTGTGGACTTTTCACTGCACAGTGCAGTACAATCGAATTTGCCGACTGTAACCCGGACGTTTGCGCGCTCCATCAAAATGAACAAACCCATACGCTATTAAGTCATTGTTTACGGAATGGAACGGCTCCGCTAGCCGTATCCCCTATTGCCCGTTTAGTACCTGCAGTCGTCCACCCGCAGTCGGATGCGTGTACCAATGCCACCGCTGATAAATGGGTCGTGTGCGATACGGTACCATGCGTCTGCACTATCGCCGCTAACCAGACCGACCCACCGCTCTCGTGCTCTCAACCTAGACAACCGATATTGATTTTTGGGAGAGACGACGACCGTGGTAGGAAGCGGCAGCGGCGGGCGTGGTACGGCAAAAGGTCTGCTCGTTGCAATTTTATTAGTCCCCTCGCATCAGTATCACATCCTGCACGCGTTAGGGACAATTTAAGAGATCTATCAAGGACGCAATATCGATTCATATTGCGTAGATCCGAACAGTGCGAAGGAAACTTCGCAGTTGTTTTATCGGTTACGATCGCGGACGTAGATGAGTAAAGTTCTGAAGTTATTCTTATTGAATTACATGTTACACCTGTAGGTGTAGTTGATAAATGGGATATAGTAACATACATTTAGTAATTTAAAAAACGAAAAAGGAGGGTCGCATTCGTCACGGAATCAGCAATGTTAGAGGAGAATACCAGGATTGCGACTTTAAAAATTATTTTAGAGTTAAATAGTTTTAAAATTCTTTATCTATAACCAATTCTGGCCATACTAGAGACTAATCGAGTTTACAAGTCTTAGGCGTCCAATGTTTTTTCTTTTTTTTTTACCCGGAATTACAATAGGTGCCATTTTTTATATAGTATGCCTATACATATATGTACATATAACTCATTGTATAATAAATACTAGTATTTCTTGATGGAATTTAATTTATTTAGTATAATATCCCGGTTTGATTAGTAAATTGTACTGAAAAATAAAGAATGAAGAACGAAATGTTGGCGTACATTGCCGCGTTTCGGCGTGTCGTCGATTAGATTACATTGGACGTTGTTTCGTCTCAAATGTATTTTTGAGAATGTCAATCACAGTCAAGGGTTGAAGTGGATGAAACGTTAGGTGTAAAAACCAGTTAGCGACGCGGGGGAAGGGTTCGATAAAGCGCAGTAATAACTTATTTATGCAACCTTCTAAACACATATCATATTGTTTTAAAGAATTTGGGTATAATGCGGGCTGAAACCGCGTCGTAATTACTTGAGAATGCCGAACTTTCGCTCTCAATTCCATGGAGCTCCTTCTGCTGTCGACAAGTATTCACTTATAAGCGAGTTTTCAGGTTTTAATATACCATTAGAGCAAAAATAAAATGTTACGTTTGCGAAAAGTAAGAAGTATTGGAGTGATTTAATAAAACAGGCTTCTTTTATCCTAAAATTCATTACCCCCCGGTTATGAAATATATTCGATTTTTAATTAAGCCATTTTCAATTAAATTCGAATACGATAGTTTCTAAGCCCATTGAACGTACTTGTGCGCTAAGGTATGGCATATTATTTTTGTCTCAAATTAAGATGTAATATTGTCGGTGCTTTACATCTAATGTAACGATGCATATATTCTGTCATAACATTCAAAGGAATATGCATATCGCACATAATTTAAATCAAAAGCTTCGTAATATGCTTTCACCCCCGCTGCTGACTCAAAATAACGGGTAAGTAAATGTGGAATATACGACATATTTGAATTAACGCATTTTATTGGTTGGTACTCCCAATGCCCAGACGTTGGTTTAATAATTGCTTGCTTTTTGTTTAACCTTACAAAAGGATTTATTCTACTGTTTTAAGCGCGCACAATGTACTATTAACGTTCGCTAAGTATGCTCTAAAGTTTGTCTTGAAAGGATTAAATTCTAAACCATTTAAAATGTAATTGGAAGAACTGCTACGGTTGATTGTTTGAACGAACTGTATGTAGTAGTTGTTATCCTGTTAATGTTATCCTTATCTTATTGGAAGATTTTAACTTGGTGTTTTTTTTAATTTTTTTTTGTTAAATAAAGTCTAAAGTTCTACGATTACTATAAAACCTCATTTGTCGCATTACTAATATTGTAATCTAAATGAAAAGGTCATTTTTTTTCAATCCTTCTGGAACCAATTAATTCCGCAAACCACTTTATTCCTGGCTGAGAACAATGTCAATCATCAGAAACGATTGGTAAATACTAATGCTGTTGGTACTGAGAAAATTGAGATCCAGATACCCTAAAACTATCTGGATACCCAGATCCTTCCAGTCAGTACTCAAATTTGGATCTGCCATATTTTTATGCGACGAGCTTATTAGACTTACAGTTCATGAAAAACGAACTTGTTCGATGGTGTGGAGGTAACAAATAGTCTTTATTTGGTGTTTCGTATGACTGAGAAACATCCGTGTTGAAATAATTATTATGTACGTTATCCCAAGTTAAAAATAACAGGTATAATCCTTTTCCGTAGCAAGAAAATTCGAAAGGCGGCCGAACTTAGTTCCCAGTGAATAAATCCATCATTTTAGATAAAAATTAATACTATGGTTTTTAATTTAAAGCACGAAGACTATAACTGCAAATTACTCATTGCATAACGAATATTACATAGTGCTTACATTGTGCTTTATATAGATCATTAGTATGCGCATCTCATTTAAGATTTTCACGAATTATAACACCTAAAACTTTGGAGAAATTCACGCCTTGTGGAAGCGAGCCCGATTTATATTTTTCTAATTTTGGCCTTGAATTAAAACAAGAATTAATACTGTGGCATATCAAAGGCGATCATTCTCAAGAAATTTAGTAACCCCTTATGTAAAAAACCAACATTTTTTGAGATTGTGCAGGAATTTTAATGATTGACTATCTAAATAAGAGTAACGGGAGAGGGTTATGCAAGCTTAATGCATTGCCTCAGAGAATCTATTAAAGTGAAGGTGCGGAAGGTTGCTCCACGACAATGCGCCAATGCAATTTTTTCTAATTTTGTATAGAACAAAATGAAAATTGTAGTATAAATCTTTAAGACTCCTTTTACTAATAACAATTTTTTCTGCTTTCTATATGGCCCGCCTATTGTTCATTTTTCTGTACGTCCTTTTTCAGAAGGCCCCTTGCTAGCCTGTTCTTGGATTCTATTTCAACGTGTTCCTACCAACTAGATCCGTTGAGTTAATAACTACGGTTAATGGAGCTATCTCATTAAGATGTACTTCATCATGACTGTGACGTATCGTTAATTTAATTTTCACGGTACAAAAGACTACAAATTACCAAATGCCAAAGAGCATGCTAACTTATCAAGTAGCAGCACGTCTATACAAACATATACGGGTATCCTTTGAAATGCGATTATATATGTATTTGAAAGCAAAGTAAATGTATGAAGACGCATCGCAAAGTGAAAACGGAACACTGATCAAAGTGAATAGAATTTGTTTATCCTTGAACAATAAATTGATGTATTTTAAGTAATGGTTGCATTACAATAAACTGCGCAAATCCCGAGGAAAGTAGTATGTATAGTTGAAAATGAGAAGTGTAAAACGAATCGAACTTTTTCCATTTCACGCCGACACTTTCGCCAAGTATTTCTACAACTCCAAAGGCGAAATATCATAAAGGACTGTACGAAAAAGCATCAAACACGATCTATAATACGTGTTTATTTGTGTCCTTTTTGCTTCGGTCGTTCTTTTCAGTCTCGACTCGTCGCTCCTCTAAGCGCGCTCTGTTAGACAACATAAAGCTTCCATAAAGAACTCTCGCAACGCTTTTATCCCGAGACGCCAACCAATCACGGGTTTCTAGCTTTTCTGATGAGAACTGGAGTTCTAGAGTTCGCATCACACGTGGTGATGGCCCGATACATACCCTTCTCTTTAATTTACGGCCGACGGATTTTATGCCAAAACAAACTGATGCATGCGTATACGTGTATACGTTGCCAACGTTCGTTCAGAAATCAGAAATCGATAACCCTATCTGCCGCTACACGGCGGGGTGTTGTTAGGGGGTAATGCTGTGCGCATTTCGCAATGGTCGCCACGTTGTGCATAACTTAATAAAAGGGGAGAATGTCGACGAGAATAATAACGGTGCTGCCAAAAACTTATCGTAGAGAGTACGGGTGATGGAAAAGTTTCGTATCTAGGTCGATGACAGGAACGTGTTGGTCGCTCCGATTAGACTTTAATTTCCGGATGATGCTGGCAAATTTAGATAAGAAGGCGAAATTGATATACAAAATGATGTACGGTTCTGAACATACTGCGTAAAGAATATGTTTGGCTATTTTCGTGCATGTTTTTCATTCAAACAATGCTGTATTGTTTGGAAATAAAGTTATAACAGAAATAAATGCTGTAATAATAATAAAATGTGATAATTGCGGTAATATTGGTATGATGTTGTGCTAAAAATCCACGTAATTGTCGAAAGCAGTGCCGTTGTTAGAAAGTAACTATCATTGAAACATTGGAGCAATGTTGTTGTCAAATATGCATTCAAGGTACGAAAATTCACAATGTTCTTAATACTTAACAGCATATAATATAATAATAGTTACCTAAATAAATCTACTCAATAATTGGTAGCATAATTCCTACCGGGTACAGCTGTTGGCCATAGAAGTTCTGAATTAGAATCCTGGCCTCCCAACTTCGTAGTTTACCTTGCTCCTCAAACTTTTAATGAATGCTTGAGGGCTAAACATCTCAAAACGATCTACAAGCATCCCATGGTCAACTAATACTCCTCGTAAACGGCGGAAATTAAATCATAGAATAATTATTATTTCATCTACTCGTTCTTTCATCCATTGCATAAAACCAAAAGAACATTCCATAATGCGGTAGTTGCTACTATAAGATGTTTCAATTTTTCTAATAATTGTTACAATTATTGTCGTTTATTTGAACCAGTATCAAGCAGTAAATACTATTGTATTAATTCGCACATTCATAAATATTTACGCGTATTGCAGATATGTGTACGGGAGAAAATAGCCGCTTAGCTACCACTGCCTAGTAGATATGCACTGATGAGCCGTAACACAACGAAACGCGCCTGTGCATGCGGCTAGGTGGTACTATTATTATATCAGTTAACTTGGCAAAGAGTTTATTAGACTAGAGCAGTAATTGTTAAAAGTATGCTGACAGTTTTTGAAAAATATGTAACTTTATAGCGGCAAATTTTACGCTACTCTCGTTTCCTACAGTATTGTTCCACTAACTGTTAAAAATTCTTTCCAGCGTCCCGGATTCTATAATTTATATTTAAAGTGGAACTACGAGTAATTCAAAACTTCTTTCTGTTTGCGTTGTATACGATGCAAGTTTGTTTTTAGCGATGCTAGCAGACGTTCTTCTTCAGTTTATATTAACTTCGCGAACATTCTCTATACCTACGTGCTTAACTTAGGTTTTAACTTGATAACTTGGGATAGTTGCGAAATGATAGCTTCTTTAGTAGCTGATATCTGAAACGTTCCAGGTCGCTTTCCTGGAGTATCTAGTAGTGAGTCAAAAAACTTTCAGCACTAGTTAAATTTTATAAATCGAAATAATTGCCAAGACTTATTCATTTTTTTTTTTAATAGGACACCTGTATACTTTTTAAGAATCGGACGAAGAAGCTTTTCTAAAATTTTCTATACACACATTTCCCTCTATCTAAGATGCGCCTTCTTTAGCAAATTAAATATGAACCTATCCAGATCTCAATGCTCTCTTGTGTTGTGCGAAACGTCTCTTTGGATAATTCAAGAACTTTTTCTTTAAAATGTTCAAGAAAAGAAGTACCTTCCATCTACGCACTAAGATTATATGTGAAATTTCAATTCTGCATTTGATGACTTTTTTTTTTGACTAACTATATGACCATTTATTCATAGCTTCTTTTACTTTTAGAATGCTACTTTATATTCCTGAGATTTCTTTCTTGATCGGATCGCTTAATCATTATTACTGGTTAATCCGACTTAGTACTACTATCGCACTTCTGTCGTAATTTTTAGAAGAGAGCCGATTCAAGATGAAATCTAGAAACGGCATTCTACGATGGAATAAAGAAGAACTGGAAGTGAAGAAACGCACATTTATTACTTACTTTTACTGATACATATGAAATCTAAGGCTTTATGTAATCTGCAGCGCTTGAGGTTTGGTTTGAATTATCACCATTAGTAATTTTCTTAATATTGATGCTCGTTTCCTTCGACATTGGTTTCCTCGCTTGGTTTGGATTTAAAGCTAACGCTTTTGTTTGTCTAGTTCAACTTTTAGTTTTATTCTTACCTACGTTGATGTATTTATTTTCTCTTATCCTTCCTTCTTACTATCATCTATGCTTTCTTGCTTTTTATTCAAAACGGTTTCTCATTCCTGGGTTTTATCATCCTTTGTCTTCAGATGACTCATAATCTCCTAGCATTAATTCTGCAGCGTAAACAATATCCTAACACAAGTCATCTTTTTTATCTAATTTTGATAATGGTCGTTAAATGAGACGTAACGTCTTAGGGGTTAGTTCTATTAATACGTTGTTTTACTTGCTTGCTGTCACGTATCTACGTATATAGAATATCTTTATATATCCTCGTACTCTATAATCGGTGTGTAAAATAAACACAAAGATGATGTAGTAAACTTGCCTATAATCTTTTTGTAAATAAATAATTCTAGAAACTGAAGAAAAAATATAATTTTATTCACGTGTTGTCTGCCCGCTTAGACTAAACAACATTCCTATTTCAAATATTCCTTTCTCAGCGTACGTCAAAAAATTGTATGGAATGAGGTAAAATTTGTTTATAAACTTCCAAGCGTAAACAAGTGGAACAGCAGCACATGCTGTACCCACCTTGCAAGCGAACATGTGTTAGCTACTAAAATAGGGAAAGCAGGTGGGTCATACACAACAGCTGGATAAAAGTGGTAAAAGAACACCTACTTGTAAGCAGCCTTTCACTTTCGTGCGCGTATTTACCGTTACGTTTCAACAGGGAGAGTTATCCATTACGGGATAATGGATCTTTGGTAGGTAAAAAATGATGAAAACGTGATAGTGAATAAAAGAATTAGACCAAAGGAGAGAAATCTGTTATGTAAGATGATTTGCATTTGCTACCGTAACCTGTACAATAGACAAGTGACGCTCGAATATTATTTTTCAGGTGTAGGGTCTCGCAGCAAGAAGTATCAATTCTCATATTTATTTATTTATAGCTCCAAAATTCACTAAAACTGAAGTCACATAATAACAATAGTAATAATAATAACAACAATATTGTTGAATGTGGTACCTTAATTATTAAACGCGCGTTCACTATCAGAAAAGTTTTGTGATAAGAGCGATACCCTGAAAAAATCAATTCAGTATATGGTATCCGTTGACTGAATTTTGTTAAAATAATAAAAAGATTTATTACATTAACAAATAATTTGATTACAACAATAACATAACATGATCCTCTTTACATGGGTATATATTACCCGTTTATTAATTCACTATGGAAAGCTATTGTATTCTATGTGGTTTGACATTTGATACCATCTAGTGCATATGCGCATTCATAATTAATTCTTAAAATCATCGTTTTATTTTCATACTAATTAACATATATTAGCTGCAATAAAAAAACGCACCTCCTCTAACGTTGTTGTAGATTTCCACGGTCGTTGTTTTCTTTTAAAGGCCAGAAAAAGCTCCATGCAATTGAGAGCGAAATGTGCAAACACCTCCTCTAAATTTCCTAGTTTCGAGTATTTCCTTCGAATTTCGTAAAAGTATTTCTGAAGGTCGACTGAAACGATTGTTTATCATATTGCATAAAGAGTCAGATGTTCCCCACATGTTTTTAGAACAACGCCTGTTATAATCCGCTGCAAAACAAATGTACAAAGATGAATAAAATATGCCAGTATGTTTCAAGCAAGATCTCAAGTGATGTTTCCAAGACATCACCTTAGTTCCAATCAAGCACCCTCAAATGCAGCCGGATAATTGGGCTATATGAAGGGGCTGTTAGTTTCTGAGAAATGGCGCGTAGACTTCGATTATCGACTGTGTTACGATGTTGGGACCTACGGCTTATAAATCAAGGTAAACCGCGTAGTGTAGATTGAGGCGCACCCAGAAGGATCTTCCTCGAGAAGATTTTTTTGAGGCGTTTGGTTGTGGTGCAGCGATTCCAGTTAGTAAAAAAAAAAAATAGCGCAATAGTACTGGAACGCTCTTGGCCGTTGAAAGTAACTACGGGCGAATAGTGCGTATGGAGTTTCGTGTTTATTTAACATCTGTGGATAGATGCGCTTGGCGAAGCTTATTTACTTTTCTTTTATTGTATTTAATATAATTAAAGATTGAATATGATATGACACCAACGATATCCACCCGCTTGATAATTTATAATAAAAGAGAAATTGGAGATTATCTATTTATTAAAAGATTTTCTGTTAGAAAAATGTTTAGTAGAGCGTGTGAAAATTTTCCTTTTTGCCTCTGGCTTACCCCAAGACGCCTTGTGACTAGAAGAACGTTGTACATAACGTGAAAGCTGCAGACGGACAGTGTTAAGATATTTCTAACATATATTATTATAGCCTCACACTCCATTTAATATAATTGATAATTGACACTCCATATGAAATATTATGGTTACTTATCAAACTGACCCTTACTTTTAGAACTTTAGTTATTACTATTATTAACCAATAACATCTAACGACATCAATTGAAGTAGAAAATGCCAAGGACATTAAGGGTCATTAAGGCACGGAAAAGGGAAAGTATACAGCCACTAGAAGGACAAATTGCTATAGTTAACCTTCGTTTTAGCTATCAAGATGCCAACAGTCATGCCACCCAGTATAATATATGTTACCTAAAGTAGAAAAGAAATATCGCTAGAGGATATATAATCAAACGGAAGTGTCATAAATAAGAAGAAGTCTAACAAGATAAGACGATAATTATAACATGATCATTCCAGTTCTGCCAAATACTTAAATTTTGTAAAAAAAAGAGGAACAACATAAATCCAATTAAGCAAAAGTAGGGTAGAATAGATTTTAACCAAAGTAGTACATAGTTTATGTAAATATAGTAAATAAGAATATATTGAACATAAAAGAGAATACGCCACTTAATAGTAATCAATAGTGTTCCTGCGAACGGCAGACAAAACTGACCACCAAACGTATCGGTTAGTCTGCTGTACAGAAATGATTCTTTAATCCGACAGGTAACTTAGACAGTAACAACACGTAACATGTGTACGTTGTATGTAAGTCGTTAACAAGCAAGACATAAAGTGTTTAAAACTGGCGAAGCGTTTTGGAATTGTACAGACAAATTTTTAAGTTGTATTCACTGCAGATATTTTTATTCTCGGTGCTGATAAGTTAATGCAAGGAACAATGGATACATTCTTATTTTCGATTAAACGGACTACCTCAAAAAACTCTTGGTCAGTTTTGTAAGGTGATCATTGAAAGCCGTACTAAGTAGGCATCCGGGCAGCCCCAAAGCGGAAAAAATTGCAAAAGGTACGCGGATGGCTCAAGAATAGAAGTTGTTAGAACAGATACAGCCATTAGTAAGTCTAACTACCACCATTAAATGACTGCAGGACTTAAAACATATTTCAAGTAGAGATCGCTGCTTTGAACTTGTGCGTCATAAATTACTTCACGAGGCGCAACAATACCTGTATTCAGTGAGTCAGACAGTTCCAAAGGCCATCGAATGTATACACAATGTGAGGTAATTGAGACACAAAAATAACGTTATTTTGCGATGGATCCCAAGCCATCAAGGGATTGAAGGTAATGAAAGGACAGACAAGTTGGTCAGAGAGCCGCGAATATGCTCTTCATCGGTTCTAGCCCCTTCTGTAGTTTAGAAGAGAGTGAGATAAAACAAGTAAACAAAACGCGGAAGGATAATCAAGAGACTTCGTAGTGAGAAAATGTTCCGGGAGAAAAACAAGAGAAAGGATTCAACGTATCAGGCTCGTCTAAAAGAGCAAGAATAGTGATATCGTTCAGCGAAGAGAATCTTAGATTATTGGCGGGATTCTTGACAAAAAATCATCTATATTGAATAGGTGATTTTTTTTTTGAATTTTTAGAAAAGATTGAAAATAATTGGAAAATGTGTTGCCATCAGTTGCAATCGACAATAACATCTCAGTAAAATATTTATGACATCTATTGAACTCAAGGATGAAAATCCCTGAGTAATATTAAGATTTATTAAGAACCTTCAGCTATTGTAACACATATTTTGTTGCAATAGAACAATTAAAGTCGCAATGTCTAAAGACATATTTGCCATAGCCCAATAATACTAATACCAATACCTCAAATAACTCACTGTTCAATTCGGGGATCCGCAGGGCTGCATATTACGTCCCTTAATGTATTAATTTTAATAATTTATTGCAAACAATGCCAGTGAGAGCCTGAATGTTGTAGAGAGGAACAATTTAGCGCATCGCCCATCAAGCGAACTCACAAGTTGATTCTAAACGATACTCAATTGAATTGAATATACTTTTAGGGGGAAAATAAGAACAACAAGAATATTTCTCCAGATTCTGTCTGTTGTATTTATTTAGTAATAGCCTGGCGTCAATACTTCGAACAAAAAGCAAGCAAATTTTAAAAATAGCAAAACATTCTATAAAATGTTGAATTGATTTTTTCTTACATCTCGCAAGACCGTTTGCAAGTACATATTTCATGTGCCACATGAGATATTTACCGTCGCATGTACGATAGCCATATGCAATATCTACAAACGTATGTACGTACAAGTACACTTAGTTGCACATACATTTCTATTTGTAGCGCACTTGTTACCTAGCCAGTGGGAATAGCGCGCCGCATGCAAGAAAAATGGACGAGTTTACCGAGTTTCCGGACAGATAACTGCGAAGTTGGCGCGGCGAAATTGACGCGGGTGCCATCTCCACGCGATACATCGCGCTAACTGAGTTCAACGGACTACACGTAACCGACCGACGCACTGTGAATCATATAACCGCTTGAAGGTTTCAGTCTCGATGCCGCTCGTCGGTGGATTTGCTAGCGCTGTCGCTCGTATGAAGTGGAACTATAAGCTTTGTTGACAAACTTGACGATATTAAATCTATTGCTTACGTCATTTTATTGGAGTCGTTTATGCTTGTTTTACACGTCACAGTACGGTACGCTATGTTGCCTATAAATGCTAGTGTAAACGAAAACAAATTTAAACTTTATTCTTATTAGTAAAGAATGTTCTACTAGAAAAAATTTTAACCGTTAAGCGCTACATAAATATTTGCTAAATATAGGGATAGAATAAATGAAGCAAACATAATAGATAAATCTAGCGAGCTCCACATACCATTTTACAAAAATGTATACACAGTTATATCATTTAGATCGTGCGAAGGGCAGAGTTGTTAGAATTGGCGATACTGCTGACTTAAGGTCGAAGGAACGGAACCTGGCCGAAAACTATGACCGTTGTATAAAAATTCCAGCAGTGAAAAAAGGCTGCTAATAAACATGCCATAAAAGAGCTAACAGCCAATGTCTAGCTTTACCGAGAGGCGTTGATCACTAATACTAGAAATCGAAAATGCATGTCATTTACCGATTATTATAGTTTTAGAAAAGGTTAGAAAATCACTGTACCTAGACTGTATATTACCGCAAATTCCATATATGACTATGAAGATGCTTATGTGTAAAGGAATGTTGAGCTTTTCATATGTTTTGTAAAAATTTGTGGTTGAAGTTGTTTGCCAGTGAATAATAATACTCAAAAAATTAAATTGAAAAAGGCATCCTATTTTTCTACTTTAACTCTTAGCTGCAATCGACAGGTCCGTATGCCCTAAGAGCGATTTAATTAGTGATATTTTTGCGGTCAGTGAAACAGAGACGTTAATCTTCTAGATAATATCTTCCAATGTATTAGTACCTATAGCACAGGTTAGTTGACAAAAGTTGTGTTCTCTGACCCGTCTGTAGCATAAATACTATACTTTTGGATTTGATAACTTCAAATAAATGTTGTTTTAATTGCAATACACTATTAGTAACAAGAAAACAGTAACAATTTTCTAAATTTTACAAAATGTTTAACGAATCACTCACTGAAAAACTGCTAAAATTGATAGAGGACGAATAATTTTGGAAAAACCTTGCAATGATACATATCTTAGGTGATTATATGGGTGATGAAAGCGAATCGGACCACCACGAGTTTAGCATAAATGATTCAGAAGGTGATATGGAGTAGAATCCTTCAGATGAATCCGATGATGACCTACGTTAATTGCAAAAACTATTGATAACATTGGATGCTTCTTACTCAAGCGCTAGCGATTTTGTCTTTGTATACGTAAATGTTGAAGTATATTCCGGAAAAATAACAGATAAGTTAAACTTTATCGTTTTCAAGGAAAATTGTATACGACTAGTTGAACCAGTAAAAGGAACAAACCCAAATATAACAATTGATTATATTTTTCCATAGAGTTAACGAATCAATCATAAAAGTGCAATTCAACGTATGCTAGAACAATCCAATTGGTTTTTAAAACATGAACAATCTGTCTATAAAATCTATTCTGTTTTTAGCTTGTTTGTAAAATATTAACAATAAAATATTTTCGTAATATCGTTGTTACAACATGTGGCTTTGCCGTTTCCAAAATTTATGGAATTAATTTCGGCATGCAGCAGTTAAGGGTTAATATATGTTGTTGTTCTCATGCATGTAATAACTACTTTTATGCGAAGGTACTTAATTTAAGTAGCTAGCTGTTCTTGCATCTGCGGCTTTTATGTAATTTAGGCTCCTCTGGTATCGTTATATTCGTTAAGCAAGTGGTTGGATGTTTATAAAATATCACATATTATATATTATGTAATAGAGTCACTAGTGCGTTAACTTTAACACAGCCGCTGGTTGGACAAATATTCTGTTGCATTTGTTTAGAGAGCAACTTAACTTATAACCAACCAATGAGTAATTGCCATCACGATTCCTTTACGATGTATTTGCTAGTTTATATTTTCACTTATTTTGTTTGTCACATGTATTTGTGAAGACCCACGAAGACATGTTCTTCTTTTTATTCGCTTGCAATCCTCAGAAATTCATTTCTTGTTGTTGTTGAAAGAGCTAGCTGAATATCCTTAATGTTACCATATACATATGTGCATATAAGAAATAAATTCCGTTGTTCTTCTGTATTGATAGATATCTGCACTTCATCAGGTAAAATCATTCGCCCAAAACTAATTTACTCTATTTTCAATCAATTACTACATTTATCTCAATTTTCCTTTTTTCTCGATTTATGACACTGTTGCAGCATATGTGTGATAATTAGAAAAGATTCGAATAAAGGGTACATTACGGCGGTAGCCAAATTGCCCGTTTAGTTTGCGACAATTTCCACACTTCATGGTTCATCTCTACTTCTTTTATTTATCTAAGTTTAGATGGTCCATCTTACCCTTCAGCGTTAAGTACGAATGGAATAGAAACTATGTTAAAATGTCTTCTGGAAGCGCGGATATTCAACATGCATAAGCTACCTTTTAAAAGTGGTTTTAAAATTAAAATCATCTAAAAACTGATATCCTCAATGCAAGAAGCGGCCATGAATTTTTTAATAACACCCAATAGTTTAGAAATGTTTGTATATAAAGTTATAGAGTGAATGGAAATTGGAAAAAAAAAAACAAGTAAGATATGTAATTATCTAACGAAGTATATATTTGATTGCGTGATGTTCTCAAACTTTTACTGAAAGGTAAATTATATATTATCAATGAAATTATGTGTCATTAACAGTTTATCGCCAGCACTATCCGTCAGCTTTTAAAAAGGTTAAAATTATAACATGTATATTTACAAACAAAATTCTCATATTAAGAGCGCTTTTTAATTTCTTAATAATCTAATCGGTGTTAGGTGAAATCATACCAAATATACAGTCCTTAATTAGAAAAATCGAAGAAAACAAAAACTGAATTTGAAACCGGTACCACGGATACAGTCTAGGAATAAATACGATTACAAATTAAGATAACATAAAAAGCTTGATTGATTTCAACAACAAATATAATTCGCTGGAACACTTAGTGATCAGGTTTATGAAGGCGTAGCAACTTCAGAAGTCCACCGGTACACTAGTTGCATATTTTGTTGATAGTATATTACCCAAGAATTGATTTTGTTACTCCAACCGTTTCAGAGAAACGATGGCTAGGTTAGGATATTAAGCTAGCGTTACTCCTAAGTTGTGCTAATTTATTGCTCTTAGAATGTACAAACGAAAGCTGGGAGATATCAACTCAGATAAAAGATCGTTGCTACCACGCTTGCAAATTAATCGGACTCCTTTAGGAAATCCGTAGACTCTTCATTAAACATTTTAATTTACAGAGTAATAAGCAAAAAACACAATCTTTTATAACAATCTATCTTTTGCAACATAGATTTATCAACAAATAATTACAATGAAGCACTACGTCGTTGGTGTAATTTAGATATTCCGATTTTCAGTGCAACAACTTGATTGTCCTATTTGACAATCGAAACTAACTCTGTTATATAATAATAAGAAAAATTATAAATATTTGTCATGTCTAATTTTTTTAAGATAGGTTTCTTTTATATGACCAATAGTGTTATAGAATACAGAGTTCCGAAAAATTTAATCATTATTTCATTAAGTAGAACACTCAAATGAAATCCAAGAAACAAAATATTATACTTTTTCATTTATTATTATTATACTTGGCAGTCATATTGTGACTTAAATAGGATATGAAGATTCTAGTCGTTGTGTTTGTATTCTACTGGATAAGGTATTCGCTCTCGATAGGGGAGACTTTCGAGTCGAAGAGCTGAGAGAGGGCTCAATTTCAATATTTTTTTAACATTCCCCTAATTACTTAATAAAATAACCACCATCCTTATTAAAATATAAAATTGAAACGCAGTTACCACCTGTACAAAACAAATGGGCGAACCATATAAATAATTTCTTACTGGATGAATTTGTATGATTTGTATGAATTTGTATGATTGTACGAAGTACTTTCAGAGCTACCGGAAACAATGCGTAAATATTTGATATTATACGTTGGACTGTTTGTACTGCTGCTTAAAGAAAAGCAGCTTCCGTAAAATACAATGAGCACATAATATTCATACAAGAAAAGAATTGTCGCGTAAAATATACTGCAACTGGAACTAAACTACTCGCACAACCTGAAAAAAATTGATTTTGATACCAATGAATTGTGACGAAATCTTGTAAAAGCGCATAAATAAAACGACCACAATCCTTCTTCGCGTGCAATAGTATTAGTTCCCACAAGAGTTGCATCCTTTCTATGTAATAACCGCGCTTAAGGTATCTTGTCATTGTTGCACGGACACAATTAATACAAGCAACAAAATTGTTTCTTATCAATTACATTAGCGAAACAATTAACAATATTAAGATTTCTAAAATATTTGCAGGGCCGAACGTAGCGCTTCTTGCCTAACGGTGAATATCCGGATAGTCAAATTAAACTTTTACAACTAATTTAACGTTGACAGACGCAAACTAGCAAAAGATTATGTATGCTTTGAAACCTATAATCAATCGAACGTTACAAGTAATTACACTAGATTAATATGATGGTGGTATATCAATTGTAAATAATAAATTATTGCGAAACCGTGAAACAATGAAAAAGCAACAACGTATCAACTTTATTTGTTTACTGGTCTTCAATCTTTAACTAACCACTGTGAAAATTTCGGAGAAGCGAAAATAAGAATTCCTATACAAAAGCACATTCTACGAACAACGAATTAGCAACAAAATATGCCGTTTAGTTCGTGTGATTACAAGTTACAGCGAGTGGCTACGCTAGCTTAATATGGTAGCCTAGCCATTGTTTCTCGGAAACGGCTGAAAGAAAGAAATTAATCGCTAACAAATTACCAATAAAATAAGACGTTTAGCTTATGTCGATGACGCAAAAGTTACAGTGAATGGTCATGCTACCTTATTATGGTCGTCTCTCGGAAACAGTTCAGAACAGAATTACCAGAAAAACAAGTCGTTTAGTTTGTATTGATATATGTAGCGGATTAAAAAAATCAATAGGGTTGCTTACGTTAGCTTAATATCAAATTATGGTAGCCATCGCTTTCCCGGATAATTCATGAGTAATAAAGAGCAATAAAGGTAAAAATAGCAGCAAAAACGGAATAATAGAGGTAAAACGAATGTTTCACAAGTTACTCTCCACAATGCAAAAAGAAAAGGAATTGAGTCAAGCAAAGTCGAAATAAATTCTTAAGCTCATCGTCCTTTTACCAAATCAAAACGGATTACGGGGTAAACGAATTCTACATTCTTTGTTATTCTATGTAATGTTTGGTATTTAGTTCTATATCATTTAAAATGTTCAACCACGCCCTTCTTATTTAGGACAAGTACAAGTTTCAACAATTAGATACCAAGATTCATAACAAGGAATGATTCACAGATCTTTGAGGTAAATTGTATTAAATTAGCTCTTAAAAATGACACGGCTTATTCAGTTTTGCTGCAAAGTGTACAATAGGAAAACGATTGATTAACGTTCCTCAGTAATGCTGTCCCAATCATTTGTGATAGTTACTTGCATGATTAAATAATACAGGTTTTTAAATATTGCAATGAAATAAATTGGTTTATTTGCCTCAGCTTAGTTAGTTATTAGACTTTTTTATGTAGTAGCCTTAATTAATTAATTAAAGCCAGTATAAAATAGCTTAGTAATCACGTAAGTATTCACACACACAAGTATTTAATATGAAATCACCTCTATTACTACGATGCATGTGAAGGCATCACTAATAGTATCAATTAAAAAGTTTGATTTCTCTCTTAAGGAGGATACGTGTTTAGCACCACCAACATAGACAACACGCAACTTTGGCCAATGAAACACCTGTAGAATGTTGTAAGTTTATAGTGGAAAGTGAACTATGAATACGGTGTACTGAATATTAGTTAACTACAACAGCGATAAACGCAAGGTCTTCTATCAACGGATTAAACATGAAAACTTATAAAACGGATTCAAATAACATTTTCTTGCTAGATTCGAAAATTGCAATAACATTTACACCATAACACGACAAAATGAGTTACTTAATTGGTTAGATTTAACGTTCATAATTCGTAATGACTGACATTGTCGAATTACAACAAACCGCAAGTGTTGATAATAGTTCGCAACCGAAAGTTTACCACATAAACAATTGATGATATCAAAATAACAAACCGTAGAAAACAACGTTCCATCCGTTCTTGTCAGTTTATTCGTGCGGACGCTACCGTTTCCGTTTGACCGGCTACGGCTGATAAACAAACACAGCCCTGACGAAATAACAAAATGCAGCGGGCAATACACCGCATCCTATCCAGCGCGCGATGTGGCGGTTTCGCTTCGTGTAAGCGGCGTTCGTCCTGACAGCTTCGAACGATTGGACGAGCCACACGCGATAAGCCGAAGATCCCACCGTATCTCGGGTAGCTGTCGTTGGTTCAGTTGGTTCGTGTCATACACAGATAAAATATAAACGTAGGTCAGTATCGGCCTCGTGATTGCCGTGTGACATAAACAAATATCGAAACTATCTATCTGCTCTCATCGATTATTTATTGTAGATTTTCGAGGAAAAATATCGTCATCGTAAACATCATAATACATTCTTATAGAACTGCAGACAGTCTTTTTTTTCCTTCAACTTTCTGTAACACAACACGTTTCGAGCAGATGTAGGATATTACATGACTGGTTTTACGGTATAGACATAAATGGACGTCAATAGCACGAATAAGGTTTTCAATCTTCATATATGATTAACAATTCGTTAACAACTACTGGTAAGGTTGTGTCTTTCTGTCTGCTATTGTGGCTGATGGTTACTTGTATGAATTTTTTTAATTCTACTTTCATCGTCAGTTGAGAGTACTAGGTAACTCTGATTAAAAGTATCACTATCAGCAAACCTACCGCTGACCGCGATTATAATTAAAGAAACCATAAAGGAATTTCAAATATCTTCGTCCATTATAAAACACGAACCTATAAAAACGGACGGAATGAAAAAAAAGTTGTGGCTAGTACAGCCATCGTCAATTAATTGTTGGGTAACAAATTAAGAACAAAATAATGCCGTTTAGTTCTTGTCGATAATCTGTAAATTTATGCTATGATCCCGCAAATTCTTCAGTGATACGTTCCTTCTGAAGGCATTATATTAGAATATCTCTGGTCTAGTTACCACCTCCAACTGAGCCCTGAGAGCCTGCGTTTTTTATAGAATCGGCCGTTTAAAATGCTTCTACATCGTATTAGAGGTGTATATTATTGGTCGCTGAAGCAACTTTGAGATGCTTCTGGAGCAAGATTCGTTTGGAAAACTATTTACGGTTATATTGAGTGCACCGATTCATTTTCTTTAGTGATTTGCTTAAACCTCGTTTATCCTCTGGCGCATCTACTGCTTTCTCATTACCTTTACCCGGAATCAATTTTATTACAAAAGTCACCATTAGCAATCATGTGCCGTAACGAATATTTATTGTATATTTTCTTGTCATCGATAAACTAGTTTACTTTCTTGTTTTTCTATTACAATCTATTATCTTATCTATATGTATGTATTTTAGTTTGTCAAGTTATTGATTTTACCGCTGGACAATAAACTTATTATTATTATTAATAAGCAAGCTAGACATTGTCTGTTGGGAACGGCTGGAAGAACGCCGGGTACCCAATTAGCAAAAACATATGCAACTGGTTTACGGGTGGGCTTATGAAGTGACTACGTCGGCTTAACAGATATTTTATTGTAGCTATTAGCATAACATATGTTTGTTTTGTAGAACAATCCGAGGATGATAATGTTGCAACATTTATCAAAAACATTTTTATCTTTGAACCACTAACAAGTTAAATACAAATAAAATGAATGGGGTAATTGGTCCTTCCCTCGAAGAATAATAGATTCGTACGACTTCGTAATTGAAATTTGAAGTCCAAACGTTGATCCTTGCAATAACGCAAATGTGAGCCATTACATTCGACTTTGCGGGATCTTCAATCCAGCACGATCTCTATATGTAGTAACGAACGAGAATCACATCCCATGCTAAAGAGCTGATCAACATCTATTTACGTGAAATGCGTCCCCGTTAATAAATTATCGCCGACCGTATAATCCTGGCCCCGGTAATTAAGCTGCGTATGCGCGCAATTCACCCTAAAATGATTAATGCAGCACAATCAATAGCAATAACAGCGGGCGAGCCCAATCGGATGTAAAGTTGGCCTTTGGTTTCATAGCCAATATATACATGATGTATTAAATATATGCAACACTGGGAGATTTCACTCACTACAGATTTCAATTTGGCAAAAAAAATCGATTACATTGGCCAGCAGATTATAAATATTTGTTAAATTAGGTAATGCACTTACTGCCAAATTCCTGTCTATCGCAGAATAACCAATAAGTAGTCTGTGATCAATCGTGCACACCTGCTGCTGAAATTAAATCGTCCCAGACGTACATCAAAGCCGCGCCGCAGCTATGATGTACGTCTGCACTGTAAATCCACACTGACAAGGTGAAAACATGTTGTATTGCATAAGATACTGTTCCATTTATGGGTTCACGATTTTTTCCAGCATTTTGGATATAGTATGGAGAATGCTAATAGGACGTAAATCTTTAAGACTATCCGCACACGTCAACTGATCAAAATCACACACATCAGAAAGGTTATTTACGAAAGGAGCGTTAATCCTACATTGTGCAAATCACTACTACTCAATAGTAATCCCAATATTGGGATACTTTGATTTTTCATAATTACTAAGTGTATTATTTCTTAGATTCATAAAGTCTGAGTAAACGCAATGATCTCTTCGTTATTCCGATGGATACAAACAAACAATAGTTTCGATTAAAAATCAAATTTACGGTTAATATTACGAGGATGGTTCAAGAAGTCAAAAAATGACAGGGGAGATGGCAGTCGTAGTATCGAACATAGTTTCTTTCTAGTAAGGATCATTAGTAGAGAGGACAAAGGCAGGTGGAACCGGCACTCTTTTGCAGCGACCAGACAGACTCGTATTTTGTCGATTATTGGGGAAACCAATAGGCATACGAACCCTTTCTCATGAGACGAATAGACACGGAATCTATCTAGTCGCTGCAAAAAATGAATAATTCCACCCGCCTTTGTCTTCCCTAATCATTAGTCACCGGACAGCAGACAAAGTACATATATATATCCATTATCTTCATCACGCAGTTCCACTTTTATTGTCGATTAAAGCAAATAACTTCTGTTTATGTAGAAGAATGGAAAAAACACATATTTGAAGATAGAGTTGGATGAAGTTCATGGCACATTTGTTCCTGTGTCAACAACTCTTTACAATTGGGTAAATGAGATTAAACGTGGCCGTATATCCTCAAAAGATGAGCATTGTTCTGGACGTCCGTTGGAAATTGCTACCCTCGAAATGATTGATAAAATCCACAATATGATTTGCAATACGCAAAGTACAGTGTTTCCAATTTTGCACGAAAATTGGGTGTGAAAGATATCTCTGTGAGGCTGGACCCCTGACGAGTTTCTACATCGGTACATAACTATGGACTAAGCATTGATACACTAGTATACTTCAGAGATAGAGGAACGCTCAAAAAGGTGAGTCTTGAAACGGCTACGGATGAGGTGAAGACAGTGAAGTCTGCCCGCAAGGTGATGGTGTGATTTCCTTTTATTTCCAAATTTGAAAACAATGGTTCGGCGGACAATGGTTCACGTTAAACGAGGAAATCATTGCCCAAGTAGTTGCCTATTTTAAGGTCCCTTGGAAATCCTACTTTCTGGCGGGCTTATAAGAGTTGGAGAAACGTGGAAAAGTGTGTAGAGTTAAATGGAGATTATGTTAAAAAATAAATAAAAATCTATAGAAAATACTTTGCTTTTTCTAACTTTTTCTAAAGACTCATCGAACGACTTTCGTAAATAGAAAATATTATCTAAAAACGATATATTTAAGTTAGATAACAAAAAAATATTATGATTAAAGGTCTCAACATTTCTAACCGTTTTATGGACAGGTTCTCTCGAAAGTAAGGATAAATCACAGAAAACGGAGTCATGATTTGCCAATAAGTCGCCGTCCAAATCGCATTCAATAACGGACATGTCATTATTCATTGTGTTTCATGTAGGGGTAGTAATAAATTGGGATAACACTACTAGTTCCTCCGCGTTGACAAAATATTTAATGTCCACACTATCTAAATTCAGCAACTTAACATTAATATCACAAAGGCTAAGAATTAGATCACATTCATCATCAACAAAAGCAAACAAACTGCCAATCTAGTATCACTGAAAAACTCTATCGTAGGTTTAGCTACAACAAGTTACATTTGAAGTTACTACGAATTAAATAACAGACATCGTCCAGAGTAATTTTATTCTTCCGCACCAGTCTAGAACCGTTTATCCCAAGAGTAGCTATATTTCTTTCCAAGTGTCCTAAACATAACCCACAGTATCATTGTTTGTACATAGGTAAGCAGGTATAAGAAATAGTTGACATGTATAAGCTGAAAATATTTGAAAAATAAGAACTGAAAAAATTGAGATTGGTTACAGCAAGTGAATGACTATAATTTTTCAAGATGTTGGAATAAGTATTATTTAATCGGGTTCTTATCCGTTTTGCAGTTTACTGCGTCTGCTTTAACATTCAAGTGAAACATTTTCTTCACCCTCGCGTTGGTTCATTTGATTGATGATAATCAGAGAGGATAAAAGCGAGTGAAATCATACCTTTTTTGCAGCGACCAGACAGGTTCGTGTCTATTCGTCTTATAAGAAAGGGTTCGTGTGCCTATTGGTTTCCCCGAGAGTCGACAAAATACGAGCCCATCTAGTAGCTGAAATACAGGTATGATTTCACTCGTTTTAATCCTTTCTAAAGATAACTGCTACGGCATTCCAAATATGGAATTTTATCAACAAAGTTATATTGTGTTATTTGCAGCGAATGATATTACACGACCTTGATGTCAGAATGTTTAAAGAACTGAATCACTTTGAAGGATAAATTATCGATGTATAGTAAACCTTTATAGTTAACTACATTAAAGAACTTTGAACTGAACATCAATTTATTCAGCATTAATTTATTCAGCAACAGTTTTAGATAGCCATAGTTGGCGAAATTACGAAATGATTTGATTAGTGTATCATATAAAAATTGTTGATCTGAAATATGAGTAACTGATGAATCTAAAATAAAATTAACGCGTTGTTGCTCGTTTCCACTTTGGCAGTGGATTGGAGGGGAGGATTGAAAGAAATTAACATAGAATTTAACATGCTACAACGAACAACGGTCTATGTGCTTGTAGATGAACCGAAACTGAAGAGGCAGAAGTCTCTCTCGTAAGTTATTGAGAACCGTTTGCAGATGTAAATAACATTTGTTAAAGCATAATATGAATTATTGGAAACGCATTTAAGATGTTACAAAAAAGAAGATGTTGTATGATTTCTTATTGGGTTCTGCTCCTATAGAATATTAAATCTAGTTAATGCCAGGTGGATGTTAATAAGCAACGTTTGAGGAGATCAGTACATGGTTGTCAGGTAATTTAAATTGATTAACCGATTTTTAAAGTATCTGAAATATAATTTGGACGTTTAGATACAGCACCAGATAACATTTAGGATAGACATTTTAACAAATTACAGGTTGTGTAATTAATGGCTCTAATAATGGGATGGAAAGGTGTGACTCTTAGAAAGAAAATATAATTTTGGAAAGTTATAAATCATCAGATGTTTTTTATGTTCGTCGTTAATGCGTTTACAAATAACCGAATTATATTGTAACACGTTCTTAACAAATTTAAACCTACATCACTTGCAACAGTTTCTACAATTACGCGAACCGAAAATGCTCTTCGAAAATGTTCCTTCATTACGGTACATAGGCGTGTAAAAATACGGATGAACGGGTGTGTTATTATTCCGTCAAAACGTAAATGATAATCGCACGCGTGAGCATTGCCCGTGTTTAAGTATGGTTCACAAGATAATTGCGTAATTAAAATTTCCAAATGGCACCGTATATCGGTGTGTCTGATCGATGACCAACCTTGATTTTGAACGGTTTAATCGCAGGAGGCGATCAGTGGAAATGCTACGCCACACACGAATAATTACGGGTATTATTCTACGAGTTACTGTAACATGAAATTATTGAGCGGAAAGAAATTGCTTAATGCACAATTTGGATTAGTGGGCAATCATAATAGATGCTTGAAATGTTTTGGACCCGAAGCGTTAAAAGATATAAACGGCGAAATAAATTTTATACAATTTTCACAAGGACACCGAAGGCAGATTAGTTAGTCAATATCGATAGTCGCAATTCGCAGCTGTACTTTTCTCCCGCACAAGGCGGTGATCTGCGGACGTACTATGATTGTTCGAATCCGACAACTTAGGATAGCCCGGGGCTGCTTGGAGCTTAATGAAAAGTTTGCGTTTCGAGAAGGATTTTCCGCCGGTTTCCAGTTTTGAAGCGAAGGGAGTATTCCGGGACACTAAAAGTCTATTCGATGCAGTGTAACATAGGGAAGTGATCCATAAAACGGTAAAGATTGGTCAGTGTTGCCTCTGAAAATGGAGTTGATTCATTGCTGGGGTGGCTCGAGGAATGAAAGCTTATAGTAAAGGAGAGTCAGTATGTGGAAGTTACCAGGCGGAGAACCGTTGAAAGTCGCAGTAAGTGGCTCTGGGCTCCCATTGAGAAATTCAATCATGTACCATGGGCTAAAATTCGACAGAAGACTTACATAACTCACAGAGAGATTTGCTTACGTTGGAAGTTCATTATTGACGCTACTAAATTAAAGCAGCTTTATCCATGTGAGACACTAACTTAATTACAATTAATTACATACAAATTAATTACAATTGCTTTACGAGAGTCATTCAAAAAGGCAGTAAAAGCCTATGTTTTTCTGAACAGATTCTGCGAACAAACAAGAGTATCGAATAATCTCCTAGCGAAATATCTAGTAGTTGTTTCGTAAGAACGACAGCCACTACGGTGCGAAACGGGAGGAGATGATCTCATTCACAACACTATAATATCAACTCCAAAGACAAGAGAGACAAAGAATTCTGCGAAAAAACTCTAGGCACGCAAATCGTTCCAGATTTATAAATTCTTAGTAGCCCTATAATGCCAGTCACTTTTTGTTTTAATATTGGTCGGAGCGGACCGGTAATAGAATATTGCGTACCTATGGTAAAAGACGAAATAACTAGATTTCAAGAATTTTCTTTGAAACAATCGTTATTGTTTTGAATCTATAGTTCTAAGTTTTTTTACATCCCAAAAGCTATTTCGGATACAAATACAACACGTATGCTTGGCATGGAACATTCTCCTACATGAAAGATCTGTGAATCCAAACGTAATACTTAATCGTTAAGCTGTTGTGCGCAATTTGAACATAACACTAACAGCTTTCAAGATTTAAAATTCTAGATTTACACAAATTTAGTATTAGTCAATTAATGTATAGGAAACATCTATAGTACATAACCTTCTAATATAAGGTTATTGGTTTCCAGTTAGGACTCTTTGTTTTTAGTCATCTTGATTTTGAGAACATTCTATTTATATAACTATAGTCTTACTGTCAACAAATCTTCTGAATCAATATTGAAGCGATTCAGAAAATCGCTTCAATAATGAGAAACTTACGACTTTAATTACCTTTTTCGGTTTTAAATAAAATACGATGTACAAAGGAAAAGAAACATCTAAATCTAGCAAAACATGACAAATTAATAAAGATGAGTTAAAGAAATATAACTTCTCCTCATTAGCAAATTCTTCATATGATAACAATTAGATGCATTGAAACCATAAAATAAGAGCTACCATCTGAAATTGTTTTATGGATCGATTACAGATGAGAGTTTTACTTCTCGTTGTTTGCTAAGTATCTTAACTTTGTTGTTTGATTTTCATTATGCGCACCGCTATTTGGCTTTTGGTTCATATCATCATGGCCAAAAGACATTCGCTTTCCGTCTGGAAAGGGGTGAGGTAAAAAAAGTACTCGAAGCAAAACTAATGGCGCCGGGTAGACAGAAACATGTAGGCTGGCTAATGGTGATTCTATCAATACCACGAGTTGTATTAGCATCACCTTTAATTATTAGTTTTAGGCACTCTTATTTCGATGTTATTGTGTATGCTGTACATTGAAATTGCTCTGGCCATAAGATATCTTTTTCGTCGAAGATGCCAAAATATCATCTGATACCCTTTCGGCAGTGTAAATGCGTAAATTGGATATAACACTACTGTGGCACTTGTAATTCCTTTGAAAGTTTAATACACCTTTCTTCTCGCAAAGGAGACTTGAGCGTTTTAACATCACCAACTATAATAGCGTCATCTTATTATATTGTCCCTGGACGCCTTTTTTCTGAAGTGTTTTTAAAATATCATGACAAGTCTGCAGCAATCACTTACACGTGTAGGCACCTTCCGGGTACGATATCGCGATTAATAGCCCAGAAATTACTTGAGAGTTGGCTTTGAAATCCTTCTTGGGTTTTGTGGTTGCTTTCTGGATGGAAAGAGTATCATTGTACTGAATGCTGAAAATATATTGGTCATTGTTTTAAGGAGTAGTAAATGTTAGTCTAGTGATAAGTAGCGGTCTAAGGTAGAGAAGCACTCGGAGCAACGCTGATGCCGACGGATAGGCAGGGAAATGATGTTTGGCTGGTGTTTTCACTCCTTACATTGTACTTGTCGCGACTGATTCTAAAAATACCATGAGTTAACAAACATTTTAGTCAATCAATCAAGATAGATCGGTAACTCTGTCGATAAATTTAAACAAACGAATAGATAAAAAAAAAACTAATTTGAAAGAACCGGCCTTTTTCATCTTAAAAAGGGCTAACATTAAACATAAAAGCTTTGGAAATTATGTGAGTGACCTATTGAACACTAGGATTACGAATAAATTTGAAGTGGAGGAACTTGCGAAGGTAAGGAGGGTTCTTTACTACACAATGAAAATATGTGTAAATAATTTTTAGAAATAAGTTGCAGAAATTAGAAATTTTAGAAAATTTTTGGAAATTTTAAAGATTTGTAAATAATAGGGTGGCGCTGATAAATTCTCTTGCTTCAAAAAGAAAATCTTCAGACAATATCTAAATATTATTTAATATATTTATATTGTTAAAAAGTACGTGCTCGAAAAAGGTTGGTTATCAGTTATTTGACGGAAAAGTTTCCCAATATTTATCGACGATTATCTATAAAAGCTCATTAGCTAATAACATCTCACATATCACGGTATATTTTATCAGAAATATGTTCGCTTCAGAAAAAAATACATAAACTTAACGAGATGCTAAATTAATAATACATTAGCAATAAAATAAAATTTAGGCCATAATTTCCTTACAGAAATCTCTTATTACGCTGCTCATACTTTAAAACGGCTGACAGTTAGAGCGTCAAATATTTTAATTAGGCAATAACCAGTATCACTTAATGGTATTTAGTTGAAACTCGTATGTTCGTTTGATTTTTCGTTCTATCTCAAATAGGATCAACGAAAGTCGAAGCAATCGTTATCTATAAACGCAGACGACTATTACGTCATCCAGTACAATTTCCCGCGATTTATCTACCGCATATTATGTGGGGCAGATGCATTACTTTACTACTGTTGTAATAATCCTACACTTGCGAAATTATCTACTCAATACCTAAGGCAAGGTTTTGCATGCGTAAAAATTCTTACTGTAGATGTTAAATGTGCCTGATATACCGTTTAAGTAGTAATTTTCAGGACGAGTCTATTTCTTTTAAAATGATAACCTACCAAGTTTTCTTTTTTGGTAGAAGTATGTGTTTGCATGTCGCACATATGTGTACAAGGTTTTCTGCAAGAAAATGTCTGCAATCTCTGCAAACGCTCATAGGACTTGGCCAAATTGTTTACAGTTTCATAGCTATTGAATATATCATACGCAAGAATATAGCTATTTCTTGCGTATATAATAGTATATAGGTCAGCATACTTATAGCAAACAGCTTCCCTCTATTCGTCATCGTGTCAAACGATTTTACATTTTCGGCGAATGCGCAGTTTTATAGGATTTACTTCTTGATGTCCCTCTTGAGCTATAGAGCATTTTATTGTTAATAGATCTATTGCAAGGCTTTTGACGAAACTTAATGTTAGCACTACCTCAGGATCTTCTATCTTCGGTTCAGTAGGTGCAAGAAATCGAATATTAAAATATTGGCGTTGTGTGTGACTGAGGGCAACACATTCTGCCGCCTACAGCTCCTTTTGGCATAGACAACAGATTTGATTTCCAGCTCCCCCTAGTTTAAATAAATAATGTTTTAGGGCTTTTCACTTTTCAGAAATCCTGTTTAAGTGAACGATAGCACTATTTGGCTGCCTTTAGGAAATGAAAGGTACGTTCGCCACTTCTTTGGCCAACTCATCAGCCTTCTTATTTTCTCCGATCCCTTAACGGCAACATACCAATTTTTAACATGGACAACTTTGTTTTGTTCACAAAATAAAGAGCGCTCGCTCTAACAATAAAATTAGCAACATTTGGATTCTTTGGAGCAAACACGAAGTATCTAGAGCTGCCTCTAAATAAGAAATTAACATGGGTCGGTTATGTGAAGGAAACTAATACCGCTATCGACAGGAACGGTCTTTTTTCTGTGAGAACGCAGCTCCTATTATATCCACACTGCGGCCAAGATTGAGTAATTTCTCTTTATCTACCAGATCCAATTATCAATTTAAAAACCTCAAGATACCACAAAATCGTATACAAGTCTCCTTCTTAACAGCTGTTAAACAGCTGGTGGCGAAAACTTAAAAGAAAGCCGGCGAAACGAGCTATCCCTTCGCGATGAACTTGATTCAGCCACAGGATCAATCTCTCCCAAAAGTGAAGATTCGAAACAAAGCAACAAAAGTCCAGCGGTGAGGCGGAGATGAAACCAAGAGATAGATGGCATACGACATAAACTTTCAAAACCTTTTCTACAGTCTTCCTTAAGCAGTCTTGTAATGAAACTGCGAAATTTTGCGTCAATACTTGTGTGAGTTTTGTGTATTTTCTTGGAAACGTATTCGCGACTTAAATTAAACATATGAAATCTTCAAAATACGCCAACAACAGTAACTTACTTAAAATCCCATCTGTCAGTAATTAATATCTTCAATAACCGCTTCTTTAATCTGGCTGCACAATGCGATTACGAACTTTATCTTAACCGTATTATAATACCGATAAAATAACTTCTCCGCTCAAATTTAATAAGAAACTTATCTTCCATTCAATGAGCCTTACAGCAGGATTTACGTTTCTGTTCGGAGCGCAGACAATGGAAAACGACGCATCGCCTAGCGGTAAACCCGGTCGGCCCGATATTCCTCATCCTCCATTGTGGCGATTTCCACTTGAACGGAGGCGGCAGGTGAACGAAGTCGGATTCGGAGTGATTCTAATTGAATGCTCTCGGTAATTCGAACCGCGAGAGCATTGCCGGAATTGTTATGTTCGCGGATTTCTTCCTAGCGCCGCACAAGACTAATGGGATTAGCTCGGTAAATTTGCCGTCGATTTATAAACGTTTCGAAACAGATTCCGTGCTCCGTTTTAAAACAAGAGGTTCATTTTCAGGGTTTAGTAGAAGCTTTAATTGGAGAATTTTTCAACAATGAAACGCGAACAACATCGCCGCTGATTAGTCAATTAATTTTGCATGAAACCTGATAAATGTTGATTAATACATACCACTTATTCCTGAAATGAAGAAGAATCAAAGGATACTCACCTGAAACAAAGAAAGATACATAAAATAATATTTGATTTATATAAAAGGTTATTACAAAATAAATCTAAATAGGGCAAAGGCACTTGTCCACGACAGTTTATAAGAAATATCCAAGAAATTGACATTTATTAAGGAAAAGCATCCAAAAACGTAAAAATATACGAGAATAGTGTTGTAAGAAAGCAAATAAAGAGTCGAAGCGGTCTGGAAGGGGAGAACAGAGGGCTAGAATAAAATAAATAAATAATAGAAAAGGCAATAAAACTATGAAACACTGAATACTTCGGGATTGCAGTAAATACGGAGAATATCCGAAATACCCTAATAAAGAAAGAAGTTCAGCGTGGAAATCGAGAGTACTGGAGTTATCACAAAATACGTATGCATATAGGAATTACATCGTCATCAATGTAGTAAGCGGCTTGCTTCAAGAAATGAGTAGGATCCTTCAAAATAGGTTTAGACCGTTGGTCAATCGAATACTGGGTATTATTACTAGCTGCATCCTGACAATTTGTCTTCGGAGACTTTTGATAATGATCCTTCAAATACAAGTATTTTGGTTGTACCTGAAATAACTGTCATGTTGCTCATTTTAAATAGAATATCCTGTATACTTTTCCACTTTCCTAGAGCACACATGATATAATAATATATATAATCTTGTGGTTTTGTAGTTAGTACGCTACACTAGTGTAGAAAGTAAAGAAACTGTAAAATTCATCATACAGGCAATACGAAAAGTTATCGACTTCTATTACTCTCTCTGTATTACTTTGTACTAGAATAATGTTCCAGAGCAAGAACAGGTGAAAGCATTCGTATCAGCCTCGCATACGACGGCAAAAATGACGCTGTCGTCCAGTAAGGGCAGTTCTGGCAGGCCTAAAATATCACCTATTCAATCTAGGAAAAGCTGAAGATCAAATCGGCGGTCTATGGCTAGAAGATTTGGAATCGAGTGTTGCTATCAGTTGCACTCAACAATAACACTTCGGTAACCCTTTCTGACATCTACTGAACTGAAGGGTGAAGATTCTGGAGCAATATTAAGGTTTACTAAGGGCCATCACCTACTCTAACATATATAAGGGCATTTTGTTACCATAGATCTATTAAGGACGTAATGACTAAAAGCATTTGTGCCTTTGGCCAAGGATACTAATGCTAATACATTTTTATTTAGGTACGTGAAATAATTGACGTTTGTGCGGAGTTCATTAATCTTAGTCGAGGTGCAGTTCTCCAGAGACAGCCAAAGCTGCTCCGAGAATATCGAAACGTTTCGTCGAAATTTAATTGCGACGATTTTCGTTTTTATTTTCCTTCAATTCAATAAAATAATCATAAATTTTGCATTAATTTTATTCAGCGCACCTCTACAGTCCCTTGTATAGCGCGTAACAAGCTTTGTGATGAGATGGGCTTATAAAAGCGCACACTAAAGGAGAACTTCGACATTTCTTTTTATTTTCGTGGCAGTTTTGCCCATCGGTCGACATTAAAATTTCATTATTTATTCGTATACGTGTCTTTTCCGTACGGCAATATTCTTTTATGCCGAAGAAATTACAGGTTGGCTGCGTCCAAAGGCATAACGATATAACTTAACCTCTCTGTCTTGGCCGTGAAATAAATAGTTAGTACCGACGATACGATTTCGCGTTTTATTTCGGTACGCGATCGGAGTTTCGTCGAAAATTTATTATTATATGGAATACGTACGCTGGTAGTTATCAGCCAGCAATTACCACATATTTAAGCTTAAATTTTGTAATTAGTATTTATGGTTGTATCTTACTAGGAAATTTATATTACATACCAATATGAACAGAAATTAACTAAATGTGAACCTGAGGAATCAAATAATAGCCACAATAAATTTCTAACGTCACTTGAAACTGTGAAATTAAACTTGCTTAAGAAAGTGTTGTATGTACTTGCAGTTTCTATTTGAAATGAACTTGAAAATCTTTCAAATAGGAAAAACACGTTGGAAACTTCCTTTGAACAGATTACAGAACTTAAACAAGTTTTGAAGCGGGAAACTAAAATTTAAGCACCGTACCCTAGTCGGGCCCGAACCAGAGAAAAAATAATGCACGCACGGGAAACAATGTCTGTAATGCAAAAAATAGAACTTATTAAGTTTACCATTTTATTCCAAGAGAGTATCTCTTAACTAAAAGCAACCCCACCTATGAAAATGAGCTCTCCAGCAAATTACAGATAAAGACGAGAAGGCTCCTTTACCGCAAGACAAATTGATGGCAAAGAAGAGAAAGAAGAATACAAATAAGTTTTTGTATTAAGAGAATAGTTATTATATATTTTTTAATATCTATTGTATTGCATGATTTTTGAAAAAAACTATTCAGCTATTTTGGACAAGCAATCACCTTCTTAAATCTATAATTTTTTTTAAATAGTGACCTTGCGTTTTCCTATGTTGACGTAATAGCGCCGTTTACTCTTTCTAAATATTTATTTGCTTCTACTAACTCCAATAATCTTTTCCGTATGAGTAGATATTGCAGAAATCCTTGCAATCCTTTGCTAAACCCATAAATTTTATAACTTTTGAACACAAATTACAAAATACGAAAAAGAGGTGAATTAAAAAACACACAAAAACAGATCTTTGAATTAAGATATACGCTACCAACACTTTTTTGAAAAAATGGTGGTTTCCGTTTGTAAATGTTACATACTAGCGCTCAGGGAAATTTAAGAATAACTTATTTTTTGCACTAACCAAAGACGCAGAGAGGATTTATATCACCATTAAATCTTTGAAAGATTGTAGACAATTTTATTTCTCCAAATTTGGTTAAAATTAAACGTAACAATGTTTCGCGTTTTAGCAAATAGAGTAATTCTTTGTTGGTTAAATTGTTGGATTTTACTGCAATGTTTCAGCATTTCAATATTCTAGTGCCTTGGGATTGAAGTGATTTAATTCTTATCCAAGATCATTAGCTAACCAAGTTTTCCAATTTTCATTTGTCATACACTGTCTGCAATTAAAAATGTCACATCAGTAAATTGTTGGAATATTTCGTTGAAATTTTATAAATATAATTTTGAAGGTCAACCTAAAACGATTATTCATCACATTGCATTAGTATAGTCGGTTTTCCAGCATTTACAAACACTAAATTCCACACTTGTTTTCACAGGAACACCCGTTATATATGTTTTAAGCAATCGCAAGCGATGCTTCATAGATGACAACATGCATCTTATAAACAATTAACCCTCTTCAAACGTGGCTGTAGTATTGGACTACGTGAAGGTGGAGTTAATTTCCGGGAAAATACGCGTATTCGTCCAAATTACGGTGTTGGATTCGGTGGATTGCAAACTAAGGTAAACTAAAGCGTTTAGAGTAGTGTTACGAAATATTATTCTCTAATGAGACTGTTTATGCTTCTTTATGTATAGAAATTGAGAGAGACAACATATTTTAGTAGGAGAAAACCGAGGGTTTAGTAATTTCAGTTAGAAGTGTTTTACAAGAATAAACCCAGAAATTCTCAAAAATAAATTTATGAAATACGTTTAACTATAAAAAGGTTTTGGTATAATTAAATTATTTTTTTTATATACGTACAGCGTGTTCACCTACTCATCTTCGTGAACAAATTATACAAACGGTTTTCTAATAAACAATATTCAGAAATTAATCCCACACAATAGAAAATTATGTCCAGCTATGCAGAGTGCTCAATTTCCGCTACAAACGATACAAGTTGAGTTAACGATTACGATTTTGGCTACCTTTCGTCAATGCAAGTATTAATATATCTACAATCTATCTTCATTTATTCAGCATAAAACGAATAAATTTTTTCTTAAGGTAATATGTAGCGTGGACATCATACAAATATTACTCCTGGAATGCTATAAAAATAAAAATACACGGAATCGCATTATAATCTATACGAACGAAGTAGTGCTCACTTCCAATGGAATATCTTTAGAAAAGACTATTTC
Source organism: Oryctes rhinoceros (assembly GCA_020654165.1). Lineage (NCBI taxonomy): Eukaryota > Metazoa > Arthropoda > Insecta > Coleoptera > Scarabaeidae > Oryctes > Oryctes rhinoceros. The sequence goes on from JAIOKQ010000001.1 coordinate 1,869,232, forward strand.
GTCGAGGCGCTCTATGCATTTTAGAAAAAATGTCTTATTCTTTATGAGATCTAGGAGGAATATCAAATTATATCAATTATCTCAAAAACTAAAGTAGATAGGTACAGGAAATTTTGAGAAGATATCTGAGATAACAGATACAAGATTCTGACGATACTAAGTATGGGTACATTCTGCACTAAACAAGTATGACTGAATGAAAATGATCGACTCGTCGTCGAAATACCTATTTCGGATTAATTAGTTAAACTTGTGTGGGGCGGAGTGTGCCGATATTTTAGTGCAGTTTGCTATTCTACCCCGCAGATCTTGCTGTCATTATTTATATAAGATTCTACGTAGAATACCAAGTGTTGCGGAAATTGAACACACCCGTACTACCGTTTTAATGTATACACTACCGTATAAATGTTATAATTTATTCTTGAAATTTTCCCTAAATTACTCTGAAAAACTTTACCCGATATTATTGTTCTCTGAATTCTACTAATTTAAAAGCAAGAGATAAATAATTTATTGTAAAAATGAGAAAATTTATATTTCGACAATTTAGAAGAAGTAGATAGTGTAACTCATGCTGGCCAGGTCACAATGAAATTCGTTCAATAACATATAACATTGATGTTATGCAATAGGTATTAAGTAATTTCCAAAGCATCTGCTTATTACTAATGTGTTATTTAATATTATCGTACAAAGCGGCTGCTTTAAAGGCCATTTTTTGGTTACTAGCAATACAAAATCGGTTATAGCTTCTCAAAGATAGCGTAAAACTAGGTATTTTCAAGTAATTAAAAAAAAACTATAGAAAATATGTAATTGAATTGGCCTCATGCGGATTCCTTCAATGACCTAAAGGAGGGATTCACAAGTATGCTGTATGAGGCCTCCTTTTACAATGGAACAAATATTTCATAAAATAAATTTAGAAAATTTGCCTAAAGTACAGTGTTATTCGTATAGGAGCAGTACACCCTTAAAAACGCTGTGCGTCGAGATATTATAACCTAGTCAATTGTATCTCCTAAAATCCAGGTGAGAAATACGCTCAACGTAACCGCCTACACCAATTTACTTAAAAGTTTAATGTTAAAATTATTGGAAAGAATTAGTAGCTTCTAACAGATGGTTTGGTAAGGGAACAGAGAGAAGAAACTAATCCCACCGACATTAAATTTTCAAGAAACAACATCTTACAGTCGCAAGAGTACCGCACCTTAATTAAGAACCATTACGAAATCGGTCGGGCATTGATTGTTCTATTACCGCTCCGTTTTGCCTGACGCGGGAGAGGTTAATTTCTCTACTTTTTCACACACCGGTGTCGGTCCGGCAATAGACCACCGGGCCCTCGATGCGACCCCCTTCATTGACTCGATTAACCTTTCTCCTGCGTACCGCTCATAAAATATTGCGTTCACGTAGGACTGAAAGACCAACGACTCAGCCGAGACTGCTCATAACGCATTACGTTAGAACAAAAACGGCGTGCAAGCGATCGTCGTCTATTAGATGATAATTTAAATTGTGCTGGCCGAACAATAAATGTCATTGACTAGCTTTTGCTGGTCGACTCTCCAACAGCCGACGTTTCCATTGTGCGCGTTGTTCAGAGTGCCGACCGGCTGCTTGTCACTTCGTTGGTCTTTTACGGACGTTCGCATAACGATAATGCAATGCAGTTCCTGAATGCAGGATGTATTTGTATTTGTGCGTATATAATTGGCAAATCAACGTGTAATTGATCTACGATGATTGCTTCGAAAGGAATCTGAGGATACGTTTCTATTAGAATGTTTTAAGTAGTTACCGTAAACTGGGGCTATCTTAATAATTATTGGGGTTATTTGAACATGTACATATGTATTAATTACTATGAATTTTCGTTACATACACGCATATACATAAGTAGGTAAACGACCACCTACGCTTTGAAGAATGATTAATTCAGGGTTATGCTGCTATTGCTGGAATTTCTAGACTAAATACTGTAAACTATTACAATTATAATATTTAGAAAATATGTGAAATAAGCAGGCAGTCGTACAAAATTTACAATGAAGACGATTTTTCAAAAGCCGTAAGCGAAACAAGAAATGGAGGGTTATACCAAAAAGTGAAAGAAATTCTTAAATATTTTTCTTGCCAAGAAATTTACTCTTTGAATTAAGAACTGGTTGAACAATTCGCACTATTTTTTTTGATTAATTTTCTTAGTATATGGCCTAAGATGTTGTTTCAGTTTTGCCGGAGTGTATTCAAGAATTGTTGCTTGGAATTTAGGCCAACAATACTATCTCTGGTTCAGATCATTGCTTTGCACAAAAGTGGAATTTTCGCTTTATTTGCAGCACAGAACCAGCGCTATGAGATTTTAATATTTCGCGTAGACCTCTATCTAGACCATTAGAACTTCCAAGAACGGTGGTATAGATCCACACTAACTTATATAATGTTATATAATGTTCACATTGTAAAGTTTTAAATTTTTCTGCAGGTATAAAGTATCTGTAGCATCTCAAGAATTCTCAAGAATTGATTTTGGTAAGAATGTGTAATATTAACCAAATTTGGTGTGGTGTGTACATTAGGGGTTGCTGATGACAGGATTCCTCATGATTACAGAGGATAAAAGCGAATGAAATCGTACCTTTTTTGCAGCAACAGCGACAGACAGACCCGTGTCTATTCGTCTCATAAGAAAGGTTTTGTCTTGCCTACTGGTTTCCCCGAGAGTCGACACAGCACGAGTCTGTCTAGTCTCTGCAAAACAGGTATGATTTCACACACTTTTGTCTTCTCCACTCATGATTAAAACTTACATACGGGGTGCAAGTGAATAGTTAGTCACCATGGAATAGTATTTTCCAAGTATGTTGTTTTAAGTGTTATTTTTGGAATAAAAGTAATCCTAGGATGAATTAAACAGAGCATCAAAGTAATCGTCATGTCAAAGTAACCCATTAACAGCTCAACCTCGAAGCTTAAAAATCAAAACGTTATTCACGAGTAATCCATAAAAATGTAGTCATAAGTCATAACCATCAATGCAACTTATGAATAACGAACAATTCGTTACGTATTAGTCATGATTGATTATTCATGAATAACAGTTAGTTATTATTCATCACGAAATGTTATCCATCAATTTTTAATAAAGACTGTCTAATATTCAGGAAAAACAGTTAGTCAATAAAAGTGACTAGATATCCGATTGATTGAGCCAATCGTCGTGAAACACAGATAACCCAGAAATTAAAAAAGTCTTAAATGTAATAGATCCTTCCTTTCTTTGGCAGTAGTAGTGAAACTATCTAGTTAGTCGAATATTCTGACATGTTGGGTGTTGTTGAAAATTAATTAAGAAAAGACCATTAGTTTATCAATAGTCTAAAGGTTTATTATACTATTCCTTTTAAAAATATTAAATCCAAAAGAGTTTGTATTCTTTTTTGATTTAATAGTTTAGCAAATGTACGTATTCCTGGTTTGTAGGTAAATCTGAAGTACTAAAGTAGGTAATGTATTGTTATAAATTATGGTCATGAGTATCAATTATTTTCTAACAAAGTTTGGACGATTTGCGTGAATTTTTGTTGATTTTGTATATTTCTACATTTTTAGATTAGGCAAAAAAAAAAAACAGACAATTAGCTCTTCAGGGCAGCAAATTTATTAACGAATGGCAGGTAACATCTATCGCATATTGTTGCTGTAATATATTTGCACAACTATATTACAAAATCAATTGACAATAGATGTTATCTGCCGTTCATCTACCTTTACAAAGTGCTAACTATTTGGTCTCTCTTTTTGCGTACGATAAAAATGCACTAATATACAAACGTCGATAAAAATCTACGAAAATCGTCCGAATCTTACTAGAAAATAATTAATGCTTATGACCATAACTTGCAACAAGAAATCGCCTGCTTTAGTACTTCGGATAAATGAAGTATTAACCTCCATGTTGCAATGCAAATTGTTTTACAAGATAGTACTTAGACAGATACTATTTCTCAAATTTTGTAACAGTTTTTAAAATGTCGGGAGTAGGAGGCACTGATACCATAGCAATTTACATCAATAAAATTGCTGAAGCTCCAGATTGTTTTAAATTAAGCAGTTTTTGGATTTTGTCTTTGATCTCAATGGGTACTTTTGTAAACAGACACGTTAATAAAGAAAGATTTAAAATGAATTTATAAAGAAGAGGGTATCATAATCTGGACATATGGTAACGTCAAATATTTCCATTGATTCTTGCGAGGCGAAAATCTCCCTTTTTTGCAGCATTGTTTGATGTCATGTTACCGCATGAATTACAAATAAACGCATCATATAACTTTTCCGTACAGTTTGGTGCATTGCTTAATTGTTAGGATCAAGAGACAAACTTAGGTTAGGTTATGACTAGAGATGACAAAGGCGGATGTATTTTATCGACTCTCTGGGACACCAGTTGGCAACACGAATCCATTCTCATGAGGCGAATAGACACGAGTCTATCTAGTCGCTGCAAAAAAGGAATAATTCCACCTGCCTTTGTCATCTCTAGTGATGACAAACTAACGTTAGTCAAATTTTACAGTATGGTAAACAACACATAAGTATCGTATAATATATTGCTATATAATAAATTAAACTTATGTGGTGCGTAGGGTATCGACACTTATGTGTTGTTTACTCCTAGTACCCCCACCCAAACTACCGATTCTTTGAAAAAATTTTAATTTTAATATGAAATACTTTATATACAAAGAAGCTGTTTACTAATTTAGTAAAGCAGGAAGCTCGTACAACTAGTTGTGATTTTAACATGTAACTGGCGTTATTGATAAGGTGTTATCGATTTTTTTTTTTTATTATTGAAACACGCACCATTGCCTGTAATTGTAATAAAATCAATTAACAACCTACTTCTTTTTTTAGGTGCTCTTCAATAAAGTCATTGTATTATTTTTTGCTTGATAATATTAGAAGTAAATATATAGTCACAGAGGGGGTCAGCGTGACTCACTCGACCACTTTCCTGTGTGAGTAAGCTCGGCATGTTATAATAATAACTATACCCATAGGAGGGTACAATGTTTAGGGTGAATTTTTTGGGAGGCCAGCTTTACATTATCTCAGGGAGTGATTTTTGTTACGTAAGCAGCTTCGATATCTAGGTTAGTTGTTACAAAAGCGCCCTTCTACATCAGGGAGGGTTGCCTAGTGATCAATTATACGATTAAGTGTAAGCTTTGCCAAGGTAACAGATTGTGTGAATAGACACAATCGGCATGTTACTAACTACGACATCAACTACGAATATCACAAACTTGAGAAATATTTTCCCAACGTTCTGGAATAATCTGAAGCACTGCGATATGAGAAAAGAGTCAGAAGCGAAAAATTTTCTATATTAAAAATATCTTATATTCAAAATTTCAATTTAATATTCAATAAAAGACAACGGGACGCTCCGCAAAACTCGCACACGTCTGACATATTGATTTTAAGTTAGCGTTAGCGTTTTTGTATTAGAGAATCCGGCGATGTAGAGCTCGATAGAGGGATAGAGGGAAAGATGGAAGGAAGAACACGTTCGTATATATTTACTTCGGCCCCTGTAAAACAAATCATCTCGTGATGAATTTCCCTCATAAATCTTGCCAAAATATACGTCAATGGTAATTTAGGAAAAATGAAGGACTCTGAATAATGTATGGAACGGAATTTATGATTTGTTGGGTTGTTTTATGGAGGAAAAGGACGTTGAACGTTTAGCGAATTATCTTACATTTTTCTTACATACTAAATGGAATTTAGGAGTTATTTTAAACTTTTACGAGAAAAATATAAGAGAAGAATTTAGGAATTACTGCTTTTCGAAAATTCGGCAATTTACATTTAATTTTAAGAGATGAATGAATTTTTGGAGGAGTTTTAGAAAATTTAAATGAAAACTGACCTTGTATGGCGAAGTTCCACTTCATAAGCGCTATTTTTAAGTGGCTTCTTTTTGTTAATTCTTCAAATTAACATCTGTTAACGACAGACAGAGTCAAAGTCAATGATAAAATTAGGGTTATTTCACACTGTCGTTTTATTTCCACAGCCACTCTTAATGATTTAAATATGTATATACTGATGTTGAAACACATACTGAAACGATGATTTTGATGTGGCACGATAGAGGGACGCAAATGTGGTAAAGATTCTATGCTTTTCGATAACATTTTACACCACATACAACATTACTACGTGAAACTTTTTACGGACGATTATTGATCAATAAAATTATACTTTGATATGTTTAAACTTACGAAGAATCTTATTATCGAAAGATTTAGAAGGTTTGAAAAATGGGAAAATAAAATAGAAGCCAGTGACTATTTTCTTTACCACTTTCGTTGGCTGAACTTATATTATCCTCCTACCACCCGCGCTCCAAAGATAATAGGGCGGAAAATGAAATTTTGTTTTAGAAACCGAGTTCTCAACCACTAGAAAGACCTTTGTTTCGGATAAGTGGACAAACTAAAGTTACTATATGAGATGTGTCGGTGACGCTGACGTCAAATAATCTGTAAAACAACAGTTGCACCATTATGCCATAACCTTTGCTACTGAATATATTAAGGATATACAGAAGAAAATGTTCCACAACCAGCCGTCATTTCTATTTCTAAAATTCTCGCTTCGATATTGACGTTAGTAGCACGAATGGTTGGTTTCCATAAATAGTATCAGACTCTTAACTGGACATGGTGTAGATTCAACGTTGTACTTTGTTGTCACTTAAACCATTCCAGGTAAGATTTCTTTTAAGGCTGTAGTATACGTAACTGTAAAGGAAAGGTTGAATAAAATGCTCCTTTATCTCAAAATATTATTTTACATTTCAATTTGGGCAACTGGTTTCGTGTTGTTAAAAGGTCACAGCATCAGGCTAGAATTAATTAGAAAATTCTAATCAACTTTCTCTTTGTTAATTTGGCCTCACACAGAGTCACTACGTATTTTGTAACATTCTCTTTGCTACCAAATTCGTACTGAAGGAAGCTTTAAGTTTGCCCTACAATCAGAGAAATGTAATGCACGCATATAAAGTAAGTAATTTTTGATAACAATTAGCATTTTATTTTAGAAATATGGCCTGCTTAAGGCACGAAGTCTAATAAAACGTTTATTTGAGGAAAGCTGCTGTAAGATACAAAGTTAAATGTTAAGCAGCAGGATATTTTGGTTGATTCTGTCTTGTTCAAAAATGTATCAAGGACTAATAATTATAAATATATTAAAAATATAAAAAAAAATGCCAATTTTTAGGTTAGAAAGTTAGGAAATATAAAACAGAAGAAAAGACTCTTCACTAAGCAGCTGAGGAGATAAGACTTTAGCCAGCCGATAAGTGAGACGGTGTGCTGAATGAAACACTCACTGTTCAGTGTAAAAAATCACTGCTGTGGAAAGCAATTATAAAAAATAGTATTTTTGTTTCGGAGCTATATTTAGTCAATTATAAGTTATTCATTTATACGTTCAATTAGTTAACATTGCTCCTATTTGTATGTACATCTTCTATTGGAAAAAATTATAATAAATTTAGTAATTTTAGTGATTGCAGGATAGTCTATAATTTGGACCAAATGGTTACAGTAGCCGTATAAGAGTCGAAGAAAATTTTTATCCAAAAGGGTATTAAATAGCTTATCTTTTATCCGGGTCTGGTAAAGGAAACGACATGTAGATGCTACCAAATATAAGGTGCTGTAGGACCTTACATAATTAGACATACAGAAATCAACTCAAATAAACCCAGATAAAATTAAATGCAGAGAAAGTTAATGGAGGCGATCTAAAAAAATAGAATTATAATAGATCTCAAGAGGCTGCAATGACAGAAGCCATGTACCACCTCTAAATGAATCCAACAGAGGAAAATAATTAAAAATGAATCAAGTTATCAAAAAAGACAAACATTACTATAACTTCTAAAGGCCTTATGCGTGTTGGATCCATGCAGCACTTCTCACAAGCAAACAACAATAGTAAGCTCCACTGGATAAGATTTCCTAATAAATCATGTTTGTGGGGAAAATATTTATACGATAACCGAAATAGGGAAGCCCTCTGATTGTTGTGTACATATACATACATTGAGAGGAAGCATAAACGTTTTATCTATTCAAATTGTATACAATTCGAGCAAGTTCCTCTTCCTTCTTTTAGGTTTCCCGAATATACAACGCGAAACAGGAACACGGGAAAAGAGGAATTGATAAATTAAAATTTAAAATTAGCCGTAATGTGAAAGAGAAATTCTGAATAAACGGTATTCGGGAACATAGAATTATTTCCGCTTATTTATAAATTATCCAAACGAAAGAAAAACATATTTAACATGCGCTAAAGAGGAATTGTTTCCCCAATGACGATGAAAATACAGGATATCGTATTTTCGAAAATAACACAACATTAGCATATATTGTATTGCCGTTTAAGGAAGCATGAATATCATGAATTTTGATGTGGAGTTCCTTTACATTCGTTGCATTCCCTCACTTTCTTCACTTCAGTCCACGTTCTTTACTCTTTCCCGCTGCGTTAATTTAGTAAATAATTTATAGAATCAACTGCTTTTGTATCGGTTCAATAGCGGATTATACTGCGATTATATCGATCTAATCTCTAAGTATCAGTTGTTATAGTTGTTTACAATTATTAGAAATACAACGTCGGGAGCGCACATGTAAATCTAGCTGTACTTGTAAATTTCTTTATTTCGCATTTTAAGAGAAACATACTTTATAAATAGTTAAGAAAAACTTTCCTCAATCACTACTAAAATTTTGAAATAATACAGGGTGATCAGAGAACGAGACGGGAAGTTTGTTTAAAGGTAAAGTACCTTTTATTTGAAAGAAATGTAAAAGTATTAGAGGAAGGAGATATATTAATATAATCATATATAACTATATATATGACTATCAACGTGACTATTACAGATATTTAATGCAACAGACATTTAACTCAAATGATTGATTTAATATCAATAAATTGGCAGTCACGACCTTTGAATAATGTTACCTCTATAAGGAGTTTACTACCGCTGTACATCGCGGTGTTATTTCATTCGCTACTCATTTTTAAATTGCACCTCTAGAATACAAGCCCTTAGGAAATGCTGATATATGGGCAGGTGGAGGAGTTGCACGTATTTCATTTTCATGATAATAAGAAAGTTTATTAAAGACGAAGAATTTTGATATAAGAGCGTGGTTCAGGAAGTTCTTAGAAAATTTAAGATATGGCTCGTATCGAAAATGGTTTGTTTCTAGTATGGATAATGTAAATCATTAGACAGCTGTCAAAGTCTCAGTTATATCCATTTTGATTCTCAAATTAAAGAGAGAATTTTTGTGTTTACAGAAAAATAAAAAAAAAATGAGTTTCGAGCAGTTTTCGAATTAAACACGCATATTTAAAAGGCTTAACTCCGAAAGTGACCAAAGCTTAGTTGGCTGATGTTCATAGTACACCAGCTACTGTCTTATCAACTGTTTACAATTAGGTAAATGAGTTGTACATCCACGAAAGATGAATATCGTTCTTGACATCCAATAGAAATGGCTACCCTGCAGATGATGACAAAATCCACTATATGGTTTTGAGTGATCGACGAACCAAAATAAGGGAAGTAATTGAGGTCACAGAAATTTCGCAAGATACGGTGTTTTCAATTTTGCACGAAAAATTGGATGTGAAAGAAATCTCACTTTCTTCTCCTCTCTCTTTCTCTTAGAAAGGTGTAAATAGGTAAATGGTGATTACATTAAAAATATATAGAAAATATTTTGTTTTTATATTTTTCTAAGAACTTGTTGAACGATCCTCGTATGATGAATTGATACTAATATTCTACTTACATCAGAAAGATTTAAAAGAAAATCTGGAATTTCAAATGTATGCCGCTTTTATATCGTCACCGAGGATGATCATTAACCATTTCGTTGTTTGACGTTGGTGGTAGTTTATTTGTATCATCTTCGTCATTAAAAACTGAATTAACGTACAATAATAACCGCCGTTCAACGCGGAGCAAACGAGTGTAATCTTTCATATCCAGGACTGTTGTGATATATCGTTACACTTACGGCAATCAAAAGGAGTTGTAAAGCTGAAATCACTATTATTTAGCGCAATTTCATTTTATATCTACATTAAACTTGCGAAACTAATGTATATACCGAACAAAATTAAGCAATCTACGCTCATATTTGCGACTAAACGAAAGCGGTCAGTTAGCATATATACCAATCGATGGAGCAGTTTAAATGATGTTTTTGATCTAAATGATTAAAATTTGAATTTTAAGGATTTTCATGAGTTTTTTTTTCTATAGTGGAATTGGAATGATCATTCTCTAAGCTATTAAATACAAGTCCTAAAGCAAATAAAGTTTCAAGCGATATCTCCACAAAAATTGTCAGGTTAACGGTAATGATAATACCACCGTAATATCTAAATATCGAAAAGTTATGTTATGGGGAACCAACTACACAATTCACTTTTGTATTAAACTAAATGTTTATTATTATAGTAAGACATGTCAAAGTTAATTTTTCTGAAACCATGAATAAATTAATATTTCTAACATTTCAACCATTGACGAGGCTTGCTATTGACTTCTTTCCTGTGGAATAGATCTCGAAACAGAACGCACCACTTGCCATAATTGAGCCGCACCCATAAGCTCTTTATCGGGTTGGTATGTGGTGATTAGGCTGACCAAAGTGTTTCATGAATGTTATTTTCGTTAAACGAATGTTAATACTTCTCGCCGTATGTTTTGGATCGTTATTTCGCTGACAATCCCACATTTTCTCCTCCGCGTAGGGCATCATAGTGTTGAGTAATAAACATCTTGATTACAGAAATTACAGAAAGTAGCCACAGACAAATACCACCGCTCATATCGTACTACTGAAACCTCCGTGTTGAATTTTGTTTATAAACTACGAACAAAATCCCATGTTTGGACATAATCGCGAGAACAGTCCATCACAATTTCAGACTCATCACTAAGTTTGCAGAAATGAGTAGACATTCCGTGTGCTTCATCGCATTCATGTTACCTTTCCCAATATATTTTCTGTGTTTAACAGTGTTTTTCATTTTCCACTTTAATTTTCGCTTCTATTTTGCCAATTAATCTCAATTGAACTCTTTTAGGTGAATAGTCTAGAACAATCTGTCTACAATTGTAGTTTTGATCTTCTGCAAACATTTCTAAAATTAATATTTTTGCTTATACTGTGCATTGTGACCTATGGCAATAAAATAACTATCTTAAAAGTCTACAGCTTACGTAAAATATAAAATACCATTATTTTATGATAATAGCCCATTATGGACCTCTTTTTTCTTAGCGCTCCTATTTTACTGCACAAACATGAACGCGTTGAATTTAAACTTAAACCGAAGTATATGTATTTCAGTAAAAAAGGATAAAAAGAAATCGTGGAACAAACAAAAATACACGCACATGTTCCTACTTCGCGCCAGTTCTTTTGCATAGCTATGTGTGCACTTTAGCAGATTATAAGATTATTTAATTCCATCAAGTTTAAAGCTTATTGGGGAAAGTCATATCACTTAACAAGTAAAAACTCAGTTTAACACATCTATCATAATAACATTGTAAAACTTCATAATCAAATATTTGCATCTCGGTGGGAAGTAGCGTACATACATATGTACAACATATATCGAAAGACCCGATTTTCTAATTATAGATGGCTTGAAGAATTGTTCACATTCACTTGTGTGCTAACTCATTCGTTCTACACCGGATTTGTTTTAAGTGTTACGCGTCTAAATTTAGCCGCTTTATGTAAATTTCGATAAAAGTAAACTGCCTTTAATTGTGTTAACATAAACCAGCCGTATTTACACATCTATGTTACTTTCTAAAAGCCGAGTTATCAAAACATTCGCGGCTTTAGGAAAAGCATCAATACAGAAATTATTATGTTCATTTCTGATTGTGCGTTATTGTTTATGTTCTACATATAGTGTTGGTCAAATTTTGACACTAGCGGTTTCGTATTAAAGTCCCTTTTAACTAAAATATCAAGTAGTAATATTTGGAGGCATCAAATTGTCTTGCTTGTTATTGTTTCTATACAATAATGTTATGCAATTTGTTCTTTCCCAAGAAAATTATTTAGCTTGAAACTGGCATTCTAATAAACTGGCGTTTATTAGCGTTTATTAGTATACTCTGCCACACGTTTACTGGTTAACCAATTATTTTGTTTTAAAAAAATTACAAATGCGGTCTAGTCATTCGCAGGTTTCTACCACATCGCAACCTCCGAAACCAATTCTTCACTAGTTAAAAAAAAAACCATGTTTCTTCATTCCTTTTTTTCAAAATTATGGCCAGCTTCTATTTTAACTTAATACAACTTGCAATTACAAAGACCATGTTGACCACCTGCTTAAGAGAAAGTACTTCAAACGCTTGTGTTAGGACAAGTATTACAAGGACAACAAGCAATAAGTATTGCTAAGCCTTCGTAATTAGCTTTATTCAAGACATAAGTTTTCTCGGATTGTCATTTGAAACCATCTATTTTGGTATCTTATTATAAATTTATAGATAAGTTGGTTATAGATTGTCTAGTCCATTAAGATCATTTGTCGATTATTAACATAATTTTGAACAGAGATTTATAGTAAAGATAGACAAATGTTGAGATATACATACCACTTTTTCCAGAAATGTAAGCAAATTAAGGGTACTCACCTGAAACAAAGGAAGAGACATAAAATTATAGTTGAATACTGTAAACGGTTGTCAGAAAAAAAAAAAAAACAATTGAAAACAGCTTAAAAGTGCGCGTTTAGAATGGTGAATAACACGTTGTTGTAATCCCTTTTTGGGAAATATAAAGTTTCTCGCCCGCTGAGAGCATGTGCAGCAGCTAATTATCTAACAAACTATGTTATGCTGTGGCTACACACAAATAAATTTTACTTAACTAAATACATTTTTTTATTTAGTTTAATGAAGTGGAGTTGCTGACGTCCTAGAAAGAATTAAACAACTGACAAAAATTTGATAAAATAGTATCACTATTTAGAGAAAGTTCTAACTGCGTCCCATGTTGTTGAAAGCATCCAACTCCAAAAACAGAAATGAAACACATCTTGACGATAACTCAGTATTAATATGACATCGGACTGGGGGATTACTCACACCAATCGGAGAAAGGTTCTACAACTTTTAGTGTTGATAACTTTTCCTTTGATAAAAGTTTGATAACCTATGATAAAAGAGAGAGAGATTGTGGCAGAATGTGAAATAATATATCATTATTGAAACATTATTTCCGTAAGACACTCAGAAAAACTGCCCCGAAATGTGAACGTTACTTTCCAAAGGCAGGCAAAAGTGAAACATTTGCAGACCTCGTCGACATTTAACCTCGACGTAATGAACAGATAAAGTAGACTTTCACGGCCAGAATCAGTTAAAACTAAACATGTTCCGGGGTCGGATCGTGTCATGGTTAAACGGAAACTCGAAGTTTCGCCCGCAATTATACGGGGCTTCTTCAAAAGAGGGAAAGGTGGTAGGCAACAGTTAGCCCTGTAACTCAGGTTGTAAGCTAGAACTGAGCGGGAAGCAGTTGATCACACCAGATGAGAAGATCAGATGAAAGCAAACATTCGTTCCTTAAAAAATTAATAGCTAATAATAAATGCTTTAAGAATATAAAAAAAAAATTGTTAGAAACAAAATAGTTTTACGATCGCAGAAAAAAAATCATGAAAATATGACTGCCCAGAAACAGTTTTCTATTTTTAACTACGGTATGTCGGAAGTTCATTTCCACAGTAGTACTCAGTACAAAGTTGAACCTGTAATTGTTATATAGTACAGGCGATGAAACAATTATTTCCCTATATCAGTTCAAATAAAACATTTATTATAATTATTTCATCGTGATTCAAAAAATTTGTAATTGCCTTGAAGAACTTAACGAATACTTTCAAATCGTTAAAATTGCTGAAAATGCTGAAGTAGTTGTTTTATGTTTACATAATTTATATCACGGTTCCCCACATAAATAACACAGTCCTCTTGATACGTAATGTACATTGTTAGGTATTAGAACCCATTGTTGTTTTGTGTTATAAGTAAAGATAACAAAGGCAGGTGGAATTATGTATTCCCTTTTTGCAACGACTAGATAGACTCGTGTCTAGTCGTCTCATGAGAATGGATTCGTGTTGCCTACTGGTATCCCCAAGAGTCCATAAATCACGAGTCTGTCGTCTACTATCTACAAAAAAGTAATAAACCCAAAATGCACATTTTCGTCTTTCTTTTCTGCAAGAATTTCTTTGAATATTGCATAATTCCGTTGCTTCTAACTTTTTGTACCTTTGGACACCAATCGGGGAAAAATTGGTATTAAGTCCAACTCCGTATTCTTTTGTGTGTAGATTTATAGAGAATTTAGCTGAATTATATTATCAATTACTGTTTTGTTTTGCGCGCTGGAGTTCTTTACACTTTTGAGATCATAAGTAAAAATTTGTCATTGCTTTTGTTTGGTACTTTAGCTTAGACGTAGTTAAGAAAGTATCTGATTACATTTCTTGATTTTACTATATCTGACGAAGACAATTTAATCTAACCCATACATATGAATGTTCTCACTACTTGCCATTATATTAATAGGGATGAAATGTAGGCATATTTATACATCACCGTAATTACCTGCAGTCTAAGCGCTTTTGGAAATTCCAGATTAATAAAATAATTCAGTTTGGATTGATAGATATAGGAAATCCTCAAACAGTTCAACATATTTCGGTTTATAACTTACCCTCCTACCAATTGCTTTCATGACAATATGCTTAAAGTCCGACAAACCAGAGACTAAACTTAGACCTACGCGGATATTAATAATCAAGCGCAATGATAGAAATAACTAAATGTTAAAATGACGCTAGGTAACTCGACAAGTATATTGTTAGCGATGTTACGCATTGGAAGAATATCATTTCTTAAAATTTCAAATTAAAAATACTTCTACTTATCTTATTTAGATATTTATATCTATTATTATCGATGAACACAACATTTGTTTCATAAAAAAAAAATCAGTTTAACATTTTTCACTTAATTTCGTCCATTTCTACAAACTGCGGTTAGCGAAAACAGTACGAACTCTCCCTCCAAGTAATACTCTTACATTTAGCAGTTTAAACCTTTTGGGACCACTTATTACTTCGACAACTACAATTTTCCTGCTTCAACAAGAACGTAGAGATTTGTTTGATTAACATCTTTTTTTACGGATACGCATTCTTTTTTATTGGTTCAGACAATAACTCGTCCATCTAGGGGTAGAAAACATCGTCAGCTGGAACCGGTTCCAAAAGCAGAACGGTTTGATAGGAGATCTATAATTCCGATTAAGGAATTATTTTGTTACACATGACCGACCGTACGTCATTGTGTTGTACATAATGGAACATGCACACTCGGCCGTTCCCAGCTCGACTCCAACACTATCGCATATTGAATGGACGGTACGCGTATTCGACCAATCGACCCTATACTGTATAATGCATAAAACTAGGTTAGAAGACCACACAGAGTCGAACAAAGGGGGATTTCGTTTATCGCGGCTCTGAAATGTATTATGTAATGTCCCTATTATATTCTGGACGAACAACAATGACAAGATTGCTCGTAATAGTATTAGCTACGGTAGCATAAACTTCTAACTGGTACAGCTAATACGTGACTCGTTTTCGTGGAAGACTGACATTAAATTTAGTGCTGCTTGTGGCGTTAGTCGTATTTTATTCATCAATGAATTCCTTCATAATCCAATATTATATAATGGAATCTAGGATGTTTGATATTGAATATATATTCACGCTGCAATTTCACTCTTAATTGAACTGAAACAAAATAATTTGGGTAGGAATGCTGGCTGCACGATGTCATGTTCAAAGCTCAGGCGAATTTTAGGAAAGCAGCCGTGAAGAAATTACAATAATTCGCTTTTATCGCATCTGTATCTGCTATCGTGGGTTCTGATTTAGCTTCAGTGGAAGATCAAAAAACAGTGGTTCTGAAAATTACGTCTAGCTATCTGACTCTTTAAGATACTTCCCGAAGAAAACCTATAATGCCTCTCCATGCTTCCGAGGTTAAAATGTAGATTTGGCTGAAAGATGTCTCATGTGCGTCATCGCAAACATAATTCAACGCAATATACGAAGATCTGTTTGGCAACATTTAGAATCAATACCCTTTCATATTGTAATACGTGCATTAATTCAATCTGACAACGACTCCACGTCTATCGTCTTCTTGTACACCTCGGTCCGTCATCTGCCTCAACTCGGGGTACAGCCCGACGGCATTGAAATGCAAATGGCATGCTAGAATACTGGAACCCCCTCCTATGCTAATACCGTTTCCTTTATGGGACTGCGCTGTCAGGATATGTTAATTTTGAAAGGTGGTTTATGCTGCGAATTTATACGAATGGAAGATATTAATGCGCCTCGCATATAAATGCATATCGGACGTGCAAAATTATCTGTACGGGGCACCTACAAATTCATATATTAGCGTCGTCTTACGTCCACATCTTAAAAAAAGTGTTAATTCATCCTGGAAGGATCGCGTTAGAGATGGGGACATCAAGAAAAATACAGCACCTAAGGATAGTTTTAAATGAGTAGCATGTTTACAGTACAATCTTGCCGTCTTTCCATGGTAGTATAATTTAGATATTCGAAATTTTGTTCGCAAGATCAATGTTATAAACATGTGAGATTCCAAAATTGCAGCGATATCTAGTGCTGTTGGACATTAGTGAAAACATGCAATAAACTTAGCGTATCGTCCGGAGAGAATTATTCAAATGAGTGTGTTGTATGAATATTTGTTAGTAGCAACTATTAAATTCTTATAAATAATGCACTTTTTTCAATTAAAAATTTATAGTTATTCTACGTCGTTTTGAATTATTTTAAATGAATATCTTAAAATAATATAAGTAACATTTTAAAAGGGCATTGTTCAAAGCATTCTATTGAGGTAAGCAATTATAATTTTTCAACTCGAAAAATAATATAGGCGAGAGGTACTGTGTATTAATATGTTTAATTTTTTTTGCATTTTTTTATAGTACTAAAAGCGACATAGAATGACTAAATTTCTTTTAGTTTCGCTCTAAATTTTATCCTACGTCTTCTAATTGCATTTAACAATTTTTTTTTTTATCCAAAAACATGTATATAACGCTGTAAATTCCTAACGCTATTTAGGAATCTCTTCGACGGGATAAACACATTTTCCCCCAAAAATATTACCTTCTGTAAAGCATGGGAAAAAAGAATAAATGTAAAAGGATTAATAACTTCACGTTTACTTTTCCTTAACGTTTTCTATAGAACCATGATGTGAGAATTTGTGAGCTATCGTTAATCTTAGAACAATAGTTTGTCCTGACGTTATAACTTTCATTGGATCTTTCTCAAAAAGCCTACCATTATCTCTAATGGCGACTTCTAAAATGAAATTCCTCGCACGCATACATATACACGAAATTCCCGGCCGTAATGAATCCGTAGCGCGTTTAGAAAACAATAACGCCGTTTAGGATACACCTAATAAACGGCGACGTGTCAGCGTCCAAAGTCGTAAATTTAAAATGTTTGCGTTAGGCGATCTTAAAGGCGGTAATTGTATACAGAGCAATGCGTTTAAACGCGTTTAGTACACAACGTGTGTATGTACAGGCGTCCTTTCATGCTTCGGTATAGTAGTGTGTATGCACAAACATGGAAGGACGAAGAGAGTTGTTCGTTTTTTTAACGGTCTTGAACCGTTAAAACATCGTTAAATAGGACGGTTACCCTCCAAATAAAATCCCGGTGTATACTGTATGAATCGAGGACGTAAGTGTTATTATTGGATGGTTATTAATGAAACATCAAATCATATAGAACGTAAGAAGTGTCATAAATATCGCCGAAATTGGAGTCGGATTACACATTTATTTGTTTCTCGTTATAAACACAGGCATAAATGTTAAGTATGTGTTGACAGTTGAAGTCAACAAAGGGAAAGTTCGCAAATTTTAGAATGATATTTGCCCTTTCTATTGTGCTGCAAATAACATCAAAGAAGTCGTCAGTTATCTATTTGATCGAGAACGACATTTTTTTTCTGGCCTCTTATGGGTGGTAGAAAGAAAGTGTTGGTAAATCTGGGACAGCAAAGACAAAAATAACGATTGAAAAACCGTTAATAAAAGATCAGTTAGTCAAATGGTCCGAGACAGATCATAAGTGTAACATATTGCTTTAAATACAAATGAGATTGTAGTTTAGACCAACTAATCTTAAGGACCATTTGACACCACAAAAATTCGGGGCGAAAATAAAAAAAATCAAAAAATATTAAGTGACAAGTTTAGAAACGGTTTTGAACTTGCAGAATAGTGACTTTCATCTTCCTGAAAGCCTTAATTTTGTCTCTTTCGACTTAGTACCCTCACCAATGTTCCACTAGATCTTATGAGAACTGTAATTAAACACAATTTCCATTTAATTTCTGTAATAACCGATATTCCATATAGTTGTCGATATTATTAATTTCTTTTTTAAATCCACATAATTTACACTTTGTAATAGGTTCTTTCTCCGGATCCTATGGGCGAAGCCATAAGTCCGTCCAGAATTGTTGGTGTAGAAAACCAGCCAACTCGAGCAATGAGACATAGGAGGATTTGTCATCCATAATATCCTGAATATATTAAGAACAATCCCGGGAAAGAACTGTTATCCCAATAGTATCACCAATATTAGCCAATAATTTGAGCGCTGGTTCTGCCACATCGAATCTCCGTACCAACGTGAATCATACAATTCCTTACAGAAAACTCCAACAGACTTATTCACTTATTCAAACAATACAACATAAAAGTAGTTTCTTATCCAAAAAGCATGAATTCGTTTTTCTCCAGAATCGAGGATGTGACGTGTGACGAGGATGTGTCAAACTGAATTAGTGCTTATAAAAGTAACATTAAATTATATTGTTAGCAGTACCGCAATAAGTGCACACGCCAATGAGACCCGTTACCTTTTCGATTTTGAGAACTTCAGAGTTGTGGATGTTGATAACATATTCAAGCGTAGTTTTCTAAAGATGTGCTATGAAAAGTAAGTTTGCGGACGAAAACTTATTTACTTAATGCCACCTTTTGCTACTTACTTGTTTCCACGATTCTGTTCATTGCAATTCGGTGCAGTTTTTTTTTTTATTCAAGATACACTGTATATCTGGATTCTAAAGATTTATAGGTTTTAAATTGAATCGGCTTAACTGAAAACAATCCTATCCACTATATACCGCTTCGGTCCTTAAAATTATATAAAAGAATTTAAGCAATGGATTATCAGCCCTTTCACCATTATATATCTTGGCCGAGATCTGATCAAACCTTCCCAGTCCAAAAATATTCCTGGCGCAAAAGTTTAGCGCTCCTCGAACTTTACATAAAAATCAACGGTGTCTAAACAAGGCATGCAGCTACTTAGAGAGGAACGATATTTTCATAATATACGTTTCATACTCCAACTAAACTAAGTCTTGTAAGCCTGAAGCTTCCTTAAATTGCAGTAAGTGGTTCTAATGAGTTTCGATATGTAAGATCGATAGCGAAAGCCGAATAAGCCCTGAACGTTTAACTTGTAATGTCATTGCAACAGCAGAACCGTTCACCGCCCATCACATGCAACTCGTTTCGATATGGATCGAAGTTGCATTCCTTCAAGGATGAAAGCGCAGCACTCTGTAAACTTGATCACCAAAGCATGGTCATCAGCGAACTCCTTCCTTTTTAGAATATGTCTAATTTCCCGGAGAGCTGGACGTTTTCCATTTGCTTACCGAAATCATGCGGCACTCAACATTTATAAAGTAACTAACTAAAAGTTAAGTTTCGAGACCGATTTGTTTCCAAATGTGGATACTAAATATTAAGAATTATTGTTCTTCAGACATATGGGAGTGAAATTGCATTACATAAACTAAGGGCGACTCTATTCAGGTCTTTGTTTCAAAGTATCCCAAAGTAGATATAGACCAACATTACCGTAACAATCGATCGATTAAATCTTATTCATAAAGCCCAAAAATCTACTGGTCCAAGGCGATATTTTTGGAGGCATATTAGTTAGTTTAGCGCTTTATTCACTCTTCCTTGATATTCATTTCAGGACGTATTCTACAATGCAACTGCTTTTGACATATCTACACCTAAGTAACGTGAATATTACGTTATATAATATAATGAGTTGCCAATAATGAGCAAATGTCAATGCATAGCGCGCATAGCAGTAGAATGGAATAAGTTCAAATAAGTTTCTGGTTTAAAAGAAGGAAGTTCGTCCAAATTAGCACCATACAAGCTCAAAACAGCTCAAAAGGCAAGGTCGTCGCGCAATATTCCCTCAACCGTCTTCTTACATATAATGCTTCCTAAATAAGGTACATGCACGTAACTGAGAAGAGTAGGAGAAAATGCATATTCACATACAACAATTCACCTCTTGTGTTAACCCTTGAGCGTACAACCGACGACTATGAAACCCGTTAGTATCTATTGTACTCGCATAATTTAGAACGTGTGAACTTAATGCCGTGTTGACAGAGTCGCCGTACGCGATGCGACCCCGCTTTTGAATGTGTACATTGTTAGAAGAGGGTTAGGCGGTGATAAGACTGTATGCATGCAGTGCCGAGTTTTGGCTATGAAGCGTTGTAAGTCGCATTGTACACGTTGTATATGCGGCATTTATCGTATGTTGTATACGAGAGGACGGTTATCGCTTATACGTATGAGGCTGTCGAAACGAAGCGGCACGGGTCGACCCGGTTAAAGTGATAATCTGCATCCCCTTTTGATAAGAGTGAAGACTGTTTACCCGAAAAGACGAGCTCCCGAAGAGATAGGAGGCCGCGACGACAACGTGTTGATAACACGATAGATGATGTGAACTTCTGTTAGTGGTTGGAAAAAGAAATTCTCCCGAGTTGTTCTCAAGGCATTAATTTCGGCAAAGAGACATTAATTCATGTGTTAATTATACCGGGTGATTCATTTATCTTGATGATTGAATAACTTAATGCATTTATTTAATAGAAGAAAATGTTATCAAGTGAAGGGGGAAGGTACAATGTAAGATCCATGTTCTCATGTTAATTTGAGACGCACCATCGGTACACTTTGAGCGTTATGTTATTGCTCACACAAGAAAAAAAAAAGGCATTTCTGTGAAACTTTTTTAATAAAATAATTAAAACAAACAATTATTTTTTATTTTTGGACAATTATCTATTTGTTGCATTATTAGTTTAGTTCAACAATTAGTAGACAAAAGAGTTGCGGAATAGATAGGATATACTTTTTAAGTAGGTCATTGCTGCTTTATTTAAATAAGGATATCTATCCTGTGTCTAATTCTTTCCGTTGCTTACATTATCTAGGATTACACAGACTTTGCGTTTATCTGAAAGTTTTGCGCAAAGGGTCTTGCGAATTAAGACGTTTCAACGTTGGAATTGTTACTATTAATCATTACTATTTCTTTCAGAATCTTTCAACTGCGATCGTAAAACTGCTAACGTACTCTCTATACGAACTACATAAATTCTTTTAGGATTTACAAAATTCCAACATGTGAGCGATGAAAATCCCAGGAAATGTAAATAAACACTTTTTAAGAAATAATCATTAATTATTGGATATATTTAGAAATTGTTTAAAAGCTATTTTCGCGAGGCGTCTCTATAATATGCTCTGTATTGTTTACTGTTCTTACACTCACGTATCCTAAACGTAGATGTTTTATTAGTAAACGGTATTCTTCTTTAATATTTCATAGAAACAAAACTGGGTATATATTAACGTAATTAAAACATTGTAAATGCTTTCGTAATTAGTCAGGCACTTATTGAGATAATTTAAATGCAAATGCAAAATTGCCGTAATAAAGTAAAGAGCGCTGAAAGCTTCACTTCTATCTTATTAAGTGTCCTTTTAAGACTAAATAAGCAATAAGATAACTTATATCATATGTAGTTATACTAAAAATACAGTATGCAAGATCGCAGTCATTAGGTCTACAATGAATGACGTTCAATTAGAGGTGCTGCGACATCTGGCAGAGCCTTTCTGCAGTGAGACTTTGTACCCTTGAGATTGGTTTGCTTGAATTTGATTTAGCAAACAAGGACTTAAATATAAATGTTGCTATGCTCTTAGGTAATGTTACCAATACTTTGTTCTTGCCCTAATTCAGAGTCAGAAACACTCCCTACAGTATCATACAAACTCTGCGTCGCAGTTAAGTAAACACTGTTATGATGTCATGTGAGCTCGTATTTGCTGAGTAGCGTCAACATCGTTATAGTATCAAATTAACATCGCTTAGCAGCTTAGCGTACTTCGTTGTGAAGTTAACTAAACTTGACTTAGAAGTTGATAAACTCCCTAGCGGAAATGCAATTACATTTATGTTTAAAATAAAAAAAAATAAGTGGAACATAAAAAGAAATAATTGAAAAATAAATGAAAATGTATACTTTAATATTCGAAATGATTCAAGGGAGCTTATCGGTTTAATGGTGTTAATCTGCTTTATACGAATCGCATTTGTTGGTCGACTTTAAAAGACAACTCCTAGAAAAGAAGTGCTCTTGAAGTAGTAACTAGACAGTGCCAACCGAGGCGATTCATGGCAAAACTATAAATATAATTTCCTTAGAGTCGACTACGCAAATCATTCATTACTGGTTTGATTACAGAGACACAAGTGCGATTTAGGTGTTATTTATCTCGATTAACAGCATTCTCCATTTTTTTCAAGCATCCAATTCAATTCAATCCGCTGCTTCCGGAGTTCTTCTAACAATCTTTACATTCTGGTGTTAAACCAACTCCTTTACTTTGATGAAAAGTCATCAACACCACCAACAGTAGAATATCTCTCTGGCCGTGGTATTAATCTCTGAGGCCGATGACAAATGAATACTAACATCGCAAAGATGTGTTCCATTTCTATTTTTTTGGTGTTGAACATTTCCCATAATATGGCGTGTATATAATTAGAACTTTCTCCAAAATTTATGAAATAATATTAACTATTAAACTATTAATAGTTAATAATAATAATTAATTTAAACTATTAATACTAAGATAATTAGTACTACTAAGCAACTGATAAAAATTAACCTTGGTTGAAGAAAAAAGATCTAAAGTCTAAGTCACATGCAGTTAACATAAATTATTTGACTAAGATTAGAATTACTGATTGCTTTAAAGAAGCAAGGATACACCAGTGCTATAAAATTAACATATACTAATTGGAAGCGGAATACTAAAGACAAAGCTCACGTAGGAGCAAGAAATATAGAGAAACTGCTGGTGGAGGTGCAGAAATGCCACCTTGAAATGAAAATGAACATGTATTTAGAGACCCAATAATCTATGTCATTAATATCAAATTACGAATTTTTCCCGTTACGTCAGTGATTGATCGGTAAAGTGAGAACAAGCGTAATACTTAAAAATCGGAAGCACACGTCTTAGTTGGCTGTGAATAATATTTAACAAACGCTCTCGGTAACAAAGAAACAAGTAGCCGCAAAGAAAATTAATTAATTAATCCAGAATATATTAATTATTTAAGCTAGCCTGGTTGCTGATAGGTTAGTGTTGTTTACTATTCTACCCCATATTCTTTACTATAATTATTATACGTTATTTACAATTACATCTTTTTCTACAAAATCCTCAACTGTTTTCTTTGGTATATATAACACTTGAAAGCTATAGCTTTGTAAATTTTTAGATGCTCCATTTATAGCTGATCACGGCTACCCAAATCTTGACAACACTATGACTTCACGTTTATGGTATGAAAGCAATTTTTATAATATTACAACCCCAGGAGTCTTTAATATGTAGGAAGTGCAATTATATAATTATTCGCCAATATGTGAATGGTGGCTCAGGAATATATCGAACCCATTACAAAAATCAGCTATCGCTTCTAGTATCACAGCGGTTAACTCCGCCATCTTCAGGAGCAGCCGTTCCTATTATTGGGCCATTCAGTATAGAAGAATACAGGAAAAGCAGTTTGAAAATAGTTATATCACAAAAATAGTGGCGCATTTGTAGCTGCGGACAGTTCGTATAGGTACATATCTTCGTTAATAAAACGTTGTTGCTAAATGTCCAAACAAATTTCTCAGAACGTGAGAAACTCTGCTGCCGCTACATGGAACTCCACTGGAACTGGAACTGCACTATATTTAAAATAATAACTATAAGCTTGGCCAATACATAGAAGTGAATTCTTCAAAACATTAACAGCAAACACCGTCTTCCTACATAATGGTTTTTCTTGACTCGACAATGAAAACTGCAAATTCTGTCACACTAAAATAAACTGTTCCAGGAAGAGTTACACAGAATCATAATTAGCAGGTTAACTATAAAAGATCAGAAGTTACGGGAAAAGATTTCTTGCGGTTTCCTTTGTACATTCCTCTATAGAAGCATCAGATGAAAACACGGACTACATTTGTTATTGCGGAGGTTGTGGCTGCTATCCAACCGGCGTAGGCTTCTTGAATAAAGTTCTATTAACATTGTTATTGTTATTATTTTCGCGGATTCTGACATTGGGATAAATATAGTTAAGTGATCACCTTCTAAGAATGCTTATATGAATGCATTTTCAGACCTGTGGAAGAATCTAACTAAAAAGAACCTAAAAGAACTAAGCAGGCTAAAAGAACAATGTGAATGAGTATTACTATGTGCGATTAAAGGCAGATGTCTTCAATAGATAAATTGATCCGCAAAAATTAGACTGATACGGCTAAACTATCTTGCGATGAGGAACACATGTTATCTGTAATAATATCAAAGTACAGTAGAACGTCGCTACTCCAAACTAGGCGGGGAAAGAAAATGTTCGTATTAGTGAAAATGAAAAAATGTTCATTTAGCTGCTTCAAATGGATACGCATATGTACGTAACACAATGCAATTTTGAACAAAATACAACATTAAGCATTAAAATACGAATTAATATGATTATGGGATTTTACACGACTAGCGACCGCTCGATACAATGTAAGTAACAGTTGATGGCCGGGTCTCTTACCTTCTGTACCCATCATGATGCACTGCGATACATGTTTCTCACGTAGTATACTTTCTTCTTCATCTTTATTTTGCTGGTTTAGTCCACCGTTTAAAATAAAATTGTATCATTTCCTACAAGCCATTGCGCAATTTCATTGTTCATCACGTTCCTTCGAAAATTGTCGTTACACATAGCGGTAATTTCGTGTATTTCCTCGGCCTTACTGACTTGATGGGATTCAGTATTTTGGGCATCGTTAACATCTAGTAATAAACGTGTAAACAATGTAACAGTCAGAATCCAATTTCATTTTCCGCTTTGAACAGCTTGTTCACATTGGAGAACGATGGTGTGGCACAGTAAGTGTCTTAAAGTGGTAGAATCGCAAACAAAAAATCAAATTTCTTACTGTTTCAGCGTATTAGTACTGTAATCATTGGCTCCAGGCTTGTCCTTTTTTACTTTGCGTCTTGATGCCATTTTTCGCCAGTTTTGGTTGGAAGGACTGTGTAAAACAATCTACTCCCGGCAGCATTGTAGATCTGATGGAACGCTAAATTCATTTCTCCGACTTCTATTAACAATATCTGTAGGTACTCTTTGTCAATGATTGACAATTGACATTTCTTGAACTACGCTCAGCCATCCGTTCGCTTCATAACCATTTCATCCAATTATTTGTTGTAAAAATGTGCGGATTCAATATCTCGGTTTTGATACAATTGGAGAGTTGTCTAGGACAGTTTAATTAACGAGACGTATGCAATAATAATAAGTTTATTCTTTTCCTTTTAATGCCATTTATTACGGATTTTCCGATACTTATAATTTAGCAATTCTTGTCACACCTTAAATTTTGTTTATAGTCTCACTTATATCCTGCAGCGATAACGGTGAACACTTCCGTTGTACTACGACTGTATTAAAGAATATGCAGAATGCTCTCTACGTCTGTGGTCGTAACATTTGGAAGTGCAGTTAACGCTGACTATACAAAGACCTAACAAACTTATTTATAGTTTTCGAAAATTCCAGATTGTATAATTTTTCATAGACAAATCGGCATTAGACAGACCAATCAAGAAATTTCGGCGGCTTTCAAGTATACGCCAGTAACGTACGGCTATCGAGTCCGTGAAAGCAATAAATCACAAAGACATCGTACCAACCGCTTTCCGATAAGAAGCAGGTTACTCCTTTATTGGATTACTGGCCATGAATGCAGCGTACATCTGCCTTTATGTACAGGGTGATGCAAGTATTCGTTTTTCCGAAATAATAATAACATCTTGATAGGATTTATGAAATGAGGATTTTAACGGAAGCTTACTCGGTTGGTTAGATGTTCAACTTGCTGCATGTTCGGATTACAGAGGTTACGGTGTAAAGAACTCTATAAAATGAAGTGAATTAAACATCTTTAAAGGAACAAAATGTTATTCGCATTCCTCCTATTCTAACCCTCCCAATTGTTAATATAATTAAAGCGGTTTTAAAAAAGCTCCAATTTTCAATACGCCCTCAACTTACTTTAATTTAAGGAAACAATAAACCTCACTTTTTTAACCAACAAGTAGAGTGTATACATGTCGCTCTATAAAACATCGGTTGGCCTGCGTACTTTTAATTACACACCCTTTCTTTTTTTGTTGTCGTAAATTCGCTGGGGAATAACGCAATACGCGTGGGTCGACGTCAGACAGGAGTTCATAATAATAGACAGGTCGTGTTGTTTACGTAGTAGCTGTCGCTTTTGCGTCCAACATTCATCTTATGCAAATATTCCTGCGTATTCCCTAGAGGAACGGTCTCGAAGAACAGGGAGACGGGGAGTTCGCGAATAGCGACGGGGCAAAGGGAGAGGGGACGGCAGACGAACAGCGCGACAGCCCGAGACGACAACGTGGAAGCGAGATGGAAGGCAATTTTTCTTCGCAAATAATCCAGTTTGATCGATATTACCTTCGCGTACGCCGTCGTATATTTCGTTATTTAAGTCGGATAGATAAGATCTTTTCCCTTGCTTTGTACGTGTAGGTATACAGGTGGTAGGTTTCCAAGAAGGTGAAATAAAAAGAAGCGCAAACGTTGTACAGTGTGTTGAATTACATTCCGTTGCCTTAATTTTGAAATATACGTAATTTCTTAGACATATATTTCGCATGTAAGTAGGCAGTTTTTGGATTTAATGGTTAATTTGTGCATTGTAACAAAGAGTTGTCGCAATTGAGTTTGTCAATATACCAGTAATAATAGCCTTAGCATGACAGATTGTGACCAAAAATTACTTACTACAAACGAAGGAGACGGTTGTTTCCTCAAGAATTTAATATAATAAGTAGAAATGGAGATTAATTTTTAAAAGAATTTTTAAAAGAAAGACATAATCCACCATCGTGATGTTCCATTAAAAATACTCCTTATTCTAAATTATGATCGGTATTAAAAAGAGAAATGTTTTTAAAGCTATGTGATATCGATTGCTTCAGTTCCTCAGGAGTAGCAGGTCTACTAAGAAATATCCATTCTTCGATGTAATTGTCAACGGGAGATGGAGTGCCATCTCGTATAAAAACAATATTGTCACTATCGTAATTCTGTTAAACGATGTTAACACCTTGCTACATTCAAATATCGAAAATTGTCACAAAACTGCACCAAATACATCACGTAAATCTTGCTGAACAATCGTATTAGGGATTATTTTCTACCCATATCCTGTGTGTGTTGACACTTTTAATTCGAAATATGCCACATCTGTTCAAAGGAGTTTGTCAGACCATTCTACGTTATTCTACATCTGCTGACATTAGTAAAGAGAAAGTGATGTGAGTCCGCTTATCTTGCTGCATAAGCTCAATGCGCATTACAGGTCAAGTTGCCTCCTCAGAATTCATTGAATAGCTAATCTCAAGTAGTTATGCGACTCGATTAGCACTATAAACATCACAATGTGCAGAATTTTCAATAAAACTTTGGTATAATTACTTGCTTTTTGTCGTTAACTGTAGTTTATTTAAACTTTTGGCGATTTCACTG
Source organism: Oryctes rhinoceros (assembly GCA_020654165.1). NCBI lineage: Eukaryota > Metazoa > Arthropoda > Insecta > Coleoptera > Scarabaeidae > Oryctes > Oryctes rhinoceros. The sequence continues at coordinate 1,897,537 of JAIOKQ010000001.1, forward strand.
AACATTCCATGTGTTCTTTGCTGTAAATGCGCTGGTATGATATGTTTCGTAGAGCGAAGCCAATACGAAGTCGAAGCGGCAAAACCATTTTACCAAGCATCGATTGAAGGTTGCTATCTATATTCAAAACTGTAGTGTGACAGAAAAAACTAATATTAAACAACTACATACACAAACAAAAACAATTCCATTAAACCATAATGATATCTACATCTAATCAAACTGGTAGTTAATAAGTACAAAAAAATAACCGTTCAAATTACGTTTGAATCACCCCATGCATTGCTACGATATGAATATTTATTTGTAAATATTGCATTAGTTTTATTATCATTGATGTCAAAATCATAACACCAAACAATTCATCAATTGTATTTTTTTATGCATTTTTTAAAGAAAAAATATAGAAGGTCGATAAGGAATGTACTATGTGTAACAACTTTCTTAACGAAACACATTGCATATTTTGCCATATACAATGTGTACACTTACTTTAATACAATCTAGACACTTTTCATAAAACATGGCCTGTACTCTTCAACTACTTTCAACATAACATCCAAGTTTTTACAATATTATTATCCAAAATATCTGTAACTTTAAATTCATCAACATGCAACGTCATATAAATGCCTATAAACGACGACAAAATCAAATTTATTGCAGTGATATTAATTCTAAAATGTGGTTATAGAGCAATCTGTCGCCTATTAACCAATCAATAGAATCTATGATAGCAATGAGATGGAGAGTTCCTAGTGCGGAGGAATGTTCGGTAGCCGGAAGAAAATTACACCTAGTACAATGAAGAGGTTGATGTATGAGTGGCCATTGTTGAAAATAGCTTAATTGAATATTTTTTTCACGAAAGTCTCGCCGGAAATAAATATAAATTATCTCCAAAATCACTAGTTTCATCCGTAGTTATTGCCCTTTCTAGATAGTAACGAGCCTTGATTTACAAAGATGGTGCTACCTCAGATTATGCAGTTGATGTAATGGAGTACTTAAGTACAAGTTTCGCGCAGCGATAGGTAGCTAAACGAGGAATAATAGAGTAACCGTTCAAATCGCCTGATATCAACACCCACCATTTTTTGTGAGGCCACATAAAAAAATTTAGTTTATAAATCTCAATCCAAATCGATAGACACGCTTAAAGAGTCTATTTGACGAGTAATACGAGAAGTTTCACCATAAGTATATAGCACTAAATATACAATAGGAATTTTTAAACCGATTAAGCTACTGCCGGACAGTTGGTGGAGTACATCTTCAATATTTTAAAAATTACTTTTCATCATTACTTTGTTGTTTGGCTATTTTGTATACAAAATTTTTAATGTGCTAATGTATTAAATAGCTGAAGCTAGCTACCCAGCATGCTTTATGAATTTAGTTTAGAATCATTAAACAAAGTTTAGTTACATTAAACAAAATGAAGTTGATACAGTCAACGCTTTTCTGGTGTGAACCCTGTATATTATCTTTTCTTAAAGACGGGCCTCTCACAAGAATAAAATTGAGGAGTCCGAGCGATTCTTGATAGAGCTACGACGTATTCCGTACGAAAGCCCGATCCTTTTCTTTATCACAACCCTATATACAAAGACAATTTTCAATATTCATTTTTTTTAATAAAATGATTTCATTTTCACATCGATTTTGCTAAATACTCTTCAGCAATTGCATGGCTAACCTTATAGTCCTTTAACTACAACATTTTGGAAAACATAATTTTCTTTTATTGTATATATCGTAGGGTTAAAAATTATAAATGTTTGTTAAGTTATTATATATTATTAGTAAATGCGCTTACATATTACAATCCAATAAAATAGTCGAATAAAATGTATTTGTTAGGATCTACTTACCAAGTTTTACAAAGGTATAAATAACAAAAACTGTAAGCGGACTCATTTGGTTCTTGCAACAATCCTACGATATCTCAATAGCATTATTGTAAAAATCCCACTAATAGCAATCTTACTAATCTCAACAACGTTACTAGACTTAATCGAAATTCAACACAAAACTACAAATTAGGTGTTAGAGACGATAAATCCAAAATTAAAAATTTGCTAACGTACCCAGGATTTTCCTTAGATATCCTGTACATTGTCAAAGAAAACATGTTAAAATGTTTACAAATGATAATGGGTGTGTAAATACGCCTACTGATGTGCAAATACGCCTTCTTGAAATGCACGATCTCTATGCATTTATGTTCCTAGCTAATATGTGCATTATTTATAGTCTATGCAGTGTGCTCTTCATCCTCGCTGCTGAAGAGGTTCAAGAAACTCGCGCGCATTCGCCGTCAACGAATAATGAAACAATTAGAGAAGGAGTTTCAAGGGCGGTCCAAGAAAATTGACTTAATGAAACAGCAACTATGACAACCTAAGAAGTATATTAGATAATAACTTCGCAAAGATTTATCCAACTTGAAACATATCTTATGAAGTAGCGCAAAACCGAAAGTGCACTGAATAAACAACAGGTGACTCTTAAAAAGTTTCATGCTTATACAAGGGACACCTTTTAAGTTTTTACAAAATCAGAGAAAGAGAGCGCGTGCTTTTCAAAATATTCTCTATTAGGAATTATATTTTTGCATGTATTTTGCAGACTCCAAAAATTTCTATAAATCGAGAGAATACGGGCAATAAGACAATAATGCGATGCTTTTCTTCTTCAAATAATCAATTGTTGCTGGTAGTCATGAATGATAATGCGCCGTTGTCGATTGTTTTTCCCAGTTTCATCTATTTCTGGCTAACAAATTACTGTATACTATCAACATTAACGGTCCTCCAAAATAATGCTTGCGACATATACAGTCCAACGGCAAAAATAAGCATTTTCTTGGAAGCGCTTTGTAAACGAACTTTTGTCTTAGCAGTTGATTACTATTTAGTTTCCGGCTCGTATAAATACATCAAATATACCATCACCTGTTACGATGCTCATATAAATTTCTTGAGCATTCCCTTAAAACAAGAAATATGAGCCCTTTCTATGGTTGGGTAAAATTATGCGGGCTCAATTGGGCACAGATTTTTCGTACTCAAACGTCCATTGTACTGAAGTCTTCCGTACGGCTAATATCACATGCCCATCCTCTGCAATCATGTTGCGCACAGCTTCGATATTACTTAGAAGAATAACCGATTTGAGTCAAGATTCATGAAATTAATCTCTGACGAAAGCATGACCACGACGAAATTCACAAACCGTTGAAGTCGTAAAAATTCATTACGAAAATCTTTACGATTTCTGTGGTATGACTGCTTCAATAACAATAAATATGAAATTTCTTCTACTTCTACACTTCTAGCTGAGGATTGTAAAAAATTAAGCCACTACCGTCATCAAAAATTGAATATTCGTTGTTGTTGCGCTTTTTTTGGATGATGACAGTGTCATCTTTAAAACTAGAATGAAAGCTCGACCTCGAACTGTAGTTCCTTTTGCACATACTACGCGCCTTTAGTATGTTAATGCCTTCAAATATACGAAATACGATTGAGGTTAAGGGTCTTCCGGCAGTAGATTTTTATTGCAAGAGATAAATGAATTTTAGAAATTCAAATGAGAGTTAATCTTATTTATCGAAGTTCATAAATGCTATGTTTATGTGGCTTCTTTTTGACAATCAGTGGTTCTGATTAATAATGGTTCATCCTTCATATTACAACCTGAAATGTTCAAATCACCACCTTCTGATCTGGGACTTATTTAAACACAAGTTAGATAGATGACAGATGGACTTAAAGTCCATTACAAAGATATCGGCACCTTTGCTACTTGTTATTCTTAGAAATGCATTAATGTCGAAACATGTACCGAAACTATTTATTTTTGATGTAGCACGCTGTAAGGACACAACTGAATTTGAGATTCTATGCTTTTCGCTGACATTTTACACCATTACAACGTAAAACTTTGCTCAGAATTTGAACGAATACGAATAGAACGATTATTAACTGATGAAATTACATTTTGATATGACTAAGTTTACACCGAGTCTTGTTGCAGAAAAATTTGACATTAATTGGGAAATGATAACGCTTGCTTTTCCCACTACCGTCGTTGGTTGTACTTATAATAATCTTCTACCACCCACGGTCCAAAAAAAAATAGGTCAGAAATAGGATTTTCTTTTAGAAATCGACTTTTCTGCCACCAGAGGAATCAATATTTTCGATAGGTAAACAAAGCGAAGTTACCAGATGAGATGTCTAGAAGGTGAGCTAATAATTATATCGAATAAACGACGAGTAATATTTTCTGCGAGGAAGATATCTAGAGGTGTTTGAAAATTAGATATTACAAACATAAATAGATTACTGTAATAAAAATTTGTTACTTTGTAATTATGTTGAACTAAAATTAATACTTTACTTTAATACTTTAACCTGAACAGGTTCAATTATAAAGTAATTGATCAATTAATTCAGTTAACTTGTAATTAATTAATGATTAACACTGTCACGTCGATCAAAAGACACAGATATTACTAGTAGTATCCGATAATCATTAAGGATTACTAAAGTAAGTTCCACAATATCTAAAATCAAAAAAAAAATTGCTGCTACGTGATCTGTTGAAAATTCAATTTCAAACAATTTAAATGTTATCGCAACAAGCGATTCAAAAATTAGTAAAACATAACTCAAGTCAGAAACGAATATACTGAGAAAAGCCGTCCCACTTTAGAAAGGTTTATGTACAAATATTTGTATCAATTCTCGCTGAGGCGCGTTATCAATTATCAACAGCTAAATTATAATAAAGTGACCGGTTTTATGAGCCATTCACTGATTTTAGTTCAATAGCGCATATGAAGCGTTTACTGCAGGCATTGTCTTTAGACATACTCCCATGTGATACGTTAAAGACTTCAATAACTGAGCAAATTAAATTGGAACGTCAAACAAGATTATCTACCATCCAAGGATAATAAAATATTTCCATATCTCCTCTTGCAGCAATTAATATATAAGAGGGAGCAATTAAATATTTTAATTAAGAACGATACTACGTACACGTACTACGTTGCCATCTACGCAAGATAAGTGGTATTATCTCCTTACGGTGACGCACGAACGAAAAATTGCGATGATCTTTATCTGAATATTACCTCCGCAAACAGTAATTATAAAAGCCGCATACATTATATTCTTACGAGTATTATATTTCCCTTATTGCTTACGCTGTACGGCGTACTTGCGCGTCAACTCTTGATATATTAAGCTCTATTGTAACCGCTTGCGTGTACAAGTTCAGGCACGTTAATCAAGATGGATATGTTCCAGGAGAATTGTTGATTGCATCTAATTTTTTTCAGCTATTTTGAGCGGTTGTCAGATCTCAATAAGACATCCTTTCTTTTGTTTTCTAATAGATGCATTTGCGATTAGATTGCTGCAATATAGCTAGAGGGATATGTTTTGTAAACGCTGAAGTTGTGGTAGTCCAGTAAAGAATGCAATTACAATTAGAATTACACAGTAACTGCAATTCAAATTAACATTAGTAACAATGTGACTAATTGTATTTAATAAATTTCTGCGCAACATTGGTAATCAATAATGCATAGTTAAACTACCGGATGCGAGAGAAGCCCGGTTTTTGGCTCATATTTTTATTGCTATTATAATTGCCCAACCTGACACCGCACTTAGTGTAGAGCCGGCTGACTAATATCGTATCGCAAGTGTTCGGCTTCATTATCAAATTCCATCACTATGTATGGATCTGAAGATGAAATGAAGATTTTCGGACATGAAGCAATCTGTACTGCTGGTGATGATTCCTGAGCATCTTCAAAGTGTTGTCAAATGGGAAAATTTGAATTAACGTATATATAACGTATAACATTAGCACGACAGTAGACATATGACAGATTGCTTCATCATTTGCATCCCTCGATTCTGTTCTTCCTTTGTTGCACATAACGTTTCAAAGGATCCATAGTAAGAAATTTAAAGAATTATTTCCATAAAGCGAAACCACGCCTGTAACGTGGAAACAAAAAACATGCAAGTTCACGCTCCACTTTGAATTGAACACGCTCAAGACTATTCATTTCATTTCAGGTTTAACAAGATATGTTGAATAAGTTAGTACTTGTTCAGCATCAACCATTATAAAAAACAATTGATTTTTTTAAAAAATCAATGGTTTTAAAAAGCAATAACGAGAAGTCCCTATTTGATTATTTTCATATAAGTAAACATGAAAGTTTTGCGGACTGAGAGAAAAAAATCGTTGAATTAACCAAAAATTGACAGGCTGAATCAATTTTGTTTGCTATATATATTCAACACTCCAAATGGATTAAAACATTGGTTGTACCTTTTATATAGGATCTACCTTAATGATTGTTCAATCAACCTACACTAGAATAAATGTTGGTAGAAAGTATAACAAAAATGCAAATGTAGAATCAAAAATCAACAAGGGTGTATAAAGAAATAAATAGTATTGAAGACGATAAGTAAAATAAATATGAATGGGGGACTATGCAAATTAGAGTGTGTTGGAACTGCATTTCCGTCTGCTATGTGAAAATAAAAGTAATATGTTTTGAAGCACAACCGGTGATGATAGATATTACCGTCAAATAATTGCATAAAAGAGATGCACGGGAATAAAGGCTGATGTTAAAACTTTAGCTAAACCATGAAATTTATTAAACTGAGGATACCTTCATTCAGCCGTGGTTTATACATTAACCACAGCTGGTTAAAGTATTACGATTAAGTTAAAAAGTTCGTCGAATACTCTTTCCTACCACAATGTTTTCGTACACACAAGATACACATTTCACTTTTATCCCTCCTCCTTCGTCTCTTTTGTGGCTTTGCAATATCTTGTTTGCAATAACTTTCGCATTTTTAAAGGGATTTCATTCATTGGAACTAGCCTGGGATCTTCACCCCGAAATGTTGTTAGAAATGCTTAGACGAGAAACTGACAAGTTTTGCGAATCATAGTAAGCTACTCAGGTAAGTAGCGTTAGTTAATGTTGCTTATGCAAAAGCCTGATGCGCTTGGGATCGATATTTAGTACCGTTCGTGATGCTAGATGGCGCTTTCGAATTTTCATAAGACCCAGAACACAACCATCAACTGTAAATAAACTATACCTACTTATCACCAAATACCGCTCCTTGTCATTCTTTTCTCCAATCAGTATAATAGCCATTATGGGGTTAGATGTAAGCAATAAACGACTTAACGCAACACACCGGTACACTAATGCCTCTAATAACTTTATAGCATAAGTAGTTACAGTTCAGGAACACGCAGTTTTCAGTCTAGCAGTTGTTGTTGAGTCAGCTGCAGCGTTTCCTATGACATGGCAACGGGAACGAACGCTTCACTCTAGCTATCCTTACCAGCAACGATAGTGCCGTGGACTAGCAACATCAAAATTAACTCGCCTCTACGATTAAAAAGAACTAGTAATAATTGATAGCTTAGTCTCAAGCATCTATCTTGCTAGAGGATAGGTAGAAAAAAAATAGGGTGAATGGGAGACGTAGTTGCTGTTCATTTCCCAAGCCTATTTCACCAACGCTGTACGGAATAGTTCGAGTAAGTAGTAAGCGCGATCGAATGCTCTGAATACTAAACCATCTTTTTCATGATTTATGCTTACTATTGTACATCATTTAAAGCTTACTGGGAGAGTAAGCACGAAAATATGGTAAAGGTAAGCGCTATTTAATATTCTGAGTAAAATTTGGTACTTAAATTTGATATATTTAAAGTCTGAAGTACAACTTTCTACAGGATATTAATAATAGACGATCGACAATTTCCCACCCTTGGTTATACGTCGATCGTCCAAGGGAACGAGAAGGATAAAAGGGTGACCAAAATCAAACAAACAAGGGGGGTTTGTAAAGAATATGGGGCGAGAACGGAGCGCGCGGTCGATCCGGTTGTAAAGCAAGCTACTTTTGTGAACTAAAAAGGCGCAACTTCATTCGCTCGGGGCTAGCACGAGTATATTAACGAGTATTCGTTAATCCGACGCGGTAATGGTAGAACAATACTGGGCATATGGGCGCTGTCAGGTGAACCTGGGATGGAACCTCGAAATCGCCTCGAGAAATACGAATCTTTTGCATCTTTCGATATCACCCTATCCAAACATGAAGTTGAAATTTTGCGCAAAGATAACCTTATGAATTACACATATCTATTACATAGGTACTATTTCAAAGAAGATACAGTGGTCAAGTGCTAGTTTGCCGATCCTGAACACTAAACGTTCGGTGTTCGAATCCGTTGTGCGGCATCGCTCCTTTTTGCGTTATTTTCTGTTATCCAGCTATTATTTCTATTATTATTTATAATTACAAAAAAGAGCAGATTTATGAATCAACTCTTTGATTCCAAAGCATTAAAATGTTAAATCATTAAACACCTGATTTTTTGTCTTTATTTACTTATTATTTGTGTCTGTTCGTGTAACAAAAGTAATTTTTATATATTCTGTTTGTTAGATACGTCAAATATTAATTACATGTTATACTACTACTTAAGCGCGACGTTGCCAGCAGAAAAAATAAATTGATATGAACATTTTTAAACCAGATTCAACCATTAGAGTATTGACTTTTAAAACAAAATGTGTCAAACTAGTGGGTTGTAAGAAAGTTTGGTGAAGATATATTCTTAGCTGAGTTATAACGAAAACTATAAAACATAAAAATGACATAATCTTTAAAATAGCGCTTTTTTCATTTAAGGTCTGCTTTTAAGAAAATTGCAGAGCGTTGTTCCGAATCGCGAGATTAGTATATCACGCCTTACTTCTTTTGATACGAATTTTAATATAACAAAAGCTAAAGATAACAGGTAGAATAATGGAGAAGTTGGAAGGGATGTACGTTCATCGTTTACCGTTTATTTTGAAATTTTGAAGAATGGGCGTTTTTTTGAAATATCTAAAAATATGTTTGCAAAATGATATCGCTATGTTTTTCAATTTAGACGACTTCTGGTTGTTTGTATCATCATCATCAATCACTTTACAATTCGTTTGTTAAAAAATATCTGTAAGAAAATGTGGTTATGTTACCGGTAGTGGTTAAGAACAATATAATATGATCTACAGCTCAGGCCAGTTTTTATAAGTTTCTAGTCTTAATAGTTTGTAGACTATTTCTGCAAAATATATTACAAAATATGATGGTCATTACCAGAGCTTTAGATACTTTAATATTAATATATTAAAATGAAGAGTTTTAAATATGAATCGAATAAGGCTGTGTTTGAAGTGCAAGAAGATCTAAGCTATCCCTCGGAATTGCCGGCTAATATTTTATCACAGCTTCAACGTTCCTGAAAGACTTTCTGCAATTTTACCCATAGCTTGCTACGTGGTTTTACATATGGTCAAGCGTTTTATAGGTTTTACATAAAACTTACGACCAAAGTCACTCGCTTAGGATACTTCCGAGTAATATAACTATCTAGTAACATAATGTAATTGAGTATGCATATCCCGTGTTTCAATTAAAAACCCATATAAGTTGTAAAGCCATATATACATGCAGATCCACGATGTCTATTTCGCTTTCTTTGTTACACAATTCTCCATTATAAATGCTTACGTTACGTTCGTTATTTTTATTCGTAGCTGTAGGTAGTAAGCGGAATTTTGAACTGCCTTTTGGAGATACGGTAAATTAGATTCGCGCTAAAGCTTAAAAAGGCACTCCCGCTGCTTAGCTGGCAGCCAATTTAATCTAAACATAACGGAAATAGGATTGAGAAATATTGACATGCAAATGCATCTACGACTACATACACGTACACACGTATGATATACAACACGTTCGACGCGTGTTAAATCTTATGAATTTAGCAAAAATGAAAAATCGCAGAACTCGCAGGACGTTCCGTTCTGGCATAGACGCGCGTTAGAGAACGGCTTCAACTTATTCAGTACCGGATTCCGAGGAGTTCATAAGAAAATTGCGATTGAAATTTGAATAAATTATGTGTTAGATTATAGAAAGCATCATTTTGTATTTATTTATTATCCTTCTTATGGTATTAATGCGCTTGCTCGCCTCATACATATAAACTTATCTTTTTTATACTTTAAATTAAAAGAAATGTCGTCAGAATGCTGGCATTTTCTTTTTGCGACCAGCTTTTCCATAGGTCTGCCTTTTGTTTTTGAAACAATTTACACCTTGTTTCAAAAAGAGAACGGGCGACTTAAGCTACTCACGCAAAAAGTAAGCACCTCGATTGGTTCTGATTGACTCTGCAAACAATATGATAAAGAAGAGCGTCGTTGGCCATTCTGAGTGTTTACTACAATCTGTCAACGTCCCGGTTACAGTATTTAGACAGTAAATCTTTTACATTACTCATTGGTTATTTGGCTCGGTTAAAAAACGAGCTCTTTTCAGAACTATGTCGTCGAATGATGAATAACGAAGCAGGTTCTTCTAGCTCGACGCTTTCTCCGCCGAGAAAACGTACTTCGGTCGTACATTTACCTCACGATGAGAAAGACGATATTTTAAACACATTCAAGATGTTTTCATTGAGAAGAGGCGGTAAGAGTTCCGCTGCAATTAGGGTAGGGTAGGCTAATGTGTTTTTCATTATTTGTGTATTTATGGTAATACTGTTATAGACGCAGCAAAATCAACGGTGTACAGGGTCGTGAAGAAATATGAAGAAAGGACTTATTTTACTTAAACATAGTCGCGGTCGCCGTTGTAAATTTGAAACATCTGGGTGAAAATGTGAAAAATTCTGTACGTCAGATAGAAAAAAAACCTCATCTACTACAATGAATTGTCAATGCTGATAAAATCATAGCAGAAACGATTACGTGGGATGAAGTTTTAATACAAATCCGTGAACTAAATTTCATATTAGTTTTATTGCCACCAAAGTAACTAGAAAATCTATAACGTGCTGGTCAAAAATACACATACGCCAGCCATGGTGATAAGTTTATTTATTGGACACTACGTCCATAATATTGCGCTACTTAGACTGCGACAATCCTCCATTGAATTAAAATCATTTATTTCAGCAACATCACATTATCCGAACCACGAGCAGGGTAAGCTAAAATATCTCAAGGATCTTTTTTTTTGTTTACGTTCTACATGAATCATTTGATACGTATAGTAGTGATACCGAATTACGTTAGCATACTTCAACGTGGTCTGAACAAGGACATAATAGAGTCTTTACGGCCGAGATGTTATGAAACGCGTTACAAGTGCTTATTAGGATACCCAAGGATCTGGAGGCAGATAGACGGATGTATCAGACATATGATCAGAGAAGCTTAGTTTTGAATCAAAAAGTCCTTTCAATCTTTCACTTTCTTTTTGTTCTTCTAGTCAACACGGATTAAGTAGTGCAATAGTGTATTCTTCAAATTCTCCAGTCATTAACAAGGGTGAGACAAGATTGCAACTTAACGCAATCGGTTAGTGTATTAATGACATTGCAAATTTTCAAGTCATCAAGCAAATCATTGAGAAAAATATTGGATGATAATTGTAAAAGACGTAATGAATCCTATTGTTGAGATTAGAAAAAATAAATCAGAGTAACAAATGGCAAAAGTCAATCCTTTCTAGTTTAGCACGAAGTAAATTATAGTTCATGCTACCAAATGTCTTGACAAACTCACATTTGTTAATGTAAATTATATCGACTACTGATAAAGTTCATTAACGCCTTTATAGGCCTATAGTTACCAATATTAGCCCGGTCACCAACCTTAAACATTGGCGCTATCTCGCTAGTTTTCCAGCTTACTGGAAATGATCTAATAATTAGATTGCACAGCGGGTAAATAAAGACGCAACGGATTCACGTATCAGAAAACTAGATATGTTATCAGCGCCAGATGTCATATCATTCTTGAGCCTCGAAGCGTTCGTTAGTTATCTTCGGTAACAGTAGAGCTATCAAACAAGGGACAGTTAGTACTCGTAGTTCATGGAGCTTATGTCGTAGTAATAAATGCGGTTAAGAAACGGCGGGGAAAATTCCTAACGATATCTTGGGATTTAGTTAGTTGTCTGCCGTTACATATACGATGATCATTTTGTTTTTCGGACTCAAATCATTTGCGCAGAATCGTCACTAGCTGAATTGAGAATTTAATCGCCTACACGATTGTGAGTGTTTCATCTTTAGATTTGTTCTCTATACTTCTAATTCGTTTTCTGTGGCTAGGACTGCTGTAACGCCTATTCTTTCTTCCACAGTTATTTCTTTCTATCTTTGATATAATCTTCTTCATTCCTACATTAGCTTTAGTTCATATACAACTCAAAGCGAATACTTTAAACTGCGCTCAACGTCATATTTGATAAATACATAAATTATTTGTAGTATTTAAAAGCAACCGAAGATATATAATAAAGAGGCAGGCATTATTTTTTAACATCTTATCGTTTCTAGTAAAACAGTGATTCAGGAAAACATTGCTACTGGCTCAATTATGTCATACTTCTTTATTCAACAACAACCTACACTCTTTATATCGTTTTAGATAGAACTTCCTACATATGTGGTACTTTACATTGTAAACCTAAAAACATGCTATGAAATAAATTATTTTTAATTAAATTTAAGAAAAATCCGTTATAACTTTTATTCTACTGTCATAATATCAACTCAGAACAAAACTTGCACTAACAACGATGGCATCGTGAATATCACCTGTTCAAGCAATTAAAATATTTACTAACCCAACAATATTTTTTTTATATTCAAAAAATCGTGGCCGAAACACTATAGTTGATTTAACAAATAAGCAACTCTGCAGCAAGAAATCATCATTCGTCTAATGGACGCAATCCAGTAAGAGAAAACGAGAACTAGAAGGACTCCTATTTCTTTTCTTCGACATCGTGATAATGAAACCTGTCTAAACTATCACGAAAGGTTACTCAATTCCAATACAAGCGCCTATACAGTTACGTAGACTCTCTTTACATCTGTCTATATTACAATGTTAAATATACACAGCTCAAGTCAGTCACAAGTTAGAGGCCCATTCATTGACGACTCCTTTCAGCGCCATTAAAATAAACAGCCTTTTAGGATAATAGCGATTCACTCGCTGCTTAATTGACGTAGTGACTCATTTGCCACGCTTACCGTAAAAGGAAAACAAATTCAAACGTCACTGCCGGGAGTTTACACAAAGTGAAAGGGTCCCATTTCGAAGAGAGACCCGATACACATAATAAATAGAAATGCTGCTGAATTGTAAATAAAAGAAAGAGATTTTTGCTGGAAAAAGCCTATTTATTGCCGCAAATGATGAAGAAATGAAATCCGGAAAAAGCTACAAAATGGTTTAAATTTAAAGCGGTCTTCTTTTTAATGAATTTTAATGGAATTCATTCCAAGAACATTACAGATGTACTGATACATTAACATTAACATTACGTAAATAAACATAGTCTCTGATTAGTTCTTAATCCATTTAGAAACTTTCGTGATAGCTTATATAAAGGATATAAAGTCTTGCCAAAAAAAGCATATGGCGAAATCGTTGTTTTTCGATAAGAAGCTCCATAGTTTTTATCAAGAACAGCGACACAACCGGAATATCAATATCTGTTATCGATGTACGGTAAAACTCTGTCCCATTACGCCTCGCATTATGGTACGTCACGTTTTAATAAACTTAATAAGCAAACCTTGTTTTTACAAACGTAAAGGCAAGTTAATGTACTTATTATACAAAACATATCTTCTTGTTAATAGTGCCTTTCCTTCGAATACTCTGGGCAAACACCTGCTTAATGGAGTAAGCTAACAACCGTATGATATTCATTATTGTAAGGGTACAAAGGCTAGCTATCGATACTAAAATGCTCGAATAAAATGTGTATCTTGTTAAGGCGCTTTCAATGATTATTAATTATCATGGTCAGCAGCTAAGACCGAATACAATTAAGTAGAGCAAACTACATATTCGTAGAAGTAAGCTATTGTCATTGAAATCTCAAATCATTTTCTGTAGCATTTAAACATGTATTTTAAAATATACACGTACATTCCGATAAAAACATTTTATAGAGTTAATGTTGGTTAACGGTAAACTGGATACAAGCTTGAAATATTTATAAAGTAATAATAGTAATGCGGAGAGATTTCAGTGTGGAAACTTAAAAATATTAAATATGTGAATTAATAAACTATGTAATACCAACGTTTCGAAGTATTACCAAAAAAAAAAACAAATCTTCCATGGCAGCAGGATCACCAAACTTCCACATTAATTTTGTTCCATTAGTTCTCCAATTGTTTTTTCCAAAGTTCTGACCGTTAACCAGATCTAAAGCTTGTATTTGGAATTGACATAAAAAAAAAAAACGTTATCATTGGTCTTCCACTTGTAACTGTAAAGCTTTTGATAGCGTGACATGATTTTCTCCCAACAATTTCTTATTGTACAGCTTCAAAAACATATTAGGGGCCAATGCCTTGCAGTAACAGCTGAATTCTAGAGAATCAAGTAACTATCGTGAATATATGTCGTATGTTGGTCGACAACCTAAATTAATTTCATAACTACTACATATGTATTTAACAAAGAGAAGTGTATTTTGTAGCTATAATCTCATAGTGGGCGGTATTGCATAATATTCCTGCCACAATATTCTTTTGTTGTGGTGTTAAACTTGTTTTAGTTGCCAACTTCTGTATCACTTTGTGATAGGTAAAAACGTGGTATTGAGATATTTGTATAGCGCAATTGAAAAGTTCTGTAAATCTAAAAAATATATGAATAGGTGTGGCCGTTGTTAGTGATAACTGACGGACCAATGTAAACATTTTTGGATGTTACTTGTTAATACTGCCCTAGACTTGTTCGCAATTAAAGGGACAGAGGAGATCATTAAGGGGCTAATATAGAAAAGCATGCTGAATTTATCGTTACATGTTATACAAACAATGAAATTATTTTGTTAAACCACTAAATCCTTTTTTTGCTTCCTGAACAAGCTTCCACATATGTTTAAGGTACACTGAAAATTTTAAATTATAAATGTATCATTTTTTTTGCAGTACGTTTCTATCAAAGATCTACGCGATACTTTGGTCTTACGCTAATTATTGGGAGATACGTTATACAGGTTGAGTCGGGTAGAACTGATAAAACTCTAGCCGTCTGCAATCTATTACATACGTCAAATAATACAAAAAGACTAATACACCTTATCCAATCTTCATTTATTTTCGAGCCATAGCGTCATTACATTATAAACATAACTTCATATATTAGCATTTTTACACAACGTTCTTCTAACAAAACAAACTAAGCATGTGCTCCGTCTGAAAAGGGCATCTGTTGCTCTTGTGATTGCTTCACGCTTTTCCTTAATATCGGCTGCAGTATTTTTAATATGTCGAATTAGTACATCTCGAGGGTAGAGTTTTATGTTGTAAATTTTACTCTTATTAGCCCCATAAACAATAGTCTTGTGGTGTAAGACCTGCAGATCTTGGAGTCCAATTAACCACCTCACCGCGGCCCAACCTAACGAGCGTAATGTGTCGGAGTTCCATCACGCCGATAATACTACATGCTGATGTTTAGGCGACCACCTCCTAGTAGTCCTTGTAATTCATTTTGCAGTAATGCTTTCACGAAAAGGATTCTCCAAAACGAGAGGACCAATTAAGTAAGTATGGACTACATTATATGGAATGTTTACTGAAAACTTGTGTGTTGCGTGGGGATTTTCGTTTGACCGTATATGAAACTTCTAAGTATTATTAATGCCGTCACGGGTGAAGCCATTAAAATTATGCGCGATATAACCTGGCGATTATTATTTATTCCCCGGTAAAGTTTCATACGTTTAGCGTAATTTTCCGGTTGCAGGGACCTGTATATGGCTGGATATAGTATGGATATAGATCTTGCTAACGAAGTGAGTTTAATACTCTTTTGTTGTGGAATGCCCAATAGATTACCAATTCTTCGTGAGTTAGTCGTTGCATCTTTTCCTATTAAACCTAAAATAATTTCCATTTGCTCTAAACCTTGTGAAATAGTTTGTTCGGATATTCAGGTGTTAGCGTAAAAATGATACTCGGAATGCATAAAAAAACTGCTCCCGATATTAAAGAAACATATGAAGCAAACGCGAAAGCAACGAGCGCCCTTCTTAGACGAAGCATTAAATGTTTACTAGTCAATTGCGGTATTTCTTAGCATTTATTAAAGCACGTTATGAGGAAAAAGGTATTTAGTTCTGCTTCGTTTCTCTAGAGTCACCTTGCATAATTCTACTAACACAGTAGTCATATATCACACCAAATCTCATGATTGTTGAGTCCTACACTTTCCAGGACGTGACTATCAGCTTGCTAGCAAACATTTTTATTCCGGCAGAGATTTGTTCAGCCCTGGAGAGGAATCTGACTTAACACGAAGATATTTCGAACAATATATCTACGCATATTTCTGAAGGCGTCTGTTTTAGAACGCAAAGGTGACGTTCGCTTATTTTGTTCTTCGCGGTTTTATTTATGTACATACATACAACCGCATTACACAAGTGCACTTAAAAGTCCGAAGTGGACATGCGTATCCTGCATGAGCGTGAGATGATGGTGGTAAATGGTACGTTAAATTATTCATATTGGCGCACTTAATTATAGGTGAGAATATTTCAGCGTATTTATTATTCATTGAGGTGGATGCCGTTCGGAACGAGGACGTCGAGGTTTTTTGCGGCGAAACGGCGAAACGCAAAATGGAAGTCACTCGCGCGGTTTCATTAGCCGGATTCTCGGACTGGTTTGCCATTACGTTGTGGCGATCGCGATTTCACGGTTAGCGTATAGGTATAACCGATGCGTACGACATATAGATGATGTGTCTCATTAGAAACTAATTTCTGAAAAGCGAACGCTATCATTACGCCGAGCTTTCTGATGGGAATAATTTGCAATTTACTTGAACTAGGTGACTCATACGGTGGTAATCGCTTTTATCTGATAAGTACGCAGTAAGCGATCTTGTACCTATTTGCGTATTAAAGCGTTTAATACCCTCATTCCTTTTTAATTAGAAAAAGTGGAGTGAATAGAACCAAGACGTAACAAATAAATACCTTGTGATCAGCGTTAGGAGATACCGGACAAGTAAGGTGTAGTGTAACATAGCTGCTAGAACCACAAGGAATTAAGAGAAGAAGAAGCCGTATTATATTATTATATATGCTTCTTTTATTAATCAGCTTGAAATACGCGGCTTCTTCGATTGAAATTCCTTACTATTATTATTTATAACTATAAGACTGCAATCCACTTCATTTTGAAAATTTAGGTTTAACACACTGGTATTTGTATCATTACGTACGAAAATGACTACAAATCAAAGCCCAGAAATAACAAAACTTACTATACCAAAACCGCCTCAGAACCAATCTGAATCTTGAAAATTTCTTGGGTATTTCTATATCTGCGAAAATACCAAGGAAGATTTAGAAGTGAGAAGGTTAGGAAAGAAGAGGAGTTGGTGATGAATTGCGGAACGAAACCGAATGTATGTAGCGGAGAACAACAAACTTACAACCAGAATCTTATACAGGAAATGAAGGACCAAAGCAAGAAATGCTGGGTCAGATTTCGTTTACATTGATAATATATAATGTCCTAAGATATCTTAAAAGCAATATACGTTAGAAGAAGCAAAGACCGTTTGAAATGACAGTGAATATTTTTCGTGATGACTTGGCGACGTGAGTCTCGACTGAGCGAAAATGTTAAAATGTAGGAGGGGGAACTAAGTAAAAGAGAATATAAAGAGAGAGATATGAAGAAAAATGCAAGCCAAAATCATAGTAATGGCACTGAGAAAGGTAAAGGTGACAATAAATACATATAATACTCAATGGAAGCACTTTGGAGCAAGCAGTCTGCTTGCAGACTGCAAATAAGACTAAAAATAAATAATTAAAAGCGGGAGTGCAAAAGAATGTTTTCTTCGGGATTAAAGATAAATTGTTATTTGAATAAAAAAATTATGCAAAAATATAATTAAAACAATACTTTGTGCATATAGCCGTTTAGTGAGTTCTGTGTTGTTCTTTTATTCAAAATAGTCCGCCGTATATCAGGTCACCAAATAATCGAAATTCTAACGATGGCCATATGACAACAAAATGCGAAGTTATGATGCTTTTCAGTGCTAAATATCCAGAAGATAATCGAATAACGCAGAGATGCGTCAGCAGCATTTTCGCGAAATTGAAGAAAACGGACACGTTAGTGAAAACGGTGATGGTCCCTTATCGCCATTTTCATGAACGGACGTCCCTGTCCTGAAAATTCAAATGCACACTTGGATATGCTAGCAGATGTACGAAATAAACGCGAACGATTTTTCAATAATTTCAGAACATTGAATGTTTTTCTACGTTCAGAAACTCAATCAGAGTAACTAATTGACGAAAATACGCTTAAAGTATTACAAAGCATCCGAGCACCTTTTCGCAAAAATGCATAGGCGCAATTATAGATACTGAGCCTAAATAAATTGAATACAATAGTGCCAAACACGACGTCCACGAAGATTAAATGTATGGGTGGGTTCTATGAAAGGTTATAAGCAAAAGGTTTGCTAACGTAGGTTCTAGCTTCTGTGAAAATGTTAACCTAGCCCTCCGTGTTTAACAGAAAACACAACATAACATTAAGAAACATCCTGAACATACCTGGTAGCATTTCATCGACCTACAGTGGACACAAAACGCATAAGACTTAAGATTATTAGCGCATACTTTACATAATTATTACCGGCGCATTGAACACCTATTAAATAATGAAAAAGCCGACGGCGGTGCTCTAGGAGATTGTTTCCTGTCTACGCCGTTTTCCGTTCTTATATGTGTGCATGTATTAAGCATATTATAACGCACGGCCCGATAGGCGGCGATGGAGAAAAACATTCAGCGAACTGATTCGACCTTCCCGAACGGGTTGTACGCTCGTTTAATGTTAAATTAATTTGCGGACAGATAATCTCGGAAAATACCTCGCGGCCATCGGCTCGTTTATATCACATCGTCAAACAGAATTTGCGTTGTGTACGCCGTCGTAAAGCTAAATAAAGACGCTGTTTGTTTCGCCTAAAGTCTTCTCTTTTGTATGCTTTTCAGTAATCGCTTCGAATTATTCGCAAACAATGCAATGACAGCGCACAATGAGAACAACGAATAAAAGCGGCCGTTCTTTTGTGTCGTAAGTTGGATTTCTGGCTCTGTATAATGTGTCGGTTTAGATAGTAATCCGGGGAAAGATGTGCAATATATACACTTTAACTTTAACGGAAAAAGTAATAATAAACTTAAGAAATTTTCATATTTAATTTACACCGGGCTACGTACAACTTCCAATAAATTTACTGCCTATTTCGATAGCACCTCAACTTTATACAAGTCCAAAATTTCGCTACATCGTGATCGAAAGCAACATCAGCCACCTCCAGACGTGTCACCGTCATACGGCTCATAAGTTTAAGTAATTAATGAATTGAGAAAAAGCATGCTCTACGTAAAATGACAAATAGAGTGATGGCAGGTAATAAGGTCGATTGGTCGTTGTAACGACGAACGGGTGTATAATACTTGATAATAAATTTGATAGTAAATGTTGAAAATCGAAAAGACTAATGTCGTACTCTTTTGCTGTCGGAGGATGTAGTTATTCCAATGTCACTAGCTATAAACTATTGAGCTTTACAGATGATAGAAATCTAACCTGAACAATATGACACTCAAACTACATAAAGCTGCACTGGACGAAAAAGGTGCGAAAATATAACAATAAAAAAAAACAAATTCATCATCTTAATAAATAGCTGTTTATTATATCGATATAGGTGCTTCCGCATATACAATATATGTATAATAAATGGATTTATTGTCATAAAGAATACACCTACTGATATCTAATGAAAAACTAAACGTTGTTTCACTTCTCATACAGTATGTTAAGCGGGTATTTCCCATATTGATAAACTAGCTTTGATCAAATGAACTACATTTGATAAATGTAATTCATTGTAAGACATTCATTTAAACGTTATTATTTAGATGTCTGCATTTGCTTTAGTTATACCATTTTACTGTTTATTGAATAAACTACTGTTTAAACATACACAATATACATAGAACCCATCAGAAAATGCCTAGAAACGACAACCAAACATATATAATGCTAAGGTAGCTTAGCTCTCATGGTATTGATGGAATAATTCACGGGGAACGCAACAAAAGGAGAGAAAAAGGTACACTAACACGCGAACATGTTTCTGCCTACCCGGCGTCATCAGCGCGGTTTCGAGCGTATTTTCATCTTTACCTTTCGTCGTTGTTGTCCCACAGTTACACAGTACACAAACATTCAACGATTTAGCGCAACAAACTAAATGTTAAATAGGAAAACTTTTACCGATCATGGGGAGCACGACTTGGGGAGTTGACAGTGCAAGATTAGCTATGTTTATTTCCAATAGTTATATGAGGAAGCTGTAATATTAACAGTACCCACTACAAACTACGACAAGTTGAAATATGTTTTAGTATCGAGTATAGGTGACATGCAATAAAGGCCATCCGAGACCTTTTAGTAATGGTTATTATTACTTACAGGTAATATCACCTCACCGAATCTCGATGTACTAATTAAATACTTTTAGTATTTTTTTATTGCAGGATATTGCTTTTGTATTCTACGAACACTTATTTAGAGAAGAATTCTTTCGAGGATGTAATAGTTTTATAATCGGTAAGAAAATTGTATCAATCACGTGAGTGTTCGTTCAAATCTTGCTCACACTTCACGAAGTTACTTTGCGAGCAATCCGCCTCGGCATTTTTTGAATGAATAGGGAAGCATGTGCGTTCATCGCGAGGCAATATGGTCCAAATTACGCTAACCAAACACACCTTATGCTTTTTTATAGTTTGCATACATCTCGACACGTATAGAATCTCTTCACGAAACAGTTGCAGTAATAAACGTAGAAGCACTACCAATTCAAGAAATGAAAACCATAAATCGATTCGGAGAGAATATTTCTAACATTTAAAAAATATTTTCCTCAATGACATTAACAATGCAAAAACATATCAACGGCGATTTGGAATTTTTTTGCAGAATTTGTCCCAGAAAACATACAAGAAATAAAAGAAATAAAAATAAAATGCTCCCGTAATCAACGAAATAATCAAAAATTCATTTTACACCTAGTGTTGCAGAGATAAATCAATAAATACATAATTACTGAAATTAAAAAAAAAACTAACTTCACTTGCTTTAAGTACTTACAAGGATTCGTTTTAACGTGCGGAAAACGCTGAGGTTGAAGTGGCTTATTTATTTACATGACAATATTAACGACCTGATGAATAAAAAATGTCGGTAATTATAAAACTTTCGGCCTTGTTCTTTGAAAGATTTTATACAAACAGTTAACTATAAATGCGAAAACAGCGGAACGGTGGGAGGCTAACCACACAAACGATCACATTACATTGCATATAACCTCTTTTAGTAGTCGCGCGGAAGTTCCGCCGAATCTGTAGGGTTCAGACTTAACGAGTATATGGCCTTTAAAACACACCACTTTGAAAAAATAAACATAATAAAAATACTTCTTTTCAATAGTTTTCGTACAGTTGAAAATTTCTACTTTTTTTTGGTTTCAGGTCGTTAATCGAAGAAAAAAAAAACCTTCCCCTTTTCTGTTCTTACATTTATATCACTGCTACGCTTGGTGTTTGTCTATTTGTTCAGTTGTTTAAGCAAACAAAAATGTTTTTAAAATATTCAAGTTAATTTGACCCTTAGATATAATTTCATTGACAACGTAGTTAAAAAGAATACAAACAAAAACGAAAAAACAAAAATAAGACGATGATGGGAATAACCTTCATCTAAATAAAACTTCTCAAATTACTAGGATAGCTCCTTTAGAATAGTCTTAACTATCAATCGATTTTGCCTTGCAGCTGCTTTACTAACCGTCAAATCCTAATGATGGTTAGCTCATTTCCTCTAATTAATCACAGAACGAAGTTCTTAGTCGCTTCGGTTAGATTATTGATTGCAAAGATAAAATGACTGAAGTTTGGAACCTATTTACTTGCTAATGGCAACCCCAATTACTTTGAATGTGAATGCGAAATGAGCGAAGGAAGTACATAATCATTGTAAATTATGAAAAAATATGTGTAAGTATAAAAACGCGTCTATTTGGTTAAGCTTCTAATGAATTTGGCCGTAACTTTACGAACTTAAATTTAGCGAAATACTTCGTATTCGAGTACTTGCTCCGGAGATACTCAGAGATCTGAGCTAATTATAATTGCAGCTCAAAGATAAACATCATAAAGTTTCAAATTCCTTTGATAGCGACTTGTGTCAATAACTTTACGACTTCTAGTACGTACGTAAACATACGGAGAAACTAATGCAAAGGGGAACGAATCGTTTATTCCGGCGACATACCGAACAGCACGCGAAAATAAAGCGAAAACTACTTATGTATATACACGGTCTTCTTCTGTTTCTTCCACTTCTCCTTCTACGCGAGAGCAGCTTAATGAGAAGCCGAGAGATCGCAGTAAAAAGCGGGAATGAAAATAACATAGCGAACGAGGCATTCTGGCTAATTTAACGATGTGGCGTGCTCTCTAACACGGTTTCCGAGGAATGTCCTGGCTCCCGTGCTAGGAGTTTGCTACTTGTACTCGTTGCGCCGTTCTGGTTTTGAAATTCTCCTCTGACGCGGTAGAAGTTCGACGGCAGTATCATCATAACGTGTTCCGTCGGTATTTTGCGCTTTTGTATTCTTATTATAGTGGAACGAACGACGACTGGTAGTCGTGGATATAGCGAAATTCGCTGCAATTTCATAAGCAGTAATTACGTAAATGAGGTACGTTTCAGTAATTTTTGCAAATTCGTTTAGAAAACTACTTTGCTTCTAAAAGCAACAAACATCGGAAAAATGAGATATCTCAACTTGCCATAAAGTGTTCATTAATTAACATTAAAAGCTCCAAAGTACTAAGAAGGTCGTTTAATGAACTACTGGCAGGGTAGTGAGCTCATTCTCAGTTCTTCAGTGGCTTATAGAATCTCGCGTCCCCTCCGACATTTTATTAATTAAATGTACCTCCATAATTAAATGTAATCCCAGAGCACGTCTGAATAATTGGTCCTAGCTCCATTTTCTTCCCGTCATACATGTTCGCAACATCTTCCTATAAATAAGTATGAAATTTTACGTTTACAATTTCCCAAATGAAATATCACTTCGATATTGGGGGTACCGGCTATCGTTAGATAGGTAGGCGTCAGATCGCGAACTTCTACGGCATATTACAAACCAATAAGTTGGTATTCTTTTATTCGTTTATTTCTTTTTATTAAGCTGTAAGAAAAAAAAATAGAACCAATGACGTATAAAAAACTTCAGAATGTTTCCTTTGTTGCTTCCACTCGGGATACTAATCTGGAATTTTGGAGTTTCGGATTTGGAAAAATTAGATTCCGGTCCGAATACCAGGATAACACATGGGATAAGATTGCGATAGAGTATTCGCTGTATTTTGGAAAGCCAAATGAAACTCTTCATAGGCAGTAATTAAATTCGGAATGAATTGAATAATTAACCTGAAATGGGTTGGGTGCAATACTAACAACTAGAGAGGACAAAAGCGAGTGAAATCATACCTTTTTGGCAGCGACTAAACAGACTCGGTATCTATTCGTCTCATAAGAAAGGGTTCGTGTTGCCTAGTGGTTTCCTCGAGAGTCGACAAAACATGAATCTATCTAATCGCTGCAAAACAGATGCGACTTCACTCACTTTTGTCCTCTCTACTAAAAACTATCAATTGAATTTGGACTGAAATTTTAAAAAAGACGCTAAGATGTTTACAGATTCGACTAGATTAGGCTCTATAAGATGTTTATAGAGCCATTCGACAAATAATATAATTGCATAATTTCAAATTTCCTAAATCGAGTTTTACACAATTCTACACACACACTCACAAATCTTATAATCAATTCTTAAAGCTAAAATTAAAACGCGTTCCGATAGCAATAGATTTTAATCACGTGTGAAATTAGTTGATTGCCATTACTCAATTCTAGCCAAACCAAAAACCTAATTAGCCCATAAAGTGAAAATGATATAATTGGCAATATCCGTAATTAATTGAAACCTACTGGAACTAACAATTTTGCAATAGCGTAACCATATCACTATGTCCGTCTCAATTTCTTAACGTACGCACCTGCTGCGGTCCGTTACACTCTACGAACTGTCGAAGTTTTACGAAACTCGAATGATACGGAGATAGAATGAAAAAATTTAGAGTAACTTTATATGTATAAATTTAAATCGAAATGTATATAGGATTATGCAAGTTTGTGTATTTGCGACTCATGATTGATTAAGTTTTGGAAGGTCGCCTTTGTATATATTATCGTTTGACGTGTACAATCTGTGCAGTAGCATCATATGAAGGTCAAGACGAGTTGATAATTACAGACATTTACTTGGCTGAATGATCTACAAAGGAATTTCATGTAAGACGTGCTTTTATAGGTCGAAAGTTCGAGAAATATCCTTAACGCATCTTTGTAATTGTACAACAAGGAAGCTGTGAACTTTATATTTTCTTATCATAGCGCGGTTGTATAAGTCCTAAAAAGTAAATAGGTATAAGGTGTTATGCCATAGATAAAATTCCTCGGTGAGTACACAAACTTTCTTCCGAAGACGAGTGTGTAGTATAACTCTTATCGTACGGTAATCTAGGTTACGTAATTCTTCGTACAACTTCTGTCTTAGATGGGAACTGTAAATTTTTGTGTCTACTTGCACCTATTGTATATACGGGAACAGATACATAGTTAATGCAACTTCGTGGTTATTTTCGTAGCCCTATATCGATTTGATAAAATGCTTTGGGATAAGGCTAGCCTTCATGTTAGGTTAACAGTCGTAGGATACAATTGATGTACAGTATGAACATGAAAAATAAGTAATCGGGAGGGCCCAATCCTGCTTAATGCGCTGAAGCATCATCATGATGAACATGCTCAATTGCTTCTATAATTTTTTGATTGTGTATGCTTACTATTTCACGAAAAAATAATGGACCATTAATTCTTCTTCGTAAGATTGCCATCCAAACACGAATCTATTCAAAATGATTTCTGTACCTATAACATTTGACATCGGACCGTATACGCACAGCTTGGTCTAAGAAGGATGATTTACCGGGTGTACTACCATCATTTACGCGACTTAAATCAATTGCAGTATTGCACTCTTGCCACGTAAGCAATGGGCCAGTTTGCACAACAAGAACTTTAAGTGGATATTTTTTAAAATAAGCTGACAAGCAGCATCTATCACTAATTTCCTGTAAAAGCTTTATAGTTGACTTTTTTTGAGTGAACGATCTATACGCATCCTCAGATTCGCAATAGTTTCTGCAGTTCTTTTCTTGAGTTTACCTTCACTACGTTCGCAACTTACTGCAATAGTTTCACGAAATTTAGCAACGCGGCAAACAATCTGTTGATATAAGTAATATACCGTGACACGTGTAAATAACTTTCAATGATAAATGTTTCGCGATCAATCGTAAACATTTTTTAATATTTATAAGATACGTCAATAACAATCAACTGTAATTTGAAGAAATTTTGTTACATGTAGTAGTTGTAGTTATAACTAACCGACGAATAACAATGTGGTTCTAATTTTTATTAGTTTTGTTTTTGGTTGTGATCTACGACTCTGACGAAAGATATGTAGTTAACAAGCTTTCACGGCATATATCAACAGTGGTTTCAGTGCTGGACCGCAAGTGGATTAAATTTGACATGAATCAACGATAAGCAACTCATCAGCGGATTTATTTAACTCCAAAATGACGGGATCGCGTTTTATGGGCGTCTGTCGGATGTATTTGATAATAATAATAAATATTAGTACCTCTGTTTTTTTTAATCTTTCACTATAAAGTGCAGAGAAGTACTTAGTACCTGAAATGCATGGCAATTTGCTTATCTGTACCACTATGTAAATTATTTAATCCATGGCCGATTCTCTTGAAGCTGTCAGCGCAATAACTACTTCGTCTTTCCACAATTTTCATTGGTGGATGCAACGTATGTGCAAGAGAAATTAGGCTACACAACTGAATAGATTCGTGAATTTATTATTAGTCTCTTCATATTTTAACTTGATATATTCGTATAGACCGCGTTACCTAATTTTCTTATTCAGAAGCAGATGTCTATCATCAGAGTCGGTTCTAGGCGGTAAGCAATGTAGGCGATTGAACTAGAATCAACTACAACGAACCCATAAAGATATTTCGATTATTTAAATGTTGAAGATAAATAATCAGGCGATTAATACATTGAAGCTTCTTTGAATTTTTATATGATGTTCACAAACTTGAAAATATGTGTAAAAATGAATTATTGGCACCTTGAAAAAGTGTTGGCTGGTGGTGGTTCTGGACGTGGCTGATAAAATAAGCATTGTTTCTTCGCTTTTAACAAAGAAAGAAGATCTAGTTGCAGTTCTTGAATTCATTACTGCCCTTTAAATTAGAGCAAACTTCAGCATTGCTTTAAAAATGTTGCCAACGTTTAAATTGAAAATAATTGAAAAAAATTATTGAAGAACCATGTCCACCGAAATTCGTCTTAATGGGTTAGCAATGTTGGCCATTGGACATGAATTGAGTAATAAATTAGATCTAAAAGAATAATTTAACTTCAGACTTCATATTTTATTGTAATACTTTTGTTTATTGTTTTAAACGCATATTGAACCTTTCACAAAATTCCAGAATCTAGGCAAGGATTACCCACGTGTTAAGTAATCCAATACCAGCCATTATTTTGTAATTTTTGAGACGAAGCTACTTCTAATATTTACTCTATCAATGTGTCCCATGATAGAGACAAGTGAATCATTTATTTGTTTCTATCATTCAGGTCATCATTGAACATGATTTAATGATGTTAAATTATTGTTTTACAATGTAGCTATGTACCAAGTTTGTAATAACGCGATGAGCTAATTTATTACTTGTTTAAATTAAAATTAATGAAATCTATTTATCCTTTTTATAGGTAGTACAATGTAAACTGAAAACACATAACGTTTATTTAATAATACTTTGCGCAACAGAAACTTGAATCATATACTGCGTAAACACATTAGGAAATCCTAAGTAACTATAGGTAGATGAATACATAATTTGCAATACATATGAACAGAAATAAGAAATAAAGTGCTAGAATGAA
The DNA here is from genome assembly GCA_020654165.1 of Oryctes rhinoceros. Lineage (NCBI taxonomy): Eukaryota > Metazoa > Arthropoda > Insecta > Coleoptera > Scarabaeidae > Oryctes > Oryctes rhinoceros. Next base: position 1,924,942 of record JAIOKQ010000001.1, read on the forward strand.
GGAAAAAGTTACTCCAAAAGTTGTCCAAATGCGTAACGATTCGCTTCTAAATTCGAAGCAGATACTTCGTAGTTTTGTTATGAAAGCCATCAATTTATTTATATATTATTTTATATTAAATGTCACCATATTCAACAATTGTTCTAATGCTTCTATCATATCGTTCTGATAAAATAAGTAAACATAAAAACCGCCATAACACTTAAACCTGCTAAATCTTGTACAATTTGTTAACTTGAAGAAAAAATGGGCTCACGAGCAAATGGCGTTTGAGACTAATGAAAAGAAGCAAAACGCATTTTTGTATCTCGCCTTTATTTGGATTTTCTGGAGAAAACTACAAATACATTCTCAATGCCACTAGATCATTTTACATCATATATCCATTTTTCACATACAGATAGAGAAGCATTACAAATAATTGTGGAAAATAGACGGATAAATTAGCAGAATATGGAATGAAGCAGTTGCAAAACATGTTTTAAGAACGACGTGCCACAGAGAAGCTAGAACTTGGACCATTCAAGGTTTAAGTATTCTGTTATTTCATGTAGTAATTCCTTTAGCCCAAAGAAAAACTATACTCACAGCAAAATAAACGAAAAATAGATTGAAACAGGCTAAAGAATATAAAAGTGGACTTTCTGAGCAATGGAATCGCATTCATCGGAGCGATGAGTCCCGATTTGATGTTTCTATTTGTGATCGTCGAAGCAAAATGAAGCATATCATCTGAAATGCTTAAAAACGAAGTAAAATGTTCAGTTTCTGTAATAATGGGCATGACGTCTGCAAAAAGGCTTTCGAATGGTTCCAATAGCCCAAATTTCTCACTAATAGAAATATTATGGCATGACATGAAAAAACGGTTGCGTAAACCGTTAAACCGTAAAGTAAAATTTTGGCGAATAAGGAGACTGGAATCGTCTTGCTATTTCTGCTCGACTGCAAACAAACATTGTTTGTCTTTCACTCTCATTTTATTCTAGGTCAAAAGTCATAAACAAGAACAGCAATTCGCTGCATGTTTCCAAATAATTTTAAGACGCTTCCAGATCATTTTTAGAAGATATACGTCATACGCAAGACTTCCCAAATCGATTTTTAGGGACTGCGACTACCTCTGGCGATATTCAAATTAAATTAAATTTACGACTCTTCGTCGTTCGATGTCATTTTCTTGAAAGGTCCATAAATTTCCGTTATTAACGCGACGTACATCTAAAGAGACGCTGTATATAAGCCTTCTGGGAAACAGGAAGAGTCGCAGCGTAATTTAAATACACACAGCCAGCTTTCGTCTTGCTTACGCAAACCATGTTTCATCCTCTTCCTTATTCGCATATATTATTACCGTGCATAATACGCTCCTATTTATGGCTTTAAGCCTTCATTGGGCGGAAGTGTCTATTAATTGTCGGTTTGTTCGGCTAATTAGCGCTTCTGTTTCCCAGGAAAATTAAGCGAGCCATGGTAACGAGCCCCTTCGTGATCGTAATAGAAGGTTTTTTCCCGTTCCTCTTCTACTTTGAAGATCTTTGTCACGGCCTGCATCATCAGCACCGGTCGGGTCGCGTTCATTCGCGAGGAAGCGTTAATCGTGACTAACTAGACTCCGAAGCGAAATTGTTCGGAATAAGTTTTTTTTAAATTAGTGCCAATGATGGCGCGCTTCGAGTGGAAAATGGAACTGATTGCGCTGCAGGGGAAGACAAAGGCGGGAAGTTGAGCGAATAAATCGGAAAAAGATTTCGAAATAGCTCGATGGAGGTAATAACGAAATTACTTTCCTTTGAATAATTGCCTCCGATTCGATTTCCCATTATACTAATTCTAACCGGCACTAATTTCACCCTAATTATTGCCAGACTAATTACACTTCAAGTTTCTCCAACTCGCTTTATGAATATGTTAATGTAATTATGAATGCAATCACACCTATTGATACACGTCGCGCAAATTAATTACCTCGTGATTTCCATCGTCTGTAGTCATGCATAATGCTATGGGTACTACAGCACCATAGAATATTACAAATTATAATACGAACGTATTTTTACTACTGTATCATACATAGGATGTGAATATAGGGACGGTATGCGAAATTGAGACTTATGAAGCATCCAACCTGGAAAGAAACTCATAATTTAATGAGTCCCACAGGATAATGTTAAATACGGGTTTCGTTTCTATTGAAAATCGATTTGCTGGGGTGAAATCAAAGGTGTTTTTTTTTGTGAGGTATTTCTTATTAGATTTTGCAAAAATGAATTAATTCTTCAATTTTTGCCATTTGCAAAAATTAACACTTATAGCCGATAAACATCTTTAAAACGCAATCGAAACACGTTAAACTTGAGATTAACATTAATTAATATTACGTTCTTTATCGAATATATATAACACATATAACACATGTTTATAGCTTTATAGCTATCTATATCTATACAGATCTAGATAGATAGATCTAGACAGAGATAGCTATCTATATCTGTCTATAGCTTTATAGCTTATCATAGTGTTAACAATTTACATAAAAAAAAAACTTTAAAACTAAGCTAAAGTCACCAAACTGCTTCAATCATGTTAAAATGTAACGCAGAACATACGAGGGAATACTCAAAAGTAACTGGCACTTCTCTTCTATAATTACCTTCTTTAATTTGGTTTACAAATATTTTCCAATCCTGTTCAAGGTTACAACTAATTCACTTGTCCAGTACTCTGCTTTATTATTGGAAAAATTTTCTTAAATTTACCTCGTTTGCGTTGGCAAAATGTTCTTATTTTTTTTTTTTTCTCAAGTCTCTGTTTACCTGCGGAAATAGTACAGCGCGAAAGAGTCATGCCGTTTCTTGTTAAAAACTAGGGTACCTCGAGATCCGTGCGAGGCACAAACTTTACACTAACTCTCCTCATCTTAAAATCCCTCTTTAAAATTCACTGTACTGGGCTATACTCCTCGATTTCCTCTATCGTACGTCGTTAATCTTCAAACACAATTTTGATTTTTTTAAATACATTCCTGTTCGCCCGGGAAACGGAAAGATGTCCAGAGGGTGGTTGCTGCGTGGAAACGAGAAAACCATTTCAATTTTACGCATGGTAGCTTTCCCATAAGCTAGTTTGAATATCTCAACAATCTCTGAGTTTCTGTGAACTCATTTCCGCGCAGGAGGCAATATTTAATGGCCACGAGTTGTTCATGTAAGTTTGCAACGCAAACTTTCCAAGTTACACCATATTGGTTCAGGAGGCATGGTTTTAAGCTTCTCTAGCGGGAGAATTTCGTACTATGGATGCTCAGCTCATCGTGAGGCGATCCTGCTTACTTTTAAACACCCTCGTATGTATGATAAATTGCCCTTTAATGAACAATTTTGGTTTAGTGAACTTATATTTTCAGATACATTCTCCTTTGAATACATCTATACACCACAACCTTACATATACAGCGAACAATGTCAACTTATTTTTTAAGGTATCAGTACTACTATTGTACTGCTACGTGCTTTCAAGTTCTTCGTTGTTATAATTTACTGATGCCATGTAGGTACTGACAACTGAAATAGTATAGAACGAATCCTCGTGTAACAATTATTCATTAATACCCACTACACACGATACATATACGTTATATGTCTTCGTTAATGCTTAACAAATTACCTCAATTTCTCTTTCTAGATATTACTTTTTCCGTGTTACCAAATCGAAACTCGATTAAAGATACACGCTGCGCGGTAGTTGCCTTGGGGGATGGTGGTAAATCTCGTGCAGCGAGCTGATGTATAAAGGCCGGTAGATAATCTCTAGGGAGCACGGAGAAATCAAAGGTGGGTTAGAGTACACGCCGCCGTATATTAGATCTGACGTATGCGATATTGTTTGGATAGGTCGATGTATGGGCGTAGCGGGTCGGCCCTTTGCTCTATTCCCTAGCTGGTTAATTAAGAGGCGGACTAGGAAGTTGTAAATTTTTCTCCCAGTATCGTATATAAGTCTGTTTTTGATAACGATTTACGCCATCGTTGTTTAATTATTCTACAAGATATTTATACTTTCAAGATGGATTCTACGATATGAAATACATACGGGGATTGCCTGAAAAGTTTCCATAACAAACAAACAAGGATCTCTTTTTTATAAAGTTCGATTCTATTTCTCAACATAGTCTCCTCATAAAATTATATATTTTTTCTAGCGACGCAACCATCTCCTTACCTCATTCAAATAGTAGTTGGAATCTTGTTATGTAAAGTAGGCGCTCACGAATATGATGATCTCCACAATCGATGAAAATTTGAGTCTAGGAAACAAGAAAAAAGTCACACAGATCCAGATCTGGTGAATGAAAGCCAGATTTCTTGAATTTTTGTCATAGCGGATCCTAAATGTGAGTGGGCGTGTTATCTTGGTGGAACAAAAGTTCCTTTTCTTTCAAATGTGGCGGTTTTTCTGCAACTTCTACTTTCAGTTATCGTTTCTCCTTTTCAAAATAATCGATAAACATGACTATCCCAAAAAAATGGCCATCACCTTCGCGGCTAACCAAATAGTCTTGATCTCTTTCACAGCCGGTTTACCCTTCGTAGTCTGTGTCTTAGCTTTAGGAGTGCACTGCTGTATTCAAGTTTCATCCACAGCACTAGTAGACACTAAATCTCTGACTTATTTTGGTTAAACTTCTTCAATAGGGCGTTGGAAATATTCGTTCGAATGCACTTTCGGCTCCAAGTGAGGAAGCGCAGTACCCAACGAGCGGTATGTTGTTTCATACACGAATCTTCAGTTAATATGTTTTATCGTCATGCTTACACTCGCTGCCATCTCTCTAACGGTTGCTTAGCACCATTTGGTGAACTTTTCCGGAATTAGCGGCATCGGTAACAGTTTTGGGTGTGTTGAATGATCATCGTCAATCAAGCTTGTGTAACGTTTAAATTGAGCTGATTAAAATTTCACAGTGGCAAATACGACGGCTCGATATTCTTTTTTTAATTCACGTTTAAAGAAACACTAACATCAACAGACACAAACTATAACTCTTTCAACAACTGCTACTTTCACTTGTATCCTGGCGAAAATATCCTCTTAAAATCTTCAGCAGTTTTTTCCATTAAAACACTTTTCAAAAGCTCTTCACGTGGATTCAATAATTCCAATTTGTGCAGAAGGCATCGCAAATAGTGTTGGAAAATAATACGCTTCAAAATACAAGAAGTTAGATATAATATCAGCTAGAGAGCTGTCCTATATTTTGCCTGTGTTCTCGATGAACTTGGAACTATAGTTGTTGAGTAACATGTCCAGATGTAGTAAATTCCTCAACACAAGCATTTTAAAGACTACAATTTACATAAAAAGAAAAACAAGAGATGGAGAAAAGAACAAGTGATGCTTGTGATTGAGCCGGAAACTATAAGATTTGGCGATATGTAGATTTTTAGGACATTCTAACTTGAAAACAAATTAATCAAGATTGCAACTTTCGGGTGTCTACATCTGATATTTGTTTATGAGGTGCGCTCCAAACGGTTGTTATTTCCGGACTTACACCGTAGAGATAATAATGTGCTCTTCAAGAACTTCGTCCTAAGTACTCGCAGAACCAAACAAAGAGATTCAATAATCTCTTAGTCAAAGGTTCTTTTTTCTCATAACATCAGATCACCGATAGTGAATACATTCTTCATATGTCAGCATATATGCATTAGTACGAATGAAAGTGTAAACATCTGTGCACAGATATGTAACGTATGTACAATATGTAAGGTTCAGTGGATAGAAAAGACCCGCCACGTCGTTTAGACGGCATTCCCCAAGTAATGCGAAGGCGGCTCTCCATTAACCCGTTAATTAATATTTCGTTAACGAAGAAACGAGCCGGGTTCGTCGACATACGTATGAATGTACTATGCGGTACAATCAAATCGCCCACAAAAGTTTTCTGTTTAAATACAAGGAAAACTTTGGGGCACTGTTATCACACGCATTTCACCAGTAATCAATCTTTTCTAAGGTAAAATTCAATTTTTTGTTTCAAATGATAATGTACTACATAACATGAAAATCACAACAAGAAGGGGTACGAATTTTTGGATTAAACTTGATAGAAACATATGACCATTCAAAGGTAATAATTGATTATAATTTCCAGAGAAGAACATCCTCTTATTAGTTTCACATTCCATCTTTCTTTGTGGCATTGATTGCAGTAGGTGGTCCGCAGAGCTTCCGTCCTCGATTGGCAAGGGGTCCGAAATCCTGAGCGGCCATAGCATTCGACATTGGCCTCTTCAAACCGATTTAGAGAAGGTCCCACTAAGTGGAGAGGGATATTAAAGTGAATCTTCAACTTGTTGAAGATATGGAAGAAGAATATCAGATTTCACAGATAAATGGTTCGGGGGGGATAGTCGCAGGATAACTTTCATTACTTAATCAAAGGTCAATGATAACAACGTAGACTTCCGCAACCGGAGTCAGTTAAAACTAAACGTGTTCCTGGTTTAGACCATGTCGTACCAGTTCATCGAATTTTCGATGTTTCGCCTTCAACCATATGGCGCTTCTTCAGCATGGTAACTCACCGAAACTAACTGAGCAGAAAACAATTGAACACGGTAACTCAGTATGTGAAGCATGCCAGAGGGGAAAATAAACTGCGAGAGTTCCAAATGGAGCAGCATGCTTTTATATCGGCTACGGGCAGCGTTTGTCACTGATTGGCTGGTTGACTCGGTAATGTCAATCCAGGATTGGTCGCTGCAGATGACGGGTTTCCATACGTGAACGACTGAATCTCTCTGGGCATCCTTAGGATGTTTGTAAAATTTTAAAAACAGCTGTCTGGTGCTGCCGTGGGTTGTCCTCTCTATCCTGTCGTGGCTAATATTTTCATAAAATCATTTGAATATGTTGCTCTTAATTAGGTGGATCTAAAACCTAAAATATGGTTCCGGCATGTCGATGATAGATTTATTATATGGCATGGTAAAGTCTCTTTACTTGGTTTCCAAAACCATTTCAATCGTCAACACCCGGACATTAATTTCACTAGCAGGTACAATATAGCAGTGTACTCCAGCTCCTTGACGTACAACCCCGATGATAGCTTAAGTCACTCCGTTTATCGAAAATCTACGCACATGGAGAAGTATCTAGATTACATCTCGCCGAGCTGAATCATGTACGGATATTAACAGAATTATTAACAAATACTTTCATTCAACTAGTAGACTGAAGAATGATGAACACTACCACCAATTTAGCTACCACTTATCTCCCTTATGTCCACAAGATAACGGGGAGAATCAACAAAATTTTGAAAAAAAACAAAATATCAAAGATTTCAGATAATATTCGTTTCTCGAAGACAGATTATCTTAGCAACTAAAGATGTTTATAGGATCCCTTGTTCGCGTGGTTTAGTGTATATATATCGATGAAACAGGACGCTCTGTCAAAACTGGTGTAACAGAGTGCTTCACCACAAAAATTGAGAATAAATTCTTATAGTATATATACATATGTATGTCGTTCTATATGTTGCATTTTTTATTGACAATAATAACAACCTCAAACATGATAATGGATAAGATCATGGAATCAGGAGGAAAATTCAAGTTACCCCATCCATTTTTCTCCAAAATCTATCAACCAATGTTTTATCAGCAATGTGAAATGAACAAAATAAACCTGTTACTAAATAATATAGCGTCGAGAGCCAAAACACAAACAATGAAAACAAAAAATTGAAAGTTTGAATAATTTTTTTGTCTAAAATAATAAATTACAGCACATCTTTCTCGAGACATTTCGAAGTTTTCTCAATTCAGTAACACCCTGTACATCTGATCTATTCCTTTGAAAGGCAGAATTGTTAATGAATAACTTTTCCTCGTAAAATTAATAGCAAAGATATTTTTGCCTCCTATCAACTCTATCCTGGGACACATATCGATTTAATGTTATTGTAATATTAGCCTTCATATAAATTAAAAAATTAATTTAACAGTTGGGAAACTGCATATTACAACAATACATTAACAACGACTTTGATATTACTGATCCTGCAACTGTTCATTTCGCACACATTTCTGGTTACACTATACCATATAATGTGGAGAATAGACATTTCGATTGACCTGTACAGTACACAAACGCTAGCGGGACCCACGGCGACGGCATTGTTTCAGCTCCGCACGGCATTGTCTAATTTGAACGTTCAATTAAGCCCCGCGAGACGGATAAAACGATCCAACTCTCGCGCGCGTACCGAGTAATTAAACCTGCGCTGTGGAAATATGGCCAGGTTCCTATTTACGAGTAGCATCGCCGAGCGTACACACATACGTATGCTAAACTCGCGAAGAATTCATGGCAACGCAAAGATTGTGTAAGGAATCGCTGCAGGAATGGTGTGTAATCATTATTATTTTAGATACTGCCGCATAAACCGACGTTACGGCAAAAACGAATGCTACAAAAAATAGTAGTCTTAGATCATTGCGTTAAAAATATAAACGTGTTTGATCGACGTTCGCGCTGAATTATTCAAATGACGCCGCGGAATCTTTAACTTTCTTTTCTTGTAAGGGAATACTACTGTTATATGAGTAGATTATTTAGCCTTATACGACTGTTTCATTTGTTTGATTTAGATATTGCGTTTTAGATTTTTGTATTCGCATATTTCGCATTTTTATAGCTTTTTGTTCTAGGCTGTGTACAGAATCTGCATGTAGTAAACAACATGTTGCAGAGTGTGCCCACCTAGTGCCTGGACGAAAACGATAACACATTTCATGAGTAATTCACAGAAAATTTCTCAAAAGCAAATATTTTAGGCAAGTTCAACATTATGATCAACTTCACAGGTGTCGAATTTCATCTGCAAGCGAGCCAAGTTCCGTTTATTAAATGCAACACCTTTTATATTACGTTAACTTCCTTCTTAATAGAAACTTATGGAAAAAAAATTACAAAAACAATATCTATGGAAATCTTAAGATACTCCATAAACAAATAAAAATTTAAGGAAAGAATAGAAACTAATAATGCGTGATACCTATCCCTGACAAGCGCTTGAATTCGCTGTGAAGAGCTCACTATCAAATTTTGCATTAATTGCAATTTTTGCATTGTAAAGCGCATAACATGATCTTGAATTATATTTTCTAGGTAGTGTTCAGGTATTCATTAGCTCTCTGGCGAACACGGATTGATTCTGTGCAGGCGTCAAGTATCTACCCAGATCATGTCTGATCAACCACAAAAGAGCTCCGTTTGAAAGCTTGTATAGTCAAGATAGTTATTTCCAGTTTTTCGTCTTACTCATTCACGACCATCTAAAGATTTCTACTTATTCTAGTTTTGTCCGAAAATAGAACCTGTTTCCAATCTTCAACTATTCATTCTGTATGATTTTTGCATTTGAGTGCCGGGTTGTTATTGATTAAACTTATTTTGCTCGTCCTACTCTTTCCTCCAAGTTTTGACATTTCTGACAACTTCAGCTGGTTGCTGACTTCTGTGCTGGTTTTTTATAGCTTGCAGTTGTAAAAACTGTAGCCTCTCGCACTTGTCATTTCCCTGAATCTTCCAATCATTCGACTGACTGTCGCATGGTTGAAAACTTTATACATTCATCAATCGGTTAAATGATACGGTCGATCAAATTTCAATTTAAACTTTATTCGTTTAAATTCAATAGATACATATAAAAGATTAACAAACTCCTAATTAAAACCTAAATGCCGGAAATCTGAACTGCAAACAGAAAGGTTCAAAGAAAACAGACCTTGACATAACTGGCGGTCGTTTTCATGGAAAATATAAGTAACTTTGTAGTGGCATGAATCCATTAGATTATGATCCGCTAAAATAATTTTTTTAGAAAATACAAAAATTACAGAAAATATATCGGAAATATCCCTCTCCTTCTCTATGGTCCATCTATTTGCGACACGTTTTACGTCAGTTAAACGCTCAAATCAAACACCCCATAAAGGTTATTTCAAAACGGGGAATAGATGAAAATCACTGGGTACGGTATCTGGTGAGTAAAGTGGATGCGGAAGTAATTTCCATTGTAAATCGTTCAGACATCGTGTGTCTTTCTAGCGGTAACTTCCCAGGCCGTTTTTTGGCAAGAGCCTGCCACAGTGGTCCAGTACTGCACGCGACTTAAATGGAGGCCCTTCTTCCGGTTTAAGCCATTCTTTGGATTGACATTTAGCCTCAGTCGTTAGTGGTTACTATTCGTTGCCAAAATTCATCACCGTAACGGGCTAACAGCTCTTGAAATTAACGAAGAGTGTCAGACCTAGTGAGTTGCAACCATTGGCCTGACACCTTGCGCACGCCCAAGTAGTCATGTAAGATGACATGTCAACTTTTTGTGTACTTACTTCTGGGCATACACTAATTTGACGAATAGTTTGGCTGTCCTACTTCCGAAGATCCTCCACGACAGTAATGTTTTCTTCGTTTACCTACGTATCCGGCGGCCACTCCGTTTATCGTCTTTCACCAAATACTCCTTGTAGACGTTGAATAATTTTTGACGTTTTCACGCCCTCTTTCCACAAAAAGAAAATTATTGCTCCTTGAGATTTAACCACGTCTTTCATGGTTATAAAACACTACTACGAACGCTTGAATCAAAGTGAACCATATTGCACTGGACAGCTGCATAAATATGTCAAGATACGACTATCAGCAATAGCATTAGCAAAAAGTTCTGCGTAACTTAATTAAAGCATAATTCCTAAAACTTTGGAAACATCCTGATTCCAATTACTAGTTGTGCGTTGCAATATATGCTTTAATCTTTTCCATACAAGATTGCAATAATGATTCTGACAGATAGATGATCACCATAATAACCATTATAATTAAAAAACGATGGTGAAGCTTCGAATATTAATGTTGAAGAATTTCTATTAATATCGTGATAATAACGTGTTCGACAAAGATGAATTAGGAATTTTTAAGAACGATCAGTATTGTTTAATCTGCCAAAATTTGGAATAGTATATAATAAAATCTAAACCTAAAAAACTTACAGTAAAAAAGTAAACAAGAGAAAAGTGGAAAAGCCAAATTGTTTTTCCATTCATTGAGATATAAAAATATATTGAATATAACTTAGTTTAAGGCTACTCCATATAATATTCCATTTATTTGGTATAAACAGATGTATAACAGATAACTCACACATCATTCAAAATATCTTCCAAATATATTGTCAGAAAGAACGCTCTGTGATTTTCCCAGCGATAATTAATCACTCTGTATAAGCATTTCGCTATTACATTATCTCCATCGATACCTGGCGTGAAAAAAACAACAAACATAAATTTCGTAAACCACCACACCCAAATACAAATGGAATCGGACCTGACCGTTTGGCAAAGGTAAATTTAAGCACATGGCACGTTTCCCAGCAAGAAAAAATAACGCCTGGAATCTTGAGAATGGCCACGACGTTATGCTAATGCGGCAATACAGCAGGAGACTGTCATTTCCGTCTCGCGAAACAGGAAATTGCTCGGCGTTCGACCCGAACAGAGATAGCGATAGCGAGCAGCCTATTGCTAAATGGAATTAATAGTTAGTACAACGCGCGAAACGTTTGTTCAATGGGAAACGTGATTTTTACTGGAAAAAAAAAATTCTATTCACGTTCCGTACGCAGGTCGGCAAGGTGTAGCTAGCACAAGGTGTAAATTTATTTGAGTGTGCATATCGGAGCCCAGGTGTTTGTTTATTTATTTGTTTATATTGTAATATTATTCAGTAAATTGCGGTGTCTCCATTATACAATTCATTCACGGATATGGACGTAAATTTACGCGATAATAATCTATGTAGCGCACACTCGTTTGTTGACAATTACACGCGAAAACGACACCCGTTTAAACGGATTTTTAACGGTAATTACGCAATAGTAAAGTTGCTATATACGTAAGTAATAGGATACTTAGATAAAACGTTTGCATATTGCGTAGGCTTAATAAAAGAAGTCGAGGAATTCGGAGTTTTCAGAAGCAGCGAGTAACGATTGCCTCATTTTACGAAATGGGAAAGATGTGTGAAGATCAATAACAGCAAATTTCTATCGGACTGATCACATCTTCCGCATTCCCTATGCCAAAACGTTTCTCGGCTTTCTAAAGATGAACGACTTGTAAAGAGCCTGCAGAAACGAGTTGCATTTACGAAATTTGCAGAGACTAGACATACTTTTGTTTATTCGTATCGGGAGAATGCTCTCGGACTGCGTACTGGTTTCCCAGAGAGTCGACAAAACACGAGTCTGTCTAGTCGCCTACTTTCGTGAAGCACACGGAAAGTGTACTCGCTTCTGCAAGCTTACTTGTAACTCAAGAACTTGACACTAATTCCCCGTTTATTGCTTTGATACTCTTGGTATATTTCGAAACGGTACGCTAGATCGTGGCTTGAATGAACGCTTAAGTTTTCCTTACTAATCTTTACAACTACATCTGGCACATTTTCGTCCTTTTCTTCTGTTGCACTGAAATCACCAATATTATTACTATTCGAGAGGATCTAGTTTTCTTACTAAAGGTTTAATCTTTTCTCAGATATCGAACCCCACACATGTTGGTTTTTAGTGCCCGATCGATCATTTTAATCGATACTTTTTGCAAACGTATTTGTAACGCTTTGAATAAACTTACAGCTCTGAACACTATCTCTCACATATTCTTTAAACCGCTCATTAATATTTGTAATTTGATCACGAATCAATGGCATAATGCAGGCCTGTAAATAGCGCACTCTTTTGATTCAAAAAGGTTCGGTTTAAAACAGTGAAAATTATAAAAGTTTGCGGAGCAAATCAAGTTTTCTAATATATAGAGATTTTTAGTAATAATTTCAACAAATTCTGTTAACTAAATTTTTAACATCACAATTCTAGTGATTTTGTAATTCGTAGCATCACATCCATGTTATTATCCTGTAAGGCCCTTTTTACACTTGCTCCAATAATCCTGCTAGCGGATTTCAAAGATACTCTGCCTTTGTTGTTCGTTACATTAAAAAATAACGAATTTTTAAAATTGACACTTGCTCCTGTGCATCATCCAGTGTAAAGTTGAACACTTCTCGTATAAACTTTACAAAGTCATTTTTAGTGTAGAATATATATTTAAAATGTTTTCAACGTGAATCGGCAAGACTTGATACAATCATATTTATGTCGGATTTGCAGAAGCCCCACTGGCTTAAACATCCAACAGATGATGTGAAGATTGTATTTTCCCATTTTGTGACGTTCTGTATTTCAAAGTTAAGACCAGCAAAGTTGGGTAATTTTGCAAATTAAGCAATTAAAATTCAACGTTAACTCGTGCATTTTCCAGTCTTCACTTGATTTTGTCGCCCACAACATATCCAGCAAGACAAATGGCTGAAAAATAAGAACGCAAAGAAATCGCGCGTTAAACATGAATTATAAGCATCACCATACTACATTATTCCGAAAACAGCAACAAACAACACCAGCGACAACAACACGACAACAACCAGCAGCAGAATTGATAACCTGTAATGGTTTGGTAATTGAAATCTCCACTATAACCGTATTCAATGCAAATTAAGTCTAAGCTAAGACCCGCGCTCGCCGCCGTTGTGATTAATGGCATTCCAGCTAGTGTTTATCTATACGGAGTCGTCGATGTTTTAATTGTTTCATATAATAGGAGAAAGAAAGAGAAAGAGAGAGACAGTGGCCTGCGCGTATTTTGCCTTCACGTTCAGGAATTTCAACCTTGATTTCGTTTTGTTTCGATTTTGATACGCCGAACGACGCTCATTATCGCAATAATTATTTATTATCGTTTTCGAACGTATGTCTGACATATCACGAATCCACCGTATTCTCGGTAAGACGACTTCGTACCGAACGGAACGCGATGACAGATTGCGATTTACGAGAATCGTTCGCACAATATGAACATAATTCGCCTGAAATATGAGTCGAAAATAACCTAGAACGTGCCAACAAAAGAGATATTTTCCTTCAGTTTTTTTAAGTATCTGTTGACGGATAGTCTCATTGAGCATAAATTTGAATAAGTTTTTGCAATGAAATAGACGAGATGTACTCTTAATCGTACACAAGAGAAAATGGGATCCCAGTGAAGATGTTAATGTTCTGTACTGAAAGAATGGATTTTTTAATCCAAAGAAATCGACTAATTTAAGGATATTTCTTTATTCGAATGTAATATCTTTCACACTTGAAAAATACAAACTTTTAATGAAAGAAATTTGTCTTTCGATTATTCCTTTAACTCAAAGTAAAACTGGTTCCTTTGATAGAATAATATTAATTCAAGAAACCCACAGATTTGAAACAAATCTCAACGAAAATTTATTTTTCTTCATTTAGAGAGACATTTACTCCTATTTAAAAAACAAAATACTTGGATGGAATATCGTAATTCTTTTTGTAGATTTAATATTTTAATGTGAAGAATTTTTTTTTTGTGATGGAATAAATTTTTACGTAGCGTTTCCACAATTAGAATGTGTCTGTTATTAAAACGTTAGTTTTCCGCAGTTTTTCGATGCAACTAGATACTTTCATCCTTATAAATGTTCCACGTTTCCCATGAATCGTGTATTCTACGGCATTGCGTTTGTTGTATGTCAATCGGATTCCAAATCCAGTTATAAAATTGCTGACAAGTAAAGCTCGTTTGAGTTCGCCAGTATTTGCAATTACAGAAAGTTGCCGCATCAGTTAGACATAGAGTTGCGTATTGGCTATTGTTTTTCCCTCTAGAAGTGATGTAAACAGCCGAAAGTTGAGCGGGTTTCCCTGATCGAATTGGCATACTCCCAGGTAGGTAATTCTTGGTACTGTGGTTTATATAAGTATGACTAAATGTTCTGAATTCGAAGCCAAATTGTAACAGTACGTATAATTTACTGTTCTCACAATGTCTATTGAAACATGTATCGATAGGTGTGTATGTCTGTACATATGTACCTTGTATAAATGGCCTGTTTACTGTAATTTTCGCTCTTATTGAGAGCGAAAAAAGGAAAAGATACGGGAAAAAGGAAAAGATAAACAAAAACATACCTACCATGATTTAGAATAACTGATTAGAACAACTAAACGTAATAATCTCTTCAATATTGTGACTGCATAATTCTTGATTGGAAAGCTATGTCACAACGGTTCCCAAATACAACTAAATTAAACATAAATAAAGCTGCCTGGATAAGAATCACAACAAGTAAATCGACTACATAGCATATTCGGCAAACTTTCAACGAAACGGAAGAATTGATTTAAGTTAATGCATTAAAGAATGCCAAGAAACGAACGAGTTCCGCAAGATATTTCGTTCAAAGCTACAATGTAATGGCAACATTAGTATTCGATAAGAAAAACGAACTGTGTATAGTTTTTTAGAAGAAAATAATTAATTATCTTATCAATCTTGAAGAAATAAATTGGTTAAACCAATACCATTTATAGCAAAACACTGATTTCCTTGAATCTTTTTTTAGAACTCCGAGATTAGGTTTGCGGTGACTCTTAGGTGCGATCTCTTTTTGAACAAAATTGTAATCTGCCGTTATTATTATAAGCAATTAATAAATGTGTTTAAATATTATTGAAAATTCTACAGAATACTAAATTTGAAAACCGTTTTACTCGGAATATGTATGTTGGCTCCTAAATTTCTTCAATTTTATATAACACGAAAATTCGAGTAACCCAGCAAATTTATTAAACATAATTACAAACATGGTACCGAGTCACAATTTTCGTAACAGCTTCAGCTACACTCTAACGTAGGTCCTCTTGAATTTTGGAGGTGGTGTGATAATCGCAACCCAATAATCGAGGGTGCCGTAAAATATAAAGTGAGCGTCTTTGAAATAGTCTTGAGCGAAATTGAGGTAGTGTCCAATTTCGAATACTGTACGATTACATGAACTTATTGTCAAATAAATTAAAAATTACAGTGATAACTAGAGATGGTAATTTTTGTTAGCACACAGTGGAACAGACCATACGAAGTCGGCTGTTGGTTATATGTAGATGTACATAAATCAGTCTATTCTCATCGTTTCTGCTGTGTAGATGAAACCAAGCGCATAATTTCCATAATATCGCTAGCGGTTCCGCAAAATGTTAAGTTTGCAATGCGATTCTTACGGTTAACAAGGAGCAACAGGACAAACGGGGGAATTAGCGAAACAAGAAAAATATAATTGTAGTGCAAAATGCTATGAATTTAGTTGGTGTACAATGAAGGCGATTAAGCATATTTGTCTAAGGGACTAATGGAGCCACAACTATGATTAATGTTGGCAGATTATTAAAAACAGTTTTTCTACGCCCTCTTCACGTAACATGTTTACTACATGCGTTTCATATTGTGCAAGATACTATCAGATTCAGCTATCCAAAAATAGAGGAGCTCATAGCTAACACAAGGAAGGTGTTTATCAAATTCCTTAGGCGGATTCTCCAATTGAAAAACTTCAGGACCAGGAATTCCACAACCACCTGAACCTGTATTAACCGGATGGCGTACTTAGCTTGCAGCAGTATCGTATTATTGTAAACATTTTCAGAGTATCAAATCTTTTATTTCAACATTGAAACCACAAGATTCTGAAGCTATTAAAATAGGCCATGAACTGGTTTTCGAATCATCAAATTGAAGCAGATATAACGAAAATTTGCTCTATTGTTGGAGAAACTCTTAGAAAATTGCAAAGTAGTTACCCTCATCGGAAGCACTCTCCGAAAAGATGAAAATGGCCCTGGAAAGCGTGACGGATAACGTAGGACAGCGCATATCACAGAAATTTACAACCGTTCTCAATAAAAATCCAGATTTCCAAAAATGCGATTTATGAACAAGGGTGTAAGTGGCACAGCCGGTAGTGAAAGCTGTAAGATGCGGGATTTTAAATACGCGAATACTACTTCATTAGATGTGGAACGCTCATTTTCCAAATACAAGGACGTATCTTCATCACGTCGTAGAAGGCTAAATGAATCTACCACGGAAACAATATTAATGACGCCATTCTAGGACAACTTTTTATGTTATATGGTAGGATACTTAACTTACGATATATGATTTAATAAATAATTTTATTTTATTGCCTTCTCTGGGAGGGATGGCTACAATTGTTCTCAACTGAACCAATATACATACATATATCAATATTGCACACTATTGTATATAAGTATACACATATTTCTTAACTTCGTGCCTCCATCGTAATTTAAATTTTTACCACACGCATTTTACAACACAATCAACTATTTTCACTTCGTTTTTATATGTAATATTGGTACATACTCGGCAAGATAAGCGTGCGGATCAATTTATAAATATATGTATATACCTAATACCGACCGAGCTTGTATCATCTGCGCCGCTGCATGCCAACAAAAATCATCATCTATAGTAATATCTGCATTAAAAATAGATAACAACCTAGATGATAGTGAGTTAGTAAGCCACCATGTGAATAAGCTCTAGTAAGCTTTGCCACGTTTCAATATCTGATTTGTCGTTTTTAATATACATACCTCCTTTATTAAAAAATCTGACCTCGAAGTTGTGCTTAACTTTCTCTGGACGTTATTAGAGTGTAATATAATCTTTGTTAATTGCATTTGTAAGCAATATTAATACGTAAATGTCTATAGGTTAGTCATATAAGGACTATTAGCGATTTCCGTCATAGATCATTTTCTAATTATCGTTTGACGTTCCAGTTGAATCGTTCAACGCGACCACCGCAGTGATACATCGAGAAAAAATATGTCATACGGTCATTCACTAGTCAGGGAAGTTCGAACACAAAAGGTTTTCATCTACATTCAATTTCCTCGACAATTCGAATTAGTCAAACGAAAACTATTCCTAAATTGAAAACCAACGGAACGATCGGAATGGCGTATGGGCAAAATGGTAGAGCAGCACAAAAGAGAGAGACGAGAAATTCCACGTACACAATGCTATGCTCGGCGATGCAAATATGAAATTCTTATCTACGAAAGTGTCAATGTGATGTGAGAACCATTGAATGGAGTACGTGTATGTGCATGAATGTACAGCAGTATCCAAGTCTGACGTCCCGCAAATGTTATACTGGGCATATGAGGAATGCAAAGCTAGTTAGATGTAATGAACCACACGCAGGTACTGCCTGAGATATCTGCAATAAGAAATAAAATTGGGATCAGGTATGTAATTAAGAATTTTTATTCTTCTAAAAGAATAAAAATAGTATGCAGCTGTTACACTACGTCCAGAATTTGTTAAATTCTAAAGGTTCATTAGATTGAACGAAAAAGATACGCAAATACAGATAAGTCCAACGAACCAACCAGCTCTTTATTATGTCCATGAACACATATTTTTATATGCACACTATGCAATGAATGGACTTATTGACTTAAAGAATACATTCACGAATGTCTAGCGAAAAATATCGATATCTACTAGATGAAAAAAATTGATTAAAAAAAATTGATCCCTGCCTCTTATTTCTAACATTGCAGTAACTTATTTCATTGATATTTTGCGTCTATTTTTTAATCCATTCATGTACTTAAAACTATTTTCTTTAGATATTCGAATGGGTGCTGGCCCAGACGGAGTTTCTGCGCGCAAACTTCGGGAGCGTGTCGACTATCACGTTCATCATTACAGAGGACAAATGAGAGTGAAATCATACCTGTTTTGCAGCGACGAACCCTTTCTTATGATATACTTCTAATAGACACGAGTCGGTCTAGTCGCTGCAAAAAAGTTATGAATTTACTCGCTTTTGCCGTCTCTATTCATCATATTTATCATAAATCTGTAAATGAGTATTTTCCCGAATATCCTATTTTTAAATCCGGATATTGTTGAGAATTATAGGCCTGCATTATTTTTTGTGAATATCTACGAAAGAACGATCTTATTTTTAGTCGGTTCAAGCAACATATCGATCTAAAGCTGTTGCTATAACATCGGGTGTGTTGTCGGGATCGTATCTTCAAGCGTTGCTCTTCAATACTTATGTAAATGACATTTATACCTGTTTTGAAAATTCTCGTTTTCTAGAGTAAGCTGATGATAAAGTATCTTCAATTAACCAGTATGAAAAATGGCAGTCCGATCTTTAGTAGTCACTCCCAATATTGTGTTGAACCCATGGTTATTAAGTTTACCAAAAACAAGAACAAAATGTACACTCAGTAATAAATCTCTATGTCATGTAACTGGTACAAAAGATTTAAGTGTTGCTAATTAAGTAGAGGGGACAAAGGCAGATAATATTATTACTTTTTTGCAGAGACTAGACAGAATCGTGTTTTGTCGACTCGCGGGGAAATACGAATCAATTCTCTTGAGGCGAGTAGTCATCGAGCCTATCTAGTCGCTGCAAAAAAAAAAGAATAGTTCCACCTGCCTTTGTCATCTCTAGTTATTAGCTCTTGTGGTTCCTTATTTGTTCATGTCATGAGTTCAAGAGTGTAACGTGTATGAAAGCATTGTATTTTACCTTTAACTAACTCTGCATCTGTTGTATGGAGCACGCGGTGTGCTACTTATATAAACAAAATCGAAAGTATTCAGCGACGGTTTGTTAAGTTTTTGTGTTTGAAATCTAATTATACCTTAAATAATTATATAAAATCCTGCAGGCCATTCAATTTATTACCAATGCATAATATGAGACGTGACTTAGCGATATTATATAAATTAGTGAGCAATGTAGCTAACTGTCCCGAACACTTATGCTATCTTGATCTTCTTTTCTATGTGCCGTTTTACTTGTTCATATTTCGATACGACTTGTACAATATAATAATGATCAATTAGCAATCTCTGATGATTTTGATGCTTTTTTCTTCATTTTGTAAATTTAAGCGAACTATTTGTAGCCGATTCAATATTGCCTAGATTTTAGTACTTTTACTTCATCAACTATATTTCATCTGTTTTTTATTATTTTCTACCTGTATCGCTTGGTTAACCGTTTGCCATTTGTGCCTTTCAAATATCTGTATTTGTTTGTTTATTGGTGTCGTATTTTAGAGAATGTTATACATAATTAGTTTTGATGGAACGTGGAACGATTACTTGAGATACTTAATGATTATACAGCCTTGGACAAATCCCCGGGCCACCCCTGAAAATTGTCAATGTTCGTCACCGCGCCGGGAATGCCTAAATGAGACAACGATAGATATTTGTTAAATGCACATTTTAGTGTTATTAGTAATAACTTATTATTTGGTGTTTTCTGTGTACTGTGGTGCATTTGTGCATTGTGGGTTACATCAAGATGCCTAAACGACGGGAGCGAACAGTTGCAGAACGCAATCAGTCAATCATACTGAATTCGCAGGAGTTATCGCAAAAGATCAAAGATCATATGGTCTGACGAGTCCAATATAAAGGTATATTAAACAACGCTATTTTGTGTCTATGTTGCACAAAACTCGTAACAAACCACCAACCAGCTCAATTTAAGTGAGTGACTATTTTTAATTATCCAATTCAAATTTTTAGCATACCCGAAACTTAGTTCGTTCGTCGTAGACAGGGAGAAGCATTTCATCCTCCATATATTGTTTTTACAGTTAAACATGTCGATCTCATATCGCCTACTAAAATCTGTGGCGCGTACTGAAGTAAAAAGCCTCAAACTATAAATGCAAAACCAAAAATTTTGAACAAGTGGGAGTCATCATCCCTTCATCTTTATAAGCGTTTAATAGCGTCAAAGCTAGAAGAGTAAACTTTGCGATTAAAGCATATGGTGATGTTACGGAATATTAACTTCACTAATTTAGGGAATATATATCCTTTCGTTGGTAAAACACAATTTATTCTTATTGCAAAATTTTAGGAGCGCCTCACAGAATCGCCGCGTATATTTACAGGGTTTTTGGCTGTGTCCCGTCATTGTATTATTAGTAAACAATTAAGCAAACGTTTTGTGTATGCTTTGAAATTCTCCTCTGACATCTTTTCTTCCAATTTACGTTAATGCCCTAAATCCTATCCTTCTAGATCCTCTCGAATCATTTTCTTCGGTATCTCGAGTTAATTTTCCTGCTTATTCCCTTCGGAGCATTTCTTCAATTACTTTTAACAATTCTCAAAAAAAGCAAACGATGCTTTAATCGTTGATTAAAATTGAATTTGTAAATAGTTTCTTCGAAAACTGTTTGTCAAAAAATATATTTCTGTGTCTCCACTTGTCTACTCGTTGTGTCAAATTGCCGGTCCAACCCTTTAATACTTTTTATAGTCAGCCTAGCGATAATCAATTTTGATGTTATATGAACTTAGACTGCTGGATTTCATACAATGCGCGTTGTGTATCTTTAAGTTATGTAAGTTAATAAGTGATGTGAAGTCTGAGTCCTATTTTATAGTTTTTTATAGCATTACGATTACTCAATTCTAAATATAAATAAAAGCACTCGATGAATGAAGTTCCTAAGAACACACTGACCATGAATGTACATATAAATATGGTAGATATCTCCTATATCTTCAATGCATAAGTACACACAGGAGTTTATACTGTTTATTTACTTTACCTACTTAATTAAAACAAAGATAAACTGCGCGTCCTCTAATTATAGCTATGCCATTGCAATACAAATTACGCTGATAGAGATAATGTAGGATTAGCGAAGAATTTATTTGACACAATTCTTTGTTTCTACATTCATGAGCGATAGTTCACCTCTTAACCTTAAAATGATTATTAAAATTGCTAAAATTAACGTTCCGCGAAAAAAAAGCGGCAAGAAATCCTGAATACTGAGTGCCGAGGAACCTAGAAAATTGTGTTTCTGGATTATCATGATTGAGCTTACGACTTAATAATAATATAAAGTTACTTAACGTTACTTCCGGGAACTGAAGCAACATCCAGTAAAAGTTTACGTAAGTATAAAGAGTGTGGTATAAACAGTCGGTCGAAATAGAATAATATTATATAAAAAGGAGGATATGAAAACGCAATAAAGATCTAGAAGACCTTTAGAACATTAAAGAATTAAGTAAATTAAAGAATAATTTTTTATATTTTTCCCATTATGAATACAACGCAATGTGGTTGTTTAGAGAAATTGAAAATCACGTAAATTAGAAATTAATTAAGAACGATCAAGATGAATTTTACTGTTTAATTAATGAGTTTCAACCCAAATCAAAGAATGCTTAAGACCAAAAAAGAATTCTTATTTACAAAATTATTATATTCGCTTCGAAAATGTAAGTTCTTTTACAATTTACTTCAAAATTTATCCATAGACAAATTTTGTTAAATATTTCATTAAATGCTTTTCAAAATTTAAATTTATTGGTGATAATAATAAATTCTAACAACTCACAATAGTTTCTCAAGTTAAACTAATTTCTTTCCGATTAACTTTCCGAAAATTTAACTTTCCGATAATTATAGTGGTAGTGATTCCAATATTTCCAAATAAGCTCCAAAATAGTTGTTCCTTAAAAGTTCTTTGATGATTCCTGTTTTTCATGTTACTACGTCCTAAAAAATTCCAATGTACCATCTTTACATATTTTTGTTCATGTTTGATATTTTGTATCTTAATAACTCGATCAATACAGTTTTCATTCGGTCAACATTTTCAAATCCTGAGTCATATCGTTTCCGTATTAAAAACTAATGTTCGCTTCGTAAATGAAATAAAGTAACTATCTTTTTAATTCGAGTTTGCACACCAAAATGTATTTCCCTTCTATGTGAAAGCCATACCAAATGTTACAATTCGATATGGTTTCGATGGTTACGATGTTTAGTTTAGAATTTCAAATACTGTATGTGAATAACAATACGCACACAGTATTCTTAAGGATGTTATTTTAAAGAAATATAAGCACCTTTTCTTCTTGATGACAAAGTCTTATTCTCATGTGCAAGACATAGAACGGAAGTAGGAGAAAATCGATGTCCCGTTTCCAGATCGACAAACGGCACCCATCAATACCGGTTAGCCTCGCATACTTGGTATCTAATTATGAAAAAAATAGGCAACTAATTATGAAAATTTCAAACGATAATACGCTTTGAACGGAGATATCGGAGCTCACTAATTAAATTTAATATCTTATTAGGTCGTATACAGCAATTCAGTAGACTATGGAATAGCAGCTTAGCAAATTCAGAGACTTGAATGTTCCAACAACACGTACCTGTCTCGTAGCAGCACTTAAAGTTCTGATGGGACTAACGTCGCTTCACATTCATAATCAGAAGCGGACAATATCGAGTGCCCTTGCTCTTTATAGAATTAAGGGATTATAGCAATTTTTGAACACTGAAAGCCGTACTGAGTGAGTCTTAAAGCAAAGGAGATACTCTGGCACGGCGCACGGACGGCTCGAGAATAAAAGGTGTTGGAACACGTATAGGCATTTGTGAACCTAACTACCACCATAAATGTCTATAAGGCTCCACTCTAAGATATTTTAAGAGCAGATTTCTACTTTAATCCCGTTCTCCATAAAGAAATTCGAGAGAAAAGTGGCAGGTAATTCTAAAAGCAACACATACGAATCTAGTCTGACACACGCAAGCGTAAGTAATTTAGCTCAATCGGGACGTAATATCTACGTTAATTTGCAGCAAGCGTCAAGGTACAAGGGGATCAAAGAACATGAATAAGCGAATAATTTGGCCAAAGATACAGCATACTTCCCTTTTTTATTCTCAATCGGACCCACGTAAAACAAGCAATAAAGACATGACATGACCTGGGAAGGTGTTCCAGGACAGAAACAGGTGAAAGGTTTGCCAAAGCCAGCAAAAATAGCCTTATGGTTCCGCAGGAGGACACCAGATTATTGGCAGGATTTTTGACAGGACATGTAGCCATAAAATATTTAATATAGTAAAAACAGAAGATCACATCTGTAGTCCAAGAAGATCCTGAGATGATAGAGAGAGACAATTCTCCTATTCATCGAATTTCTTATTCATTTTATGTTATCATTAGACACGTCTTTTATGTAGGTATGTATGCGTCCGGGCATTTGTGTTCGTAAGTTCTTTTCCTGAATAATAGACACATGGTACGATATCGCAATTTTAGCTGTAGTCGCCAGATCGCAGCATTATGCGCACAATTTTTGCCGTGATATCATAATTCCATTCTTCGGCGTCTCTTGGGCTCTCATTTCTTGACTGCGGTTTGAAGATTCTACCAATACAATACGTTACGTCAATACATTGATATAACATTGAAAACTCACCAGGAACAAAGCTGTAAAATCAATAAATGTACGCCTGCATATCAATTATCTCGTACTTCTCTCATATGCACAGAATATGCATAAAAAGTTATATCTCCTTATAACGCTTGAATAATGCAAATATTGCCTGCTATCTGGTGAATCGCAAGTGTCATTACCCTCAGGGCCATAAATATAAACTGTTAACTCTTCTATTATAAATGCAATAATCGCGTATTATCCCCGTCGTAACTGTGAACGGTTTTCTTTTAAAGCTGACAAAAACATTAATTACGCTCACACGTTATGCGCATTAAAATTACGCGCCAGGTACTCGCATGCATACGATTTTACGTCAAACGTGGACAATCGCCGCATGTAATATCGTTAGATAGGTGTGTATTGAGTACTCGAAGACGGAAAGAGTAATAGCCGAGCCATTTGGAGCTAACGAACCGTGAGATAGACAGATTCGTCAATGCTGGTCACTAAAATGTCAAAACGAATCTCCTTTATTTACTGAGGAATTGGCGCGAAAGGAGAAATAAATTATATATCTTATATGCTGGAGAATTACGAAAAGTACATACACTGTCTGTAAATGAAGACCCGACATTTACAAAAGTAAATGGAAATGACAATGAGAACATCATCCGAAAACACGACGGTCGGGTATGATACTAAACATACGACTAGAGCCTTCGATACCGTTAAACCAAGATGGACCATCAGCCCGTAACCCAAGTCGAGGAATGAGGGACGCACAACGTTTAAGCATATAAATGTATGTTTTTGATGCGCTACCGCATGTGTGTATAGTATTCGGACTGTGTATGTATGTTGTACGAAATGAATTACTTACTTTACGTATGTTGAAACTCAATGCACAATAAACTTTCGGGGGGCCTGCTTCCACCCCAAAGAGTATTGTAAATTTATTACATGCAATATTGTCCCGGAACTAATCCTATTTGTGGCGATGAGGATTATTCTGAAAATTACTATATTGGGTCATAAAACATAATAGGCTTTTAATCATTCACTAATCGATATTCTGGGAAGTTTACCGGTACAATTAGTTAGAAACTTCATAAAGGACCTAAGCCCAATTATATTTCTTTTAGTGACAACATTTTACTGGGTGTCCGAACCATAATTAAACCAAATTCGGTGTAAGTTTAGTTTCGAATATCGGCATATTTTTATAACACGAAGAAACGCGTTTGCATATATTTGGTTATGAAATGATGACATTTCGATTGCCCAATGGATTGACAAACGAAGTTTATCGAAATTTGTTGGAAAATGAACTGAATATTTTATTACCTATTTTTATTATTTTATGGTCCTCTATCCTGTAGTGCTACTCACTGCAATTTTTTTAACGGCGTACTGTAGACCACAATGTTCTAAACGAATTGATCGTCGTGTACTTCGTATACAACTGATTTAAGGGCATGTCGGGACATTCACGTGTCAGGAAAACTACTCATATTTCCAGTATTTCTCCGATATATGCCATACTATTCCGTATGAATGCTTTAAGCTCAAGTCATAGAATATTATTTTAAAAGATACAATACCTATGCGAAAACGCCTGGTAGATTTCAGAAGATCGGAAAAGAGCTGTTGTATTGAGTATAGTAAGTATATAATCAATAAAAAGTTGCTTGTCTTATAAATACTCGAAATCGCAACATGGCATCGATGAGTGAGGCACAAACAATTGAAATTAGCCTGGAACATAAGGGAAGAAGATGCTATTCTTTACTAAATACATTTTTCCATAAATACATAAATATCACTTACGTTTCTCTAAACTTAGCCGCTTTAAAGTAAATATCATCTATTTCGTTTACTCTTACTTAAATATCCGAATAAATTAGCCCAAAAACCGAACTTATGCAAATAGTACTCTGTGAAAAATAAATATTATAAATCAACTATGAGGTGTAGTTTTAGTGATACTAAATACCAGCAGCATCTTTAGCGAGAACATTGCAAAAATGTCAAAATAATTGGGCTATTACTAACAAAATTGCTTTGATTTGAACAAATAACATATCAATTATTTTATTCAATAACAAATAAGTTATTAAATCGACTTTAACAGTAGTTTAGCACATTTCGTCCTTTCGTCACTAAGCGTTTAACACTTAAAATATTCGGTAAACGAGTAAAATGCATTGCTAATAGGTAACTAAGACGTTTCTTGAATGCGTTTTGCGTTAGTTCAACCGTTTTTGTTTTTATTAGTGTAAACTACAAACATATCAAAAAAGGACGGTTTTCCAAAATTTATTTATAGCTGTAGGAAATCAAAATATTTAAGTATGTACATGGTTTATCTCCTCAGTATAAAACCTTATATAATCTTTATTATAAAACCACCCAAAGCAAATAATCTAGGCATTTTATTTATCTTACTCTCGCTTCCTTAGAATATTTGTGGGCTTGCGTTTGTAATCTATTAAAAATGAAAACATTCTTTTTCAAATGAATAAAATAAGAAGGCAGTAGTAAAATTATAATTAAGATATATAATGAATCAGAAGTGATTTATTTCACTATCAAACATCGGCCTATAGATACTTATTAATTAGTTTTCTGGGTCACGTTTTGGCGTACGAGTGAGATTGCCTGTCAAGATAAAAATGATCCAGGCGTAATTTTATAAAGAAGACATCTCGTCCGAGAATATTTGCATAGCAGACGATTAAAAGACGCGAGAAAATAAAGAGACATACAGGAAAATAGACGTTATTCTTACGAGTACGGTTGGATCTAAAATGGATTGTAAATTTGCAGAAAAAATGAAAAACCAAATTAGTGGAATCTTGTACTCGAATAATTGTAATTTTAAATCGTTTATTATTCGCTTGAAACAATCGCCATCGATAGCTACATTTTTGCTGTTGATACCATCAACAATTTCCAAATATTAGGCCAGCTTAGGGTTTATGTAGGTCATAAGTAGGTTGAAAATTATTGTGCAACAGTTAAAATCGGTTCTGTTTCTTTTCACTTGTTAGGCTAAATAAAAAGCTGGTAAACTCTGCAACTCACGTTTTGTCCAATATAAATTTTGTGTTTAGTTAGATGTAGTGGATGTCAATACTTTATATTGAATTGAATGGTAAATGCACATATCATAACAAAATTGAAATTCAACTTTCTTGTAAGTAAATCCGTGACGTCTGGCGTACAGTATATTTCATAGAAGTACTTGGTCTTAATACATAGGGCGATTAATATTCGGAGAATCCCTAACTCTGTACGTTATATCGCAGAATTTTGTGTGCATTAAAGTAGGAGCGCCGTAGTTTTTTGAATAAAAACTTCTAAAGAACAACAAAAACTTACCATTCAAATGAGACAGTAAGGTAAAACTTGCAGATATATTGGAAATCTTGTAATTGGTTACAAATGTCAAAAAATAGAAAGAAAAGAGTGGAAGAAAGGGAGCGACCACAGAAAGACCACCTACTCATACAGGCACACACGTTAAAAGAGCATTAAAATTAATCCGTTTATAATTTCAATAACCAATAAAAAAGAACTAAACTTAAATATTCATACTTTAACAACTAGACGAAGTTTAGTAGACGCTACATTATCGTCAAGAAACCCAAGAAAAGTGGATCTGCTTTCTCGACGTAATGTGCAACGACCATTACAATTCGCAAAGGAATACGTCGCTTCGAATACCAAGAAATGGTACAATATTTTATGGAGCGACGAAACAAAATTCAACCACTTTGGTTCGGATCGTACCCGTAACTGTGTTCAAAGACTAGCAGGAAAAGCGCCATGCTTCACTGTTAAAACAGTGAAACATGATTACGGAAATATTACAGTCTGGCGTTGTTTCTCCTGATATGCTGGAACAGGCCCATTATTTTGAATGAGGGACAAAATGACGCAAGTCAAATATATTAATATCTTACTAATGCTACTTTATGCAGAAGAGCACATGCCCCTGCACACGTAAAAAGGGTTGGCTTTTATCGAATAAGTACAAGTTACGCCTTGGCCTGCACAATCGTCTGATTTGAACTTAAAAAGAACGTAGACAATCTATCAAGCAGAAAGATTCGATTTCTTTAGACCTGTCGTAAGTTAGTCGATCGATGGAGCGTATGATTTAGGAAAACGTGGTTATTGTACTCAATATTAATTGAACTCATAGAATTTCTTGCACTGAGACATTGGACTTCCTCGCACTAATGGACCCCTCTGTATACTTAAATACGACAACAAGATTAACAAGATAGAATATGATTTCAATTCTATTTCAGGAAAACTTACAACT
Organism: Oryctes rhinoceros; assembly: GCA_020654165.1. Taxonomy (NCBI): domain Eukaryota; kingdom Metazoa; phylum Arthropoda; class Insecta; order Coleoptera; family Scarabaeidae; genus Oryctes; species Oryctes rhinoceros. The sequence continues at coordinate 1,953,553 of JAIOKQ010000001.1, forward strand.
TTATTCGCTAATAGTTACTGTTAGTTAATAATAGGTAAATTTTCCTAATTTTAATGATTCACCAATGAAACCGCAAGCCAGTAAAAAATTCTACTTTTTTCTGTAAATTGCAGAAAATGGTTCAGATTATTGCATTGTTACAAGCATCCTCTACTCAGAATAGCTTCTTCAAAGATAGAAAAACGAAATCGTCTGGTTCTGCTGTCCTGAGAATTCTGCGTAACCTGCTCCAAACCGTACGTTCAAATTCTTCAAAGTTGATGAGCGTCGCGATTTTGCGGTTTCTTCTTTGTGAATTAAGCGTAACCGCAAAGTTAATTTTAAAATGTCTATCATGTATTTCACCATCTTGTAGCACGTTTCTATCCAAATTCAATATACACTTTTAACTTGATAACGGTAACTTTGAAGTATGAGAATGATCCATAGATCCACATAAAATAACTAAGAACCTTGTAAACTTGCAACTGTTTGTAATTGAAATGTAAACACTGATAAGCTTGAATAACAATACTCCTTTTTAGAAAGTGTAGATATATATGTACTCAAAATGAAACCATGACTGTATGACTCAATGGCATGATTACATAGATTGTTTCGATATTTGCCCCCGACACAGCACCTGAATTAACACAAATATTTATGTATATTGATTCACATATTCAGAGGTAATGGGAAAATTAGAAATCTCCGGAAACACTCATTTCCTAATTTTATCTGACAGGGTTATCATGTCTCTTTATCACGTGCATACTTTCACCTTGTTTCTCTTCATGTAAAGATAAATAGCTTTGGGAAGTTCTTTAGATTGTGCTTAGGGAATCCCAAAGCTACAAAACTGATTTATGCAGGGTATCCGGAGAGATGTGGAACTATTTTCGGTTTATCTATTTCACCCCACTCATACTTACCCTCTGTTATTTAACAAGGTAGAAAATAATTAAAAAATCAGATTTTAAAAGTATTGAATTTTAATTTTTACTGACTCACTTTGTATAATAATGTACAACAGAACAATTAAGATCGTTGTCAAGAGAATGTCATAACTTTTAAAATAGATCGCAATTAGAAGTGTACTCCCTACGGAAATGGACGCAGGGGTAACTACCCTTGCTAGGGGGATTAACTAGGTAGTTAAATTTACAACAAACTTCACCTAATCCGATATTGTTATTAAAAACTATCAGTTCCAAATAAATCAATAATTATATTAAGCCTTTTATATATTTTTTTGCTTATTAAATGGGAAATTTATTTCTATATTTTGCATTAGAGTTACTCAATACACAAATTACAAGTAACAAAACAGCTTCTGGAAATATTCATACTACAAACAAATCTACTTGTACTTCTGGGCACATTTTTAGAAATCAATTTATTTATATAAACATTGGCAGTTTTACAATATTCCCCAAAATAAAAATAAATGCGGGATAGCAATTATAAATAATATTACATTATATATCCACAGGTAAGAAGTTTATAAAATGTCCCTGTTGCGAAAAGAAATATTTTATATATGCCCAGTAATTGATACCCAAAAATTAATTAAAACCTTATTCCACAACAAATAAACCTCGAATAAAATTAAAACTTTTCGTAATAACAATGAAAATGGTATGTACACAATGAAAACACGTAATAATAGTGGAAACAGGCGCCAGACTTATAAATAGAGGAGACGTTATATACGTGTCGGCATACGTTATATGCAAGCAATGGGCTACATGCATATAATTCACGTGCACTACAAAACTGCATCAGGGTGTGTTTGCATCGCACTATCAATGACAGGTGCCGGTACCGAGGCGAACACGAGTATTGACCACGGAATACCACCGGCATAACGAAACGAAACAGCTAAAAACAGCAACAGGATTCATACTTACGTCTCTAAGTACTGAAATATCCTGTAAACCGGCTTTCGATACATCAAAAATCCCTCTACTTTCTCAACCATCATCCCTCAATGACTCACAAGAGCATTTTTCTTTCTGCAGGGAATTTTGGACGAACCACACCACCAGCTGGACAGGAAGTAGGCGATGGACAAAAAAAAAATAAAGATGATCAAACTAACACTGACATACTGGCACACATTAGAGCAATTAAACACACCCCTCGAATAAAAATAAAGATGAGATAATAAAAAAAGTAAGGAAGGAAAACACTAGGGAGAATAATCCAAATTCACGGTCGATTTTTCGAAAATTCTTTGACGAACGGCACTGTGTATAAACAAAAAAAAACAATCGAAAAAACAAACGACGACGTTCACGTTTCTATTTTTATGTAGTCGCGAGCGTTGTGTGAGGTTAGCTCATCGATAAAGAACTGAAATTCAAGACGAATCTATCCTCGACAATGCGTACATATGTATCTATTGGAAGACCGGCAATGTGTCTATGTGTCATACGTGAATGTTACCGTAGCGGCGTGTATGGTGGAGTAGCGTTTAATGGTAGTGGTTTGGCTGCAACTAATAGTTGGCTCCGTTCGGTTGGATACGGTTAAAATCGGCGCGTGCGCGTCATCATCCCCAAATCGTAAAGATCGTAGTTGGCCGTCTTTTCCGCCGCGTCCGTTTTTTCCGGATGTTTGTCTCTATTTGCTACCGCTCCGGCTACTGGAGCCGCTAATATTTTACCGTAATATATCTAATCTCTGCCCTCAACTGGACCAAGTCTAGTAAGAAATATAACACAGTTTTACCTGCACCTACGTGAAGAACATACAATGTCTGCGGAAAAGTGCGCAACGTATGAGCTTCCTTTACTTCTTTAGTTTCAAAGTAACGGTATCTGTAGTTTGCCTGTACATCCTTCAAAAAAATGTTCCAAAATATTGGGATCATTAGGTTTATTTTCTCAAATTAAATAATTTTAGATGGAATATGCTTAAGAAGGCTTATGGAATATGCTTAAGAAGGGTTATTTTCATATTTTCCTAACTGAAAATGTTAATAGCAGAGTCATGCTGAGTTGAGGAGTTAGAAAATAGTTCATAAAAGTCATTGTTTTCTATTCTTACAATTATTTTCAGCCCTATTTCCACAGCGAATTAAATTAAATTCCTATTTTTTTCTTCTATTGTTAACAAATTAACATTTTTAAAACAGCGACGTCTATTATAAAATACTTGCAAAGTATTGCAACATGAAACTTGCAAGTATATAAATTTGGCAACAGAGATAGAGTTAATATTTTCACTGAAAAACACCTAAATATTTTTTTACCGTTGGTCGAACGATAAATTTAAAGGAACCGGCTCAGTTAAAAAATGATTTGCGAAGTCACGCATACGTCCACTGGCCAATTCATGAGTGCGGAGAGAATGTTTTCAATTGCTCATATTTCTGGCATGACAGAAGTAAAGAAAACTATTTATCAACATGCTGAAAGTAGAAGATTTTGATCCCAGGTTTGAGTATTGCATACGACTTCAAGGCGAACTCATCGGCAATCGTTATTTTTTCCCAGATGAATGGCTGGTACAGTGGATTCTCAGAACTGTAGATGGTGAATCTGATGAAAACCTTAAATTTATAATTGAATGCAAAGACTATACATCAGGGAACAGTAGCAACCCAAACATTCAGATTTCGATGAAATTCTAGAGACTAAATAAGAATATTGGTATCAGAACAAATTTCTTTTTAACGACTAAATCGCCCGATTTCAGAGCACATACCCTTTCGGAAATGTTTGAATTATTACAAATATCTCGGCAACTATTACCCTTTTCATACCCAAATTTACACAGTCTCCAAGATTATACGCAAATTACGTACGGAGAAAATATATCCAGGGTAGGACCTTGGGTACCCCATTACATACATTTCTCGAAAATTTCTCGAAAAAAAAATTCTTAGGTACGTATTGTTTTCAGAAAATACGCCATTTACTGCTTGATCATTTTCGCGTAAATTGAATTTACGGTAGCTTATTTTGTGAAATTCAATATTTTCATTTATTACTGCCGCATGTTATCGCAATTATAAATTTATAAATATAACGTGGTATATTTTAACTGTGTTAATAGACTGCGCAACTGTGATCACTAGAGCTGGTATTATCAGCGTCGCCGGGCATGAAAAATGGAATAGGTTTGTCGGTTATGTTCGTTAGGACATAATATGTGTGAGGGCGTAATAGAAACTAATAATGAAATTAAATGATATGATGAAATTCAATTAAAATAATAATGTGTTATATTATCATAGTAATTACAATAGTAGAAAGTATTGTAACAATAGAATAAATAAGCGCTCATCACTTATCATCTTAAGCGACGTTATGCCAAACTAGATAACTTGTATATAAACTTTGCAATATCAAGTACGTTTCAACAGTTCTTCTACCAAATAGTATTTGACTATAAACAATAAAATTTGTTTATAACACGCTCGAATTTTTGTATTACACTCTTATCTATTACGACATTTATAGCGCATAGCAATGACTGTACATCGTTGACTATTTGCATTGACATCCCTGATGACAGCAAAGTGCGTCACAATAATAAACTTTACATGTTACATGTCCCATCATTTTCCCGGAGAACCCCATGAACGTCAAGACTTGAGTTAGTGAGGAATATAATGCCCTACATCACCTTTGCAATTGTTTAGAAGTGTGTAGTGTGTGTACTATAACATGCATAATGATACAGCCAAAGCAGTTTATCTTTTAATACTGTTTTGTTATACTTTTTTCCTCGAATATGATTGCTCGACTCAGTAACTGTCAATTCGGATTGTATTTACTTCAGATGCGTCTAAATTCTGGTTCATCGGCCAAGTAGAGTGATAGACAATAATCAATCAGCATTATTTTTTTTATTTATGTGTAGTTTACAAAATATACAAAATCTTTTGATCCGATAAATGTATTAGTTCTTTCGGTAAATGGTAACATTCTTCGTCCCCGTACGTTCGACACATCTTTATTTACATATATGACTCAATAAGCTTGAAAATGATTTCACACAATTGCAATCATTGCGAATTGCACACAATTCGAATCAATGTACTCGCGGTCAGTAATTGTAAGGGTAGATATTCGCATGCAAATAGTGAGCAGACGGACATTATCGTTTCAATTTATGCCCGGCGGCGCTGGTATAAGTAAGAGCAACGCCAGCCCTATTACTAAAATGGTTAATACATTCATTTTGTCTAACATACTTCCGATTTCCGCTAAATTTGTTTCTTTATAATTACAAATGGACCGTTAAAGGGTGGTCAAGGAAATATATGGAAACGCAAAAGGTATTATGTCTTATAGAACGTCCAGTAAATTTCGGAACGTTGTATTCATTCAGAGATGGTTTTAGCCGCCAGATATTAAAGTTGGCAAGATCGTAGAATAAATTTCGTAGATGTATTTCACTTCAAGAATATATCAAAACCCCGCCCGCGAACGAAAAACAACAAAAACCAGCGTCACCGTCCTCCATATAGATGTTATTAAAAACTTCGATCTTACAACGTCTAGTCGACCCAACCAACGTTAACAAAACTCCATGGAGGTGAATTGAGAACAAAGGCTTCTTTCCTCCTTATTTTCCTCTTTTCTTGTATTTTCTTCCTTCCGTCGTCGTCGTCTCGTGGAATGTTATCTTTTTTTTTTTTGAGCGGGGAAGATCGTGAACTCCTTTTAGATTAAGCCAATAAATTACAGCGGGTATACGCAATACCTTCCGACACGGACCCGACGTATCGTGTGTCCACTGTTTTGCTTTTACTATCCGACTGTTGTCGGGGCTTTTAGTACGATACCCGATCATCACTGCTTTTACCTACTAAACGTCGCTAATTTAGTGAAATGCTACGAAACACGGAGGAACCGATATGGTATCGGAGATTCCATGCGAACATTATTGTTTGCGTAACAATTTGTTTTGCTTCCGAGATAAGCAAATAGACCTAGAAGCTTATGTGGGTTGTTTATTTTTTCGTATCGAGGCCCGCTTTATGGAGGAAATGATATTGAGAAGGATCGACTGTAATTGGATACATATTGTGAATTAGCTCTGTCAATAAATCAAGATTTTTAGACAAATAAGTAAACGTAGTTTAAAGGAATTTGTTTTAGATCGCTTTTACGATAAAACCAGGGGAAATGTTGGCGTTTTCAAATATTGAAACCCATATATGAAACGAATCGTTTTAGCTCTTCGTATTTGTAAAAGCATTCCGGCAAATAGATGCATAGATTCACGTAATTATATAATTGAAAAACAACGCAATGTATTTTCTTTAAATAAATATAATGTGTATAATACTTACCATTTCGGTAAATGCATTTTTCAACATAGTCTCCTTTGACGTCCAATACACTTAGTTCAACGTTTTTCCAACTTCTGTATTGCACCTGAAAACAACGATTTCTCTATCCCTGAAAAATAGCTGCTTTTTTTGTGTAATCACTTCGTTTCAGTCGATTCTTTTTTCCGCTGAGTTATTCTTTTCACATTCGAAAATAGGAAGCAATCACTGAGGGCCATGTCTAGCGACTATGAAGGATGTACAAAGAATTTGTACCTTAACTTATGAAATCTTGCCATGGCGACGACATAAGTGTGCATGCGAGGACTCTTGAGGAAACACCGAAACAAATATGTTGGCACAATACTCATCGTTTCACTCTTTACATAGTATTCAATGTGGATTATACTGCGTGTATCCCGTAACATTGTGGTCACGGACTGTTCTCGTTTGGACTATTCTTTGGTCTTCTAGTGATTAACCCATGTTTCGTTAACAGGCGTGTTTAACATCACCAAACATTTCTTTGAAGTTCACACACGTACCGGTTTAGCTCACAAGGGTCCATTTGTGCCAATCGTGGCACCCATCCTTCGAAAAGGTTTGTTACATTCAAATGAGCTGTTAAAATGTTATGTACCCAATCAAACTTCAATCTCCGATCACACTCGATTACACTGAAAAAAATTTTCAAGTGGTCGCATCTAAATTTAGCCGTCTAATACTTTGTGGTCAATACCGAAGGAGCAGAATCCTTATAAACTTTATTCCCACTTTTAGGTTATCCTCACTATCTTTATCTTCTTTATCTCGTTACTTCTTTTCTTTTACAGAAACAAATCTTTAATCTCTGGTCTATATTTGATTTCTTCCATTGTTGTTAAATCCCAATAGTTATTCACCTCAAATGTTTGTTATTCACAATTTAACTGACGTATCCATTTGCGAACTTGAGAGCACCTTCAAAAGCACGTTTGAATAGTTATTTTAACTCAAGTAGTGCCATTTTTTGCCGATATCAAATTACATAAATTACACTCCCATCGTATGAAATAAAAATGAACCAGTTTGTTGCATAGCCCCTCGCCGAAGAACACTTTCCCAAAATTCTAAACAAAATAATAAGTCTTTTCCCTCGACCAAAGTATTGAAGGAATGTACGGGCTTGGTGAATTTCCATGAAACTTCCAAAATTTTAACAACTTTCGCAGTTTTCAACAAATATAAATCTAAAGCATTTGATGCTAATTACGAGTCTGAATGGTTTAATGCTACATCATTGAATAGATGTTACATAAATTTGATATTTTTCATTTCTTACCGAACCAAATACTGCAGTGGACAATATTAGGATAACGATTAGTCGAAAATTTGGCGTTATCATATCACATAGTACAGGATTTATGCTTGGTAATTCAAGGAGTAATCCTTTTAATTCTCATATTTTAGTTTAAAACACAGGTATATTGCAAACAAATACATATAGCGAAACAAACTCGTACAGTGTTCATGGCGAGAAGCAAGAGCACCGTAATTAGACAATTACGAAACCAAAACATACAAACAATCACAATGTTAACAAAATCGCAAATCTTCTGCCAGAAGGAAAAATTCACAACTGTTGAAAAGCCAAGAATAAATACAACTTGTTATCTGGAAGGATTCTCCGAGGAATAGATCAAAGCTTGCTCGCACTATCAGCAGATGATTGGTGAGATGGTTTCTACCATCTCACCAATCGCGGCATGGTCAATTAGTACAAAGCTTTACAAAAGAATATTCGACATGTATGTATGTTAAAGCATTTTTTGACCAGTTAAACAAAAACAAACCTTATTTCTTCAGATAAAATAAGTTATGTTTCTTCTTCATCTAACAAAGAACATGCGTCTTTCAAGATTTGAGCCTTTAAAGCATTTTTTTGAAACATTAAGTTAATAAATCAACCTTTGTATTATTATTTTTGCAGACAGAATCTTAAAAAAATACTTACGTTTTTTCACTTTCTTACCGTAATTTTTAACTTAAAAATAAATAAATAAAAAATTAAAATTAAGATGAATGTGTAAGCACATTCTAACAGTCGAACAAAAACCGGCATTCGATTAAAAAAAATGTTGCGTAACGCTACCCAGTGGTTTCGAAGTACATTATCCTCCTTTGTTACTGAGACATCACGATCTCCCATTCGTCATTGAACACATTCTCTATTGATTTGCAGAAGTTTTTCTTGGTTCAGTATCGACTCTTTCCACATAAAAGTAACCACAACGAGAAATACTTATAAGAAGTGACGAGATCTAAACAAAAAGTCTGTCTCTCAGCACAATCCTTACAGGCCATGCGCGATTAGTAATGAATGAGATTCGCGCAAGAAGAGGAGTGCCATCTGTGCTTGGAAGGAAAAGAAACAGTTGAGCACATACGTCGCGGTCTACAAAATGAGATTTTCACCGTTGGCGGCATTTTTGCATTACTTAACTCTAAGAACGACTTCATTGTGTGAATTTTTGGAACAACAATAAAAAGAAAACAAAAAGGACAAATCTGCTCGAAAAACTTTAACTTAATAAATTACATTGCCACTCTACTGGTCGATGTAAATAATCTACTTACTTGACGTTGCTATTGTCGTATGTAATGTATTCCTTGATAATTGATTAGTTTGTTGTTGATAGTTTGTTATTGATGTTTGTGATTGATTGAATAAATGAAATTATTCGTTACGAACCCGCACGAAAACAATAAAGCCTGAAACCCTGAAAATTTAAAAGAATAATGAATTCCCAGGTCATATTTATCGTTTAGGTTACCTTCGAAAGGAATATTTAAATTCAAGGCAAAAATGTTGGTATCCTTTTTCGATTTAATGAAGCGTATTCTAGAACATTTCTCTTTTAAACATAACTTCCAACCAAAATATGGATACGTCTAGCGAATGATCTTTGTGGATAGCTCCGTATGAGCACACAAACGTATAAAACCCAATTTAGCAAATTCATCATTAATAATTGACAGGAGGAAATAAGTTTCACCTAAAAAAGATGCTAATGTTTCACAATACAAATCTTTTAGCTATTTCACTACATTAATTTAAACCTACCGTTTTAAATGTTCGTAAGAACTTGTTATAATTTATTAGGTACTACTTTTTTGCACACAACATTTGTCAGCTTCACCGAATTTAAGTCGAGTTTTGCTAAATTATCGGGGTAATTGTCTTAATACGAACCAGCTTTGTCAAAAGAGGCCGACTACCTTATTTAACAGGTAGAATTGCTATTACCGTTAGAGCTTATTCAAGCAGAAACGACGTATTAAACTAGGAATAATAATAAAAGTTGATTGTTGTAACGAAATTATTTTGGCTTGCTTTGTAGGTAACTTGTTTGTAGGTAGCACACAGCAACGGGAGACCAGCATATAAAAAATGGGAACATCTAACGAACGTAGTGAACGGCCTTATCAAGCGAAATGATTTTTCTAAACTACGCGAAATTACATGGTCCTTGGCGAAATGGTGACCTTTTTTAAATCTTAACATACCGAAGCCTGAATTTTCGCCTTGAGATGAGTTTGAAATTATAGAAACTAATAATTGCCACAGATCATCAGTGTTTCGTTACAAAGCAGATAGAACTGATATAGAGAAGAACACCAAAGATGTCCCAACGCAGTAACTGAAAGTAGTCTTGGAGATATGAGATATTTCGAAGTACCACAGATGAGTATTTTCGTCGCCACATGTTTACATGAGAACGGTGATGTGCATGGAATCCAAAATTCTGGAGGCTTCTCGATGTGACAGGGACTTTAAATGCCATATAGTTAATATAGTGTGAACTATTATCCTCAATATCTAGCAAAAATTCAGAACGATATTTCCGGTCATTTCTTTGAGAAATACATCAATACATCCAGTAGACGACGAAAATGAACGATCTTATACGAAATAGCAAATTTGTAGGTGTAGGTCTGCCCCAGAAAGAAAGTATATCAACGCCGGAAATGGAAGCGGTTATGCGGTTAAATTTCTGATAGTTCTTTAGTTTAACTGTGTCATAAAACGACAATGCGCGAGTTTTCTCTACGGCCAACACATTTCCATTTATTTTACCTTTCATTTGGTCAAAATATCTTTTTTCAATCTTGCATTGAAGAAAAATGCATTTTCTTTGCCTAAATGAATATTGTTTCAATTAAAATAATTGATTGTGTGTGTGTGATGGATTTTTAAAAATTGTCCTTTTTAGGCATGAAAAAGTGAAATAATTTAAAACGGTTAAATTAAGAAAACATGGACGAACATCTATTACACAGTTATCAAAATACTCATTGTTTGTAGTGTTTTATGGGATGTGGTACTGTTTTATTGGAAGTACTCATGCTTTAATTCATCACGCAACTGGTTTAAGACAGATTACTGCCTAGATTAATACCATCTTCTATGGCGTTGCAGTTGTACATTATGAAAAACAATAACTTTTAACGGTGATCTGTACTAAACCTACTTTAACTTAAGAACATCAAAAGCAATGTGAATTATCAATAGAGATGACAAAGGCAGGTGGAATTATTCCTTTTTTACAACGATTAGATAGATTCGTGTCAATTTGCCTCATGAGAATGGATTCGCGTTGCCTACTGGTGTCCCCGAGAGCTGACAAAACACGAGTCTGTCTAGTCTTTGCAGAAAAGTAATAATTTCATCCGCCCTCGTCCTCTCTAATTATCAACATCCTTCAACAAATCTTAAATTTCTTCTCAATCTTGGATTTAACTGTCAGCTGTGGTTGTAATCAACATAAAAAAAAATAAATATTATATTAGCTCGTGTAGAAAATAATTATGTAATTCCGTGGTAACGTGCATCTCTGATTAGAAAATTCTTTGTGTGTAACTTTTTCTGAACGGCAATAGAAGGGAAGCTTGCTTATCGAATCTAATGCATCTCTTCGCACTACCTCAGAGTCTTAACAAGAAAAATTCATCATCTACTCCATGATAACAGTACTTCTTCAGTGCTTAGTTTATTTTCTTGTTTTATTAACGTTCCGAACTGTATACTTGCATACTTTTTTTGAGCATTTAAGCGACACAAAGAATCAATAATGGGAGTAATTAAAACGAACGAAATTTAATTTGTGAAGGTATACGAAGAGTTACTTCAAAAAGTATTCACAAAAGGAAATTTCACCTCTTAATTACGAATAACGTCGGCTAATGAAGTCCTCGTCCCTATAATTAAGCAACGGCACCGTACAGAAGTGTTCTCCGTGTAAACAACTAACAGTGAGTTAGTAATAAACTAGCAAATGATAGAGGCATAAGTAACGGCGGGCCGAAAAAGACAACTTCGACTCGAGGAAGAAAGGAATTAATGAATATTTCCTTGCAGGTGTAACGAGACGGTCCCCGTCTGCTGCGGCTTCCTGCCTACGTGTGAGGCTACATGGTAAAGAGAGCACGCGTTGTGAATACCGAAAAGCAACGCCGCGCCGACGAAAGAATAAAGGAAAAATAAAAGGTGCGCTTCCAAAACAGGAACGCGTGTCAGGTGATGTCATTAGCGGTAATCAATATACAGTGTGACCCGCGTGGCTCTACATAATCTGTTTCAAAAGACGACATTAAAATCACAGCAAAGCTGTTATGAATATTGAAACAAGTTTTAGATACAAGATTACCAGCATAGGCAGCTAAAAATGATTTAGGTTCTAACGAGAGCTAGCTTCAGGATATTTTTTATTCTGCGCTATACTTTATACTTCAGCTCCACGGGTTCATCAAGAAAGTATCATCGCCACAAGCAATTGCAATAAATATCCTATTAAAATATTCGGTGCAGGTGCCTGGTCACTGCTACCGTAAGCCATTGCAAGTAATATTAGCATAATACGCGAATCATCTGATTTTTTAAAACGTGTCCAACGTAACTATACGACGCAAAAACGACTTCTTTTTGTGCCGAGCGAGCAAAATGTCACATGTGCTTTTGCGCTTTTCCATTTGCCTGTCTATCTTTCCCATCTCTCGTAGCCGATTGGAAATAGCTTGCTGACTAACACCCAATTGCTCGCAGAGTTGTTTTTGTGGTTGCTAATCATCTCCGTCCAACAATACAATTCTACATTTTCGTTTTTTTTTTTTTAGATTCTCCACGTTCCTTGCTACAACATCGAAGTCACCACTTTTGAAACGTCGAAATGATCCTTCACACGTTAGTTGCAATGGAGCATGTTCACCGCGAATGCTTTTTGCTCGGTATAAATTTCGACATATTGAATATAATAACACAACACTACGCACGCACTTTTCCAATTTATTTACTTTTTCACGTAAAAAACGGAATCTTTGACCTAATTTTTGCACTTTGATGCAAAGTTTACAAAAAAAACCGGGAAAAACTACCGGAGATTGTTGATTGCTACAATCATACTAGATGCGGTGTAGATTTGTTCGGCTAAATGAAAGCCAGTGGTCCATTTTAGTTTCCATTGGTTTGCTAAAAGCTGTTACACCTGGCTAAATATCCTGGGCACAAACAGTTACATTGTTTATACGGTAAATACTTTGCAAGAAACGTATGGAGAAGGGAACTTCTAGCGTCCTTAGCTGGAAAATCCTAAATCGAGTACAGAGAGAATTTATAAAATAATGTTGATTAGTTTGGAGGATGTTGACATCATCTTCAACAACTTTAAGAACATGTTGTTGACCTGGAATTCGTTAGTTTTGATTTGAACTCGGAACAGGTCCATTTACGTTTTGATTATTACCAAAGGAGAAATTTGTTGTGCTACTGTTACTATGGAATCAGTTTGATGGTAACCTCTATTACCATTACTGATAAATTATAATTTTCACGTCGTGAGCTTAAAGAAATTGGTTTCAATTTATTAGATGATTGTTGAGGACGTGAACTGCAATTCTGCGCCTATTTAAGAGAAATAATATTACCGTTATTGAGGTCTTAGTTGGTTGCTAATACGAAACATGTTAGAAAATTAACTACTTTTGGATTAGACTGTCACCATGTCTTTGGAGATCATGAAATTGCGTTAGGTCACAAAATCTAAAACAAGTTTTTAGATTTTCGGTAACCTCTTTCACTTTATTCTTTCTTAAAAATCGATATACTAAACTGCTTCGTAGTTTAATTTAGCGATTTGGTTTTCGCATTGTCCTTTTGCTTGATCCTTCGGCCTTAAATTTTGCAATTATTTCAGCACCTCCCATTAGATTCATTTTCCTTTATTTCTTTAGCGAAATGCAAAAACGTATCTACTTCTGTCGATGTAACAATCCACCTTGTATACGTTGTTTAAGCGTGCATATAGATTCGAATGCCATTTATCATTTTTGGATCGGCCGGTGGTGCGTGGCTGATTTCCTGAAACGGTTCTCCGTTTAAACAATGAGCGAGGAAGTTATTTGCCTGATGTCGGCGAAAGTCAAAGACCTCGTGTGAGCGTACGAATTTCACGAGATAGGTACGAACGGGGTATATGTTGATGTTGAACACTTATTACCCGATGTGTGGTCGTCCGATTTGCGCACGAGAGGATCTCGGATATTTTAAGAGAACCTATAATCACGAGGGATTTCTATAATTACGGTCGCAATTTTCCGCCTTTCGTACGTGATAAATTCGAACGTGCCGAAAGATGAAGTGGTTTATTCGCCGATATCCTGCTGGTTTGTGCCTTTGATGAAAAATAAATGTGGAAGTGGTAACGGTTTGCTGATTCTGCTCCCTTTAACGAGGTACAATATCTCCATAATTGAGTTATTTATGCATTCACAAAATCGATTCGAATTATAGATGTTAACAAAGTTCTAAGGTTCAAAGTTTTTTTAGTGCGATACAAAGATTTCTAATTGTATTGGTAACGGTAATATAGTCTCCAGTACTTGGAACTTGATGATGCTGCAAATTTTTCTCATCGCGCTATCTCGAAATATTAAAAGAGATGTTAGCCATCTGATTTCTTTACAAGGAAGTGTGCTTTGGCAGGATTTTGGCAAGCCCTTTGTCAACTAACCTTATAGATATGAATCTTTAAATAATTTCTTATAGTTTTAGAATTCCCAACATGATTTTATACCCTTCAGCATGGAGATGGAATCAGACGATTGCCTTCCTTTCTACGATGTTCTCGTACACTGGCGTCCTAACGATGCGTTGGAACATTCTGTTTGCCGAATACTCAAGCTCACGAATATATATCGCGATGGCCTCTCACGCCATCCTCCACACAAAAAACGAAGTGTTACCAATTCCCTTGAGAACTGAAACGAAACTTTGCTCTTGAATTATTGTTGTTCAAAAAACATTCAAACTACCATTAAGTGCTATATCAAAACTTTTCCCCCCAAAATTTCTCATACAATCCTCATTTCCGTTAGTAAGCATATCTATCCTACACTTAAGTTGTCGCCGATCGCATGAGCAAGATTTTTCAGGAAGAACATAAAAACTATATTCAAATATCCTTCAAACTCAGATCACTTCCCATCAAAAACCGCAATAACATGCGGAGCCCCTGATGTCTGTAAAATTTCATGTTGGTGCGGTAGTGTGAACATTGGTGAAACTGAGTGTATCATCGGCCTTCGCGTTAGTGAGCACGGGCGTTGCAAGCGGTTAATGCATGTAACCCGGGAGCGCACTGGGTAAGTATAGACTCCAAAATTGCCATCAAATCCAATTTAACCCCATCCGCAACTTATCTTACAACTATCACTATTATAACAGAGAAATTCATTAATCTGCCATGCTTCATTTACTCGTAACTTTTCCGCTCCATTAACCCAGAACGAACCTCTTTCGGAATCAGTAGTTCTTCGGCGTGCAGTAACAGCACTAAAGATGTCCCATAAGAGTATGGACAGAACGTAGACAAAAGCGACAACGATGCGATTTCAACCCGGAAACTACAAATACATATAGATAATGATACCGCTGATGTCTATACATATATACAATTTATACAAAAACACAATTTTCCCTGCAAATAAAAATAATCGATTAATGAATTAATATCAACTTTATCGAAATTAAATAAATACTCCTTATTCCCTATTGTCTACAACCAGACGAATTGTGGTAAGAGAAAAGACTGCAAATCGAAGAGATAGGCAAAGTAGACCGAGTTCGGTTAGAGCACGTTCGAAAAATAAAAATAATAAAATACTTTTAGTGGCCATTCGTTTCGAAACTCTCGATTCCCATGATTGAAACCCGCCCGGTTTCGAAGAGTTCTTATATTTTCCAACGGCGCTGACGTATGTGCTCGATTTGAATAAATATTTCATTCGACCTACATTATGTGTAGGTATCCGTGTTTCGCTTCCGCATAGGTATATTTATACTATTTTTGGAATGTGGAATTTTAAAAGGTGTACGCTTTTTGAGTCGACGTTTTATTTATTTATTTAGTACTATTTTGGGCAAAGAATGTGAGAGCAGTGTATATTCTATGAATTTCTAATTACCTTATGAAATGCACATAAGAAAATAAACAAGTAGCTTCAAGATACTATCCGTATTGGGTGTGGAAGTGAACTGAATAAATGGCGTCGCTACTTAAGTAACCATACCAACATTTCAATAACTGTAGTATTATTGTAAATAATATATCAGAAATTTAAGTTATTACCAATATTTGCCGGATTAAAGTAAGATCACGGAGAAAAATTTCTACCTCATTTAAATATAAATTCACTAAATCTAAGTATGACTTATAACTACATATGTGACGGAAATGCAGTGTACTTGGCGTAAATATAATTTTATAATTAAAAGCTAAATATATATTATACTTAAAACATAGTAAGTTTAAATATAAGAGGTGTTGCTTTGTCATGGTTCGAAAGTTATTTATCTAGCCGGAAACAAAGAGTAGTTTTGAACAATTCTGAATCAAAGCTTTCTTTTGATCTGCCTGATAGAGGTGCTTCTCAACGGTCTATCCTAGGGCCCACCCTATTTTTAATTTTTATAAATGGTCTTCCTTTATATTCGGAACAAACATGATGGTATATAAGTCTCCTTTTCAATGCCAACAATTTCAAAGACTAAATAGCGTATGTTATCAATTATGTCAATGCCTCCATTAATTTGTCAATAAACCCAGAAGAAACTCAATGTGTCCTTTTCGTAATAGTTACAAGTATAACATCGAATCTAACCTGAAATAGGATGCACATATTGACATTCTTAGCTTAAAACTAAACTCAAATCATTCTACTTTTCCCACATTCACGGTACAATGGCTTTTGGAATAATTTACTGGGGTGATGGTATTTGACACAGTTATGATGTGAGTGATTGCAACTATCTATTGTCTCCTTCCCGTAAGATGACTCTATTAAAAAAAAAAAACACTAACTTCTTTTACGATCCAAATTATTTAATAAACTACTTAATGATACCAAGTCTACCTAACCTCTTAAGTTATTTAAATAAACTGTTAGAAAATATTTATTAAGTATTAGTTGTTATTCATCAAATATCCAATGTTTAAGCAATTATATAATCGCCCTCTGCGATCTTTGTCTTTACCTTGAGAGTATTTTGTACATCTACTGCAGTCAAAATAAATATTATTATTATTATTATATGTACCAATCCGGAAAACAAAAAAATTGGAGGATGCTCATCCTAGCAAAGGTTAGCATTTTGTACTTATCATAATAAAACGCTTACCGTAGAAACAACAGTTTTGAAACAAATACATCAAATATTTGAAAACGACAAATAAAAATGTTTTTTTTTTATTCCTAGGATTCAGGATTTTTATCCTAAAAAGAAATTTTGATGAACGAAAAGCCCGGAAACTGCAACTGCAAGTGCAACTTTCAGAGCAAAAGCAAAAAGATGAGACAATAAACATCTGTTGCATGTCTCATCCCTTTACTGCAAGTCTCCTTGCTGCACTATAAACGCCAATTAAACGAGTTTCTCCCTAGCTTTCAAGAAACTGTGCTCTTTGGGAAAATTTACGTTTACGCATAACTAGCCTCTGGAAAACAAACAGCACACCGCCAACGCTATCTAGTGAACCGGTTGATGTCGATTAAGTATGCGTTTGCCACTGCAAATGTTGATAGGAATGCTAGAAAGAAGACCCAGCAGACACCACGTAATGTGATGCACTTTTCATGACAAGTTTATATCAATATTAACTTGCTCATGCCGCAGGTGTTTCCAGAAACTTTTGTGTTTTAAATGTAAATAGAGGACATTGCAGAAGTCAGCATTTTCTTTTTTTTAATCGAGTCATTACATTTTTGCTTTTTTTTGTATATTACATTTTTCAATTCAATTCAATACTAATTAAAACATTTTTTTTAGATATCTAGTACAAATTACTACCATACCTTCGGCTTTCTCCTAAGGAAAGCATACCTTCTACTTGGTTTCAGTATAAGACAGTTAATAAATAGTTTTACTTAGACTATTTCTTCCGCAAAGACTCTCGATAAAATGGAGCAAGGCGCTACATATGTATATGTGCATTTCTAAAGTGTTCAAAGTCCGTAACTACACACGAATTATTGGGGTTCCGTTTGATATTCTTAAGACCTTCTCAGAAACTTAGTCTCTATAGCAAGCGTAAGTACCTGTTACAATTTAAGCGTTCATAAACAGAACCTGGTCGGAAACTCACTTTCGATTTTACAGGTGGGTTAGCAACCAAGTTGCTTTTTCTATGACTCTGCTGAATAGTAGAACAAAAAGTATATGTAACCTTAATTGTCATTTACTAGCACGCATGAATGGAAAAAGTAAACAGAGCAGTTCGTTATCTTGGTGATCGTACAATTAGAATATTTGCCTTGCGATCCGGACGACGCAGGTTTACTTGGTTAATTTTTAATTACGGGTAGCAATCAGAGCGTGCCTTCTCCGGTATGAAAATAGCTGCCGTGTTTATACGATGTTTGGTACCTGCGGAGGATTAGGAAGGAAGTCATTGCTATAAAGTCATTTCTCGCCTACATCTAGAGTACCGCAGGGTACAGGTTAAATCGTCATATCATCAGTTACAATATGGGCAACTGTTAGTGAAACATCCCATCACCAGGATAAAAATTATATAATTAAATCACCATAGCCTAATATCCATTGTAATTCTGAAAATATAGAAAATTTCAATGATAAACTTGCTTCATTTTCAACCCAAGGTGCAAAAAATATGATTCATTGTTAAACTAGGCGCTAACTTAACACCATGTAAAGTAAAGTAAAGTCAAATATGGCGTTTATTTGGATATGGAGCCATAAATGACCCCGATATGCGACATCAGGCAAATCTAAGGAACTTGTACTTGGTTGTTTACTTAGAGCACATTCTGAGTTTAATAAGGTTTGTAACGTTTATTTTGCTGAAGTTTAATATTACGCAACTCGAACTTCTCATCCCCTATTATGCTTTACTTACTATACAGAGTATGACCCGTTGAGTTGATGGTGAATGATTATTCTTGGTTGAGTATATTAAATATAAACAGAGAGTCTATCAGCTATATATTTCGTTATCTACTTAATAGATACGGTGCGTATCTGTTAAGTAAATAACAAAATATTTTAGCCTAATTAAATTAATTAATTAATACATGTACATTCACATTAAAGTAGATATACCAAATTATAGATCAGATCAGATAATTAATAAATGTACACATCCCAGAAAATTACGTAATTAGGTCACTGAATAAAAATAATGACTGTCGTCCCACGGGATTCGAAATAATACGTGGGCCTTACAGAATACCAACATGCCGACAGGTCGACCTCAGAAAATAACGTATCAGCTTCATAAAACAAAAGAGGAGGATTAATTCGGTCATTAAGTAAAATGTAGAAGCCCGCTTTTCTCAAACTGCCCATGCATATGTGCTTACACCGCAATAATGCAGATGGAACGAGATCGATAAGGGTTCACTGGACTCCGGAGGATCTCTGTCAAGTAATCTCAGTAAGTACACGCAGAAATAAGAATAGGTAATTTCCAAGAAGAAAATGGATATACGTGAAGTACGGATCTCGAGAAAAAATCTTGAAAAATAAAAAAAACATATGATATTGCATACGAGCATGTATTGTATATTCAATGCGCTGGACAGAGGAACGTATAATTAGCAACAAAAATCCAATTTCCACTGCGGTAAGATGCCTCGTAGTGCTTTATGGAGTGCAATTTATTCCTTGGGAATTTATTTTACACAATTCGCCGGGCAAGTGGGCGTTATCGAACGAAGTGTAGTGCAAATGCATCACGATCTGTACGCAGTTTACAATCGCTTTGTAGTTTTATGCAAAGGAGCAAAACAATAAATAAATAACATTATAAAACTGTTGTGGCGCATTGAAAATCATAATCGAATGTCATGTTTTGTGGTCGCTACGGGTAAACAGTTTTAATACCGTTAAATACGGCTGCCGTTCTTTCATTATTTGATCGCGGAGTATGTAATTTCATATGTGTTTATTAATTAATGTATGCTTGCTGGGGAGAGCTGTACTCGACATATGTTGGGGTCTTATGTTACAAAGAGGCTAGTAACAACAAGGGATAAATTGTATGGAAAGATACAACCGAACGATAAGAACATGGAATGTACAGTAGTCGTGAAAAATTGTAGAACGTTGGAAATTTTAATATCCCATGGATTAAAAGAATAGCGTTCCGGTGATCAATGTTCTCTTTTTATTTTAATTTCGTATATTACGTTTCTAGAGTTTGAATCGAGCTTAAAAATTATTTAAGAACATTTTTCGGTACTTAATTACTCGTAATTTTGCGGGGATGCAATGGTCTCACAAGGATTCCAATCGAATAAAAGTTGCAAGTATCCGTAGATGTTCAACGTATCATCATACAAAAATTTGTATACGGATAAATTAAGGTAGCTCCTTGTATCAGTTGTGGTTTACCGTTGGTAGCGCTAGCAAATCTTCGACTTACAAAAAACAGCAGGAACACCTACAAATGTTATGGAAAGAACTATTGTCGGATGAGAGCAATGAAGATTGATGGCCCTCCTAATAAGCTACAATATCGCACAGAAAAAAAGGGTTTCAATGAAAGAAATATATTTTTCTGGTGTTATTTCATTAAGTGAAAACAATATTTCGTGGATACACGAAATATTGTACCATCATGTCAAAATAAAGTATTTTTTAGCAAAGCAAAGTTAAGTTTGTTATCCAATGCAAAACAACGATTTCTTGAAGTCAAAGAAATGTGTTTCTTGATTGCGCCCTCCTTCAAGCACGACGAGATATGCCTAACTCGTCGTTCTTAGAAGAGAGTTATACATATAAGCCGCAAGCTAAGCAGCGATATGGATAGAGGTTCTTTCGCAACTCCACTGATGGTGCCGGGTAGGTAGAAACATGTCCGCTGGTTAGCGTTCTTTCTCTTCACATTAATTTTGCCCTGTTTCTGTCAGTACCATGAGCACTTTGCTTGCCTTTCAAAATATTTTTTATAACATTTGGTATATACGTAACCAGTTCTAAGAAGTAGTTGCCAGCACAATCAAACTATTGTGACTGTTTCTTTGGTTAAGAATGTGACGTTTCTCTCGTCGATTTCCTATAGTAAAATAATTTAATTTGTTGTTTTAATGATTTTCTTGCTACCAACTCATTTGGTTCAAACAATAAATTTTATTATTTCAAATATCACATTTTGTTGAAAATTTTCTTTGAGAGCAATATTCCTTTGCTCGTATTGAAAAATATTTGTTTTAAACAATGGAAGCTTCCTTGAATTAATAAAGCCTTTATTTTAGTTCAGACTCTGAATCTTACTCTACAGGTGATAGATAAAGAAAATGCAGAAAGAGTGAAGTAGATTCCCGTTCTTGAACGTCTGCAATGTTATCTTGGATTGCCGGTGTCAGTTAAACGATATGGTAACACTATAGAAGAAGTTTCCGATAACTCGAACGAAAATAATGTTGCTCTTGAATCAAGTGCAAATAATGACTAATAGTTTTGCATGGTCCGAGATTGCCGGGGAATATCCAAAGAATTACGACAGGGAAGAGAATTCTAGTTTTCGTCTTGAACTCCCTTCGGACTACCTTACCTTCTTGAAGAAACTCCATACGATTCCTTCAAGATTTTTGCAAATGACATACGTTTAATCGCAAAATGATTTAATTTAGTGCGAAGCACTTGAGTTGTTTATATATTTTATCTCTAACGTAGAGGAAATTAACTGTTATGGGGAACAGTGCTCTAATAAGCTCTGAAGAAGTAGAAAAACTCCTTGGCATAACTCAATAGATGGGGTAGCATCCTTTTCCTAGTATTCAGTCGTTTGTTAAAAAATACAATTTCTCGTAATCGATTTCAATTACTTTTCCAAATATTACACTACGTCATCTCAAAATGCCATGGTATCATCCGAGTGTATTTACATCGATGAAACACAAGAGTCGACTTCATTTCTTACAGTACGTCAGTAACAAACGTAAAAAAATTAAATCAGTTTAATCAAGATGTGTTTGAAAAGCTGACACGCTTTCGATTTATGGTAAAAGGAAGAGCAATATAAAGAAAGAATAGTAATGTGTGAATGGTCACTGTTCAGAAAAGATTTTTGAGAAGTGAAAGTTTTTGTTTACCTCGGCGAAACTCATCGACCTCCAAAACCTTTATCTACGTTAGCCAGAAGCCAGTAAGCTTTTACTGTAAAACAACGCTCTGGATAGACGAATCTATTATACGGAACTTCGAATTTGAGTGCGCTAAATCATTTAATTCATCATTCATTAAATCATTCATTCATTTAGATAGTTTAGGTTGAATACGAATAGTTCAGACATTCGAACTTAATACTCTTTATACTGTCCTCAATAGAATTCTTTATTTCCACTTAAGCTACTTAGTGTCCTCTATAAACGTCATAATTTTACCTGGAAGAAATTTGGGTGTCCTTTGATAAACTGATGCAGGTTGAGTTCCAACTGGTCTTTCTAGGATTCCCAGTTGTTGCCAGCTCCGTTACAAAGTTATTCAACGTAGGAAGGTATGAATCCAAAATACCCAATATGAAAGCGAAGTGCTTCATAATGACCGGATCCAAAAGTCAAAAAATTCGGATTCGAAAATAAAATAACAGATCCGGTCTGAGAAGCGGACACTGGATCCGAATCCCAGCGTTAAAATTATTTAGCAACGGTATGGTTTTTTTTAATTCACTGCATAACCGTTAAAAGATCGTTTTGTTTTGTATTTACCAGTCGTCTTAAAAGAAAAATAAAACCAGTAGCCTACTCAACTATTTAGACCGTAAATAGAGGTAACTGCTTTAAAGAGCATACACAATAAATCGAAATAAAAAAAAATTAACCCAACATCGATATTACACGAACTATCAACCATACGGAAACATAACCAATATTAATACCTGTCACAGCAAACACCTTGACCCACAGAGTACCGCGTGTTTTTGTAGGAACCTCTAGGAATTCCTTCACGTAAAGGTTGTATCTAACGACTAGAGAAAAGGTATAACTTTACGCCATATATTTATTTCTACGTTTCTTCAATACATAATACCTGTCTATACAATAAACGTTTCACTGTAATAGAATGCATTTTGTTTACACACCTCTATCGTATTGTATTTATTTTAAGAGACTTGATCGTTTGTTATTCTTAATGGGTTTCATATTTACGATTATATTACCGCATAGCGGTAATAGGCGTACCTATTCATGTGCCCATATTTAGAAACATTTGAAGGGCGAACGCTTACAAAAAAAAGTGTATACGGATAAGCAGACAGAGCAAAAATGTTTGTAACTGTTATGTTAAACAACTTTCTATGGAACCGAATGGAACCAAAAAAACAAAAAAGGAGATGACTTACAATATTAGAATGTACATAAATTCGTGGTAGTCGCTACACCGTCTTCATTGTAGCCGGTAACCGATGATAATAATAATGAAACGCGTACGAGATAAGTCTACGAAATGAAAAAAGGAGATAACAAATGTAGCATAACGTATCGCAGCATGTCACAGTGCAGTTGTAGCCCAGCTGTTCTGCCGGCAGCTGTAATGTAATTTACAATTAAAACTAATTACCTTATCTAAATATGGTAAAGATACTGCCTTTTGTGAACAGATGTAACGTGTACAAGCATATCTTATGTAAGAGTAGGTGTCTGTAAAGCCCGTAATCTTCGAAATGTATATACATATAGATGAGAAGCATTCCATAATAAGAAAAGCGTATGATCCTGTTACATGATTGAAAAAGAATGTAGAAGCATGCAGTTTCGTCTTTTGTTAATCGTTTTTAGCCAACCAAAAGGGAGCGTATGGGGAGCTACGATGCAAAACGCAGGTTCTGACGTAATCCAGAACGCAATATCCACTTTTTTATGTGCCTCTGGTAGATTAAATACATTAGTATCTTCCATATTATATAACAGAGTAGCACTTGCAAGAACATATTTTGCGTAGGACATGTGCAGGTAATCTATATTATTTGTAGGAAAACATTCAACTCCAAGTTGCATTTTGGAATGTAGCGCTCTGGTCTAGCGTTACCGTCAGTGCTGACAACTTTTAGACCTAATAACAAAATGTAGATATTTGCCATGCATACGAAAATGGAGAAATTAACAATGAAATGAAATGTTTGCCCGTGCGCAAGTAAATGTTACGCATCTGAACGTGTTTAGCATATCCAAAAGTTAATCCTAACGTTAACAGAATGCCTTGAAAAATTCACCTTTAATGTTGCTGAGATATAATTAGCAATAGTAAATCTCTTCTTTGATAAAAGAAAAAAGTTCATGTCTAAACAAACAGGATGCCATTACAACCAAGTTTAAGCCACACTAGAAAGTGCTTTTTGAATTAGACGACGTTTTACGACAGAGATGTCGTGTACCCAACATTGGTATGGCAATATTCTGCAATGGTTATATATGCCAGCTTTGTTAAATTTCCATTTCTATTCTTTTCTTCTGAATTTTCTCTCTGAAAGTCTCACCAACATTTCAAGAACCTCCCTCTTAAAACCCATACCTCCGAAATATTTCAGTTTTTTTTTTTTTATAAAAAAATATACAATGTAGAGGAAATGCTTTGTAAATGCTGTGATCTCTACCATGAATCCTAATTTTGAACAGCATCCAGCTGCAGCAAGAGAATTACATTAAATTGAATTAATTTAATTTAATTAATCTTTAAATAGCAACTTATATTTTTGTGATTTTTAGCAGAACATAAAAGGATACCTTAAAATTTATTTTTGAGAAAATTAAGGGACATTTAGATTTCTTAATTTATTCTTAATTAATAATCACGATTATCTACAAATAATAGCAAAACTTAAATGAGGAATTAAATTAATTTAAATGCAAAACATTTCCTAATCTTGTATAATTTCATTTTTGCTTTTCGTGTTACGTTCTTATTTTGATATTCGACGAACGTCTTGCAATCACAACAAAAAATATAAATGCTTAATCTCCTTGCAAGGTTCCAAGCTCTACTCATCCTAACTTTACATATCCTAAGCAGGAACGAAAACAGTACTTTCTGTACAAATTAAATTAAAATAGTTACAAAAATTTCCAATGTTATAAGATACACTTCGCCATAACAATACATGCATAACTTTAGTAAGTAACTATTCGTATATCTAAATACATTTTATCGTAAAAAAAACTATATGAAGCGAGGCATTTGTTTTATTACTACGTGAATTAGTGCACAATGTGAGTAAAAAGCGGTTGGACAACTTTATTTAAAGAAATGGCTAACGTTTACGTAAAATGTTCTGTTTTTTCCTACCACCGACAGCCTAAGTCCAATAATTACTACCTTCATTCGACGGACGCAATTATGATTTGCCTTGGTTGCCCTCGACTCCAGGGGTATAAGGGCTTTTTA
Source organism: Oryctes rhinoceros (assembly GCA_020654165.1). Lineage (NCBI taxonomy): Eukaryota > Metazoa > Arthropoda > Insecta > Coleoptera > Scarabaeidae > Oryctes > Oryctes rhinoceros. The sequence goes on from JAIOKQ010000001.1 coordinate 1,978,758, forward strand.
CGTTTCTAAGGGCGTAAAATAATACATTAACAATAGGTGTCAATGTAGAAATCGATTGATGAAATGTAAAAATATATAAGCCAATGTGAATTGCAAAGCGCTAATTTTTTTATAAATTTTGGGTCGGCTATAAAAAAATATATATATGACACTCGGGTCACAAACATATTGCATTGATGTATTAGAAACGGCATCCTTCTTAGACGCAAAAGTGCATACCTATGTGCCTTCTTCTTGATGTAGGTAGCCGGGATTTTTGAAGTAATGGGAAGTGTAAAGCCCAATGTGCCCAATCACCTTCAAAAAGGTATCTTTTACAAGTTAGCAACAATTACGTTCTAAAGCATGGTTCGATCAAAAATGCCCAGCAGAATATGGCATGCGGGACAAAAATCATTGCGAAATAAAAGATAAACCTCATTCAAACGAAGTAAAACACCTTTCTCAGGGATCAGAACAAAATCAAACATCCTAAGTACTGTTTGCGAGGCTTGTGCCGCAAAGCGTTTCTTTTAATAATCTAACTTTTTAAAACACGTAGGACATTATCCATGTACCCGAAAAGTGGTTTTATCTAACAAAAACTAATTCAGCCTTTGTCTCGGTTAAACGGTGCTTCTAGCTGCAGTTGCGTGACTTCAATGGGATAACTCTCGAAACTGCTAGTTTGATGGAAAGTTAGAACATGTAAAACGCCGTAGCAAAAATTGATCTATAGGAACGCTTGAAACCAAGATGTTACTGCAAAAACTACTTCCAGCTATTAAGAGCAAACGGCCTCACTTTAGAAATATCAAACAATTTTAATTCAACAAAGTAATACCAAGGATCATTTCGATAATGATATGAAGATTTTAATGAAGCAGGTAAAGCTACGTCTTTCAACATAAAACGATTTGTCAACCTCCAAACAACCTTGCTTGATGTTGGATTCTTCAGCTCTATTCAATCTCTACAACACCAGACTGCAACGAGTAACGTTGATGAATTAATTACTGTTACAAAAACCTCTTTCGACAGTTTAGATCGTTAAACATTGAACAGTGTTCATCACTCATCAGCCATAAATATTAAAAACAAGATTAACTCAGAGTAACGCCTGTTTAATTAGTATTAAATCTATTAACTCGTGTTTATATTTAGAGATGGGTTAATTGAGCAGATTAGGTTTTAATTGTTTATTTTGACGTTAATAATTCTTTGCCAATTTGGACAGCTCATTTATTGTTTGTCAGCCGTTTGTCGATAAGTTAACGGATATTAGATTCTATTAAATACAGGAATCATCCATATGGCCTTTCAACCGCCAAAAAGTAAAAAATACAGCTACATCGTACTTAGAAGAAAGCAGATACTAATATAATTGCACATGTGTTAAACGGTACTTTCGAAAATTTGAGCAATGTTGAACGCTCATACTCTGTTTAATAGTCATTTGTAACAGGCAATGTTAGAATTTATATAAAAATAGAAAAAATGGAATATCTAGTCGCCATTAAATTCTTGTATTTGAAGATAGACGATGTTTACGGGGACTCCCAACACTTGTTGCAATGACAGACAGGACAGCTTAATATAAAAATGTATAGTCAAGTTTCTCAACTATCTTCAAAAAGGAAAAGGATCTGAAGGAAAAGAAGTCTTGTTCCGCCAGGACCGTCTCACACTTCAATGGTTACCATTACAAAAATTCACGAATGGGGTTGGAATTAATAAACCAACTGCTTTCTTTACCAGATCTGGACTGCAACAAGTGTCTTCCATTTTCTAGGCTCAACATTTTACGCAGGAGACAGAAATTCTCATCGAATGAAGTGATTACATAAGAAAATGGCAGCTGAAATTAGCATTGTATACTACAGATATGATCATTTTTATTTAATCTTTAATTAAATAATAACTAAACAAATACAATTTTTTTATTAACAACAAATTTCTCTTTACTAGATAAATTAATTACGAGAATATATTATAATAAATAAAAAAAGGAAAGGTCTTGAAAAACGTAGACAAATTTTATTTTTTAATACAATTCACCTATTTATGTATATATATATATAAGGCGCATCTGTATATTAGTTAATTAATAACTATTTAAGTTTGTAAAATAGCCACGCTTCATGAACAATACAGATACAAATACATATGTTGTCACTCTTAGCTAGTGATTATTTAATATATAATTTGCAATAATCTAACTAAATCAAAACGGTCCTATTAAAAAAAATAATTATTTTTAGATACTGATTTTAATTGTTATTTTAAAATAGCGTACTTATAGACGAACTAATAGTAAAGAAGGACTTTATTGCCTAGGATATGCCGACGATCTAACTGTTCGAGACAAATATGCTAGGGTAATATCGGAATGAATGCAAAATGCCTTAAATACAACAGATAACTGGTATAAATAAGAAAAATTACCAAAAGACACCGATCATTGTATTCCCAAAGAAGCACATAATTCGCGGCCTAAAACCGATCATGTCAGGAGTGGAAATACCATTTATCAAAGAAGCAAAATACATCAGAATATGGTTCAATGAAATACATACATGGACTTCTCACGTCATTAAAGCCACCAACAAATCTACTATTGCATAAGGCAAATGTAAAAGGTTGTGTGGAAAAACATGGCGATTAAGCCCAAAAATGACGCTGTGGTTATATATGAAGGTAATCAGAATAATGATAACATACGGCTCAGCAGTATGGTGGACGAAGACATCGCAAAGCGGCATACAAAGACTAGCATGTCTATACACCGCGGGCGCCGCAAAAACCACGCCAACAATTGCTTCGAATGTCGTCCTAAACTTAAAACCGCTAAATCTATACATTCAAAAAAAGGGCAGGTTAATAAACTATTGATTAATAAATGGCCAAACTCCTACAATTAGATAACATTAAGCAGATTATCAGAAACCATTAAAGGAACTCAATACGAGGCCGATAACTAGCAGGCCTACTAACGCCATTAGTCCCAAATACAGCTTCGACAAGTATTATAAAACGGTAATACTGGACAAAGAAGAATGGAAGAAGCACGCCTATTAAAGCTGAATCCATCTAAATTGTGAATGCGCTCATTTGGGAAGCAGAATTAAGGTGACCTTGGCCTAGGTACCAGAACACGAGGGCTACCAAGGAAATATAAAGGCAGGCAAATTAGTCCGAGCAAGCTGGTCAACTGCTGAAAATCGTTCAGGACTTTGTGGGAATGGCATATATGGAAGTCAAAGCAACCACTGACAACAAGAAAAGTCAAGACGAGTGAAAAAGTATTCCAAGTCAGATACAGGCCAAGCAATTTATCATTAAACATTTACAGCGGATAAACTAAGCAAAGACAGGAAGTCTGTTAGAACAGTGAGCCTGCTAACAGGATACTATATGTTCAAGAAGCACGCAGTCAATCTGGGCCCGGCAAAAAAAAACAACATGTAGATTCTCTCAATCGGCAAAAAGGGACCACTGTTCATGTAGTATGCAACTGCACAGCACTGGCAGGAGTACTAATTTCAGAAATGGGACCGGTGTACCCAATAGCTGAAATCAATGTCATTCACAAGGCTGCTAAAGCAAAGCTAGTGTAATTGGTCTAATGAGAGAGAACCGCAATAGATCTGAAGAAGACGCAGTGAGACAAGTCGAGAACAACCTCTGGTAATAATCTAAATTAATAATCTAAAAATAGCAATTGCTACACCAAGTTCACGGGTTTACCACCTCTATTTTGCAAAAGAAGGTGGCAATTACTATTTTAACGGATGCGTATGGACTTGTAAGACTATGTTAAGAAACCAAACTAAATTTGATAAAAAAAAACTATTTGTGCGCTAGGCTGACAGCTCTTCAGACTAGCTTCGTACATTCACAACATCTTTAGCTAATGTATCGATAACACTTCAGGTCGTTTTCAAGATAAAAGAAGAAAACTTTGTTTAATAACATGTCAACTAGTATTTTCAACGTAAAATACTTAATTACATGGCATTCGCCAGTATTTGATAATACGGTCCCCCATTCAAGAATCTCCAGCTATTAAAAATGATTAATTAGAATTTCCGAATTCTTTTTTATTTAACTAACCGTCATCAGTCATCGGTCATCCGTCGTAAATCATATCATAACATAACCTTTCTCAGTTGCGATTCAGTGCGTATTACTCTAATGGAATGCTCAAATTCATTATTGCTATAGAAGACTGGTTATTATTACACAAAAACGATGCGCCGGCGAATTGACCAGCAAAACATGCTTGTCGATGCCGGATAACCTTGAAGGTCAGGTGTTCGTAAACGCCAACATGTATGTATGTTTATACTCGTGATTGATAATCTTAAAGGTCGATAGCACCTAGCTGGGCGAGAAACATATTTCACCCCTAAAAGCGAGCAATTCTCGAAATCTTTATGTTATGCGATGTTTATAATTTCGTATTTGTTTATTTACTACGAATTGTTATCTTATCGCACTTCGTACTCACTTCCGCGAGGATATCAATGAAATGTACAATTTTAAAAAGAGACAAGTTCGTACTCACAATATAGCACATGCTGATACGAGTTTCCGCTTCCTGCCACTGGTAATACACTATAAAATTTATAAAAACATACACCCCAAAACAGAAATGACAGCGGCCATACTACATCACAATTAAAACTTGCCCTACATTAACATATCCTTCTCCTTGTCAGATACGTACGTTTTCCAGGAGGTACACTGTCGCACGTTAGTTTAGGAGTACGTCGGTAGATAACGCCTGTAGCGATACATGTGTCATGATCAAAGTATTAGAACATTTTTTGTTTTTATTAATCAATTATCTAAATTAATGTTATCCTTTTTAAAGTAAAGGATGCTAGACCAGAATGCATTTGTTCTAATTACATAACTAAAGTGGCGGGTAGTTAAACTTTCGTTAAGCTCGAATTAACGTATATCAGGGTTTATAAAAGTCAAATGACAATTGGTAAAAACTAAACGAGCCATGTCCATAATTTTTTTCCTTAATGTTGTATCCTCAAATATTCTTAATTTTTTTTTTTACTTCATAAGAGAAAATACCTATAGTTTTTAACAAGTAAACAAGAAAGGCAATACTTGCGTTATTTAAATAAGAAGAAATTTGAATAAAAAAATAATTCAATCCCAATAAAAATAATTATTATAATTCCAGCCATTATTTTCATCTTTCACAGTGAGCTTCTAACGTAACTTAAATATTTATATTCCTAACTGAAAAATTATAATTTTGAAAATTGAAAATGAGTTTCTCACCTACGTACTTTGGCGGCACCTATTAATGCTCAAAGGAATTACGCAATTCTTCTATTGCTCAGTAAGTGACAATTACTATTAAGAATTATGAAAATAATAGTTAAGAAATACTCCCGTTATCATTGCTAGAATGTAATATACAGATTTATTTCAGCAATATTTCAGGTAATTTAATGGTTTTCTGCTACAGAAATCTGTTAATATAATAATAAATTGGTATGGAGCACTCCTGGTAGGTGTCACCACATGCTGGACACGAACTTACGAATGAAGTTGCAAAAAGGTGTAATGATCCTAATGAATGTCATAGGACGTTCATAACATAACCTATTCAATTTATTCTTAGGTTACCGTAAAAATGTTGTGTAGTAGATTTATTAGTAACTTAAAAAAATTTTTAAATAGTGAGTATATACACAATACAGTCAGTATTAGAAACATAGCCGTTACGACGAAGCGATTTAGAGAAGTCGATGACAGGAAAGAGATGTACAGATCTTTACCGGCCTTGGACGAAGGTACTGCGGGTGAGAAAGCAGCAGATATAGACGCATTGATTCATCAGTGAGTTACTGCGGACTTTACGATAATCATAATGATTTTGTTCATTTATTTAGGAAGACTGACGTCTTTCCGGATGCTGATACTCCCAACAAACTGTTTAAAGGCGTACCATTCAAGGACCTACCAATATTTAATATACGGGTATCACCAAATAACACCATATTATGTTTAACCGACGCTAAAGGTAAATATTATCAACATATAACAGCAATATATAACCTTTACTTCTTTTTAGGCTTTCCGCAACTTATTAGATCCTGTGGTATTGAAGGTTTTAAGAATACAAAAAAAGGAACAAATATTGCAGCACAAGCAACAGCGATTAATGTGGGAATTGTGAGTACCCAACTAATATAATTTAGCTGTTACTTAAACTGGTTTATTTCCTAGAAAGCTTTAGAAAGAGGTGTGAAGACAGTGCGTGTCAAAGTAAGAGGATTAGGTCCAGGTAGAATGGTAAATTTTCCATACGTTATTAAATTAGTTATAAATAAAAAGTATTGTTTTAGTCTGCAATAAAGGGCTTGCAAATGTCTGGACTTGAAATCGTCTCTATAACAGATAGCACACGGGTGTCTTGGAATCCACCCAGACCAAGGAAAGCTAAGAAATTGTAATATGTACATATTTTCGTAATAAACATTTTTTTTGTTTTATATTTCTGTCTTTTTTTGATGAATTTAACCTATTTATTGTTACTTTATACTTTTATATAGAAATACTACAACTGGAGATGTTTGAAAGGTGTAATTAAAAGGCTGAAGTATATCTTATCGTAGCTTACTTCTTTATCTCTAGGTAAACTTTAGAACAGCTCGATTTATATACAGTGCGATAACTACAGGGTGGCGACGTTGGGTGCAGTTTGTCATTGGCGTTACGTTGCATGGTTGTCTGCGTATATGTGTAGCTCGCCATGGAGGAGATGCCTAGAAAACAACCGCATCGAACATCCTCACTCTAGTCATCACTAGAGAGGATAAACATAAGCGGAATTATTGCTTTTTTGCAGCGATTAGATAGACTCGTATCTATTCACCTCGTGAGAATAGACTCGTGTTGCCTACTGGTGTCACCGAGAGTCGACAAAACGCGAGTCTGTCTAGTCTCTGCAAAAAATTAATAATTTCATCCGCCTTTGTCCTCTCTAGTTACCACCCACCGCCGCTGAATACTACCCTATGTTGTCAACAGTTCTGAAAAATTTCAATTTTCCGACTTTACGAATTATTAAAAAAATCAAAGATTTGAAATATTAAAATTTTTGGTCCAGTAGTACATATAGACAATTGCATATTGAAGTTATTCAATGTATTGTATACTGTTGCATGTATCGACCGATGCGGCTCCCGGTGAGACGGCCTGTACATATAATGCTTAAGTACTAATAAGAGACATTAAAAGATGACCTGTCTATCTAATTTCTATAAAGACTATATAACTTACTCTGGATAAAAACAATATCGGCATAATCGCGATTCGAACATATAACATTTTCTCATTGCACTTACTTGGCCGTATCTCTCAAGAACTGCATTTTTACTTAATAATTTACGTTTATTATTTCTTCGAATGTTTTATTGGGTTTAAATGTTACTCACAGATCAATTTGTCTTTCAGCTTATCGATGTCCATCATTAGAATGTCAAAGATTTTACATTCTTATCCTTTTTTTAATATTGAAGCACATACATAAACGCACGTATGATTCGTGGAAGTTACCTTTCTGGAATTGCTATATTAAACCCGATTAATGATACCACTAGGCTAGCATAAAAAAGAGTGAACGAGCTCTGTTTTATAGGATTTGAAAATCTCGGTTCCCATTCGACATCTATATGTCGAACGCTATTCTGGTTTCGTTTATAGTTATAGGGTTGCGTCTCTTTACAATTCCTTCACTCAACGGTATACATATTTATAATAAAATAAAAGAAAAAAATCTTAAAAACTAATTACGTAAGACAAAAAAAATCTAACAATTATGACCACCTTTATGTAACGGCCAGTATTGTTTTTTTATTTTGTGGCCTATGTAGCTATGTACCCTCGTTGTTTGAATTACTTGTTGTTCGATAATGATGTTATTTATAGAATAGCTCACTTGTTAGTTCGTAACGCTTACACATATCTTTGATCTTTCAAGCATATTGTTTGTGTACTTCTTCTGTCTTCTTTTGAAATGCTGCAAAATTATTTCGTGAAATAAATCGATGAATAGCAGTGTTTCTTTGTAAGTTATCATTAGGGATGTTAAAGGCAATGGATAGTAGATCACCATATATATTGAAGATGGCCAACGCAATTATTCTTGCATATGCAAATGCAATTGATTTGTAGAAATGTCTTTCGGGTGTTGTCGAGGCTTGATGACGACTTGATGCTTGATGACGTTTCGCTGATCATGCTGTCACCTAAAGTTTTTAGAGATCCTCTGAAAAAACTGGTAGCATGATCACCGAAACCGACCAAAGGACATTTTTATTGGATTACGGTCGTGAAAGCTTTTACTCAACCACCAAATAAAAGTTTGAATTTGCTGGTTATAAGGTTTATTTAGTTAAATTTGTAAACATTAAAGTGGCAAGTTATAGAATGGATAGTGATAGTATGAAAACACAACAATTTCTCAAGAAATATAAATATATATTTCGAAATAAATACAAAAAAATACACAGCTCGGATACAGCAATAATCTTATAAATAGATAAAATCTAAATCATATTATAATTTAATGAGATGAAAATAAATAATATTCTGTTGGGCGTTCGTTCCTAATTACACATAATAATAGTGAATTGGCAGTTGGCACAATCTTTTTTTTTTGATTTTCGCATAGACGCATAAACTTTAACATGTATCCAATTTTAATACTACTGAGTTAAACATACCTCTCACATTTATTGCTATTTCCTACCATCTTTAACAACATTAATTCGTTTACTTATATAATATTCTATTTCATATATTTTATTCAGCCTAGAATACTCCCATCTATAACGACAGATATATTATTATAAGGAGAATACGCGTAGTCCTGATACTATTGTTGTGACAATCGAGCAAACAGAAGGCAAGATCTACGTAACCGTTTAATAACATTATATAATATCGACACTGATTTACCATCAATCAACTAATACTTATTGCGTAAGTAGTCTCTATATTCCACCTAATCAGTACAAATAATTTTTGGGGACGTCGTTAACCGGCTCTGCACACGTGCCCATATGTTTCGACGTCACGTTTCCGCTCGTCCTGCACGATTCCATTTCCAGGAAGCACATGTTGCTGTAGGTCATGTTGTCCGTGCCGCAGACTGGATCGTAGATCGATGGACATATCTGCTGGCAGCCTCGAAACATGAAGCCGGCTACGCACCTCTTCATAGGTACCACGAAAATATGTTTACTAGAAATTAAAACAAATTATATCAAATGTGGTATTAAACAACTAATTCTACGAGGGTTGCCCTTTAAGTTTTACATTTATCTCCGAGAATAAGTTTTGATGTTTACTGAACTTAAATCCAAAGTTCCATCAATATGCAGCAAGTGATTTAGTCAATATTTAGAACAGACAAATCATTCGCAGGAATCGAGAATTCAGAAAGATGTAAAACAATCCATTTTTTACATCTTTCTGTGTTCTTGATTTCGGTTTTTGCTAAAGAAGCACCACGCGAGACGGTGATTTATTGCGTATAGGACAGGAATCGCCAAAAGTCGCAGTCACCGAAGAAAACGTCGCTAGTGTGCCCCAATTGACCAAGGAAAATCGATATGTGGCACATTGGTAGATCGAGACATTCTTAGATATTCCAAAGAGCTCAATTCAAAAAATTCTGCATGAATTTACTCTGAGAAAGTGAGGCTCGAAATATGTTTATAGTATCGTCAGTGGTGACGAATCATGGCTTTGACTCTGTGAATCCGAAACAAACGTCAATCCACTGTGTGGGTGTTTCAAGGTGAAGAGACAGCAACAAAAGTTAATCTGAAGTGTATCGGAGAAAATTATCGCAAGTTTTACCTCAATTTCGACATCGTTGCTAGAGGAATGGTTAGTGCTAATTAGTATACAACCGTGCTCCAAAAACCCAACCCACAGCAACAAATCACTCTCCAGTACGATAATGCGAGCTTAGAAGGCCATTGAGGTTTTAGAGCAACAAACATTATCATTAAAAAGAAAAAAAAAACATCAAGTTCTTATATCATCTTCCCTACAGTACCGACCTAGCCCGAACGATGTTTCGACGTTTACCATTTCTTATTGTTACTGTTAACTGTTCCGGCTGACGAAAATACGTACTTTGGAAAACAATAAATATTATTGATCTAGTGTTTACTATTGTGGCTATATGTAAAACTGAAAAGGCAACCTTGGCCCTAGACTATACATGTACATATATAAGCATGAATGATTTTTTTTTATTTTCGTATATCTACAAATCTTGTCAGTAAGTCTTGGATAGCTTTTTGAAGAACAAAGTACGGCTCATGTTTGAACCAAATTTATGGTATCCTATTTCCATTTTGTTAACATTTTGTAGATATTTTCAGAATCTGATAGAGAAGCTCTCCTAATAGTGATTTTATAAATATTTCTCGATACTTCAAATCCATCATTCTTTAGGAAATTAAATGTGAAACTCTTAAAATGATTTTTGCTAAGTTCATTTGAGATGGGAGGAAGTACAACACCCATTTGCCTTTTTAGAAATTCAGTTTTGACTTACCGTGACATCTTGAACCATACCGACGACTGCAGTACATGAATATTTGGGTGTTAAGAAGATTTGTTTCCGATAGATCATACACAGTTTGGCTCAAGCACAAAAGAGGCTTGGTATATGGAAATGTTCAAAATATACGATCCGTATACAACAACGAACTCGATTGAATCGAATCCAGTGGAAGTTCTCGAGATAGTTAACATTTTTCCAGAGTTCATCGAAGAAATTAAGGAAAAGAACCGACAATGGCGAGCTTTCCTTCGTCATGACACAAAACATTAATTATTCGAAGACGAAAAACATAGAATACATGTCTTTTTGCTCGTATTCATTTCGAAGTCACACAAGAAATATGTGGACAGTGTTTTTATCACCTCGAGAAGCTGTTGAGCCCATAATTTGAATATATGACATTCAGGGTGTAAAGAACGTTTCGAGAATAGGCTCGCATACATGCAAAAGCGTATAAATTTTATTGGTGGATAGTTTGAAAAATAGTAAAACGGCTTGTTATCATATTTTTCTTCATTCATTGTTTTTACGTACCCTCGTATTCATTAAAAATATGTGCAAAATTTATTGTGCGCTCACGATGTCGATATCTACTCGAGAAATAAAGATGTCTTAATGTTTCGAATATCTAAATATATTGGAATTAGGCTGTCAGCTAATTGTTTCAATTAAAATCTAATAAATAAACTGGAGTTACTGTAATACATTTGGCAAGCATTTGAATTTCTCAAAATAACTTTTTTTAGGTTGCCAAATATTCAAAACTTTGGCGACATTACTCGACTGAACGCTTCTGGATAAAAAATATTACTCGATATATTCTCTTTTCTGATCTACCAAAATTTATATTTTTTATTTTGTTTGTACGATAGACTACTGAGATGTGGTATTGCGTTTTAGTAATCCGAGTAATAAAGAACAGATTTTAGATGTTTACCCGCAATTCGTTCTCTTCATTTCACATTCGCTTCTATAGATTTTATTGTCTGATCCGCATACATATTGAGCATTCTCGTCGTTGCATTCTTGATTGCATTGCGCCGTAGTTCGACAATGGTGGAGTGGCACTGGTACAACTAATTGGCCGCACGTATTTCGCTTCATATCGCACAAAGATCTGGAAAGTAATAGTTAAAGGCATCACGATTATCCTATCGTTATATCGCTTTACGTTTACGTACGCAGCTTTATTTGTTTAGTAATCTCTTACCTATAGACATTGCCATCAGATCCGCAGACCGGCTCCTCAGCATCGATATTACATTTCTTCGGACAAGGGTGTTCCTTCAAAGTTGTACAGTTGCCCACGTGAGCTAATTGTATGCCTTTGAAGCAGGTAGCTAAACTGAGTTGGCATTGATTTGGATAGGTTCTAGCGTCTGAGCCGCAAACTGGATCAAATTCATCCGAACAAACAATTTTCTGGCATTTCGATTGGCGCGCTTTGCATTTGTCAGAATCGACTTTTGTTACTCGTCTGTAGGATCTGTAGAAATTGACAAAATGGTATATATGGCAGAATTTAGTATCAGAATGAACATGTTAATATTTAAATAGGACAAATAAGAATTTACCCGCAATTTAACATTCGTAATTCGCATTCATTTTTATAAATGTAACCATCCGACCCACAAGTTGGTTTATCGATCTCGTTAACGCATTCCGTTGGGCAAGGAATGCTGTGCGGTCTTCTTTCTTGAGCACTGGTACAGTACGCCATTGGAACTTCGAATATATGCTTACTGCGCAACATGTAAAAAATATTAACGATAATTAACTTTTACGAAAATGTTTCTTACCCGCAATTCTTCGATTTCATATGGCAGTAATTCGAATAGATTTTACCGTCCGAACCGCATGTTGGCTTGGCTGTTCTCCAACAATGCTCCCTGCAATGTCTTGTCGTCGAGCAATAGTTTTTGTCAGTCTTCACTACTCCTTGTCTACAAGAAAATTTTGTAACATCAAGAAATAAGCTTAAGTTGAAGGTAGATGTTACCCGCATGTTAGCAGTTTCATTTGGCATGTATTTTTATAAACATTTCCGTCGCTACCGCATATTGGACCATCCAGTGGTGCTTGTTTGCAATCGATTGGACAATTTTCTCTATGAGCGCTTATATTATTGCAGGAACCCAGATGTGATAACGCTATGCCGAGTCTAAAAGGTAATAAAATATTATAGTGCGTAGTTTCTCCTACACTGAGAAAAATTGAATTGTCGTTTCAACACTTTTCGTATGGTTAACTTTTAAGAGTTGACTTTACCAAAATTGATGTGTTGAAGCAACACTTGAATCCATTAGAATAATTTTATTAAAAGATATGGGTTTAAGTTATCATCATTTGGTTTAAGAAGCTTGAACAGCTGTTGGAGTTTGTAAGTAATATTGAATTTATAATGTTTCTTTAGGATTTTTATACAAAATATTCCACCTACATTAATTGTTTGTGGCGATGATGATTTTCCAACTTGGCGCGAGCAACTTTATTTATGTATATCGATACATAGATCTGAATTTAGAAACATAGGACGGAGAAGTACTTCCATCGAAGGGGATGATGTTATTCGGTGAAGGCACAAATAATATATATGACACATAGAGATAAAGCTATAGTTTATTTTTTGACGTTTTATACTTTCGATTTGCTTAATTGTCGAACGTAGAGAAGTTATTAACTTACTTCGCAAGTTGATATTGATTCAAGAATTACAGAAAACAACGGTTTTAGTGCATTCAAGCAATTATATTCAACCAGAACGGCGGTACATGAACACATGTAACGCATTCAATATTGAACCTAAAGAAGCAGGCCACTTTACCTTTTTTTTAGTTAATCAGCATATTTTTCTCATGTTCATACAGGGATATAGGTAATTTACTCTAATCCTTGATACTTACCTGCAAATTTCAACTTGTAACATACACTTATTCAAATATGTCCTTCCGTCAGTTCCACAAACGGGATCGTTCAGGTTGTTGCATCGATGTTCGCATTTTGCTCCTGCCGATCTTTGACATAAACTGGGATCGGTTGCTAGTTTTATTTCTAAAATACGTAACACGCTGATGATGTTATACAGATCATAAGGTAGATGGATAGTACATACTCTTCGAACAGGTCTTTTTCCTCATTTCGCAGAAATTCTGATAGATTACTCCGTCTGAACCGCATACGGGATCGCTGTAGGTATATTGAGTGCATATTCTGGGGCAAGACGAGTCTCTAGCGGCAGATATCACTGTAATCAAGAGAAAAACGTAGAGATTAATTGCAACAGTATTAGTGTAGGTACAAGCACGTAGCATTAGCGTACTTCTATAATGCTGTTTATTTAAATATTTTAAAATTAAACATTATTTCCTGCTCTCCCACTAAAAGTTACTTACGATACATCGCTCTTGAGTTACAGGAATTCAAATTAATGCGTTTTATTACGGAGCACTATGTATCAGCTAGAGATTATTTAAACAAAAATGAAAGTGCTTCGGACACCGCTGTAACTAGTAAAGGGAAATTATAAATAAAATGGGCCATCTTAGGGAATTACTAGTATATCCTAGAGTTGAATCGCATTATTGCCTTGAGAAAGGTCGTAAAGAATATCTTGTAGGAGATTTATCGATGCATGAGTTTACACGTCCAGGGAAAGGATTAACGCTAGTGAAATGTTGTATGAGATCGCCATGAAATCGAGAAAATTAAATTGTGGTGCGATAGCTGCGGGTATTCCAGTGTGTTTCCCTATCTTAAAGAAAGGTCTCCAAGTAAGTTTATGTATCGTAAAGGGAATAGATGAAAATCGCAGAAAACTCGGATCGCAAATGAAACAGCAGGATTCATGTCACTGTTGATTTAAGAGAATAATTAAAGTTAAAATAAATGCTTTACAATCAATAGAGGTCATCGTGCAGTTTTATAAAACTATAATACCAAAACGTAAAAAGAAAAAACAAAAAAAAAAAAAAACAAACAAGCACGAAACTAACTCAGTACTAATTCAGTAAATTATCGTTGTAGCTCCTTGAACAAATTATGGCTTTCATGTTATGTGTTATTCATGTTCGTGTTAATGTGCTTTTATTTAGAAAATGATCCTCTTTCATTTATCTCTTCGCTCACATACATTTTTATGGTATTGAGGGAACCACTTATGGAGAAAGGAAGGGCAAATCACTAGTCAACGAACATGTTTCTGCTTACTTCGCTGCTTTTCTATGTCACATCGCTATTTGCCCTTTGTGTTATATCACTACCCTTCGGGGCAAAGAGTAGTATGTTTTCAAGCGGCATTTAGTGTCAAGAAGTAGAGGACTGCCGTTTAAAAAGCAGTAACAAAAATCGGGTATAGTTCTTAAGTTAACTCTCCAGCAGTTCTTGGGCTGTATAATTGTAACTCAGCATAGCTTAATTATTTTTATATCTGTATAATGCATTTTTCATTTGGGTTGTAGTATCATCTTTATAAAATTAAAATTTGTTGATATTTGGAAGAGTTAAATTTATATTAAGACTTTTGTCATGATTATGACAGCAGGAAGTAGCCATCAATTTACACGTAATAGTAAGTATATCCTAGTAATTTCAAAAAATATTTTTCGCAACTATTTCAGACTATGTAGATTAAAACGGTATCCTAATTTGGTAATTCTCTTAACTATTCACATCCTACAGTGGTAGTGAGCTCTAGAGAAGAGTACTGTACCTTGAGGTCAAAAAAAACTAAACGTGACTTACTACTAAAGTCAGATAGTGATGTACTATAAACAAATCGGGTTAGTTGTATTATTATGAAACAATTATTAACATTTTATTAGTTTATTTCATGTCTATGATTAATGGTTTCGTCATGAATCATTAACAATATTGAACAAGCATTTCTCCTCGAATACTTAAAAATAATAGCGGATAATTAACATCGAAGACGAACAAAGTTACGCTATAATAAGTAAAGTTGAAAATCTCGTTACACTTCTCTTATACTGAAGAACATTAGGCAGTATTAGCGGTTTCATCGTAGATTGCATCTTTAATAGAAGGTATGTAATGCCAACATAAATTACTATACTTTTTCACACAATACACAATAAAGGATCCATGTTGTAGTGGTCTAACGAATAAATTAAGAGAGTAATGCGGATAATTTCTTCTGTAATTATCGCAGCCTTATGAGTATGCCTTACAGAATCAGTTTATACGTACTTAGCTTAGGAAAATTAACAAAAACTAAACTTAGATAAAAAACGTTCATTTTTGACTGACTTGCACTTTACGCTTGTAGGTTTACGATGGGAGATCTCTCAAAATTAAATCAAGAAGCTTAGTATATTGTTGGAGTTAACACACTTCTAATTGTTCTTTAGTAGACAAAGTATTGTCATGGTCTCTTTTGGAATGAAGAAAGGTGGCAGGTCAAATTGTGCAAAATAACTATTCCTTTTTTTTTTTCTAAAAAGCAGAAAAAAGACGATGGGTATCTCTCTTCCGCCAATCAAACCGAATTTGATGAAAATCTATAAAATAACCTTTCCGTAAGTCAGACAGAATGTAAAACGAAGAAAATATCTCTGATTACGTAGAAATGGCTCAAAGAAAATTTCAGCAGTGTAAACGTGTAATTTAATTTAAGGATCATTGAAAGGCTTCAGTCTACAGTACAGAGATGTCTGTCACTATAAATTAAACGTAAAAGGGCATATTTTACATCAAAGTTAAAGCAGAAAATCTTGTATCAGTATAATATATTTATTACGGTAAACGTATTTTAATTATTTATTTCTGTCGCCGGTAACGGTTTTAAATATGTAGTATAATCCGGTGACAGACTCTCTTCCGTCCATCGCTTAGTCTCAGAACGAAACGGACGAGTAATTATAATTATTTAAATCGATCGATGATTTATAACGTGACATACAAGGTAAAATGTGCAATCGTCATTCTTGAGTATTCCAGCGCTCGTGTCATTTTATGCTTCAAACACTCCCGGCATGCATAATTCAGAATGTTCTCCCTTTTTTGTCGCTTTTAATCCATCGGCGAGTTAATAAGGAGAGGAAATTGCTTTGTAAGGTATGTGAAAGAAACATGTAACGGAAATATGATTGCAATAAGGAGTTGCGTCATCGTTTAGTACTATCACAGCCTAAATACTCCTTAATAAATGGAAACATTTCCAGGTACGATTGGAGAGATACCAAAAGATATATAAGAGAACCGGGTCTTTGTACTCTACATAACCATTTTATGATCGAATATACAATGGACATGTGTGAATCACAACAAAGATGAACACATATGTCGCATTATGCCATATGAACAATAGTTTACTGTAAACTACAGGAATACATATTTGTTTATGAATATAAGCGGAAGAGCTGGACTGTCCGTTCGACAGCTGCAGAGCGTGTAGCTAGCCTAAAAGTTTCACAATAATTGAATTTAACAAGTAAAAAATAGTCGATACTTTGTTGCAATGATTAAGGTAAAGTACATGGAAATACAAAAAAAAGTGCAGTTTAGATAATTGGTATGTGTAGATTTTACGTAGGGATAACAAAGTTACTGTTGCTTCTTTATTGAGGTATATACGGGATGTTTCCGAATAATAGGTGAAACTTTTAATATGTAGCAGCTGTGATAATACAGGACCCTATTTTCAACCTAATCGCAGAAAAAAGTTATTAAACGCATGCCTGGAATCAACACCGACCGTAGGTAACGAACGTGCCGATGCGGTCCCGATACACAGTGATGTAAACAAAATAACGAATTGGTTTAAACAGTGCAATCACTACCGCTTCCATTTACAGACGTCGCTTAGTTTAATCATAGTATGTAGGACGAAAGTTTTATTAATCTAAATAGAAATTTGTATCGTTACAGAACCAATTTTATTCTTCCATTTACAAACAAGGAACGTAGTTTGGCTTTAGATTGTAAGTCAGACACATTCTGCCTTCCTCCTATGACTAGGCACAATGCCTTATGTGATAAAGCAAATATCATTTGTTTGGGGACGACGAAAATATATGTGAAGTTTCTTCTCTTTCTCTTTCTTATTTATAACTGACGAGATTTACAAAGGCTATTTATTTAAACAGCTCTTCAGGAAGTAGATGGACAAATATTACCGGATATTATCCTAAATATTAGGCAGAGCGGTATTAGACATTTTTTTTTCGAAAATTTGTACAAAGTTATTCAATAGAAACATACTTTCTGAGAATTTACCCATTGTTTACTTGCCTATTATTATTACAAGATTCTGTACTTATATCGGAAACATCCTGGATACATATTAGCTCTGCAAGTGTTAAAGGCCCTTAGCCTGGATTTTCTATATTGTATCTCTCCACCTCTTCGTGTCCATGGTTTTGCTATTTTCCCACCTTTTGTATGCCTTTAATCATTTCCTCCGCGGTCTTCGCCTTCTACCTATCTGTTATCTGTCATTCTTAATACGTCCCCCGACTATCATATTCCAGTTTTGGCCTATCATTCTAATATAGCTGATTAATTTTCGAACTTGTTTTTCTCCTCTCCTTCCCTTTTTCTTGTTCCCTGATATCTCTGAGGATATTCCTTAACACATTACGCCCCCATTCTTTCCCCGTCTTCATATAACACGGCTGATCGTACCGATCGTATCGATTGGTCCAATATAAATTTCGCTGCTGAACTTTTAGCTACTGTTTTTCTTCGTTTTTCTTGAACGTATCTTCCTTGTTATCCTGTCGTTATATTAATATGTGTTCGTTCCCTCTATTCGTGTCGTTTCCTACGTCTAGGCAATTATTTTTTTCGTCGTTATTTACACTCTCTTGCTTTCTTGACGAATGAGAAAATCAATGTGTTTATCAATATACAGACATGAGACAGCGACGCTAATGGAAGACATGTGCGCATGAGAGAAAGATATTGAAGTTGAAAACGCTAGCTTGAACCAAAACATTAAATTGTTAGGTATTTCATGTTGAAAAGTGAAAAACAAGATATGATTAAACGGGAATTATTCGCACATTACTAACAAACATTTTTAAAATGCAAAACTTTTTAGTTAAGACCTAACTTTCATAATGTGGTATTTGTTAACTTAAATTGTAATGTGATCTTAACGCTTTAAAACCAAAATGAGTTAATTTTTTTGACTTTGGTCAACATCCGTACCACAACAACCACGTGGTAGTTTCTAACGGCAGCCGGCAGAGTTGTTGTGAATAATAAAATAACTTGGTTTTCAGTAGAGATGACAGAAGCAGGTGAAATTATTTTTTCTTTTTGCAGCGACTAGACAGACTCGTGTTTTGTCGACTCTAGGAAAAACCAGTAGGCCACACTAATCCCTTCTTTCTGAGGTCTTGGTCAACTCTAGTTATCAGGTACAGGGTTCGCACTTTGCGGTAGCCGACTTTTAGAATGCGATTTTCGAGATTTCCTTAACACCTTGGTGAATGTTAAAGATGAAAGTTTAAGACGCTTCACACTGACATAAGTAACCTATGCGCTCTGTAGGAGGCAAAAGTTGTTCGGGATACTGTAATTTCCCGAGTGAAGTTTATTCATACTTTTCCAGAATAAGTTTAGAGTTTTCAGAATAATTTATTTGAACCAACTCATGCATCAGAACCGTTTAGCACTGACATTAGAAAATCATCTAATTATCGAACTTCCTTGTTTGAATAAATGTGTAATTTTTGATTTAAAAGAGAGCCAATTAGAATTTAATTAACATGGTAAGCGATATTACCAATGATCGATATTGATCAAGTCAAACAATTCACCCTACGTAATTGTAGCTACGTTGGCTGGCGCATAGTTATTGTTACTTTACCTAAAATCAGCTCCAATTCTCAATTGAAATCAAGTGCTTATTACTACAGAGGACAAAAGCGAGTGAAACACCTTTTTTTAAATATCTTTTTTTGCAGCGACTAGACAGGCTCGTGTCTATTCGCCCCATAAGAAAGGGTTCGAGTTGCCTACTGGTTTCCCCGACAGTCGACAAAACCCGAGTCTGTCTGGTCGCTGCAAAACAGGTGTGAATTTACTCGCTTTTGTCTTCTCCACTTATTACCTTTTATAGATACAAAACAGTTTTTGGAAGCATTGATGTGTAGAAGAAAAGCCTACATTAATTGACTGTCTTACAAAAAGATCAAAGTGAGAACACAAACTCTAGCTTTAATTATAAAGATGCAAAAGGATGTGGGAAGAACTAACAAATGCTTTGAATTTATTTGAAAGAATGGAGTAAATTACTAAATATTATTTTAACAATGTTTATAATTAAATATTTGTTTATATTGTCTGGATGCTTCCGGTTAGTATTATCCGCTCTCTCTGCAATCAATTCTTTGCAACTTCAAATAAATCTAATATTCCTGACGCTATTTAAAGTTTCAATAACAACAGGTTCAAGCATTTAATATTTAACTGCAAACAATTGATTCGAGAATAGTGATTATTTTTAAACCCTAAGAAACTACCATGAATATTTTCCGTGCCCTCAGATTCGAGAGTAGCTCCCTAAATATTCATAATTAAGTATAATTTCCGAAGTGATAGTTTGTAGAAGGTAATTATTAGACATATTTATTTTCTTCGAAGAAAGCGTCTGTCGCTCTAGCATTAATTTATATCTTAATGAAGGAAGGCGCTTTAAAATAATTTCTTGAATTTCCTATTCGTCTCAATACTTGTTGAATTCACTCCAAATAAATTACATGTGTAAAACGTTACTTTTTTGTTTGCGTCTTCATCGTATGCTGCCTCTTGCACTTGTAACGTATAGAGCTTCACATTAGTTTAAGTGTATTCGAATAATTGTTATTAGATCCTGTATTATAAATGCACAGTCATTTTATACTTTGCGTGCCTGACAGCACGTCAAGTGGATATGTAAGCTGTAAAGTATATTAAATTAAATCAAAAGGTATTATTGATTAATTTTCAATTAAATACCTGCATAAGTTGAAAGCTAAATTAAACTGCGAACCCGACAGCTGCATGATCCGTGGCGTGCAGGAAGGTTTTCGAGTAACGGAGCAACAAGAGGTTTAATAAGTGGAACAGCCAGCGTGTGTACTATACAAATAATCGCACTTCCTGAATGGAAAAACTTTTAATCCTCACAATAGACATTTATTAACAGCATGCATTCACAAGTGAATGTGACTCGAGAATTTGTACGATGTAGAGTATGCCATAATATAAGATCTCCATTGTTTTGCACTTGCTTTCTATTTTTAGTATGTCTGTAATCAGTGACCATTTACTGTCTTTACATGTCCTCCAGAATATCTTCTAGTAAGCTTATTTCATTTTTAAGTTTTATATCGGTAGTGTTCTTTTATTTAGTGTTTATATTTAACATACGTGAGTTTCATTCTCTTTTGATATATATCCGATGGTACATTGGTAAAAAACCTGCGTCTGATTAGGCAGAGTTAGGCGCTGTGTTGGGGTCCCGCTAGGCTTAAATTTTCCTAGTGGAGCCAGCATATTCCAAAAACTACGATTCACAGCTGGGGAGTAGTTAACTGGCGTTCGCCCCTTGCGGCGACAGGGTGACAGTAACAAAAGCGCTTGGAAATGCTTATATACGCCATTGGACCATCGCCACAAAATAAAAGAAGTGTATGAATCACCTCTTTTGGTTAGCATTGGTTCCTTCAAATACCGTGGTGCACAATTATGAGGGATAATATTGCTGTTTTATCACCAGATTGAGTGTTTATATTTTTGCTTCCTTCGCTTTGCCTTCTTACATTTTTCCTTTTCGCTAAGCTAATCGATGACTTGATAGGATTTGTTATTTAGAAAACTTCGTGACGAATATAGGTGTTAAATAATAATTTAGATAGCCTTCTCCTAGTGTTTCCGTGGAATATAACGTCATATATCAAAGTTAAATGCTATATGCTATATGCTGCGCTTTGTATATACATAGTTGTTATTAGTATGACAAATTCCAAAATGTTTCAAGATTAATTTATTTACATTCTAACGTCTTCCCGTTAACCCGAGGCTGATATGATGGTACTCATAATGTAGATACAAAATCACTGTTCTTGATTCAGTAGTATCTCCATAAGCTTATATTAAAGAAGCTAATACGACAAGCATAAAACACGATCGCACAGTCACTCACTTTACTAAGTGTAGCTCAATTTTTGCTACGACTCTAAAGTTAAACATTCTTCGTTCGTTTGAGTTGAGCTTTTACTCATCGCATCAATTAGTTAGACGCACCATATCACGTAATAAAAATTAATCTAGGACTTTCCAAATAGCTGACAAATAGAATAGCTGTACATGGACAGGGAAAAAAGAATTTTCTTTTCAGTAGCCAAATAGCATCAAGATCTGAATGGCATTTCGTTGCTGACGGCAGTTTAGAACTTCTTACAGGTGTATTTCAGAATTTCACCTGAAAACACAAATCCGACATGAACGAATTCGTGTAACGAGGAGATCGGAATCCATGGGATCGTTCTCCGATGGATTCAGTTAAGATTCATCAATTTTTACAAAACGAACGTAATAAAAAGCGAGGAAACGTTGTTTCAGATAAATATTAAAAACACTTAACTAATTAAAAAAAAAGAACACTCCTTATATTTATACTTTCATTCAATTTTTCAGGTAGATGCAAAGTGGATTTAATGCTACTATTATTTAACTTTTCCCTTTTTCAACTATTAGCCGCTTTGCAACAGAATAGCGCTTTCCGGACGTATGCCTCTATATTAGGTTGTTTGATGAAAGCCATTATTATTATATGACCATGCGTTATTACGCCATAACGCATAGCCATTCGGTTCAAGGCATACTTGCACCTACCTTAAGGTTATCTATTTGCTACGTTGTAGGTATAAAATCTGCTATTTAATTTAATTGCGGAAACGATCTAGCATAAAATTATCGGATTCCAGCATATGTTTGCCTGATGTACAATCAGCCGGCCTTACTTAGATTAAAACGAATGTGTCTACAATTTTGGAAGAAACACAATAGCACGTGGGAACTACCAAGTCCGTAGGCATTTGCCGTCAGTGCGTGAAAAGATTGAGAATTATGTAAAAGCCGCAGTAAAAATGAAAGGTCGTGGCTAACTATAGATGAAACTGCAGACATAAAAAAAAATTCCGACGGTCTTTTAAGGACCATCACTCCTTTATTTGCCTGTAAAAGACTTGTAAAAGGCTTGTAAAAGACTTGTAAAAGACTTGTAAAAGACAGCAAAGATGAACTGTTGATGCTGTGCATAATGTATTAGTTGGAACACTAGAAAACTTCGAAATTTCACCAAAGTAAGTTTTAATGGTAGCTATCGACGCTGCCGCGGTTTAAAGCTGTTCAATCGAACTTGCTGCACATACCATGCCTGCTTTATGCTTTACACCCTGTAGCAAGCACTATGCCAAAATATTATCCGGATGTGGACCAACTACCAACGCAGACGAAATCAGTTTTTCTTACATCACCCAAACGTGTTCGGGTACTTCCACCTTGGTACCATTTACCACTATCTTGGTTGTTACCACTATCAAATGGTTGCTGTCGGTAAAATTGCTGCCTTTACCTCCCATCTTAAGGACAACGCTCTAGGTTTCCGCCTTCTATGTTGAGCTTCTGCCACAGAGATGAAGTGTCTCTTGCATAAAACAGGCAAGAGTCAGCTGACGTCTGTGGTGGGCAAGCTAGAGGAAGTGACAAAATCTTTGGAGCGAGTGGATGCACTCGTAATTATTGGTTCCACGAGAAAGGACTGGTGTTGCACAAAAAAAAAACAGGTAGAATTTGTCGTAAAGAAGAAAGGGTGAAATATTATCCGTTGTAACCTCCGGGATCAATAAGTGATTATATTTGGAATATTATAGATAATAAAGCAATTAAAGACAATACCCCTGTATTAACATTTTTATAATTTTGGGCAGATATATTAACGTTTTCCATCAGTTACTGCGTCAAGGTATAAATCTTTCTCGTTTAACGTAAACGACATGAAAACGTAATTTATTTCGCTGCACTGCATACCTCTACGACGTTAAACACCAGCGAATTTAGCATCTAAATGTAGATGAACTTACCATTTTTTCTTAACAAAGATTGCAGGAAATATATTTTCGCTGCATAGCCGCGCACAAAAGATTTACATAAAATCCATGCAAGCTTTTATATGCAAGCTATATGGTGAGTGAACATGCTCGTACTGCTTTGGAATAAAGGTACATATACATAGTATGCAAAACGTACAATAGTATGCTAGCTCATATTTACACGAGACCGGGTTTGTATTCAAATGCATGTAGTGTTGCGTTACATAATCCTATGCCAAGGCTATTCTTCATTTTATGGCGAGCGTTGCGGCAATGGCCTTTTATCGTTGGTGGATATCTACGCCGCCACGTCGAGCGGTGGTGAAAAAACGCGGGCTTGTAAGTAAGTATTAAAACTAAACTTATTGAAATTCAAGCAACGTGCTAATATGCTCTATTTAAGAAAAACCAGACTTATGTTGTGCGCAGCGAAAACTGAAAATATTGTATGCTTCATAGTTTTGTGGTGAGCAATATTTATTTCTGATATTTTTTATCCGAAAGCCCTGGCGGGGAAAATATCATCTACCAGCCGTGCACTAGATGGACACACTGTACATTTATCAGTGTAACATTTGTTTTTAAAAATATAAAACATTTTGAGAGTTCTAAAATTTTAAAAATAAGTTTAACCCAAAAGAGTTTATATTTTATTTGGCCAAGTTTATACAATAAACTAGCATTGTCACTACGACAGTTACGATATTTGATTAAATATGTCACTCTATTTCTTCAACGAAACATTAAATAGTTAAAAAGCTGCATTGGTTTGATATTTTCATGGTGGTAGATGCATTATAGAAATATTTACAAACCGAAATGTACATAAAGGCCGTAATCGGATAACCATGGGTTGTCGGCCCCAGGAAATTTTTCGTCTAAAATTATAATATGCATTTGATCCCCAAACAGTTAAAGTTTCAGCCCTAACTATCGACCGTTAGCCCAATAGATTAAAACATTTTGTTTTAATCACTATTGTTTATATTTCATCTGATAAAAGTGAAGAAAAAGGAAATATGCAGTTTCCCGAAGCTATTAAAAAATGTTTAACTTTTTTTTGTTTTGTTATTTATTTTAATGAAGTAACCGTTTGGGTACAATTACCAACACTTTTGTCTTCTCTTATCATTCTTCCCCCACTCTAATTTCTGTCTAGATGATCGAAGTATTACGCCACATTCCTTCTGATGTGACGGTTGCGACATAATTTAGCGCACCGTTTCTTACTGTAAAAATTTATTTATTGATAAGTAGATAAATTATTGCGAAAACAATCAGTGGTATGGAACAAAAAATAATTTTATGCCGTTGGCAAAGATCATTTAAAGGTTACAGAAAGAATAAGTTCTTAAAGGAGAATAGTATAGATTTTTTCAAAAATTAAGTTTGAACTGTTTAGACAACAAATAAGTATAAATGCACGTAATAATCCATCCTCGTAATTGTCATCAGCAGCATCTTCGTTGTTTTCGTTACCGCTCCTGAATAACTCGTTCAGTATTTGAGCAGAGCATGCCATTTTCATATTATCTTGCAATGATAATAGCTGCTATATGTGAACAGTACTCGAGAAGTCTTCGCTCGTTAGTTCACTCAGACATATACCTCCGCATATTGGAATACCGAACATCGTAAATCACATAGTCAATAAAGCATTTATATATTTTGTTGATGACACGACAAGATTGAACTTGCAGCTTTAATTTGTGCGTTCGATCCTTGACCTATCATAATTGAATCACTTTCAGCTCATCAGAAGTGGCACGACCAAAGAGAGCTTGTTGGAGACGTTATTTAGTGAAGCATAGATGTTGAATATCGGACGGTATTAGATTAAAATCAATGCTACTAACGCACAACTCATTAAACGAAGCAAAAAGTAAGTTTAAAACCGCATCGTTTAAATTCAATACACTATACTAAATTGTGTTAAACCTAAGAAAGTCATGAATTCACAAAATTTGAGACTCCTACCTAGT
Organism: Oryctes rhinoceros; assembly: GCA_020654165.1. Lineage (NCBI taxonomy): Eukaryota > Metazoa > Arthropoda > Insecta > Coleoptera > Scarabaeidae > Oryctes > Oryctes rhinoceros. The sequence goes on from JAIOKQ010000001.1 coordinate 2,004,440, forward strand.
AAGCCTGCATCGAAATTTAGTGCATTTTAAGGAAACGCCTCTTCTTATGCTGTGTGCTCGAGTTCTGCTAGGATCAAAAAATGTTCTTATCATATTATATTATTATTCTTATTATATTCTTAAAAATTATCATTGTAATAGGTCAGGTAGTGTTAGACATGTGAACCACACTGCAGCTATTTGAATTATCTCTCGCGAGATGTTTCAGTTAATAATCTATTGAATCGCTGAGAGAACATCTTTATCACCTTAATCTAATTTTACTGTTTTTATAAGCTTATACTTTGTATTTACAAGTGCTTTATTTTATTATCTAATTATTTCATTATGTAACTTAAGAAACAACAATAGTATTATAATAATTCATTTTATCCATATATGTATTACTTTATGTGATAGCTAGCCATTAAACATTTGAATGCCAACATTGTAGAGGCGACGTAATACGAACTGTAAAGTAAATTTTTTAACGAGTAAAGTAGTTATAACAGTGTATAGATAAGCACACGTCTACCATCTTAATATTAAAATATTCGGCACGTTCGTTCACCTAGGGGCGCTAGATTGAACGGTAATTAAGCAACAATTGTGCTATTAACTCGTTCCTGCCATTGCGACTAATTCGATTTATTACTCTCTCGTCGGCCGCTCTTTCAATGACTTGATTAAATTAGTCAACGCGCGTTTGATCGTCTAGGCGTCTTCGCGAAGCGTCCGCTACCTTCTTCAGATACATTGTGCCCATTACTAGCGTACAATGTAATATCTACCTAGCATCCTGAGCATATTACAATTCCTTTACTGCTTTTATTACAAAACTTTACACAAAAATAGAAATAAAGTCCTGTCATCGTTGAAACTGCTAAGCACGACAAGGCGCGTTTCCGTTCTACAAGGTTCATATATCTGCATAGATGTTTCGGTTTATCGAACTTGAGAATCATGGACTGTGACCAAGTATGTGTAGCGCTGCAACAGAATCACTCTACAAATAAAACTAGACGGAATAAATAACATACAGACCGTGACGATCGCAAATGAACCATAATATGTAGTCAAAGTTGCAAATAAACGTATAAGATGCGTTATTTATATGTAGATTAAGCACTATTAGTATGCAAAAAGAACGTCCCGTAGACGTTAATATCAACTAAGAAACTTTTAAGACAAGAATCTGCCGTGGAGATTTGTGTTTTTCTTCGTTGTCAGAACTTTCGTGCTGACCTGCTTTCGTTACCAATGCTGCAATCCTATGTTCTATTGCACCTCATGTCTAACAATTGTTCACGATGTGTTTTGAGTATTTGTGAAATTTCGGATCAGGCATTAATTGTGACAGAAAAGACAATAAGTGCGTATTTATAAAGTGATAGAACGTACGAATAAGCAAAGCCTTTGTCATGTCGAATAAAATTACATTGGTTTGAAGATTTCGTGTGTAAATGTAGATCATTGATTTGACTTGATAGCCCCATGCTACGCGAGCTTTAATCTAGTGGCAATATAGGATTGCATATAGTATGCATTTTGTAAATTGCAGCTAACAATGTCCAGCAAATTTTCAGAACCTACGAATTTAATTTCTCTTTATTATTTGTTTGATTTACAACTCTCTACTACTCCTCTCTTTCCCTTTTTCGCCGTTATACTTTCATCCCTGATTCATTTCGTGGGAATGCTTTACTCCATATAAGAAAATAATTTGTTCAGCGTTCAATTTTTAAGAAGACCTGCTGTTAACTATGACAGCTTGGGAAGAGTGAGTTGGAGACTCTACGGATGGAGGCATCATGTTTGGTGAATTTGTACATCTCAAGTCATTATTCACCTGTCGGAATATCAGAAAACCACTTACGGATGTAATTCCCAGTTTAACATTCTTGGTCGAACACTTTATCCTTTCATCTTCTACGTCCTTTTGGACCAATCTTCCTCTTAAACTCTGTTCTGGCCGCTGTTTGTTCTTACTTTCCCTTTTCTTCGTTTTTAAATGGTTTTGAACTTTAATAAATGATTCGTTATATTCATTTCTTAAAATAATGTCTAGTTTTTCAAAAAAAATTATTTCCGGCTCTTCTTTTGCTTCGGTGTTACGGCAATGCTAATTCAATGATTTAATTGTTTTGATGATTGGCCTATCGACAATTGTATGCGATGTTACAAATGTACAAAAATACCCTTCCTTCCTAGAGACGATGATGAGTCAGAAAATAACATAAAGATGAACTAGATGAAAGACGATAAGAAGTGGAAATGAAGACAGTGGAAAGACGGTGTTAAGTGCAAATCACGAGACCTGATGAAACAAAATTGAACGAGATCATTGAGCAGGAGTGCAGGAATTTGTTCATAGAGTACGGAGAAGAGTTATGAAAGGTGGCAGAGTAACAAATTGAAAAAATACATTGTCATAAAGGTGACAAAAAGTGAAAGCTAACAACTAAGTTATTGATTTGCTCCTTATATTAAGTACACAGTTTTGGAACCTATTGAAACGTGTAGTGAAATTCCTGGGATCTTATAAGGTTGCGAAGTGTATCAAGCCTGACAGATGCGCGCTAAAAAAAAAATTGAAAACAAGAGGAACCGTATGTAAAGTGAACCGAAGAAAAGTATGTAAGTGTAGACAGAGAGTGATGTAGGTACATTTAAGCTGAACAGAGGATGGCCGAAATATAGGAAAACATGGTCCCGATCCTATTTCTCCTTAGATGATATCCGGAGTCGGTTGGAAGTGACGTATGTGTCAGACGAGAGGTGTAAGGTTAGTAACGACGCTAAAATTGTTTTGATACTGGTATTGTTTTTGACGTTTCTCTAAACGAGCAATTTTTGTACGTTCCGCATTATTTCTAATTTACTGTAACACAAATTATTTTTACGGATTTTTATTACTAGATTCCAAGCAAATGGTCTGCATAATGTTTGCGCATTTCTTGTAAAAATTATTAAAACAACCAAGAATTAATAGTATTAGTAACAAATTACCAAATGCTAGGATTCGAATAATAATAATAGATGACTCAAATTCTGTAACTACAAATTTAACATATACAATATAGTTTTTTAATATGCTATTCAAGCCCATAGCTTCGTTGCTCTCTTCCATGTATTTCTACCTTTAGTTTTCATTCTCCAGTTATCTATATTTTTCTCTTTATATCTGTTATTTCTTCTTTTTCTTATAATCATATAATCAAAAATACCTTTTTCTTTACTGTCCTCCCTGGTCTGTTCTTTCTATGTGACCTAACCAGTGTATTTTTCCCGCTTTTTCGATCTTTGCGTGTCTATCGATGTATAGTTGACATACCGTCTAACATACAGTTCCTTCGTCTTCTTCTTTTCTTTATTTTTCTCTAACTTTTTTCTTATCTTCTTAGCTTCTCTTGTGTATTTGTATTTAAAATCTAGGTTTCGTATTTGTAAACTGCAGTTGGTCTCAGAACAGTTTTGTACAGGCGTGCTTCAGCCCGTCTTTAAGTATTTAATTAAGTATTTAATTGCTATTGCTCTTCTATTTGCCTTGCTTACTTTTGCTACTATTTCCTCTCCTTCTTGATGTTTAGCATTAAAAAGCAACCAGGAAATATCTGTACGTATTAATAAATCCATCGTTGCTTGTTAAGAGGTAATTTACAATTTGCGACTTCAATCTCCCGTAAAAGTAAACTTTGTACACGTGAAAATGGCTCAGTGCATCATTATCATTTTGTTCGACGTATCAGTACGAACCCGCCAGATGTAATAACCGCCCGCCTGTAAACTCATAACATATAACACCGATATCACTTTCAATACGCCGTGAAAGAGCTTAAAGGCTTTTGGAGCGCTTTCGCGTTTAGGCGTTACTTTCACAACGCAATAGCATCGTGCCGGTACCTCTGCCGTGCCGGGTCTATTATCCATCGGCGGATTGAAGAAAATACAATTCTGCATGTCAAGCTTTTGCCGGTTCTAATAGCTGCAATTTCCTGTTTCGGTAATGAACAGTGACCAGCGCGCCCCGCTTTCTCATCAACTTCAATTACAAATAATGAATAAAAGAAACAACTGGTCGGAACAGTTCATTAAACACGATTCGTTCGTTCGAGATAGCATTTAGAGCGATATGATCATAAATCTGAGATATGGTTCAGGGTTTGGGTACGTGATTGGCCAATTATTTCTGCAAAAACGCCGTTAAAATTGGTATACGGATTAATATTCTGCAATCATATTTGTGGCTGTGGTTGTTCATTTTTAATACCTAACGGCCGCTTATTTGTACGCTTCCAAAGGAATTTTGTTATCATAATTTTATAATGAGAAATATTGCGAAAGAATAGGTAATATGGTACATCCAAAGCTTTTCGGATATAATAAAGATATCCTGCGAAAACAATGAAATCGAAATATGACGAATAACAAGCACAAATTGAGACATTTTAGCGAATTCCTTTCTGTGTCTTAGTGCGTTAAGAACAATTTGAGAGTATAGCACCATTCCCGTTTCCTTAAAGCCAATTTCTTCTATATGTGTAAAAGTACATCTGAAATTGCTCTAGCCTTCACGGGAAAAATATTTAGCAAGTCTTTTCTCCAATTTTCTAATTTACGGATATCGCTTTAGATAATAGCAGAGTTATTAGTCCTAAATGGAGTGCTTTATCCTTCACTCTGCAACCTATGCAGTCAGAAATGAAAATTGAAAAGGTGGTGATGTATTGTCTGTAACGTCAGGATTCTACAAGTAAGGAAGGTCTTTTCAACAACAAACCATTGAAATGTGTAATGAATCATGCAAAACTTGTCCTACTGTCTCTTTACTAATGTTGTCTTTTTCGGTCCTGCTTCGCGCTGTTAAATTTGGAAGTTCACCATGATCGCGGCACTACCACGTCTTCTTCAAGCAAGACTCGAAAGCAACTAGAACAGACAGAATGACAAAACGAACGGTGGTTGTTCCAGAAGGTTCAATGCCAACTATATCCCAATACCAAGATCCCCCGCTGTCGCTCCGTGATTGCATCAACATTCTCTCAACAACTCTTATTCTTATTATCTCTGTGTCAATCTGGCCAGGTACACGAGGAGACGCGGCAACGCCGCGAGCTCAGTTCGTGGTCGCCGTTCCTCGACGAGTACCGCAAAGTCGCACAAGATACGGGAACTGTTCGGGATTAACGTCTCGATCAGGCCGTTCAAGGCGCGCAGCGGTCCGCCGCGGTGTCATCGCTGTTAGCGGTTCGGCCGCCCGTCGGAGTTCTGCAGGCTCCGGGCGGGATGTGCCTGATGCGCAGCGGGGCACTTGACGGCTGGCTGCGCCCTAGCGAACGGTATCCTAAATGTGCGCCAACAACGCCGGACATCCGGCAGCGTACCAAGGCCGTGAGGTGTATCGTAAGATCACCAACAAAACACGGCCACCCAGCGGTCGCAACCGGCTCCCAAGCCGACGGCGACGAAGATTCCACCTGGCGAAGCGTTCCCTGGACTCCCGCCCCACAGCGCCCGCGACGAGGAGCTCTTGAGCTCCCATAGGTGCGCGAGTGGGCGAGAGGTAAGGTTGGCTCGCCAAACCAGACCATCCAACGTGGACCGGAAGGCGGTGGCATAGGACCGCTTGCGACCCACTCAACGGGCCGTAGTATCGTCTAGCCCAGCCGACCGCCACAATTAACCGAGAGGGAGTCCACCTTGAAGACTCCGATGACCACAAAACACTGCGTACGACCCCAGTAAGATTCTAGAGAAAGGTTCTTCCTATGGAAGAAACTTTCTTAAAAAAGAATGACACTGGATGACTAGGACGAAAGTCCAGAACACCTCGGCAGGGATGATGGATAGGACCAAATGTAGCAAATTATAATTTTATTTGCTCTTGAATTCGATTGAATCCATTTTTTGTGATATGATGGTCAATGTCTATAAGGAACGACCATTGACAAACTAGTTTGTATCACACAAATTAGAATATCAACGTATGATGTTCTATAATGTTCATAATGCTACTTGTGTATTTATTGGTGATATGTAACATATATATAAGGATAGTTTAATAATTAGTTTTCACTTCGGACGCAATAAAATGATTCGCATGTTCTGACACGTAACGCTTCTCTTCTAGTTTATAGACATTAAATACCAGTTAAAAGGTGCTACGATTATCTGCTCCGTCCATATACGATGGGCAAACATGTATATGCATGTATATCTGAATTGCTAAGAGAATAATCTAAACACCATGTTCCTATTTCACCTGTAATTGCGAGCTTACAATACCGCACCATCGCTGTGCCGGTATCAAGTATCCAATTTTCTTCGTTGCCTTCCTCGTACCTTTTTTGCAATTTTGTAGACGCTAAATAGCCGATAAACGTTTCATTCACGACTGCGGGTATTAAACACAACCGCTACGAAGTACGATAACTTGTCGCTTCAACATAAACACGACTAGTAGTTATTTCGCAATATTACGTTATTTACCGTAATTATAGATTTTATGATAGTGTGTGTACGCGTTTTATACGTCCAGTCGTCGGAGGAAATGAAACCATTCAATTTTATTAGGCGTATATACTAAGACGTCCTAAAGTATACCTTACCCCACGCACTAACAAATGAACTGCTGTAGGTTGTTTTTCTAGACAAAAATAAGTCGATTTCGTTTTGTTGTGTTGCGTAGCTTAGGAAATAGCGCGATAAAAGTTTTGGTAATTTCGTTCTGTTGTTATCGGAGTGACATGTTGTTACTTGCTAGATAACAATTGCCAAATTTTCAGATTTCGTATTTCCGCTCTTCGTATTTCATATTTTGTTTGCTTGAAACAAAATAAAGCTATCCTATTTTCCGATTATCTACGTAGTAACCAAATTCTTCATTTTGCGCGTCATCAAGATAAGATGACAAAAGTAACAGCATCACGAATTTTTTCGTAAGACTAGAAATATTGAGATATTCATCTGCTAACATTAAAATGGAACACCTGGCACGCTGCACTTAGGTGGGAAAGGGAAACTTAAAAGAAAGCAAAACTGAGGCGAGCCCTCTACGATGACTATACAGTCATCCTGTAATTTGGGATGGATATAAATCAAAGCAAGTTTCTTCCAAATGCCTAATATTTACCACGTAAAAGGAAAAAAATCGATAGCAAACGGGAGTTGTAATGTTATATATAATTGTAATGTTCTTAGTTGCATTTGCTCGGCTAAAAAATCTGCAGCATTTATATGCTTATATATATATGATAATTTAATACATATATAAAATTTCGATATGTGATATACCCCGTAGGGCCGTCACCACGCATAATATCAGTAATATTTCGACCTTTAAAAGAGCTAGATTAATTTTGTTACTATTCAATCAAATATAGTACTTGTAAGTTTCGGTGGAGGCGCCGGTTCTTTGCACTGTTACCGATTAATTTAATTACCTCAAGGCACTTTATATATTCACATTGCTCAGCTATAAAATATAGACACTGTAAAACCGCAAATCTCCACGATAAAGGATCTGCTAATCCTTCTAACCAAATTGAAAACAAATTAAAAACTGGTTATGCGGAATGACTAAACGCGTTCAAGACACACAACCTCGAAGTGATTTCCGTTGCGATATACTTTTATTACACACCTACGGCTAAACAAGTTGTGAGATCTCACACTCTCACTTTATGTTTACTTATAATTTGTTGCGTGCAATATAAAAATCCCATTCCATAAATTCTCACGTGATTATCGATCTCGGCCGATAAGTCGTGAGCCACGTAAGGCGCATATTAGCAGTCGACATAGATCAAACGATGATGTACCACATACTTGCCCGCAAATAACGACGGAACTATTACTTCGAGCTGGGAAGTTATATATTCATAAGGTTCCCGTGAGCTCATTGATTACATGACTTTCTAACAAGACGAGCGCTGAAAACGAAACCACAAGCACGTCAGCAATATTTCGCGGCAATACACGTTGTACTTAAACAAGGTTAGACGATATTATTAAGAGAACGCATGCGTATTCTCGTTTAAACACGCTGCGTTTAAGAAAATACAAATTAAGATGTACTTTTATTAAATAGTAGCCGCTTCTTACATTGTAATAATAAATACTCTAGGTTTCGCTAACTATTTCCTTAGTTAGCAGTTACCATTAATATGTGAGATATAAGTATGCACAATATCGTTAACTGTGTATATTAACACCGAACACTTTCTTGTAGAACAAAATATATAGCTTCCGCAATTATGAACAAGAGAAGAAATATTTGCGTTGTACCCATCTAACATATAACTTTCGTGCTTCTTCTTGTCGTTACCAACATCTATTATGCCATTACGTAACTTAGCATGTTTAACGCCGTTAAAAATTCAATCTAAAGTACTTCCTAGTTACGTGGTCTCCAAGGGACAACATACTCTTGGTAACGAACCGCAACGAGTTGTAAACATGTGAACATGTGTCGTAATTAATGAACACGATACTAAATTAATTTACGAGCGTGGAAGATGACAAGACAATAAAAATATGGCGGCTTTATTAACTGCTTAGAAGAATTAATTGTTGTCGAAGCTCCATTACCTTCTAATAGTTGTTTAAGGAATTCAAATATCGAAGACACAGGTTTATACACTGATACCTTTTAATAATACACTGAGATGTTAGGGGGTTAAATAAAAAAATTGAATTAAGAGAAACATAAGTGCTTCCGTTCCTAAATAATCTTCAAAATTTAGTAGAGTTGATTTACAGCTTTGAGTCCTCCGTGTCTATATAAAATTCTAAGATAGTAAAATAACTATCGCGTTGAAATTACGTGTGACGTTTTGTAAGACGTGGCGGGCGTACGATGCCCAGCTTTCTTTAGGAATTGTGCTGTACTTGACCATTTGATTCTCCCATAGTGACAATGCTGTAAATTCTTTGAACCCAATGTTTATACGCCGTTAGTTTATAAACCTAATTTAATTAATTAAAAGATATAAGTTATTGACCTTTCTTTTGTCATTTAAATTGCATAAAAAGTCTCTTAGTGTTAATGACACTAATTAATTAATTAATTAATTAAATTAATTAATTAATTAATTAATCATATTTGACGAGTATTGTTTTTGAAAAGGGGAAATTAACCTGGAATTGTGACGTTCCAATATAAACTCAACAGTTGATACAACGACTGGCCCTTAGTTGACATGTTACGCATTGGACCCTGCTCAACACAATCAAAGGCTTTCGTCCGAACAAAGAATAACGCGGCTCTATTCAGACAGATAACTTGTATATGACAAAGAAAATCACATATTTCCATTCCGTTCGACTTTTCCAGGCGGAAACCATATTGAAAATAATTAATAAATCTCCTCAAAAGACACATTTTCCTTCTCAATAACTTATTATTATTATATTATTATACTTAACCAAGATATTAAAGAGCGTAACACAACGAGAGAAAAAGTACACTACCCACAGACCTGTTTCTGCCTACCCGCCTTCATCGGCGAGGTTTCGAGTGAATTCTAACTGTACCTTACATCGCTGTTGCTTCACAATAAATGCCAGCATACATATTTCGAAATAACTCGCTTTCCGTTTAGAAATTAGCGACATAAGTCGTGTGCTGTTCCCTAAGCCATCCCTCGTGCAGCTTTTGGACTGATTAACCAGCCGAATGATACCGAATAGGCAAATGCATTTGGTTCGTACCTCGATAATTCAACTAAATCAGGCTTATCGATTCAGCGGAAAAGTATTTTGCAAGGAGCAGTGCGGAGAATTATTGTATCAGATGCGATTGTATCATCAATATTCAAATCATTGCCAGAATTTTTCGCATTTTTTTTATAAGCTTCTAAACATTCTTTTTTAATTTTGTCTATTTTTCCTTGACGTTACTGTTTGATTAAACCAAAGAAAACCAAGGAATTAGCGTTTGCCATCCAGGATTCTCCTTTTACGGCTGACACTTACAAAACCACGGCATGCTTCGCACAACTCGTTTTCACACTGAAGAGGCGTCTGAAGTAATGATAAGCGCCAAAGTTTACATACTTAGTAGGGCTCTCGTTACATGTAAAGAAATCCTGACTTTTATTTATCTGCTTTTAAACTTTCATACAAATTTTTTACTTTTATTGACGCAAGTGGTTATTCAATCCCTCGAAGAATACGCCTCGTCAAAGTACGGTGCAAGTATGATACGCTTCCCACATTTTATCCGGTAAATAAAATTGGTCACACACGGATCATAAATTACTGGCCGAGATGTGAAAAAGTGCCCGCCAGTTTCGTTCACAGCTAACGATCCGTATTATTAATTTTTACATATAATACATACACTGGTATAAGCGCTTACGGTGAATCGTTTCGCTTGTAAATGGCGAAATTTACGGTCGTAGGATCCTTAGCCAGACGTGGAAGAAAACAGACGTAAGTAAACAAAGAAAAAAAAACAAACGGACTTAATTATCCGTAACGTATAGTTCTAAATATCAACATAAAGTAAACGAATAAATAGATATTAATAGATTTCTATTAACGTGTGTAACCAAAATCATGGATTAGTAATTACGATTATATAAAACACTTCATTCCTCCCAATTCCATAACTGTAAAGTCACTTTAAAATGTTCGTTGAACCTTAAAGTTAAATACAGAAACTCTCGTCGTTCGCGTATTTGTTCTTCTTTCTAATAGTGTTCTTGACCTCTACGATTGTCTAACAACGGTGCGAATGAAATGTTTTTACCGTCTCGGATTCGTGTAACAGGAAAGTTATAGCAAAAGAAAATGTCATACACAAGACCGGCGAATGAAATTAAGAGAATAGTATATACATAGAGCATGCTCTCCAATTCAACGAGCACTTTCGTTTTAGATTCTCGACGAACGTCGTTTTTGTCGCAACGGGATTTGCCGGAACTGTTTCGGATTCACTTCTGGGAACGGCTTCGTTTGAAACGCTTTTTCGTATAATCCTGTTAAACGGAGAACTTGTGAGAACGTCAGGTAATGTTCTTTCGTTACGACCTTTTTCGAGGAATAACGCTATTTCGACGAGATCATATTGTCTCAAAATTATGTAATACAAATCATTGCATGTGACTGATTGCCAAGTTCCTTCTGTATTGGAAAATATACTTAGTGTAGATCCAAATGGCGATTACCTTACCAACCTTAATGTGCTGACAAAGCAGGTTCTCTACGTGCAATAAAAGAAGTCTGCCTGAAGAACGATACACCCAACCTATTAGAAATTTAAGACACCATTAACATAAGGATCCGATACCAGATTAACGATGGATGGGAAAGATATTAACATAGCTCTACTAATTTTGCCCAGGACAGAAAATATAACAACCGGAATTAAAAATTGCTTGTAATGGGGGTAAATACCATCCAAAATATTTTTTATGTGGCAGGTTTAACTACTTCTTAAATGTTTATGTTGCCACTGCTCATTCCTGTAATGCATTGTTCTTTATCGCCTTTATTTCTAGATCGATTAGCCGGTAGCTTGCTTTTTCTCTAATCTGACATTCTCTCATATTCATATGTAGGTTTGAGTTATAATAATAATAATAATTTGTTAGAGAAAAGTATTCAATTAAAAAGCTCAGCAGGACTATAAAAAAGTTATTTAAAAGGCAAATTCTTAGGCTTTGCTTAAATATATGTATGCTATTAATGCATTTAATGTCATTAGGTAGAACTCTTAGCCTCATAAGTCTATTTTGGGAAACATCTGTTGCCAAGGTGAACAACCCTCAAACAGGGCTCCATAGCTCAACATAGATGAGACTTTAGCATGCTAAAGAGATAGTAATTAACCTAATGTTAGACTGTAAAAATGTGTTCAATATTCTTAGAAAGGAGACATTAAATATTATTTTTTCTTGTGACACTCTCACAGTGTGCCTTCCATCCGAGATGTTCATCAAGTTATTCTTAAAAATGTTGTAGTGTTCAAATTAAAAAAATTCTCGTTGCTTGTAGAGATACTTCGATTATTGCATGATTTATTCTTAGCGCGAAATCTGATTAATTATTTAAATATAAGGAATTGCGGTCTCAACAATTCGGATCAGGAAGATAGGATACTATTACATTTACGAAGTTCAACCTTTGGAGGCAGAAACCAAACGTATATTATCGTCGGTGTAAAACTTAGGCTCAACTCATCAGTGAAAATCAGAAACAGAATAGGTCCCAGAGGCAGTACCTTGAGGAACTCGCAGCCAATTAACCCCGCTGTCAGAGTTAACGGCCTTGGACGAACAATCAGCCGTGCAACAAACATTAACGAATTTCTATCTTTCGCTCACAGAAGCTTAAAGAAGAACAAGCATGTGATCGGCGTAAGCAAATGTTCCGCTTATATTACAAAAGATTCCAACAGGACACTCGCCCCGTTCGATGTACTGAATGAATCCGCTAAAAGGAGATGTTAGTTGTATCTATAGGTTTCTTGACAGCAATTGAAAGAATTACTATTCTACAATTTAATTGGAAATATCATATTGAAAAATGAGTTAGGAAGTGATCTGATTACGATATGAAAGTTATCAGTAAATCACTAAAGAAATAGCAAAATAGTTGATATTATAATTGGTGAAAGGTTGGTTGATTTTAAATAAAATTATCTACGCATAGGTTGTAAGCTGCAATGTTACGGGAACATCTCATCGAGGAAAGCTTGCTGCAATCGATCAATCTTCAACAGTTAAGGTGTTGTGTCGACATTTTTCTACTCCTGTTATCAAAATGCGTTTCTAGCAAAGACTAGCAAGCAATCGGCAAAGGACTAGCAAGTATGCAATTCGCAATCATCTAACACAATATGCGTTGAAATTTATTTATATTTTAAAATGAATAGTAAAAAGTATGAACAAAAAAATCTATTTCAGATCCACAGTTTTAAATGTATTTGTTGCACATTTCCTCTCCATTGAAACGCAATTTAGTACTTACAGCATTGTATTTCATAAACCTTGGCTCTATCAGAAGCATTAATATCTACAAATTCATTTCAAGCAAACTGTTGCCATATCCGTTATGGGAAAAAATCTCGGAAACGCATTACCTGCGTTGATTATCTAATCGTAACCGCTGACGTGCATTAGGAACGCTGGAAGTATCATTTCGTTAATTACAGGCAAATGGTAGATTCAATACGCAATCCATTAACTTCGAGCTTACGAACGCCACTTTCGTTGTCCTTGAAATTCTCTCTAGGGATTAATTCAATCTCTCCATCTCGTCAAATCTCGCTTGTCGTTATGTTACGTTATATGCATATTATGCTATTCCAAGCTGTGCTATCTATTCCGTGGATCGTAGAGTTACATAATGTCTGAAGACGGAGGTAGAGAAAGAGACTGGAGAGCACTTGACATTGCTCGTATGCTATTTTACATAATTTATTCTGCGGTATACGTTACATATAACCGCCGGTATATCGAAATATCCTGTACGCGCATTTTTTACGTATATCCAATGGGTTTTTAACGTTATTTAGTACTTCGCTTTAGATGTTTGTAATTCCATTGAAGGCTCTGCGTTACGTTTCGTTTATTTTCAATGCCGTAGACGATTAATATAATTTAACGAACCCGTGTCGATAGGACGTTATTCTTGCTTTAATTATCAATTTACGATCAATAAAATTACTGTAATTACTTTACGAAGTACATATAAATTGTTACGTGCTTCCTCCATAAATACACTGAAGAGTTTTTAAATGTATTATTTGTTATCGCTTTGTTGCAAACACGGTATTAAGTTCTATCTTTTTGAGAGTAGCTCATTTTACATTTCTAAGGGTCAGGCTGTCTTATCGTCTCTATTTTTCTAACAACTAGTTAAAGATATCGAAAAATCCAAAAAAATTCAATTTTTTTTGACTTGCAGTGTACCCTAACATGGTTGTTCAAATTGTGTCTATTGTGCAAATTATAGGAAGCTAAAATTTTCCGATCACAAAGTGAACCTCGTAGAGTATCAGGCACCTATTTTTTATTTAAATGGAACAACCTGTATTTATTTATGTATTTATCAATATTCCTTGTACCATGGTCGGATGTGAGTTACGATCACATCCTACGTAAACTTCCTTCGTAGTTCCCTGTACTTTGTTAATATCTTATATGCATCACTGGAATGTTTTCCTTCCTGCCACCACTGCACCTCATGTTTGTTTCAATCCCCTTCTTTTTTTTTATTATTATATCATGTATTTATTTTGGTGGTCTCTCTTCCTGTATACTCTACTCTATAAACTCCAACATTGGTTATATTTTCAGTTCTCCTGTTATCTGCGTATTCTTGATTGTCCTCTTTATTGTATTTTATCTTTTTTATCTACCATTTTTATGGTATCCATGATTTAGCCCCTCATGTTGTAGGTTATTCTAGATACCTTGATTTGTTTTTGTATTTGTTACGTTTGCTCTTAGGTAGTGGATTTTTCTACTTGTTTAATTTTTAGATAAAGCCAAGTGCGTAACTTAAATTTGAAAAAATTTACCTTACCACCTATCCTGATGCTTACTAACATATACAAGAATTACAATTTACAGAAACGAAATTGAGAACGGATTTATACAAACAGGAACAGAAGACGGTGGATACCATACTTTGAATAGTTAAAGAGGATAAATGACGGTAATCCCTTGGGAAAGAATTTTACTTTACAATGCGCTTATTATGCTTGCCTGTCCCTCGTGGAACTTTTATTAGCGTCGTCTTATGCATGCCAGGAACTCTTCGCGCATATTTGCAACATTCGCTCATGGTAAAACTCCTAAACGTACACAAAGAAGGCGCAACGAACAAGAACTATATTTATACCTTCAAAATACTCTCACTACGGGGAAATTTATTTCGAGATGGTATCATCCCCGTCTCCTACTTTGTCCGACGAAGATTGATTCGCGCGAGAAAAGGAGCTAATTTAAACACATATAAAGGCTACGCTGTTTATCCAGGATAGACGTGGAATCGTATATTCGTCTTGTACACTGCACAGTATTCAGGACACGTAACGCTGTTCTCCTGCCCTCAAACACGCCGAGAATATCTTAACCTTTACCTTACTTAATGTCAGTGCCTTGCGAATTATCTACGCCTCTGATCTTTTTACCGTCACTACGCCTTCAACTTCGCTGCCGTTACGACGACCGCAGAAATGCGATGAAAATGTTTGCCAGCTCTTGTATTGTTAAGTGTTACGCGGATTTCTCTAAATGGTATTTGCAACAAGTGGAAAAGGATTTATATATACAATGTTCTTTTAAAGTATATTTTATAATATGTAAAAAAAGTTCGAAAAGTTTGGAAACACCCTAATAACAACAAAAATATTAATTATTTTTTGAGAAAAATCATAAAACATGTCAATTCACGTTTTTAAAAACTTATATTTTAATATCAGTAATGTCGTTCTTACAACGACCTTGAACAAGTTCTTGAAGAACGTAATTTTCATTCAAATGCAGCATTAGCGCTTCATGTTTGGATAGGCACTCTTGTGTCATTCTCTAAATGACACAAGAAATCAGGTGTGGTTAAGTCGGCAGGTCTTGCTAGTTACTCGAATTCATCGGCTTGGAAAGGCGGTATCGACATATGTATGCATAATGCAGAGGGGCACCTGCTACTGCTGCTGGCAAATTCTCTGGTTTGGTAAATCTCCATTTTCGTTATTTTCCGGGCAAATGTCTTTTTTCCGGTAAATTATTATTAAAGACAGAAGGTCTCCCAACTCTGCTACCGCCCACGTGCTTCATATATTCAATGGGGATTCTGTCTATTGCAGGTGTTATTTCTTAAACGCCGACGGAAATCATCATAAACCAAACAGACTTTGTAGGGACCATACTTGTTTTTACAAAGAATGATCGTGGACTTTCATTGAACGACTATAATGCATTGAGTAGCATATCTTCACTGGTTGACTAATAACCATCACCCCGAGACAGACCACACGAACATGATCTTCATCTCTCGTTGATCGTTAATTTTATTTATGACAGAAATACTAATTGGAGCACGAGTCTTATTAGACTTCTTTAAAGGAACAGGTTTTACTTCCGAATCCAACCATCGTAAAGGATTTGGATACGTTCTTTTTCTGTTAAGCCAATTGTTCATAACTAGAGTAGAGTAAAAAGTAATAATTCCATCCCCATTTCACCCTCAAAGTTGTGAATAGAGAGAACAAAACTTCTTTAACTTTAACATTTTTAAGTGCCACATAAGCCACATAAGTAAAGCTCCACCGCTCCCAAATTGTTGGAGTATTTAGTTAAAATTTAATAAACCTATTTGTACAGGGCAGCTTAAATGATTGCTTATCATACCGGATTGGTCTAGTTAGTTTTCCAGCATTTACAAAAGCCTAACCTTCCCCACATATTTCCCACAGAAACTCAACAAGTGGATTGCTAATCAATTACGTAGCAGGTTCAGAGGCACACAGAAGAATCACCTCTGGCGAATTTTCTTTTGAAGCGCCTCTTTGCACAACACTGATTTTGGTTGGTAACATTTTTAGCGTAGCATTCGAAGGAACATCATTATGGACGAAGGGTATACATGGGGTTCCGTAGCTGCTGGTCTTTATTGCATTTATGTCCAACAATTTTAGACACCCTATGAACCTTTCTTTTTCACTTACATGTTTATAAGTAGTGGTACGTTTTTAATTGCGGCCAGTGTATTACAAAAATGCGAGGCTAATGCCAAAACTCTTTATTGTTACACCAAGAAATCTGTTGTTAAAACCCCTTTCGCACGCTGCCTTATTAAACGCAACCGCATTTAATAAGGAACCTAGTAAATTATTGTAATCTTCTAACACGTTGCCTTCGCCACGCCGAGGAATATATCCGCAGAACCTGGTTAATATTGTGCGAGGAGGGAGTACTACTTATCTTGTTTATTGGCTTCCTCCAAGAGTCAATGCCACTCAGCTGAATGGTCTTCAAACATCTTATATGACTTGCCGACCGTGCAATTTCCATTCAAACTGTATAGTAGGGAAACGGGCATTTTAATTTGGTATATTGGAAATAAGCAATTACGCCCGAAGCCTTGCAAGTGAATAAAGGAAATGGTAGTTCGTGCTTCTGTAATTGTGTGCACTTTTAAGGGAAACTTGCAAGATTTGAGGAAGGTGCCGTAAGCCGGCGTAGTGTTGATTAACAAATTACGATTTTTTTCGTATAACTGGTCAATAAATTATTATATTTTAATACCGTTAAAAATATAATTTCGTTAATGTTTAAGCTGTAGTTTGCTTACTGGATCAGAATAGCGGGATGAGTTCTTCTTTGAAAGTGGATCTCCTATTTTAAAATATATTACTCTCACTTTCGAGCGAATTATTACGGATTAAATAGTTACTGATTATACTGACCAATAAGGTTTTTACCCTAAGTTAGTAACTGATGAAATTGAATAGCATATATAAAGTAAAAATTATTCGAAAACCGGCAACATTGGCTTAGCTCTGGTTACAGAGAAAATGCCTTTAAAGTATGGCCGGTAATCTGGTCTACTGTAATAATGTTTATAAACTTTCTGAAGCTTTTGAAATACATCCTACTTTCATCCCACTTCTTGGAGATTATTCATAGACTCATCGAAGACCAGCCCAAAAGCAGTTTTGTTGCATAATGAAAACCATCCTTCTATTCCGACAGGTCACGCTGTTTCTATAAAAGAAACTTAGGAAAATCTGAAAATGTTATTAGAAAAGATAAAGTACAAAGACTATTCCTGGAATATTTGTGCAGATTTTAACGTAATTGCAATTATTTTGGGTATGCAATCTGGTTACACCAAATACTTTTGCTTTTTATGTCTTTGGGACAATCGACATTACTATAAGCAAGAGTGTCCACTTCGATAACAGTTTACACCAGGAAAAGACAATGTACAACATCGGCCTGCAGTAGAAAAAGAAAAGATCATAATACCACATCTCCACGTGAAACTTGGGCTCATAAAAAACTTTGTAAAGGCACTAGATCTCGGAGGTGAAGGTTTTAAATACCTTCGTGGAAAGTTTCCAAAATTAACACAAGGGAAACTGAAAGACGGTAGCTTTTTTGGACCTCATATACGAGAAATAGTAAGTGATGAAATATTTCAAACCAAATTAACAGCGAAGAAAAAAACAGCTTGGCTCTCCATGGTACAAGTTTTCTCAAATTTCTTGGGAAACAAAAAAGCTGACAACTATAAAACTTTAGTAATGGATATAGCATTTCACGCTGCCGGCTGTAATATGTCCCTTAAAGTGCACATTCTACATTCTCACTTGGATTTTTATCCGGAAAATATGGGCGACGTTAGCGAAGAACACGTTGAGCGCGTCCACCAAGACATCACGGGAATGGAAAAACGGCATCAGGGGAAATGGAATCCTGTTATGTTAGCAGATTACTGTTGGATGTTAAGAAGAGATGTTGTAGATATTGTTTATAAGTGTCGGAGCAGTATTATTTCACATTTCTAATTATAATAATTTGAAATAAACATTAAATTATGATCTAATCTAAAAAACTTTTTCTTTGAAATATAAAAAGAAAACGAGCTAACTTGACCTTCCACCTTTTTATTAAAATAAAGTTGAAATTTGTTGGCCAGTGATATTAGAGAGAACAAAGGCGGATGAAATTATTACTTTTTTGCAGAGACTAGACAGACTCGTGTTTTGTCGACTCTCGGGAACAACAGTATGCAACGCGAATCCATTCTCACGAGGCGAATAGAGACACGAGTCTATCTAATTGCTGCAAAAAAGGAATAATGCAATAGCATTATTCCTTTTTTTATTTAAGCAATGTAATACGTGGCTGTTTAATATGGTGGGTTACCGTGAACAGCTATTTCCTTAACGAATTTCTCAAACTTATACGCGACGCGACATTTTGAAGTCTAATTCGTTGCTGTCCGTATATTGCGGCTCTTCAATCATGTTTCTTTGAATATCGACGTCTTTTTTTGGTCGTTCTTTACGAAATTGATCACCGACGGAAGCACGACCAGGATGAAATTCTGTAGACCAGTTGTAAACAATCTTTTCTGATGGTACTTCGTCGTCAAAAGTAGAACGAAGCGATTGAATTGCTTGTATTGCTGCTGTGTTAGGTCTTTAGTAAAATTGTCGAAAGTTTCACTAAAATAGCTTTTTTCGAACGCTCATTGACAAACACATGTAAAATTCCAATTGCGGCATCTAACGGTTATTTGTAAAATCTTAGATGGTTATTCCGATATCAATAGAGCTAACGGTGATAAAACCAAAGCACACGAAAAGTACGAAGGAAATAAGCGACGCGAAATACACATTCAAGATAAGAATTTCTTAGAAGGAAGTACCATTCGTGTCAATTTTGAATTAGCTGCACAATGAAAGCTAGACGGACGCATTGCAGTGCGGAATTCGCTTGATCTAATCTACGAATTTGCATCGATTGAAGAGGATACCGTAGAATCAGTTAGGAATTCGCGTGATATTTTGACGCGTTTAATTAACGACGACCAAATCGGAATATAAAATGAGAGTCGTAAGCCGTATTTCATTCCAGCATAAGTAGTCGACCTTAAAACCTGGTAACTTTACGATTTCGCGAATCGCCGAGCAGTTTCGGAATGCGATTTTTAAAGGCGATGGATATTGCACTTGGCTATTCTACGTCAAAAATATTATGGTTGTAAAACATGCGCGCAATAAACATAAAACATTATAATTACAGGCAGTTTGTTCCTCTACAGTTCGCGGTATCTAGAAGAGATTCCCTTCTATGAACGGTAATGAAATTAACTTAACTTAAGTATTCGCCTGGAATATTTGCAAGGTTTTTAATTTGATATTTCGTTTTATTTTTCGTCCGATGCTGGAGATAATTATCGACACTTCAATTGGTTAATAGTGAGAAATATCTTTAGGTCTGTTTTGTGTGTTTCACATAAGTAGTGGGTATTGTTTTTCCTCGAAGATCGTAAAAGCGCTTAATGTAATTACGTACATAATTGGTATAATTAAGTTTCCTGTGACAAAGGATAGTTAATTCCTGTCCGAGAAAAACTGGTTTGATTAGGTATATTTTCTGGAGTAAGTTTTAATGCGATCATTCCTAATATGTGCACGGTCGTCCGCCGGCTGATTTAGCTAAGTAACAACTGATTAACGTAATAATAGAGTAGTTGCTCGCTTTGTTCCACATTTCTGTTCAATTTCTCTGTAATTATAGCATAATAATTTAGTAGTTGTATCTCGTAACTTGCTATCTAAGTGCTTTTTAGGCCGTTAGACAAGATTGCATTGAGATTTTTGCGAAATGCCGTTGTTTGTTTAGTGGACGCAGTTCATCGAAACATTCTATATTTTTCAAAAATTAGAAATTAATCAAGTAAAAAAAAATAAATTTGTGAAATTCCATTTATCAACATGCTTTAGTATTTTGTTTATTTACTAACATTTCGGTAAGAATTCTTTTGTGTAATAAACAAGTTACACATTGTCTTTCTATTTGCCTAAATTACATTGTTTTTATTATATTTTTATTAAAATTAAATAAAAAAACCACCACGCTACAATGAGCTGCTCGATCGATGTGAAATGGAGTATGAAGGAAACACGATGCGAAAAATTCGTAAAAGAACGTCGCAAGAATATTTGACCCACTACGTATCTTAGGCGTTTGTTGTCATTTCATTTAGAATTAGCGAGTATTACTATTTTAGTTTTTGTTTTATCTAAAATGCTTCGCTTGCTCTAGCATCCATGTCCAGCAAGCTAAGATGCTGAGCAACAAGCTGAGAGGCATCGTGCAAAATAAGATGGACATAGTTACGCAGAATAAGGGTGATTCCGAAGGTTTCTCCTTCCTTTGTTAGATGCCTCAAAGCTAATTGCTTTTAATTCTTCGTGTTGTCTTTTGGCAACATAATAAAATATTCAGCCATTTACCCCAGTCGTAGAAGCGTCACATACACAGAAACGTTGGAAGAATATTTGGCCCGCTAAGTATCTTAAATGTTTGTTTGTTATCTCGTTTTTCTTGGTGCATTCTACGCTATTGCATTATAGAATTAGCGATTATTATTTTAGTTTTGTTTTATCTAAAATGCTTCCCTTCCTCTAACATCCATGTCCAGCAAGCTAAGGTATGCTGGAAGGCGCCACGTAAGATAAGATGGACATATTTATGCAGAATAACGGTGATTCCGAACGTCTCTCCTTCTTTTGTTAGCTGTCTCAAAGTTGATTGCTCTTAGGTCTTCATGTCGTCCTTTGGGAAAAATATATTTATTCACCAGTTATTGGCAATGTTAAATGTTGTTGGCATATGTTGGCATTTTGCCCTTACAAAGCGGCCGTTACCAGTTTGCGAAATACAGAAATCTATGGTGCTACTTCAAGTGCGTCCTATAGTTGTCAGGGCTTGCAATCGAAACGTTCCAACCTTATGATATGAGAAAACCTAGTATGACGACATATTTCTAATAATAATAATTATTATCATTACTAGTTACAGGATTTTCCTTATTAGTTATATGTAGCTTATAACTAAGTAGCAAACAGAACAAAAGAATAAAAGAATAAGGTGCCAACTACTATTTGGAGGGATTAGAACGAATTTGACGAAAAAGAATTCGTTTCTTTGTCAGGTTGAAAATTTTCCAGGCTATCCTCGCATTTATTATAACAATTTTCATTAAAGTATCTCTTTATGATAACGCCAGCGAGAAATGTTAACGTTTCCAACAATTTATAATTCTTACATGATAATAACAAAGCGGGAGAAATTCCACTTTTCTTAATGCAAATACAATAGTTAGTATTAGGATATAAAGTGACAAATCTAATGGTTCTCTTAATTTCTTAATGCCACAACCTTCTTGGCTCACACCTTTCTTAACCATTTTAGCATATTTGTCTGCTCTTATTCAAATTCTAGCATCCTGAGATCCGTAACTATTCACCTTTTCAATTAAGCAACATTACAAATTCTAATTTGGTTTAGTAACATCTGTAAGAGCATACGTATTCACAACATGATAACATGACATGTACACCATTTATTTAACACCGCAGCTTTCTTGCCTGGAATGAATACAGAAAGTGTGCGTTGTTACATTACCTACTAACATAGATTTTAAATGAAAGAACTTTTATTTTAATTCAATACGCATGAGTCAATTTAACACGCATTTGAACCTATTCCACTTGAATAAGCGGAATTACAAACTAAACAGGTTCTCACCAAAGGAATTGACAGTAAATGGGGCTAATTATTTGCTGCCATAGTGGCATATACGACAAGACGTAAAAATTGTGTTTTTATCGCACATTTACTACTTTTAAGGAAATGTCGTCATTCCAATAATTACCCGCATTAAGACTTACAAGTAAAACCTTTTCCCTCCGTATCTTAACAGATGCGAATGCGGCTTAAAATGTAGGTGATTGGGTCGCAAGAGTAATTACCGGATATTGAAGTGTAATGCGTATTCGTGGGAAATAATACATGCCTTGTTTTAAGTTGCACGGTTACTGAATAAGCGTGGTTAATTTAATACGTAAGATTTATAAATTATTGTAAACATTAGCGTTTCTGGCTGGTTTTATCACAAAGAAGGTACTAGATACTTTAATGGAAATTGTTGCAATAAATTCGAGGGTAGTCTGAAAAGTTTTTAACTTAACAAAGAAACGAGTTCGTTTTTGTCAAAGTTGGTCTAATTTCTCCAAATAAAGGTCGACACCTTATTTTGCAAAATAGGCTTCTTCTAGTCTTCTTACTCAATGAAAACCAGTGAATGAAATTTTGAGGCTAGGGAATAGGAGGTGTGGTTTATCAATTCGTATCCCTATTCGTGGATCTTTTATTACGGTGACCACTGAAGCGTGAGACACGTGGTCTTGGTGGAACAAAACTTTTCTTTTCTTTAACCGCCATCGATTATCCGCTATTTCTGTAATAAGCTCCGGTCATTGTTTTTCTTTTTTCAAGTTCGTGGAATTACAACTACATGACTACTCCAAAAGATCATCTCCATCAGTTTTCCAGCTATTGGTATAGTTTTCGCCTGTTTCAAATAAGATTCATGTTCGGCAGTGCACTGCTCCGACTCAGCTTTAGCTTAAAGAAAGTACTGGATCCGTAGATATTAACCGAAACCGAAACTTCGACTTATTTCGCTTAAAGAGCTTCACCGAGGTTCATCCGAATCATTTTTTTGTCCTGTTCACCTTTTAGTTATCACGTTCGTTCGAGATGCCCGCAGCTTCTGCTCTCCTCTGGTCTCTAATCGCCGGTTGTCAAGCACCAGTTAGTGAACCTTTCATCAATCATGCTGGTACGATCACGTTCAAATTATTCTGCTCAAAATTTAATTGTGGCAAATGAACTTGGCTTAAATTTGGTCGGGCACAAATACAAGAATTTAACATCGGCTCGGTTTCGATCTTTTCCAATTTTTCAGAAACACTAACGTCGACTTTTACAAATGAATGTTAAACAACTGTGAAAACATTCGAAGGTGAGTGATCAATAAAAGTAGATAAATCATTACGCAATGCAATGATGTCTCCATTCGGGGATCTGTTCCAAAAATCAGTTCCAATACAATAATTTGCTGCAATGTTGGTTCTCTTATATAAATGGCGACACCGCCGTGTATGTGCTTATTTCTAGAAATTAAGTGAATGATTTTAATGTTCTCTTGTTATGCCAAGCGCTGTCAGCTTCCAAGAAAGATAAAGAAGTTTCCCATAACATAAGGCTGTTTATCTTAACTAAAAGGTAATCTCCTTCAGACTGGGAGAAATAATTAAGAAGGTTTTAACTTTTATGGTGGGAAGTAACAATAGACAGAGCCATCGTCGCGTCGCATATTCCATACGGACATTACACAGTAGTAACGAGAGAATCTACTTGACCCTTTTATCCTCAAGATTGAATTTTTACACATATTGCACACAGATTGCCCCAACTTCCTGGAACTGTAAAATTGTAACCAATATATTCTCCAAAAAGTAAAACTTTCATTTCAAACTTCTTTGTTTCTTTTGAGTAAGATTTGTGATAAAATCAGTTCTAATATCGAAATGCTTTTAGTTTAAATGGACACTTCGTAACAATATTTTCGGAATAAATAGCCGCTACGGACTCCCATCAAATAGTAACTATTTAATTTTTATTTTGATTAAATGCTTATAATTGACTAAACTGGATATTTTAGAATATAAAGCAATATAAACGTTAACGTGTTTAAAACTTGCAGTAATTATAAAAGTTTCCACAACAAAATGATATATTCCTAACGAAATGCCTTTGCCATGACTTATTCGTATCGCCAATGAAAGCAATATTAAACGTAGGTCATTATTGTAGAGCAAATAAATAAAATATTCACATAATAGCCGATAATAACTTGACAAATCCCATTAGGTACATATGTACATAGGTATAAGGGTGATAAGAATTCAGCATTTAATAACATTTCAGTTATTTTAATTTCAATGCAAATGTCGTGGGTTAAAAGTTTTAAGGAAGGAGTTGCGGCTAATTAAATGCTTATAAAATTGAAAATTAACATAATTAATAGGTAAATGTACTGTTATTTTGTAAGCATATGTTTTTACTAAACGGATATGAGGTAATAGAATTTCGCGGGTCGTAAGATTCTCATCATAAAAAAGATTATGTACTATCCCAAAATGTGTCTTATTGTATTTGTAATTTACGACCAATTAAGTTGATATCTCCTTTTTCGCAGATTAATAGCGGTAATAGGAAAAATATTTTGAACTTATGACATTTTATTGGTTTCTTTATTTTATTACCTTCTTACTAAGTAAATAATGCTGCTTCAAAATAATATTCTCGCAAGAGAAAGTGGCAGTATGGCCTATATGCTGGAAATAAAATAGAACATACTATATATTGAGGATTTTCGAATTTCTGTAATTTACCAATGAAAAAAAATAATATTATGTATCTCTAAATGTGTCTTCTGTAGATTGATCAAATTAATGCGAATAATATTTTCTTTCATCTCTACGAGTACTCGCCCACCTTTTTGCCGAATGGGAATTGAACGGAAAAGATCAAAATATACGAACAAGTGATCTTTGGAAAATACCATTTACGCGCATATAAATACTTGTTGGCTCCTCATTCCTAACTAATGGAGAAAAATTTGAGGTAACTGTAGTGTTTGATATGAAAATGGCGTTACTATGGTAGAAGACGGAACTAACTACCTGAAATGAGAGCTCATTATTGCTTTATTTGGTGGTTTATGGACAGTCGAATTGCTTGTATTTTGTAGAGTAGATTCGATAAATAATAATTATTAACCGAAATCTCACTGTAACGGTATAGCTTCTTTTAATATACATTTTGTTCACATGCTTTAAATGAAAATAAAAATAAAATGCGTCTCTGTCCTGTTCTTTCACTCTGCAGTGAATACTTCGTCCTGTTTGATCTACGTAGCTTTTTTCACTTTGGCGTTTCACTTCGTATATGCCTTTAGTTCGTAGCTTCTGTAACACGTCCTTGTTAGACGGGAGTAGCTGTTCGCTAGCTTTGGTCACCGTGTTGAATCGTGTGGTGATCTTCTTTTCTCCTACTGTCTTTTTCAGCTTGTCGGTGATTTCGGCTATGTACGAAAGGTATGCGTATCCTGCTGGTTGTTGTTGATCCTCGTCCTCTTTCTGCTCTCGTGGTTTATTATCATTATAGTGGTTATTACAGTGCGCAAATGTTATAAATATAAAAGAATTGAATGAATTCCTCTTAGAATATATACGTTCCCAACATGAAATCTTCAGCGTACAAGGTTATTCAAATTATTTGGATTTATTGGATGCCATATAAAGTTGCCGTTAATTTTGTTCGGGGTCGTTAGGAATGAACACGCAGCGAGTGCGTATAAGGTTGCGGGAAGATAATGATAGGGGTGCTAATAAAATCTCATCTCATCCGAGCAAGTTTAGTAGATCTGTAGAGTAGCTATATGATTTTATTTCTTTCAATTCGTAACGACGGCGTAAATTGTGAAAAGCCGAAAATCCTAGCTTTTGTGAGATTTCGCCCAAACGAAAAGCGGTGTTTTATAATACTCGATGGATTATACAAATCTGCCAAGTTTCAATTCGATCAGAAACACCTCGAAGGGCTCTCTTCTTAGTGAGAATTTTTTTGAAACATTAATCCACGCGGTGTGTTTCTTTTTGCCTTAAACTAAGGTGTTCAATTTAACAACATAGGCTTTTGGCAAATTAACCTTTTTGGTTCTACCGGCCAAACCGGTTTTTCCTTCCGAAAATCACTTAAAACTGTCTATATTACTTGTTTTGACTTTATAGTGTGTCATATTTAAAGCCTTTTCTGCATTTTTGATGAATTGAAACAAGATTAGCATGTTGTTGTGGCGTACATATGTATGTATCCTAGCAGGAGGCTAAGCAGCATACAGTGTGTTATTGGTTCTCTACGTTAATCTATACGTCTATCTATCTATATATATATATATAGATATACAGGGTTACCTGTAAATAGCACGTAAGCTACCGAAATCTGAAGACTACCTATCAATGTGTTACTGAAAATTTAAAAAGAAATTTATTTGTAACATATACATTTTGTTCAAATTTTAGGACCCAAAATGCAGGTAAAGCCGGTCCATATCTTTGTTTCTCCTATATTATACAAATACCGCTGATGAATCAAAGTTAACCCAGATGCAAATAAAAAGCGATAAAGCATTGTAGATGCTATGAATAGTGAATAGTCTATTGAAATGCATTAGTCTGTCGTACAGCTGATGTCGAAGTGTTTATGTGTTTACATTGAATATGCCGATAACCATATGATTTGCGTTCTTAATGTTTAAAGTTAATGCATCCGAAATGTCGGGTTTTGAGTTATTTGTAGTTATACATTCTTTTTCTTTTTATGAAATTTGTGGTGGTCCTAACAAGGATCGATCTAGGCGAAACAGGACAAAATAATTTATTAATGTAAAAATGTTCGAAATGTCCACCGTGAGCTCTAATACAGGCATCAATTCGGCGACGAAAGTTATTATGCACACGAGTAAAATTTACCATGTCTTCGCGAATGCGTTGAGCTGCAACATAAATGCGATTTCGCAGATCTTCGACATTTTCAATATCAGGGCGACGATCATATACCAAGCTTTTCATGTATCCCCACAGAAAAAAGTCTAATGGATTTAGATCGGGACGACCTTCGAAACGTGGAATTACTGATCCTGTTTCTCGAAGTCGATACACGGTTCTTACAATTGTCTCGGATGATGGATGCCGCCGATTGGGAAACCGTTCCGCGTACAAATTTTCTGCCGCAAGACTATTTTGTCCTGTTTCGCCATAAATCAAAATCATATCGGTGTATTCGATATTCGTATAGGATGCCATTGCAATTGCGTGTAATGACGGTGAATGCTATGTGCATACTAAATGGATATGCGAACGCTGCTTCAGCGACTGCCGGTGATTCCCATATGTTAACTAAGACAGAGTCGGACTCGAATAAAGAAAAATCATTTTCTCGTTACTACGTGCACATAGAACCATAATATTTTGTATTTAGGCATTACTCATGCGTTTCTTTCACCTATTTTTTTTTCGTACTATATCCGAATAACACTGTATATGGTCTATCATGTTATAGAAAAGGCGAAAACCAAATGGCGAAAAATGGTTCGCACGGAAATTTCTTCAAAATCTTTAGTACGTGAAGCTCGTTTGTTTATTTTTCAATTCTTGTCGTATGATAGATATAACAGACATACAAGAAATACCTGCACTTAGCCTACAGTAAATTGCTTACTTTACAGTGTTTACTTGGTAACTTAACGTGAAACATCAATAACAAATTTAATTCTATTAGGCTAATTAGCACTGTTTTGTTTTCAGTTGTAGTTATGACTAGTTACAAAGTTGGAATCGTTGTTAACGTTGATTGTAATCTTTCCTCTTTCTCAATAAAGCATAACGCGCAATTACGGTGAATGGAACCCAAATTATTTTAACACGACTTCGCATTCGTTGCTAATTCATCTAATCAGTTTGTAGAGCAAACAGCCGATGAATGCCGCCGCTAATAGAACTGACTAAACATCATCTATTCCTAAAGTTTTTTAGCAACGGTATCTTGTATTTTTACCACTACAAAGAGTTCACGATCTGTTCGAAAAGATTCTGTTCGCCGGAGAAAGGCATTGAAACGCGCGCATTTTAATCTATAGCAATTTTAAAGATTTAAATTTTTTTCAGTACTATTAAATCGGCACCGTCAGAATCAGAGAATGCCTGCCGACTACCTTTTTTCTCAAATTGCTTGATATAATTTGTTTTTGCAGAAAATTAATAAGAATAAATTGTACGTAATGACATTGCGGCAAGGTGTTTTAGATGCTTGTAGTAGTCACTTCACTTCACAACAGGTTCCACTGCTCATAAGAATAGCTATATAATTGAAGACCTTGATTTGGCGACTATTGGATTTGGGTGCCACCATACTTCTTTCAGCAGCTGTATGAAAGAATATGCGTTCTGATTGACGCGTAATATTTTTAAATAGTTATTCCAATAGAATTCCGAATGTTGAAAGTTTGGCCCTTATGCCTTAGTTAACCTCATGATTCTTCGTTCTTCAATAACCATGGCTTTGCTTTGTACACATAATTTTAAATATGCTGCCATTTGTTCTGTATTTATTGCAGATTTCAGTTGATCGGATGAAGACAAACATATCTTTCCTGTCATCGCATGCGTGGATATCTATAGATAGAATATCCAGGCCCCATAACTTTACGCCTGCAGATCCTATGCTTTTATAAAATATCCAGCGTTTTGTAACAATTTTCATTGTGTGTTTCCTTTGATTGCAGTGAACTGGCTAACACCACAGAACGACGAAGGAAATTCGGTATTATCTTCAGTTTATGGCTAAATTTATTGATCAACGGTTGATCTAATATTTTGTGCCGACAGAACAATGATCCCCCTCATTAGTTTTTATACTCAAATAACTAATTTCTTCTTTATAATACTTTTCACGACGCAGGAGTTATCTTCCTTTTAAGGTTACCAACGATGTAACTGTTTGACATGCTATACTGCAAGGATACTATATATACACTCCGCCAAAAAAGTATCGCATAAACTAAAAAAGGGCATTTATAAACCAAGATATTTTTATACGTTCACAAAAAGTTTGCCTCGTGTATGTGAACTATAAAAATACTAACAAAATCATGGAACATAGCTTTTTTACTTTTTTTTTTTCTAAAAGAACACATTTAGAAAAATGCATATGTGTAAGGTTTGTTCAGTTGTTTATTGAAAGTCTTCCTATACGGACAAATTTCAAAGTGCGAAGTCAGAGCTCTGTACCAACGCTTTTAAAACTAAAATGAGCAATTTAACTTCAGAACAAGTGGCTGCTATAGTTGCTTTAATCGAAGATGGACGATCTCAAGCATACGTTGCTAATTTGATGAACATCAATCAGTCAAGTGTTTCTAGAGCCGTAGCCAGATATAGGGAAACAGGCAATTACAGTAGAAGACCTGTACCGGGTCGTCCAAGATGTTCTACTCGCCAAGATGACCGCTATTTACTACTACAAGCATTACGTCGAAGACATGTAACTGCGAGACAATTGCAGAACGACTTGGCTAGAGTCAGAAATACTCGTGTGAGTACTCAAACTATTCGGAATAGGTTACGACAGAGTGGATTAAGAGCTAGAGTAGCTGTAACAGCCCCTCGTCTCACTAGGAACCACCGAGTGGGTCGCTTAAGGTTTGCCAGAGAACATGTAAATTGGAACATTAATGACTGGGCCAACATACTCTTCACAGATGAGTCAAGATTTGGTCTTTATACCTCAGATAGGCGTATCTCAGTGTACAGACGAGATGGTGAGCGTTATTCGCAGTGTAATACCAGACCTAGACCTAATTTCGCTGGTGGCTAAACTATGGTTTGGGGAGGCATCTGTTTAACAGGTCGTACAGAGTTAGTACCAGTAGACAGAGGTACACTGACTGCCCACAGGTATATAATGGACATTTTAGAAGAACATGTAGTACCATACGCGCCAATTATAGGAAACGAATTCATGTTAATGCACGATAATGCACGACCGCATGTTGCAATAATCGTCCAGGAATACCTTAACGATGTATTCCAGTTTTAGATTGGCCTGCAGTAAGTCCGGACATGAACCCTATCGAGCACATGTGGGACCTCCTTCACAGATGGATCCAAATCCAAAATGTTACCCCAGCGGACCTGCATGGACTAGAAAATGCTCTCCGTGACGAGTGGGAGAATTTGGATCAGGCTTATATACGGAGGTTAATCGAATCTCTGCCAAACCGTATGCGAGCGGTCATAAGAGCCAGAGGTGGCAATACTCAGTATTAAAAGCTACTGTTATGACATTTTTCTTTCCAAAATTATAATTTCTTGTTTTAATAAAAATCTCTAAAAGTATGAGTTCTTGTTTTTATTTGGCCTGTATTTTATTTAAACAATCATAGAAATTATATCTTAGAGCGCATTAAAGTATATTTACAACTTTATGCTACAAACAAAGATTATGCGATACTTTTATGATTCAAAACTAAATTATGCGATACTTTTTTGGCGGAGTGTATTTTATTACCAAGGCTAACGTAGGCTTCCCATCGGTTCTTGTATTTATTTCAATAAAAACGTTGTCCGTATAGGAATTTTGAAGTTCAATGCAAAGCTTATAACAATGGTTTCGTTATACGTATCAATAGATCTACCTGACAACTGAAAACACGTCCATACGCAACGAAAGTACAAGCGGAATGAGAGGCCTACCTCCGTTTAATAGCTTATTAAACGCATTCGCGGACCCATAAATTATAAGGCGACAAGTACCTCGCGCCGTAAATCAGACGATCCGTCCGACTTGTCGACGGGACCTTAATCGGTTTCAATTAGGAAGCACGAAAAAAGGACGTATCGGCATTATTTCGACATGAATAATGTCCGCCGTGAGAGAACAATAAGCTCTCGCGGTCCTACTTCCTGCTACATAAATATCGAGGTAGCCGATTAATAACAAACGATACACGGTTATAGGAATTCAATTGAATTAAATGACACATGAATATCTGGAAGTTATATGTTGTACATATATCATACGGCGCGAGTTTTTTTGGATGGGAATCCTGGAAACTCGCGGAATTGAAGATACCGCTAGAAAGGTAAAGATTCGTAGTCGCATGAGACCAATTTAAGATACTATTTCTTTAAAAATAATCATTTTTCTACATGCGTACGCCTCAGTTCTTATTTATTTAACAAAAAGGAAATGTTAAGGGGGATGCTATAGATTATTGTAATCCCGACAAGATAGGCTAATTAACGATTTCGTATCGTCTGCTGTATTAAAGTTTCGACATAAAACTATGTACCCTTAAGTAGCAATCATAGTTAACTATTATCTGGTCAAAATATCTTTCCTAAAGACGTAACACTTGATAACAGATGTTTTGGCTGTTTTCCTCGCAATATGTCTAATATACAATGGCGTTGAAAGAATAAAGTCCTTTGCAGCCGATCTGTAAAATATGAAGGTAATACAGTTATTAACTGTCAAGACGAGAATATAGATAATATCACATCCTTTATTTTTGTAATGCCTTCTGTATAGTACGCAGTATTAGTTCCAATTAGTGACTGTAACAAGGTTATTGAATCTACAAATGCAATGCTGGATGTCAAGGAGTCCAACATTAAAGAGCTTGATTTCAGAACTGACCATTCTTGGGAACAGCTGGAAAGGTATGTGAAACGAAGTTAAGCATGTTGCTTCTAATTTGCGGATAGCAGTGAAACTATGGAACTTGGGATACATATTTATCAAAATGAGATGAAACGGGTGAATCCTTCGAGAAAGCATATTTCAGTAATGGCCTGTATGTAATATTGGATAATGTTATTAATGAACTGACTGTTTCAATGTTACAGTGAAGATTTCTTCTCAAGATGACCTGAAACTTTTTTTTAATAATTAGCAGATCGGTACCCTATTGATATCAGTGAAGATCTTGTAATGAAGATTACACAAATTTCGGAGAAGGGCAACTACGTCCAGTGGAGGTCGTCTGCCTCGGTATTCTACCAATAATTTCTATCACAATTGTCTCTATCCAGCACTCATACACCAGATAAAGCTGGTAGATCGTCCATGATACAGGAGTAGATTCATAAAGGCTCAGTATTTAGTTTGATTTTGTGAAAGCAATGGATTTTGATGATGTTATTGTTACCAACATTTTGGAAATTTTAAAAATATCAGGGTTGCACACGGTGCACTTCGGAAGAAGCTTTAAATGGGGAAGACGAGTAAGCTGGAACTTTTCAAAATAATATGATCTTGTGGCCGAACTCTTGAAGCAATGTTAATCATCATATTCAAATTTATTTGAGGCATTTAGTCATAAGTACTCCAGGTGTACGCATATTTAAGTGAAAATATTCTTATGAAATTTATTGAACTCGTCCACCAAGAGACTATTTTCCTAATTTTTCGATAATACACGAATGAAATTAGTGTTGGTCATTTACTGTCCAAGAAATAAGACGTTCATACTGAAACGACGCAGTTCAAAAAAAAAGAAACTGATAAAAATATCTACATTAATAATAAAGAAATTTATGATAAAATTAGATTAGCGCCTAACTATCAGGTATTAGCGTGCGTTTCGCTGTATAACGCCTCATCAGTGAACATCTGTGGAAGGTGGAAGTCGATAGACCAATAGTCGTATGTATAAACAGGGATGACGTAAAACCTAATAACAATAGTAATAAATAGCTTTACTTCGAACACATACACAAAGTCACAAATCATAAGAAATATCCTAATAAAAAGCAAATCCTGAGAAAATAAGCCACCTAATAACCCAAGTAGTCTTTAATTGAGTAACAGCAATAAGGCTTTTAAATTGAAAATTTTTGGAATTAAATAGCGGAAAATGTGAATTAGGTTTGGTCATCTGGAAGCTTATTAAACTATTCACAGCACATAAACAACAACTTCTTTGAAAAGAAAACAGTGACGGAGAGTAAGTAAGCAACTGATTTAGAATTTTATGCGTCAAGTCAAGTTTTGTATTGCTGTGAATACAACAGATAACTTCAAATATATGAAATGTAAATATTTCATTTATTCTGAGGGTGCTTCTGCTAGATTCTCTCGAATTTAGACCAAGCATGGTACTTATTGCATATTTCTGCAACAGAATCACCCTCTGAGCTTCTCCGATATATAATTCTGTCGAATGTCTTTAATACATGATCATTTGAGATTACGTTAAGCATAGCAAGAGCATCGCACACATCACTAACGTGCCGCGACCAGTCCAATTTCTCATCTAGTATTTGGCTTAGAATTTTGGTAGAGCTGGTAAATCGTGCAAAAGTATTATTTAGTTGTGGAATAAAATACATGTTGTTCTATCGTGTTGGTCATTAGCTTGTTGGTATCTAACCAATCGTTAATACCGGTAAACGTTATTTATTATTGCTAGCGGTATTTAAGAAATTATGCAGGCAGTTAGAATTCATGATGATATTAATGCTACCAGGATAAAGAGCAACGGTTACAGGGGAATCTATAAAATTGAGAAGATCATTGACAAACAATAAAAATGATGTAATTACGTTACGCTAAAATTATTTTCTCGAAAAACAGTTACCGGAAAACAATACAGAATCGTGCCGTGAATTATCTTTGAGACATCTGCTATACACATACATACACACGTTCACAGCGGTTGTATTCTATCACGAAACGAATCTTAAATTAAGTGTGAACCACATCAGATCCAGATCGATTTGCTTACTAATGCAACGGATTAATGCATGATAATACAAGCGAATTTCGATAATTTAAAATTTACGATACCGTTTAACGTCGTAGCCTGCAGTCTTCAGGCTAAACTAAACGTTCGCCAGACACTAACTGCGTCTAACAGAATTTATCTACGCCATTTCATCGGGGCTTTTATAATTGCTCGACAGTACGTAACGACGACGGCGACTTTGTACAAATTGTGAACCGCTTTCTGGTCCCCTGAATAGCATATAGACATAGATATTACGGCTGACCGGATCTATTGGCTAGAAATAAACATTTACGGCATTACGGACAATAGTGTCGGCCGGAGTGAGCTAATGTACGCAACGGGTAACGATACTTCCCATTATATAAATAGCTTTTCGTACCTTAAGATAAGAACTTATTAGTAGAGGCGATCGACCTCGCGATCGCTGTTACAGTTCGAGATATTCGCTCGGCCGTAATAACTGATTTTGAAATTTATTGTTGTTCGCGAGATTAGCTGCGAGTGGAATCATTTGTTAGAGCTGTAGCTTACCAATTAAGTGAAATAATTAGATTGCTAGATGCAATTGCTTCCACATGATGGACATCAACAGCAACTGCAAGTTGGAGATGATCTGTATTTACATTTAAAACAATTTTACAGATCAAATCGTTATTGTTGTAATATTGAAGAATTTTTATGGTGTATAGTGAAACCGCTCACCCATGGGTAACTGTGGGACGAAGATTATCCTTTGTTGTAGGGAGGTGTCCTTTAGAGAAACCATTAACTAGAGCAAAGGTTAAATATAATACACAAATAATTTTGTGTTTAGTGAAAACACATATTTATTAATTTGCTAAATTGTTTCTCTTTTATTTTAAAATTCATTTTTTATAATTTCTGATTCTACGTACTGCAATAAAAGTTAATAAACTACAAATACAAGTTTACAGAACGGTTACAAACATTCAAACATTTTTGTAACCTTTCTTGCATCTGTAATGTAAGACTCTCTTTGCCTCACCTTCCATATTTGCACAAAACAAAGCTGCCAGATGCTCTTTTACAATTTTATGGAGTACGTTTGTTTCACTATTACAATTAACCTTCATTGACACTTGCTGCTTCTTCACAAATAGATTTAAACGTGACATTATACCTGTAACAACATTTTTCTAGTCATCTGTTCGATCTTTTAAGCTTCACATCCATCTCTTTCGCGGCCGCCGAGATTTTCTTCAACACCCGGTCCAGATAATGCAATGTTTTTGTTTCGAATTTTGCGGAACCACTCTATCTATAGTATCACCTTTCTTTTTTTGGTATCTTATTTTTCAAAACACAAAACTTGCGTCTTTCCTAAATACTTTCTTTTTCTAGGATAAATTTTCTTTTATTTTGGGGTATTCACTCCCTTGGATGTAAATGTACGCGGAAATTCATACAAAAACGCTCTGTTCCTACCTCTTACCGTTTCACTTTGTCAAATTTGTCATTTCTTGATTTCAGCGTGCGACCAGGTCGTTTGAATAAATGCGCAGAACCCCTTCGTTCAGTAAATACCCTTACTTTATTATAATTACAATTTTATGAAATCTAATAGGCGCTATCGCTATCTTGTTTTGGAGAAGTTTTCATTCGAGACAATTTATATAAAATATTTTCTTCTGCAATAAAAATATAGTATGTTGGTATATAAGTCTAAAAATCTAGCCACTCAAAATTGTAAAAGAATCTTTTCCTCTAAAGGATTGGATAAATTTGAGTACGTGCAGATTTATATATACGTTTGCGATGTCTGTGATTTAAATATATACAGTTGTAGACTCGGATTAAGTCTAATTGGCCCTAGACAAAAGAATTGTGGAATATATGATAAGAGACTTAGAAGGAAAAGAATACCATGTAAATTTCGATATTTTTTCACAGGTACACTGTACTTGAAGTACCGTCAGATCTAAAAATTAGATAAACAGTTATTCAGAGGCCAATGAACTGATTCACCAAAAATCAAGTTTGTTACTTGAAATAGAAAAACGAGCAAGCTGTAACGTTACTGTCTGCTATTTGTTCCACGGGATTGTCAAGAACCGTTAAACCGTCGAAAAGGGAGAGATGGATCAGTAAGTGAGATTCCACGTCCATCTATTGTGCTTGATTATCGACGGTGTGGGTTGCGACGATAAAGCTGATATTCAAAAGGTACTATACAATTGATAGAAACGATCGGAAATGGTGGCATCGCCTCTTTTAACATTTTTTAGATATTTCTATTGTTAACAGTTTTACTATTTATAACCAAACATCTTAAGCTGAAGCAATTTAGGCTACGCGTACGAGTTAATTTTGTTGGGGTAAATTCTCAAAGTGCGACTTTGTGAAGACCTACTTGCTCCTCTACACAAGGTAAACCTCAACTTTATTTCGGGTCACGGAAAGATTATGTTTGGACAAAGCAAGACATATGATTTGACATTCATGAAACATCTCCAAGATGAGCATTGTACTGTTCGAAAGAACCTCAAAGGACCCGGTTGGGCCGTAGCGTTTTTAAATTCAAATGTCGTCGTGAAACCAAATAAAAAATAATCTTTTAAACAATCAGTATTAGTATTTTATTTTAATTTTAAGCATTTTTTAAAAAACGCCATTCTTTTGATAACGAAATAATTGATGTTTCAGAGCCTCAAGACTAGCCTAAGAAATCAAAAGCATAGTAAAATTTTATTAAACACACAAGTGAGAAAACTTACGGATAATATTTTTTATTCAACTCATATCAAAATACAAACTTATTATTCTACAACATTGCCAAATGTGTTTTTTTATGGAGGTATATTGACAAAGAAGAAAGACAAAACTTTAAAGTCAAAAAGAAAATGTAGTTGCATAAAAGTTTCTTAGGTTACCAAAATAAGCATTGTTTCATTAACTTGGTTAATACCGATCTTCTTTTCTTCTTTTTTAATCTCTTAAGAATGATTACTCAAATGTTGGGTATAATTATGATACAAGGAGAGGTCTGAAGATACTCAGTACACGCTAAGTTAAATTGCAGAGTGTATATAGAATGATAAGCGTGAACACTACTTGCTCTGCACGAAAGGGAAAGCTATAGAAATGATAAATAAAATAGAAAAACTAAATTACAGCGCATATCCTTAAATATAATTGTCAAAACGGCTTTTTCTTATACCACGATTGCATGCAATTCATCTTGGCTTCTTTCTATTCAGTAAAACTCGAACTGTTTCGCTTGACCAACGTAATGTGAAAAATTGGTGATGAGAATTTCGTAAAACTCGTCACGATTTGCATTTTAACGCTGAAATTTAAAATTACAGCGCTGCCTACATACGCATTACGTTCGGGATACATACCGCGCAGGGAGGCAGCGCTAAATTATAACGTTCCTATCTACTTCTAGCAGCGTTTTCATGTACGCGAAATCATTACCATAACAACAGTCGGATAGTCTGTGTGTAAACACGATTCCTTTCTGAATCTCGTTAGAGACGAAACCGGCCATTTCGAGCTGACTGTGATATCGTTGAGACCGAAGCGGAGTAATTTCGAATGGAGATGGAGCTACGAAAGCAGGAACGTTTATTCTATTCGCTGTAATAAATCTTCATAATTTCAGTCGAGAGTTAATATTTTTATATACGTAGTGAAGTTTCGTATTATTTTACGGACTTAAAGTTTCTACTTGGAAAATGTAGTCGCGCTTCCGCGAATGCTACTATCCGCGGTTAACGAAGTATTTCCTCCAGAAATACGCGGTAGCTACTTATAAATAATAGCGAGTCTTTCACAGATCTCTTAGTTTAAGAGAGTAGATAATTTAGTCCGAAATATTATTGCGACTAGCAACTTAAGAGTGTTTATTGTAATAGTGCTTACAATACGTTATTATGAACCTTAAAATTAGCTCAAGCTCAGTCAAGCATAGCTCACTGTCAAAAATATACGAATCACCTGTTGCGTATGTTGTTTACAATCGATTGCGAACTTCTTCAATTGCTTCTAAGTCTTCTTTGGCGACAACGAAGCCAACCGCGGGTTTCTTTAACCTAGAGAACTGATGTTTCGAAGAGTCACTCGTCCTATCAGCAATTCTCTCCTTTTCTTATTTGATAGAATTTTCGCTATTGTTACTGAAGTCGATATCAACATTTGCTATGCGGGTAACTCTTCTGAAGATCGTAAGAGAGTTCCAGCGCAAACATTACTGCACACATTCCAATTTACTTTCTGCTTATCTGACGTCAAAATATTGACGAGAATGGCAGTGAATTCAGAGAACATTTGCACCAAGGCAGATTGGTCATAGAGAGAAGGCATTAAGAAGAATGGTACTTCTAGATTCTACATCTCGGTTCATTCTATTAAAACAAAAAGCAATTCCTAGGTTCATCTTCATTGTTATTGTATTTTTTAAAACCAGTGCCAAATTATTTATTTATAACTAAAGTCGGGAATATATATAGATTGACGGACCTTGATGGGATTTATTCGTAGCGAAAGAGGGGATAATATTCTATCATATTTGAATAATAGTCTATTATTCAAATATGTATTACGCTACGGCTTTTAACTATTAGTTTATTGTAGTTGTGATGTGTTACCTACCAAAACGGTAGTACGTCAAAACTCAAACGCCAGCTGTAAACTAATTAAGCTATATTTGAGTAATGTACGAATATCCATTTGTCCATTCTACATCAACGCTTGTTATAAGAGCACTTTTAATATTAATAATTTGATCTACGGCTGACCCACTATTTTTCAAGAAACTACAACATGAGGTTCTCCCAATATTCTTGAGGTAGTTTGATTACGCTAATACATTTTCCATATGCGATGTTTCAAGTTATTCCTTCAATTTTGGTACTTGACTTTTCGAATTTGTTTATTGTCTCAGCGCTTTCAATTCGCAACATAAACTGTTCTTGGGGCTATAATATAGAATTCGAAATGCGATAGCCAGCAAGTAATTTCCAGTAATTTTACACGTAATTTTAGAGTAAATTTATCGACTGAAACATTCTTGGCCAGTCATTCAGTACTACTTCTATCTGCGTTAGTTACATTAACTTCTAAATACGATAATTTCGTTAATTTAATAATACGTAGGAGACACAAAATATATAAAAAATAAATAACTAGACAAAGCAAAGCAGATTATTTATCGACAAATGTATACTTTTTCGCAACTTTTTGATCATTTATTTTAATTTTAATTCAGCATTCTTTCATATTTCATAATATAAATGCCTCTCCCATATCTTACCCTGGTGCATTGTGGTATACGAGGCCTTTGTTTCGCTAATTACAGACCGTCCAGGCGCTACTGCCCGCATTCTCATTTACTTAATTATAACATGTTTTTTTGATAATTAAATTCTTTGCTCGTGTAGATCTGTGCTCTTAAAATATAGGAGAGATTAGTGGAGAACACTTACATTGACGCACTCGGGATAAAGGGAGAAAACTAATACTCTTGGATAGGAAGAAACGGCGCTGAAGGTATTGAGAATTTGTCGATTGGGTACCACCTTCCACAGATGCACACTGATGAGCCGTATAACGTTAAGACGCACGCGCACTGTGTGATGGTAGCCTAAATTTACTATTAGTATTATATAATACTATATTGATCTCGACAAATAATACGTATTTATGCAAGTCAAGTTTAGAAAAGAAGGAAAACGATACAAGGCAGTAAATGGCAATTTTAAAGAATAAATAAATGTATACAGAGTAAATATTTAACGCATCGCTTGCTTAAAATATTGAAAATGTTCGTCTTTTCTGTAAAAAGCTTGGTTTAATACTATCTTTTTTATGGAATAATCAAAAGATCTAGTTGTTAAGTGTTTGAGGAAGGGTATTGTAAAACTTTATGCCTCAATGACAATACATACTTTCTATGTAAATGTGTGTTGTGACTAAACGTGTGTGTTTAGTATTAATTAATATTTAATCACTACAGTCTTTAAAGAGAAAGAATTAGTATTACGCTGACATGAGAAAGTTAAAGTCTGTGATTTTACAAATGCTTAGCAGGCGGAACAAGGAGAGTGCCGAAGTCTTTCGTCTGTAATCCAAATATTCTTAAGCCTGAGTAGTACTTATGTACCCATACTAAAATCCCGGGACGTACCGCTATGGAAAAAAGAAAAGAAAGCTATATTTAAAACATTTTGGGGTACTGAAGATGACAAGCTTCTCAAACGAAATATTGTTTTTACAAGTTTATTAGATATGTATGCTGCATGTGCTTTTCTGGACAATGTTGGTTGTAGAGTCTCAAGCAGTTGGCTGATTCTTAGTGTGTTGGGATCTCTTTTGGAGAATGCAACCGTTTGAGCTTTGCTTCATTTAAAATCAACTGCAAAATATACAAAATCGACAACAGCACAGACAAAAATTTTATATTCAAGAAACACAAAACAATAGGGACACCATACCTTCTTTCATTTTATTAATTACAGTGCATAAAGGAAAAAATAAAAGATGAAGCAAAACATTAAAATAAAGGTGAATGAAAAAAGAAATGCCAGCGGCAGATTCAGTAACAAAGTACGTAGAATGAAATAATTACTATTATTCTGTACTTTTCTATACGTTCCGTGCACTATTAAAAGTATATGAACTGGCAAGTGAATCCTAAATTAGTAGCAGCAAAAACCCAATAGATAGAGGATAAACCGTAGCACCCTGAGAGCGCATGAAAAGTGAATTGAAGACTACTTGAAAGAGAGGATTATATGTCAATTAAAATCGCAGTAATCTCGTTCAATTAAATACGAAACCCAAGCAACAGGCCTTAGATAAGGGCAGATCCAAAAAACGCATGAATTTGAAGAAGGCGAATAATGCCGTCTATATAAGAATCCTAGCAGGAAAACACAGAAGAACGCGAAGTAACTCTAAGAATAGCGATTATTAACGTCGTTAATGGCGAGTGTTTAGGAGGGCCAATAATGAATATCTTTTGCTTATGTTAGTCGTATTTCTTCTCTGATGGGTTTTAGCCAGTGGTCGCGATTCAGTTTCACTAATGTTACTCTCGCATATAAATTGCAGACATTTGCAGATCGAGTGCGCTAATTAAGCAGATAAATTATGTTCTAAATGGACAAAAAAATTAAATGAACAGTGTGCGTACGCTGAATGATCGATATGTAAATTTGTTACCATTATTTTTTTTTAATGAATTTTCTTTGAATTAACTATTTGCTTCGTTATTTCGTTTCAATTATCGCGACGTTTATGTGCCTGTATTCCAACGCAGGTTTTCATTTGAATTAATAAATATGGTAATCTTAATTGGTAGTAGACGAAGTAGACGAAGAGCTAAAACGTCTTCCTAGACGTTTTAACAAGTAAATATTTTAGCAAAGGGAATTCATTCTATTAGTGGCTCCTTTTTTGAAGTTCTATTTAAGATCCGCCACTACCAGCACAAATAGGATTTTTTTAATCGCAGCTCTTTCCGATTTCAAGTTGCGTCTATGTCAGAATAGGTTAAAGAAAAGTCTTGGTATCTGGATTTTACATTATTACGGAGATTTATCTTCGATAATACCGAACAAAAAGCTACTATAAAGCAAACGTCTACGATTTAGAATACTCGTGTCCTTGAATTTCCGTACATCCCGTAAGTAAAGCGGATGCTGCAATTTTGAACCCGCTACCTTTGGCCACCTTGTCGTACAATGTAGTGGATATATGTAGCATCTACATAATTAGAATCTTTATAAGGTATCCATCTAGTGGCAATATTAAGCAGTTATCTATGTGTAAGAATTGTTACTAATGCTAATGATATAGGATTGTAATCATACGCAAGGTATTCTGGTAGAAACGGAGCGAAGAATTGATGTACAAGCTTAAACTTGTAACACAGGTCATGGGAGAAATCTTGCTCTTGCCAATGAGAACGGGACTTCCTGAACCAGAATCAAGCTTCTTGATTAT
Organism: Oryctes rhinoceros; assembly: GCA_020654165.1. Taxonomy (NCBI): domain Eukaryota; kingdom Metazoa; phylum Arthropoda; class Insecta; order Coleoptera; family Scarabaeidae; genus Oryctes; species Oryctes rhinoceros. The sequence continues at coordinate 2,046,344 of JAIOKQ010000001.1, forward strand.
TATTTTTAGATTAATTTTAGAGCGGTGGAGCTTCGAAGGTCCAAATAAAACACAAAGTTGGGTATAGTCGATACCTAAATATCTACAATACTATACGAAGTTTTTTTAGATTGTTTGTGCAAATGGAGAACAAAAGAGGACCGGTTCCTTGGAATAAACTACATGACATATCAATCTTTCCAAAGAGGCAATTACCAAGGAAAGATGGATTCCTGCCCATTGAATCTAAACCATTTATCAATGCGTCATAGTGGCCTAAATCCAAGGGCTTTATTAAAATCTAGGAAGATTAAGGCCGGGATACCCCATTGTTTAGCCTGGAGTATATTACTCTATAACGTGAGACAACGCTGTAGTAAAACGCTGCGGTGGTTGATAACCTGACTGATAGGAGGACAAAATTCTCACGCAGTCAACGAATTGACGAAGTTGGTCGCTTAGACAACGTTCGAAACCTTTTGAAAGGGCGGATATCTTTGGAATAGGTTTCATAGGAGATGACTTTCAAAAAGTAACGAGCGCGAAATGATACGCGAGTTCTTGAAAATGACGAAGAACCAGAACAATTTTGATCCTGAAAATGGACAGGTGGGCAAGCCTGGAGTCATTCCTTCGAGAATACTGGACCGACTATCTTGATGGAAATAATCCATTAGTTTGGAATGGATACATCAACGAAGTATGTATAAATGAGGTACACCGGTAGAATTACGGAGAAATTAGTCTCAAGAAATCACTGGTATGAACTTCAAGAGGAAACTTAGCGACACTTCAATATTCGAACGATTCGAAGGATCGAAGTCTACGGCATACCTTGATATTAGGGTCGCCCTCTTTTAACACCTAGAAGTAAGAAATTCACCACGTTTGTTAGGAGGAGTTATAGTACTGGCCAAGGCAGAAGAAGATGTTTGAGCATCTTGAGCATTTCTAGCAAAAAGTCCTTAATATTGCAAAATAGGTGGAAAGCAGGTGTGGGCAAGATGCTGCTGTCGAAGAACACTGTCGGTGAGGATTCGGGGCTAGTAATATTTTCCGTTGGTGTCCGCTCTGGGTCGCGCAGTACCGAAATAGGAGGCGTTCGTCCATTGGTCCGCATTGTTTTACTTTTACCCCCGTTTGATGGGATGCGCTGCACTGTCTCGTACCTGGCAAGGGTGCGATAATGTTCACGCTCTCTCTCTTAAAATAACTTCTTCAGAGCACTCATTGGATTCAGTACATGAGTATTTCAGTGCATAAGAAATACGTTATCTACTTGGATCTGGCATCAAATAATAAAGGAATAAAAAAGGCGTGGGACAAAATTATCATTTTCATTAACAAAAGAGCCTTCGTCCGAGCAGGCCGCGAGCTCAATTTATAAATATATCAAGCCATCAATGAAAACCAGAAAATAAGCTAAATTGATACCGTAATTACATTTTTAATGCGATTTCGCTTTTAATTTAAGAAAACGTATGCCTCGGAGTTTCTTTATTACAAATCTTATTTGCACGAAACTGAACCGTAATAAAAAAAGCGAATCGACTTCACGAAATAATCAAGAAAGGAGCAAGAAATGTAACTCTCAAAAGCGCGATGATCAATAAAAATTAAATTACAACCGCCGCAACCGTGTTATACTGTTTCCATACGATTCTCGTACGATGACTTTTTCTAAATGAAGTAATTGTGTTTCGGAATACATTGACCACTGTGTAGTGTAGTCGCCTATTGTTGAATTCCCGGTACGGCGCGGCAACAATGAGAGATGTGAATGCTTCGGCTGCCGTAATGCGCTGCGTTGTGAAAAACTCGTCCACCATCAGAAACAGTGTGCCGCCAATCCGTTAATATTGTTTGCCCATTGTTATTTACCAATGCGACAGACATCAGGAAGTATTCGCACGGTTTTGAATGGTCGGAATGTTGGGGGCTTATTGAAAATCGAGTGTTCGTTTCTTTCATTGCGTTGCGCCCGGGTTATACGTTCCGCTGAACGCTGATTATACTTGGAAATGAATTTTGAGCGTTGCGTAATTAAGCGTTTAAGCAGGAACAAGTATCGATCATGCCAGCGTATGCTAATGGTGTGAATTTAGTCACTGTTTTGTGTTAGCTTATTTTCTTTGATGTATATTAGTGTTGATTAATTTTGTTTAATCAAGTTGCTTACGGTAGCGAGTGACGGATTACCAAATCTAGTTTATGGTTAAGTTGTGATGCTATTTCTGACAGAAGGTAAAGTGGTAACAATAAATGTCTTGCTAGATATTGAGGGCGTGTTTAACAACGTTACCACAAATTCCCATTTAGATGCAAATAAAAATGATCGGACACCCCTCACGACTCTGTCAAAGAATAAGTGCCGCCTTGAAGGAGCGCACAGAACTGGCGTTTCTGAGTGACTATTATCAATATAACACCCTCTACGGATGTGCCTCATCGACGATTTAATAACAAAATTGCCCAAGGAAGGCTTTTACTGCTTAAGATACGCTGATAGTACTACGAAGCAAATTTGCTGGGGTGATACCAGAACGAATGCTAAATGCCTTAAATTCTGTAGCTAATTGTTGTAAATTGGAAAGACGTACATGCAACGGACAAAAAATATAAAGTAGTTATTGTTAATTATCCTAGATGTGATGCCACTAGTCGAAGCCTGCTACCCCTCGCAGAACGTGGAGCATTACCAGCTGTTTACTTCTGCAGAGGCCGATACATGCATTAATATTGAGATTTTTAGTGACTAGAATATGTTTGTTTAGATAATCTCATCCGTGCATGTTGGTACAAATTTCCATTTTTTTTTTTTATTTCAAAAAAACGAAGCATCTGGAGGTTTAACTCAATCAAAGACTTACACGGAACTCTCACATTGTTATGGAATAGTTCCAAGCTAAAGACAGCTCAAGCAAGCTCTAATGCAGCTTAAAATGGTAGGCATTGTATGCTTAAGAAACATGTAGGCAACTTAGATATGATAAAGGAAACAGGTGCTAGTAGACAGAAGAAGAGGCTGCCGTACTGTGCGACCACACAGCAGGATTACGGTTCCCAGATATTAAAGTCCGAAAGCCCAAAATTGACGTGGAAAGATAACACACAAGGCTAGTAGGTTTGGCGAAAAAAGCTTACGAAACGATCTAACGATAGATCAATTTCATCTAAGCTCCGATGCTTAAACTTATAACAAAGTACTGCTAAATAAGACAAACTCTTATTTTATCGATTCTCGAGAGAATCAGTAAGCAACACGAACCCATTCTCATGAGACGAATAAATACGAGTCGTCTAGTCTCCGTTAATTTCTTGAAGCGCACAGAAAGCGGCGAACTTTAGATAGCGACCTACTGCATTCGTTAATGTTTGCTCGCGTAGCGACACTTACGTGTTAATGAACGACAGTGGAGATTGTTGTGAAAATTAGATATATAAAGAAATACTTGTTGTTGATATGGGTATCGAAATATTCTTGAATAGTGACCGGTTATTTGATATTTTAGGTAGCGACAACAACATCATCTTCATGTGGACACACTGGCATTGATGTTATTGAGGCCCATTTTAGGAAGGAAACGGAACACATTCCGTTAGGTTCAGAAACTTAGATGGCATATACCAAAACTTACTTTACTCACGAGGTCGAAGAAGAAGTGTCCCGAAACTGGTGTAATTCTACTCTATGTCATGCGAAGACAATTATGTTTTCTAGTAGAAATAGAACCATGAAGCTTATAAGACTTAACAGGAAATTTGTCAGGGCCTTAACCAGAGTTCTTTACCGGCAACACTCAATTATAGAGTCACCTACACAGAAAAGAGTTCGTTTAAGAAGAGGAGTGGTAGCTGCGTTTAGAAAAGAAGGAAACAGTCGAGTGCATTTTCTGCCGTTCTCCTAGTGTTTACAGAATCGGATTTTCCCCATTTGATGGTGTTTTTGTAACGCGTGAAAATCTAAAAAAAACTTTGGCGAGCTAATTTTTTCAATACACCAGGTGGATAAGTCTACTCGACGAAATTTATATTGACATTGCCGGTCTACAATAGACCGTACTGCTTGACGCGAATGGCTGGACTAAGACGCGGATGGGTGGCCTAATCTACCAAATTGGCTCTACTATTATAAATTGTAATTGTGTATGTATCAATACTTATTAAGTTGAACCGGATCCTAGGGTATTGCAACAAACCTCATCGATTCTTATGAAAAAGAATATCGATTGCTAGAATGATATGTTTTAAACCTTCTGATGTGATATGATATGAAGATTTTTCAACTAGTGCAAGAGGCTCTAAAGTCTAAGTTAGCAAGAGAATACGCTCTGGTGTTTTGCAAAACTTAAAAATTTAAATTTAAAAACAAGTTTAAACAGAAACAATTATATATGACAATTCAAAATACGTTTGCTGATCTTTTCCAATAAGACCGCTTGAGGGTGAATAAATTTATATATTTGGAGAACCATGAAAAAAAGAAAATTCAGTCAGTGATTCGATGTGTAATGTCCAGAAATCAAAGAAAAGTTGGATGCAGTTTTTAAGGTTCACGCACTCTCAATTGCATATCTTTTACGAAAAATTGAGTATGAAGGAGCTACCGCCTAGATGAGCTCAGCGTCTGACGACGAAAATACGTGTCATAACTTGTAAATAATGGCTGGAGACCTCCAGGCGCGACATAAGTGAGCTTCTGCGGCGTTAAATGCTTGTAGATGAGATCGGAATTGAATGAGATGCGACGGTATTTCCAAGTTACGAAAAGAAAGGAGCAAGTGCACTAAATTTGGTCATTTATTTTAGGCACTCCGCATAACCTTAATATTCACATTATTATCAATCTTCGAATGTGTTAATCTAATCAGACTTTATAAGACTATATAATGGAACTGCGTTTTGTGAATGACAAAATACTATAACCATAAGGTGCTTCAAGAAATTATTGTTATTGTTACAGAGACCACTCCACGGCTGCAATTGGCCACCAATCAAACAATTGTGTCTTAGATCAAAAGTAAACATATGAAAACCTTTGAACATAATAAGGAAAAGATATAGTTTCGATCTGCGCGCATAAATTTTACATCAGATACATCAATCAATCAAAGATATATCAACTATAGATGTAATATATACGAAGCAACCCTTGATCTGATAAGAATTGTTTTATCGTCCTTTATTTACAAAAAAGAACTATCAATAATGCAGTCAAATCGGATCGCATCTATGTATATGATGAGTTACCGATTGGAATAACGTAATACCAAAATTCTTCCAAACTACCTCCAGTCCTCCAGCGTAAAGATGTCCTTTGTGTGGTTGTTATTTTTAACATCGATTCGTGTCCTTAACTCTGAAGCGAAATATTAATAGTTCTTAAGTATTTACGCGTAATGATTGTCGGCAGCTGTATCAACATTTACGAGATACTAGTGCAGTAAGTGATTTCTTCTCGGAAAACACAAGCAAAACACTTAACGCCGGTGCACGTCGTTATATATCCACGCCAGATAAGATCTTATAACCACCGAGTACGTCTTACACTATTGGCCGTAAGTTTAAGCCCACTTATTGAAGCATGGTTGTGCGGTAGACAAACAATCTGGCGGAAAATTACGTGGTGCCACTCTTTAGAATTACAAGTATTCTGAAGCACCTCAACGAAAACGCAAACATTGTTAGACGATTATTTGCAATTTTAGTGAATGAAACTGGTGAACGGATATTATCAATGTATTAGTATTAGCATCAGTTCAATAGAAACAGTCTTAAAAGAACACCTATAAAGGACATTGATAAAACTCGGTACATACTACAACGCTATAGAGGACCATCAAATAATAATAAAAAAAGGTCTTATACATTAATGCCAGTAAGCCGTTCGTTTTCAAGATACAGGATATTAAAGGTTTTATTTCTCTTCAATATTCCATCATAAAAAGATCTCCACTTGATCGACATGAGCTTTAAAGATGACAACATAACAAAGAAAAACATGATTCATCAAAAAAAAAAATATATATATACATATATTTTTTTATATACGGTATACGGTACTTCGCTTTAAAGATGTTCAAATTAATGGCTGTGTTGTTGCATACACTTTTTCAATCCTTGTGTTAGTGATTGACGACATTTTCGATCAGCAGATGCCACAATTGCTCTTCATTATCTAGTTCTACGACATATACTTCATTTTTCATCAGCCTTCAAAATGAAAAATGGAAGGGATTGATGTCGGGACTACGAACTGGTCTCAGGAAGAGTCTACTTATTTCCAAATCGTCTTTGCAAAGGTTCTCTTGCTCTTCGAATAAAGTGAGTTGGCGAACCGTTACATTTTTTGAATAATATTGAATGGGACATTTTCTAATATAGTGTTTGGTTCCTTTAGCAAAGGATATCGATAAAGTTCAAATTGTTAATCGGTTAGGCAATCGAAATGTGCCGATTGGATAATTGTCGATTATACCTGCATTAATAGAATCTTCACACTACGACTCTGTATTATCGTGTGATGAGAGTTTTAATTTCTTCAACAGTGAGAAGGCTGTAGTTTGAGGATTTGTCCAACTGATTTACGGTTAACACTTCGTCCAGCTGAACTTATTTTTCTGGTGCTTCTTCTCATTATTTTCTACTATTTTCTAAACAACTTCTTCCTTCTTTGTAAAAGTATGACGAGCTGCCTTAGTGGATATCTTTCTCAAAAAATACGTTGAGCTTCGGAATAATTTGATTGGGTTTCGTCGTGTCCCTGTATTCTTCAAAAATGCAGAGAACCATTTTTAAAAGGAAATTTTAAAGAACGACGAACAATATAATCAAACAAAAACGCGATCAGTGACATTTGAATCTTGAAAGTAAGCGTTGAAAATAGGATAATTTTTTAGTAATAGCCGAAGCTGAAATACGCTAATTTGTCCTGCTGGGAGTGTAACCTAGCCATTGTTTAAATACGGAAGTGTAATGACGAGTTATGGTAAGTTCATGTTCGTAACGATGCTATAAGACTCTTAAAGCAACAGTGAATCCAAGCGCCTCCCTGAAGTACAGACAAGGCCTGCAGCTTACGAGAAGAATTGGTTGAATATGATTTACGGCAACTATTCTTCCGATAATTCTAGATTTAAGCTTGATTTAAGATTTATGCATTGCTAACCATCCGCATGCATAGATCACATACAAAGTTGTAATAATCTCAACGTTCAAGCTTGTTGTTGGATATAAATGATATATGATGGTTAAAACGCAATTGACTTCAATGTTAACGATTTTAATTTTTATGCGTCATAAACTTACCAGATTTTTACATATGTATCTCTTTTCTTTACGTGACATAAAAATTCAAATCTTTAAATTGATGTAAAATCAAATATTGTATTTGCTATGTTTTCCATCATCTTTCTATTGGCTAAAATATATTCTGAACTAATTTTTGATATATTTTCTTTTTTTTTATTAATGACCCGAGATGTCTGTTCATACCGATCTATGGCAAGTGGCTCAAAGATTAAAATACAAAATTCTCGACACTTTTAAACTAAAAACAAGTGAAACAACTGAAGATATCCCTTTTTAAAGATTTCTTTATATCTTATTTAATGATCTCTTTTGGTTTACTTGCATTTTCAATTAACGCTCATGTATTTTTGGGTGAAAGATTAATTACACATAATATCTTTAAATATTTCTTGATGCTATGGACAGCAGTGTATCCGCTAGTTTGTGTAAAGCAAACAACACAACTATACGCTCAGTAAGTATGAATAGTACATGGAGAAAAATACCAACTTAACATACCTGGTAAAACGATGGCCATTATCACGTAAACGCACAAAAGATGCATCAGGGATACCCGTGGATGTTCCATCGTGTTTGGTCACAGATTATGTATAATAATAGAAATGCGAGGTTACTACTTGAATAGATAAGTACGGGTCTTGAGTAAAGTTGAGATTTGTACGACGATCAGTTGAGATTATAGTCCGTGATCGCACAAGAACTCGTCATCGACTAAGTGTCTCTCTTTCGGTGTCCTGATAACACCTTGATGCAGAGTATATGAGCGGCGCAAACCGACTGGCCTACATTAGCCACCTCTTCGCTTCATATATCCGATGTCGCCTTACTTCTACTACTGCTACTACTGTTGTTGTAGCTCTTGGTGCTCTTGCTCTTGCCGTTATTGCAGTCTTAGCATCTCCGAGGAAGAGGTGGTCCACGCTGTTCTTCGCTGGAGATGCAGACGCTCTCCGACATCCCACGCGTTCTCAATACTCGAATACGACTACTAGAAAACATCTGTTTGGTTGCTATAGATGCGAACACAAAAAAATTGATCCATAGTAGGCAATTAGCCTCGGGCTATAACCTCGCAATAAATTAAAGTTAATTAGATTAACTAATGCGTGGTCCCGTATGCGGTAATGTGCTAATCATTAAGATCTATAAGGAAACCAAATAACCTATCTATACAGAATTGTAAAAGCACAATAGGATTAGAATAACATCGATCGATGATATAATCAGTTACAGGTTTTGCGCTGGGAAACGGTGTAACATGCAAGGAAAGTAAACGTTCACAAATTTAGCGACAATTTTATGGTTTCATATCAACTGCCTGATGTAATGATTCACCAATGTGTACAACGTGCTTTGCCAACAATTTCGTTATTTTTGGAGACGAAATCGAAAACAATAAAAGGCATCTAAAATTTAGTGAAGGCGTCCAATGCTTTTTCGAGAAGATAATAACAGATCTACTTGGCTACTGTTGTTCTGGAAATAAAGGAAACTAAGTAATCGAGTTTTTAATTTAGAAGTCATAAATGCGTCAATTCTAAATATAACGATTTCCACCGGGTCAAGCCAAAAATATTTTTCAGTAATAGAGGTAAAAGATACCAACCTTAGACAAACTTGCAGTAACACGTTGATAGGGATCGAGCGAAAGTAAATAAAAGTCAGCTACGCACTACGACATAAAAACAGGTTAAAATTCGAACAAATATAATGAATGCAAATGATTTCGAATATTAAGAATGGTTCGCATACCACCGAAATTCCAGGGTTTTATGCCAAGTTCTTGTCGATTCTGAATTTTCAGATTAACTGAATAACTCTGACATTTGGCAAACTAGATTCGAAATATTTGTATTTCTTAAAATAAAAACGCAGGTTTTCATGGCTAGCGTCAGTTGAAGCTAAACGTATTCCGGGTTGGTCCGCGTCGTGTACTTCTTTTTTTAATTTTCTTTGTGTTTACGAAGTGACGTAACTTTCTTGACAGCGTTTATCAGAAACCGAATTCTACGATGACTAGGTAGCATCTATCTATATCTATTACCTATCTTTCTATATAACAACGAAATGGCGACGCTGGTAGCTCTTTTGGAAACCGCATATGTGAATATTTCGACAGGCTTACCATGATGTACATAAACGAGCTGCAAGCGTCGCTAAGCAGTCAGAGAACTGCTCTCGGGATGGTTTGCGGAACAGTACCCGGTTTATCTAGTTGCTTTTCACACGGCAGGCATGCATTATTTTTGGCACTAGGGAGCACCAAGAAATGTCGAGTTTGTCGTTTTGAAAGTTATGGCATTAACTCTGAGGCAACAGCGATAGAAGGTAGACATAAAAATTACTCTCGAAACACAGATGATGATATTTATAGTTAACTCCGACGAGTCTTGCACTTGGACATTGCATTCAAGTGATTTCTGATGTTAGCGTTGTTTGGTTACCATGACAGCAGTAAACAAAACATGCTGAAATTGCTGTTTTAATTGTTGATCCAAAGTTTGTGTGTTTCAGTTGTATTACTTTGGTTTTTATTTTCATTGCTTTAACTTTAAATTATTCCTGATGTATGATATATCATTATTTGTAGCCTAAAGCTCAACGTCAGTATGTTTTTTTAACTATATTAATATCTTGTTACTCTTTTTTTCTTGATCTTGGTGTAATTATTTGAGTATTGATCGTTGTTTTTTATCTTGGGTTTCATGTCATTTGTTAGGACGAAAACAGAGAAAATGTTTTTGTACTTGTTCTTCTTTATTTAAAAAAAATTTGTTGTTCTTCTGCAACGTTTCGTTCAACATGTCGTTAATTTTATCAAGCATTTAACTATAAAGAGGTTTTTAACAATCAACATTCTTCTTCTCGTAACAAACAACTTAAAACTCTTGAGTATCTTATTATTATTTTCTTGACGTTGGTACAATTATTCAAGCATCCATGGTTCTCTGTCATTTCGTTCGTTACAAGATTCCTAGATTCAGTTTTTTCAAGCATTTGTTTACTTGCAGTCAATAATTCCTTTCTTTTAGCCAACTATCTGAAACCCAGACAATTCTCTATAATAACACTCAAGTATATTAACATCAGGAATCTTTGGATGTAGTTTCCAAGCAAGTCCTTGTTGAGTGTTTAGAAACCGCTTGTATGGTGGAAATGGAATGTAGCATTTGCATTTCTGATTTCCTTTTTAAGGAAATAGGTACATTCAAAGTTAAAACGAAATCATAAATATAACATACAGGCTGTTCAATGGAGAATAGCAAAGTGGACGTATGGTTCGGTACTTATCGGCCACTCTGTATATACTTACTTAATACTTTTAGAATGTACTGTATACGATTTATTATGTCATCAGTAGAGCTCCCCAACTGCGTGGCGCACCATAGGCGTCGATAAGGAACATAAGTAAAGTACATAAAAACAAAAGAAATAAAGAATTTTAAAACGCTTACTTTTGTAATTAGCCGTATCCAATATAGTGGGTGTTAATGCACAAGGAAAATAGTATTAGTCAGCACACGAGGAGGTAGGCACATTAAAACTGTTACCGTAAGCGCAATCCGATTTCTCAAACATCTGAAGCATTAGGAATGTTTCCACAGTCGTTTCTTTCAAGGATGTTCGTCGTTCTGAAAAAATGTTTTTATATCTTGAAAATGAACGCTCGACGTCTAATGATACGTCTAATGACACGCGTAATTAAAATAATCTTTGAATTTAGTCACCGGATCAGTAGAGTTACCTTCCCAAACTTGTCTTAACCTGCTAAAATTTGTATCTTTCTTCATAACACTTTCAAAATTTCTTGTAACGATATCATTTTTTTTGTTATTTATACAGTGTAGGAGTGTATTAACGTCATCTAATATTTGTACTGACTCCGTCAGGGACAGTGCACTATTTTGTAATTTATTTGTTGCCTCAAGTACTTCTCTATAATTGTTGTAAACGGTTTGTAAATCTGCTTCAACGGAAATATCTTGGAATTTATCCTGGCTTTCCTTAATAGCCGCAGATTCGTTGGGATTGAATTGTAAGACGACTGATTTTATTTGCCGGAAGTATTTAAAATAATAAAACGCTGCCTTCAGCCATGTCCCCCAACGCGTAAGAATCGGCTCTGGTGGTTCGGGAATACCGGGACACTGTTTATGAAATTCACTGGTACGTTTGGGAGATTTGAGAAACACTCGTTTCGTATTTGTTATTAATGCATTTACCTCAGGGAAATTTGCACGAATAGCTTCAGCCGCAATATGCAGAGCATGAAGTTTACAAGTAATATGTAACATCATCCCATAATGTTCTTGAAGAGAACGACCTACACAACGCATTGTCGCGGCACCATCGGTCATGAAAATTAATACTTGAGTAGTGGCAATTTCAAATGTTTGTAAAGTATCAACGACTACGCTCTCGATAGCGTCGGCGGTACACGATTTTAGTCTTTTACTAGCTAATAAAATTCCCTTTGTAGGTTGACGAGGTTCCAGTATACGTACAATCACATTCAAAATAGAATGTTTTTTACGGTCTGTCGTTTCGTCAATACATAACCACAGTAGTTTATTTTTTATTGCAGATCTGATCCTGTTTTCAATTTCGGTACGTACACTTGGCACACATCTCCTTAAGCTTGTTTCCGACGGTAACTCAAAGTCTGGATTATATTTATTCCAAAATTCACGGAATGGTTTCTTCCTGAGTAAGGAAAACGGTAAATTACACGCAGTCAGCATATAAAATAAATCAATTATAAATTGAGTTGCCTCAGTCGGTGATACACCCAGTTTTTTATTTTTGTGTTGCTGACTATTTACATGTCTTCTACAGCCATATTTATCATTGCACATCAGAGGTATATTACAAATTTTACATATAATCTTACTTCCATTATATATTAAGTCAGGAAATTCTCCACAGAACTTTTTCACTTTGTCGGCCTGTGGGCGTTTCTTACTACGCGCGTCCGCCATACCGTCACAACCCGATCGCATACGGTAATAAACTACCGAAATGCGATGCGAGTTATTTGCTTATATATTACATTACATATCCCCCCGGCCACGCCCGGCGGTACGCCTTCTGACTTGCCACGCACTTTGGGGAGCTCTAGTCATCAGGTATTTTAAGCTTTCTATTATTTACATACGTGCAATTTTATAATTTGGCAGGGTTTGGACACTTTGCATAAGCCGGTAGATTTATTGCAAGTGTTAGCTTTATTAAAGACAGTTAAAATATTTTCTCAAAATAATTGTGTGTAATATCAAGCCCCGTATGTATAACATTCACAAAGAATAAGCTTAGAATCGTCTTCTAAGAAAACCTATCCATCAGATACACAGCTCGTAAACAAGGTTCTAATTTACAAACTATTCAGACGTTAATCACACAGACATTAATTGCCACTTTCGACAAAAAGATAACCCGCGTCAAAATACATCTCCGCGACATAAACTACGAACAAATTAACCTCTGCCCAGAAGAATGCAAGAAAAACATAACTATGCGAGCTCTCGAAGCGAAACGTGTATTATTGCGTATCAGATTGCAACCGTAAATCTGGAACGCCAGTTCTTTTATCAACGGACGCCCTCTAATCCTTCGAAGGTATTAAGTGACAAAATGCGTGTCGGACGACACGCCTGATGGAAACGGAACGCCACGACATCGCGTTAGACTCCCGATAAACATTTCTCGAGCTAAAAACTGGGAAAAAAGAAATAATCGCACCGCCAATAACCGTAAATATCAACACGATGCATATAGCTGTCGTTGCCGTTACGTTGAGTCTACAGTTGCGTGGTGAATCGAACTTGAAAGAAGCAGACAAAATTCATAGTACGTCCTGATGGAATTTAAGCGAAAAGACACATAGATAAAAATGCAAAAGACTTTACAGCCAGTACATGCATATACGGATCTGAAACGCAATGTTGCGGGTTAGAGTGATTAAACTAGCTGCTGACAGCCGTTGAATTCTTTAGGCGTACCTAGCTAGAGCGATTGTATTTTTTTTAAATGGAACGTACTCTACAAGATAGGTTGGAAGGAACGGACCGAATCCCAGGAGTGTATTGTTCGTGTCCAGATAAAGTAAAAAATGCATGTTCTTATCCCGGTTTCATTTGTTTTCAAGTTATAAATGGCATTGCTGACGTCATTAATAGTGAGCACTTAATTTTTGCTGATGATTTGATTGTATTAAACTACAAGAAGATATATCCGCAGTTAATGATTGGTGTGCTATAATTATTTGAAACTCAACATTAATAAGTATATATACGAGAAGTAACGACTGTATTAATTTTACGGACAAGATAAACGGTGAAGATCTCCAATGATCGTTTGATTGAACATTTGAAGAATTGAGCGTGAGCTTCGACAATAAACTTACTTTTACCAATGCTATAAACGCAACAATTGAGAGCCAACGAACCAACGAACATTTGGTTTTGTCCGTAGAAGTTGTCATGATTCTAATAACAACACTGCTTTAAGATGTAAACCGTTACATCTTTTCGCAATGCTTTACCGCCAGGACTTGGCGCTTAGGATGGAACCTTTTGATTAAAGTCCGCCGGATATGCTTTACTCTGTTATTAAATTGAAACAAACTAGCTCACGTCCATTCATCACCGATCTAGTTAGGGGGTGGCTACAGAAACCGGTAATGTTGTACAGAAATCGGAGACTTGGTGCTCGTTCGACTTCTGTGGTATGTCGACAGTTGTGCGATGAGAAGCTTCCTGGGATCGTATTATGATTTATCTTCTGACACTACGGGTGCTTTTCTCTGGTCATCATAGAACGATGAGAAACAGAATTAAAACGGCCAGTTCTCCTTAACAGCTTCCATGTCGTCCTCTTTAGAACCGCGAACACATCCGTCAGCTGTGGGTGAGCCCTTGGAGGACGCCGTGAAGTATGGCTCTACGCAAATAAGGATGGTATTGTTAAAAAAACAAAGAAAATTTGAACAATAAGAATTACTTCATGGTTCAAAAATGCGATTTTGTGAAAATCACCCCTATTTTATCGTTCAGGCTATTTGAAAGACTGTAATGCGATTATTCCACTAATACCATGAGGAAGCTAAGCTATGTTAGCATTCTATATTTGGTTATTGTAATGTGGCGTACGTAAAAAAGCCGGAACGGGTTCATTGGCTTTGAAACTGTTGCGCTGACAACACGTAAGGGTGACAATTTTTTTATCCGATACTGTACATTGTACTCTCAACAACGATGATTGAGAAATGGCCTTTTATATATTTCTGAGCAAGAACAGTTCATTTTGATGAACGCACAGTCCGAACGTGGCAAGATCGTCACCAATGTAATTATTGTTGTGATTGCCATTTCTACCGTCTCCGTTCATTTTATGTACTGTCATAATTTTTCGTTTCATTTTTTTCATTTTGGTGATAATGTAATTCTTAAAATTTCAAATTACTAACCGAAATCACTCGGTTTAATTAAAGGAGCTAATAAGGAAGTAGCACGACCAATATAGATGTTAATAATACTCATAAACTGCATAACTCCTGTTATAGTCAAGATATGGCATATCTAATAAATCTAAAATATACTGAACTTGTTATAAACTACTACAACCAGAGAGATGCTGGGCCGTGCATCAGGTTTGTGCAAGAGCAGCCTTACGGTATGTATTAGTTAAACAAATGTTAGCGATTAATCGTTTTAAACCTAAATATTATAGTATTTTTAAGTATTATTAAGTATATTTTGTGGTAATACGAAAACCATAATATTTGGAGCTCTTGGTTGTAGCTAATAAAATTGTTGGAGTAAATTACGTAGCATTATGCCTCATCTTAATAACATTGGTTCTTTAACATTCGCTAGCAAACAAAAACGAACAAATTTTATTAATTCTACCTCGCAGAGCATGTGTACATTTGGATCGAATAATAAACGTCAAAAAGGGATACATAAGAGTGGAGGACGAGAATCACTCCATTTATGTGTTAATTATATCGAATTTAGCGCATTTTGGCATCTCTTTCAAAATGCGTTAAACCACTCAACTTTCATTAAATTTTGAATTTTCCGACCGGGTTGTTAGTTGCACTATTTTGTGGAATTACAAATATTTTTACGTCAAGTTTTAATTTTATTTCTATTTGGACGCTATCAGATTGTTGTCTCAGGCTCCAAAAGGCAACGCGCTCATCAATTAGTATGAGATAATGTTGATTGTACAAACTTCATTATACGTACGATCTGCAGCATCGCATATAATTGAAGACCATTTGCACGTCGTTTTTCTTCTTTATCGTTAAGAACGTGATTTAAGATTTTACGGTACTCGTAATTAGCTACTTGGTTATCAGCAACTTTTTCCGTGAACGTACTTATTTTCGTGATTGCGTGCTCATTACGTAAAAATTCTGCGTGACACGTTAATAAGATTCATGCACGACGTTTCTTTATAAACGAAATTATTTCGAAATTACCATTATTAACTGACGAAACTGCGTACGTCGAACCTAAACCGGGAAATTAATCCACGTCGGAGGTGTCCCTTTGCTGCATATACAGTGGCGGGCGCGATTAAAAATGCACCACCAAAATACTTTTGTAAAATAATGTTATACTACTTATAAACATTCAAAAATTCACAAAAATTCAACCAAAGGAAAAGTAAATAAAGGTTGTCTAGCGCGACTAGGCTCAGGTGTTAATCGCAGTAAAGGCTAGCAGCTGCAGAATCTCATACGTACCGTTCGTCCATAATGGTTACGATTGAAACCGGTATTGCACAACCAAATGCTTCGAAAGAAAATCTTCTCGACGGTTGGTCCTTCTGGGTACGCCGAAATCTGCTCTACGCGCTTTACCTCGATTTGCAATGCGCTGGTTCTAACACCGTAACACAATCGAATCATTATCAAATGTACGTTCGAACGGGGTTAGTTATTTATACGGTGCACGTTCTCGTCTGCGAGGTATCATTCAGAATTTCCTTAAACATACCGCACGCATTTTATTTGTTTTTGTTCAATTATCGGATTGTAACGGATCGAAAATAAATCAGATTAATGCAATACGATAACCAATCGTTTTAGGTTGATATTAATAAACATATTTGTAAGGTTTGTGGTAATAAGCTAACAATTTAGGAGCCGCGTATTCTGAATTCTATCAAGGGATATCTTCAAAATCTTCCGCTATCTATTTCCTCGCTTTTTAATGCTTGAATGTTTGATTTACATGTTTAGAAATAAACCTATTTACAGATATCACGCAGGCCTTAATAAATAGAAGGATGGTGTTCTGTAGGACTCCTTTCGTATAGCCAGCGTTTTCTTAATCTTTGTTGATGATTTGCCAAGTTGCCTAGAAACGCTGTGTATAACAATTGTAAATTTTAAAATGCGCTTCTTCTAACTTTTAATGATTTTAATTAATTTATTAAGGAATAAACATCGATAAAGGTCAATAAACTGAAAATAAGTTCGTACTGACAGTACTTGTTTTCAGGCATGTTGGCAGAGTTCTTGAACCGAACACCGCGGCTGGCATCTTCAGGACGAGGTTGACGGTTCGCTAATTGTCGAAATAATGATCGTAAACTGCAAATGAATTTTGAAAAACCAAACGTGTATTATATGGCAATATTACAAAATATAGGAGGAAGATATTGTAAATATTGTGTTAAAGAAGACAACGCATTTAGTAAATTTATTTCTCGATATGATCGCCCTGTAGCTATTGTACGTTTAGTTCGGTGATGTTCTAATTTCTTCAGTCCCTCCAAATAATAGGATTTATCGAACTCTGGGTCTGTTTCGGCAATGACTTCTTCGTTCGACGTGAACCGCTTTTCACTAGGACCATATCTTCAACTTTGAAGAAGGAGAAAGTGAACCCTAATTTGGTAAATATGGCAGACTGGGCACAAATTCACACTGTAAGTAGACGAATTTTGCTGTTGTAATTGCCGGTGAACGAGCCGGGGCGTTATCACGATATTAGATTCTTCTCTACACTAGGTGGAACCTGTTTTCTTATTTCAGCTTTGAATCGGTCCAATAAATCGGTGTAGTACTGTCCCGTGAATCTTTCACTTCTTCAAATAATTAATTAAGATTCTATCTTGCAAATCCTGCCATAACTTTTCCGGTTGGTGTAATCATCTCAGCAGCTCCAACAGATATGGATTTTAGTGTTCCACATATATTCATTCACTATTCTTCTTATGATTGTAATACTATTATGGCGATATTTATCTGGAATGTAAGCTAACATATTTCCTTTTAGCTAAGATAAAGGAAACGAAGGGACTTAATCTTGAAGGGATGCCTCCCGTATTTCTGTTTACAAAATTGACACTAAATCTACACGCGCAATCAAATGTATTATTCAGGGCAAAATCTTCTTTCGCTCTTCGATGTATGACAACAATGCTTGCTTTAATAATGGCAACCATTTACATATTTGGATGGTGATGGGCAAGCCCAAACATGCTTTAAACGGAATAAAATTAACAAAAATTGGTAGAATAACTTTGATTGATAACCAATTGGAGAAAGTACGTGAAGAGTAGTCCAATATAATATACAAATATAACATTAACATACATTAACTTTGAAAGTTGTAAATAACAAGAATAATGGAAAAAAAATTCAAATTTTTAAAAATTTGGTTATGCTAAAGCAGAGATTCACGGGTGATATTAATAAAAGCATGTAATTATTGGCATAACTGAACTTAGACAACGTATTCATTATGCGTAGGTCGTTTGTATAAGTAGCTGCAACCAATTAAAACATACAAGCTATGCATATTTGTGCATATACAGTCTTATTCGGATATAGTACGAAAAAAAAATTAGGTGAAAGAAACGCACGAGTAATGCCTAAATACAAAATATTATGGTTCTATGTGCACGTAGTAACGAGAAAATGATTTTTCTTTATTCGAGTCCGACTCTGTCTTAGTTAACATATGGGAACCACCGGCAGTCGCTGAAGCAGCGTTCGGATATCCATTTACTGTGCACATAGCATTCACCGTCATTACACGCAACTGCAATGGCATCCTATACGAATATCGAATACACCGATATGATTTTGATTTACGGCGAAACAGGACAAAATAGTCTTGCGGTAGAAAATTTGTACGCGGAACGGTTTCCCAATCGGCGGCATCCATCATCCGAGACAATTGTGAGAACCGTGTATCGACTTCGAGAAACAGGATCAGTAATTCCACGTTTCGAAGGTCGTGGCCGTCATATATCACGTAGAGTTCAGCAAGCAGAAGAGCATATTTTAAACATCGTTGAGGCGGAACCAGGCATAAGTACTACAACTTTAGCCCAGCAAGTAAATGTGTCCCAAACGACGGTGCATCGAATTTTGAAAAATAATTTACTTCATCCGTATCACATCCAACGCGTGCAAAGATTAACGGAATTAGATTATCCTCGCCGTCTTGCCTTCTGCGAGTGGTTTCAACGCACCGAAGTTCGTCAACCACGTCTTGCGTCAGTAATTCTCTTTACCGACGAATCCACGTTTACAAGAGATGGTATTTTGAATTACCATAATATTCACCACTGGGCAGACGAAAACCCACACGAGATACACCAAGGCGCCTCGCAAGTTAGGATATCTGTCAATGTTTGGGCGGGTTTAGTAGGCGATTACCTACTTGGACCACATGTGCTCCCACAACGATTAAATACAGAATACTATTTACAGTTCCTCCGAGATGAATTACCCGTGTATTTGGATGAGATACCACTAGCGATACGGCAACAGTTGTGGTTTATGCATGACGGAGCACCCGCGCATAGTAGTCGAGTAATTCAAGCATTTTTGAACCAAAGATTTCCACAATGGATTGGACGTGGAAGTCGTACTCCATGGCCACCTCGTAGTCCCGATCTAAATCCATTAGACTTTTTTCTGTGGGGATACATGAAAAGCTTGGTATATGATGGTCGCCCTGATATTGAAAATGTCGAAGATCTGCGAAATCGCATTTATGTTGCAGCTTAACGCATTCGCGAAGACATGGTAAATTTTACTCGTGTGCATAATAACTTTCGTCGCCGAATTGATGCCTGTATTAGAGCTCACGGTGGACATTTCGAACATTTTTTACATTAATAAATTATTTTGTCCTGTTTCGCCTAGATCGGTCCTTGTTAGGACCACCACAAATTTCATAAAAAGAAAAAGAATGTATAACTACAAATAACTCAAAACCCGACATTTCGGATGCATTAACTTTAAACATTAAGAACGCAAATCATATGGTTATCGGCATCTTCAATGTAAACACATAAACACTTCGACATCAGCTGTACGACAGACTAATGCATTTCAATAGACTATTCACTATACATAGCATCTACATTGCTTTATCGCTTTTTATTTGCATCTGGGTTAACTTTGATTCATCAGCGATATTTGTATAATATAGGAGAAACAAAGATATGGACCGGCTTTACCTGCATTTTGAGCCCTAAAATTTGAACAAAATGTATATGTTACAAATAAATTTCTTTTTAAATTTTCAGTAACACATTGATAGGTAGTCTTCAGATTTCGGTAGCTTACGTGCTATTTACAGGTAACCCTGTATATATATCTGATGAAAGCTTGAGATTGGATGCGGATGTTTTTCAATATGTAAATGAAAAAAATCTAGGTATATGACGCATATTCATGTATATAAAATAGGTACTGTGAGTGATTGTGATTAAAAAGAAGAAATATACGTGCTAACAATTAGGTCAAAGCAACAGATGCATTCAGTTTTACATGTATTTAAAAGACATATATTCATTTTAATGAGTAGAACTGAAACAAATATTTACGAACGATGAATTATCAACGGGAAAAGAAACTAACTTTAAAACTATTAAGTTTATGTCCCATCTTTATGGTAGCGCTCCACTTAAGAAAGCTCACGTTGTTTTAATTGACCGGAATCGATGTGAACTGGGACTTGATTTTAAATTTAAAGACTACTGCACTTGGAATTGTAATAAAAAAAAAAGCTGGAGTTAAAAAGGCCTCGATTGCCTTAACATCTCTTTGCTCATTTATTACCGAAAGCTTCTGTTAAATATAAATATTAACTACGGTCAACTTTGATATACATTTCATCGTAATAATAACTTTCTTCCGTAAATAATATATTACAAAACGTAAAATGCTAGTTCGCGTCTTAGCGTCTAGCGAATTGAGCTAGTAAGTACGGGTGACCGTAAGGTATAGATATTGCTAATCGGACTCAACAATTTACTAAACCTATATTTAATTTGAGAAACTGTTAAGAAAATAAAATATTATTTTCAATGCGTCTCTAGGAAGAACATACATTAAGTGCGAAGATCCGAAGAATAAGACGGGAAGTAGCGTTTCCCTAGAATTATCGTTGGCTGGAAATATAATCAGAAAAAGATGTCGGTACGCTACCCATCCAAGTAAGGGGTATGGCATTCGAAACGAACGGTTTGGAATTAACGCCATATCTGATTAGTACAGTGCAAGTGGAAGTGGAGCTTGTGATCCCATTAAAGACTTATAGCATCATTTCCTCTAAAAAAGTACTACCATCGCAACGAGTACGTACATCCAACAGTTAGAACGGTCGGAACAAATACAGTATTTGCCACAGCTTTCGGCCAAAGATATGGCGCTCAGCTTCAAGTTGCTAGAATCCACCAAAGCTAAGATTCATAAGGTAATAGCAAGGGTGACGCCCTAGAGTGAATCACAGGCGCTAATGCAGGATTTTAACCTTCAGTGTGCGATAGATCAGAATATTTCGATTTATTGCGATACATAGTAAGAGACCGCGGGGTCGTGAAATCCACGTTGGGATTTATTCGTAATTCATCAATCAAATAAGTTAAGAAAGAACGAGTAAAATTAATCAGGGACGTAACATGCGATACCACACTTCTTAACAAAAAAAAATTAAAAGTCTGAAAACGAGATAAAGAAGTTCAAGGGCTTGAGTAAAACGCGATCTTAAAGGGTTCCTGTAGACAGATAATGCCGAAAAGCTTGTGGCAGAACTGTATTCGCAAACCCGCACATACTTTGAGCGAGATAAATCATAAACAAGTCATTATTAATTCAATAAAGTTTTCTTCAATATTTTTAATGATAGGGTTTACTGCAACACAATAGTGAGAAGTCAAGAATACCATTAGAGATGATAGCTAGCAGTGCTGGGCTAGCAATGTGTGCATATCTAGTTGCAACTCCGTATTCGCGACTTTAGTAAGGTAGTGCTGTTTCGGAGTACTTTTTACTCCGAATTTGATAAATGCTGAGAGTAAACATCTTAACTCGTTCAATGGGCGCGAGGAAATAATAACTTACATATTACACATTATTGTCACTGTTAGTACTGATTAATCACTGCACTGATATGTCACTGCATTGGGAGTGACTTTGTTCACAATTAAAACTTAATCGCCTTGACTGAATACTGAACTGAATGTTATTGCATCAATATCATGATTAAAGTATGCAGTTTATTTTAATGAATCCTAAAGTGGCAATTTGCGTAAGTGTTGTCCATCCCTGCACAAATATAAAAAGATGTGGGAGAATTTGCGAGATAAAGATATAAAACGGTCATATTGGAATTTTAGATATGTGAACTTGGCTTAAAATTTTATGCAGATTCCCCGTAAAAATGTAACCGGAAGATACGTCAAGATGTATTAGTTGATTTGACCATGCTAGCGTTAATATTCTAAGAAGTTTTCGGATTTCTCCAATTTTTTCCGACGGATATTGATAGTTGCAGTCTTTGCCGGAGCAGCCTGTATAGTTATTGTAGCAAAGGTAATCGTGGCAGAGCCATTGAAAGCAAACAAATCACTTATAAAATGCACACAACAAATGTATTTAGATGTATCATAAATATCATAAAATTACAGAGAATCAGCTCTCAGTGTTTTCCAGTTGTGGTGACCGTTTGTCCTTGCATCTATGTACATTTCACTATAAATAGATTGGGAAACCTTGGCGACCACAATTCGTTGAGTTAAAGAGTGTAATTGAATGCTCTTTTCGCCTATATTATTTTTATTATTGTTAAAGGTCTAGCAGCTCTCATAATTATAGATTTTCATCTAAAAATTCTCTTACAGCTTCTTCCATTTTCGTCTAAATATAGCTATTTAAATGTTATAGAATTGAAGTCGTTTCTCTTGAAATTGTAGTCGCATTTTTGTTAGATCTAAATTTGGAACGTAGTAATTCCCTTTCCAGAACTATTAAGGTGAAATTACCAGTTATATCCTAGTAATTCTTCTTGTTGTAGAGACTGGTCTTGTGAGTACCTTATAAAATTGTATTACATCATCGTATAATACTACTAAACGAGATAGTTGATAAACGATATCAATTATCACGACAATAACTTTTGTGTATATTACAAAATAATAACTAAGCTTTCAAACTATGGACATTGATACCCTCTCCTGGAAATAGCAACAGCTACTTTTCTATACAAAATTTTTTCCTCTGTAGGTTTCAGTTGCTACAAGCATGCGCGTATTTGTATAGTTACTTACATAACCTAAATTAGGTACATTCGTAGGCATAACACTGTATGATCGTGGAAAAAGGTAATAATAAAATATTAATTACTGTCTTAGAGCAGCTATTGAAACATTTTATCAGTTTTAGCATTGGATTTGATTTTATTTACTGCCTCCACAACCACCACCAACTTTCGCCAATTACAGGGGACATCGGCTGGCCATAAGTTGTTATTAGGCTTGTTCCGGCCTCTTAAGATATTCACCCTCGGCATTCGCTATATTTGGAGTAACTTAAACCATAGCAAATTTTCCTGTGAAAGTTGCACGTATGAAGTATCGCAGCTGTATTGAAATGTTATTTTACGAGGTGTTTGTCCACATCACCATTTCTACCATCGCAGAAGTAACAAATCTACAATAACAAAGCACCATTGATGGTGCTCCATCAGTAGCGCATTCATCAATATTATTCAAGGGTATATTATCTTCTGCAAAATGTGATTTCACAAACCCATCGTTGAAAGATATTCGTGAGCCACGTACTATGGTTATACATTTAAAAGAGCATGTTGAACATTAAGACCAAAGTTTTACTGTATACATCCAACTTCAAACCTCTCTTCTTATACGGTTGTTATGGGTGTCTGGTTTGGTCCACGACTGCGTTTACACATCAAAGTCCGTCAAAATACAATGTTGAGGTTCATCAGCTTTGGTGCGGGTAGAAACATGGCAAATACTTCCGCAATACTTTGTCTGCAGATGAGCTGGCCAGAGAATGGCAAGTGCTTAGCTTTAGTGAGAGAGAGCTGAGAGACCTTGAGGACTCCGGCGACGGTTCCACTTTCATTAGTGCAGATTGACCTGTTAATAAGTTTCCAATGGGTGGTGATAACGCAGAATACTTCCAGCAAGGGACAAAACCATTAACGCCCACTAGAAAAGCTTGAATCACCTATTATTGGATAGTAGGTGGATTGTGTTATATGAATGTTAACCTTATAACAGTATATTAGCTTTCACGTGCAAAACATAGTTCAATATATAATTTGCTTGAGTCGCCTATTTTAGAAGTAATTACTCTAAAATAGGCGACTAAAATGTTCCGGCGAAGAGGCGCTATACAAAGTAATAATTCATATAACTAATGAAGAGGAATATATTTCGGACAATTGCAACTAAATAAATTTGCCGTTTATGCAGCGAACAGAGGAGACACTCATATAAATGTATGTTTTTTATTACTGTCAATCTGTTGCATTAACAACGAATATTCGCTAGTCGTTGGCCTATCGTTTGATTCTCCTACATAAAACTATCCATCGCTTAGCAACAATGCATAACAACATATTTAAGAATAAGAAGCAGAAGAGCTTCGATCGCGATTAATGTAATGATAGCGCTGCATAAATGAATTACTATTCTTCGATATAAAAAGACCGTTCACGATGTGCGATTATCATTACAGGAATCGCTTTACGGGCCTATTATAGCTATGCAAAGTTGTACTACAATGTATATTGTCTTACGAAGCACCTGCGCATTCATTAATCTTAATGCGCCGAGATTTCAATATAAATAGGAGCATGCCTCCGGGGCGTACCTTTGCCTTGTATATTCTTTGGTCTCTTTTCTTATTTCATACGCTGATTATGCTCATTTATATTATTAGAGCTTATTATTCTGATATGGTTGTCCCAGGCCTGATCAGCAAACCCGTTTGATGTTCTCAACTTATCTTTTTGGGAATGGAAGGTAAACGTTTTGAATTTGGATACGGGTAGCCATCTCTGTTCAAACTTGGTGAGGTAATTATACACTTGGCAATTTTATTTTGTATTGCCTTCTCCGTCAGGACATCTGGCATTCCGACTAAAACGCCATTATATTGCTTTTTAATAGGAATTTTAATAAAATTATTAATAGGCGAACTTATTGTAATGCTGTAATTCGATGTTTACAAGAGCAGTACAAAAGAGAAGAATACGTTTCTTTAAGGGGAATTATTAATTATATTATTAATTAAATTAAATAATTCGCCAAAACCAGCAAAAAGTCATGACGTGGCGATATAATAATCAAAGGTATCGTTACACCTTTCGTTGTAGAGACATTTTACAATTACTTATAGTCTACGATACGTGTATAAAGTGTTTCCATTATTTTCTGTTCCACTTGGACTTCTTTTGATTCTTGGCCCTTGCCTCCAATAATTTTCTTTTTGGCCTGCCTACTCCCATTTTCTCAATTTGTTCTATCTTACTTCGTCATTTATGTTCGTCTTTCCAATACAATTTCTGCGTGTTATTCCTCTAACGTCCCTTCCGTTAAGTCAATGGCTTGAACTTTGTCTCACTGAATTGTTATAATTTAGCTGTTTGATTGTATTTTCTTTCGATTGTAACACCTATATATTTGTATTATTATTTTCTCATCAATGTATATTCGTATTTCTTCATCCATTGATGTTGTCACCATTACATCTGTCTTCTTCGTATTGATTTACATATGGTATATTCGCATTTTTGTCTGATTTTGTAGCCTTAATCTAGAATTTCCTAAAGATTCTTTTCAATACTAGCCATGATCACTAAGTCATCAGAAAATGTATATTTCGTTATATTTATTGGTTCTAAGTATCTATAACCTACGTTGATTTTAATTAATTTAGATTTATATTCTTTGAAAACTTCGTCATTAAATATATTAAACAGTACCTCAATACCTTTCGTCTTAAACTATTCCAATTCCTTATTTTTTATTTACGACGCAGCGATGATGTGTTTCGGATATCTCTGAACAATTTATTATTCAATTTTCTTTAATGTAGACATTTTCAAGCTACTCTTCTAGGGACTCTATGAAACGCTCCTTCTAGATCCTCCTCCTTCGCTCCTCCTTCTCCTCCTTCTAGAAGAGTATTTTAACTCTTCCTTGTATCGCTGCTGCTTTATAGCAAATATCACATTTCGAAACGACAAGTTAGACGTATGTATAAGGTTAACACCATTTTGCTCTATTGCTTAGTCGCATTAGCGATTGTTTTATTTCCACAGCAAACTTGATGATATTCCTACTTAAAAATATGTTGATGTCGTAACACAAACAGACCCTATTCATTCTAGATGTAGCATGATGCAATTGATGCAGGGATGCAACTGTCGCATAGGTTCGCTGCTCTTCGATAACATTCCACACCACATACAACTTTCCAAGGATAATGGGCCAAAAGACGGAATTTTGTTTTAGGGATCAGGCTCTCGATAAGTAAAGGAGTGGATAAACGGATAGCGCTGATGTCAGTGAACCTCTGAGACGTTAGTTGTACTTGCCTCGTCTTCTTGAATATTTTCAGTTAGATCATTTTCACCTAAAGTTTTTAGTCATCATGTCATATCTTGTTCTTTGGCGTCTTTGTAGCGTCATTTACGTTTTTTGTTAGGGTTCTGAGTCTTCGTCATCTTTTACTTTAGACATTTCTACATTTTCAGTTGGCATATTGTTTTCATCGTGCGCACTGTTCAACAATTTTTGATTATTCTTGTCGTATTTTCATTGTGTCTCTATGCTTTTTTAATTTTAAGTTTCCTTTGTCTATTTCCCTGCTTATTTCTTTCAAAGTATTCATGCTGTCTCTCTTTAACTTTTATTTTCTTTCCTTAGTACTCGTATACTACTTCTTTCAGCAATTCCCATTAGCATATCTATCATACATTTATTTCTCTTATCCATCCTCGCAGCTACTTTAAGTAAGAACGTATTTTAATGTTATACATTTACCAGTACTGTAAAAAAGCGCCTTCTTACGCACTATTTCTACCTCTATCAGATCAATTCTTCGAAGGTTAGTCACAATTCAACTTCTTTGTGCATATTTATTCTCATATCAACGTATTCACTGCTAACTCAGATTACTTTCGCGCCTTTACATTCACCTCGCAACGATATTTTATATTAAATTTTCATTCAAGCAAGTTAATTATAAACAACGTTCGATTTTACCGGTCACCAAGTATATTCGTAATTTGTTAGGAAAGAAAATATAAATGGAAATCTGCAAAGTTAAATTTCATTGAACACGCGTTTTGGAAAAAAATAAGAAAATTACCGTCAGCGATCTTTGTAAGAGCGCCTTTACTTATTAAAAGCAATCCTATTTTAATCGTTCCCAGATTAATGCATACGAAAATTGATCGTGTGTCCTGTTAAATTGTAATCTTCATAAATCGAAAGGTACTCTGTTAGGGTAGCGTCGAGATAAATTAGGAAAAAAGGAAAGGTCGAAAGGGATAATAAAAAGTCGGCGGTACACGTGAATCTCGCAATTTATCATCTTCATATTGAGAGATTCGTAATTTACGGAGCGGGAGCCTGGCAGTTTTTAAATTGAACGACCTCCGGGCTTCGAACTTTTGCGAACGGGCGGCACGGTCGTCATTAATTTAGTATGGTTGGACGCGCGGTAGCCTGAATTATCATATCGGGTTCGTGTCTAGTGAATGGTCGGAAATGGGGTTACCGCAATAGACAATACAATGCACCTGTTTCATGGTGCTGTTGCTATTGCTGTATTCGAGGAGGTGTATATAACATAATTGTGGCATCGTTCGAATATGCTGAGATGTATAGCATGATACACTCATGCCGCTCTTATTGAATGCGATTGCTATGTTTTATTACTTTAATCATTAAAAAGCAGAGACCAACAAGGTCTACGATTGTTTTTGTTCTTCTGGAAAAGTCTATAAACTTTTTAAAATCTTGGTTTTCACCAAAATTGCCGAGTGCCCACAAATTTAACTTTGGTAGAATAGCGATATACTCAACTGTTTCTCTGCTTCTGTCTCGTTTTAAGTATAGTTTGTTGTTAAAATCCTAGCGAGATTTCTATCAAGCTCTAAGATTTTCTGGACCCAGTCCCTAGGAAAGCTCTTGCTCTAATTTGGCGCAACTTTCAGAATTACTTGCATCTGTTCATTGTGTGATACTTTATTTTCCTTCATAATAATAACATAAAAACAACCTTTAGGAAGCTCTGGTTTGGTAACTGTGAGCGTTTTTGATTAAGAGAAATGTTTCTTTGTTCTGGTGGATATAGGTGACATCTGCCAAAATAAATGCCTATCGAATGGTGAAGATTTTTTCTCTTTTAAAATATGTTAGTTATTTCTAATTTCTAAGCTGCACAGGTATCTAACCACCTTTCTTTGTTATAAAGAAATTCTCTGTGCGTCCACGGAAATGGTTGAGATGAGGAGACCGTAGCGTATTAAGGAGTGGAAATTTGCGAAATATGCTGCTTTGGCTGCGTGATTTAACCTGTTTATAGCAAAGAGAGCGGATGGTAAGTTGCTAGTTAGGTCTTCGATATGTTGAGACAAAGTTAGACGAGTATCGATAAAAATACCTACGAAAGTTATTGCTGGGAACTGGCTCGTTTATGTCCTGACGAAAGACTTTTGAAAATCGTTATAATTTAAATTTTTGTCAGCACATTTAAAAGGCACCAGGGTTTGATCGGTCACCGACAAATCGCTTTAATTTAGCCACAAATGTTAGAATTAATTACTTTTCCGTTTGATTTTGTTTATTATAGGAAAGTTTCTTTTACTTGCAAATATGATTTAGATATAAGATGTTATTTGACTCTAGTCTTCTAGTCAGACATCATCTCATCAAGATTTCAATAATAAATCGTTTGTAATAATAATATGTTTTAATCTTTGGTAAGAAAGTGTTGCCTTGCAGCCTGCGGGCGAATATTATAAACCGACTCGAAGGCGAGATTTGTATTTGCCCAAGGTCTGCAAATTTTTCCCGCCAGTTTCATTTACTTAATTAATCTTACTAGATGATAACATAAAGCTTTCTTATCTCAAATGAGGTTTGAAAGATACAATATCCTAACCGGCTGGAAAAAAAAATAATAAATACACTTCCTCCTTTGTGCAGCGTTGAAGTGCCAAGTGAATGTTAAATTATTCTTACGACGAAAATATAAAACGTCGCATATTTCAGGTTGTAACCAGAGATGACAAAGGCAGGTGGAATTATTCCTTCTTTCCAGCGACTAGATAGACTCGCATCTATTCGCCTCATGAGAATGAATTCGTGTTGCCTATTAATGTCCTCGAGAGTCGACAAAACACGAGTCTGTTTAGTCTCTGCAAAAAAGGATTAATTTCATCTGCCTTTGTCCTTTCTAGTTATAACTCTCGCCATCACACATGGCAGATTTCTTTTTCAATCTTCAGTGTGTGACGTATTAAAAATTGCGTTTTTAATGTACTTATTGCTATAATTGATTTAAAACGTAGCCCTACAAAGAACATTGGCTCTCCTGTGGACCACAAATATAAAGAAGGTAGATGTGTGTACATGTATAGGTAAATATAAAATAATTTGTTCGTATTTTTATCATCTTTACAACAAAGAACTTTACTAATTTCATCTATCTCGTGTGACCATTAAAAACAAAGTTAGTAGTGATGAGTAGATTATCAGACGAAGCAATATGCATGGCTGGAATAGAGCATGCTTCATTAACTGAACAGAACTTTAAATATAATTATTTCTGCACCAGTTAACCCTTTGCGTACGTGCTCTATTTTCCGCAACTTTTGTGGTAGCTCTAACCTAAATTAACTTCCGTTAAATTAATTCTTACATGTGTTGTTTCATTCTCGTCTACTAAATTTGCGCCAGAAGTTTACGGAATCGCTGCAAAAGTCTCGACGCCAAAGAGATATTCAATTTGTTCTCGGATCTATTAAGCGCAAATTTCCTTTACACGAGAGATACTGAAAAATACTACTTTATTGCTCTACATTTTTCTTTTAGAACTTTAGAAAGTACGTTAACAAAGGATAGATTAACAAATGCTGTGCCTAGAAATGAGTTATTTGGATGGATCCGACTTCATAGTTTGGGCTCCTCGCTTAAGGGTAGGAACGACGCAATTTTTATGAATATCCCATTTATTTTTTCAGAAAACATGGGATACCACTTAAACTTAATTTTTAAGCAACTTAGCTTTAAGAAATATCAGATACATATGTAGGCAACAATAGTGTTAACAATCTGTTCGTTTTCCAGTAAAGTTAGTTGTTCAAGTTGTTGAATTGATTTAATTGGAAACACAAGATTGCTTTAGAGTATAATATCGATAGCAAATGAACTCAGCAATTGTGTCAAGCTAAGACGGACAGATTAACGATTCATCAAGGCCTAAAACTATTCATTGGACATTTCATGCGCGACGGTAATTTATGGTTAAGATAGTCGACCAATCGAATGATCTCTTGTCTATTGCTTAATTCAAAAGCTTGGCCTGGCTGGCTCATTTGCAGATAAGTTAACGTTAGTGTTTCATCAAGGTGTTCCATCGATATCAATATTGTACTTGTAAGTATAAGCGATGATCCGATTACGTGAAAGATTTTGCATGTAGGTCTCTCTCTGCAAGCTTATAAGGTTGAAATACACAAGATTTAAATTCAAATGATCGTTTGGGTCGGGATTTCACGGATTGAGCTCTGAGAATTGGAGGTCGACCCACGTTTTGCAGAAATGATATCGTTTTCCGATACAGCTTATATCTGCCTCAATAAGTTTGAAAACCGCTCAAAGCGTGACTCTATCTATTTTATAATGATAGAAATTGAGTTACCGTTAAAAGTGAGCGGTACAGCATTTTGCTAACGGAATGTCTTTGGTCTGAAACGAGAAATTTTTACGCAAATAATGTTTTCTTTCAATAAGCGAGTGGGATGTGTCACGCATCTCGTCAGATAATTGTTTTGTTATTCGCGAAAAAGAGGGCGTTTAAACGCTATTATTCTTAAAACATAATGACATCGATTGTTCTTCAAAACAAAATAAAAATTACCGCTTGTAGTTATTATCGTGTCTCATTTGAGCGTGATTGCACTTGCCTCATACCATGTCTAAAAATGCCAAGGAACTCGATTGCGATGTTTTCTACTACATGCAATTAGCCGAGTCTCCCACAACCAGGAGCGTCGGTACTTTTGGTCCTGGGACAGAAGAAGTACGATCACTCTGCGTGGGACTCGAACGTTTCAGCTAAACATGCTTTGTGCATTAAGTCAACAACAGTTTCTGTTTGAACTGATTCGTTGTTGTTCATCATCATTTTATTTGGCAAATGAGAATGTATTTAAACACTATCAAAGTTGAAACAACACAAAAGTATCGGCAATCTCCGCACCACGCCAGTTTAATTAACTAATACGTGGCGGCCGCTTCGAAAATCCGGGGTTAATTAGTAGAGACAGCTCTCAGACGCTATGCGTGTATTTCCATTGAAACTTTAAAAAAGTTCGCTTAACTTTTAGAGTTATTAATATTATAATCATTATAAGTTTCGATATGTTATGTATATGATAAACTGAATTCCATTTTAATCGAGTAATATGAAACCAAAAGCTGGTATATAACCGTTATTACGGATGATTACGTTATTGCTTTCATAAGAAGTTGATTAATTGCGCAGCAATTCGCAACTTTAATTGTGGTGAATACGCCGGGCACGACGATTTCAATGGGGCTATAAATCACACCGGTGTTGCTACGATTAACGCCATCGCCCGCCACTGCTTTCGATTAAGCGACCGCCGGCCGTCGAACGTAATAAATTAGAGGACGGTCGAGGCAAATGGGTGCAAAACGCCGAAACGCCGATCGTCGGAGAATAAAAGAATCGATGCTTGTTGTATGTAGCCAATGTATCAAAATGAAGACGAGAAGGAGGAGGACGACACGTAGCGTGTATCGGGAGAAAGATATAGATCACGTCTTTGAGGGCCAACGTACATTTAATTGCTGTTTTGTTCTGTAATGCCGTGGTTTTTGCTTTGTCGTCGTTTTATGCAACTCA
Source organism: Oryctes rhinoceros (assembly GCA_020654165.1). Classification (NCBI taxonomy): domain Eukaryota; kingdom Metazoa; phylum Arthropoda; class Insecta; order Coleoptera; family Scarabaeidae; genus Oryctes; species Oryctes rhinoceros. The sequence goes on from JAIOKQ010000001.1 coordinate 2,078,088, forward strand.
CAGCTTACAGTCTGTTTTGATGCGCCAACTTTCAATTTTTAACTCGGGTCATCAATCATGTTATTCGTAGAAGTTTAGATTGTTCTTTTTTATTTGCATATTTCCTTTTCGAAGATGAAAAGGTAATGATAAGATACACGTATCAGTCCGTGTTAGTGCGGGTAATGCATTCTCACATACGAGGGCCATTCAAATAATAATAACGTTCTCGGCTTGATAGTAAAGAATGTATGTTTTTTAGTTTAATGCATTTATTTTCCTTTAATTCATTATACTTTATCCAACGTTCTTCTAATAAATCGATGCTAGTTTTGAAGGAAGTAATTCTGCAAGGTCTGTAAAAATATCCTTTTATCGCTCCTCTTCATTTTTCAATTCAAATTTGAAGGATTCAAAATTCCTTCAAATTTGATGTCAGAGGGAGCCATATCTGACAAATGGGTTGACGTTGTATCTATCACTACTTCAAATTCTTTAATTTTCCTATTGCTACGGGTTAGCGCATTTCTTTCGCAGTCCAGGGCTGCTCCCATGATTTTTTGTTACTATTACTAAATTAAGAAGATGTTGTTTTATTCTTTTAATTGTAAAATGTAACAAATTAAAAGAATCCTTTGTGCACGGAAGAACACCTACCTATGAAATTTCATGCTATTGACATTGATTCATTTTGTCGCAGAGCCATTGTCTCCTACGAATTATATTGGAAGCCGTTTTGTTTTAGGCGTAAAGTGGGAGATCAATATCTCATTCATGGCGCATAAAATCGGATAGATTATTTTTAAAATGGTCCAAACGACACTGAGAATCTCGCACTCTCGTTTGTTTTCGACGAGCATTTAACAAATACAGCACTTTCCTTGCACAAAGGTTTCTTGATACTTAATTCTTCATGTAAAATATTGCTTTGAGATAGTTGCTCCCTTTGCTTTGAGATAGTTACAGCCTTAGCTGTTTCATACGCTTTTAACCATCGATTATCCGGAACCATATTGTATACCTTCTCGATATTTCCGTCGATGATTGCAATTTTTTGCCGACCTTCATGTGAATCATCTTCAAGATACGTAAGATAACATTCAGACGCAACCTCTCCATTTCTTCAAAAAGGAACAGACTCATACACCTTCACCAGCTTTAAATTAAAATAAATAAATGGCCAATCAATTTCATGTAACACTATGTACAAGAGCACATAATTGGGTAATTCCCAGTTATATAGCTTATTATTTGGTTTATATGTAAGCTGAAGCGGAATGCTACACGCATCGTTCGTTACAATACTGCTTCACCATTTCATGAACCAACGTATATACGACGTTGCCGTACGAAAGCTGTACTTGTTACGTACACACTATCAAAAACAAAACTGAACCTAGGTATTTACCTGAAACAAAGAGCAAGAGATACAGATGACACAGAAGCTATTCTACAACCGGCTAGTAAATTTTAAATGTAACAAATTGTGTAGATTCTATCGTATAAAGCTGATGTCATTTTTAAGAAGAACAAATTCAAAGCGCTATTCTAATCCAGTCCTTAATATTTCATCAATATAGTAAAATCGATAATTTGCGGTCGCAGTGCTACTATAGCACTGTACAGCGGTCTCGTACTCAGATTACAATAATTCATATTCGAAGATACAAAAGGTTCCAATCGATCAATCATATTTTATTTTTTTATGACTGCGGTTGGTTCGTTTGCTGCTGGTTGAGTCATTATTACCAATCGAGCCCCGTAGTGGGTATTCCTTCTTCTATTTGCAAACTTTTGATTTCAATGACCTCTAGTCGGTCGATTGTATATAGTAATAAATTTTAGATCGGCATTTTTTTACGTCCATTTCGAATCACGTCTGTAAATTTATGAGCTGCGCGATTTTTTACTTTCATTTTTTTTTTTGGTTTCTTTAATAAACTAGTCGTCGTGCATGGTAAGTCGAAGCCATTGAGAAATTACGTTTATACGTCTCTTCGATGTAACAAAAAATTAGAATGGCGATATAAATCTGATGCTATAGTTAGCGTGCAAGAACAGAATATGATTATATTTGGTCAAAAATTATGAGATATCAATATCTGGTTTTGGCGTTGTCATCGCGAATATATTTGTTTCGGGAATAAATAATGTTTCCAATGCTCCTGGGATATCCGTAAGTTTCTAGAGAGTGGTTCAATGGCCCGCTGTATTTCTAAAATTGTTCGCTATAATTATGTTCCTGAAGGTTTGAATGAATTCGGATCCTTAGAGCTAAGATAGATATAAGATTAGTGGACAGTCTTTAATAAGAATTTGTTACGAGAAAATTAGAATAAACACTTCTTAATTGAATTATTCAAATCCTTAATTTTCTTAGGTTCCCGAAGTAATTGATAAAACCCAACAATTTGTTATTGTCAAGTTAATTACAATTCACCAATGCGAACCAAAGTACATTAACTAATTAGTGTGCTTGGTAAGTAATAATACATTGTGGAAATATTGCAACTGGGTATTAAAAAGTCACCTTTCCTGGCATAGACTCCTACGAAGCGGTAATTAACGAAATAGGGCGAAATTTGTTCAGATAGATAGATGAAATTATTACTTTTTACAGAGACTAGACAGACTCGTGTTTTGTCGACTCTCGGGGACACCAGTAGGCAACACGAATCCACTCTGATGAGGCGAATAGACATCGAATCTATCTAGTCGCTGCAAAAAAGCAATAATTCCACCTCTCCATCTCTAGTTATAAACTCTTGTGGTTCCTTTTTCGCACATGTCGTGAGTTCAAGAGTGTAGCGTGTATTAAGACATTGTATTTTGCCTTTAACTAGCTATGCATCTGTTGTATGCTAGATACGAGTCTATCTAGTCGCTGCAAAAAAGGGATAATTCCACCTGCCTTTGTCATCTCTAAATTCGGCGTTTCTGGATGAAGTAATATTCTACAGTAAATATCAGCTTATATAGGCGAAAATTAGTGCATCGGAGTGTCTAACTTCCCCTTTCTATCAGTGTTACTTCCTAGCTTCTCGAAGCCTCCTAGATTTTGCGAACTGTGTCGTCGAAGGTGGTGTACATTCAACGTAGAAATGCAAGAGCGTGAGTGGCACGCAAGCGATCTGAATTTGCAACTCTGTTGCTTGTGACCGTGTTTTCACATGTAGCACACTCTGCGGAGTATATCCCTCAAGTTTAAGTGCGTGGTCTTACTTTACAACGACTACTTTAGTCCGCCGGCAAGACGAAGAATTTCACTGTTTGGTAGTAAATGAAGGCATACAAGGCGTAGAAGGCGGCCCGGTAACGAGTATAATATAAAACGTGATAGCATTGTGAATTTTCGAATCTAATATGGAAATGTGACGCTTTCGATTTTACTCGTATACTTCTAGATATACAGAATAATTCTGTAAATATGTAAAATTATGTACATACGATGTTACCATGCATCAAACATTCATGATTCAGGACTAAGTACTTTTCTAAAGCCTGGCGTTTTTTTCTTCCATTTCAATTTGTTTGCGTTGCAGATTTAACGCGTTTACAGTTTATTGACTTAAAAATTACCGGGCATATTTATTCGTGTATCGCATTAATAGTTCTTTTATTGGGTGTCAATAGCACTGATCTTGTGAATAAAACATTCGTACATTGTGCCGCAAGCGGTGTACGCAAATAGTCATCAAGAATACGTGGGCAGACTTCAGAACGTATTTATTTTTACAATTAATGTTGGAGGAGAAACATGTTGACGTACGGTTTGAGAAATTATGAATATCGCATTTTTTTTTATATTCTTCTATTAAGTTCTGTAGGTTACAAGGCAATGCTCAATGTCAAGGTGAGCCATCTCCGTAGGCTAAAGGTTATGCTTTGTCAAAGGACGACTCTTCAAGAAGCTTTTTTCTTGTTGTGAAATTTGAAAAACAACATGTTTTTAAATTCCATTAAACGAAAAAAATATGATTGATAATCTAGATTTAGGAAGGAATCTAGATAATCTAACAAAAGGTTGTAAATAAGAATATTCAAGCACTTGACTAAATGAACAAAGAACCTATATGGAGTGTCTGATTGAAACAATTAAACGTCATATTTGAAATTGAACATTTCGTTATGTGGTCAAACAATTACTTTATTAAGAACCAAAATGTAATCGTAGTGAATTACTTCCGATTATTACGAACATTTCCAAATTTGAGGGCGAATGCGTACATCGACGGCGGTATAATTGAAAGAACTGTCTTCGGGCTGACAGGAGTTGATTCATGACTCAAAAACTTTTTATTGTACACGATGTACTCGAACAACGTATGTATGTATGTTTTTTACTGTTTTATTGTTTATTAGATTTTAATAATTCACATGTTATAGCCCTGACGAAGGTTACGTATACGACCGAAAACTTGACTTATTAATAAAAAATTAAAATGAAGGTGTTTTCCATCTATTTTCTCTCCTTCGAATACATCAGAATCAAAAGAAGTTTTGCGCTTACCCCAAAGTTTAATTGTTGTGAGTGTCCGTTATTTGCCCCTGCTTTAACGAAATAATCTTAGAGTGGTGCAATAAAGATTAAATTGAATTTATTATATCGACAATAAAAAAAAAAACGTCAAGAACTTAGAAATTCTGAAATTAGCCAAAATACGTACTGCAAGAGGCAGTCTTTAATTTTTGCCTGAAAGCTGTGTAACTTCCAACACTCCCACTTTCAACAATCGGTTGCTGTAAATTCTCGTACCTGATTAAGTGCTTGTTATACGGAGAGTAGCCGCAACAGTATCTTGTTGTTGTGCTGTAGTCGTGAATTTCATGAACGCATAAATAAACGAGCCTGTTAAAAGCAAATAAACGAAGCTACTTTAAAAATATCATATATATGCAGGACAGACGGAATATTCTTATTTTCTAAAAGAGCGGTTTGCATAAATCCCTAAGTATGAGCTTACAACGCTACGAACTGCCTTCTGTACTGTAAAAACGAGATGTGCATCAATTAATGATCACCACAATAAGTGTTTGCGATTGTATCTTAACGTAGTACACACAGATTACAGTACCAGTTGATACTTGCGAACGTAGACAAATACGTAAACTTTATTTGTTAGCTGTTCCGTTGAATCTTTTCTCCGTCCATTACTAGATCATCAGAATTGAATCGTTTTCTTTTGAAAGGTTATAAATGTTGTTTTATCTGCACCTAACACTTGATCTTAATCTGATTCGTACAACCTGGAAGATTAGTTTTATTGACAAGTGGAAGCGATATCATCAGCGAACGTTGCCATGTAAGTATTATTAATTGGACCTTGATCAACTTTTGCATTTAGCCGTAGGTAAATGGAATCAAGATGGACAATACTGTTGGAATCCTTAAATCGCGCGCGCACGAACTTAACTCTTTGTTGGAGTACGATTGCAAGTATTTTCTCCAATATCATATGAGCATATTTTTTTTAATAATATGTTGTGCTGTATGCAGCCGAATGCTTTTTTAATTTTTTTAATCACAGGAAATAACAATTGGAGACCTTCTCCGTTTGATGTATTTCAAAATTTATAAAATTGAATTGATTCTAAAGTTGTTCAGTAACCCCTTCTGAACCCGTTTTGTAAGAAACAATTGAATATCTTTCAAGAAAACTGTTTAATCAATAGAGCAACAAAGTATGAAAAGGTTCGATTATATTAAAGGAGGATGATGAAAAGGGTGTAAACAGCATGATTTATTAACCGACCTGTAACATCACTGTTTAGATACGTAAGATTGTTATTGAAGATATTATTAACGTCGTCAAATTATAATGTCGCCACAATAAGATGATAAGTACTAGAACCGCGGGTGAGCTTTAAAGAGGTACTATAGGATCATTGTTACTCTTACAAGCTGTGGTTGCCTTTATTGTCGATACGTCAATGTTTTGATATAGATGAATACGTGCAATTACATATGCAACTCGGTCCATTATACTACATAATAGTAATTCTTACTTGTCATGATTATTGTACGTTCAATCGATTAGTTTCATCAGCGATTTGTTAGGTGCGTTTCCAATCTAATAAGACTAATAAGTATTCAGTGATCGGACAAGAAATTAGTTGTAATACGAGGAATTGTGTTATCCTTCACATAAACACATCTCCTTCTAGCGCTGTACTGTCGAAGTTCTCAGTGGTTAAAGTTAACTTTCGTTTCCAACTAAAGGATATGATGAGATTTTTATTTTAATTGCCTTCACTTCGACATCGACCTGCTTGTCATTGTTAACGATAACGTTCGTAAAAGTTTGCATTTTCAGTTTCTAGAAAATTTTGGAACGATGAGGACAAGAATTAATAAAACATAAAAGGAGTGCTGAAAAGATGTTTTCTTTGAAGTTAATTCGGCTTGATAATCGATTTTATTCTTTTAATGCTCGGTACTAACGCGCTACAAACATTTGTTGACGAACTGATCAGCTTGAATACTTTTAACAAAGATACTGAAGGCTCACACATCGCCAAACAATAATTATAGAGAAAACTAACCAATCAAAAGCTCTTAAACGATAAGATAAGATAAAAAGGTATTTGTCTCCCGTTGTCTGGATGGGAGTGCTGGCTTTTGTATTACCGCCGATGTCTAATGATTTTCGGTTGATTAATTAAATATAAAAGAATAAAATAAACCTAGACGGGGTAACTTTTAATCATTTAGCTTTTGCAGATTATATAATGCAATTATAGAAAAAGAAATATCCCGACTATAACACGACTGTATAGCGTGAGAAGTTAGGCAAAAGGCAATTAGAAGTAAATCAAAAAGAGACCTAGGTAATGACAGCATCCAAAAAGCAGAGGACATAAACCGTCAACAGCTTAGATACTTTAAATACTTAAACAGAAATAGAAATAAAAGGAAGATTAAGAACTAAGGCTAGGTTATATTGCGTTGCGTTAATTAAATTAGTATTTACAAAGAAAATCTGAGGTGAGGTCCACAATACGCTGTGTATATCGACATTGATATACGGCTGAGGAATGTTGAATTTCAACAAACAATAAGGAAGAGCAACTGAAACTAATCAAATGAAAATATTAAGAGGAATTACAGGATTAAAACAGGAAGATGGGGTACCAAGCAAAGAGATAAGGAATAGTTTATGTGTTAAGTGTGCGTACTTTCAGAATGTCTAACACGAGACTAACCAAAAAAGTGTGGAAAATGGGAAAAACTAAAAAGAACAATAATAAAAGGGACTAGAGAGGGAATTTTAGCGAGGAATAGACGGAACGGAAAAGAAAATAAGAGGAGTTTGAAAAGCTTCAACACATCGCTGGCAGTTAGCGGGTACATGAGCTCTGATTATGATGATGACGATAACCAAATTTAAATATACTGGATAATCCAATGACATTGAATTTTTTGCCGATTGAGAGCCTAGTATATTCAAATAAGTAGATGTTTTAAATTCAATATTGAATATAAAAAAAATTGTCAGGCAACTTCGTAGCATTTTACATAGTTGGGTCCCACCTTTTTATTCCCTTTTTCCATCGAGTGGATTTAATTTCAAGAATCTTCAGTCAACATCGACATTAGACACAACACGTTTCCATTGATTGTTGTTGTTCCAGTCCCCAATACGCAAAGCTAAAGTGATCTTCCCATTGAACACACAAGAATTAATTCTATTCGACTTAAATAATACTTTTCAATATTAAATTGTTCAGTTAATAAATCGCAGGGCTTACGTATGTACATCCGAAGGTTGCATTTACTGTGGCGTGTTATTCTCCTAATATAAATACATCTCGGCTTACGTGGCGATGGCGACTCGCGGACAGGTACCACTTCCTATTAAGCCCCCAGGAACGAGGTACACTTTCCGTGTGTTTTACGAAATTAGTAGATACTAAACTACCCCGAGTTTTGTCGACTCTCGTTGGCCAAGTGGGCAACACGAACCTATCTTTTGAGGCGAGCCTGTCTAGTCCTTGCTAATTTCGTAATACGCAAGCCGTTTCTGCAGGCTTACTTCCTAGTGCTTCTTAGAGTAATGTACTTCCCAGGCTTTATACAGTGATCACTATGTTCGCGAAAAAGAAATATCAAGTTGGTTGAAAATTTAAAGAGCTCGTGATCTCTCAACAAGACAATGTCATTATTAGGAATGTTAAAGGTTGATAAAGTATTTCTCTGTCTTGCTCCTTTCTTAACAGATATTATGCGGTTTCCTATCCCGTACCAACAGCTGGGTTAGATCCTTTCTTCTGTACTACTAGAGATCACAAAGGCCGGTGGAATTATTCCTTTTTTGCAGCGACTAGATAGACTCGTATCTATTCGTCTCATAAGAAAGGGTTCGTGTTGTCTACTGGTTTCCCCGAGAATCGACAAAACACGAGTCTGTCTAGTCTCTAGCTAGAAAGTAATAATTTCATCTGCCTTTGTTCTCTCTAGTGATCACCATTGGTAACTTCTTTATTTTTTTGGGTTACATCAATCGATGAAATTAGCAAGGTAACACAGTTTCCGCCGATTACAATAGTGAAATGGGAAAAAGAATTGAATATCGCGTTTCTGTTTCTGTTTCTGTGTAACAAAATCAGTTATGATTAACTTTTTCTTTGGATCGAAGTTAGGAAGCCTTAAACTAATGCGGCACTAGTTTAGATTGATGATAGTAAGCTATAAAACATAGAAAACAAAACATTTAGACAACACCAATTGATTAAAATTATTTATAGGATTATTATTTAGAGGATCTGTTTCATCTAAAATATTGTCTAATTTATCTTGCATAATATCCACGTATGTTTCCAGGTTGAATAATTCCGGATGAAATGATGCCACGCCAAGCATTGAAACTAAAGCGAATTTGAGATACGCCAGGATTTGCTTGTATTGGACCAGTAATAATGGTTTTTTCTGTTAAACATTCCACAATTTGGACACTTGCCTCGTTGTTCCACAGAGTATTTAGGAAATTTCGAAGCCATCCTTCTTTAAGGATAATGTTTGAGCAGATCTGTACTTATAAGGAATAGATTTATATTATTCCATATTCTGTGAAGATAAATTAGAATCTCTAACAATGTTGCTTATCGAGTCCCTTTCAGGATAACTACCAAGATAATCAATAACTGCTGTTTCTACTGCTTCATTAATTATCTAATTCTTCTTCAACAACAAAAATATTTTGATTTTTTTTAAACGTTCGATAAAATTTTAAGAAACACCGTCGATCAGGTTGAACATAACTGCTCATAATGTTCTTTTGCTCTTGCAGAAAATTTTCGATGCACCACATACGCTTCCGACATCACTGCGGGGAAACTTTTTAACTAATACTTGATAACGCAATAGGTGGAAGATGCTACTGCAAGACGTCATTAACCTGCAGAAACTAGTTATGCTTCTTGAAACTAGCAGAGACTAGATGATGAGACTAGATGTGTTTATTCGTATCATGAGACGGGCTACTGGTTTCTCCGAGAGTCGACAAAACATGAGTCTGTCTATTCTTTGCTAATTTCATGAAGTGGACGGAAAGTATACTGGTTTCTGCAGGATTAGTTATCAATTTGTTATCTTAGATTCGGTTAATGCGAATCTTGGGTAAGATATATAAGTATTTTCTTTATTTTATTTCTAGCCTTTTCACATTTAATTGGTATTTAATAATTTTGGTGAAGAAACATGCTATTGTGCAATGGTGCGCACGTAATTTAGATCACTCTGTTATATCGTCGGATTAATACTGCAAAATTCGCGACTTTACCGCCTATGTCGTCCTATAAAAGTCAAATTTTAGTGTTGCAGCTATATATTAGTTTCCATTTAATTCTTATCCACTAAGTCTTAATTTCATCAAGTTACTAATAGGCAATGGAAAGTTCTTAACATTAATAAGTTCATGAGAGAAGTGCGTTATTTCATGGTGTAAGCACTCGATGCACATTGTTTATGTCCTCCTTTACTTTATACATACGTTTCAGCTGTGTTGCTCAAGTTTTTCTGATTCATTCTATCGCATCGGCTTTATAAATCAGTCCTATGTCTCTCGTATGTAACTGTGGGCAGAAAATCGATTCCAAATAAAAATATCGGCTTGTTCGATGCACCACTGAAAATATTCCCGTACGGTCTTTCTTAGGTATGTGTGTACGTATACGCTTATATGACCGTGTACGTACTCAGATACATTACAATCTGTTCTTGCGTTTGATAGCAACATTTATAACAGTAATTTATCGGAGCAATTTAAATGGAACGGAGGGCTTCGTTCGCCGGTCGTTATGTCATAAGGAAGATTACTCGCATTTGTCTGTGCGGACAATTAATTTGAATTGTCGAAAACCGCTGAGTTACCGTTGAGATTTGATTTTAAATTGAATATCGTGGCCGTTCCTCATTTCTGTGTCGAGCGGAACGACTCAACGAATTAAGTCGTGGCAGGTTAAATTAGTGTTACACGACAAATATGTTTCTTCTGTTTTTAGTTTTTAAAAGATTAAGCAAAAGTATTTATTAGCTACCAAGTTGCTTCCCTTAGAACAAAGAGTCGCGTAGGGGTGACGTAAAAATGATCACACTTCTTTATACACACACAGACAACGGCTCTATCTCAAAGATCTAACTATAAAGGAAACTAGAAGAAATTAAGAAAAATTGTTTAAGACCGCTAGAGGGCGCTACCAACATGAAAAAAGTAGGAAAAACACGATTTTTCAAAAAAATTTTGGTTGACTTGTTATCAATACCCCCGTAATGTTGCACAGAGTTCTTTCAACACTTAATGACGATGATTCGAATAAGATGAAGATATATCACAAAGAATTCGCAATAGCTTTGGTTTGTCTTAATGAATTCTTAAGAAAACGCTCAATTGAATAACGTTTCTTAGTTTGAGAAAACTAAGAAACGTTATTCAATTGAGTCATATGTTTCTGTAATTAGGTGCTAAGGAACAGGTGTTAGTATATCAATTTTTGCATGGTTACAAACGGCATTTTACTACCATAAATATTTTGAGAGTGTAAAGAAGGTGGTCCTATAGTTCACTTCGAAAAAATGTATATCAGAGCAAGCCAGACAAATTTGAAGGCAGTCAAGTTAAAAATGTTGTACAAATTATTCACAGCAATTATATCGAAGTCGTGCAAGCAATAATAATTTATCGAGATCGATTCATAATCTAGAAAACATCTAAAACACAACAATAATCTTACAAACTCTCTTGTATCTAGCTGTTGAGGTGTATATCTCTGCATACTGACCTCCTTCGCATACACGTCCATTTGTTAGCTGCGCCAATGGTGCGTATCCGAATTTATCCACTCTACACATAAGGCAATGCCTTTTATGAATACCTGAGTAATTCATGGTAAATGTTTATTCTTTTCACGGCCTGCATTCATATCGCTAGAGATGACAAGGGTAGGTGGAATTATTCCTACTTTTTGCAACGACTAGATAGACTCGTGTCTATTCGCCTCATGAGGTTGACTAGCGTTGTCCCCGAGAGTCAACAAAACACCATTTCATTCGAATTTCTGGAGGAATTATGCTTTACTACTTTCTCGCCTTCTATCCGTCAATCCCAAAAATTAAAACCATTTTTAATGAAACAATTTTGGATATTTACATACCTGAATGTTGTTTTATTTCTCTAAAACATTCCACCATCCTTAAACGGACACCCGTTACATTATCACTAGTTAAGTTGTAACAACGTTTGAAATCATCATGTAATTATTCTAAGTTCAATCCAAGTAAACGAAGTGCGTCAGTCCAGAAAGAGAAAAACAAGATTCACATATCTTATAGGCTAGATAGATCTACTTAATTAATCTGATTATTACGGTGGCTGCAATGTTTTGTTTCTGCATTAGCGCTAAATAGAATGTGAACTGCAACAGCGCAGTAATAAGATTATCATCGTAATTATGAAAAATTAAGCCGGTATCTGTGCTAATCACTATTTTTATTCTGCTATGATCATTAAGTGCCATAGCTGTGGTTATTACGTTAACGGTAGAAAATGATGTTGGCTTTATACTTCGCTTTATAACTGATCAAACGATAAAGTAACAGCTACGTACAACATATTATTAATGCTGAAAATTAAATATTTTAAACTAAATGACCTAATGTTTACTTAGGTTGCCATAAGGTTTTTATTGCAGGAATGTGGTATACAAGAAAAACAATTTTATATAGTGTTTAGTGGAGCTTGGTCATTTTAGAAATAGATTTGATATACACTGAATGAAAAGTTGTGCAAATACAATAAAAAAGTATAATTAGTAAAAGTAACAATTTTCTTTTTATTCAAAATTGATCTAATGTACGAGTTTATATCTTAATAAATGGCTGTTTATTATATCAACACATACTTTCGAATATACATATACTGTAGGCAATAAATTGTCTTATTTTTATGAAAAATTTATGTATTAATGCCTACTGAAAAATTTTTAGGGGTTGTTTGGCTTCTTTCCCAGCAAGTTAATATATACATGTTATTTTTTATATTGGTAAATAGGTAACGTAATTCATTGTTAATTAATTTATTAGTTAAAATAATAATTTTTTGCTGCTTTAACGAACGGGCCTCTTTGCGTTTCTTGCAAAGGCAAGGTGTTATAACTTAGGGCCGATACTTTACACGGAGAAACACCAAGTTCATATGTGAAGTTTTGTAGATTCTCTATTCAACTTGGAAGAAATTCACGGAATTGGACCAAATTTAAGGAATACAGCTCTTTATTTTCTTAAACTCTGAATTCAACTACCTCTGATGGAATTTCAAGACCAAGTGCTTTTTTTCTTAGACAATGCGAGATGCTGATAAGCTGTTTTCAAGTTTTCAAGAAAACAATGGAATTTGCTGTACTTAGCACCGCACTCACCCGTTACATTCATTTTATTATACATATAGTTTAATATACGCTTATGGACTTCTTCCAACTTTATTTTATTAAGTTACATTTTGCCCTTACAAAGAATTCATTTTACTTTTCTGAACTGCATTTCATATTAAAAAGGTGGTTGTCTCATTTACTTTGGATTTCATTTCATTTAATTTCCTTCCATACATTTTATGTTTTTTTTAGCAAAACTTTTTAGCAAATTTCTGGCTTTAAATTATTATTCTTACAACCTCATTATTTGATTTAAATATTGTTTATTCAAGTTGCCGAAAGACAGGGACATTCCCTTTACAACCGGAAGAATTTAAACAATTAATTTAGAAAAATCAGTCCTCTCTCACTTAAAACATTACAAGCCTATATTTAAAAAACATAGCAACATTTTACCATAAAACTCATTTTAATGCAGTATGGTAAATCTGGGCAATCGTTTACGTATGCAGCTACCCCCTGGGTAGGCACAGGGAAATGCTTCTAGACTGAAATCACATCAAGTGTGCATCAATATACTGATATTTGCTACTTTTGTACAAAATATTGTGACCTTCTAAGGTGTTTGTATCGGTAAAATGCTTAAAACTAAGCTATTTAGCAGCTTTGGCGTTTGTCTAAGGAATTGAATGGGAAAGTACTAATACATTGCATGCTATAGCAAACGTAATTTACTTGAAAGAACATAAACCTAAACTAGAAGCCAAATGATGATTTTTTAATTTTTTTTATTGAATATATTCCTTCTCGCCTAGAACGGTTAGGGTCTGAAAAAAATGTGAAAAAACCCTATTTGATTGACTTCACCCCAACCGACTATCTTCGGTTCGGTTGACGGTATTGCAATTAATTGTTGCTACACAGGATATGCGTAAATTTTGTCATTTTGATTGTTATTTTTGGAAATGTTTTTATAGGACCCGTTGTGTGTAAGGAAGCTTTGAATTGGATTGGAAATAGTAATGTTGTTGTACGGCCGGCGAAGTCTCCTGGCTTAGGTCCTCTAGATTAGTTCTGATGGGAAGTTGTTTAAAAAAATATTGGTAAAGTGAATGCCCCACAACACTGAAGAACATGGACGTAGATTTCAAAATGCCGGTCCAATTCCTAGAAGAACCACACGAAGTAAAGTTCAAAGTGGCGAAACTGCGTGTTAGTAATTTGAACATTTACTGTAATCCTTGGTTTATTGTTCGTTTACTCTCATCGTTACTGTTATTGTTATTTACTTTCATTGCCACAAATAAGGTGTAAAATTTTCATAAACATCCATATTTTTAATGATTATTGAATATTGGATTATTGAATCAAAATATTTTCTTTTATCGGCAAGTAAAGAAAGATTCAGTTCTTTTTTATCATTATCTTAATAAATTTGGTTTCATCATAATGACCTGGGCAATGGTGGAAGTGATTAAATTAACGAACGACGTTCATTATACCACTTAAGTTGAAACACGTATTCAAATATTGCTATCTTCCCTACCACTTTTCTTTTCTAAAGCTGGATGTAGGCTACAACGGAAAAGCTATTATTAAACAATGAAATTGAAACTCTCTGAATGTTGTTTGAAGGCTTCAACAACTTCTTGAAAAGATGCGAATTGCTGTTCACGCAGATAAATAACCGGACATTAATTCGATATTTTCATCATCATAGTGAAGGATGTTGTTAATTGTTTTTCCTGGTTACATCGATGACTTCTGGCATTCCACATTAATTCTTTTTCGATCCACCGAAGCAATGTCCATTATAAGCAAAGAAACGAGCAATCGACCGTTTTGGAAGTGCTGTATGAACGGATAATTTTTGTTGGATTTGGGATACACCTGGCAACAGTTGATTGTTGTTTAGTTTTCGGTTCGTACGAATAAGTCAAACTTCGCGAAGTATACGGATTTTCTTCAATCAAAAATTCTTTTAACATTTCGTTTTTGATACCTAGATGTTTGATAACTGCAACACCTCCAGTGCGGCAAAATGAAGTCGCAGATTACGATAATTACATCGGTAGGATCAACAAAAAAGCAATTTTTCAGTATTCGAATAAAGCATTGTAGCAACAAATGATTATTGCGGTATAGATGCTTTCGCTACTTTTTGCAAATGTCATCAATAAATTAAAGTCGGAATTACGATTTAATCTAGACAAGGAACGCAAGCTTTTTTAATTTACTCACCGATTTCACGCCTATCGATTGTAAACAATATCTTTTACTAGGTCATAAGTTTAGAAAACAAAGTTGAACCGAAGGAGGCCAACTGATTACTTCCTCTTGTTTGACTTCCCATAAAGTAAGAAATACGTTCATTTTATTTGTACGTATGTACGTGACATGAATTAATATTTTTTCAAGCTATTATATATCTGCACCAGCATCTAATCTTAAATCTATTTTCAGTGCGCGGTAACACATCATTAACCCAATTGCATTGTTGTCTTTCCGGCAAATAATAACTCCTTAATAATTTCTTATCTTATTGTGCAGCAGAAGAGAGCATAATTTCGAAGAAACGTTAGACGCATATTGTGTGCGAGTTGTTTAAGAACTGTGAAAATGGCAGCCGACTACCTAATTTAGAAAATGACGCACGATTTGAAAATTATGATATTTACAATTACCCAAAGAAAGTTGACAGAACTGTCGACAAAAGAAGAACGCGTTCGTGTCAATTGGAATTACTTCTTTTTTGAGATTTCTGAGAAGTTTTGTGACAATGTAACTTTGTGGTCATTTATGAAGAAGCTGTTCTTCAAACTTGGATATAAGCCTGAGGATTGTTTGGCTTTCTCCGTAATTACTTGAGGTATTGGTCTTAGCGTGTGTACACTGCGGGAATTATTAATTGTAAAATATACTCGTTATGCGGCTCGAGGGAAAACTGATTTTCTTTCGTCTCATTTAAAATGATTTAATATTATAGCTTTTGTTCCTCTTGTCTCATTAAGTAAATGAATATTGATTATATTCTTAAATGAATAAATTACAATTTTCTTAATATGCTTTTGTTAATAATGAGCATGGTTGAAATATCGTCTTGATTAGAATATCAATAGCTCTTGAGAAATACACTTCGCTCATTAACTTACCTTTGTCATCTATTAGTGTCATTCTTCGTGATTTAGATGGTCGCAGTAACACAACAATTGCAAGCCTACGAAGCCGTTCAAAACATGAAGATCACTTCGCTTATTGCGTTTAGAAGATAGTATCGGATAAATTATAATATACTTCTTGGAATATGGCGTACCAAATAAAGCAAAAATCAAAATACGTTTTCAAAAGAAATTCAGGAACATTTGATCCAACTGCGGAGAATTCTTGACTTATGTTCCTCAACATTCCGATTGAATCAAAATACAACAGTTGTACAAAATTTTACTTGCTTTACATCTTGTTTCATTACTTCAGGAGAAAAGACTTTCATCACAAATATCAACACGTGCTCGCTTACGGGCCGAAAAATTTTCAGTAAGGAGGTAATATCGACGATATTAGAAGTACAGCTTATGACCATGATGACAATGCTGAAACAATTGTTCCCTACTTGTTACCCATTTATCGTCCATATCTTAAACTCCTATTGTCCTACCACTTCCTAAAAGAAAACCAAAACAATATCTTCCCACCGACTTGCGGCTAATCAATCTGTTCCAGAAGAAATTCTTCATTGCCGAGTCAATCAACATCAATATATGCATAAAATTTTGCAATTTTGTCATACCTAACTACAGCTATACTATTGCACTGTTGAAGGCTGCGTCCTCGTAACTAGAGACAAGCATATAGGATGAACAACTCTGGTGTCAACGGAAAACCATGCAGCATTAAGGCTTGTATTGGTCTTCTAGTTGACGGAGATCGATGACATTTAACAGAGAAAGCTCTTGCAGACGAATAAAAATTGTTGACAGCAATAAAGTTGGCGTTGACTTTCTCATTATTTGCCGCAAATTGTGCTGTCATATGTAAAAATCTGTTTTCACTGCTTTCTATCTCTTGGCTTAAATTTCTAGATTGTTAGTTGTTTCTCCCTTAATTCATCTGAGATGGTTTCCTTCCATTTTCGGTTGGTTCATTCTTCATTTTCCCTTCCGGTTTTCGGCAATCTATTGGTTTCGTCAGTCTTTTCTCTTTCGTTCTTTCTACATGTCCTGTCCATTGTAATCGTTTTGCTTTAATTACATCACTGATCTTTGATTGATTGAGTATGTCGAATACGTTACTTCCCTATTTTTGTTTAATATACATATTGTTCTTTTTGCTTTTATTAATATTTTTACTTCTTTCGACCTTAGTATGTCACGTAGTCCATTGACACACACTTGTTACTTTTGGTTATCCTTAGATCTATCTGTGTTTCTCCTTTAATCTTTAGTCTTTGAATTCCACGCAAGAGACTAGTTTTCTAATTTTCTTATGCTGGAGGTGGCAAGCCAACATCAGCTTATCATATAAAAAAAAACATAATTTTTTATGTTTTGTCATTATCGGAATCGATCGGATATCGAAAAACGTAAATTCTTTTATTTAACAAGTGCAAAGGTTTAATTTCAATTAGTATTTTCATATGAGGAATATAGTAATAAGGTCATTTCATTTAAGTCTGGATTTCATTGAATTATGCTGCAATCTATCCTTTCCTAATAATTTATTATTATTTTTTTTTATCAATGCAATCAAGCAATACAGAAAAATCTGACTTGCTGAACATCTTGCTGAATGGATTTGTGTAAAATATTGCCGTGGATAAACAGTACCCGCAATTTTTCTTTACTATCGACGCACCTTGTGTACACATTTAACTTATCGGATGAAATTCAATAAGTACTTTATGGGCGGATAGACCGTTTGCCGAGCATTCAGGTCGTTTATTTAAATAAATTATGTTAATGCTGAGCTGATGCCCCGCCACAATATGCCATCAAATCGACTGACTACGACTACATACAATGTGGCTTTGTGTTTAACCATCGCCTATCAAAGAGAATGTGCATGGTACGCGGCGGGTAATGTCCTCTCTTTGTTGTTACGTGAAAGTTATGCAAGACAGGCATATGTAATTGTTTATTTCGGTGCTATCTGGATAGTAGATGGTCCCGAAACGAGTTAAATATAAAAACGGTAGCGGACATCGAATAATAATTAAATACATTAAGATCTTCTAATAGATTGCCACCATTTGTTGGTGATGGAGATAGAAGCAGGTGTCTTGTAGAAAGCTGTTTGGCTTACCTGTTATTTATAGTTAAACTGAAAAATAAATTGATCGTTGGATATCAAGTAGTAATCAGGAAGGCATGCATGCCGCTTAAATAGTACTTGATTTTAATATTCCTATCTATAAACAACGAATTGATTGCTTTAAAAGTACCGTTGAATTGATTGTAGGAAGGATAAAAGGTTTTCTAGATCAGCAAACAACGTTAATTATATTATTTAAAAATATAAATTAACAATAGATTCTATGATGATATAGCAATTTGCAGCAGCACAAACAATTTTTAAGACAAATTCGAAACTGTTAAGTTATAGAGTAAGACAGAAAAATTAAATAAATGATTTCTAAAAAATTCAATAAGTGAATGCTTCCAGAGGTCTTATTTTAATCATATGTTTACCACCGTGGGAGATTTAGGTTCAATCGTGTGACATCTTTGTCTTTTCAGCTTGATTTTCATGTTTGGAAAGCGAAAAAGTTGCAATGAGATTAGTCAATGGTAGTTGACACTGGATGATTATGCTGCTTTCATCAAGAGCTGTTGTAAGACGAAAGCGATACGTAGCCTATCGTTATCTTGGTAGAAGAAACCAATTGCTACTACGCAACTTTTCTTTTTCAGACGTTTTCTTTTCATATATCCCTTTGGTAGCCTTGGGTCGTTAGAATACAGCTCTTCGCAACTTCATTCCAAGTACCAAAGGTATTTTCTCATGTAACACCGGTCGATGGTCGTCCGGAACTTCATCGTTATCAACCGACGTTCAGTTATTTTCGTGTTCCAATCTTCTGGAATTATAGAATCTATTGTGTAAATGGCAGAAGAACACCATTTTCAGATGCTATAGCAGACACAATAAGATATCTTATTGTGACAAGGTAGATCTTCTGTTTTTTTTTTTTATAATTTTTACAATGAGAAAATGTGGTTTAATATGTTTTAATACTCTAGGAACGGAAAAGAATATAAAATAGGTTATACAAGAATTTTACCTTGAGTCAATGATATTTCAGTTAACCAGTATTAATGTTGCACTTCTGCAATTTAAGTTGCTCTTTTGAAAATAAGAAAGGACATTCATTCAGTGTCGAAAGGAATTCATAGGATCTTAAGTAATATTTAGTTTAACTATAATTATATTTAAACTGAAGACATTATTATGCGGAAGTGTAATTTTTAAAGTGAAAGATGGGGCGACTTAATATGACAGTATATCGAAACAATTCCTTTTGAGTATCTTATCTATGCGAGATTCTTTCTTAATTTGCGACAAGGTATGGTCCATTAAAGCATACTGCGAACAACTAAAACGAGAAATAGAGACGACGAAAATTGTTAAATACATAAAATTAATAGAAACGTCTAACAATAAGAGTAAAGCTACATGGCAACTGGTTAACAAACTTCGGGGAATGAAACGAAAAGAGGCCTTTAAGCTAAAAGAGTTTAATCATCAGTATGAGAATAATGAAGAAACTAACGAGCATGAACAATTATCTTATAAATGCATGTGAAAATACAAAAGCTGATAATAGTCTGCCTCTAGAAAGAGTAAAGTATATACCTGAAACTTTTTGCTTATACTTGACTACGGAGGAAGAGGTCAAGGCTGCCATCGTTGCGCTAGGCAATGCCAAAGTGGTTGGAATAGATGGAATACCATCTAGTTTATTGAAGGCGTGTTCTGACAATTTGGCCAAGTCACTTACACATATAATAAACCTTTCATTTGGGGGTGGAATGTTTCCGGATGCCTTGAAACGTACTGTTGTAAAATTTATCCACGAAAAAGGAGACAGAGCAGATTTTGCCAACTAGAGTCCAATCGCATTGACTTCCAGGATATTTCGAAGGTAATAGAAGAAATAGTCCAAAGTAGAATGGTGAAATTTATCGAAAAACACAATATATTAAACGAAAAACAAAATGAATACGTAAAAGGAAGATCAACAACACGTGCGATCTTTCAACTACTGGAAGAAATTACCTGTGGACTAAATCAAGGAAATAGACCAGTCGGGGTTTTTATGGATTTGTCCCGGGCTTTCGACTGCGTCCATCACGAAGTTTTGCTGGCTAAGTTAGACAAAATGTGTTTTCCTGGAATTATCAACGATTGCATTAGATCCTTCCTAACTGATAGAAAACAATGTGTGATTAAATATGAATGGAGAACTGTATTGAATGGCGTGGTACAAGGATCTAGTCCAGGACCACTTTTATTCCTGTTTATATATTAACGATTTACCTGATGTAGTTGACTGTTTGATGGTGGTATTTGCGGATGATTCTTCGATGGTATTTAGAACAAATTCAGCGCAGCAAATGACACAATCTATTGAATCGGGTCTAACTTATTTGAATGAGTGGTTTACGCAAAATAATTTAAATTTAAATATTAACGAAACAAACTTAATGGTGTTTAACAATAACAATAGTTATATAGGACCACAATTTACAAAAAAAGAAAACATTTATATGTGCGGAAGAAACAACGTTGTTGGGTCTTAAGCTGGATGCTCGGCTATCGTGGATCAAGCATCTTGATTCGCCAGCGTCTAGATTGAGTAGTTTGTGCTGGGCTCTGAGAGTTGTTGCGAATAGTGTCGGTCTATGTGTTGCTCTCAAGATATATTACGCAAACGTTCAGTCATTACTACAATATGGAATAGTATTTTGGGAGCAATCTGTAAATGTGGGTAGTGTCTTTGTAGCTCAAAAGAGTTGCTTAAGGGCAGTGTTTAACCTGAATCCGAAAGACTCATGTAAGAACATGACATGTAAGAACTCTAAAATACTCACCTCACCTTGCCATCTATATACATTCTACAGTGTGCCATATTTGTAGAAAATAACTGCCAAGGCCTTTTTAAAGAATATGAATTGACACATAATTATTATACACGAGGTACAGTGTTGTCTTATCTTGTTCCACCAAAAACGCGACTAACATAAATACAAAAGTCGAGTTTGCCACAACTTGCCACAACAAATAATAGCTTTGCCTGATCTAAAATTCAAATACTATTTGAAAAATTATTTACATGGACAGGTTTATTATAATGTCAACGATTTCTTTGCAGAAAGAATGATTATTTAATCAAAATGGAACATACATGTTCTTTGTTAATATATCAGACTGTAATACTTACTTTTTCTCTGTCATGTTATGTCATATATTTTGTTTTTTATACATTTCATTTTATACATTATTATATTTGGGCGAGTTTTACGCCGTATGCAGTAGAAACGATTATTACTGTATTATTATTATCATTATTGTACATTATTATTATTATATTGATTACATATGCTTCAAGAAAAACATATATACTGAAAACCTGAGCTTATTTCAATTACTTTAGCTGAAAACACCGTTACATGTTTACACTTCAAACCATCATATTTACGCTAATAATAAGAATTACTAATTTAAATCATATTTCAGAGTGGAAGCGTTATTTGTACGACGCGCAATGGTGATTACTTCTCGAAGTTCAATGTAAAGTTATTGCAATTAGAAATATATTGATTGCAATTAAAGATGCACTACTCCTAAGTTTTGGAGTATTTCGCTAAAATTTTATTTTTTAACATATTTTCGAAGGGCAGCTTAAACAAGTGTGTATCATATTACGCTGGTCTGGTTTATTTTTCAGCATTTACAATGTTCCGCAGATGTTTTTACAGGAACGCCAGTTATAATCCGACAGTTGAAATGCAAGTGTGCAAAAATGCGTGGAATATGCTTCAACTGATTGAGAGTAATGCTAGATCAGGTTTAGACGCATCTAGAAACGCTACCTTTGAGATCTTATTCTGAAACGTTTATTTGTGCAATACGGTAACATTCTTAGCACAATAGTGGTGAATCGCTAGCGCATCTTTGATACCAACTTTACTTTTGCAAAAATAATGCATTTTAATTGCGGCTAATGGAGCATTAATTGAACCGTTTACCATTCATTTCATTGAACGCTTTATTGTGCCCAAAACTACTTTTCGTCAAAATGGAGAAGTGAAGAAGAGTATTTGAGACAAAGTACGACTAAGTTGGCTATTTTCAAGATACTTCAAGATCTCTTCGAGATCACTTTCGAGATCACTTTCGAGATTATTTCAAGATCACTTCGAGATCACTTTCGAGATCATTTCAAGATCACTTCCAGATGCTCCAAGATCACTTCAAGATACTTAATTAAACAAATATTTCAAGATACTCAATTAAACTATGACATAGACAAATAAAATATTGTAACTTGAAATAAATATCTAGGATATAATGAATAGATATTACGGTTAGTATTACTAATAATATAAATGCTCTAAATATAAATAATGTGAACTAAATCTGAAAGATCTGGCTGAAAGAATACCAACATTTCATAAACATATTCCAGTAAACGCATGTAACTCTTTACCCGACTAGCACCATATCTCAACATTTTGATTTCTTCTAGAAATATTGCCTACATTCATTTAATTCATCTTATATACAAACATGTTTTAAGAGTCCACGTTCACGAATACATAAGTACATACGCGTACAAACGCATATGTACTTACTTATGCATATTAATCTTTTCCTCGTCGGTTCCTAGATTGCATTCGTGTGCTTGTGACTGGTTCATCGTTGAAGGCCGTAAAAGGAGGCAAACTTGACCTTGAACGAGGTCACTGCAGCGACCTGATGCTCGTGCACTTTGCCTACTTCGAGAGATGCGTATGCGGCCACCTCTTACAAACCTATTTTACGCTCTTCTTCTTGGCATCGTAGCGGCTGTCACGGATGTACGATGTCAATATTTTATTCGACCTAATACATGTAATGTTTTTACGATTACTTTACACATATGTAAAATTTATAATAATAGACAAGCGACTTCAGGTTTACATTATAATAAGTTCCTTTAAATACGCGTTTTCTATGTGTTTGTAATTATTATTAGATGTAGATATAAGTGCTCTACAGTTTCATGAAAGGACAAATAGAAGCTTAGGTAGCAACAGTTTCTTTTTAGTTTAATTTGGTTATCCCAAAAAATAATAGAAGCGTTTGTTTATAATCAAAAGTGAAGGCAAAATATTCATATTCATCCCTCCAAAGACGGGAGAAAGGGAGGATTAAACTTTCCTAATCGCAACTTAATTGTATTTGTGTTTCATTTAATTTGTATGTTTTTTCATGCGCTGTACATAAAAGCTTCTCAATTTTTCGAATTTTCTTAGTTCGGGAGAATCCCTCGTAAGTCTGTTAAGCGTGGCATATACGCAAAAAAATTGCTTTAAGTGCTGTGTTAAAAGGCTCACATCAGATCAAAATACTTCAAAGCATGTAATGTTTGAAAATCGTAGACATTTTGACTGCCAATATCAATTAAGTTTTATTTAATTTTACTTTAGTTTTAAAGTATTTTGTTTTTGCACGTGTTTTTTAAGTTGCAAGCCTTGGATGCAACTTTTTCTCAAATTTAGTTAAACTTAGATTTCTTGATAAGTAAATAAGGTAAGTTGCCACAAATGGGTTTCAATTAAACAAGAGGGAATTCTTTAAAAAAATAGGTATTTTTCTTTAATTACCAGAAATATATGCTTCTAGCGGATAATTGTAATGAAGATTTCAAAATTTAAAATTCATCGTTCCCTACTGAGATATCGTCATATTCCTTTCTGTGCAGAACACCCCCTGTACTTTATTTTTTTGCTTTTCAAATCTTAATTTACTTAGATTAGATTAGGTTAGATTCTATTAGAGGGTCTAATGATCCTCTAATAGATCATGAACTAAAACTAAACTAAAACCTGTTAAGTTTCATTGAAATCAACGTTTTCTGATGAACCCTTCCTGGCTCTTTCATGCGTTATTGTTCAATAAGGTGTACATAGGGACATTGTAATAAATAACAAATCTTATATGTATGTAAAGAAATAAGTGGTTCACTTAATTATTTGGTTTTGTGCGAGTAATGGTTATACTCACAGAAAGCATTAATTGTGTATATAATAACTGTTGGCTATATATGGTATTATTTCCTACATGTTTTTATGGGGCCAATTATTTACTGATTCCGTTACGTACAAGTCATTGTCTGTAAATTTTACGCCATATGTAGTCCTGTAGATGGTGAAAAACTGCCCATTTTAAAAATTACTACGCTGTAAGCACACTTTTTCGCGGATCAGATTCTAGCGGGTCTAATGGACAAAGTTTTTTTAATGATTCCAATAAATTTGCATTATAATTGACAGTAACGTAAAACTTATACAGAAGAATCTCACGGAACACTTACCAGATTTTTATACATTGATCTGCTACTAAATAACCTACAGGAAAAAATAACTGTAACTATTTTTATTTATTCCTTTTCGATTTTTTTAATTGTTTAATAATTGAATGTACAGGATGTCACAGGATGAGCTTACATTAACCGTATACTACAAACTAACCAAGTTAAAAATTTGTAAATTCGAAGAATATTTTTGTTCGAGAGGGCTAACTTTTAGAAAATGCACGTGTATTTATTCAACTTCCGGTTTTACCGGAAGGAACGCATTCTTGATGTTTTTTTTTAATGAATTTTAGGTAAATTCCATCTAGTTTCGTAGGTCTAAAAATGACCCCTTTAACTTGATTTTTGCGATGATTTCAATAAAATCATCGCTTATTTGGTCGATATGCAGAAGTGTTAATTAGTAATTGTTACATGTTATCAAGCTGTAAACGTGGACTATTGAAAAATATTTCCATTTTTGTGCAAATATTATATAGGGTATTGGTATCTACCGATCAAATATATTACACTTTCAACATTAATATCTGTGTAATTTTAAATAGAACACGCTGTATATATATTTTTTTTATAGACGATAAAATATTAATCCTTTTTTTTATGAGATGTTATTATATTTCCCTATACCTGAATTATGTAGACAATTTTGTAAAATTCGAGACAGCTACGAATATTCATCGTGTACCTCAAGATTTTTAGTGACCAACAGTTGAAAAATATGCTCAGGAACATGCGATAATACATAGCCGACATACACAATAATAAGACAGAAAAGGAGTTGATAGATTAATGTTATTGGGTGCTATAATGGAATAGTGAAAAATCCTACCAATTTGTTAGTTTTGGTCCGAATCGCGAATGTTGGTATCATCTTTAAGGCACTTTTCACCTTCGTTTGGTGCGACAATTTTTATTTAAACTGATTTGTCGCATAAAATTTATAAAGTTTCATTTAGATTTGAATTTTAAGATTATCTCCTCTTTACTTACCATATCAGAACATAATCTGCTAAACGAACTACATTAATGTCGTTTGACTAACTGTTCCTCTAACATAAAGGTTAGAAAATGTATCATTATTATTTTGCCATTACATAAAAGGCGACAAATTCCGCTTCTGCATAAATAGAACGCGGTACGTTGTCATAATAACTTTACTAGAATAGTTTATTTCCAGCGGTACAAATGAGCCGTCACATCAATCACCTACGCAACCCACTTACCCAAGCGAGTACGTTCCTCGATCGCTCGTTCCTTCCATTCTCGAACGAAAGAAATCTCAATATCGCATTACGATTATTTTTAATTACTCGACAAGGGAACGCCTTGCATGAGAAAAAGTCTCGGACGTGCGCGATGCCGTGTAATTTTGGAAAATGACACGACCACCTCGCGTATACCCGACTAATTGGTACCTTTTACGGTACTTTAGGATAATGTATGTTTGTTCTTCCTTCTTCTACTCCGTTTGCTTCGTCTCGTCTACCTTTCCTATCGTCTCGTTTAATTTATTCTCACCTGGTTTCGTCGATAGAGTGAACATGATGTAGGTCAACGCATGCACATTGACGTCGGTCGTTCTTGTAGCCTATACTAGAATCTATTGGTTTGCTCGTTGTGATCTATTTTTTCCACGTAATCTTCATCGAGGTATTAGTTGAAACGTTGGTACCTAACAAAAACAAAAATACGGTATGTGAACACGATACCAATGCTCTTTTTGTGGAACCAGAAAGGAAAAAAACTATCGCGTTAGCTACTATCTCAGTCGTTGTGTGGCTAATACATAATTTAACGTGAATTCTAATTGATTCCTACCGTCAATGTTACGTATTCGTGCTGAAATAGTACTTATTCCAAATTCGTATCGCTTATGACTCAACATGTGTTCTGACTGTGCGTTGAATTTTAATGAAATGACGATTAAATTGGTTTAAATAGGACCGTTATATTATACAAATGTTATGTTTTATTTTGTTAGTTCGACGCAGTTTACTGTATAACGTGTTCCTTTTAGGAATTATTTTAATATTAGAATTAATTATTGTCAAATGAATTAATTTTGTATCTGTTTTCTTCGTAAATTAGGGAGTGCTTTTTGATAGTTTAAAAAATAAACTGAAACTTAACTTTGGCGAAATTCCGTTTTGGTGTTAACAATTTCCTTCCACGGTGAAGCAATCCTCCATTTCGATGTTAATCTCGTTTCCCGCATTGGAAAAATTCATCATTGCGGAATTAATTAATTTTGCCCTGTTTCATTGATTTCAGTATCTTTCCTACACGATGAAAAAATTCTCCGATTTGATATTCTCTAAAATGTCAAATAAAAGAAAATAAAAAAATTCTTTGCGCCGGAACTTTGATGTTTGATGTTAAATTGTTTCACCCATACTGAAATATACTTACTTAGGTAATAACACTTACCAACTAATTCTCTAGTTAGAAAATATTAGTCATCTATTATAGAAAAATTAAAAAAAATATTTTTGTTTCAATGTAAGAAGAGAAAAATAGGGTTGCGGAGAATGGTGAGAACTATCCTTGAGTAACCAAAAAATATAATGCTAAGATAACTTAGCTTCCTCATGGTATTGATGGAATAATTAACGGTGAACGTAACAAAAGGAGAGAAAAATACACTAACGCACGGACATGTTTCTGCCTACCCGGCGTCATCAACGTGGTTTCGAGAATATTGTATCTTTACCTTCTATCGCTGTTGCATCACAGTTAATGCCACAATTTTCAAATCGACAAATTCGACATTCCTTCACGCATGCCTGCCGTTCAGGAAGCAGGGACATAAACCAGGCACTGTTCCCCAAACCATCCCTCGAGCAGTTCTCTGACTGCTTAGCGACGAGATGGCGGTACTGGTAGCGCTTTAGGAGACAGCGCATGTGAATATTCCGACAGCCTTACCATGATGTATACAAACAGAACACATCAGAAAGCAGAATTTGTGATTTCAATCGTTTCAGCTTTGCTGTTTATAAAATTCTAAAGTCTCTTATAACTCCAGATGAAGAAACCGCAGCAACAGATAATGAAGATGAAAATAACGTAGAAAAATATATTGTAACGTAAATAAATATTGAATATCGAATATCGAATATTTACTTTTGAAATTACACATTTAATCGGAAACCTCCATCCTCTGCCACCTTTTTTATATTTTTCCAGAGATACCACTGAAGATAACGATGTAAAGGAAAAAGACGACGAAACGATGAAACGACTTACTAGAGTTATCTCTTTTTTACATGCTTTTACACATTGTTGAAAATGATCCCAAATCTAGACGTCCGCCTTCCATGTATGGTGCCATTAATACAACAAATCAAAGCCAGATATGATGATATAATTTAGGACAGTTGTTTGTTTTCTAATTTTAAAATTTATTGAAAAAACAATCGGCGTAGCCTAAGTTCAGCAATCATTTTTTCGAAATCATTTAGATATTAACTAAGTTACATATTACTACCAACGAGATTATACATTATATAAGTATTTGAACTAAACTGTTGCGCGTTTGGACCGTGTCATGTCAATCAACTGCTTCAGTTAGTTTCGCCTCTGGCGTAATTTACACGTTGAGTCACCGCGCTAACTGTTGTCTGTCAGTCTCCTGAAGAAGCTCCATACGATTGTGGACGAAACGTCGTCGAGTTCTTATTTTTATTTTTATTTTAACAACGACATGACACGGTCCAAACTCGGAATACGTTTAGTTTCAATAGACTCTGACCTCTGAAGCCTACGTTTTTATTTAAATATTTGAACGGAATTGAGATATACTTCAAATTAATGACCACACAATATCCATAAGATCCATTTCAAGACGGAGTTATTCTGAAATATATTACAACAAGACGATGACAAATTATCCAAGAACGCTGGTAAATTTCTTTTGCATGAAATGAATATATGACGCGTACATACAACAATTTTAGGCTACTATAAAAAAATGCGGAATTCTTGGCCATGGCATAAGATGAGATCAGACTAGCTGTTGCATTCATACGGGTAGAATTTCAATTAAATTACTAAACAATTGACCTAAAGAGAGTACCGTTACATACAAATTTAGGAATTTGTTTCACTATATTTACATATTTTAAAGCGGTGGAATTTCGTTTAAAATACATTATTTATGACCTGAGAAATGCGCAATTTTAAAAATAAATATCCTCAACGTTAGAATTTAGCGGTGTAGTTGTAATGGTACATTGCAAAAATTCTTCTGATCTTATCAGAATACACAGAAATGGTACCGATTTGAAGTCAGTACTTCTGCAAAAGCTACGCTTTTTATGACGGCCATAATTCTTTTAACCTAGTTGAAATGGTGAAATGTGTAATACGTACGTACTAAGGGAAATTTATTGAGGTGGAAGAAAATACATGTAACGGTTACGAAGTTAGTGATGCGTTAAGGCGATAAATTAACGAAATAAGAGAAAAAAAAATGGTAATTAAATGAGACGAATAAAATGAGATCAGATCACATTTATGTGAACGAAATTTTAAAGTTATAAATACGAATACGAACGACGTGAATATTTCCGTTATATGTAAAGTTGCATGCATTGTACGTAATGTGTTCTCCATTAATATTAGTAAACGTTCAACAAAATATAGAAAATGTTTCCAAAAATAACAAAAAGTAACGCATAATAGCTCAGTTATCCTGAAGAAGTTTCCAGAATGACCAGCAAAACGTCGAGCAGAAATTATGATGAAGCGAAACTTGGAAGAAGTTACCAGTTATGAACGAACATAACCTACGTAAGTATTTATTAAATAGATATGAAGCATATCTAAAGGAAATAAAACTGTTAAATCAACACAAAAGATTCAAATAAACAAAAGTTGTTGTTAAATTACACACAAAGCGTATTTCAAATAAATAACATTTCGGGCTTAAAGCGTGTTTAAAATAAACAAAAAATTATTGTGGAACTCACGCATACGACGCATTTATATTAAATTGGGTTTTGTCTCATATTTAAATACAAGATATATTTTCGCTTGTATATACAGGATGTTCCAAAAGGTTTTATACAAATGGAGAAGAAATGTTTGCCTTACATTTCACAAAAAACAGTCTTGATGAAAAGCTGTACAGAACTTGTAGATTCATTATTAAGTACAAAATTTGTAAAACATTGGCTGGAATACAGGGAAAATCAAAATTATGATTTGGAGTGAGAGAAAAATACGTACAAACTTTAATGATATTCCCAGATAAAAAAAAAGATTACAATATATTATTAATTAGATTATTTATCGAATAAACGAAGAAGACATGATAAAAAATTAATAACCTTCTTATCAATTTATCAAAAATAGATAATACGCAAGAAATAAATTTTATTGGGAATGTGTAAATGTGTTCTGTCTTTGTAAATGTCACACTATACATTAGTAAATATCGTGTCATCTACCAATTCTCTTTGGATACGAGCACAAAATTCGAACCTTCGTTCAACATCTTCTGTTAAAGCTTGGGCAAATTGGAGTTCGTATGGTCCAACTTTATTGACCTTTAACATTTTTACAACCGTAGTTTTACTTGCATTCCATAAATTGGATCTTCTTCGAAATGGATATTTTCGATTTTCAACGGCCGATTAGATCGCATCAGTTTCAATATCTTTATTTTTTAACTCATGGCCGATGTTTCTTTCTAAATTAATTTTTCAACAAAACTCCCAGAACTCTTGAATTTATTTATTACACATCCTAACGGGACTTTACGATGTAATGATATTATATATAATTTATTTCCTTCTTACTTTTCTTGCCTTTCTTCGCTTGAGAGCTCTTCCCACTTCGTCATTCAATACTTTCCGTGGTCTTCTTGGTATCGTACGCCGCTCAATTTTTGTTCCC
The DNA here is from genome assembly GCA_020654165.1 of Oryctes rhinoceros. Classification (NCBI taxonomy): domain Eukaryota; kingdom Metazoa; phylum Arthropoda; class Insecta; order Coleoptera; family Scarabaeidae; genus Oryctes; species Oryctes rhinoceros. The sequence goes on from JAIOKQ010000001.1 coordinate 2,108,404, forward strand.
CATATACACTTGACTGGTCTCGTGTCACTTATTCTATTTAGATCCAAACCATTTTAGCTGCTACAAAAAGAATGTTTTCTATTCCGAATTTGTCTCTCACAGTGTCGTTCCCTTCTAGTTATGCCTCTAAATCCTCAGAAATATTTCGTATCCATGGCTTGCACTTTATTTTTCATACTGTTCGTTAGAACCCAGCTCTCCCTGTCGTGTGTTAAAATTGGTCTAAAGATCGTCTTATATATTATCAGTTTTGTTTGTCGGCTTACTTCCTTTTTTTTCCTTGTAATTGAAGTCCCTGTTTAAGCTATGTTATTTCTCCTTGCCGCTTCGTCTTCCATATTTCCTTCTGTATTTGAATTTGTCGACCTGTTGCAGCTTTTCTTCTTCTATTTTAATATTTAGGTTCACGTTCTCTTTCATCTTAGTTTTGTTTACTCTCAAATTTCTTGATGCCAGTTCTTCTTCTCACAGCATTAGATTTTCTTGTAATTCGCTTTCATTTCATCATCAAGTCTTCCGCGAAGGCACACTCTGATATTCTGACTGGTCGTAATTTGTAACATCCCAGATGTATGTTGTTGTTTACGTTCTTTATAGATTTAATTCCATCATCCATCACAATAAGGAACAACGTCGAGTTAACGACTCCATTTTGTCGTATTCCACCGCTTATTTGAAACATTTCTGATATTGTCCATATTGTCTTTCCTTATATAAGTCCCGTTATTGTTGTATAAATTTTTAATTCCATTCCTTAGTTTCGGCTTTATGTTCTCCTTCTTTCTAGACTTATCTAGATCTATCTAATCATACTTTTTCGATTTTTGCTCTAGTTTCCTCTACCTTCTGTTTTATAGTGAATATGCGATCTTGTACGCTATGTCCCTTTCTGATTCAGAAAGCACTTTGTGCTTCGTCAAATTGGTTTTCTACTCTTGTCCTCCATAATTCCTTCAGTAATTCTCAGTTGCTCTTATGCAACGCTTTGCTGTCAGCATTGCAATTTTTCTTGCTCCTAGACATTTCGACATTGATGGTTCTGATGAGCCAAGCGTCATGTCATCTCTACGTACATAATTGAGCTTAATATACTTATATTTAATTTCACCCAAAAGTTTTACTCAATGTGGTTTTTTATAATATGACTATTTTGTTTCTGAGTTACTTCATTGCTATTTAAAAGTTATTTTTAACTACTTATTTACTGTTAATATAAAATTTCCATTGAATTCTCGCGATTGTTTGTTGTACCTTTGCAATGCGATAAAGTATACTTAGTTCCAGTTCTGTAAAAAGCTCTTTGAATGCGTTTATAGTGTTAGTTTATAATTTCCGCGATCAAACAAAGAGTTGACCTACTTTCTATATAGTACTAGTGCGACGTTAACATTGGAGTTATTACATCCCGCTTCTTTCTAACAGTACACGTCATCGTTAAGGAACAAACATTAAGAGCAATAATCGAAATAAATCATCTGCAGTTAAATAACTTGAGAACAGTAAATGTCGATGTTCATCATAAATTAGTATTACGTTATGTAGACAATGACGTTGTTTCATTTCGTCGCTATTGTTTCTATTGTGCTTGTTAACGGATATTTGCATTATTTTTTCTTTTAACCGTTACGCGACATCGCAGAATCGTCGATAATTGGCATTTTTCGCCCGTTCGCCGACAGGTTCAAGCGCTGCCGATGTACTTGTGGCGGACGTCTCCGTATACCGCGAATCATTTTGTCGTAGCGTAATTGGATGCGCGATTATTATCGTTGACGATTTCGAATTACCGGGAAGATTTCGGAATAATAATTCGTTCTTGCAATCAGCGGTGGACGCAAGAGAAAAAAGCTGTAATCAATTTTCGAGAGCAACGAGCTGCGTAAATTGACCCAAAAGAATGTTCGAGCATAATTTTTATTACGCCCGGAGCTCTTTCCCCTTCGTTAAGTAATTCTCAAAAGCTGTGAGATACGAACATGTAATATTTTCTTGGTTTATTTACGTATTGTATTATTATTGACTTCAATCAGGAATTGCAGTAGTGAACTCTTTAAGCACCTTAAGGCAGCGTGTTAAGACCACTTGATGATTCTTTTATGATTTATTATCACCTGTCTTAAACCTATTCTGTGCATTCAACAAAATTTGCTATAAGAATTGTTTCATTTTTATCGCAAAGCATTTAACGTTAGGGCGATATTTATTTTTAAGCAAAAAGAATTGAAATATTTTATTTAGCCATGCCGACTTTCATGTAAAATTTGACTGATACACTAAACTGAAAAGGTAAGTGTTAGTCAGCCTAGTGTCGACCTGATATCCGCAGTAGTGTAGATAAATTGACAATTATATTTTGTTAATCGTCAAGTTAACTACGAAATAATTTCCTAAATTGTTCATTGTAAGTTCAGTACTGACGTCGCCCTCTGTCTATATCCTACGTGGTGAGTTACACACATGGAAAACTTAGCTTACCATTGAACGTAACACCACGGACAAACTGCACGCAATGTCGCCACTCTACTCATCACCCATAACTAGAGCTCCCCAAAGTGCGTGGCAAGTCAGAAGGCGTACCGCCGGGCGTGGCCGGGGGGATATGTAATGTAATATATAAGCAAATAACTCGCATCGCATTTCGGTAGTTTATTACCGTATGCGATCGGGTTGTGACGGTATGGCGGACGCGCGTAGTAAGAAACGCCCACAGGCCGACAAAGTGAAAAAGTTCTGTGGAGAATTTCCTGACTTAATATATAATGGAAGTAAGATTATATGTAAAATTTGTAATATACCTCTGATGTGCAATGATAAATATGGCTGTAGAAGACATGTAAATAGTCAGCAACACAAAAATAAAAAACTGGGTGTATCACCGACTGAGGCAACTCAATTTATAATTGATTTATTTTATATGCTGACTGCGTGTAATTTACCGTTTTCCTTACTCAGGAAGAAACCATTCCGTGAATTTTGGAATAAATATAATCCAGACTTTGAGTTACCGTCGGAAACAAGCTTAAGGAGATATGTGCCAAGTGTACGTACCGAAATTGAAAACAGGATCAGATCTGCAATAAAAAATGAACTACTGTGGTTATGTATTGACGAAACGACAGACCGTAAAAAACATTCTATTTTGAATGTGATTGTACGTATACTGGAACCTCGTCAACCTACAAAGGGAATTTTATTAGCTAGCAAAAGACTCAAATCGTGTACTGCCGACGCTATCGAGAGCGTAGTCGTTGATACTTTACAAACATTTGAAATTGCCACTACTCAAGTATTAATTTTCATGACCGATGGTGCCGCGACAATGCGTTGTGTAGGTCGTTCTCTTCAAGAACTTTATGGGATGATGTTACATATTACTTGTAAACTTCATGCTGTGCATATTGCGGCTGAAACTATTCGTGCAAATTTCCCTGAGGTAAATGCATTAATAACAAATACGAAACGAGTGTTTCTCAAATCTCCCAAACGTACCAGTGAATTTCATAAACAGTGTCCCGGTATTCCCGAACCACCAGAGCCGATTCTTACGCGTTGGGGGACATGGCTGAAGGCAGCGTTTTATTATTTTAAATACTTCCGGCAAATAAAATCAGTCGTCTTACAGTTCAATCCCAACGAATCCGCGGCTATTAAGGAAAGCCAGGATAAATTCCAAGATATTTCCGTTGAAGCAGATTTACAAACCGTTTACAACAATTATAGAGAAGTACTTGAGGCAATAAATAAATTACAAAATAGTGCACTGTCCCTGACGGAGTCAGTACAAATATTAGATGACGTTAATACACTCCTACACTGTATAAATAACAAAAAAAATGATATCGTTACAAGAAATTTTGAAAGCGTTATGAAGAAAGATACAAATTTTAGCAGGTTAAGACAAGTTTGGGAAGGTAACTCTACTGATCCGGTGACTAAATTCAAAGATTATTTTAATTACTCGTGTATTACATCATTAGACGTCGAGCGTTCATTTTCAAGATATAAAAACATTTTTTCAGAACGACGAACATCCTTGAAAGAAACGACTGTGGAAACATTCCTAATGCTTCAGATGTTTGAGAAATCGGATTGCGCTTACGGTAACAGTTTTAATGTGCCTACCTCCTCGTGTGCTGACTAATACTATTTTCCTTGTGCATTAACACCCACTATATTGGATACGGCTAATTACAAAAGTAAGCGTTTTAAAATTCTTTATTTCTTTTGTTTTTATGTACTTTACTTATGTTCCTTATCGACGCCTATGGTGCGCCACGCAGTTGGGGAGCTCTACCCATAACCACGAAATTTTATTGTTTCTCTTACTCTTACAAATGAGTGTTAACACAGATGTTAAATACTACGTGCTCTCTTCGATCGTTTGCAATGGCCTAGAAAAAAGGAAAAACAATGTACGGCACAACATTTTTCGAGGTAGTTATGGACATCTCAACTAAATATGTTTACTACCCTACTTCTTGTTACCCTTTCATTGAAATTGCACCCGTTTCGCGACCGCATTATTCACATCCTTCAAATTTGAACCAGAGGACGACATCAAATGACTAAAAACAGTTGCTGAAATTACTTCAGCTATATTATGTTCGGCCGTAACGATTATATTATATAGTATATATTATATTATTAAGATATCGATTAGTTGTATCGAAGCAAAGTGCTTCAACTTCTTCTGTTAGACACCACTCATCTGCAGTATCGTACACAAAAGAATTGCTCTCCAGTAGATTCATTTTCCAGCATTTATTGCCGAATCAATGTCCGTCGGTTTCTCTACCACTGAAACACTTCGGTAACATTTTTGCATCCGTTGGATTGTTATATACTTTGATCACTGTCCAAAAATGTTTCTTTAAATATTCTGATGAATCGTATTCCGTACCGACGATATGTTAATCACATACTCTGTAAAATCGAAACTAATTCTGCTTGCGCCTCCCGAGAACAATTCCTAATTTCGAAGCAATCAGTTTTCTTTTATCCAGCACGTTTCTTCACTCAGAACTTTTCTTTTGATAACTGAACAGGAATGGTCATATCATCTGATATCTCTATACCATATCCGGTAATTTCTTCTTTACTCGTACCTGTAAAAATAGAGATGGCATATTCCCTTGTACCTTACTACAGTAATATGGCAAACCAAAAATATCTACCAGTACCTCTTCTCTCTCTCCTGTTTTCTCTTCTGAATTCGAATAGCATTCAGAAGAGAATTTAGAAGAAGAATTCAGAGAATTCAGAAGAAGAGATTTAGCATGAGACGCAATGTCAAACAAATTGTTTCATAAATCAACAAAACTTGCTTCTCCTTGGCTGAAAACTGCTGAACTAAACCCTAGTTCTGTGGTAATGATCTAAATAGTGACCTAATATTTAAGGGTCATACTTTTAAACAATTTAATCTTGATATTTATCTCTGAATCTCCTTTCCTTTGCATAGCAGATACATACATATCCTCCTAATTCCTGCAGCAAGTTTTAGTTTAGTTAGAAGTTTACATATACGGTTTCCTTATAATTAAAAAAGAAACTTGTATATTTGCCATAAGAATAAATGCGTGGACACTAGAACGGGCGGACGAAATTAGGATAGCTTTTTTGAAAAATTTAAATTCGCGTTTTTTTGATTTTGTTGGTTATGGAAGATTAATTGGGTGGTATCACATTGGCGGGTATGGCATTGATTTGCATAAATCGTTTGTTGAATAAAACAAAGGACTTGGCCTAGGACGAAGATATTTGGCCATTTTACTTCCGCCAATTGTTCACTTTGCCTGTAATGTTATGAGAAAGAAATGTTATTGCTATAGTTTTATATGAACGAGTGCTTCTAAAGAAATAATTTTCTTAAGTCGTAAAGTATTATTGATTCTAATGTAATAGCCCCTATTATTGTTTAACAAACCGGCATCTACGATACCCATATCCTTAATATTACTTATAACGGATACATATAAAACAGCTTTTCACACTACGTAACGCGGTATATTAATATTTAATAACCATCGAAGCATATTCCTTTCATAACATATCGTTAATTATCGTAATCTCAATATTCAAGCGAGGCGAGTTTAGAAAGTGCCCCCTTCGCGTGCGTGTCGTCGCTAGTTAGGGTTATTAGCCGACTAACCGGGATTTCAGAGCCGTACCTACGACGAGATGAGATTCGCCTGAAAAATCAGTCGCACGTGTAAGCGTACATTCTTGCATCCCGGTTGAAATATAGCGTTTACGGATTGTAGCTGCGGTCGTTCCGTTTTTCCACCAGGCGGAGCTTGATAAATTATCTATCGACATATGTATGTAGGAAAGAGTTTACGGCTAACGGCTGACAGTTTAAGGTTAACATCGCCTTTTATGAGATGCGTAATCGGGGAAATACGTGCCGCGACGTAATAGAATTCCTACTTACAGCATCGATTGAATAAATGTAAAACGTTCAGGTTGGATGTAAAAGAACATGTCGGAACGAGCGATGCATGAAAGAAAAGAGTCGGTAATCTCGCAATCGGGTAAGATCGACTAGAATAGCTGCAATTATGCAAATGTGACGAGCACCTAAGTACGTGATGTTGTATGATCTACATCGCTAAGTAAATGGGATAGGACATTAATTTGAGAAGCACGCTTATTAGGACTTGCATTAAATTGCTATGTACTAAATTGCACCTTTCTAAGGTCTAGTGGTGCAGATCGGAAAGAGATTTCTGTAAAGTTCCTTAGAGCATAGAACCACAATCACTAACGAACTATCAACGTAACAAATATTAAATATAGAATCAAAATCATAAATTTTTCAAATAATTAAAACGTATATATGAGATACATACGTGTCTGATAAGTTCGTAGTGGGCGCTCTGTGATTTGTTTAAACAATTTTGCCGTAAATTATTTAAATAAGTCGATATGGAATTTGAACGTCTCTCTTGTGAGCTCCTCCAAGCAAAAAGTTGTTTATCAAGCGAATTCTTTTCTATGTGATGCGAGATATGTTCCTCTTCCGCTCTTTCCTATTCTTTTCAATTTGTCGGAGAGCTCGAATTGCCTAATTCTTTGTTTCCAGTTATAAATGTTGCAAGAACTTAATTCATCTTTGATGTGGTTTAAATGTAGAAGCTTTGCTTAATCTTAAACCTTTTGTGAATAAGAAGCTATATGCACTCCGCCAAAAAAGTATCGCATAAACTAAAAAAGGGGCATTTATAAGCCAAGATATTTTTATACGTTCACAAAAAGTTTGCCTCGTGTATGTGAACTATAAAAATACTGACAAAATCATGGAACATAGCTTTTTTACTTTTTTTTTTTCTAAAAGAACACATTTAGAAAAATGCATATGTGTAAGGTTTGTTCAGTTGTTCATTGAAAGTCTTCCTATACGGACAAATTTTAAAGTGCGAAGTCAGAGTTCTGTACCAACGCTTTTCAAACTAAAATGAGCAATTTAACTTCAGAACAAGTGGCTGCTATAGTTACTTTAATCGAAGATGGACGATCTCAAGCATACGTTGCTAATTTGATGAACATCAATCAGTCAAGTGTTTCTAGAGCCGTAGCCAGATATAGGGAAACAGGCAATTACAGTAGAAGACCTGTACCAGGTCGTCCAAGATGTTCTACTCGCCAAGATGACCGCTATTTACTACTACAAGCATTACGTCGAAGACATGTAACTGCGAGACAATCGCAGAACGACTTGGCTAGAGTCAGAAATACTCGTGTGAGTACTCAAACTATTCGGAATAGGTTACGACAGAGTGGATTAAGAGCTAGAGTAGCTGTAGCAGACCCTCGTCTCACTAGGAACCACCGAGTGGCTCGCTTAAGGTTTGCCAGAGAACATGTAAATTGGAACATTAATGACTGGGCCAATATACTCTTCACAGATAACGTCAAGATTTGGTCTTTACACCTCAGATAGGCGTATCTCAGTGTACAGACGAGACGGTGAGCGCTATTCGCAGTGTAATATCAGACCTAGACCTAATTTCGCTGGTGGCTCTATTATGGTTTGGGGAGGCATCTGTTTAACAGGTCGTACAGAGTTAGTACCAGTAGACAGAGGTACACTGACTGCCCACAGGTATATAACGGACATTTTAGAAGAACATGGAGTACCATATGCGCCAATTATAGGAAACGAATTCATGTTAATGCACGATAATGCACGACCGCATGTTGCATAATCGTCCAGGAATACCTTAACGATGTTGGTATTCCAGTTTTAGATTGGCCTGCGGTAAGTCCGGACATGAACCCTATCGAGCACGTGTGGGACCTCCTTCACAGATGGATACGAATCCAAAATGTTGCCCCAGCGGACCTGCATGGACTAGAAAATGCTCTCCGTGACGAGTGGGAGAATTTGGATCAGGCTTATATACGGAGGTTAATCGAATCTCTGCCAAACCGTATGCGAGCGGTCATAAGAGCCAGAGGTGGCAATACTCAGTATTAAAAGCTACTGTTATGACATTTTTCTTTCCAAAATTATAATTTCTTGTTTTAATAAAAATCTCAAGTACGAGTTCTTGTTTTTATTTGGCCTGTATTTTATTTAAACAATCATAGAAATTGTATCTTAGAGCGCATTAAAGTATATTTACAACTTTATGCTACAAACAAAGATTATGCGATACTTTTATGATTCAAAACTAAATTATGCGATACTTTTTTAGCGGAGTGTATATCACTTTTTGTTGAAACTCTGTCAAAATCAAAACGACTGCATAAGATATATCTTGATCTTTAAAAGCTTCGACGACAGTTTGATTTGAGGGACGTAGATTTGGCAGTAAGGTACCATCTCTCTTTTCTCACGATGGCTGAGATTGAAACTCAACCTGAATTTGGTGGACAGACGAAGCTCCTTTTCTTTTAATAATAAAATTAACGCTCAAAACTGTTGAATACGGTCAGCAGAAAATTCAGGTCTGCATTGTCTCACGGAAATGCAGAATGATGAGGTCTATTGATGATGAACGAAATTATAACTTGTAATGTGCAAACTGCGGAAAGAGTTATGCATTTCCGTAGTTCCTAAAGGAAGCCTCAATTGGAAACAGTTTTTTAGCATAGAGGTTGTTTAAAACGATTGCGGCTAATAATGCATAAAGCACGTTTAACTTTAACAATACTATTAATGACGTCATTGCTCTGTTAAGTGTTTCATAAACACGTGATTCATTCTTACCGTGACATTGGCTAACCACGTGGTTGAGCCAACCTTTAACATGTGTTGCATAAAGTATATCTAACTTTAACATGTTGTTAACTACATCCTTAACAACATATTAACTCAATTACACCTCCAGATGTAGTTAATGCATTCTTTTATAAAAATAACATAACTCTTAGATACGTATTTTCATTACAACGCCTGCTAGTAATACAAAAGTATCAGCTGTTTCAGCACCACATAAGTTTAATTAATTAATCGGGGACTCAAGCGGCATTCAAAACGGTCAACCGGTGACCGGTGAATTAATTAAACTTGTGTGATGCGGAGGTTGCTGATACGTTTGTGTTGTTTCTCATACTACGCCATAGTCTTCGCTATCATTATTGATCATGTTAAGTCACTTTCGTCAAAGATAAGCACGAATATTTTGTTTCACGAATACATACAACTTTGAATTTTTCAAATAAATTTAATTTTTATACTACTTTAGTGTTGCCTACTTGAAAATTTTGTGTCCCATGCAAATTTTCTAGATCACTGCAATGTGTTTCCGGCGATGATAGTTCTGCTGAAGAAGGAGTTGTTTACCATCGTCCACCCAATTCTTACGACAGAAAAATCACTTGAATTGTTTGACGATATTGAATTCAGGATCTTCTGGAACTGAAAACACGCAGGAATCAGCCCATTAACGCAAAGCTTCAATTGCTTAGTACTTTGAGGTTTTTCCTACAGGAGCTTTTCGCTAGTTAATATTGCCATAAATAAAGCATCTGCTAGTCGCATTGTTTTCAAGGCAGCGGATTAGGTTCTCAATGCCCCGGCGACTTCTCCAAATCCAGGCAACATGCGTATAATAGAACATATGCATAATGCAGCATAACACAACAACAGAATAACGGACATATAGCGACGAGAAACCTGCGGAAAGGTGTTTTGGTATCTTAGAGAGAAGGCTTGCACATTTATTCAAAGGGTTACGTATAAAATTATCCACAATTTTAAGCAGTGTAGTTGCTTATGCAGTTTTGAATAACATATGCATTACTTATAAATAGAGAGGACAAGGCTACTTTTTTGCAGAGGTTAGATAGACTCGTGTCGACTCTCAGGGACACCAATAGGCAACAGGAGGAATCCATTCTCATTAGGCGAATAGACACGAGTCTATCTAGTCGTTGCAAAAAACCAATATTTCACCTGCCTTTATCCTCTGTACTTATAAAGGAGGAGCAGCGTTTTAAAAAATTGATTGCAAGGAACAGCCTCGTAAAAATACTAGAGTAACAACAAACTTTATAAACAGGTTTTTTTTTTAATATGATAATGTAATTGAATTATAATAATTTACAAATTAATCTGGTAATCATTACTCTAGTCGTCTTTTGTTTTATTATTTTAATATCTACGTTATGTAACACTCCATTTGATTTCCTTTTTGAAACAAAGTGTAATCATTTTTCATGTTTTTTTTTACAATTATTTGCTTGGAGCTGTTAGGTGCAGGATTATTTCAGGCGCAGGTTCTGGCGCATGATGGCGAAATTAATAATTACTTCAGTATCTGGAACGAAACAAACAACGACATTGTAATTGTTACAGAGACACTATTCAGCAGTCATCACCATCATCAAAATACAACGCAGTACCGTCGAATGCATTTCAACGGTTGAGCCGCTGCTTCGTCCGGTTTGGGATAATAGAAACCGCCTCATGTTTTCGTCAATTATCGCTATGACATTATAAATACGTGTTTATTTATGTTACGAAGAATTAAGTTACAAACTAAAATTTCAAATTATTATTTTTTGAAAGTTATTGTATGTACAAGTTTTCTGAAAATAATTATGAAACAACTAGCATGATTTACTGTTTTCAAATTAAACAATAACGTACATGTTTCATGGCAATATCTTTCTTTTTAAATTAAAACATAAGTTCCTAATATGTTTTATGTTTCCTCCTTTCGCTGCTGCTGCTAAATTCTGTTGTGATTTTTTGCCACGTATCGCACCTTCCTTTTAACAGGACGGTCTCACTTTCTTTATTTTCAATTAGAGATTTGTTCCTGGAACGGAAATATAAGTTACTGTATTTCCACTTACATAAATGTACGTACTTACCCATCGAAAATTGGACATTCTCAGGTTATAAACGCCCAAAACCACGAAACACCGGCTTAATCCAATGTCAAAATGCAAATTTTGTAGTGCCAACCCGATAGATGTAGATGTACAACTGGTACTCATCTACGAGATCACCTGACAATAGTTTTAAACAGTTTAAAAAGTATGCAACGTTGTCAGCCAACAAAGTGGTTGACAACGATTGATGCAACTGGCTGTTCGTGTTTAGTGTACGGCAAAGAACCCTGAAAGAATTAAAAAAAACAATATGAGGGAGCAAACTTCTGCCATTCAATCCTAAATATCGTATAATGTAATATATAGCTTGAGAAAAAAGCTACATATTCAAAAGCGTTGGACATAAGAAATCGTATTGTTAAAAAATTCAGTTTTTATTGATTTTTGCTTTTGGTTTAGTTTGTCGAAATTGTACAATAAGTTTCAACTATCCCTTATTTTATGGAAACCCTGTATGTGTTTAGGCCACTGAAGACTTCGTGTGTCAATAAATAAATATACCGTCTTAGTGAGAGCAATCACATGTTAGATAGTAATTGTTATTCCGGTAATGATTTGTCACATGTTGTCTCGTTTTCATAGTTTCAAACGATATTAGCATTCATTGTATGTATTTATTTTAAGAAGGCAACAGTAAGATCCATCGTTATATTTGTTTGAAAGGCGTTTCTCAAGCATCGATTAAATAATAATAAAAGAGTAGATTATTTCTGGATTTTCGTCTTTTTTAACGCAAAAAAATATCGAATTCTATCAACATTTTATACACTTATCCTATCATACCATTCATACGCCGTAAAAATCGATTGTACCTGATATATTTTAATCCGCATTTTTCCTCGTATTTAAAATTGTGTCAATTACATTATACGGTCATTGCTGTGTTCACCGTTACGTTTTCTTTCAATGCGGACCATAAGAAAAAGTTCATTTCAATTAAAGAGAATTCACGAACTCTTTCCGTTTCAATCTTTCGTTCACATTCAAGCGAAGGCGGCTGCGAACGGAACGCGATGAAATAAAACGAGGAAAACAAACGTATTATAACGCGACGCGGTGAAGGTAAGGTGCAAATATGTCTACGGTAAATGAAGTTATTGGAAAGCTTTTTCGATTAGAGCGCCTACCGACGAATTAATTATTCGCGCATTGGAAAGCACTTATTTAGATCGGACGATTTGCTGGAAACGAAAGCAAAAGAGAACGCGGTAAATGGCTCGGCATTATTTGTTATTTAGTCATTTATTTAGCGTATTAATAAATGGAGATTAGTTCTGGGCCGTTAACTTAAACGCCTTGGCATGGATTAATAACATTGCATTCGTGATGAGAGCAATTCGAAAAAGTTTTAGCAACTTAGCAACTAGCAAATACTCTAACTCGTCAATTTCTTGACCTATACTTAGTAATGTTGGATGATGACGTAAACAAAAGAACGCGAACAATCGTACTTTGTACCATTGAGTAGTACAACGTACACAATATGTAAGGAAAATACATAAGGGAGCCGAATGTCTCTGTCCGTCTCCTTCCGGTTACCTCGTCACTAGAGAGGACCAAGGCAGACTCGTGTTTTGTCGACTCTCGGGGAAACTAATAGCCACACGAACCCTTTCTTATGAGACGAATAGACACGAGTCTGTCTAATCGATGTAAAAAAGTAATAATTCCATCCTCCTTTGTCCTCTCTACTCATCACCCACCGTCGCCGTCTACAGTACAAGGGGGCATCGCTTCCGATTAGTGCCAAGTATTGTGATGAATTAATTGTAATTGAATGAAGTAATTGTAATTAATTAATTGTATTATATCATCGATTACTGGAACCATAATTTATGTAAAGAAATAAAAGGACTAAAGTTTTCTAGTTTCCGTGAGCTTCGCGAAGAGACTAGATAAACTCGTGTTTTGTCGATTTTCGGGGAAACCCTTTCTCATAATATGAAAAAAAATAAGTCTGTGTCCGTCTCCGAAAGAAAATAAGGCTACTTCCTCACACATTGTTCTTCACTGACATTCCGATAAAACTTCAGAGAGAGCGCACGTGTTGTAATGTAATAATTTCAATAAGTTCACCCGTTCAACTACTGGCACGAGTCTGTCTAGTCGCTGCAAAAGATGTATGGTTTCACTCGCTTTTGTCCTCTCTACTGATAACTAAATCAGTTTCTCACTAATTCAAATTTATCGCTAAAACTACTTTTCAGATCGCGTTCTCGTTCGCATTTGGAAGCTCTAGAACTGTCATTGGTAAGTCGATGAGTAAATTGCTTTTAAATAATTTTAGGATATGTTAACCTGGAACTTTAATGAGTCATTAAAGTGTCATTAATAATGACACTTTTAAATTTAATTCAACGGCAGGTGGCTCAGTAGTAGCACTTGGCTGTACAGAGCTACCCGCAGTGCGTTCTAGTCCCGCTAGAATCGACAAATTTTCTGTGGCTGATTTTGACGCAAAAAAATTAGAAGCAGATTTATGAAGAAGTACGGTTAATACGGCGAGCTTTTGTTGAGGATAAACTTTCATTTGGCACTTAGGAATAAATTTATGTTTATTCATACTAGAAAAGCTGGTGGATAAACTGTATTTTCGCACAATGAGGAAGAAGCTTTCATTAGTTTTGCAAGTTCGTGGAGGCAATTTGATTATTATGGATATGCGATACATTGTCACAAATTATTTAGAAAGTTAAAGCCGCAATGTAGCAACATTCAAATCAAATATGCCTATAGTGTAGAGGTATCAGACTGAAATTGGACAGAAAGTTGCAGGAATCATTAAAAAAATGCTGCTGCATGTGTTTCAGGATACATTATTTAGCAGTTAGTTTATAGAACTGACGGATATTATTTTACACAATTTTATCGGTTTCTCTCTAGTCTCCTTTTTTCTAACCAAAAAAATCAACGTCTAAGCTAGAAGAGAAAGTATTTGTCGTCAAATCTGGCGATTATCGACTTACAGAATACAAAACATTACTGCACTCACCGATCCAATGCAAACAGCTTTGAAAGACAAACTTTATCCAACACATTCTTTCTAATTTGAAAAATTTATTGAAATGAAAGTTGTCAAAATCTGGTAGTTATCTTAGAGCATCTAAATTGAGCGAAAGATATACCGGGGTTTTCTCAATAAACTCTTTAGAGCGTAATGTTTTCTTGAATGTTGCTATGTTGAATGAAGCTAAATTATTACTGTTGCTATTTAATACGTAGTAGAGGCGCCTGCATCCAATGGTGACATAAAGTTCATACATTATTGCAATTAAATAATTGCTCCTGTAGCCAATGTAGTAACCCTTTTGAATGCACCGAACGCATGCTTTAATTACCAGCATTCATTGTAAGAATTCAAATATACGAGTGAGTTACTTGTAAATGGAAGACAGAAGTCGTTTAATCCCGTCAGCATCTGACGGTTAACGGGTCTTTACCCGGTTATTACATCCGATAAGTTCTTAAACGGACACTAACATAACTTTTAAAAAATTAATTTAGTCAGCTGAAATTAACGCAACCGTAAAGTACGAATTTACTCCAGCACTTACAAACATTGTAATCAGCAATAAACATCAATTTTTGTTCTCACAACCTCTCGAAGTACTACCATGTCCCAAATACCATTTCTGCACGGGTTCTGTTTCTTTTTTGCATTTATGGCTTCCGTTATGTGAACAGTACAAGTAGGTACGCAAACCATTCGAACATAATTTTCAGCGAATAATTTATACATCATTGGGTTAACGTTGTTTTCGATTGAGGTAACGGAGCACTTTCGTAGCACATGCTTACGTGACATTCGATAAGAACGGGGAGATTACGTACGATAGTTTAAGATATCGGTTTATTCACGGAAAACATATTAATGCAATAAATGCAGCATTTATTCGCCACCTTTTGCGGTCACGCCGTGCAAATTGTTTATTATACGACATGTAGCTTATCGATGGAATGGTAACACCTATAATGCGTTCCGCATATAGAAAATAACATACGTGTACGTGAAGTACGTAAACAGGAAACATTAGTACGAAATTCCACACTGTTCTAATTAACAAAGCAAGATAATGTATAAAAAATTGAAGATACAATACCAGTCTCAATGCAGTGAACAGAGTACTCTAAAAGAAAGGAAGTTCTACATGTTACAAGATGGTTATGATATAGGTTAGACCAAAAGTGTTGTTCCTGGTTCTAACTAAAGAACAAACGAAACCCTTTCCTTCAAGGATACAGAGTGTATTTGAATTAAGGCGTATTTTGCTTTGACGTTGACGTTGACGTTGACGTTCGACAATTTGACAGCTGTCATTTTTCATTTAAGAACGGTCCATATCGATACTTTTAATAGGGCTTTCATCGTTTTATAATTCTGTACCTCGAATAAAGTGTTCCCTTTTTTTCTATATTTTCTATTAAAAAGTACCGTTTTTGTTTATTTCTATTTTATTTTCAATACTTCATTTGTTTCTTTCAGGAGAAACTACTTCACGACAGAAATTTTCAAAGGAAGCCTGGAAGCTCTCCAATTAGCTGACGAAATGGACGAAATACAAGCTAGCATAAAAGAACTGCATGGGGCTGAAGTAAGGGTTTAGGTATTTCATGCACTCTTTTTTTTTATTTATTTTCCTTTTAATTAATTGTGAATTTGATCACGTATAATTTCCTTTTTAATTTTATTTTCTTTTAAATTTCGAATTCTTTTTTTAAGAACAATTTTTTCGAAATAGTTTTTGATTTTTTTCTACACCACCGTATATTTTTATTTTTTTTTTGATAAGCACTAATGCTTTGAACTTTTTTGCTACAATTCCCACGGGGAACCATTGGTCGTCGAATATTTTTGGGATTTTTGCGGAATTTTTTACGAACTTGTTTATTCCGAACCTAGCCATTTTTTTTAGATAATTTGACAAAAATTGCTAAACTGTAAATATGGCGCTAACGCTTCTTTTTTTCACAGGTCAAATTGCTTTAAGTCAGTGTATTTCAAAGGTTGTCTTGAAGCACTTCTCATCAACAGTGTCGATGAAATCAAGAGCATTGAAGAGGATATTGAAATAATCGGAAAATAAAAAAAATATATAACAACAGACAAACAAACCAACATCACACCGTTATTTAAATGTGCAAAATACAAAAGATATCCTAATATTTCGAATAATTATATACATATTATTATTATTAATTATTACAATTACAAAAATCGCTTTTATTTGGTCGTCCGGCTTTTTTCTTAATTAATTAGATTATTCATGTCCAATTTATTATATAATTCATAACCGTTGATTTACGCCTGAAACTAAGATTCTTTGGGGAAACTTTTGCATGGAAAGCGTATTGGCCAAATAGAAGCGTTACACAAACGAACTCGTGTATTACTGCAGCTCTGGAATTTTTATTTTATTTTTAGATTAATTAAGTGAAATCTAAAAAAAAAAAAACAACAATATTCCCATCGCGTTGGTATTTTTCTTTTTAGAAATGACGAAAATTCGAAATTTCAAGTAAAATAAATTAAAAAACATCCGTACATAGGTCACTTGCGTTTAATGCTCTTTTTATTACTTTTTATTCAAATAAATCTGGCTGGAAAATCTAATAACCCTTGATTCCTCATTTCTATTTGTTTAAATAAAAGTAGTATTAGTACTATTTATTTTAATTAGTTTTAATTTTTTTTTTGTAAAAAAAAATGAAGAAAACATTATTTATTACTTTAAGCCTTTATAATCTTCGTATGTTTGGCGTATTTAGTCGATTATGACCAGGATGGAGGAGTTGAATTTCGATACGCAAACACATTCCATTATTATCAGTATTTTCAGTTGTACGAAGTGTAACAACCCAAGGAATTTTTTAAACTTGAAAAAGAACGTCCCCCCTACCTCCCTGCCCAAAATGAAAAGAAATAATCAAATGTCCCTTATTTTTTTTTTTTACTATTTCGTAATTTTAATTTTATCGTCTCGATTTGATTGTATTTTCTGTGTAAGTATAAAATTTAAGATTTTACACAATATGTACTAATTTTTGAAACGTATAATTAACTGAAAAAGTATTACCGTGGCCGTGTAAACACGGCAAAATATCGTTTTTCATTTACTTAACCGGGCCTTTAGACACAACCGCGAATAAGTAAGTTATCAGGAGATCAGGAAAGCACGGGGATATATTTCGGATACGATTTAACTAACTTCTAACAGATGGCGCCAATATAATTTAACAGATAATAAAAAAAAATTATTACCGAAATAAAAATAAATTGCAAACTAAATACGGCCAAATATAGTTTTTCATTTACTAAAAATCAACCTGGTAAATAAAATCACGAATAAGTCATTATTATTATATTAAATTATAAATTAAATAAGAAAATTATCCGGAAATATTTCGGACGGCCATCTACTGGTAAAATGCCGAACTACAGTCGAATGTTCTCTGCCGGAACCGTGAATGGGCAAGTTATCGGGAGATCAGGAAATGATGGGGATATATATATACATTACATTTGGCGGGCTACTATTAAAAATTCGATGATGCAATCGATGACGGCGCTATCTTCCCGAATTTCAACTGACAGATGGCGCCATTATTAATGAATAAAAACCCGGGAAAATATCCTTTTTCGTTTACTTAACGATCCGGCAATTAATATTGCATTTGCGGAATGCCTAAACCGAAGAAAACATTTCATCTGGAGCCGCCACCAATATTACCCGATATAGAAGAACAGCTTCGAGATTACATTATATGCATAGAAAAACTTCCCATACATGAATATGAACGTAACCTAGAATATTGGCCGCGAGATAAAGACATTACTGCAAGGGACAAAGGTTTCGTCAATATTTATCGTTTAGGTTTCAAGAGATCCCACCGCAGGGAAGATTTTAGAATTTAAATCCTAAAGAAATTCCTGTTGTAAGTGCTGGCGCCTTAAAGAAGAGGATTTGGTATCGGAACTTTTATCTGTAGCACCGGAACTTGATAAAGGTTTATATTTTAAGTCGGATGGAGTTACAATAACTGACGAACCAGATGTTGTCGACTCGAGTTTTAATACTAATTCTATGGATACTGTTATTAGTATTATATATGATCTTGTTAATCGAGAAAAGAATATGCGTCGGGTAAGTTTTTATCTGGTACGAATCTTAATTTTTCTTTACAAAATTGACATGTACGTTTATTTAGACATCCGGGGAAGCCCCAGTTGCGTAGCGAAAGGTCTAATCTATGAAAACGATGAATCTTTTATCACTGCCGAAGAAGAAGAAGACGTGCTTCCAAAAGAAGTACCGGTGTTAAAAATTACCGAACCCTCTCGTATGATCAGCGAAGACGCTCGATGGGCTGTAATGTTAGATGGCGGCAAACCGGTTACTGATTTCTACGAACGTATCCCGGAGATGGCGCATCGTTACAAGTTTGAATTGGATACATTTCAAAAGCAAGCTACTCTCCAATCGGAGAAACACAATCGTGTATTTGTAGCAGCGCATAGTTCTGCTGGAAAAACAGTCGTAGCCGAATATGCCATCGCTTTATCGTTGAAGCATATGACGAGAACAATTTACGCATCCCCAATTAAAGCTGTGTCGAATCAAAAGTACCGCGACTTCAAACGTACCTTCAAGAATGTTGGGTTGATAACGGGTGACTTTCCAATTAACCGAACTGCTGGTTGTCATATTAAGATTATGGAAATTCTACGATCGATGTTGTTTAACGGCAGCGATGTTACTAGGGACTTGGAATTTGTGATATTCGATGAAGTTCATTATATCGACGATAAGGAAAGGGGTCACGTTTGGGAGCGAGCGTTGATTTTGTTACCGGCTCATGTAACTGTGGATTCTTTTTAAGTGCTACCGTTCCTAGCACGATCGAATTTGCCGATTGGTTAGGAAGAATGTATCAAAAGAAGGTCTATGTTGTAAGAACTTTGAAGAGACCAGTACCTTTGCAGCATTATCTTTACACCGGCACCGGTGGTAGTACCCAAAATAACCGTCTTCTGGTATCGAACGAGACTAATACATGGGTACAAGAAGGGTAAGTCGTTTATTATTTTCATCCAACAATTTACTCTGCAGACATGTATCGTGTGTTCTACTAAGGTTGGCAATCGCTAATATCTTACCCCTGCTCGATTGGAAACCTACTTTTAGAATCTCGATTGACAAACTCCACTATGGATTCTTCGCATATTTATAGCATTCCATTGTTTTGTTTGCAGTTACGAGAAACCACCAGGACCTACAGCCATGCCAAAAAAGTTCGCCCCCCAAAGAAAAGAGCCTATGGTCGGCTCTAGTCGATCACCTAAAGAGGAATGATCTTCTCCCGGTAGTAGCTTTCACTTTTTCCCGCGCTAAATGCGATTCAAACGCTAGAAACTGGGGTAGCTTAGATCTAACGACGTCGAAGGAGAAATCGAAGATTCACGGTTTCTTCGAGGATTGCATTGAGAGTCTGAAAGAGCCCGATACGCAGATTCCCCAAATCTTGATGACGCAAGAGATTCTAAAAAGGGGGATCGGCGTGCATCATAGTGGAGTACTTCTTATGATCGAAGAAATGGTAGAGATGCTCTTTCAAAGCGGTCTAGTAAAGGTTAGAATACGGGAAGCTGTATGTACTTTTTGCTACGGGAACTTTCGCGATGGACGTCAATATGCCTGCCAGAACTGTTATATTTGATTCGATCGCTAAACATGATGGAAAGGAGACCAGAAACCTTCTACCAGCTGAATACATTCAAATGGCCGGTCGTGCAGGGCGTAGAGGTTCCGATAAGGAAGGCACTGTAATTATTCTACGCAAAGGGAAGATACCTTCCTCGCTGGAAATTAAGGATATGATGATTGGAAAGCCCAACCAATTAAAAAGTCAATTCCGATTGACGTACGGCATGATAAGTGTTAAAAAAATAAAATCCGAGTTATCTGATGTCAACACGCTTTCTATTTTTTAAATATGTTCTTAGCTTACTGCGCGTTGAACGGCTTTCCGTGGAAGTTTTCCACAATTTCTGCCTTCAGCTTGTCAAGTAATAACGCGTAGTATACCTACGTTAGTTGTTCTTTTTTGCTCTTTTCGGAACCGATTCATTCTTCACAGTCCATCGTCTCGACTGTGCCTTGTTTTCAGGAATGTGTTTCCAAGTATCATATCTATCTTGATGAAGTTTAGTAAAATTTGTACCAAATCCCCTCAAATTATTTCGTTTAAACTGTTGTTAAACATGGCCTTGGAAATATTCATTCGAATAAGTTCTTGATCCTGAACTCTTGAATTAAAATCAAATACGCCCTCTCGAGGTGCTCATAGGCTGGCTACGCTGAAAGCGCCTCCTTTAATCTAAATACAGACAAGGTTAGAAGCCGATACACCTCTTTAGACATTGTATTTTGTATTTTGTATAACATGTGTTTTAATATAAGAATGCATAATTTAATTTTAGCGTTGTTATTTGTATGTCCTAAGCTCTACTATTGTCTAGTTGCATTGTTGCATTTTTTAGCTGTACTGAACGTTCACAGTCAACCAAGCTGGTTATGACCACGATCGAAATCACTTTCCTAACATTTCATCGTGACAAATTATGCTGTAGCGTAGCGTCTATCTCCGATCGAAGACGGAGTCTTTTTCACCGTTTGCAGACATTTTTGCTCCCTCCATCATTAGTCACCGCTGAATTGAAGAAACAACAACGCCCGTTTTAAAGGTAATCGGAGCAGTCAAGAAGTAGTCTAACACCAGAAATGCAGCGGATAGCGCAAAATAAAACGCAAATACATCGAGTATACGATTTTAATGACAAATTGGTATTTACTGCTCTCTTTTCCCAATTCTCTCGTACATCGATACATAATAACACAAATCTTTTCATACGTAACAAACAAACTTCATAATAATGATAATAATTATAGCGGAAGGAAGGAAGGAAGTACTTACTACAGTTTAGAACTTATTATCAAAATACGCCGATCGAAATCAAAAAAAAAATATATATATATAACCGAACAACTTCGACAAATACATAGAGAACAAATCGGTAGACGGGAAATTAAAATAAATTGAAAAACATCCGTACATAGGGTCACTTGCGTTTAATGCTCTTTTTATTACTTTTTATTCAAATAAATCTGGCTGGAAAATCTAATAACCCTTGATTCCTCATTTCTATTTGTTTAAATAAAAGTAGTATTAGTACTATTTATTTTAATTAGTTTTAATTTTTTTTTTTTGTAAAAAAAATGAAGAAAACATTATTTATTACTTTAAGCCTTTATAATCTTCGTATGTTTGGCGTATTTAGTCGATTATGACCAGGATGGAGGAGTTGAATTTCGATACGCAAACACATTCCATTATTATCAGTATTTTCAGTTGTACGAAGTGTAACAACCCAAGGAATTTTTTTAAACTTGAAAAAGAACGTCCCCCCTACCTCCCTGCCCAAAATGAAAAGAAATAATGAAATGCCCTTATTTTTTTTTTACTATTTCGTAATTTTAATTTTATCGTCTCGATTTGATTGTATTTTCTGTGTAAGTATAAAATTTAAGATTTTACACAATATGTACTAATTTTTGAAACGTATAAATAACTGAAAAAGTATTACCGTGGCCGTGTAAACACGGCAAAATATCGTTTTTCATTTACTTAACCGGGCCTTTAGACACAACCGCGAATAAGTAAGTTATCGGGAGATCAGGAAAGCACGGGGATATATTTCGGATACGATTTAACTAACTTCTAACAGATGGCGCCAATATAATTTAACAGATAATAAAAAAAATTATTACCGAAATAAAAATAAATTGCAAACTAAATACGGCCAAATATAGTTTTTCATTTACTAAAAATCAACCTGGTGAATAAAATCACGAATAAGTCATTATTATTATATTAAATTATAAATTAAATAAGAAAATTATCCGGGAATATTTCGGACGGCCATCTACTAGTAAAATGCCGAACTACAGTTGAATGTTCTGCCGGAATTTCGACTAATACAATGATTTAGCTAGCTTCTAACAGATGGCGCCAATATAATTTAACAAATAATAAAAAAATTATTACCGAAATCCAAATAAATTGCAAACTAAATACGCCCAAATATGGTTTTTCATTCACTTAAAATCAACCTGGTGAATAAAATCACGAATAGGTCATTATTATTGTATTAAATTATAATTAAATATGAAAATTATCCGGGAATATTTCGGACGGCCATCTACTAGTAAAATGCCGAACTACAGTTGAATGTTCTGCCGGAATTTCGACTAATATCATGATGTAGCTAACTTCTCCTTGAAATATAACCGTGAATAGGCAAGTTATCGGGAGATCAGGAAATGATGGGGATATATATATTACATTTGGCGGGCTACTATTAAAAATTCGATGATGTAATCGATGACGGCGCTATCTTCCGGAATTTCAACTAACAGATGGCGCCATTATTAATGAATAAAAACCCGGGAAAATATCCTTTTTCATTTACTTAAGGATCCGGCAATTAATATTGCATTTGCGGAATGCCTAAACCGAAGAAAACATTTCATCTGGAGCCGCCACCAATATTACCCGATATAGAAGAACAGCTTCGAGATTACATTATATGCATACATGAATATGAACGTAACCTAGAATATTGGCCGCGAGATGAAGACATTACTGCAAGGGACAAAGGTTTCGTCAATATTTATCGTTTAGGTTTCAAGAGATCCCACCGCAGGGAAGATTTTAGAATTTGAATCCTAAAGAAATTCCTGTTGTAAGTGCCGGCGCCTTAAAGAAGAGGATTTGGTATCGGAACTTTTATCTGTAGCACCGGGACTTGATGAAGGTTTATATTTTAAGTCGGATGGAGTTACAATAACTGACGAACCAGATGTTGTCGACTCGAGTTTTAATATTAATTCTATGGATACTGTTATTAGTATTATATATGATCTTGTTAATCGAGAAAAGAATATGTGTCGGGTAAGTTTTTATCTGATACGAATCTTAATTTTTCTTTACAAAATTGACATGTACGTTTATTTAGACATCCGGGGAAGCCCCAGTTGCGTAGCAAAAGGTCTAATCTATGAAAACGATGAATCTTTTATCACTGCCGAAGAAGAAGACGTGCTTCCAAAAGAAGTACCGGTGTTCCAAAAATTACCGAACCCTCTCGTATGATCAGCGAAGACGCTCGATGGGCTGTAATGTTAGATCGCAGCAAACCGGTTACTGATTTCTACGAACGTATCCCGGAGATGGCGCATCGTTACAAGTTTGAATTGGATACATTTCAAAAGCAAGCTACTCTCCAATCGGAGAAACACAATCGTGTATTTGTAGCAGCGCGTACTTCTGCTGGAAAAACAGTCGTAGCCGAATATGCCATCGCTTTATCGTTGAAGCATATGACGAGAACAATTTACGATTCGATCGCTAAACATGATGGAAACGAGACCAGAAACCTTCTACCAGCTACCAGAATACATTCAAATGGCCGGTCGTGTAGGGCGTAGAGGTTCCGATAAGGAAGGCACTGTAATTATTCTACGCAAAGGGAAGATACCTTCCTCGCTGGAAATTAAGGATATGACGATTGGAAAGCCCAACCAATTAAAAAGTCAATTCAGACTGACGTACGGCATGGTAAGTGTTAAAAAAATAAAATCCGAGTTATCTGATGTAAACACGCTTTCTATTTCAAATAGATTCTTAGCTTACTGCGCGTTGAACGGCGCAGCTTCAGGGATGCCGATCATGTAAGAAGAATGGATACCATTCGAGAGGATCTCAAGAAAGTGGAACGAAGCCTAGAGAAAGGATGCAGTCGCGAGTTGAGCGAGTACCTTCAACCTTTGATTACATTCTTCGATAGAGCAGACGAATGTTTAGAGTCGAGGAAACAGAAATTGGTAAACATTGTGTTTCGAAAACGTTTAAAAACGTTTAAATAGCCCAGAAAACCCAATTCAATTATAGTAAATTTGTCGGTGGGACATTTTTAACCCATTTTGCCCCAACTTGTCTGAGGCAGGGCAATCTTGTCCCACAAATCGTATGAGACGTTGAAATATGTTTTTTCTTTGCATCAGATTCCCATACTGCAATCCCATCGTGTAGCATCCGAACTTATCCCGGGAAGGATAATCTTCATTGCTCATTCGAGTCACATCAACAAATTGGCAATGCTGTTGTCATCTAACACGTCGGGTGCTAAAATCAATTATAAAGTTCTAATATTAACCGGCGACAAAAGTAATACGGATATTAACCAAAGCGACGCCTGGTATAAAATGCTCGGATTAGCACGTTGTAACGTCTTCGTGCCGGTGGGGACGGCGGGTCATCTTATACCCAAGGTACGACAGAGCCTCTGGTCGATCACGAATAGACTACTATGGTGGTATGGTAAAAACATATCAGCTGTCTCCTTATGGTTTATATGGTACAAGTTTAAAGATAGCCCCCGTTACGACGGAAACGGAGGTGAATGCCAATACATGCCTTCAAGTGAATGGCACCAGCGAATATAAGATAGAACCTCAGACGATTTTACCAAATTTAACCGGATTCACATATAAAGGTATACGATATCTTTCATTAATTGTTGAAAACCACCCAAGGGTGACCTTAAACCTTTAAAACCTTTTTGCAGGAAATGAAATTGTTAACGGACAAGCTACCCAGAAGTGGCAACTGGTGCACGAGGTTGGTCAAAAGTCCAACAAATACACCATGTGGTTAACAACGAAAATTTGGATTTTATCACTCAAGTGAATCGTCCTATGTCGGGCTCTCTGACTATGCGCCTCAATAAAGGATTGCCGGAATTGTGTGTTCTTTCTAAAGTTTAGAATGAATAACACAATAAATGCGACAGAAAATGCATGTCGAGCATTGGAACTAAAGAACTAGGTTGTGAACATAATGGTGATAGGAGCATGCAAGTAAAATGAATGAAGCACATTTGATTAATGAAAAATCAAATACTTGACGGATTTTACATACATATCTAAAACGACGAACGCTGTAGTTAATAACAATTCCAGTCCATTAATTTGTAGGCAATGTAACACTGAATGTTCTTTTTTTAATCGGTCAATGTTGATGATGTTGAGCAACATACGATTAAATTAAAAAATTTGTTAAATATGATTATGTTTCAAATCGTAAACTATAAATAATAAGAATGTACCCGTCCAAACCTCTCATGTATGTTATTGAAAATAAAAAATCAAAATAATCATCTCTTGTTTTATCGATCTACGAAGAGAGTTGCCTCCAAGCAATTGGTAATTATCGACTGTACGAAGGTACGAAGTGTATGTGTTTGGTTGCAAACGTGACCAGTCCAATAGATCATCCAACGCGCCAACTCCCCAGCATCATTCATATGGTTAGCAAGTTCCGCTTGAGGATTCTAAGAAAAATAGAAGATGAATATCTCAGCCTTATCAGGGAAACCGGCGGCATTCCAACCAAAACTGCCCCGAACGTAGCAACGCTAAACTCTCATCTACTCCCAACCTTCACCTTTTTTTATGATATAGTTAATATCTGAATGCAAATAAGTTACAAATTTAAATTACAAAATTACAAATTGAACACGGCAAAATATCGTTTTTCGTTTACTTAGGAAGAAAAATTCAAATTACAATTGAAGACGGCGCCCTCTTCTGAAATTTCGACTAACATCGTGATTTTGCATGCTTCTAACAGATGGCGCCATTATCAATTAATAAAAAAAAAAAAAGAAACGGCAAAATATCGTTTTTCATTTACTTAAGAATCCGGCATTTAAATATAATCGTGAACGAGTAGGTTATTAGGAGAGCAGGAAATCGTGGGGAAATATTTCGGATGGCCGGCTACTAGTAAAAATTCGAACTAGAATTGAAGATGGCGCTCTCTACCGGAATTTCGTCTGATATCGTGATTTCTTCTAACTTACAGCGTGTGACCCCTAAACTTCTAGATTTTTTACAGATTCTCGGAATGTAACTAACTTAAGCGCATATATTCTTGAATTAAAGGAATTTTATATATTTTTTCAAATTAGATAAATCTGTTGTATTATAGATGTATAGACGTATTGTAGATACAATCCATATAGGACTTGATCAAGTTCTACAAGTAAGGCAGAGCACTATTTACAAGTGCGATATACATTATCGCACTACAAATTATGTATGCGGGATGCAGATAAGGTGAACATTATATACAAAATAAATTAACTAAATATATTTTCATTTCATATCGAATAATCCTTCCACGTAGAACTTTTTAAATTTCGCGGATAATTTTAGGTTGGTAGTTCCAGTAACACAGGTTTGCCGAATTGATCTGGAGCTTTTCCGTAACTGATATTCAACGTCGTTTTTAACCGCACGAGTCACTCCTGTTCAGTCACATTTTCTGTTTCCTCTTATAGACCGTTGCATCAGAGACTACAAAGTTCAGCATGCCCCATAACATAGTTTGCTTAAAGGGAAATGTGGATAATTTTGAACAGAAATAAAATCTTCCTCAAGTATCTTCAGCCTGCATCATCCTCTTTTTATTCTCTCTTTTTATTTGGACCTCGTTAGTTTATTATGATATGGACGCAGGTTGTTCCGGAGCTGTGCCATTGAATTGCTTTGAGCCGATAAAGATCTCGTAGATTAAGTGGTAGCCCCTTGGCGTTGACCATTTGAAATAGAAATGGATAGGAGAGAATTCTCGTAGGTTATGTCCGTGTCTCATTCCGTCTCCTTTTTTATTTGTACCGTGTTGGTTCATTGCCACATGTAAATTAGTTGCTCCGGAGCTGTACCGAAGTACCACTTTTGTTGACTGTCTACTGTTACCGTTGCAAGCAATCAACTTGAAGAAATGCTAGCTAATAGCTAACTGAAGTCGTGTAATATCGTAGCTAATAGCTAACTGAAGTAATGTAATGCCACCTACAGCAATTGGAGATAGCTATTGTTTCAGTACTTACGAATAGGTACCTTTTTTGAAACATATTTCCATTATGATGGCAAGTATACCAACTTTGACTTTCTGGACACTCTGTAGAGTCAAAAATATTTTTGTTATTCACTGCTTTCAACTAAATACATTTTATTTAAATTATCGCTTCCCAGGGGCGTCCTGTGTGTGTTCTCTCTCAACAACAACGCATAAAATCAACGATACATGAAAACCTCTCAAAATTTTCTTAACTTGCGCTAAGCTGCAATTTCCAACGAACACGTCCTCGGCCCCATTTCACGTATGTATGCGTATGTATGTATGTATATAGATGGTAAATAAAACAACTTACTCTTTCGACGTTGGCCAGTCATCCTTCCCCCACACGCCATTCCAAGTTTCAACTTTAAATAAAACAATTTGCAAATTATTATTAGCTCAATTGAAAAAAAAAACAAATAACAGCTATAGCTCCACTCTTCAGATATTTGCTAGTTGAAAATTACGGCATCATTAGGTTTTTTTTATAATCGCCGCAGTTTTAATACTTCCGCATTTACTTGGTAGCCACTTCAATTTGCTCACTCAGTATTCATTCATTAATCTTAAATTATCTTCACACGTTTACGCTCCATCGATTAATTGAATAGAACCATAAATACTTGCAAAAAATCAATACGATTGCGAAATTAAACGCCAGGTTACCGTAATAGAACGAAGATCGCCGCCGCAAAGATGTTAAGGCACCGATCTCTAAAAAGTACCGATTACCGTTATTGAATTTAAATATCGGCGTACACGACACATACCTGGCAAGTTCGCGTGCAGAACCGGCGATCAGAAAAAATAGCGATTCGCAGGATCTTTCCGCCTATCCCGTAAAACTTCTACACATATTATGCAGGCAGGTATTAGAGCTGTACGTTTCTTATAGTTCGTCGTGTTTAGTGACTGTGAATTTGATCACGAACATGTCTAATTAAAAGCCACCGCTTATCGCATATACTTAGACGTTCTCTGTCATAAATGCTTTTACGGTCGAACGGGCATAGTTGCTACAAGTGCTTTAAATTAATCGAGACCGCTTGCTCGTCGTCTATTATCTATCATTTTAGCGAATAGCTTTATTTAAAATTAATGCACCGAGGAAAGTTTTTAATGCTTTCGATGTAGGTAGTAAACGAGCTTGTACAGCCCCGGGTAATTGTTTTCAAGAGTTTAAATGTATCATTTTAACGGTGATCTACTCGTCAACCAATATTTTTATTATTCAGTTCTTTTGTTCGATAAGTATGTATATTAAGTATGTATTAAGCAAGAAAGCGGTTTTTTTATATAATGTACATGTAGTAGTTGCAACGATATCTTTAATATACCTTGTTTTAACTAGAATTTTCTATATATTATTTACACATACTACGCGAGATATTTTTATAATTTAATTTTTTATTCGTAGGCTTTAATCGTCCAATGCTAAGACTAACAATTCGAACGGAATTGCTTTATTTTAGGAAAAAGTGTATAACATAATTTTTTCCTAAACTAAGCGATCAAATTAACGCTCTTTATTATAATTAAAGTTTAATTGTTATAATTAAAGCCATCTTCCGTACGCTTCACAGGCGTTGGTATGAGGGAGGTCGTTTGGTTGTATGTTTGGTTGTATGTGTTTGGCGACGGGTTGGAATACACGTGAGCGTAGCGAAGTTACTAGAGATGACAAAGGCGGGTGGAATTATTCCCTTTTTGCAGCGACTAGATGGACTCGCGTCTATTCGCCTCATGAGAATGGATTCGTGTTTTCCGAGAGTCGACAAAAGACGAGTCTGTCTAGTCTCTGCAAAAAAGTAATCATTGCAACCGCCTCTGTCCTTTCTAATCATTTACATTGAACCAGAACAAGACTTGTTGACTGTTTTGTGTTGTAGCTTATTATTTGAAATTTCATACTGATAATCGGTATGACAACAACAAACAAAAATTGGAATTGCTATCTTTTATGTTTCAGGTATTTCTTGTTATCTTCATGGTGGCCGGGACGTAGATGGTGTCCGTGTATTTGGAACATGGTGCTGCATGGTGGTTTGGCGACATGCTAGTCTCCCATTGACTCCGTTTTAGTATGCTATAATATTACCTTCCGTCTTAGAGTAGAGGCCTTGTACACTTAAGAAAAGGAAGACAAATTCCTCGAATAGACTATGTTGTACACTTTTATAAAATTGTAAGTGCATAGGTTGGTCTAGATGGATTTGTTTCGTGATTTTATTTATTTCTTCTCCGCTTTGCTTTGTCCTGCAGCAGGCATATCTGATTATCTGTACGCAGTCTTGGAGATGTTAGGTCAAAACTTAGTCTATATTGTTTCGCTGTTCTTGTTGCTGTGTTTCTGTATTTGTATGGAAGTATTGGCGTGTAAGGTTCTATTTCGCATCATGATCTTTATCGTTTATCAATGAATTTTCTACAGTTCACCAATATTCCGTAGTAGCTTTATCAAACACGAGCAGTAGAAGCATTATTTTATATGCTGTATAATTATCTAGTATTGTAATGAAAATTATCGTTATATTATTAATCGCAGTATCAACGTTAGCTGTATTCCACCACTGTAGTGGTGGAACGGTATAATCACTAGAGCTCCCCAACTGCGTGGCGCACCATAGGCGTCGATAAGGAACATAAGTAAAGTACATAAAAACAAAAGAAATAAAGAATTTTAAAACGCTTACTTTTGTAATTAGCCGTATCTAATATAGTGGGTGTTAATGCACAAGGAATATAGTATTAGTCAGCACACGAGGAGGTAGGCACATTAAAACTGTTACCGTAAGCGCAATCCGATTTCTCAAACATCTGAAGCATTAGGAATGTTTCCACAGTCGTTTCTTTCAAGGATGTTCGTCGTTCTGAAAAAATGTTTTTATATCTTGAAAATGAACGCTCGACGTCTAATGATGTAATACACGCGTAATTAAAATAATCTTTGAATTTAGTCACCGGATCAGTAGAGTTACCTTCCCAAACTTGTCTTAACCTGCTAAAATTTGTATCTTTCTTCATAACACTTTCAAATTTTCTTGTAACGATATCATTTTTTTTGTTATTTATACAGTGTAGGAGTGTATTAACGTCATCTAATATTTGTACTGACTCCGTCAGGGACAGTGCACTATTTTGTAATTTATTTATTGCCTCAAGTACTTCTCTATAATTGTTGTAAACGGTTTGTAAATCTGCTTCAACGGAAATATCTTGGAATTTATCCTGGCTTTCCTTAATAGCCGCAGATTCGTTGGGATTGAATTGTAAGACGACTGATTTTATTTGCCGGAAGTATTTAAAATAATAAAACGCTGCCTTCAGCCATGTCCCCCAACGCGTAAGAATCGGCTCTGGTGGTTCGGGAATACCGGGACACTGTTTATGAAATTCACCGGTACGTTTGGGAGATTTGAGAAACACTCGTTTCGTATTTGTTATTAATGCATTTACCTCAGGGAAATTTGCACGAATAGTTTCAGCCGCAATATGCAGAGCATGAAGTTTACAAGTAATATGTAACATCATCCCATAATGTTCTTGAAGAGAACGACCTACACAACGCATTGTCGCGGCACCATCGGTCATGAAAATTAATACTTGAGTAGTGGCAATTTCAAATGTTTGTAAAGTATCAACGACTACGCTCTCGATAGCGTCGGCAGTACACGATTTTAGTCTTTTACTAGGTTGACGAGGTTCCAGTATACGTACAATCACATTCAAAATAGAATGTTTTTTACGGTCTGTCGTTTCGTCAGTACATAACCACAGTAGTTAATTTTTTATTGCAGATCTGATCCTGTTTTCAATTTCGGTACGTACACTTGGCACACATCTCCTTAAGCTTGTTTCCGACGGTAACTCAAAGTCTGGATTATATTTATTCCAAAATTCACGGAATGGTTTCTTCCTGAGTAAGGAAAACGGTAAATTACACGCAGTCAGCATATAAAATAAATCAATTATAAATTGAGTTGCCTCAGTCGGTGATACACCCAGTTTTTTATTTTTGTGTTGCTGACTATTTACATGTCTTCTACAGCCATATTTATCATTGCACATCAGAGGTATATTACAAATTTTACATATAATCTTACTTCCATTATATATTAAGTCAGGAAATTCTCCACAGAACTTTTTCACTTTGTCGGCCTGTGGGCGTTTCTTACTACGCGCGTCCGCCATACCGTCACAACCCGATCGCATACGGTAATAAACTACCGAAATGCGATGCGAGTTATTTGCTTATATATTACATTACATATCCCCCCGGCCACGCCCGGCGGTACGCCTTCTGACTTGCCACGCACTTTGGAGAGCTCTAATAATCACTACTTCTCTGTTCTTTTAACAACACCAAATTCAATGTAAAATGAACTCACGATAATCTTCAGTATTATTTTGGACATGTACATTTCGCAATGTAATTCCTTAGATGAATTATCGTTCATAAGATAAGTCCTATTATTGGTCATAAAAAGTTAAATTTATTAAGTGTGGACGGTGCTAAATGTTAGAAAGCAACACAGAATCAACCGCGTTTCTGCATCGCGTTGAATCCTAAAGCAATAGTATCCTTTTGTCTTTCCTCATCAATGTATTTTTAGAAAAGTAAGATTATCGAAATTTGCTGTATCTGAAACAATCCCGATTGCGATTAAACGAAAAAGTAAGGTACATTTAAATTTAATTTCTAACTTTGAGTCTAATTGTTATCGATGTAAATCGTGCTTGCCGTACATCCAACTTCAAGGAATATATCGCAGGAGCTCTATTTGCGTTTCAAAGTAACGGTGGTTACGTGTTGTGGTTACAAAAATCTTCATTTATCGATTTGCATTTGACTTTAAATTGCCAATCATGTGTTCTTGAGACACTTCCGATTAATTGAATTGAAAAAAAGTCAACAATTCCCAAATTTTCTCCTCTCGTCTAATATTACAACTTCATATATTGATTTACCTGAAATAATGTACATCCTGTTCAATGAAGCACCTTCTCAAGATTAAAGAAATAGATACTGCAAGTTGAGTGTTGCCGTAATGAAAGCAAAAAGAACTGACATATTAGATCGGATTTTCATTACGACAGCATCCTCTTGTAGCAACCTAAAACTCTTTCTACTACAGCTTGCGCGTACATTCTGTAAAACCAGTCCCCTGCAATTACAGAATACGTCTGGCCACGCTCTTCTTCTTCTTCTTCTTCGTACATGCAACGTCGTCCTACATTCGTTTGTATTTTTCACCATTACCAATAAAATCCGCAGACTTGAGGTCGAGATAACGCCTGTTGGTGTCTGCGTACAGCGTACGTCAAGTACAGCGGATGTACTCTAAGGAGACTTAAAACGATTATAGGTTGACACAGACAAGGATGTCGTTTTAAAGTAACATTTTTGTTTCTCGAACGTGCTCGATGAACTGAGATTGGTTTCAACGAACATCTCGTAGTCTGCCATAAGAGGTCCTATCCGCAGATTTTGTTATTCGAAAATATGAACGTATACCTTGTCGAGAATATTTGTGTTGGTGAAATGTGCAGAAGAAGAGAAAGGATAGAAACCCGCACAGCGGAGTAAGAATGGACGTAATCTTCGCAAGAGAAACTAATCTAATTACGCATATCGGTGATAACTGACGGCTGTCAATTATCATAAACAATGGCCACTGCGTCGAACACTAATCCGTCTCTCATGAATGTTATCAACGAATCGCTGGTTGATTCTAAAGATGTATTTTACCATCACTGCATATTAAATTGGGTTTAATGGAAAATGTTGTTAAAGTGTTAGATCATCTGAAATTGAAATTTCCAAGAGTTGATGAGGGAAAAATTAAGTTCTAAAAGTATATAAAAGCATGAAGAGCCTTTAAAACAGCTGTGATCAATTTTCTTGAAAATTTCAAAACTGAAAGTTACGAAGATCTCATAACTGAAATGCTTATACGGGATGTAACATTTACTTTCTGGATACGCATTTAGAATCTTAGAATTTTTTAGAAAAACCCCAGAAGTTTTGGGTACTGCAAGCTATGTACAAACGTGGTGAATGGTTCCACCTGGACATTGCAACTATAGAAAAGCGAGATAAGATACCGCCGTAAAACATCCGCAACGACATTTTAAGGGAACACCGTTGCTGATTAGGGAAAATCCAAAGTCATTCTCCAGTTCTTAGTGTAATATTGCATAACATACGTCCTGCTTTATCCATGTCACC
Organism: Oryctes rhinoceros; assembly: GCA_020654165.1. NCBI lineage: Eukaryota > Metazoa > Arthropoda > Insecta > Coleoptera > Scarabaeidae > Oryctes > Oryctes rhinoceros. The sequence goes on from JAIOKQ010000001.1 coordinate 2,142,002, forward strand.
AAGAAAGTTGATTTTTATTGGTGCGAGAGAAACATAGAAACAGAGGCTTCCACGGCCAGAATCGGTTGATTTCGTTAAAATAAAAACTCGACGTTTCGCCCACGGGACCTCTTCAGGAAAGTGATTGGCAACAGTTAGCACGGTAACTCAACGTGTAAAGCATCCCAGTGGCGAAACTAGCTGACCGGGAAGCAGTTGATCAAGATAACTCAGCACGTTAACCATTTGTTGTGCAATTGGTTTTCGCCTCTGGCATGGTTCATACCGGGTAGTACGTCAGTTGAAGCACTGCGTTGGAGATCTGCGTCATGTTGACCAGCAACTTGGGCAAAAGTTCAAGCTGCTGGTTAATCTGAAAGCTTCTCCTGTCGTACTGTCTTCGCCGAGGGCTTTTCTGTCAGGAATCCGCCTAATTATTTGCAGGAGCTCTGTCGATGAGACGACGATCGGGACTCCAGCCTTGATATCGTCTATCTCCTCCGCATTAAGGCTTTCTTTTCGTTTCTTCTATTCAGCAGCAGTTTATACACCTGAACTCCTCTTTCTGGGTCTCCCTCTCTCTGTGCTTTGGGTTTTAGTAAGTATAGGCGATGATTCTAGGTAAACGATAATATAACTCGCCTAAGCTGTGTATTCTTCACGTCCTTGATTCTCACATTTAATGTAATTTTTCCTATAAGCGTACAAATAATATTTGTTTGTTTGGTTTTAAATATTCGTTTTTAAAGTTTCATATATCTTTAAGCATGTATCTACATATTTCACGATTGCTGTAATACAGATGTATTAAAGGCAAAAATAAAATGAAACATAATTTAATAGTAATTACCATTTACCATTGGACAAAAACGCCTAGGTAACTGTGCCTTTTGATTTCCAGTGTTAATAATACTTCAATTTAATCAAGTTCAAGCTTGGATCGTGTTCAGTGATTTGAAAGCTTCTTTTTTACTGTTAATCCGTTATTTGCATGCATCATATTTATGAAATTATTATTTTAAACTGATAAAATCCGTAAAAGAAACGTCTATAAAATAGGGACCAAAAATTGTAAATATTACATTACAATCTCCTTAAAGCACGTTGGCTGCACTTACGTATAAGCGTATAAGTCAATACGTACAAGACACATACGTTCTTGTGCGCTTTACAACAGCCACTCGCATAACACAGATGAATATCAACGTTAGAGCGTAATTATGGCAACGTGTCAAAGTTGTGCGCCGTGTGCTTATTTCCAGGCAGATGGCAGCTTATTAGAAAGTTACCGTGCGCCGTTTTCTGCACTTTTACGCATTTAATAATCGCGCTATAATTCGAGTTTGTTCTGTATACTCGAATATTCTACGGTGCACACAGTTAGATGTAAATGTTATCCGACATGTTTTTCGCGAAGCGATTATATATGTATCTACTTTTGCCGGTAAAGTATTTGGAAATATTTGTTTTTTAATTAATAGTTAAATTTGCAATCATCTTTGCACACTTACTGAGCAGGAAGGAGGAACAATTATTTATTGGTTGCAAATGCGTTGATGATGATGAGAATAATGCTGCTAACCGATTTAACGAACTCTTCATCGATCCTTCTTTCAACACTCGTATTAACACTTCAGCGGTGAAAAAGCAATATTCAGATTATCTACCACCTGATTGAAATATCGCGTATCCGTCTCATCTGAGTCCCATAGCGAAGCTGAAGGGTATATTGAGAGAATAACATCTGACGTTTCTCTTACTTCTATAATAAGAACGGCGCTTTGTTGTGCTTCATAATCATGGAACCTCGGAACTAGATTTCTCCGTCTCCTTCGGTATCTTTCTAGATTCGTTGAAACTAGCAAAGGTTATAGTAATTCATATAAGCATGATAGATATTCCTTTATATCGTTGCACTTGAATTATAAATGCATCAAAGATATAAAAAAGATACTAAATATTAAAAAAAAGAAACAGGCATCTGAAGAATTTATGGGAAAAGTTGGGGTGTCTTCTTCAACTTTCCCAATTTATCTTTTTTTAAGTTAGGTAGTTTTGTGTAAAAATGGTCAACGATCTCGTCCTGCATGCCTCGACACCAACACGGTTGGTAAATGAAGGTTACGGCCAAATTTGTATTATATGGCTTTACATAAAACGATACAATTGTATTGTATCGTTTGGTCTGGTTACCTGGTCATAACCATCATCTTCTGAGACAAGGGCAATCTGCGGTCGGATTACTTAACTGTGTTGGATGGCAATAGCACTTCTCAGTATTTCCAAGAGAAATGTCCAAAATATTAAATTTCAACCAAGTAGTTACAGCAATTCAAAATTCAAAATATATTATTTAACCGGTAAAAGTAACAGCTTCATTGGAGGGATATTCTTCAATGTAAAAATGCCAATTTATAAATATTCAACGTCGAGGAAATGGTACTCTGACCCGGAAACCAGTTCTCTACTCACTTTACAACTACTCGAACACAATGAGAAATACATTAAGCGCGCACCCAGCCGCAGATCTACCACTGCGCCATGCAACACGCCAAACGATCGGACCGAAACGAGACAATAGCACGAGAGAAACATCAACGGAACGTGAAGAAGTGACGGCTGTAAGTACGTGCGACAAACACGCTCGTAAATATCGAAATATAATTTAACCAACGGTACATTTACTTATTGTCCATTGTTCCAAGGCAAAGCGTAAGCACTTAAAATACGTCCCTACCTTCTATTATACTAACCTCGATTGGTACGCATGCGATCAACGTCGTTCTTTCGTCGAGCGTCTCGATAGCACGATATTTCTAGATGCCTTCCTAAAGTCGAGTACGTTATACGGAATTATTGATAAGTGGAAAACGTTGTCCTTTAATGGCTGATTCTTGTTCGTTTGCTGATATTGTTCACAAATGTCTATCACAGGGTTTACATTTTTTGTTGATACCTGAAAATAATAAACTTATCTTGTTCTTCATGAAGTTCGGTGGCAGTCAGGGATGATTGAGGCAGAAGTTTTACAATGTCAAGGGTCTCATAATCGTGTAAAATTATATGAAGATAGGCCACATGATATTACTAATAGGTACATAGAGAAAGACAAACTGTTGCTCTAAAATTCTCAATGGGAAGTGCAAACAAAATATGGGACGAATTTGTAAAATGTTACGGATATAATGGGTAGGTACATGATGCGAGACAACTGAGGTTATGTACGCTATAGTAGAATGAAGCTATACGAAATGGAGCCTGCGAGGAAGCTACAAAATTGGTATGAGTTATCCGGAAAAGGATATCACGACAGAAAGGAAACTACGTTGACTTGAAAGGCAGTTTTGGTATATTTGAAACACTTGAAAAAACAACAAGAAAAAGCAAAGTTATAACAGATGTCTGTATTAGAAAACTAGAACGATCAATTCTATTTTACAGCTAAAGTTGTTTTTATTTGAAGGTTTTTCAAGGTTATTATAGTTCATAAGATGAAGAAGGTGGTTCTATAATAGTATCAGTATGTGAGCCCGTAGTACCTAGAATTCTACCAGTTTTTTCTTCCGGTTTAACCGGAAATAAATGATGAAAAGTGGATTCACTTTTTTGAATCCTGGAGTTGTTTAACATGGGAGATCTTAGCTTTGTTCCAAATCAGCTGACCACCGCGCTTTATTAAGCGCATTAAGCGATTGTCACGAAAATACACAGAAACCTAAACGTCTTTTCCATTTTCAATATGTCTCAAATAAAATTACTTGAGTGATATCTAGATCGAGATTGAGGGCAACTTCATAGACCACGTAAACCACCTTGTATTCCGTGAATACAAGGTGCAAACTTGTAACAGAGAAGCGAGGATTGATTCCGATTACGTGCTGATAATAATGCGTCATTTCGCATTCGACTAAAAGTCCAAAAACTAACGTAGAAGAATGCAATCTAAAGAAGTTGAAAAGAGGGAAACTCGGAGCAAAAGATAGAAGAAATAGAAAATAAGAAAAATATGAATAATGATGAGAATGGGCGCAACAAAAGGAACAATAGCATATAACGAGGAATATAAAGAAATTAGTGGCACGAATCAAGGAAAATGATGAGGCGAGAAAGAAATGTTTAGTAACAGGAAAGGAATGTGACAAAATAGCTAACTAATAAATTATGTAAAAAGGAGAAAAGCCATTGAAATGTTACACTTCATCACTATATAGTTACAAATGGGGGTAAAAACGTTCAATGCGGACATACATACATACATATAAAACAAGAATAGGATGCTGCCGAAGACTACTAGCCTAACTATAAAGAAGTAGAAATGATGTGTTAAACGTAAGATGTAAAACGAAAGTTGTAAAGGGGTATAGTAAAAGAGGCACAAAAAGACGTATAGTGTGCAGAAGGCGTAAAGTGCAAGATGAATGATAAAAGACGTATAATAGAAGACGAAAGAACTTGCGTTTTTTTCTTTTTAATTTTATAGTTTACTTTGTATTTTATATCTTAATATTCAGTACACCAATAATAAATTCCAAATATGTACATAATTTATGTTGATTTCAAGCAAGCATTAAACCAGCTAAAGAAAGAGACCACAATGAAGGTTAAGATTACACAAGAAAAATCGTGAAAAGTGATAAACAGAGAGGACAAAGGCGAATGATATTATTACTTTTTTGCAGAGTCTAGACAGACTCGTGTTTTGTCGATTCTTCTCGGGGACACCAGTAGGCTACACGAATCCATTCTCATGAGGCAGATAGCCACGAGTCTATCTAGTCGCTGCAAAAAAGGAATAAGTCCACCTGCCTTAATCATCTCTAATGATAAAGAAGCAAGGATCTAACGCAGGTAGGAAGCAGCATAATACCTGCTAAGAAAGGAACTTGACAGAGAAATACTTGATCAGCTTTGCGTGTTAATATATGATTGGATACAACAATCAATGTTGTATCCAATGTTCCAAATTGTAGCCTACGCAAGCGATGCGACATGGCGATAATTTCGAAGGATAAGGAGGAGGAAAGGGCATTAAAAAATTGAGAGAAGAAGCACAAAGAAGAGGGCTGGTAATTAGAAAAAAAAACAAAGTATATGTACCATACTAAGACTTGAAGCCCAATAATCAACCATATATTAGAAGGTCCACGTTTGACGAAGTACAGCCTTTTACACATTACAACGCACTTTATTTTAATAAAAAAATTAAAAGATAAGAAGCTAAGCAAGAAAATCAAATTAAAAATACGTGAAACACTAATAAGATCACTAGTAACATATGCAGCGGGAAGTGTGTCGCCTTAGTAATGAAAGAGCGAGCAAAAAAATTAGGAGAAAATGAATATATATATATATATATATATATATATATAATTAGTTATGTGTTGTTTAAGGCAATAGGAATTCAATGGATCGGATACACATTTAAAAAATGCAAAAAGGCCATATTTCGAGTCGTAACTGAATGGAGGCCGGACAGTAAGGGTAGTAAAGGTATATCGAAGGAGAGATAGGGAGCAGATGGACAATAACATATCCGCACTAAGTATAGAACAGTGGAGAATTAGGCATTATAAGAAAGAAACAATAATACTTTTCAAAATTCTGATAAATTGGTAACACCACTTTATGCAGCGTACGAGCGAAGCTACATCTCCTGCATTCAAGGATGATAGTTCTTTAAAGAGTTTTTTCGTTTTCGTTCTGTCGCAGTTTACGTAAATATACATACATATACCAAAGAAACCTCGATTCCATTTTGTCCACAATAACTTCTAATAGCTGCTTCCTTATTGCGACCGATTCGGTCGACTGTCATAAATTTTATGGCTGAAAATTATATTCTACATCGTAGGACACGATCCAATCAGATTAAAATGGGTTGCGGTCCTCGTTTTGTAATCGTATTTGCGTTATGGAATCGTGGGAATTACCGGTTATTGTTTGTTAAATGTGCGGTTCTAAAACAAACAGGTGGTTCTGTGGTTAATACTAACTAATCAGAAATGATTATCCGTAGAATTTCCATGTTATTTACTATATCAGATGAATGGTTATATTGCGATATCTTTAAAAAGCCGGCGTTGTCATTACCATTAAAATTACTAAGTAATTATGTAGGTAATGCGGCTAAACAATAAAACAATTTTAATGCCGTTTTCAAGGCTAACGTATTAATAATTGCGTATGCGTTACACATTGAATTATACGTTGATTCACTTTAGTCAGTGTTACCTGACTTTGCGGGTTTCTTTATGTTTATTATGTGGAGACGGTATAAGGTATACGAAATATATAATTACCAAATTGATATATCAAGCCATCCGAATCAAGTTTCAAGCTTCAGTCATCTGTGCGCCTAAATAGAAATGTTTAACAACTGACAAATTTGACAGAGTTAGGAACGCAAACACTGAGCCAGAATTGGTGATAGTAAAGTAAAGAGTAATTGAAGGTATGCGCATATAAAGCGGTGAACCATTATATCCGGGAATATGTAGTATATAAGTAGAGACGACAAAGACAGGTGGAATTATTCCTTTTTTGCAACGACTAGATAGACTCGTGTCTATTCGTCTTATGTGAGTCGACAAAACACGAGTCTGTCTAGTCACTGCAGAAAAGTAATAAATTAGCTGCCTTTGTCCTCTCTATGTATAAGTTATAGAAAAATATACAACGGAAAATCGATCGAAAAGTAAAACAAATTATAAAAATGTCAAGATGGCAATCAGATAAAGCAATATCCCAAGTGCCGAAGCAAAGTCATGACGTTATTTTTATAGCGATTTTCTAGTGACTGCCCCAAAAGAAATTTAAATAACCATTTAAAAAGCGCAGAAAAAAAAGCCTTTAATTTTTCTAGTATTTACAGGTTGACTAAGCAGCAAACAACTGTACGTTTAGGTATATGCTGTGGCAAGGAATTAACTTGACTTCTTCATAGAATATCAATATGAAGAAGTAAATATAGTCTGCGGCTGTTACAAACACAGAAATACCATGGAAATATCTGGAAAGGATCAATTGAGGTTGCGTGCAATGGTGTTATCACATATGTTAGTGACTTGTTCCTAGAGTCAAACTTAGAAAGGAATATGCAATGTGCGTACAAGCTGGTGAAGCATAGAGATCACGAGTAAATCACGCACACTCAATCAGCCGGCGTATCCTTCAACATCCCTCAATTTCTTACATCAAGGCTGTTTACAGAGTAATAGATGTAAATAAAAATAGCAAGGGCTATTCAAGGAATTCAAGCTTATAGTATTATCAAAATCATTCTGTACCCGCACGATAATCGCGTTAAATATTGACATCATTAACTAATTTATAATATCCATTAATTAAAGAAGTTAAACAACATTACGTTGTCTTGTAATGTATGAACTGCATCGACGTAAATAAAAGAAAGACAGTTAATTTTTATAAACGTTTAAGTAAATGTCGTATGTGATTATCAAGCAAAAAATATTTTAGTAATTATGTGTTGATAACTTTTCAGAATGCTTTCTTTTTCGGAGAATTTCATCTCTTTGAGAGACCAAACAAAACGCATTTCCTGTTATTGTCCCCGACGATGGTATGCATGATCCGTATTCACCGTATCAATATTCTCTTCACAGGTAAAGAAGTATCTTTTAACAGCAATTCTGCTTTTTAATGGATAAACTATCAAGAGCGAGGAAGCTTGATGTACAAAGCTACATGTTGGTGTGTGTAAGAGTTATACATAGCACATTTTCTTTATGACAATGGTATTTGTTATCTGATGCTACTTGTTATCTGAAAAACAACGCAGCTATTTCAGTGTGTTTTTGTACCTTTTATATACTAAAAAATAGTGCCGCCTTAAATACTTTTACACTCTTCTTAATACTTTGTCATCAATGTAAAAGTTTATATATGTAGATAATGTAACAAATAACAATGAAAGTTCGCCACTTTCCGTGCCTTTCACAAGCATCGGTATGTGAGTGGTCGTTCGGGTGCGCGATTCGTAATATATGCGTGAACTCGTACTTCCCATATGTAAGTATAAAAGTAGAGGGATTTATTCTATCTGGAAGAATGAAACGCGTATTTGGTTTTCTTCCATTAAAGCAATAATATGCGAAAAATAAGAATGATACATATAGTAGCGTTGTGTGTATAAACAAAGAACACATGGTGGCGGCACCATCTGTCATAAACATTGAAGCTTGGTCTCTCGACAGTTTTTGAGTGTATTTAATACAACTTATGAAATTTTTTCAGCATTATACTGTTCTACTCGTCTGGCTAACAAAATTGAAGACGATGGTTGACACGGTTTCAGTTTACGCAAGTACACCTTTTTTTTACGGTCAATTGTTTCATCCAGACATAACCACAGTGCTTTTATTTTTTCAGTTCGTCTTTAATTTTATTTTCTAAATGTTGGCGCACACTTTCGTAGCGTTGACGCTACGAAAGTGTGAGCGCGTTTTGACTCGCCAACGTAGGATTGGCGTATTTCTTCTAAAATGATTCGTTGCTTAACAAAGTAAACGGTGGTTGATTACGCACAATCATAGTAACACATAAATCACGTATAAACCGTTCCCGATGTACATTTGTTTTATGTTCTTGTAGACTTCCGCGATTGTTATTTTCTTTTGAAAAATATGCATTTCTGGTTTAAAACCGCGTCGTAATTGCATGAGAATGCCGACGTTTCGTTTTCAATTGTAGGAAGCTTCTTCTGGCCTGCTGCATGTTGCGTCGCTGCCGTCCGAATAATGAATATACTTGTGTTGTTATTAGCCGCTTTGCACATATCAGGTGGACTCGGCAAATAACGTATTATTTCTGCGACATCGTGTATTAAATCCGGGAAATTCACTTATTCGCTTATCGACAACGTTTTATTACGTATAACTTATAAATAGCATTTCACTACGGTCACGTGTAATCCAACCATCCGGCAAACACATATTGCACGTAATAATGATCGTTTGCGCATATATTGCATCCAATATATGCGTAAGCGATTAGCTTCTTTTCGAATAACGATCACTAACGTATGCGATAACGCCATTGGAAGTATCCAAAATTAATCCCTTGCAGACACTTCCGTGATATTTCCGTATTTTTAGAATCTATAAATTGTGTTTACTTTTTATATTAAAATTCTATTAACATAAGTATTCGCTATCGATGAAATAAGTTCGTAAGCGGACATCTACTTGTTGCTTAAACAACCAGTAAATCCTAATACAAGGGGTAGATGCTAATGGAGCATATATGAAGCGTATTTGCGTGAAATGGATTGTGCAAAGTGTACGCTCGAAAAACAAGAGCGACAGATTTATCACTTGAGAATATTGATTTTAAATCACGCCAAATTTAGTAGGAAGGATCACATTATATTTGATGTTAAGCCCCATTTTTTTATTTTGAAGACATCCAGTAAATATAATTTTGATGCAAATATATGGAACGTACCCTCGATATTAAATTTAAATTATAAAACAAGGTTATGTTTTTGGATTGCCATTTCGCAAAAAAGGTAATTGTGCACGAAAGGCTCGAGCATATGCCCATCAGTGCACGTCGGCTAGAATGATAATTATACTTCTGAGCGATGTACCTTCTGGAGTAGGCTGTCATTACGCTAAATTAACCTTAAGAGTTGAACATTAAATATATAAATATCAAGGGACGAAAATCCACCCATCTGTGACAAAAAAAACTATATATATACAACTAGTCAACTTCAATAAACAGGCACGTAAGGCAGCGCATACGTATGACTATTTGAGAGTTTGATGGTAATTATTATCGCTGACTATTCTGAAATTAGTTCGACTACTTTAAGACATTATTTGATCACTACCAAGTTGCTGATATTGCGTAGGCGCTCTCAACCCGAATACGTTAATTTTTTTTCGTCGTGTCGCATTGTTCGTGCTGCCAATAACCTTTGACAACCTTGTTTCATCTACATATACCTAAGGTTCGTTCGTCCATAAACTTGCTGCTCCATTAACTACGACAGTATCATGTACTTCCTCGTGTTTTTGATATGGTATCCACTTTTATAACTGAATATCTTGTGTTCCTTCACTTTTAAAGCTTCGTTGATAAGCTGTAAAGTTGAATACGTCTAAACTAGTCGGAACATTTGCTTCCGTAATAATGTAGAACTTATTTTTGAAGGGTAAACGTAGGAAAAGTATTTACTACATATATTTTCAAAGGCCGTAACTGTTTGCTTTAGTTTGATTCTGCTCCACAAATTAGATCATTTTTTTAATATTTAAAAAATACCAGAAATTCAATCTATGTGGTTAAGTTAACAATAACAAAGGTAACAAACGTGTATAATCAGATTGGGTCATCATAAAATGTGAAATAAAATAAAATTCCGTTTGCGTTGCAATTATGCCATTTATTAACTAAGCTATAAATTTTTTTTTTGGGTTGCATGGTTATCGAGATTTTCTTGATTGTTTTAATGACCACTTCCTTTGGTTTCTTCCGGTAGAAAGAAATGCATATAATGAATGCAACTAAACACATGGATACGTAAGGAAATTTTTCGCAGGAAGTGGTTGTATTTCATTAACAACGACATCGATCTAATTTAATTGTTAATAACATGGGACAGAAATAGTTGTCGATGTTCCCTGAGATCATCACAGTTCGTAGTTACGTGTTCCAGGAGCCCTAATATGCGCACAAATCACTTTCGTTTTTGAAGGTGGTTGCTATATATTCGACGATTACAAGAAGGCAATAAATGGTTTTGTGATCCTTGACCCACGGTTCGTTTTGGGGAAATAGTTAAACAGCTTTATAAAAAGTACTTATGTTTTCTGTAGATAGTAATCAGAGAATCTACGTGCTGTGGCCTTGTTTATGCGTTTTAGCGTGTAACTCGGAGATTGTGTACATTTTGGAACATTTGAATATTTACATCGTTCTTTGTCGGCTGTTTCGTTAGCCATTATACCGTTTCTGGATTTCTCACTTACAGGACTTCAACATTGTACAACTCTTAATAGATTTTAATGGGTATCGGGGACATTTTAGAAATCATGTTGGCTCTTCCTAGCTTTCACGCTTTACTTTTACAGTCCGTTATCGCTATGTTGGAAGATCATCCAATTGCATCCAAGTACACTTAAGCCCTTCCCGAATTGTGAACGGTTGTGCACTAAAACCCAGCTTTTCAAATAAAATGATTTTGACAGGTTTACTTGGAGTCAAAAAAAAAATCAATTAAATTAATGTTTATCACAAGGATACATCCTGCGAATAAGGAACTAATTATTTATTTTAGAATGACCGGTAGGCTTTGAAATATACATATAAGAAGGCCTTTTGGACCTTTATATAATATCACCTCTTGTTATATCATCAATCTGCTCTTTCTAACTGTTATATTAAAAGCGGCCTCTTCTTTCAATTTATTGTTAAAAATTCTTCGTTATCATTCTAGAGATGTTTACTGACAACTGAACGTGAAAGGTTTTTGAACATTCCACAAAAGTTTTAAAACTATAAACCACACTAGTCAAATATGTAGTGACATCTTTTTGAAAGAATTTAGCCAAGCTGGTATCATGGCATCTAATTCGCTATAACAAAAACATTACCATAAGCAAGAGTGGCCACTACGACAACAGTTTATACCAGTTAAAGACAATGTACAACATCGGCCTCTAGTAGAAAAAGAAAAGATCATAATACCACCTCTTCATGCCTTTGTAAAGGCACATTATCTGGAAGGTGAAGGTTTTAAATACTTTGGTGAAGAATTTCCAAAGTTAACACAAGGGAAACTGAAAGAAGGTATTTTTGTTAGAAATTTTTGAAACTAAATTAACAGCGATGGAAAAAACAGCTTGGCTCTCGATGGTACAAGTTTTCACGAATTTCTTGGGAAACAAGAAAGCTGACAACTATAAAACTTTAGTAATGGATATGTTACAAGCATTTCGCGCTGCTGGCTGTAATATCTCTTGAATGAACAGTATAATTCCTGAACGACAGGCATGTATTAAAGAACACCAAGAATTGCCAAGTTGTCGTATTGAAAGCGACAGAATGGAACCACGCCGATGACGCTGGGTAAGCAAAAACGTGTCCGTGTTTTATTTTATCCGCGTTTTATTAATATCATGTTAAGCTATCTTGGCATTATTACTTTTTTGGCTGTCGTTTCTAAGCATCCTTTCTTTTTATTCATTATTATTTACCACGACGATGACGCAATAAGTACCCATCTTGTCTCATCTCAAATTATTGCGACGTGTAAATTTGGCTTTTTATAAGCAGCCCAGCGTTAACGTTTCCGATCATCCTCGCGAGCAAGAGAAAAACCAGCGTAGTTAGCATTCTAGTATTAATTTCGTACCTGCAAATCCTGCCCAGAATATAAATCTTGTTTATGCAGCTATACGTTCGGAGATGAATAGATAAATTTTCGTGTTAGTTCGTTCGAAGCATGCGAGTTCTTTTCCCGTAAAACGCATGTTTCCACTACTTAGCTTGTATAAATATGCGCGCGTATGTAGTACGTAAATGCAAGTATTCGAACTTTTTCCTGCGTCGCGTCGCGTCGGTCGCGATTATTCCAAGTTCGCGTTTCTAATTAGCAACGACAGCATTTAAAGCTGTCTGCTCTTCGCGTTGAAGGATAAATAGATAACGAGTCGGAGCTATTCCGCGGGGAACACGAAATCGTTTTCTTTTTCGTTCTGCACGCAGATGTATTTAAAATAGCAATTATAGCCGCCATATATCATCCGCTTGTTTGAACGTGTTAAACGAAGGCGTGCTATAAGCTGGTATGCAGGCAATCCGGAATACTCGTGTAAAAGTTCCAACGATTATAACGAAATCTCTCTTAAAAGACGCTTCCTTAAGAGGAATACTCTCTTGAAATCAAGAATGCTTTACAAGCGCATAGAATGCGTGGAGTATGCTACTCCTAATACTTTGGACGAAGGAAAACTGAGTTCCGTTTAATCTTATCATAGGTGGACCAAACGCAAAAGTGGCTGTTAAAATCCGTTATGACTAATAGTTATATTTGCGTTTAATATCGCGTGCTTAATAATGTCAGAAAATTAAAAAGAAAAAGTCAAGCTCTTTTAAATGTCACCAATACTTGGCTTTGTTTTAAAGCTTCATCATGGTTATACTACAAAATATGCAGATATAAATTAAAGGAAATAGCAATAATTAAATAAGACAAATCATACAGCGAGTTCAAAATAAATGGCCAAACGCGTGAATATAAAGGTTCAATAATACACGTCGTAGTAGGAGCTCTTACTGATAAATAGAGATGACAAAGGTAGGTGGAATTATTCCTGTTTTGCAGAGACTAGATAGACTCGTGTCTATTCGCCTTATGTGAGCCGACAAAACACGAGTCTGTCTAGTCTCTGTAAATAAAGTAATAATTTCATCCGCCTTTGTCCTCTTTATTGATAAATAAGGAAGTTAATACATGTATCTATAGAAAACTAGGCGATGGCAGGTAGATAGATAGATAGGTGCTCACGAAATGTACAGTACATCATAATGAAATTGAACCAAGTGTTATTGATAATATTAAAATATATACCTAAATATGAATAGCAATTAGAGGTGATTGCATTTTAAAGATTAGCCGCATTTAGTTGCAAATTAAAAAAATATATATATTTTTTATTAGTAAACAACTTCGAACTGCTTAATCTCGAAATCAAAATAAATCTTTGCCTGTCGTTTAAAGCTTTTGGTATTTTCTAAACGAACAGCTAATGTACTAGTTGGTTTGTTTAGGTTGCAATCAATTCGATGTTTGGCAATTCTGGATTTTAACTAGGTAAATTCAATTGATGCGCGGCATTTTTCTGTGAATAAACTATTTAATGGATTTTTCAAATTATCCTTCATGCTCACAAAATATTTTACCGCTCGGTGGTAACTAACTAGTAGAGCTACTCAAAAACTTAAGAAGACTTAAGCGCGAGTATTTTTCCACCGGCGAAAGTATTCCACTCACACTGCTTGAGTAGTTAGCCGCTTTGATTCTAGTTTTGCATATTATTATATTTTGCCTAGTTCAATGACCAATGTACCTTTATAGCAACTAATATATCAACATAACATTAATTTTCATCCAGATAATTTCAAGACGAAGAATCCGAAAATTTACTGTCGCAAACATTTAATAACAACAACACTCAAAACAATAACAACGTAAGACTACTACCTAACAACCATGCACAAACGAACGTTTCGTCGTCATACGGTTCATCAGTACATAATTGCGAATTACGGCCCTCGATCGACTAATTGTCGTAAAAGTACGGATAGCGTAGAGACGTATATGGATGAAAATATCTACGACAATTAATCCATCGACTATTATCATGTCTATTGATAAGCCGTATAATAGGGAAACTCGAGTTTGTACCTCGTGATTAGGTGTTATTCTAACCTTATTATTATTATTATTTCATTAATTCTCTGCTTAATTAAGATGTTAATCGATCCTTGCAACGCACCCAAATCATGATGCAAGCAATCCCTGGTCGTAATTGTAGAGTTTAGTTGTAAATATTTTGACAAATCATGCGATTACTATATCATGAAGTACTCTCATCCACATATGTTTCTATGTCAATAATAATAATAATAATTCACATTAATTTCTAAGCCCATAGAAGACAAGAAGACTGGCAATGACTGCCTTTTTGGGCGTTGGAGGGCTTTTAATAACACCACTGCAAATTTTCCAGTAGAGGTAATCGAGAAAAACGGAGTTCATAGTTCTGCCATTAGACTTGAGACTAATAATAAACGATTTGGGAGACTAATATCAAAGTGAAGACGGAAGGTTGATGCCTCCAAGGTAGCGTACTTTTATCCCTTTTGTGGGCACCTCTTTAAAGAAAGCCTCTACTGCCTAGGATATGCTAATAACTTGGCGACAGCATCACATGGCAAATTTGCCAGGGTAATATTAGAACGAATGCAAAATGCCTTAAATACAGTACGGAATTCGTGTAAATAGGAAAAATTTACAATCAATGGCCAAAAGACAAAAGTTATTGTATCCGCAAAGAAACGCATTATTCAAGCCTCAAAGCCCATCAAATTGGGAAGAGTAGAAATCCCATCTGTCAGAAGAAACGAAATACTGTCGAGATACGGTTAGATCGAAGGCACACATTGAACTCTCACATCAATAAAGCTATCAACAGATCTACTATTGTATTAGGCAGATGTTGCGTGGAAAAACTACTACGTACTAGACAATAGGGAACGCACATTTGTTACGAACCCGTTCGGCAAGCATTTACAGGAGGTGGCTACTAAGCATTAGTGCTTAGGAAGGTATTAGCTGTTATCGAGGAGCAGATCAACAAAGAATCAAACTTTGCAATGATTTTCGGGAAAACAATTTTGAAAATGTGTAATTTGTTCAATATCTTTCAAAAATAATATTCATAATAGGCGTTTGCAACATTTCATTTTGATAACATCCAAAGAGAAGAGTCTCGCAAGTTTTTTGACAAATACAACACCCGCTTGGGATTTCCAATTGAATCAATAGAGAAGGTATAAAATAATAGAGAATATAATTCGACGTAAAGTGCAATAAAGAATTGTAGAGGAATCAATAGATTCAAAGAAAAAAAATCATTAGTGTCGGCGGCTTCTCCACTAGGTCAATTTTTGTAAAAAGTTAAGAGTTTTTTGGAAATATTTTTGGGAAGTAATTGACCAATTGACTTTATGGACTCAAATATTCGAACCAAGTGGATCGTCATCTCCATACTTAATACTCAATGTAAGACTACATTAGTGCAACTGCCTAAAACTTAATGTTAGTCACTTTACAAAAGTTCGACGGCAATCAAAATGCTAATGTTTGTAACCGATAGTGGATCAGTTATATTCCATGCTAGAAGCTTTGTTATATACTGCGTACGTTACATATCGTAGTCAAAACTATTCGGCACTACTATCCAGATATGCTATATCTGGAGACTAAAGCAATGAAGCAAATCTCCGAAATGAATTCGGCAGTTTCAAGAACAAAACAAAACTAATACCGTCCAATTCCCATGGCCAGTTTTGATTCGATGGAGAGCGTGGTTGCAAGCTGACAATTTGATATATAAGAAACTGCCACCATCAAAACAAGTCTATCGAAATTTCAAGACTATCAAGTTGAAATTGATTTACATACTATTTTCAACAACTACCAATGATTATCATGACACCTTTGAAAATAGCAGAAAACGTACAAAGACAACTAAAACACCTTAAGTGACGAGATGTACGTTTGTCTGCTTTAAATAGCGTTACAATTATGTAAACGAACCTATTTAAAACCATTTGCACGATACGTACAATAATTCGTGCTTTCATCCATAAACTTTCTTTAAAGAAAATAATCTATTAACATCCGAGAAATGTATGGTATCCAGTAGCATCTACTTTTACATATCAATAGAGCGCTCTGATTGCCTCTAAAAAAGGGAAATAAAACGCTTTTAGTTATTAATACGAGAAGAAACATTGTAGATTTCCAATTACTGTTGGAATTTAGAACGATATGCAAGTAAATGACTTCATTATTTCGCTGTGTGAAGGAGCGTTAGCACATAATGAAGGTGTTGGCCGCAACAAGTAGATCGACATCATTAAACTTGCATTTTTTCTGACACAATAATTTTCTAAAAAGTAGGTTGCGCAATTCGGTTGAGGCTATTGTTTGATATGCCACCGGTGATGGGAAAATAACTTCAACAATGAACAAATAAAACTGTCTAGTTTGAATTCTGATTACTTTTTTATGTTAGCAATATATTAGGCGCGATTGCCGGAATGGCGGAAGCTTAAAAGTAAATTTTACCTTATCCATGTTAGTAGTGTAATAGCTACAATTATTTAGTGTGCTCTATAGTTTGCATCCTTAGCGAAAAGGAACACAGGCAATCGTATCATTAGACGATAGTGTTTACGGGGTTTGACGAATCTGAACGGAGTACATTACTTCGGGTTAGCCCGGAAGCTGTTAGACTCAGTTTTTGTAGGCAAGTATACATTGTATTAGAGGAGAAAGAAACTATCCTGGGGGTCATTGTTAATTTTGTATAAACATAATTATTTTTTTTCACTTTTTTTCATTCTTTTTGCTTGTAAACAATTGAGTTGTATATGTGTCCTTAATTATTAAATGCAACAGTGTCGGTGAAGGAGTCATCAAAAGTAGAGGAGCCATGAGAACAAGATCAAGATTTTGCAACTAGTAATTTAGAAGAAACATTTAATAGCGCGAAGTCGCAAATTCTTTCGACGTCTCGGAAGTCATCAATTGCGTATCGCTTGTAGTTGGTGTCTAATGGATATGTACCCGAACATCCTTAAAAAAGATATGTATAAATGTAAGATAGAAACGTGTAACATTATACATACATAAAACAACATAAAAGGCAGAAATTGAAAGAAATCATATTGTAGTGGGAACGAAGCTAATTTATAGGTAAATGTCTAAAAGCAAACACGGGAAATACTTCACAGCAAAAATTTATTATTATAAATCTTAAATACATGAATATAAATATTATATTATAATAATTCTTATAAGGTATTATTCCTTTTATAAATTTACAAACTTCAAAATTCCAAATTGTGCATTATAATATATTTAAATATATTTAACTAATCAATAATAGATAACGATAATTACGAATATAGAGTACATATAAGATCACGAAGTACATTAGTTAAAAAAAAAAAAACATTTTTACGTATTTTATATATCGATTAAAATGAAAAGTGTATCGCGCTTGCATGAAAGAAACGAATGCGTTGCTATATGAATTTTGACGAATATTAGTAACCTTACTGTATTGCAGTAATGTCACAACGAAAACTCTCAGTTCAAATTCTAAACAACTTTATACATATACATACGTAGAAGTCGAAATTATTCCGCAATTTTCACTACAATCAACAGCCTTACAATATCAATTCTGGTTTTTATATTCTTATACCTCTTTATCGACAATAATTGTTGTTAATATCATCCCTACGTTGTGACTTTCCTGCGCATAATATTAGAGTAATCGTGAGAAGGATATATTTAACTATTTCTTTGGTGGGAGTTTTTGCAATTCTCTCGATTCAAGGTTTAATGCAGCCAAGTCGTTAAGCTACAGGGTTATAATTATTTATATTTGATTTAATTTAATTTAATTAATGTCACTATTATTATTATTTAATTTGAATAATAATAGTAATATTAATTTTATTGTCCAATTGCGAAAACGGGACAAACTAATGTACGTATATATAAATAAGTGAAGAAGAACAAAAAAAAGAAAAAAAGGAAGACACTAAATTACTTTATCAAGGAGATCAAAAATATATAATTATATAATAAGCCTGCATTGCAGCTCATAGTGACTACTTACGACCTTTACAATAAACTGGTTCGGGGGCAACGTAAAAAAAAGTAGAAGAGAAACGAGGGAAAAAGTGAGAATTTTGGACCAAAAACATGTCGACGGTGCTTAAGCTTTGCATTGTAGAAACGCAGGTTCCGGATATTTCGAGTGTTATGAGTTTCTGGCCAACATAATCGATCAATCGAACGATCTCTTTGTTGTTTAATTCACAAATTTACAGAATTTCATACAGCTACAGATAAAGATCAAGTCAACAATACCGTCATAGAGATGCTCGACCGGACATCGATGTCGCTGTTGTAAGTCAGGGAGTAATAGATGATCCAAGCCTCCCTATTCCACGTCGTTCTCAAGAACTCGGTCTTTCTCAGACGACTACGTGGAGAATACAGATCTCCGTCTGAAGACTTATAAAGTTGAAATCATCTGAAGTTTTGCATAAGATATTGTTATCCGATAAAGTACATTGCTGGCTCAATGGGTTTGTAAACAAGGATTCGACCTGGCAAAAATCGCGGAGATATTCACGAAGCACCTCTTTACTCCGAGAAGGGCACCGCATGGTGCAGTTTTTTGCGGTCGAAGGGCCGGCAAGGAGAATGCCAACGGAATATCTTTATCCTGAATTAAAAAATGTTGACATAAACAATGTTTTCTTTCAGCAAGATGAATGATGCAGTGTTTTATTTTATTTTTTTATTGCAACAGCCGCTTTCTGGACGTATTATGTCGAACGACACTTACGTTAACTGACCGCCAAGATTATGCGATCTTACACGCTTGGGCCTTTTTCTTTAGAATCACGTGAAATCTTTGGTTTACAAAAGTAAGTCAGAATTAATTTCTAACTTCAAAGGGCACCATTAGAAAACTACTACGCGAAAGGGTGGTCGCAAGTTGAGCCTCCAGAATGCATTTAGTAAGCCAAAATCGAGAAGAGCAGTTAAACGGTATTATTTTTCAAACATGATGGCATTGATTGTTCTTTAAAACATCTCATTTGAAGGTGCTGACGCGTTCATCGAAGAACCTTTTGTTTCACTTATGTTGTCCTTTATATTATACCGTAGTGCTACGACAGCAATATGTAAAAAGAATTTGTAGCGAAATGTGGGAATAAAATTACAGTTCTGGTCACATTGTCAACTTTGTTCATTTAAATGAACACTTCTATATTTCGACGTATAGGCCTAAGAACTTAAGAAGGGATACCCAATAATGAAGACTTTTGTGTTGCCTTGTCTCCTATGACGCTAAACTGGTTCAAAGAGCTCGTTCATAGGCGCTAATTGATAATTGTTACGATTATGTTACATAACGATAAGCATGAATCAATCTGGAGTCGCAGGAACCAGTTTGATGTTGTTTCCTAACTAACTCTGCATAACAGCAATAGCAAACAAGTGTTATCGAAACCTTTAGGCTAAGTTCGTCTTTTATTTATTCTCTTTCTAAATGCAAACAAAAATATTTTATTGAAAATACGAAAATCGACGTTACTTTCGCCGATTCGTTCAAACGCTAGTATAGCGGCGATATTTTATTTGGTGTTTACTTGGTGGTTTCGTAATGAATTTTCAACTTATTTCACTATCTGTGAGTATCAGATGTGGAAAATTCGTGTTAACAAACAAAAAAAGAAAAATCCCAACTAACACCTGATTGGCTTTCCAAGCTGATCAAACGAGAAGGATAGCAAGGATTGTGGCCTAATATGGTAAACAACACATAAGTATCGGTAACCTCCGC
Source organism: Oryctes rhinoceros (assembly GCA_020654165.1). Classification (NCBI taxonomy): domain Eukaryota; kingdom Metazoa; phylum Arthropoda; class Insecta; order Coleoptera; family Scarabaeidae; genus Oryctes; species Oryctes rhinoceros. The sequence goes on from JAIOKQ010000001.1 coordinate 2,162,173, forward strand.
ACCACACAAGTAAACTTCCGATGGTTCCGAGGTGCCGGTACTTATGTGTTATTTACTCATTAACGAATTATATGATGCGTTAAATATATCTTTCTCAGTTGAAACGCTCTTCCCAAAATCGGAAAGCTGTTTTTGAAAAAAAAACTAAGTGCGATTATGACAGCTGCGATTATTGCATTTTATCTTCTGGTTGACGATGTAACACCGGAAGAAGAGGAAGAAAGATATTAGAAGGAACGACATCAAACAATACTACAAGATCTAAGCTTGGTTACCCGAATATCCGAACATGAAAAAGAACAATTAATTTCGTATCACTTTCGACATTAATTCAAAAATTGCTAAGTACACATATGTGACGACGTGCTTGCGTTTCTACGTACACGAGATCTAAACGTGAGACATATTTGGACAGAACATGCGTTTACATTTAATATATTGTAGAGTAAGTATACAAAGAAACGATATGAAAACGTATCGTGTTACGCCTTAGATGCGGGCAACCGAATATACAATATTATACAGTTAGTAATACAAACTTGGAAGTTTATACATAAGGAATAACGTTTAACTTCTCATGGATAACGTTACTGGTACACATCGTTCTATAAAAATATATTTGGTCGATTATATTATTTGTGACATTTTGCATTTTTCTTTCTTAATTTTTATTACGTAACTAAAGAACAAGAATGGAAAAGAATGTTTTTTCAATATGAAAATTAATTCAAGTACATATACGGTACCGACCTTCTAAAATGTAAAATTGTGTCTAAATAATATTTTCTGAGTCTCCCAAAAATATTTCCGTACATACAGAGTGATAAGTGGACGCCCGCTTTGCTGTTTTAAACGGAACGCCTCATACTTATTAGGCTTTAGGTTACTCCATCCAAAATTAAACTAACGCATGGGTTTCATATGTCTGTTTCTAGTAAATTTCTAAATATTTATCAACGATTTAAATGAAGATATTTATTCTCTCAAATACGTTTACGAAGTTAATCTGCTTACTTGACTCTATTTACACATGGTATTAAAATATACAGGGTGTGGAACACCAAATTCAAACACCAAAAGCGTAATCTTTCTGTGGTCGCTTTTGTTAATATTGTTTGGTTTCCTTAAATAAATAGAGAACAAAAACGATTGATATTGGCGATCTGCGACCATTGATCTGAAATTACGAGCATAGGGAGAAACGAAGAGCTGGGTAGTAGGGATAATATGTGGTTTACGAAAGGGGGAGAAGCAGCCTTAGCCGATGATATTCACCACCGAAAATATTTGTCAACTTAAAGTTAATATTTGATGTTACTGAGAAGAATCATTCTGCTGATGTAGAAATTACAAACAGTTGCAATATTAATACGTAAAACGCTAAAAAGTTAAAGAATACGAAAAAGTTATATACGGAAATATTTGTGGAAGATACTATAGATCTCCAAATAGGTACAATTGGGATATCCTATATACATTCTGTGTACATATTAATCTCTATTTAAAATGCCAAAAATAATACAAAACGATGTAAATAATAAATTGACAACATACAGAGCATATCTACTGGCTTAATTTATAAAACGAATCAGTATAAATAGGGGGAGTGTATATAATTACAAATGCAATTATTATATTTTTGAAAATTACGTAGAAGATTGGTGTATTTTTTTATTTAAATTGATATTACACAAGATAAAAGTACCTCTTCCAATAAACAAGAATATGCCCGTGTGTAAAAATTGGCACGCCAACTCAGAAGGACATCGATATTCTTGCAGAAAACTGCACATTACGAATGGAAGAATATGAAAGGTAATATTATAGCCTAGCTAAGATGGTGCAACATCAAAAAACATTTTTGTTATTAAATGCATCGTTAAAGTACATAAACACGAAATGGTTTTACCATTGCATCAATGCAATATTTACGTGTATATTATATTATATAATCTTAAACAACGTTTGATTTATTAGATATTGTTAATAATTCATTTGCTTCATTATTCTCCTCTAATAACACACCCTTAAACATTAAGACACAAGATCAGTAATGTGCCTGAAGATATGAGATTTCCCGCAACGATTATTCTCTATCCTCTTCAGTCAGTATTATAAAATACATTGCTCCACTTCGCTGTTCCGCGTACAATCTATACGATTTTCCCATTATTAACAATTGATTTTGTCTTTTTTTAATCACTATACAAAAGCCTATAACAAGGCACAAATAAAATTGGTCAAATTCACATAATGTATATGTAAGTATTTCGATTAGCCTACCGTTTAAATTGCTGATATATTTTCTCTTAACTTCGTAATGGATTATCGCTCTAAAAATACTATCTTGTGTGTATAATATTTGTGTATTCTAGTCAACGGCCATGTAAAAATACCATATTTTATTTTAGTTTCTTTTTTTTTATAATCATCGTCGGCTTCTATTGAAGCTTTGCTTCACATTTTTCGAAAATTAATTTTGCAACGTGCACGCTGCTTTTAATTTTACCAACTGTACACATTGTAATGTGAAAGGTGGACCCAATTTTTACGTTGATTCAAAAACTCTCTATTTACAATACAAACTAGTCACTGAATAACACACTACGGTTTGATTTAAAATGTGTATCCGTTACGTATTTGACCATTCATATTAGCCACAACAATGATCAATAGACGCCTGTATCTTCATTAATCTCTTTGTACAAAAACCTTCTAATTAAGACAAACTAGAAAGAATTTCCTGCGGATTCTAATTCTCAATTTGACGTTGTCTATTGATCATAGGCTGACATTTCTTTTTGAAGCTCAGAAACTATAAGTAACACTGATCAATTGTCGGCGAGGAGTATCCTATCAAACTTGTAGGTATATTTTATTTTTGGTGTTATAATTACTTCTTATTTGAATGGACCCAATTTCGATTCGTTGGGTTTACTGCTTGCATAACTGCTGCAACTAATCACTAACATTTTAACGATTTGATTAAGAGTAATTTGGAAACGAGGTAATGATTGCCCAAATTTTGCAAATTATTGAATGGTAACAATAATAATGTTTGAAGGGGCCTTTTAAATTTGTACAACTTCAATGGCAGCAAATACATAATGAAAGCAAAAATGTATGTAGAAGATTTGGATCCAGCTACAAGGAAATAACATAAAAAGCGATAACGTTTCAAATTCAGTTAATTTCCTTCCATCTCCTCTGGAGACACTCTCTTCAATAGAGAGCTGTAGATATCATATATTGCATTAAACTTGCAGCAAAAGTTACGGTTTGAACGCTTTCTCCTTTTTTGTAGTTACGTCATTGTTCAAAATCAATGATAGCTACAGGCAAATAGAGAATACAATCCTTATGGGATGTGTCAAAAATCACCTGTAAACTTTTAGAAGGTGGTCCAGGATTATCTTTTTTTTAATATCCTTTCCACGAATGCGGTAATTCAGAGTAGTGTTTAAAGTCTTTCGTTTAAGCTCATTGAATTACAGATATTTCTTTAAAAATCGTAATCTAGAAATATTGAAATTAAGAATTTTAAAGATTTTAAACATATACTGTGAATAATTATATTAATACAGAATTATATACAGTATTATCGACTATTATGTGGGTAGAAGATACTGCTTTCTTGAGAAAGTCAGGGAAGGTCTTTAAACAAAAATTAATCAGGGAGTAATTCTGCATAATATTAAATTACTTTGAAGTACTGAGCTCTTTATGCGCGTGATAGGTAGAGATGACCAAGGTGGGTAAAATTATTATTTTTCTGCAGCGACTAAACAGACTCCTGCCTATTCGTCTCATAAGAAAGGAATCGTGTAGCCAACTGGTTCCCTCGAGAGTCGACAAAACACGAGTTTATCTAGTCGCTGCAAAAAAGTGTATCTTTATCATTTCTAGTGATAGGTGGATAAAATAGAAAGCGGAATTAATTTGTTTTTGTTGTCCCAATATTTCAATGAAAAGCTAAAGAATAAATTTGTTGTTGTCTGCATCATAAGCATTTTTTGATGGAAATCGCAGGTTGTCACAAAATTCAAAAACCCGTCTGTCACGTATTTTGTTAAAAATACTTTTATGACAACGAGAGGTACGATTTCTACTAAAAAATGCCTTTAAAGAAGATCTTGTCGCGACGTTAGATTTACTGAATCAATCATTAACAAAGTTGCTTTTCGTTAACCGGAACGTTGTTACTAATAATTGCTACAGTAAAAACAAATTGTAACTCTTGTTTTTGTTTTTTTTAATACATCCTTCACACATTTTTTTCTGAAAGTTTCTTAATCCAGTTGCAATCACCTTGGTCGTTATCAAAATGGTATCATCCAGATCTAGTTTTCTAAGTAGTCTAAAAAGGTGAATGTTAATGTGCTTCATAATGATGTTTAATTGGCTTCGACAGGAATTTCGCAGTAGAGCGTAGCGTAGTTCAACACCGACTTTTCGATTAGTTTGTCAACCGAAACGACTTATCGAGTCCTACAGTGCGATATCCTTACATCAGCAGCGATTTCCAATATTTTAAGGAGTGGGACATATTCTATTGGCTCAGGGATAGCACAATCATTGCATCAGCTTAGGCTTGGATGTCCATCACCTAATAGTGCGATTAGTCACATACATAACTTGTTTCTCAATAATTTTTATTTGAAAATATTTTCTTTAGGTTCTTCAGAGGAGGAGGTATCTTCTACGCACAAATCGAATACGAAACCTTGAGTAGAAAGGTTTTCACTTACAATTGTTAATTTCGTTGAATCAAATATTACTTGCATATTTTTAATAATATTGAAGGTGGCCTTCTTCCTTCATCTGTTAATACCTCGCCTTTATAGTATACTCCAAATTAATAAGTGTGGTAATCTTTAAATTTAACACTTGCTTAAGTTTCTATCTCAGAGTTAACTGTCAATGTTTCTGTGTTGGATATGTGTGTTGTCTCCATAAATGCTTAGAATGAATTTTGATGTGTTTATTGTGCAAAAAAATTATTTTTAGCAATATTTGTCTCCTCGGCAAAAGTTACAATGTGGTAGTATTTAGTAAATGGAACTATTTTAAAAGGGTTATAGATGTAAATCTGCGAGGCGAAGCAGGGTCTTTCCCTCGATTTTCCACCAATATTGTTTCTTTCTTTACGTATTACTGGTAAGATCTAGTACTAATACATTAACGCAAATTATAATTATGTATATTGCTTCAAATAAGATTTATTGAACGTATTCTGTGTTGATGCATCGAAATATGTGCCTTTTGGTGGACAAATTAAAATCGTAACGATAATTATTAATTTGGAGTAATTTGGAGATTATTTATTTGAAAAACGAGAAACTATTAAAGGGGTCCTAGGAACAACAATCATTTCAATACAGATTTGGAAAGGCAAGGCAGAAGTTTCGAAAAGGATTAAAATCGTTTTAATTGAACAAAAAAAATGTGAGTAACAAGATGTTATTATTTTAGCCAAATATTTTAACAATTTGAGAGAGCTTTTAACAAAATTATTTTAAATGCAGTCGATCGTCAAAATGTTTATATTTATAAAAATAATATAATTACTTTCGATTTAATAAGTTGCGTACTAGTAAAAACGAAGAATGTCTTTAAATCCCATAAATGTCACTTTTCATGTTCTACAGTTTTCAGAGGCTGTTTTTATAATTTTTGGTGCCCTAAGTTTTAGTCGTTAACTTGTCCCTTTGCTTTGAATTTCTATTACGGTTAAATCGGAGAAAAGAACTCGAAGACAAAAAGAAGTTGTTAGTGGATCGAAGAGGCCATCACCTCTCCCAAAATAACACTGTAATGTAACAGAGAAAGAGAAAAAAGTGAAACTTTCTTGCATAATAAATAAAAATAATAAGTGGTAACATAATTACGTAATTCGCTTTTAAATGGGCTACAAAACTATCATCCGGAAGAAGCTTCGTAATGAAACTGATAATTCAAGGAGCTTAAACAAGATTACAACCTTTATTCATTTTATAATTTACCACAAATTCTAAAAAAAAATACCAGTGATTCTTTGATACATCCTATATAGAATTTTGAAGACTATAATTATCTTATTTGTTGTCATAGCTTAGAGTTAACAGTGTTTTTACAGCGCTATTTGTTAGTAGAATATTGACAGTTAAAATAACCAGGACAAAACGTTTAGAAAAAAGTCATCATATATTCTCATAAAAAAAGAAAAAAAGACGAGTTTTTAATACATACAAAATAATACGAAAGAAACAGTTTTTAGTTAAACTCATTTATAAAAATATCGATTAAGAACTGGTAAAATTCACAATCACATCCCGAAACTTCACGTTATACACATGTTTTCAAGCAATTTGAGCTGACTGAAATTATATTAAGCGGATTGTAAATTTTATGACAGTTAGAACATCTACGTACATACTTTAAAAAAAATCACATTTGTAGCTTGTACTTTTCGCTCTGCTAACATATCCAATTCGTTACGTAATCCGTTCAAAATTAACAATGCGATAAATAAGGACGGACAGGGTTAGATCATTCCTCTCTTTCCAAAATTTGGCATCGAATTTGATTATTGAAATTCAAAATTATTGCAGGTTACACAGAAAAGAAACTATCTTCATTTTTGCAGATAACTACTTACTAGTACAAACTTGCCAAGGATGAATAAATTAAAAGGAATTATTGGAAGAATTTTATATACATCTCGATATTAGACGTATACGTCAGGATTACAAACACGGCAACAACTCTCTAAATTTTAACGATAAAACACATAAAATAAATAATTATTAAAACAAATCTTGCTTATTCTTTAGTATAATGTGACTAGTCATCGTTCTATTACCTATACAGTAATAGCTTTGTCAATTCTAAGTGCTAACATTTAATTACAATAATTTAATCGTCATCAGTAAAACATGGAATATTGGAGAAACTTATCGATTACAGTAGTAGTAATACCTAGATTTATAATTCATAATTTTTATGTTTACCTTATATAACTAACATGAAATGCAATACATACTAACACGATAATATAATTTAATTTAAATACTAAGGAGGAAGGGATTGTGTGTATGATACATTTGCGTCGGCTCTTTATAGGACGTGTAAATTTTCACATGATTTTGATTTACTGTCTCTGGCCCAAACTTTACCTAGCAGACTTCTGACCTTCAAACTGGCCGACGTTCGCGAACCCCTGTACTTCTTCGGCGAATTCTGCGCACTTCCCGTCGGCGTACCGGTCGCAGATGCTGGGGACTTGTTTCTGTTCAGGTTTCGTTTCGAAGAGCTCCTCTTCCGGAACAGATCCCTCGACTTTTCAGGATTCTCCAATTTCAGTCTGATCTGGGTTAGGATGCCGACCAATAGCTCGTCGACGTTATGGTTAATGCCGACAGAGGTCTCTATGTATTTGCAATCGAAAGACGTTGCCATTGATTTTCCTTCTGAAACGAAATTCAAATTAATAATTACGAAATTTTCGTTCGAAGCTGTTTATACTTTGCGATCGATATATAATATATAATATCATAATGCGCGTAATTTTCTAGTAATGTTGTTGCAACAATACCAACAGTCTAATCTTCAAGAGATACTAACATGTAGTGAATTGTTATAAGTTAATGGGAAAATATAAACTTTGCTAAAGAATACCACAAGCAAATTGAAAAGGAAAGAAAGATATTCTTCTATAAATTTTGACTGTAGAAGAGATATTGCAAGAAACGCATAGTTAAAGGCGGTGAAAGACCTAAGTAATCCAGGCTATCATAATATACGTTACGTTATTATATTTATAAGAGTACTTGCCATTCGAAACTCATCACCAAAAAGGTAAAAAAACGTTTGACCTATCTAATCTAAATGAAAATTTACGGCTCTTCTCGTTTATGGGCGAAACCATTGGATTACAGAAAAGGTTTTAAGGAGAATATGAACATATCACCAATTAAACATACAGGTACTTTCTGCAAAAGTATAGTAAACTCGTGGAATGGATTGAAATATTTGAACGGCTTGGCTTGTGGACCCGATTACTAAGGTCGTTAGTATTTAGAAGGCTTCCAATGTTCAGCAAAGTACCAAGTACGGCAGGTGTTGTTTATAGGAGACGTAAAGATAAGTAGAGAGAAAAATCTTGTGAAAGAGGATTATGTCGCCGTACCGAGGAAATAGTGGTTTTGCTTTTTTTGTAAGTGTTGTTAATGATACTCCAGGATTTTCCTGGGGTAAGTGGCTCAGGTTGTCCTAACAAGGATGCGCCTTAATTTTGTTTTAACTTGTTTTTGTAGTGCTTCAACATCAGGAAAGAAAAAGTACAAACTGTCTAATATACATTTTTGTGTTTAGTTTCAAATCCATAAGATAAATTAATAAGTAAGTTTTTTTTCTTTTTGTAAATTTCATTTGTTATTATTGTTGTTATTTAACGCATTAAAAAGCCTTCTACTGAGTTACCGCGCAAGGCGTCATCCGGTTGCAGAGCCCACGTGGCAACGAGCTACTTAAGAATGGCGATAGAGGCAAGTTTCTAGGGGCTTTATCCCACCGGAGGTTCTCACAATAAGCAACAGTTGGGCTGTTTAAGTACATATTTAAAGGTCGTTTTTACTGAATGTTTCGGTGGTGTGATCTTTGCTCATTTTTCTTTTTCCGTATATTTCGATTATTATTAAGTTCGTGCCGATGCATGATTTAAAATTTAGCTGCAAGTAGATGATCAACGAATGTTGAACGCCATTCTACGCAGGTGACACAGCATCATGACAACATCGCAGATCGCCGAGTTATCGGCTAAACTTGTGCAGACGTATCTTTATCTACTTCGATGCCCAGGAACTCGTTATCAATCCTAGGAAGACGTAAGCGATGGGGTTTCCCTGGAAACAATAAGGTGTGCTTCATCTTGTTTCAAGATCATGCTTCAAGATCGAAGTTAGACAGAAGAGCTTGAAACAGAGTACTAGGTGCAGCCAAACAGTTGTATTCCATTTTCTCCAACTCCCACGACAACTCTAAAATGGGCGCCATGTCATAAGTTACACATACGTCACCTACATTATTTGCCTTGCGAGTGTGCAACCTACATTGACACACCTGAGTAGATTGATATAAGTATCACCACTAATAACGAATACACCATCTTTCGTTTTTTGGAGCCTAGCATAGAGACCCCGAGGCCCATACACCAAGGACCGATGTCCGCAAAAGATCATCAACCTGATAGAATTGGAAGAAGATGGACACATCTTCACATTTTTGCAACGACTGGATAGACTCGTGTCTACTCGTCTCATAAGAAAGGATTCGTATTGCCGACTGGCTTCCCCGAGAGTCGACAAAACACGAGTCTGTCTAGTCGCTGCAAAAAGGTATGATTTCATTTACTTTTGTCTTCTCTATTTATAACTCCCTTAATTACCTTGTTATTTAAATTTTTGAAGTTTTTGGAGCTAGTGGTTGGGCGCCAACCACTAAAGATATAAAAAGTTTCTCTCTCTGTTTTTCTTCAATCGGTTTTGTAATTAAGTTAAGATTTAATTTATTATTCGGATATGCCGGTTAATTTATTATTGTTTTTTTTTTAATTGATTAGTAATCAATTTACGTTTCGGAATCTCATTTTATTCCTTTCTCATACGTGTAGTGCGCCTACGACAAGTGCGACATATCACATGAAAAAATAAAAATTCATCGAGTATTTTGTGAAATGTAATATACAATTTTCTAGCCGATAGCAATATTGATTCAACTGGCAATAAAGAGAAACGATAGCCTCTTAAAGCTCTTCTACGCCAAATCTTTTTCCTAAAACTTTCCTAAAAGCAGAATAATTTATAACACTTGGAGCACTGTTGGAAAGCTTTCAGGCAAAGATTTTAGATGAAGTTACGATAAGACTCATACAATATGAATAAACAATGTAGTGCATATCTTGTAACATTAATGTCCATGAGTATTTCTCGAACTTTATGGAAGTGTAGTTGTATAGCATAAGAAACAGCATTTTTGGCAAACGCTTCCCTCTTTAAATATTTCTGGCATGTCTATTTTAATACATAATTATTACATTTCCTTAATTTAATCCATCTTCAGCGACTGGTCATTAAGTGTACATTAACAGTTAATTTCCACTTCGAAAAGTGCCGGGTTCTATGATACAACAAAGCAGCGTTTAAAATCACTTCTATATACGGTAATTCGTTGTTAACGTATCCAACCTACATACTTTGAGATACTCTGAGACATATCAAGAAATTTCAGTTCTCGCGGAATTCGTCAAGAATGGCAATAAGGGTTCCCAGTTTCACAGAGCTTGCATCGTTCCCTATTAGAAAAGCTTTGCACGTACATATTACATACGTTGCGGTATTCGAAAGCATGTTGACGTGCAGCCGAGATAATTTCATTTAAACTTACTTTTAGTACGATGAGAAAAGTTTATATTGTGTTGTTGCGAAGTCATTTAATTGCGATGGTAAGGTATTTAATAAAAGCATTGGAGGTTGAAATTTTTGCGTTCCTGTGTAATAGTAATATGTAACGTTATGAGGAGGTCTGGTCACAAGCGAATAATAACGAAAGTAATTTAACCGCTGAAACAAATTTGTTCAAATACCAGAAGGCCGGTGAGTTAACGGCACGTTCGTTCGGATTTTTGTAATGTACGATTTATTTCGAACCTCTACAATCCTGAATTGTTCAATTAATAATATGAAGTCATATACTCGAAAATTGCGGCACTTCTTGAAATACTGCTCTTCTTGAAGTGTTGTGGTAATTGCGATCATTTTGTATTTCAAAGTTTACATGATGTCCATGTTCACGGTATCCGTAAATATTTTAGTTCAGCTTTGAATTTTCAACAATGTGTATCATTGGAGGTAAGAGGAAAGCTTCTATAAGAAATTAAGGAAAGATTTCCGGGTACAACGGAAGGAAGATTACATATATATCTGTAAAGATATACGTAAAAGCTAAGGCGGAGGAGCTTATTACATAAATAGGTATTTGCGGAAGATGCGCAAAAAAGTTACCATGTATCTCAATTATTGGGAAGCAAATGCATCTTACTCAAGCAATTGATGATAATATGTATTACAAGTTAAACGAAAGACACTACTACCGTGTTTTGTTATTAGATCCCTTTATTAATTGTTAATCCCAAAGGATTACAACCCAAACTATTTTAGAAATGTGCCCGTCTTAATAAAAATTATACGTGCTCTCTAATCTATTGGAATGCCTCTGCTGACAAATAAAGTTGCGCTAACTTAAAATATTTGATAAAATCAACGTTTGGTATGGCTAATGTCTAGATGACGTAATATAGTAAAAACATAAACATATTATTCAAGTATTAGACCGTTATTTTTACTTAACTAAACGAATCGTCAAGAACTTAACATCTACATTAAAGGATTTGGTAGATATGATTGTTTACATAGATATAAACGATGACTATTAACTACCCACTTAAATTGGAGTTCGATACGAAGTAATACAAATATCAATCAAGATCAGTCTTAACGACAAAATTAACTAACGGATAATTGATGGAGACCTGGCTTATTGTTGAAAAATTTGGCAAAGTGACTAAGTTTTGTGTTTATTGCGAACCCAAGGAGAAAATAGGCCTGTGAAATATGATTAAAAAAACGAAAAGTTTAAAATTTCTTTTTTTACCTTTAGCACTTCTGTTTGGCCTGCAGAGAACGAAAAAACTGAAAATGCATACTGGCCACTTTCGATCTCTTGACTAATGATGTACTCGAGATTTTTACATGACGTTTCGATACCTTCTGATCATCAACCATCTTATTTTATGGATTTTGGCACCATCAGAAAGTTTTTTTTTTGATTTTAGCCATATATATAAGCTATATATGCTTATAAAAATTTGTCATATTATGTTGTAGTTCACGAAAATACATTTCAAGTTTAAACAAGGTAAGAAAGCAACGCCTTCACAACCGTAATACTTCAATTGATTTTGAACGGCATCGTATCATATTTATTGCTCTACTTCCGTCAAATTGTGCAAAAGTCAGCGCGTGACAATTTCACTCATTCTTATGCTTTAGAACATTCAGCACAGTAATCAGTGATTTAGGTACCGTCTGATGTCGACCTGCGTTTAACACTACCATTGATATCACGTTTGCCACACTTTTACGTCCCTCTGGAAGCTCTAGCTCACTTTACCACCGTTCGGTGTAGTAACGTGGGCTTAGCAAAGGCTTCACTTGTACCATAATGGCATTGTCTTGCTGTGAGATCACGAACACTTTAAATTTTCAACCAATATGATATTCCTTCTTTGTGAACATAAGGGAAATACGGATCACAGATAATTTTATATGTTTGAAGGAGTTGAATATGGATAGATTGCGTTCTAGGATGAAAACGTGTGATTTGGAAGGACCTATGGATAAAGCTGGAGCGGATAAATTTAGAAAGCTTAGGTAAATGCCGCCTAGAATTCTAAATACATTTCCACTCAGTGGATATGAAATTTGCCGGAAAGAATATTGGTCTATTCTTGTTGGATTTGTTGTCTGAAGCGTTTCAACAGTTGGAGAACCATTTTGAATCTCGAATTAACGGAGTGAATTATAGCACTTCCATTGTCAATTGATGAAGTGTTCCAGGAGTAAAATGTGTAAAATCTTATATCAGAATTGTGTAAAGCATTCATTAGTAATAGAAAAATGTCGTATGCTAACGTAAGTTAATTATTAACCGATGTTGTTATTAACCGATATACATACAACAATAATGTTGTTAAGAAAATGTTTACAATTGTATTCGGAGCAACAGCCTCGTCGTATAACATTTTTTCAGATCTTGATGGAACCTTGAATATTTCATAAATTGCAGGAGTGTTTTTGCAAGATTTATGCAAAATCTTCATGTTATTTCTAACAACAAATGAAGATAGCAATGGTAATGATAACCATAGAGAAGAAGAATATTTTCATTAATGTACAATTGCGCGTGCTTTACAGCATTTTGAACTATTCCGTATTTGGTTCCTTGCTGCGCATAAAACAACCCGATACCGTCCTTGTCCTATTCTGTTTCGTTTTCTGTGCTGTTCAACAATGATCCAGAATTGGTAAATCTCCCTTCATCTAACTTATGATTTTGTTTACAACCGTCTTCTAATCTTCTCGCTAACTAGTTGCAGCATTTTAGACTATCAGCTGAACGTAGCTAACATGTTCTCTATTACTCGAGTCTGGAGTGAACGTAATTTTGGCGCCACTTCCTGTGTAAATGTTGATGGATTTATTTATTTAGCAAAGATTTACGTAATCTTTACAAAGCAAACGTTTCATTCATTATTTGTTGTTTTTGAACGAAAATATAGAAGAATTATTCAATGTGGCTGTATTTATGTCGTCCTGGACACAATTGTAAACGCTCGGTTGGAGGAGTAAATGATGTTCCTATCACTCCTTTTTTTGATTAGCCATGAAATTGCAGGAATTTCATGGCTAATCCTCATTTCATGGCTATCTTTTTATTCTAAAATGCATTTTTCGTTAATTAAACGTAATATCGGAAATTGAAAGGGTCATATGTTGAAATCTCCTTCTGATAAGGTTTGACGATTAGAAAAAATCTATACGTCCCATAAAAATTTCGACAAAATCAAAAGCAGTCTGCAGGACGCGTTTTTAGTTTTTTTTTTTTTTTTTTGCTGTAAGACCAAGTAAAAGCGCTGGAGCTAAAATAAGAAAATAAGTTTCCTTCATTAAAAAAAAAATCTGGAACGTCTTATTTGTCACAAGTCCATTTTTTTATGTGATTCATAACGCAAAATCTAGTAACTTTGCCGAGTTTAAACTTATATATCCTCCTAATAATAAGCGTTATCCTCATGGTTACTACTTAGTTCTTCGTATCCTCAGTATGCTGTTATTTATTCAGTCTTTTCTGCTGATCGTTGTTTCTAATACATATATGTTATATACTTGGTCTGGCTTTCGTTTATTTCTAATTCTGCAATTTCAATGTCATTGATTAGGGCTGTTAACGTATTTTCTACACTTGTCCCACTTCTACCAACTAGTTCTGTTTCGTCTGTGTTAGTTTGATCGCTGTGTTACAGTTCCTCGAACTTCAGTCGCTCTCCTTCTAAAGCAATCTTAAAAGTTGCCGATGGAGCTATTATTAAATAGGTCAAGATTCAATTACAACTGGCCAAGGAATTGACGGTAACCTACTACATTCTTTTCAATATTTTTAGCTTTTCCACATTAACTAATTTACAATTAAGTTGTAAAAGCATGTATACTTCGAACGTATGAATTAGGTCAAAAACGATAACTTCATTTCAGTTTTTATAAATAATTCGTTCGTAAAGTCCACATCGTTATCTTCTTAATATCCCATAAAGTACAAAGTAGGTATATTAAAGAAATACGACGGTCGGGGCACGGCCGTCGTAAAGCAGGAGGTCGTCCTCAATTCTTCTCTAGGACAATATGAAGATTTGCCGTGCAATACAAGCCGCCAACGCGATGCCATACGCGGTGCTAGATAACCGGCGGGAACGTCAGAATGCGCTTCTTGGCGACCTCATAAAGTGCATCGCGCGCCAAGAATATCTGCCTTCTGTCGTCGTTGCTGCAATGCAGGTGAAGTTTCCTTCTAACTAATGATTCTGTTGTCATTTTTCGTCGTAGTGACCCGCCGCGTCGTACAGAAGGAGTAGAACGGCGCACCATTCCGCATGGTTGTATAAAAAACACTTTGTAAACGGAGGGAAACTGCACTATCTACAAAGAGTGCTTTGAAAGAGATGCCGGCGATACCGGCGGCAAAATTTACGTTCGCTTGAAGTATTTACCTTTCGAGCGCGTTCACGTGACGTAAGCTATAACGAAAACTAAACGAACGATTTAAATCGTGCAAGTGTTTTGAATGTATAAACTGTAGATAAACAGCCGATTTTCACCGCAGATTATCATTTATTCGAACTTTTATATCGGCGATCGTATATCCACCTTGTTTCATCTAAAAATAATATATACTCGGTTTGTGCAAGTCAGAGAATAAACTATTGGTTTCAGTAGTTGTATCTGTTAACGGTAACCTCTGACGCAAAACCTTTCTTTAAATACTAGTTTCTCGTCACATTTACAACTGAAAGCAACGGTGTATTTACAATAGATGCGGGTGGATTCCGAGAAAATACGTTTAAAAACTATAGCGTATTGCTTATATTTTATATAAACATTTTCATTTCGGTAACATAAGCAATAGTTGAACAACTTATGGAGAGCTCGTGCCTTAGACTAATTCCTGGCATGAATTTCTTGCACCTTAAAACTAACGAATTGACTTAATTTAAAGCAATAGAGGTTAATTACTTTATTAAGTGTTCAACATTTCTTTACAAAATGGCAATATTTTGATCAGATGTCCACCGTATAAACATTAGGGTTATTGACATCTCCCATACACAGAATTGCCTGTCTGCACGATAAATGGTTGTGTGCAGCTGCCTATGATGATGCTTACTTACTTGCCTGCCGCATGCCAAATGTGTCCGGCTGCAAACATTTGTCTTAATCATTACTGCTATCTACCACGTTTTGATGAGAAGGAGCTACGTGTCAGTCTAGAATATCATTTTTTTAAACGATAAGGATATGAATAGTAGCGAGTTGTCTTCAATAACAATAACGCTGTTGTGGTTTATAGGAGGACCAGAAATGAAATTGAAAGATATGGAAAAAACTAAGAGACCTCCTTCTGGAATGCCATACTACGAAAAGGTGAGGAGAAGAGGGTCGCAGAATACCGGTAGAATCATGCAACCCTAAAGTATAGCTGTGAACTAGGCAAAAATTGAAGAATATAGAAAATCTAGGTCAAGAAGGCCAATAAAACTAAACGAATTGTGGATGACTAAGTGTACATTATCGTAGGTTAAAGTATAATACCAGCCTGAAACTCATGGCAGCTGTTAAATAGCTTAAATAACGGAAAATCTTGTTCATTACAAGGAAAATGTGGAATTTTCAACGATTTGAATATGAGAAAATCTTCAAGAAACTATTTTTTCGTTGCAACTGGATTTTTGTTTTTATCTAAACAGTTCAGTTCTTTTTGCTTTTTATACATTGCAGTGTGGCATTGGTCAGAAGGGAGCCATAACCTCTCTAAGTAATTTTGGCGTTGGACTTTTTGCCTTACATGCCAATACTTTCTTGATCTAAAGGCGAACCCTTCATATTTAAGTATTAAAAGGATTCATCCTTCGAGACTGCGTTTTGGTGGTGTTCACGGTAAATTGGAGTCGTACGTTCGAATCCTACCTAAATTAATTGAATTAATTGCGGTGGCATAATCGAGGAAATATAGATTCTTCAGCGTTTTGAACTTGGGCTTTTTTAGAAAGCATAACGTACCTCCTCCAATTATCGTTTAACCTATCGTTTAATCTAACATGAATTTTTTGCTTTTTGCGTGTTTCAATAAATCATTTCTTTTTTGGAAATAATAAGGTCGTTATATACGTATACGTATATCTTTCCTTTGTCACATATATATTTTATTTTATTCATTCTTTAAGGCATTAGTAAATAAATGCAAAAACCAACATTTTAAAGTTGTATATGAAGTACTCTTTTAATTTTTTTCTACTGAATTCTGTAACATACCTCAATACCTTCAATACATAGCTTAAAACAAGTAAAATCAACGGCTACTTCTTTTTAACAACTTTACAATGTTTCAACTCAATGCAATCAAGTATAAAATTCAAATTATCAACATCTGAATCAACCACAGTAAAAGAAACTGGAAAATGGAAGAAGTGGAAACGTAGATGGAAATAATATGCAAATTTTGTGCATTCCCGGTTCCATTTCCATCTTAATTTATTCCAAAGGTGTAAATCATTTCTCGTTTCAACGCCTGTTAGATTAAAACCGGCCGACATTTAAACTAAATAAAAAAAAAATTCAATAAAAACGCTAACGTCCGCTTTTGTTTAATTCGTATAAGCGTCGCTAGGGTGAGCCGTAAATGGCACCGTAGAGGGATAATTGTTTTAAATTTTCAAGCGCGTTTCGCTTCCATGAAATGAAAAGCGCAGCTTATTTGACGTGAAACATTTAATTATATCAATACTTGGCACGAGTATTCGTCTTAGTTTCACATACCTGTCGAGCAAGGATTTCAATATGCGAATCACCGATTTGATCGAAATTAGGCAGACCAGTGGAATCCATTGGGTGCTGTAAGATAACGTCGAAACCTAGCTCTGAAATCTTGGATTTTTGCAATTAACAAAATTATTATGATTAAAAAGGTGAGTCATGTACCACCATGAACGCCTTCCATAGATCTAGCAAGCTCGGACGAGAGTTTCCGATCCCTTACCATTGAACGGAAAAGGACAAAATAACGTGTATAGCGTATAATAAATGCAGAGAATTTTAACAAACCTCTTCGTCAATTCTGAAATAAATGGACTTAATTTTTTCAGCTTAGTTGATTGTAATTTGCCCAAATAAAAGAACAAATAAAAAAACATTTTTTTTAACATGAAAACTACTAAAATTGTTTATATATACGTATCTTTGTTTCTCGATGACTTAAGGAATAGTTACTTTCATTTTAGATGAATACGCGTTGTTTCCTAGCCCCGTGAAGTTTCCTGAAAATCAATACGTTATTCTTCTTGACTATTCCAGTCACAATACATATTCTACAATCCATAAGTCATGTTACTCCACAGTCTGAGCAATCCTGCTCGAAATAGGAGACGACTACAGCTCCCTTAAATCACGATGCAGTTCCGACTTACGATTATCTCAATGAAATTGGCCGTACTTAAATTAATAGTGCGCCGCCCATTATAGTCGATGTTAATATGGCAATACTTATTGTGAAAATACTGTTATACAGCAGTTAGAACATAATGGAGCACTAAATGCTGGAAATAATAAAGCGTTAGAAGTAAAGAAGGAAAGTCACGAATTTGGAATTACTAACATAGACCTTGAAGTTTATGCTGAAGTCGTAACACCTTGGGAAAACATGGATGTAATTCTTTCCGCTTTTAGTTTTCTGCAGTTCAGTACGCAGACCACATAACAAAACAGAAAACCACCAACGCTTAGCAACTGAAAAAGAGAGGAGGATTAAATGTCTAATTTACCATAGATAGCTGCCCTACGTTTCGCGATTGTCGTAGCGGATGCGGACGACCAAATCAATAAACACCAATGCACATTTCTTACGTTTATAGGCTGAATCTGGAGGAATGGACCAAACTACAGAAGTGTGTTGTACACGTGAAAATAATGTAAGAAACTTTGTAATAAGTTTAAATCTCGTCGGGTAGCTCGTTCAGATGTTATGTTGGCATTGGAAAGCATGTCGTTCTCGCACAGTTTGTTGAGAACCCTGATAAATACGTTTTCACCAGAATTCTTGTAATGCGGAGACTGTTGACGATGTCCCTCAATAGTAGCTGTTAGAATACGTTGCCGCTGTCACATAATTAGCCTTGAAAAAATTGATTCAAATAATACGTTACATGTGCAGAACTTTTAAGGTAGAACATACCTAACTTTCTGTTTTATATAAGTAGTCAATGCAAGTTTATTTTTATTCATTTTAAGATCTATTAACTCGAAAACAAGCGAGAATTTGACCCATTTTCAAGAACGATCGATAGTTAAAGCTTTTTAATTATGTTATAGCTTGAAAGGAAGGTTAAACTTGTGAGTACAATATGTCCGTTCCGTTGGTCCATTCCTCCCGATTCAGAGATACACCACTTCATTCAACTAGATAAGGCAAGATTGCTCATTCTAACTTTTTCCTTATTTTTTTTTGTGTTTACTTATATCAGAGATTATTATAGATTAACTAATGAAACTAATTATATCTAAGTTTTCTCTTGTGAAAGCTTTATTGTGTAAAATTGCCATTTTTACAATTATTGTTATGGACAAGACCATAGCAGGTCTCTAGCAACATTTATTAAACGCGATTTATTGTTTTTACTTAAATAAATAAAAGCCTTTTATGTCGTTTTAATGGGAACGGCGAACAAGTACAACGTTGGGAATTACTCATAGTTACAATACGAAACATTCAATTAATTCAGCTCTAGTAGAATAATTTCAATTTGTTGCAATATTATTTTAGAGGAACCAGTAAATCTACCCAACCGTAAATTAAAATGTTACGTGAGCGAATGTTAAATGAAACGTAACTGGCGTACATACATGTAACAGCTTTCAGAGCTTTCGTAAATACTTTTCCATAATAATTAGCCATTAGTAATATGCTTGCACTTCACTGCAACAGGAGTTCATGCAACAGTAACTGTTGAATGACACGATTGTTTTACATACCGTAATGCGAACCCATCAAATAAAAGCGACGTTCCGAAAGTATCGTTCCATGTTTCGGTGGCATTATTGCCTTTTTGTTCGGATTCGTTGCCTATGTTAGCGCAGTTGATGCATAAATGTTTCGGTGTACGTTACTACTACAGTTCAGGTGCAAACTGATCAATAGTAGGTAGCACATGTATTAATGTTAAAATGCAACAACGTAAAAGCACATTGGTCGCAATTAAAAATGCATCTACCTTGAATTGTTGAAATGTTTCGTTAAAATTACGTAGATAGGTCAACTTAAAAGATTGTTTATCGAGTTGGGAAAGTTGAAGAAGGTCCAATATTTTCGCGCAAATTCTTTTATTTTCAATATTAGGGAACCGGTTTTGTATTTAACAAATACATTATCAGAACAAGGCAAAAGGTAACACCAAGAAAGGTTATTGAATTCTGTACAACAATTGATGTTAAATAATAAAACATTTTTAATTAGTAATTAATCAATTAAAAACTAAATTAAATCAAGAACGTAAAGAAAGGAAAAAAAGTGCAACTGTGCAACGCGCAACGATATATATAAAATCATATAAGAAATTTGTTAAATGGATTTATTAAACTCATTAAAAATTGTAGAGAGCTGTTCACATTGCATTAGCCTAGTTTGTTTTTCAGGATTCACAAGCGCCCGATGCCTGTTACAATCCGATAGCTGCAACCCAAATGTTAAAATGCATGTAGCATATTCCAAGCAACCGTGAGTTATGCCCCGCATAAAAAAATTCTAAATTTCTATTATTCTTTCTTTTATGAAAAGCTCTATACAGGAATCCTGTGGGTTTAACTCTAACATTCTGAGCAAGATGGGGATCTCTCATTGCTGTAGTAATAATAAATTGAAAATTAGCGTTGCCCATTCAAAAAAGTAACCCACAACGTTCGCATAAGCTGAAATGTTCGTAAGTTTTGTTCGTAGTTTACTTACTTTAGCAACATGAAGAATACCAAATTAACTAATTTACATTTCTTAAAGCAAATACGAAGGTAGATTAATAAGTTACCTGTCTAACACACAAAAAGAGAAAAAACGTCAGATTTAGTGAATAGGGCGCGTGGTCTACCAAATCGAATCACAATTCGTGAATTGCTGAAATGTAAGGTGGTCCGTTGTCCTGGTAGAACAAAACTTTCTAGAAATGCGCAATATGTTCGTCTTCTTGTTTTTCCTTTTTCTAATCTAGTCAATATGTAACAAGCACGTCTTGCAAAGTCCCAATAAATAACGTCCATGTAGCTTTCAATTTGCGTAAGCGTATTGTTTTTCAAATGCAATCAAACAGGTGTTAGCTAGACGCCTTGAGTCAAGGTGAGAAATTAATTAGCGTCTGTTCACTTCTTCTTTTTTCAGTCGCCTTTCGAAATATAATTTAACTTCAATCGCTTATCCTTAATTATAAACATTATAATTAAGGATATTCTTAATTATATCCTTAATTATAAAAATTATAATTATAAAAATTCATGGACGTAACTGAAAGACTGATTCTGCTACTCGACAACATTTACGCCGTCATCAAAAATATAACAATATATTTTACCTGCGGACATGATAACATTGTTAAAAGAGACGATATTGCGAGACCAAGAAGGACATTGAACTTAGGAACAATTATTTCCTAACATTCCTGCTCCAGACATATCTACTACATGGATTATTAAAGGAGTTGGAGTCATAAAGAAAGAACTCTTAACCGCTAGAACAATATTAACGTTGAATAAATGAGCGCTATACATACTTGATGATGCTTAATGATTTCTAGACTCGGTGTTATAAACTATACGTTTCCTCTTTTTACGTGAATTTCAAATGTATTAAATTTTTATTCAAGCAAAAAAATAGCATCTAGACAAAACAAAGATATTACTGGTGCCCAAATAATGCCCAGAATTAACTAACTTGTGAAATTGCAGGCATGTTTATTGTACGCAATGATAACTGAAAGAGTCCACGCTACCGTTAAGCGTATCCCAGATGTTGTTTCAGATTTATTGACACCCACGTATCCGTAATACGTAGTAGCAGAATGTGAATATGTATATTTTCCTTGGGCAAAATAGGGTAAAACCTTCAATTATTAAAAATAGTATCAGTTTACGTATTTCACTTGGACATTTTTTGTTTCCGCAGTTCAAATACAATGTCACCGGATGTTTATGGATTTATAGAGCCCCGGAGAATGCGGCAAAAATCAACACTTTTAATTGGTGCATTGCGGAAATACCTTTGGGTACTGAAATCGATTGCACCGAAGTCGAATTTAATGATATTTCAATTAGCCATACGTAGGCAACTATCCTTTCGCTGCAATAGAACGGTGAATAATAAAAAGTTTGCACAATGTCTACCGGAGTTGACTAATTTCGAATATGTTTCGAATATAATAGCGCGCAATATGCAGTATGCGATACGTTAAGGAATCGTAAATACGGAAGTAATAGCAATGGAATCAAGTATGTATGACTGTTTCATTGTTTACTATTAAAAATTCATATTTCCAGCTTTTATTAATGATTCCTTCAGAATGTTGTAACTCTTCATATTCGTTAAGGTATGAATATTAAAATTAAGTAAGCTTTTTTGTTTACACGAGAGATATGTTGATTTATCTGAATCAGATGCAGCACATTTTATGATTGTTAGACGACAACTGAGCGTCCATCATGGGTGAAATATTTGAAGAGCATCTCTTAACGCCTACGCAATTATATTAACAGGACAATTTCTTTGGTAATTAACGCCATATTGTGTACGGCACAAACATTCAACTAATTAATTGACTTCTTAGCGATTATTATAAAAAAAGAACATTAACAACTTTCATCACTCCTTACTTAGCCTTTACTATTTTATTCTAAACTGTTAACATTTCAGGGTAGTTCTGAAATTGATAATGGAAGATGCCGAACCCGAAAATTCAAGAAATTATGAACATTATGAACATGTAGGTCACATATAGAGCGTTCCGATTGAGATGAGCCACAACAATTAACTCTTTACATTTACATAAAATTCTGAAACCTGTCAATTTTCGTATCAAGTGTGACAATTTTCAATGATGGGCCTGACGATTTAAAATTATTGTTAGGAGAGCAGCAGCGTCCACCTTTAAAATTTAAATAGGGAAGATGGGTCTTGTGACTCGTTCTAAATACCTTTAATTTTCTTTAGGGAAATGTGTATCGAAAAGAATTTTTTTAATGAGCGAGCAAAGAATGCATTATTTGCAACCTGTGTAATAAAACACGATTAAAATGAAATTGCTTCAAATGCTTTCCTTATGTGCTCTTCTGACATTTCCTATTTTTTTTTTTGGTATCATGTAATTAGGTTTTGAGTAATCAGGGCAACCCCCACTTGTTTTTGTCATATTCACTTATAATGTTCAATGTCGTTTGTCTCCACATCTTTTGTTTCTGTATTCAGCTCTCGAAACTTATTTTGTACGGCATTAGTTTACTTTTGCATCGTTGGAATATTCTTTAGTGAAGTTTACTTTCTGTTTAATAATGAAACTTAATGTATGGATTGATATCTTCGGCGATCATCTCGTAGGATCCCTATTCATTGTCTTAAATGGACACATGGAGACTTTAAATGGTCAAATGTATTTGAAGATTCTGGACGATACAATCAATCCTTTAATCATTAAGCTTGGAGCAAGATCCAGATTTATTGGAGGATAAGTATTTCAGCAAGATGGAGAGCCACCACATTACGATCGTTGGATTGGTCAATAGCTTCGCTCGATGATCGCATTTTACACCAAGTAATTTTTTTTTCTGAGGGCATATTAAGTCTAAGGCGCATGCTACGCGTTCAACTTCGTTACAAGAGTTACGGCAAAAAAATTGCTGAAGAATGCCAACGAATAACCCAGCATAAATGTTGGGAATTGTCAGGAGAGCATTTGAAGCAAGATATGGAGGTTAGTGGTTAAAATTTTGAAAATTGAATCAAGTAAAATTCATCTACTGATTTGCCTACTGATTAAGAAGAACTTTTTGATACGTCTTTCTGTAAAGAGAGCTAAACGATTTCAGAATGAGTGGTTGCAAGACTCATCTTACTCAAACTTACCCGTACTCAAATTTTAATGGCGGGGCTGCTACGTTCCCGGGAATGGCTTTAAATCGTTAAGCCCATCACTAAAAGTTGTCACCCTTATCGAATATCAGTGCAGTCGTCGATATTTACAATACATTTTATGCAATCTTGAATGAATATATGCCTTATTATAAGTTAAACATAAAGAAAGTAAAATGGCCGCTGCGGTTTACTTCTGAGATAAAACCTCTAATGAGAATCAAAGAATAAGAGCTTATAAAAGTTGAGAAGATTATAATTTTTGCTGAGTTATTAAATACGAACGAATTCTGGCTTCAATCTAAATTCCCTTTTAATGATGTTAGCAATGTTTATTCACCGACCCACGAATTTTTCTGTATCTTGGAGTCAGTTACGCGCATTCCGAAAGAGAATTGTACTTGTACAAGGTTAATAAAGCGTAATTAAATAATACACGGCGGCCGTAATTTCACTTTCAGAAGTCCTTTTATCCTTGGAACACATCCATAATTAAGGGGGCGTCATCAAAGTCGACACTCGGTCTCGAGTACCCCGGGAGAGCCCCTACTACAGCGCTCCCGGACCGAACAAAAATGTACCGACGTTCTCTCAAGCTCGGGCAGAGCGGCGGTCAGGGTAACCAATCTGCGTCGCATACCCGATGAAGTTCTTTATGGTGAACGATCCGTCCGAACCGTCGACCCTACTCGACTGTTCGCTAAAGATTATCCTCGTTAACCGTCGAAACCCGTACCCTACAATTTTATGGGTGTAAAAAGTATGCAGAGGGTACTATTTGAGGCATGCGATTGGATGATGTTTTGTACAGGGCATTAGCGATAATTGAGTTTCATGTCAAACCTATATTCTAGTAGAAGAGGGCATCTTTAGTGCTAGTGATATAAAAGAGAAGTTTGTAGAAGGGTAAATAGGACGTGAATATCATACAATTAAACGTTTATTAAATGCTCTTTCGGACATTGGGTTATCAAAAATTAAGTTCGAAACAAATACCAGACGTCAATGGAGGAAGTAGCGGTTTCAGATTGAAAAGAAGGACAAATTATCAAGGATTATAAAGTGGTAAATAGCAAGAATATTTCATTTTTAATATGGAGGATCAGAAGAAAACAGTTCGGTTGCAAAGTAGACCATCGGTAAATAAAAACAAAGATTAATGACCACTTATCCAAAAAACTAATGCTATGAAAACCATTAATTGGATTGGAACCATTCATTGAAGGCATGGATTGTGTACATTGTAAATAAGCAAGGCGGATAGCAAAGTCACTAAACCCAGACTTAAGTAACTACGTCAGGATGAGATACCTTAAATAGCTAACTAGCTTTATTTCCAAGTATTCGAGTCGAATAATATAAACGGAACATAGACGTAAAAGCGAAATTATAAAAGAACTGCGAACAATAAATAGCAGATCATTACCGCGGAAAAACACACGAAATTGGCGACAAACATAGTAAAGAATAGAAGATTTAATAAAACTGTGACCTATTTTACCCCTACAAATCGTTGAGCAGATAGGTTTGACGTTATAAGTAGAGAGGACGAAAGCGAGTGAAATTATACCTTTTTCGTAGCGACTAAACGGACTCATGTCTATTCGTCTCATAAGAAAGGGTTCCTCGGTTAGACACGAATCTCTCTAGTCTCTGCAAAAAAGTAACAATTTCATCCACCTTTGTACTCTCTAGTTATAAGACTTCGTCGTTTAGTGCTATTATTACTAGTTTGATATTTAAGCAATCATTCTTTAACATTTTCATATGCTTGTGGTGCGGAGAGCCGTGATGCGAACCTAAAGTTGTTAATGATGTTTTACTGCCTTTCCTATGAAGGTACAACATCCGGATGTTAATAACTTAATGTCTTAAGACGTTCGCTTCATAAATGAAAGAGTCTACGGTAATGTTTTGTTTTGACGGGAAAATCTAGAAATAGCTGATTTTACCAAATTAGTTGATTCAATTTAGAGTGTTTCAAGAACACTCTTTCGGCAATTTAGGCTCAAATGGAAAACCTTAAATGAACTTTCAAAAATGTCAAACAAGAACTAAGGCTGAAGTTACATGGAAACACGTCCACCGTAATAGCGAAGAAAAGAGTTGGAGCTTCCGAAAACGAGCTCATAGTTATCAATGGGATACGTGCGAATATACTGTATACATATAGTATTATGCGAGATGCATTCGTGGCGATAACGACAACCGACGTCGATGTTACGAATAAAGAGGGCAAAAGCGGGTGAAATCATATCTGTTTTGCGGCGACTAGACAGATTCGTGTTTTATCGACTCTCGGGAAAACCAGTAGGCAACACGGGGAAACCCTTTCTTATGAGACGGATAGATACGAGTCTGTCTAGTCGCTGCAAAAACAGTATTATTTCACTCGCTTTTGTCCTCTCTAGTTATCATTACGACACTATACTAATCACTTCAGTATGTTTAGAACGATTACGGTAACTCTTTTATAATAAAAAGGTACTGAAGCTTCTTTCTCTTGCTATAACTGCTTGAAACCTTAACTATGAAAAAGATGAAAATAAAAATGAAAAGATTATTGTGAAAGGATGTTGTTTCTTGTTGTATTATATTGGTTGCAGGCTTTAAAATGGGTTATCTTCACAACGCTCATTAAATAAATAGCACATCGATCCCTTCGGTTTTGAAAAGTTTCATAAATTGACATACGCAAGAAATGATCGAAAAGGGAAGCGGAGACGCTTTATGCCTTCAAACGTTTCTGGGTGAAAATGCTCCAGATGTCCACAATATTCACAAATCCTTGCAACAGGTTTTTCAAACTTGTCTTAGTTAATCTCCAAATAACTTTAGCGATTAACTAGTTCCTGATCGAACGTTGGTAATCTAGATACCCACGATTAGGATTTTTTATGAATCAATTCTTGGAAAAATATTTTTGCAAGACTGGATATTAGATAACCACATTTTTCTTTGTTTCAAAATTGGTGAGTAGTTACCAGGTACTATGTTATGGACTAAACTTTTCTTTGATTTTTGGGCACAATGATTTCTAAAGCTTAAAATTTCTAAAAGCTTAAGAGCTTTTAGAATGCTTGGCGCTCTCGTATTAAGAGACAATTTCAAGAATGGTGAAAGATATCATAAAAATTATTATATCATTCACTTTTGGACCTGCCAGGATAAAAATATCCTGGCAGTTCGTCTTGTATTTCCAGGAAAACCGTTTAAAGGTTTATAAAAATCTGCGCGTTACCCTAGTTCTCTTCATACAGCTGCAGTAAGGTATTCCAAGTAGTTTCGTCGCCCCTTTCTAAGACTTCCGACGTCACCTACATTTACTTCGTATTTCTCATTGTCTGTTGTTTTTGAACGTTCGAGCAATTTCCCAATTTACGACCAGAAGATTTTGTTGGATAAACAGCGTATTGCTTTCCTGCGCCGACACGAACATTTGATTCTGTGAGGCATGCGGCGTCTTGCCGATGCGAATACCGTCGGCATGCAGTCGCAATATTCATCCCGCCGGATTGGAGCGTTATTTTGCCCCGCGATTTTACTTCGGCTGGTGCTCTCGAAGAATGACGACGATGTAGAAAATTCTTCCAACGGAGTCTCGAGGATCGTCGCGTATATTTTGACAAATTCGTGCTCTAGTGCAGGGAAAATCTAATTCTACAACATGGGATGTCGGTGTTGGGAGAAATATGGTTCCGCGTTTTAGGAAATTGCTACGCTCTGGTTGCATTTACATTATATATGGAATTGCATTAGTCGTATTCCGGATGCGACGTAATATTGTATGTCTAGGTAAGGTGTACTATGGAATTTGGTGTAGTGTTGTTGTTTGTTTTCGATTGTCATATTTTCAGTGCACTAAGTGGCAAAACATGGGACCTTCGTATTGAGAAAGATAGTACTCTCATTGTAAACTGGATCAAGCTAAAAACTATCATATCGGCTTGATGTAACTGGTACTTTTTATACATTTGTTTTAAATGATTTTGAAGGAGCAAACATAGAAAGATAAAATGGAGGCTATTTTATTTGAGATCCATCAAAACAACCCATAACACGTCGAAACGAATAATAGATTTTTTAGGCAACTTACTTGGTTTTATTCTGAACTTTACGAAGTTTCATATTGGGACAGGTACTCTCTTTTACTCTTTACACCATGCATAAATTTATTGTCCTGCCGTATTGGGGAGTAGTTTACCGCCTATTAAAATATAATTTAAAATATAGTACGTAAAAAGATTGCAGAGCGACGGCAAGTCTTACGGCGAAGACAAAATTGTGCTAAGAAATGGGCGTCAGCTACTATTCGATAGAA
Organism: Oryctes rhinoceros; assembly: GCA_020654165.1. Classification (NCBI taxonomy): domain Eukaryota; kingdom Metazoa; phylum Arthropoda; class Insecta; order Coleoptera; family Scarabaeidae; genus Oryctes; species Oryctes rhinoceros. The sequence continues at coordinate 2,190,014 of JAIOKQ010000001.1, forward strand.
AAATTCTCTAAAACAAGCTGATTTGTTACGATGTCGAAGACTTGATATCATTTCGATATATGTCAAGAATGGTCTGGGAAATTTGACAACCTCGTTGTCGGAGCCAAGAAGATGGGTAATTTAGAAGAGCAAATAACCATTGGACAACAAAACTTACATTTAGAAATCTCTAATGTCAAACACGTCAAGATCAATCCAGTGCCTCTCTACATCTTCAATGAATTTGTTATATTTACACTGTTGGCGTGAACGGCGTGAAATCTATTCGATGGTATGAATGCGAGTCCGAAAATTAGGACAGAAATAGATGCCGCCGTGAGTAGAATGAGGATCAAAAGTAAAGCAAAAATTGGCGCCCAACGTGGGACGCCAATTTTTGTAAGGGTTTGCGAAGGGGAAAATTGCAGAAATTTTGAAATTAAATGAGTGTTAGTAACCATATAAGCGAAGTTCCAATACATAGACACTATTCTTAGGCGGTTTCTTCCTGAAAATTAGCTACTTCTGGACAATAAACGAGCCTCGCGCTTAAATTGTAATTAGAATGCAGGACATTAACACCTTCTGGTTGGTAATCTACTTAGACTTAAGATACCTCGATAACAGGCAGGCTCAAAGTTAAATATACAGTTAGCGCCACCTCTCGCCATAGTTTGATCGCCTCCGCATGATTTTATTTCGACAACACATTTTAATGGTTTCCTTATTTAAAGATATGCTTATCCAAACACAAACTGAAACTACTAATTTTAGATGTAGCATGGAGCAAGTGGTGCATGCTTACTTTGAAACTTATTGTATGTAGATTTTGCATTAGCTTGGACGTCTTGGAAAAGTGAAGGCGGAGTTCAAAAGGAATTATTCTCGCATTACCGTTGTCGTCTGGACTCCGGAAAGAGTAGATTAAAAAAGGAAGTTTTGCTTTAAAAATTGAGCTTTCAGCCATTTTACTTTTGAAAGCTGGGAAAATTTAGGTGAATCAACCACCTGATCAATCAGTAGATATGTCTCTTGTAAAGTATAGGCGATTCACTGAATTCAGTGAATATTACTTAAAACTTTAGTAAGACTAAAATGTTATATCTATTATGAAGCATATTGATCTAAAAAGGCATATGCAACTTAGTTTATTGAAGCTGAAGATATCATAGAAGCAAATTAAATTGTTGTAACTGCTTCAATAAGTTATGGTTTTCAGCAACATCGATATCTCTTTTGAATTAATTAGAAAATAAATACTTTTCTGTCAAAGGACTTTTTTCCGAGGATTTAATCATCGTTCCACTTTGCTGATTCTTCCAACTAAAATAAAAAGATGCAATACATATATTCAATTAAATGCCGCCTGCAAAGCTACACATTCTAATCAAAGTAGTTGCAGAGAAAACGGATGGTGATTTATCGAAATGCGAGTTTTACTACGCTATTTGCGCCTTCCTTCTCTTATTGTCCTTTTCTTGTTAGCTGCCGATCTTGCTTTTCGCGTACATGGTATGACTTTTTCTTTTATGAAGATCCTCTCGTTGACGTGAAAAAATACGTACTATTCTAATTTATTGCGACGCAAATCCAACAAAGAAAGTCTAAACAAACGTCCTGTAGGCGTATTAAATGTCAGAGAACGGTGCCTTCGGCTTTTGTGTAATCGTACGCTGTTATCCATCATCCCATCAAATACAACGGGATTCTTGGTAAAACGTTGAAAAATGATGCGAAACTTTGCACGAGACAAAAAAAATAAATTCTTCTTTTTGAAGAGGGCACCGCTAGCGCGCGTGTTCTCATTTCAAACGGCATTTCTTCCCAATTTCTGACAAGATGTATTTGTACATTTGATACATCGTAAAATGGAATAACCCAATGTAGATATGACACAATACGTTTTTTCTAAAAGAGAATATTCGGGGTCACTGGATGAAAATGTTACATTAAAGCTGTTTAAATTTAAAAACTTGATCAAACACGAGGTTCAGATAGGTTAAATTAATTGTATTAAGGCCAATATATAATAGAAATACATATATTCAAGACGACTGCTTTTGTACTGGGCGTCAGCGTCAACTTCCTTATTTTAAACGTAATGGTGCCATTTTTCTCGCATGTTTCATTTCATGTTATTTTAGGTTGAAATTCACGAGGTGTTTTTTCTTTCCATGAGCACAATTACTTTTGAAATTATGTGTAAATGTATGTATTATTGACAAAACTTGCTGGATATCCAACAACAGGCATTTGCAGCCAATAAAATAAAGAATAAATTTAGAGGAAAAAAGGGAAATCTATCAGATTACAACAAAAGTTTATTAATTAAACAACGTAAATACACTCCGCCAAAAAAGTATCGCATAAACTAAAAAAGGGCATTTATAAACCAAGATATTTTTATACGTTCACAAAAAGTTTGCCTCGTGTATGTGAACTATAAAAACACTAACAAAATCATGGAACATAGCTTTTTTACTTTTTTTTTCTAAAAGAACACATTTAGAAAAATGCATATGTGTAAGGTTTGTTCAGTTGTTCATTGAAAGTCTTCCTATACGGACAAATTTTAAAGTGCGAAGTCAGAGTTCTGTACCAACGCTTTTAAAACTAAAATGAGCAATTTAACTTCAGAACAAGTGGCTGCTATAGTTGCTTTAATCGAAGATGGACGATCTCAAGCATATGTTGCTAATTTGATGAATATCAATCAGTCAAGTGTTTCTAGAGCCGTAGCCAGATATAGGGAAACAGGCAATTACAGTAGAAGACCTGTACCAGGTCGTCCAAGATGTTCTACTCGCCAAGATGACCGCCATTTACTACTACAAGCATTACGTCGAAGACGTGTAACTGCGAGACAATTGCAGAACGACTTGGCTAGAGTCAGAAATACTCGTGTGAGTACTTAAACTATTCGGAATAGGTTACGACAGAGTGGATTAAGAGCTAGAGTAGCTGTAACAGCCCCTCGTCTCACTAGGAACCACCGCGTGGCTCGCTTAAGGTTTGCCAGAGAACATGTAAATTGGAACATTAATGACTGGGCCAATATACTCTTCATAGATGAGTCAAGATTTGGTCTTTACACCTCAGATAGGCATATCTCAGTGTACAGACGAGACGGTGAGCGCTATTCGCAGTGTAATATCAGACCTAAACCTAATTTCGCTGGTGGCTCTATTATGGTTTGGGGAGGCATCTGTTTAACAGGTCGTACAGAGTTAGTACCAGTAGACAGAGCTACACTGACTGCCCACAGGTATATAACGGACATTTTAGAAGAACATGTAGTACCATATGCGCCAATTATAGGAAACGAATTCATGTTAATGCACGATAATGCACGACCGCATGTTGCAATAATCGTCCAGGAATACCTTAACGATGTTGGTATTCCAGTTTTAGATTGGCCTGCGGTAAGTCCGGACATGAACCCAAAATGTTGCCCCAGCGGACCTGCATGGACTAGAAAATGCTCTCCGTGACGAGTGGGAGAATTTGGATCAGGCTTATATACGGAGGTTAATCGAATCTCTGCCAAACCGTATGCGAGCGGTCATAAGAGCCAGAGGTGGCAATACTCAGTATTAAAAGCTACTGTTATGACATTTTTCTTTCCAAAATTATAATTTCTTGTTTTAATAAAAATCTCAAGTATGAGTTCTTGTTTTTATTTGGCCTGTATTTTATTTAAACAATCATAGAAATTATATCTTAGAGCGCATTAAAGTATATTTACAACTTTATGCTACAAACAAAGATTATGCGATACTTTTATGATTCAAAACTAAATTATGCGATACTTTTTTGGCGGAGTGTATGTTGCGAGCATTTGGATGCAATGTGCAAGACTCATGTTTAACTCTACCTAAAAACCTTTTCATTTTCAAAATTAGGCGTACGAATCGTTATCCGAAAAGCTAAGACATATACCGTGTATCTGTGGTGTGCTCCTTATTTTTGGAGACATAGTAATATTTAAAATGCCAAAATAGGTGCTCGATTTGCTATTTATTGATGAACCTATAGATGGACATTACTTTTCTGATGTGTATTATTTTATCTACACATATAGGCTCAGTGTGCCAATTCCAGAAGTGTTGGGGAGCCTCTTATATAATAACGTATATCTTATATAAGATATACATTATCTATTACATAAAATATAGAAACGCGTCAACTGTGTCTTTCTTTCTGTTTTTACGTAACGGCTTAGTGGTCCAGCCGTAAGACTTCGGCAGAGTAAGGGCAAGTGGCAGAATTTTGTGGTGGGTTCCGTACAATTTCGAGTGACCCCTCGTAGGTTGGGAAATAATTGTCCACCCTTTACTGCGGTTAGAAAATGAAGTCATATACGCACCATTTACATCTACACGGGGTCGTTAACATACGAAAAGAAACCATTGCTACAAAAGCGATTTGCCGTTTTTGCGCTCTGGAACATTTACCCGCAATTCTATCTCCGTGGTTTAATCCACTTTGCGTAGTGCAAGTTTCTGGTAGGGGGTTTGCTATTCGAATAAATAGTTGTCCTATTATATACACTGCGTTTCAAAAGAAATGAAGGAGGAGACGCAGAACATCGAAATTACGTAGAAGTAATTAGTGCATAAAGACAAACAAATGATTAAATTTTCAAAAAGAAATGACAATATTTATCGACAATATCGTTAATAATGTGTTGCATCTCCGCGTACACTTATGCATTCAGTAGCTCTTCGTGGCATGCCGGAAATCAGATGGTCGATTGCATCTTGGGGCAGCTCATTTTAGGCTACCTATAGCTGTTGACGTAATTCCTCTAAAGTGTTTGGAGGATGGGGTAATCAACGTAATTTTCTGTCCATCATATCCATGTTCAATAGCGTTTAAGTCCGGAGATCTTGCCGGCCAAGGTAATTGCAGAACATGGTTTTGTGTCAGGAACTAATCGTGTTGGACGAGGGGCTCTGGAAGGTCCTGGAGACATGGCACTAACACGGGCTCCAGAATGGTGTCAATGTAACGCCGCACGTTTACAGTGCCCTGATTGAGTGTCAAAAGAGACCTGCCACCATAACGTATTGCTCCCCACACCATTACACCAGGAGTTTGAGCCGTGCGGCGACGCTGAACAAACTGTAAGGTTTGCCTTTGACCTTTAGGTCGTCTGATCCGTAAACGTCCGTCAGTATTCCATAAGCAAAATTGGGATTCGTCGCTGAAGACGATAGTTTCCCGTTCATGTTGCCAATGTTGTCGGTTTTGGCTCCACTACAGTCTGGCGTCTTTATGTTGTTCAGTTGTAGGAAGACTAAACTAAGGACGATATGAACGTAACCCAAACGTGCGTATTCGACGATATTGATTGCAAAAGCACGCGTTGGTTCTATTGGGTCCTATATTACGCTTCGCCTTAACAGCCGATCTTCGCGCGTTGCTGTCACTCAAGTCCGTCTGTTATCGGCGTGATGTCGACCCGTGAGTCTGCCAGCTTCTCGAAAATTTAAACCGGCCTTATGCATCCCGATAATTCTTCCTTTTTCAAAGGGCTTAACATGATGAAAATTTGCACGTCTCGAACTCACAGCTTTACTAATGCAATAACAACAAACGGCGAACTACTCCGAAAAATACTATTCAACAACACGCAATTTCAGGTCCTAACAGACAGATAACTTCTATCAGCAGTGACAGATGGCCGTCAAAATTTAATCCTTTGTTTGTCTCCATGCGCTAACTCATTCTACATAATTTCCAAGTCCTGCGTATACTCCTTCGGAGGTGGTTCATTTTATTTAGAACATGGAATATATAAACACAGACTTGCCGTTATAGTTTACCGAACTATACTTAGTCACAATTTAAACAATGTGTAATTAGTTCGCGCGATAATGGTTGAATTTCGCGAAAAAAATTCCAACTCAAACATCGCGCACGATATTCCCGAACTTCAATTCGCAACGGTATATCAAATGCTAATACCGAGAACTATTCTAGCTTCGGCGGATATCGCGTAGAATTTGGTACATACATATATTTACATGCACACATTTATTTCCAAAGCGAGAAATATCGTCGTCAGCAAAAAGTAAATAAAAGACGACTAAGAAACGTCTATAGAATAAAGCAAACGAGTTCGGGATCGGAGTCTGGGGTGTTTTGTTTGTTAATGGTAAGTAAACGTCTGCTTTACTCTTATGCCCGTGCGCGAAAAATTCAACGACAGCAAGCCGCTTAATTAAATATAGCGTTCACGTAACTGAAGGGTGCGTTTTCTACGTCGTGCACGAGTGGCTGTTGGTATCTTGTAGGTAAACATTACATACGCTTACCTTCTGTGCTGACTACTCTCGACCTCACGAGATCCGCTTTGTTTGCTACCAGTATCACCGCTTTCGTGCTAATCGTGTCTAATGTCCACAACGTCTGTAGAATTCTTTCCGCGCATTCTAGGCTCGATCTGTCTGCACTGGAATAGACGACGCAGTAGGCGTGCGGATCACTGTATTTACTGATGCAACTATCCGGCTGCAAAGAGAATTTGAATGTGAATACAAAAAGGAAAATACAAATTGAAATCTGCGTTTTTGGTTCAAAGGAATAAATCAATGGATGTTGAAAAAAATAAAGATTTTTTTAGTGTATTTATTATTTAAGGCATTTCCCAAATATTCTTACAAACATTGTAAATTTATACTTTTCCCAGAGGCTTTTTTCGTCAAACCAAGCTTTGACCTTACGAAATAGAAAAGGTGATCAGATCTGGCGAATAGGGCGGGTGTTCTATCAATTTGAACCACCAATCGTGAATCTTTAGCATAGCGACCACGTAAACTCATTAGACCTATGGACGACTGAAGTTCGCTGTTTTCGGTGGAAGAAAATTGTCAGCTGATTTTCGCAATTTTTGCGTTCAGTTTATCAAGTAAAGAAGCGTAATATGCCAACAATGTTTTTCTTCTTTTTCATAATAGTTGATTGACACAACTCCAGAACTACCCCAAAAAATAGTTGCCATTGCTTTCAGATAGTATTCACCTTCTTCGGAGCCGAGTAACTCCTCGCAGTCCAATGTTTCGATTGGGCCTTGGCTTCAGGAGTTTATTGGCATATCTACTGCTATTAATCGATTTCAAAAATTCGACTTGTTTCGTCGGAAGTTCGTTCAAAAATGGAAATGTTCATCGGAATAAGTTATTGGTTCTGAGTAAGCAGGCTTAGTGCCCAATGAGCGATTGACTCTTTCATGCTCAAATCTTCAATCAATATATAACACCTTTTTTCGAGATGCCTTCAACCTTTGCTATCTCTCTAATTTTAATTCGACAGCCATCTAGATTTCCGGTGTTATCTGCAGTGGTTAAAGCTTTTGGCCATCTCGGATGTTCATCATCACCTAAGCTGAAGCGGCCATGTTTAAATTCAATTGTACATTTTAGTGTGGCAAGTGATGGTTCAAAGTCTCCAATCGTGTCGTGAGTTCAATGAAGTTGAAAGCACTTTTATAGAGTGGAGCCTTACCTGTAATGTCGTTCAGCAATACTGCAAAGAGATATTTCATTACATTTAGAGATAATAGGCGTTTGTTGTGACCGTACTTGACTTCAAGATTCATCATATTTTATATACATCTCCAAACCGTGTTCACTGTATATCTTTATGACGTCCAAAAAGAATCAAATGCAATGAGGTGGATGCAATGAGAATCTCGACAACCTCTTCTAAGGCTTAGGTCGACCAGACTTGTCACGATCAACCGCATTGCAAGGGATAATGCGCTTGCTTAGCTAACCGGCTAGTTGGTTTGCTTTTCTTCTGAAGCAAAGCAAGTGTAACTTGTATTTGTGTTTCCTGTAAATTTGAATTCATTCGCGAAAGCACCAAAAGAATCAACTTTAACAAGAGTTTTAATGTAAAATAATATAACGTATCATATGAATACATTTTAGTTTGGAAACGAAATAGTTTAACCACTATTTACAAACTACATAGGTTATTATTGAAAAAAATGTAAAATTTTCAAATTTCTGAAAGTACCATGTATTATTGAATATCCGAACCATAAAAGTTCATTCAGTTATATTCAGTATCTTTATAAAAGATATTGAATATATGAAAACACGATTGATAAAATATCAGCCAAATTGGTGGAGGCGCCGGAGAAATTGAACAATTACACTAAATCCTAACAAAATGAAGATCTGGTTGAGTTTGTTGAGTTTACTTTCACCGTATCTTAGCACAATATTGTCATAGTCCTTATGAAGGTAAGTGTATAACCTATATTAAGAATTACGAGTTACGAGAGGTAGGCAAAATTAGTACCCAAGTAGCATATGCTTCACACACCGCAGAACAAATTAAGGGAAAAGCACAAAAACATCAAATAAATATAGAGATACTGTTTATAGACTTCCAATAGGACTCATTCAATAAATAGGGGAAAACGTGTATACCTTAAAAGAGGAAGGCAAAAATGCGAAATCAATAATAAAAATTACAATGGATGAATCCAAAGCTCGAATATTAACAAAGAATAAAAAAGTACAGAAATTGACAGTAAACAAAGAAGTAGGACAAGATGATTCGTTATAAGAATTTAGGAAAACGTATCAAAGTAAGTTTAAGAGCAAGTCGAAGTAAATAACCGCACGTTGCTATCGTTATTAGAAGAAGACAAATAGTGGAAAGAAACATTAAAAAAGATAGCAACTGCAAGAAAGAATACGGGACAAAAATTTATTAAAAAAAAGAAATAAAAATAAAGAAATTCAGAAAAGAATTGGAAATAAAAAAGTAAAAGTGGACGAACAGTGAGGTTTGAAGCGGCAAAGAGAATTTAAGTACTCAGGTGTAATCGTTACCACTAGAAGTAGATATAGAGAATAAAATAGTGGCAACAAACAGGGCATACCAAGCAAACAAAAAACCGTTAACAAGTAAAGAGTAAAACAGTTAACAAAGCAAACAAAATTAGATATTTATAAAACAAACAACGACCAACTATGATGCGCGCCGCAAAAACAATGACATTAACAAAAAAGAAAGAAAGAAGAAGATATGAGGGTAGTCGAAAGAAATTATTATTAGAGATTAAATGATTACAACAGATGAATTACGAAATAAAACAAGCGTTAACTGAAGAGCGGAGGAGGAGGTAGAGACTTACTCAATACTACAATGGGAAACAGGAGGAAAGAAAAGGGGCCTATCTAGATAAAAGTAGAAGAAGATTTCAGAAGAGCAGTAATCGTCAAGTGGGGAGAGAAAATTGAAATACACATACTGGTGTTGACTAAGTACGAACATGGATAACTTACAGGGTGAGTTAAAGAGAATGGACCAAACTCACGCGGTAGATTATACACATGAAAATAGTTTAAGAAGAAACTGACACCTTCGTAGCGTAAATGTTCCAAACTTTGTTTGTTTTCGGGTTAATACGTTTACGAATCTTTTCAACAAAAGTTGAGAAGACTGGGGCCCGCATACCGGCAAGTATCCGCGGATAATTTGTGGATAAATATAACTTTTATTAATTGGCTCGCAGATGAGAATCGGATGCGAACAATAAAATGCGGAAAGGAAAAGATATGTTCATGGAGTGTTCTGCTACAGCATAACGCGTCTCTTGTTGATGGAAATTAGAAAACGCTTCGATATCCAGTTCTGCAGTGCTTCGAACGAGACCAGCTATAAAGTCACCGTCAGCACCATCACCTCCGTAAAATACCTTCGCTACTTCAATGATTAGACAATATTTAATAACTACTACACCATTACGTCATAGCCGGAAAACTTATTTAATTTAATTAACTTCGGGGATAGATAACTTTGGGAATCTCGTATATCTGTAGCATAGTTAATGAAAACCTACAAAGACCGATCGCGTTACTAAAGTCCAAGAACGTATACTCTCACGCATTCTCGCAAGTTACTTTCGCGAATCCACTTACCAAAGTTTACAGGGATTTACCTATTTAATAGGAATTTAAATTAAGTTTTGCTAAAAGCAGTGGCGAACATATAACAGCGTAATCCCAAAATATCAGCCTAAATGGGTAATTCCCATCTACATTTTTCTCGGCATTACTAACGATCCTACGCGTAATCGGAATTTCGCGCTTCCAACAATGACGGCGGAAATCGTTATTAAGAGGGTACTTGTCCCGTTCTCGTTCAAGCAGGTAATTTAATATATACCCGACTTTTGGCTTTTCTTTTTTCACTCGGTCTTACCTTCCCGCTTCTGGTTCGCTTTTCCAGCAGCCACATCTCGACGTTCTCGTCGGAAATTGTGCTGTTCTGTGGGTGGAATTATATGATTTGTCGAGTTGGCAAAGATAGAACTAAGACGTTCCGTGCCTTAATATCCGCATTTTGTAACGGGATGATAAGATGAGAAGGGATAAACGCGAATTGGAAAGCGTTCCTATCTGGTTAAGGGAAGTTCCAAGACGTAGTTTCGTACTGGTGGATTAGTCAATGGCGGTTGGATTGTTTAAACGATTCGAAATTGAGACGCCTCGAATGGATCTTAATTTTGTTTGTCTTTGCTTTGAAGTGGAAACTTCTGGTAAGGTTCTGTAAGTCGTTCATTCTTGCAATAATGAACAGTACAATAGTATTTACGAGAAGAATTTCGTTCTGATTAAAATCGAATTTAGCTAATTTGAGATAAGGTGTATGAGATAAGGTGAAGAATTGATTTTTTTTTGTATTCTTATCAATCCTATTAATGCATATTCTCTTGATGGTTACTGAGAGGATCTAATACGATTATACCACCAAGAACTGTATGATTAGTACCGACATTTTTGTGGAAATTTGTTTTGAAAAGATTTCTTAAGAATCTATAATTTCTTAAGAACTATCTGCTGAAACTCAAGTAACCAATGGTGATGAGTGATGCATATTGTTGTAGGTGAGAAATGGGTCTAATCTAATAAATTGGAGCGTGGTTTGTGAGATTTCATTTGCCATTTATCTCGCTATTAAACTTTTATTCTACATCTGCTAGTACTCACAAGTTTTGTTTTTGATGGTAAAATTTATCGACAAATAATACCAAAGGAAAATGCAGCAACAATAACAAACTTCCATTCATAGTTTAACTCAGTTAAGGACGAACAGTATAACCATGGGTTGTTCATGTATTATAGTTTGTTCCTTTATTCTTGTTTTTTTTTCTTTTATTGATTCATTTTGATGTCTTTAGTAGCTTAAGTTGTGAACAATACGATCTCATAAGGATTACACGATCAGCATACTCAGCTATCGTAACGTAACTAATGTAAGAACTAGAAAATTCTCGATCGGAATGTTGTGATATGTTTGCGTCTAGATATTAAAAGATGAACGTTCTTGACATCGAAGTTACTGTGGCGTAATAGCTAGCACAGCCGTCCAAAAAGCGGGAAGTGTTAGACAAAAGCCAAGATGTATGAAGATTTTCTCTAGTGGACTTTACTTCAACTCATGTACATTGAACAGTTGCCAAGTCAAGTGTGCCACTGCTTAAAATATTCCAAATGCGTTCGAAGGGGCACTTTGCACTAGGAGCGAAATTCTTCTTCTCGTACTAAGAATCAACACTGTTGTCATTTGGTCCAGAATCCAACAACAAAGTGATCCTACATTGGTTGCAAATATGTATTCTTATGCAAAAACTATGTAGCGTTAATGAAGCGACATAGCCGGAATAACTCCTTCTTTTCAATATTCCTTGTACTTCCTTCAAATTTTCGGCAATCGTAGTACAGTAGTTTAGCTAAATCCAATAAATGCAGTAGGGATTAGATGATGTAATGCACATTGAGTAATATCATATCACCTATACTATTAGGAAGCTTTTTTCTCTGGCATTTACAGTAAAACTATGCTTTGCACCTTTCCTTTTTAGGAACAGAATTTCCAAGAGTTGCAACTTGAACATTCTATCATATTTTCCAGTATTTAAAAAATGTTTTCGTCCTCCCTCTTTTTTTAATATAAGTAACCATCAGTCGACAGCTCTCTTCTTCTCCTTTTCACTAAGAATAAATTCATTGGCCGTGTAACGATATTATTTGTAGCACAAGCTTCAAAGACGCTCGATCGGATATAATTTGCAAAACATGTACCTTAAATAAAGAACGGTATTTCGTGAAACATCTTCAATTAGGTCTGTTATCTCAAAAATTGAAGTAAACGCCTGAAGAGTATATTGGCGAAAGTGGACACAAATTGAAGAGAAGCATGCGATAAGGTAACACTATAGAGTGTTTCATTTAACAAATCAAACTGGCGTCGTACGCTGCGGAGATTCAACAATCTACATGCTTCACATACTTCTACGTCGTGCAGTATTTCTCTAAGAATGTTTCCTTTTGAAAGTTTGAAAGTTTAAGTTTACCAAGGGAAGGACCTGCCGTGTTTTTTGAAAAAAGAATGCCGACATGACCGGAAAAGGAAAGAATTTACACAAACATTGCCGAATTAAGTAGATACAGGCACACTACCGAATTGCATAGATCATATTTCTTGATAGATGAAAATGTTCAGTTTTTTTGGAAAAGCAGTAAGCGATATAAGATTTATTGTCACGCGAACAAAATACTTCCTTTTGAGAAAATTACCCAATTTCTGTTTAAATTTTTGTTTTAATTGGAAAAGTTTTAATGAAGGTTCCGTTTCGTCTCTTTGTACTTTTTTTTATCCAAATACTTCTAAAATTCCTACCTTTTTTCGAGTGAAATATATCACACTCCAGCTTTAAATTAAAAGCGAGAAAAGCTGAATCACCTTTATCCATTATTCGGTTCGATTTCGCTTTTTTTTCTATCTCGCAAAAAACGTGTGAAACGCCAGAAACCTGGAAATAAAGAAAGACCGAACACGAAATAAATCCTAGATAAATAAATTTGTCGTTTTTTGATCCAATCAGAAGAAGAGCACTGAGACGTAAATTTCCAATTTCACCTCGAAAGCTGCAATAGGCCGCGCGTGTATAACCGGTTGAAATAAGAAGTCGAAGTTTCCCAATAAATGACGTCGGATGAACCCGATAACGCGTTAAAAAAAAAAATTGGAAGATCGAAAACTCTACGGATGCTGCCTTTTTCAAAGGGCGAGTGGTATATAATGCGCTTCTGTGGGGTACTTACGGATAAATCAGCTGTTGCGAAATCAATGAAGATCAATTCCGATTCTTCTCCGGCCAACAGGACCGAGACCGATTTTTCGCCGCTCTCGTCATCTGAAAAAAGAAGGAAAGGAGGAAGATAGAAAACTGCTTTCGTTGGAGTAGTAATTGTCGATTGTAAATCGAAATCGTAATAAAGGAAGTTCGATACAATTGTATATCTACAAATCGGAAATGAGCGAGGTCAGTTCGATGCTATTTCATACCTTAATAATACATTGAAGATGGTATGGTTGTTTTTTATTTTTAGACGCTGTTATATATACAAAATTTATTGAAAACTGTAATTTTAACATTTAAATACAAACTAACAAAGGTAAAGGGTTATTGCAAAGTATTAATTTAAAAAAGAGCACATAATTGTGAATACCGCCAACTAGGGTGAAGTCGATCAGAAAATTATGATCTCTGTCAAATAACTTAAATATGAATTGCTATTACATAACTTTCGTGATCTTGAGTGCTGAGAAGGGAGGCTATCTATTGATCACTTCATTCTCGGCAAAATTTTGTAATAAAACGCATGTTACCAAGAACAAAGCTAGTTTTTAACTAACTACTCCTTACGCGCTCGAGTCTATTGTTAAATATTGTGGTTGAATGCCAACGTTTAACGATATTTCACAGCAAACGATATACATTCAGCGTAACTTATATATCTTTCCGTAAATAGAAATGCTTATATTTCAAAGGTAATTAGTCGGATTGTTCCCGCACACTGGTAGTGGCTAGGAGAAAACTACCGAAATAAAAAATTGGCGAAAATATATAGTCTCACCGACATTAAAGCAAATAACGACGATGGGCGATTGAGGATCTAACGTAATCACCACTGCTGTAATACTAAAATGATATATAAAGTCATAAAGTTTCGTTTGAATCAGGGATGCCAATTACCGGTGTTCCCTTGTAAGTTAAAATGGTATTGCTTAGTTGATTGGCCAATTAATGATAAAATTCGTAAGCATTTATGGAAAAAATACCAATATCAATATTTCGTTTGTTTCGCCTCAGTTCAGTATAGCTAAATATCTCTGAAAAATCTTCCATCATGGAACGCTCCTCTTTTTTAATTTTAAGGCGTACGGTTTACTACTCTTGGCTCTAATCGTTGGCTGTAAGTTGGCTCTAATTGATAGTAAACGTAATTCACTGGAACACTTTGAAAGCAATGAATCAATCAATAGCAAAAAACGCATTCATTACAACGTTTATTTGAAAAAGACTTTTACACAGCGCCTGTATTCGCTAAGTTGGCAGGACTCAGCAAGTCGACTGCATACAATGCGTTAAAGTGGATAAAGAATGGCACGGGGATGTGCGAGTTTTCAGAAAATTTCATACGCAGTGACCGCTTTGTTGCATTTTGATCAAAGAACCCAGAGAATGACAAGCCCGGTACTTTGAAACTGCTGTTAGCAGTCCTTATATTTTGTGCAGCAAGATAACGCGAGACACCACGTTTCAAGATACACAACGAATTGGTTGCGATGGAATGCAATGGAAGCAATTCTATGTTTAACTCCAGATACTTTCTAGACATGCACTACGTTTGTGTTATATAGGATGTCTATGTAAGAAGTAATAGTAAATTAATTTGCAGATACGTACAAGAGATGAACATTTTAAATAGAAATTTCAATTTTCTTTTACTTTGGGAGCTAAAACAACTTTCTTTAAGTTTACCTATATATCTAATACTGAATTTTTACGGTTATTTGGAAAAATAGCTTTGCTTCTGCTAGTTTTAAGTATTTTAAGCTGATAGAGTATCTAATTAAGACATTCTGATTATTTACAGGATGCAATATTATGAAGAATACGGTGAACGTACAACCTGAATTTTTCTCGTACCTCTGAATAGTTTTCATAAGATGTCGTATTGATCATGTAACCATCATGAGGGAAGGAAACAACTAAGATGAGTAGCAAATATAAAGACATCATTGTTTATGTTAAAGTTAAATACAGGGTGCGCCACATACACCTGACTGTTTTTTACATAAAAGAATGTCCCAGGTGAATGTGTAAAGATTTGTTTATTCGCAAACATACATTGTAATTGTTAGGGAGAATTAATGTGTATCACTATTTCTCGAAAATAGCAAACAACGTCTGTCCAGAAAAGATAACATAACTTTCTGCAACGTATCTTGTGGAATCTCCTGGATCCACACGAATGCGATCTTTTAACTCGTTGATAGTGGCTGGGCGTTGTTCATACACCGTCCGCTTCAAATAGCCCCACAAAAATAACCTGGCGGTGTCAGTTCGGGTGACCGAACAGGCCAATTGACGTCCCCAAATCGAGAAATTACTCTGCCCGGAAACATTTGTCTCACCACTCCCGTGGAAAGACGTGCATTGTGGCCCGTTGCTCCATCTTGTTGGAATCATATGTCACGACGACCATTCACTTCATGATGCAGGAATGTTTACAACATGGCTGTGTAACAATTCGGCCTTAATGTTGAAAATACAAACCAATAATGGGTTCAGAAGAAACAACGCACCATACTGTCACCTTTTCGCTGTGCATAGGACGCTCGATCAATTCACACGGATTGTCTGGACTCCAGAAGCGACATATCCGCCAACCCACGGCGTGCCGCCGAGCTGAGCGTTGAGGACTACGCGAGAATGCGCCTCGTACACGATTCACATTTTCCGGCGTACGTATCGAACAAGGACTGTAGGTTTGGTGTCCCTTACAGTTCCTTCTTGACGTCATCATTTCGATACCCACAGCAATAGAGTATTCCGACTAGGAACATCACCTCGACCGAACTTTGGCGTTGTACAGCCGTGATAGCCTCCGTCTATAAATTCTTCTACCGCCGCAATGTGGTGTTGCACGGACTAGTGCTCCGTCTCAACTAATCTGCACAGGACGGAGACCGTAACGACGTATAGTATTGTATTGGCGCGTGATGACCGTTCGAAGAATGACCATTGAAAAACCGCTAGGTGTTTCTGGCGCACCTTGTATAAAGAGCTGTAAGGTGTCTTCACATCGTGCGTGTATATTTACATTTTGGTCGTTTTTTGAACATTTGATCGGCATATTCTACTTTGAACTTGTGGTTCGTCTTCTAACGCGAAATCTTAGTGTTAAGCAATTATATTAAAAAGAAGATGTCGCTACATCTCACAGTCGGTATTATCAAGACGATTGTTGAGCATCTAATCTCTATTGGTGGTAAATCAATTCAACAAATTCAATACGTTAATTTTTGAGCGTTTATATTAAGAATGTCATAAGGAAATGCGTGGCACTTGTAAATTATTTTCCGTCTGTTTCTTTTTATGTAGGTTGAGTCAGTAGCATGTACTAACATCATCAGGACTCTACATCTTCGAAGTATATATCAAAAATAACCAAAATACACCGGAATAACATTATTTAACGCATTATCTTAATATATTAGAGACATTTTCAACAAGAACATATTGAAAAATGCTTCACATCTTATAGATAAAGTCTTCCGTTCCATTCTCTTGTACTGTTATTACTCAGTTCATTCCATCAGTTGTAGTTTCAACTATTACAAGAGTTATGATTACTTGTTTATAACATTTTCATGTGAATGTTCTTTCAAGCTTCTTTTCTTTGTGATATATATATCATTTCCATTGGTTCTAACGAAACAACAATCACATAATCACTACGTCATGCATTTTAGAGGTCTTATAAACCTGAATAAGTGCCACCTACAGTTTTCTCAAGTGCTCAAGGGTCAACAAGAATGTATTCAAGACGTATGTATGATAGTTCTAGGAGGGTACAGAAACGCATGCTAAAGAGAAGGGGATAGATTATAAGTAGTAGGACGGTAATTGACTAAGAGATATTAGTTAAGCTGGCATATTTTGAATGTCCATATCTAACTAACTAACAAGGAATGATCCAGAACTCGAAATCGAAACGTTGTAAACATATTGACGTTGTTACAAGTCCTTTTTAACTGAAGCTGAAAGTGAGCACATCTTTACTTACGCTTGGTACAAAGGTAGATACATTGATGAAATACCAAACAAATGAAAATGCACTCGCTTTTGCTGTCTCGGAACAAGATTTGCCGTAGTTATACAAGAAGTACATGTCATTCCACAAAAAAATTATCTAATACACGGGCATAATTACAGATAATTTTGGCGTGAAGCAGGATTAATAAACATAGTTTTCCTTTTCGTAATTAAAAGCCGACTTATATGTTAAATTTTAACGCTTTATAACGTAAAGCATACAAAATATAAGTTCTAACTGAACACTGCTGTCTAACTTGTGCCTTTATCGATAATATGATGTCATGTATTTTAGTGCCCGTGTTTGGAAATGCGGGATCTTCTCCTTTATACCACATTATACACGTCTACAATCTAGACACATGTATATGAACAAGAGCTGACGTTGTATAGTGCTTGAAAGGATTCAGACGAGCAACTAAGCACATTTCTAAGCTTGCTTGATTATACAAAATCGGCGTTGTTATCCTGTAATTTATGTGCATATGTAGCACGTTATAAAATCTTGCTATACCTAACACCTGCAACCTGACTGTTCTCTCTTAGATGCGTCACCGGAAATTGTAAGACGTCGTATTAATACGGAACGCAACCCAACTTGCTACCGAGCTACTAGGAACAATGTGCCGGAAATGCGACCCCGTCTATATAAGGATCCAACCGTTTTCGGCCTAGTTGTCAAGTACTTTGTCGTACAGTAGGTGTATCAAAGCGAAGTTGTCAGTATGATAAATTGCACTAATACAGTAGGTGTACAATAATGGGCTTTTAATCTTTATTTACGCTTGTTTGTCGAGTTATTTACGTACATACAACGTTTCTGTCCGACAGGCGTGTATATGTACACGTACATACGAGGACATAATAAATCCTAGTGTTAAGGAAGATAACGCAATAAATTTGTAATAATCAGGGTGATACAAAACAAATTTCTTCGTGTTTATATTGATGCAGTGAGATCCACCCGTCGCGGGCTTCGTACTTCGAAGCTTAAGACTCGCTTACAGATGTGCGGCAGGAATTTTCGGCGGCTTTCCATTCAGAAACGGCTGGGTGCGTTATTAACGGCGTTCTTAGGCTCTCGGTGTTAGACTTAACGGCGTCGGTTTGAAAAAGGAAAAGGTCTCCTTTCATTGTGCCGGTTTATGTCAGGTTTAGAGCTGTTTGTTTGCGGTATTGCTTTTTTAAGTACGTTTTTTAATGTGGCCACGGCCCAACGGGGTATATAAGTTTTTTAGAACTTATCATCACCTCATGATTCCTTTTGTGTGTAAGTTGCTGGCGAAAATGCTTCATACTCTTGTTACTGCCACTCCCTCGCTGCAAAGGGTGAAGCGCAGTTAATTGTACCCCAACTGTCAATGGTAACCCACTAAAAGGAACTTTGCTGATTCTAGACGGACTCGAACATACAGCGAGCATTAACTCTGCTCGGTCAAGCACAGGCCCTCTTACCGCTGGGCCAGCGAGCCGTTTAAATGGCCGATTGTCGCTCAAGTTAAGGTATCTCTGTCGAATTATTCCGGTTACAGTATAACGAATTACGTTCAGAAATCATTGTCAATCTTGACGAATATAACAAAATACATACGGATGCTTCCCAAGAGCCATGTGGGTGCGGATGGGTAATTTTTGATTCATTTAACACTCTTAGCAGGTTCGGTAATTTAAACGATGCTTTAAACAACTTTTCATGCCAATACAATTGCACAACCGCTCAAGTATAGCAAAGAACGAGATTTGCAGAAAGCTGTTAACATATTGGATTCGTAGAATGTTGTTCAGGTGATTTGGCAAAAAGCACTCCCGATGCTAGAGACTGTTTGAAGATGTGCTGAATTAGTATCCGGTACAGCGATAGCCAGAAGAGTTGCGATTATCGACAATACAACTGACCGCACCGTAGTTTCTTCTTTCGTTGTAGCTCTATACATTTACTTCAGTGATGTTTGTTCAGCAATGCAAATAATAGGTTTCGTCGAACATTGCAAAATAGGCTTCGTTGCCTATTTCGGCAATGGCCTTTTCATTTGATGTGAACTGCTTTTCCGTCTATCAGGAAGTCACAGGCAGTCAAATCTAACAAACGCAATATTGCTATCATGCAGTGTTATAACGCATCCATAACATTTAAAGTTTTTGACTAAGTATTCCATTAAATAATGATAATTTTTTTAACAATTTCAAAGCTACTCATCGTTTGATCTCTGCTTCACCTGAAGACGTCGGTTTCAATTTATGAGAACATGTATATTGCATTTGGGTCAAATCCACCCAACCTAACCCAAATTGCATTTGGGTTTGGCTAAATTCACGTTCCACAGTAGTCAACAAAATTCGTGACGGTGTATCCGAACGAAAACTTAGGTACATCTATTTCTCAAAAACATTGCTTATGTTTTTCAATATAGTCAGAAGAAGTATCAAGCGGATCACTTGCTTGCACATAAAATAAGTTAATGTTTAAAAAAAGCAAAACAACGTATTACAATAATTGGTTATAAAGCATTTGCTAGAAATAAGAAAGCTTTAAACTTTTAAAGCAATTCTAACTGGTCGAAGAAATAAAAAGCAATAATAGTTAAGACGTAAACCTTAATTCTTTACATGTGACACTCCATAGCAGGTAATTTCACATATTACTTCATTCGGATTACTTCTTTCATTTTATTCGGAAACATCACATTTTCCGAATAAAATCTAACAGAAAACTGGATATATTAGAACTATTTATAAGTTTCGTTAAAATACTGTTTCTTTTTTTTTACAGAAACATAGCTGATGTAGAAAATGAGTAAAAGCAATTGGTCATAAATTATGACAACCAGGTGCTGAACTACAAAAAGAAATTAACGTGAGAACGTTAAATCATTGTCGATATAAGAAAAATGAAATGTTAGAAATAAATAAATAAAGAAAGCTAATAAGAGCAAAGTGGCCCAGAGTTTAATTTTTTCTGCAACAAAAAATACTGCTCTAAGGTAAGGGCGCTGCAACGGAAAATATATACTAACTTTCTGGGAAATGATTAATGTTTCAGCATTGTGGTATTATAATTTTAAAATGATTGGTGTAGTAACGAGATAGAACAAGTCACCATAGATACACAGGAAAAAGCTGAGATTGAACATACCTAAACGGATATGGTAAATAAAAATTTGACGAACCTCCTTTGGGTCGATTGTGGAGTCTAGGTATTGGACGCACGATCCCGCACAATCAAGGATAGGATAGTCTTAAGTACACAAAATGTTAAATAATAGAACTTGTTAGCTAAATATTTAGTACCCTTCCAGTATTTGCTTTAGCCCAACGCACTTACTATGTACCTTAAAAATGAAACTACTTAAGCAAAAGCTATTAACGATGCCTATATTGTTTTGTTGTCGCCTGAAGGGACAATTATAATCACTGACCAACTACGGCAAAATTTCGCCAAATTCTGAATTTCTACCTTAGCTAAGGATTTTTCGACACGTTTGGTTCCTGGGATTCGATCTCGCGTTTTTCGAATAGAAAAGTTACTAAGAATATGCTAACCACCCATCCATCTACATGATAACACTGGCTTTATCGTTTCCATCTCTATTATGTATCGGTTTCCTCAAACATGTTCAGGACTGTGTTTAATGAAAAAATGTGGATGTGTTCCTATAACGATACTGATTGTATTTTTAGCTTTTATACATGGTTTCAGGTAATTATTTGCTTGCCCTAAATGATGTGTTTTCAAAAGAATAAAAGAATACCGGACGAGGTTAGAATTGATATTTTAAAGTGGTAGTCGTCCTCGCAAGCGTAACAAAATTCTTGAGCAGAGCTAGGCAATATCTGGAGAAATTGAAGCAAATGCGATTTGTCATCTCTGTGATAACTGCATGTATAAGTGACAAAGCACTTTTGAAGAGGCAAGTGCTCACTTCGGCTTTTACGTTGCTACGCTTGCCCCAAGAAGCAGGAAAACAAAGTTGAAAATGTACAAGTAAAATGGAGGCAAACCAAGAAGAATATGGTAAGAAGAGGAAGGTGTGGTGAGCACGTAAAGAAAAGGTTGGGAGGAGGCACCGAAAAATAAAATAGGGAAAGGTGAAAAATATTCTGGAAGAGAAGGTAAGAAGGAAGTAGCTAATTGTTAATTTTTGTGAGTTATTATTGATATGTGAGATTGATTCATCAATTCACGATTTACAAAGATTCTTTACTTGTTCGCAGCAAGAAAATGAACCCTCAATATATAACCCTCAAATACAAAAAAAAATAATAAGACAGAGTTCACTTCTGAAGCTACAGATAGATGAAATTATATTTTAATGTAGGATCAAGGAAAATGTTGATAAATAAAAGAAATTGGAAAATAATGTTGAGATTCGACGACGTCTTAAGTCTTAGGATAGATCAGGTGATACGAATCCAAATACGAAGAAACTTGCGTTTTAAGCTACGATGAAGTTGCCGTTTTTACAACACTTTTATCCAAACACATGCAATCAGAGAAAAATTTTAACATAATTTTTTATTGCAAAAAATCCATAAACTATTCCTATATATTGATAGATGCAGCAAAGTTTTATTCGTTTAATAAATTTTTGATGTGCCGGAAGAAGGGATAAATCTTATGTAAAATGTAGGTCAATGCCAGAAAAACTGGGGCTAATATTTAGACGCAAAATGAGTTTTCAAAAATACAGGCGAATGCGTTACAAGTAATCTTCTCTCAAGTTACAAACTTGAATAAATATTGACATCTCTGGCACAAATATTGATATGAATCTTATTTAAAACGTCCGATGTTTTTGGACCCGTTGTATAAATGTATAATATTACAAGTACGCGCTGTAAAAAAATCAGTTTTCGAATTCCCTCCATATTGTAATTCTTTGCCATCCTTAAAACGAAAAATGCGCATATTTCTATCGAAAGAATATAAAAAAAAAAACGGCGTCGTTAGAGAATTCAGGGTCAGACATCGCAAAAACAGTAAATATTATCGTTAGTGGTAATTCAACAACTGCTACACTTAACAGCTTTGCAAAAATATTTCAGCTATGTATAGAGATTTATTTTTAGAGCGAATAAATTAGAATGTAGCAGGCTACATTGAGTTACGAATATTTTTTAAAACATGTTTGCATACAGTAGTTACTATGTTTAGTATACGGAACGAAAGAGGTAGGTAAATACAATAAAAAAGTACGTTAACGTAATCAAAATTAGTCCAACGAACGAGTTTATCGTCATAAATGGCTGTTTATCACACGACTGAATACATATTCTCGTGTGCAATAACCGGATTTATTGTCATAAAGAATACGTTTGTTAACGTCTAGTGGAGAATTCCTTTGTTTCATTTAACAATTTATTATATGAGTAGGCGGATTTCAAGTTGATAAACGTAGTTCATTGTTGTAACGAATTTGTTAATTAATATGATAACTCCTTTTGTTGTTTTGACAAAACGAAGTTAATGAATGCCACTTATTGAAACCACTCCTTATTGTAGTAGTATTAATTCTATATATTTTAAGTGTTTTTTTATGTAGTTCAACGTTGTAATAGCAAGACATTCAGAGGAGACAACAAAGCAAATGATCCCAAAATAAAATTTATTGATCAAGTGATCAATAAATTTGATCATTGATCAAGTACACCATTTACGAACGGTAACCTTACGCAAAAAACAAAACTATATAGAATTCTCTTACGAAATAACCGGCAATATTTTCTATTCGAAGTAAATTAGACGTACGTACAAACTAGGCGATTACAAATTTAATCTTTGGACAAACTAGCTTAAATGTAAATGTCACATAAAACGAAACAGAGAAGAAGTTGGACGCATATGCGAATAAGCATTCATTTAGTTTTATATGGACGAGAAATCAAATCAATGTAATATTGCAAAGGAGGAACTTTCAAAGAAATTCAAAGCTGGCCGTACCTTGTATGCTTCGTTTAATATTGCGATAAATGCAATATGTTGATGTCCGGACGTCTTCCCTTTTAAATGGAAAATATTTCCTTGAAAAATGCAGATCTAAGCATGATTCAGCAAAATTCAATCGTCGTTCACGTGGAAGATTTGACGTTAAAAATGTACTTACTAAAAGCATGTTTATTAGAATATTAATAAAAGCATTTACGTACATCTTTCTTATTTACGGTCAATTTTTACATATAGATCCGTTGGATCCGTTAATAAGGTACATATTTAAGTGTGTACTTTGTTCAAGTTTATTTGTTTCTAGAAAATAGTACTAATAACAATACTGGTAGAGTATTTACGAAAAAATATACAGATATTTTCTAATGACAGAAATTAGACGGCAAGACGGCAGAAGAGAAGTTAGGACGAAATATACAGATATTTTGAACGATAGAAGTTAAGCGGCAGAGAGGCGTTTCTACAGCACTAGAAGGCGCCAAGAAATGTCGAATTTGTCGTTTTGGAAGTTGCAGCATTAACTGTGAGGCAACAGCGACAGAAGGTAGAGATAAAAGTACTCTCGAAACCACGCTCATGATGCCGGGTAGGCAAAAACATATCCGCTTGTTAGTGTACTTTTTTCTCTCCTTTTGTTGCGTTCGCCGTGCCATAAGCGAGCTAGCGAGCGATCTTAGCATTATATATTTTTAGTTAATAGAAGTTAGTGTTTGCTAGATTCGGCAACATTCTGGTGTTTTACCAATTTTTTAACGACACGTAAAGTTTTAGTTTTGTTCGTTAAGATTTGGTTGTCAACAGTTCAATTCTATTTTTGGTGTCACCGGAAGTTTTGCAATAATCTATAGCTGGGAATCATAAAAGAGAACCGAAGAAGGAGGAAATAATATACGAAACAGTCAAAGGTATATAGATGAGTCCAAAATTGCGAGATGAATGTAAGAACGAATTTGTAAAAAAAGTAACTATTCGGGAATAATCCTATATACAGAGCGTAGCATACAATGTACCTACAGCATCAATACAAGAACTAATACATCAAACATAATACCAACGGCTTGAGAGAGAGGAGCTTTACTACTGGTGCGCTCCATGTTATGAATAAAAATGTTGTTAAGTGTTTTATATTTGAACGTAGATAGCCGGAAGTCGCCACTACGTAAATAAAAACTGTATTTTACAAGAAACGTTTCTCTGTAAAATATAGATTCTTATTTACAAAAGCATAATTTCTAGCCGACGATTTTAAAATTTAATACTTGATGACATTCATTCTTTTATACTACCTTTTGTTCACTAACACCAGAATAAAAGAATTAAAAATTAAATACAAAGGTGGGTAAGAAAGCAAGTTGTGAAGCTAAGGTAGTTAATGGAGATAGGTTAAAGTAAAACTGGCAAAATATATGAAAATGTACGTGCTGGTTAACCAACACACTACAAAATTTCTACAACTAAACAGAGAGAAGTTAAAGCCAAATAGGCAACCTGTATAAAATTAAATATACATGTAGATTAGAGAACTAATCGAGAAGTTGATTTTCTCTCTAATAGAAATTAAAGCGCGCTTTTGAATGTTGGCAATTTTGTAATTTAGGTTCTAACAATGTATTTCCATAGCCAACGACACTCTAATATTTTTAAAGAATACATTAACTTATTTTGCTAATGAAGGAATTTTCAGAAAGAAATAAATTAATTGTAATAATGAATAATCATACGTTACGAAAATATGTGCCCAGATTAATATTACTGAGAGCTTATTTACATCAGAAAAAATGGCTTGATATGTTTTTTCAACAACGTTGCTAATAATATGAATTCAGGCAGGCGGTTCCAATTCGTTTGCCTTTCACTAACCATGTATCATTGCCTTCCAATTTTGGAAATTACCCTGTTTAAAATGACGAGCATCCAGTCAGAACTTTCAACCTTTCCTAATTTTACAGTGGACGACTAAGACGTCTGTTAGTATTACTTCTCCATTTTACTTCAGTGATTTCCTAGCCTCTTCATTTAATAAAATAACCACATCTGATAGCTACAAGTGCAAGACTAGTTGTATGGTCCAACAAGTTTAAATAAGCTCAACACAAAGCAGTACGAAATAGTAATTCCTCCTTCGTTTATATAACATAAAATAAAGCATCTTATGCTAGCTTGTCATTACGTCGTAATGTCTGTACGAAAACCTATCTTCAAGAAATAGGGGTGACGCGTTTACTGCTGATAGTAGCTTCGTTATATCTGCGTCAAAATTTGCTAATGAGCTTTTTTATACTTCCTACCTCGTGCAGGGCTTCCGGCCCAGTCGCTGATAACATTTGACGCTTCATACTTCGCGGTTTATGACACCGTTTGAAGCAGCAAACGTCAACTTGTTAGAGGCATTACGTTTATGTTTTCGATTTTTCGTCCTCTATTGCATCTTGAGGAGTGGCTAAGAGACTTCATTAGTCGCCCTGATTTTGAGCTTTCTTCTGGTATTTATAGTGCATGTTACAGCCATTTACCATTGCTTTCCTTTAACTTCCTTTTACTTCCGATAGCTTCTGTATGTTTTCCTTCGGTTTCGGAATGTGTATTTGCGGTTAATAGAAGGCTTTTGCCATAATCCCACTTCATATTATATTGTTGTTTGATGACGTTGCATATGATTGTAACAAAAATGTCACAAAAATAATAAATACTTCTCAAATACTTTCAGTGCGCGGTATGTTCTATCAAATTTTTCCTTGACACATCTGTTCATTTAATATTTTTTAGTATATTTTAGTAATACGTAACATGTATTTATCGACAATAGATGGTTCCATTTTGTAACACTGCCTCAAACGCACGGTAATCCTGTTATATAAACGATGTCGCGAACAAACTTCAGCACTGTATGAAAACGTATCAATTACGGGCTGCTCTTGGTAATGTGGAAAAATACAAGAAGCGAGCTCTTTTGTAACTGTCCTCAAATTTCGGGATTTAATGAATTTTATGAAATCGACTTGTGGTCAATATTTAGAGACAAATACTTCTAGAATATTTCCGTAAAATTTTAGATTATTTTCTTCCCAAAAGAATGCGTTATGGAACGATATGGCTATTCTGCTTTTGTACATAAGATCACACTGTCACTTACAAAAGCAAATTTTAAGCCTCTAGCACAGCTGTGTTTAGTTTTGCAGCAAAAGTTGTTCGTTTGTGATGTAATGTAATGTTTATTTGCCGTTAGTGTTAAATAAACAGAGACAAAATCAGAGACATAAAATCTAAGTTAAATAATAGTAAATGAAG
The DNA here is from genome assembly GCA_020654165.1 of Oryctes rhinoceros. Lineage (NCBI taxonomy): Eukaryota > Metazoa > Arthropoda > Insecta > Coleoptera > Scarabaeidae > Oryctes > Oryctes rhinoceros. The sequence continues at coordinate 2,216,419 of JAIOKQ010000001.1, forward strand.
TAGTAAAAGAAAATCAATAAATAGCCGAAGCACTGTATATCTGATACTTTGGTTCGAATAAAACAATTCTATAACTAAAGCTTTTGTTTAAATAGAAATTTGAATAAATCAACCTATGTATGGATAAAAATACGACTAAACAATAAGTAAGCGGATCCAGAAAAATGAAAACAAAGGAATAGGTGCTACCTACGAAGAAACTCGGCCACACTATAAAATAATTTGTCACGTACATACTATATACGATATAGCCTCAGTTTGTTTTTAAACTGGCGAAGTGTTAAGCAGCCTATGTCGAGGCACGTTCAAATTACACGAGCCACGAGTAACCATTACGTTATATATATATATATCTTGATTAAAGATAAATTTTCGCTCATTTTTCTTCCAAAATGTACAATAAAGGTAGAGGGAGTGCCTTTAATTGCCTAAAGTCTGGCCTACAAGAAGTTACTTCAGAGATCTCCACCGTACACCTCACAACCTTCCTTGACGAACCCCAGAAGATTAAGCGATATCGCATCGTTGATTTTATATAGGCGAATGTGTATTAGGATACGTCGAACTTTGCACGGTTGACTCAAATTTAATGTTCTGTTTGAATGGAACCTGCTTTAAATTAACGACAGGTATATGCGGATGATATGCGAATTTACTATTTTCTGTGATACCTTAGAACGCAATTGTAAAATATTAGGACTTCTACCGAAGTTCTACCGAACTCCTCGATAGCACGATTTTCCATTCACGTGTCGTAATACGTACTATGTCATCTTTTGTATTTTGTTTATATTAATGTACGTTTCTCAATAATCATTGAGATTTTATTTCCCTTTACGTTCTTTGTTTGATTTGATCCCGACAGGATAAAATTGATAGATTTAATAAAGGTATAATGTAATAATTGTTCTCCGATGATTCCCGGAACCTGAAGTACTTTTCGTTAAAACAGATCGCTTTAAAATGTAGATTCGTACCGCCCCGGGGAATACGGGTTCGCCGGGCCGTTGCGATTGCATAAATCCGTGCAAGCTAGACGCGAACGTGAAGAATTCTTCTCAAAACAAAAGTAACCAAAAAAGAATCAACGGTATTCCAATTCGGAGGAACTTGTATTTTGATTAAAAGGCTGGCCGGGATCTCGAAATGCATCTTTCTTCCATCTTCTTGCGGTTTAAATAATTCATGAAATGCAGCAAACCGTGGGGAGGAACGGTTTGAGCCGATCGGTTTGTCTAGCTGGGTATTACCTTTTATACTCTTTTGTATTTCTGGCGTTCTATTCAGCAGTAAGAGGATTTAACTCGCAATCAGTAAACTGCACCGATAGTAAACTTCTCGTTTGTGGGCTTCCTTTTTTTTTACTTTTTGGAAGACAAAATTGAAATTGGCGTCAATTCAACATGTGCTATTCGTTCAAAAAAAAAAAGGAGACTGCTGCAAATAGGAACAATTTAGTGCGTTAAGTGGTCCTTAATTCTGGAGCTGATTCTGATGTATTGAATACCATAACAGGAAAAAAATATTGTATCCACATACAGATTTGGCAGAAATGCAGCGGAATATAACGCAATGCTGTAGTTTCATCGCTGTGCGACTTAGTTAATATTATCTGCTCTTTATGTGTTCCTTCATGCTATTCCCAAATTTATTTCTTGGGATTGAATGCGTCATCTGCATATCAACAAACCTACACAACAACGCGGCTCCCTTTTTCTACACACGATTTACGGTTGTTGTAAGTTTAATTTGTCAAATTTCTACATTAGATACATGTTACCAGTTTCGGATCCATTTTAATATCTTAAAACCGTTCAAGTTCATTAGCATCTTGAAATTTGAAAGTTCTTGCTTTCATGCAAAGCCTTTATGTGCATGATTCCATCATGTATTCAAATCTCAGTCACATACGAGATGTCACAGAAAAGTCACACTTGTGCCGAAACAATCGCATGCACGTATTCGGACGTTATCCATCCTATCGAGATGACATCCTTTCGACTGGTATCTGTTTTTAGGATACAAAGACAAGTTACGTGGACTGGGATCAAGCGGACAGGAAGCTGGAGAACCACAGGAATCTATTTTTTTCGCCAAAAACAAGGCAATTAAGACGGTCGCGCGGGCGTGCGTATTGTCACGCTGAAGTACCATTTTGCTGATCTTTAAGGTCTTTTTTGTCAAACACTTGGAGCCATTAATCCTTTGTGGACGTTTCAGGCACTGTCAGAAAAGGAAATGAGCCTGGATTTGATTTCAGATCTGCTCATTCGAGCTCTTTTCGACAGGACCACCGAAGAAATCTGAATCGTTTTCGATTTTGTCAGGAAGGTCAACGAGTTCACGTTTCCAATAGTCCATTTCTTTCCAATTCATTCAATTCATTCATTCCAATAGTCAATTTCAATCGTGATCACCTGTGTGGCGCACATATCTCTTATTCTCAACTCTTGTGTCAACATCTGATGAAGGATAAAACGATTTAAATGTAGTTTACTAATTACCGTCCTCAATTTCCGTCGACAGTGCGAGCTCGCAAGAGCCCCTACTCTTCTCGCACTTTCATCAATTATTAATATTGATCCATCTGAGCGAAGTTTGCACTATCTACACTTAGGCTCTTCATAAGAAATGTTCCTTATAGGCTTGTCGCAATTATCCGTAGGTTAAGCTCACGAATTCATCAGGTTTACATACTTACCTGCCCAGGTTGCAACTTGTACCGCGGCTACAAGCTATGTGGACTAGAGATCTGCGTCTCTAGGAGTGATTGAGAGTTTTATTAACTTGCTGTTGTAACACGTATTTGAAACTTAAATATGTGGCATACTTATTTCTTTAGAATTTCGGTAAAATAAGTGCAACGGTAATATGTGCTTCATGTGCTAGATCGTCGTATACATATATCAGCAAGGCCATATGTGATACTATGTTTTTAACAACGTCATGTAAAGAAAATGTATTTTATGCACAATTATAACAAAAATTATTAATAAAGTTATTATTAACAGTCAAATACGAGAAAGCATAATTATGCGTTGAAACATGTATAAGAACATCGAATGGTAAGTAATAAGAAAAAATAACCAACAAAATGATAAATCTGCGTTTCTATATATATACCTAACATTTATATTCAAATACGTACATAATACGAACGAAATAATGTTGTCATTGTTCCACTGTTGCCAAAGACATCGTATATCAATGTACTATGAGGAAGCTTATTCGGAAATTGAGGCGGGAGGCATATTCTCTGGGGTTACATATAATATTATCGTATATCAGATACGTCATCCATAATGCATAAGTACAAGGCAAATTGCAGTGTAGTACACTGCGGTGTACCATTATCATTACCGTTACAATAACTTATTTCAAAAGCTGTATTAACGGAAAGTTGATTGCGACGTAATAAAATGCATCCCTGTGTATTTGAATAATTTATGACATGCAAAAGAGCTTTGCGCTTTCCTTTTGCGTCTTATTTTCGACTAGTACTTGCGGCGATGGGAAGTTAAGGGAGGAATTGATCAATTTTTCCCAACCTGGTGTTCACAGCAAACATAAACTAATGATAGTTAATTAAACAGGTGATCCATCTGCGGTGGTTTAGAGAAGAAAGGAATCTTCCTTATTCACAAAGTCAACATTTCAATAAAATAGAAATATTAAATTAATCATTACAATAGAGTAAGGTACAATGCTGATGAAATTTTATTTTGATTTCTTTTTATTTTAAAATGTTAATTAAATTAATTAAATTAAAATGTTAAAAGATTAACAATAATTTTAAACCACAAATTGAAGAATTGTGATGTTTTTTATTGTTATGTTACTACTTAATAAGCTGAAGACACATATTGCAGAGAAACAGCTGCATTCGAAAAAAAAAATAAAGGTTTGTCCCACCTTCTTTTATCTATGGTAAAAATTCACAAACTTGGATTTAAACCATATACACAAGATTCGGTCCCTAGCGACGCTCTTCCGTTTCCTAGGTTCAAAGTTTCGCTCGGAGGACATGGATTTTTATGGAATTGCATTCGTAAACGTTTATTTTATAGAACAGCATATTAACTACTATCTGGATGGACTAAAGAGATGAGATCATCCCTAAGAAGGCTATATCAATAAAGAGTCCAAACGATGTGCCCGACCAGTAGCGTCGATGCGAGAGCAGAGTGGGGTAAACTCCGCTATCGCATAAGTAGTAAAAATAAACGATGCATTTAGTTGCCGTTCTAACGTGTTAAAGTATACGTTGAAAATGTTGCGAGGTCGTAAAAATAATGCGTCAAATCGGTTGTCTGCTACCGTAGTAAATAAATTTATACATCGGTTTCCCGATTTAATATATGACGGTAAGGCAGTGAAATGTTTAGTTTGTGAAACAACTTTATTATCTTGGAAAGCGAGTCAGTGTCAAAGACATATAAATAGTGACAAACATAAATTGAAAAAGATTAGACGCAAATCATATAATGAATTTGTGGTTGATTTAACGATGATGCTAATTGCGACCAATATAGCAATACATAAAGTCCAACGCCCAATGTTTCGCCAGTTTTGGAATAAATACAATCCTACGTGGAAATTACCATCTAAAAATACGCTACACAATTACGTACCATCAGTGCGTGAAAGAATTGTAAATTTTACGAAAAAAACGGTGAAAAATAAATACCTTTGGTTGACAATGGACGAAACTACAGATATTAAAAAACAGTCCATCCTATCCATTGTCGTAAGGACGCTGACCCCACAAGGATCTTCTGACCCTTATTTACTAGCCTGTAAACGAATGCAAGATTGTACTGCCACGGCGATACGTAGTGTATTAATAGAAACACTACACAAATTTGAAATTTTACCGGAGCAACTGTTAATGTTAGTTACCGATGCTGCCGCGGTTATGTGTTCCGCAGCAAAATTACTCAAAACGATTCAACCAAACCTGTTGCACGTCACATGTTTGCTTCACGCTTTACACCTTGTAACAAACATTATACGTACAAGTTATCCTGATGTGGATGAACTAATAGGACAAACGAAAGCGGTTTTTCTTAAATCTCCGAAACGTATTCGCCTATTTCATTCGCAGTGTCCTGACATACCCGAGCCGCCGCAACCAATTCTTATACGATGGGATACGTGGTTAGAAGCAGCATTCTATTATTATAAACATTTTGAAAAAAATTAAAAATTATTTACGACAGTTACGTTCCAATAGTGGATGCAATAAAAAAGTTACAGAACAGTGCGCTATCCTTATCGGACTCATTAGCAATTATTGACCACGTAGAATTAGCGCTGCATATCCTTGATGATGAAAAAAGTGTTTGTGTTCGTAAAAAATTTAATAGTGTATTAGATAAAAATGTAGATTTTACAAAATTACGGCAACTTTTTACCAATACTGAAAATACGTTGTACAGATACAAAGAGCACTTTAACTATGCAAATATAACATCTCTCAACGTCGAACAATCCTTTTCAGCATATAAGCATTTATTTACGTCGCTACGTACGAACCTTTCCGAGACTAATACAGAAACATATATGATGGTGCAATTACTTCATCGCGCACATCCGGATATTTCTGCAACAATGTAAACATGTTAGGTAAATTATTTATGTTTTTTCTTAACGTTTTGTAAAGTGATTCAATATATTTATTTTTAGATAAGTGCACTGTTATTCTGGTAAACTCTCCACGCAACGCCAATGCTCGGGCACATCGTTTGGACTCTTTATATATCAATGTTAAGTTCTAGAAGTTCAGTGTAACAAAAAATATGTTTTTTCTATGTTAGGCTCGAAATTTTTCAAGCTAAACTCGTACAAATAGAATATTATTATACAACACAATCCTTCAAATATAAATATGTAAAACAAATATTTCTTTTGAAATTAGGTAGTCATGTAGATGCGAATTTCCCACGGGCCAAGCGTGGACAACTCCATTCATGTGAGAATACAGAATGCTTCCACTGGAAACGTCGCCTTTCAATGTTTACAATACATTGATGATAAAACAGATAGGTAGCCAGAAATTCGTAGCGGGAATGTTCTTTGATCTGCCCGGCGCACTTGGCACTGCGCCCGTAGAATTTGTGCGTGACACAGTCTTCGCTCTGGCAGAGCTATAGCTAAGAGCGTTTTACGGTCAATATTGAGGAACATATTTTGAAATATATAACTTTAGGCGTCGGCGCTACAGAAGGATTCGTGACTGATCCATTCAATATTCGCACGTTTTTACGACGATCTCGAGGAGTACATAAAAACTGGGAAACTAGTGAGATAACACCCCAATCATTGCTGAAGAAGATACCGTCAAGAATTTACAACTTTAGTAAGTTCAAAGACGCTCTATGGCAGTACTCGTAAGAGGAATAGATTGATTCCCAAAAAAGTATAAGTATAAGTAAGTGGCAAATTGATTTCACTAACCTTTACCGTTCTTAAGTCTAGCTTTAGTTTCAAGGAACTAATGCAAGTTTAATACGCGCTTGTATATTTTTATGGAGAAGGACAAGGGTCTGAGAAAGGATATTCATGCTGCAAAAGAGAATGCAGCGGTTCGCCTATGTTGTCTATATAGTGCCAGTCATAATTTAGTGTTATTCAAACTACTTTCAACTTTCTTATTGACGAGTGCATCCGTTCATTTAAAGGCTGTTTATGTTTCGATATACATATATGTGGGTGGCGCTGATGACCTCTTGAACGTTGGTTTATAGCATTAGAATAGGGACATCTCTTTCGTTTTTTGCTTGCCCAATCGATATTATACTTCTTTTGAAATGGGACAATAAAATAATTCTAATCTTTAATTTTAATGTAATTTTTATTCGACGCTACAATCAACACAAATTTATCGTGATTTGTTATTTTTATTGAATTGCACCTGTACCGCTGAAATTTTACTAACCTCCTGTTCTTTCCATACAACAATACTTGTAATGAAGTTGTTACATATATTACATAGAAGTGCTTTTTCAATACTAATGAAATAGGAACATGAAAATGGAAATAATTATATATCCCTTAGGGTACCAGCGTGCAATATTGAAAATTAGGCTTATCGCAACCATCGCTACATTAATTATACTAGCAAATTTTTCTTTGAGGTATAAATTCATATTTAAGTGGTGCTACGAACAATACGTTGCCTCCTTTCGATGTAATCATATGTAAGATTGCAGCTAGGTAAGTGAAGTAGATAAGCAATAATTATACTTCCTTTTGGTTCTAAGCTTATGAATCAAACGTAATGTAAGTAAGAATAAATTTTCTTACCGCGCAACACTCAATGGAAATGGAATCATAACAGCTTAATTACAGAGCCCAATAATAAACGTATACATATTTTCTGGAATTCCTGTTTTCAGAATGGAGCTAAGGAAAATAATATGAAGCAATTAACCGACTCAATGACGAAGTGAAAACTCAGCTTCGCCATACATATAAGCATAAATTTAAAGGGCTAAGATGCTCTTGTTTTCGAATAATTCGAATCGCTTACATGCCTTAGGAATGTATTTCTTGTTTATGAACATTAGTAGCGGTTATTTTAAACAATGTAGTAACTCAAATACCATCTCGTTCGCTAAAATAGACGCAGAGTGGATAATTGTACCGTTTAGCTTGTTTGCTATAATGTCCAAATAATGGCGTTAACTGTTAGTGATGATAGTTGAGCGCAATTGTGTTTTATTTAAAGAACGGCGAAGTTATGAAATTGTTCCTTTGACACTTGTTATTGCATTTTCTGCTATATGTAACAGAGAACGTGCTGCAATAGAGAAACATTGTTATTGTATGATTCTTTACCTTCGGAAAATGAGAAATTTTAGTTATTTAAAGAGACATTCTTGCTGATGGAATATTGTTTCTGATATGAATATATAGGGTGGTAACTGCTTAGGGAATGATATTATTTTTATCATCATTATAGATATTTATATGAACACTTGAGCTGACCAGTTTTTAATGTAAAAATATGGCCTCTGAATGTGAAATATACAGGACGATTCATATAAGTGGCCTTTAATAGGACTTTAATAGGAATATTTTTGTATTTTATGTCTCCCTGATTACCTACTTCAACAACTTACAATAACTATGACTAGGGAGGACAAAAGCGAGCGAAATCGTACCTATTTTCTCTATTCTTTATTCGTCTATTCATTTCATAAGAAAGGATTCATGTTGCCTATTGGTCTCCCTGAGAGTCGACAAAACACAACTCTGTGTATTCGCTGCTAAATAAGTATGATTTCAATCGCTTTTGCCCTTTCTATCCATGACTTAAATCAACAAATAATTATTGATTACATGGTAGTCTGAAATTCTTCATTTACTCCATCAACATAGTCTTGGCAAAACGTTATTATTTGCTATTTATTTTTTCTTTAAACCACTAAAAGAACACCTAAAGAACACTTCCAGATATATCGATTCTAGACGAATTACTGATATAAATACGCGCCTATATTTAATTTGAACTTTTGATGGTACCGGCGCATCCACCAAAATGTTGAATGCTTGTTATTTGCTATTTATTTTTTCTTTAAACCACTAAAAGAACGCCTAAAGAACACTTCCAGATATATCGATTTTAGACGAATTACTGATATAAATATGCGCGTATATTTAATTTGAATTTTTGATGGTACCGGCGCATCTACCAAAATGTTGAATGCTTGTTATTTGCTATTTATTTTTTCTTTAAACCACTAAATGAACACTTAAAGAACACTTCCAGATATATCGATTCCAGACGAATTACTGATATAAATACGCGCCTATATTTAATTTGAACTTTTGATGGTACCGGCGCATCCACCAAAATGTTGAATGCTTGTTATTTGCTATTTATTTTTTCTTTAAACCACTAAAAGAACGCCTAAAGAACACTTCCAGATATATCGATTCTAGACGAATTACTGATATAAATACGCGCCTATATTTAATTTGAACTTTTGGTGGTACCGGCGCATCCACCAAAATGTTGAATGCTTGTTATTTGGTATTTATTTTTTCTTTAAACCACTAAATGAACACTTAGAGAACACTTCCAGATATATCGATTCCAGACGAATTACTGATATAAATACGCGCCTATATTTAATTTGAACTTTTGGTGGTACCGGCGCATCCACCAAAATGTTGAGCGCTTGTTATTTGCTATTTATTTTTCTTTAAACCACTAAATGAACACTTAAAGAACACTTCCAGATATATCGATTCTAGACGAATTACTGATATAAATATGCGCCTATATTTAATTTGAACTTTTGATAGTATCGGCGCGTCCACCAAAATGTTGAATGCTTATCAAATTGCATATTGATAATGATCCGACAATTATTTTGCACGTATCGTGCTAAATAAGTGGACGTGTATATGTATCATTCCAATAGATGTTTCGCGAAGTATGCAGCGACTTGACAGAAACAACGTACACAGATACATAGATATCACGTTTTCACGGTACAGTTGCGATGCGTTTCGGAAAAGCACCGATAGCGTCCGGAAACGGAAGGAAATTAAATTTCATCGGGAAATCTCTACTTCGCACCGCGGTACGGGCGATTCGGCAAAGCAGATCCCGGCCAACGTTGCACGCAAATTTATTCCGCTTCTCCCTCTGCGCGATTCAACTATTTGCAAGTCGAATTGTGCAAAACGGTTTCGCAAACCACCGAAACGGAACTAGTTTAGTGTTTACACTAACGTAGTTATGACCGAAATACGAACGCCTAAATTTGAATACGTTTCAGTTCGGGTATGTAGAATGTCCGTTGTTCCTAATTGTATAATAGGTGGAGTACATTGATTGGAAGTTATTGAGTTACAAATGATGTGTTTCAATGTCGGATTAATGCAATTCGACATTGCAAACGCTTACTCTATCTTTATTTAAAATGCGGTCTATGCCTGCTTTAATGGAAAACTACAATTTCGCTGTACTCTGTAGCATTTAAATCGCTAACTCACCGGTCATTCCACGTATCGTAATTTCAAATAGAGGTGGGTACTGGGCTCCTAAACCAAATTATTTTTTTTCATGATAGCCAGAAAGATTAAATACGTACAGCACATAATGTTGCATGTTACGTCCAATTACATCAGAAATCCCTGTTCTGTTTTTTAACGGGGATGCTCGATTTCATTTTAAAAAAATAGGTTATCTTCCACAAGAATATATGGAAGCGATTTGAAAAAGTTTCTGCAAAACCTTATAAACCGATGTACTAAAAAAATGAATGCCTAGTGGTTTCATAAATATATCTTTTTAACAGGCACATATACTGTTGTACTATTGTGTACATCATTAAACACGGGATTTAGAGACATGCGCCTCCTGTATGATGGATATAGAAGAAGATATACAGTCTTATTCGGATATAGTACGAAAAAAAAATTAGGTGAAAGAAACGCATGACTAATGCCTAAATACAAAATATTATGGTTCTATGTGCACGTAGTAACGAGAAAATGATTTTTCTTTATTCGAGTCCGACTCTGTCTTAGTTAACATATGGGAATCACCGGCAGTCGCTGAAGCAGCGTTCGGATATCCATTTAGTATGCACATAGCATTCACCGTCATTACACGCAATTGCAATGGCATCCTATACGAATATCGAATACACCGATATGATTTTGATTTATGGCGAAACAGGACAAAGTAGTCTTGCGGCAGAAAATTTGTACGCGGCACGGTTTCCCAATCGGCGGCATCCATCATCCGAGACAATTGTGAGAACCGTGTATCGACTTCGAGAAACAGGATCAGTAATTCCACGTTTCGAAGGTCGTCCCGATCTAAATCCATTAGACTTTTTTCTGTGGGGATACATGAAAAGCTTGGTATATGATCGTCGCCCTGATATTGAAAATGTCGAAGATCTGCGAAATCGCATTTATGTTGCAGCTCAACGCATTCGCGAAGACATGGTAAATTTTACTCGTGTGCATAATAACTTTCGTCGCCGAATTGATGCCTGTATTAGAGCTCACGGTGGACATTTCGAACATTTTTTACATTAATAAATTATTTTGTCCTGTTTCGCCTAGATCGGTCCTTGTTAGGACCACCACCAATTTCATAAAAAGAAAAAGAATGTATAACTACAAATAACTCAAAACCCGACATTTCGGATGCATTAACTTTAAACATTAAGAACGCAAATCATATGGTTATCGGCATATTCAATGTAAACACATAAACACTTCGACATCAGCTGTACGACAGACTAATGCATTTCAATAGACTATTCACTATTCATAGCATCTACAATGCTTTATCGATTTTTATTTGCATCTGGGTTAACTTTGATTCATCAGCGGTATTTGTATAATATAGGAGAAACAAAGATATGGACCGGCTTTACCTGCATTTTGGGCCCTAAAATTTCAACAAAATGTATATGTTACAAATAAATTTCTTTTTAAATTTTCAGTAACACATTGATAGGTAGTCTTCAGATTTCGGTAGCTTACGTGCTGTTTACAGGTAACCCTGTATATGATGCTATTTAAGAAGATACCGCTTTTAGTGTTTCAATGTAACAAAGTTTGATATTACTTTGTTTGGACCACTGAATGAATTAAATTTTAGGACAATGGGATTCGGGAGTATTTCTAAAATTTCCTATCGGCAACTTAACTTTTCATTGGGAGGAACAAATAACTTTTTGATAAAAATTTTGGAACTATAAAAAGGAAACCTAACTTCATACACGGCAAATTTCGACGATCTTATTATTTCAAAATACATTGTTGCCGAAATACATGTAGCATGATGCAAGTGATGCGAGAGCGCAACTGTGGCATAAATTCTATGTTGTTCGATGACATTTTCCACCACAAACAACTCTACAATGTAGGAATTTCAACGAAGATTAAACGAACGATTATTGAAACGAACGAATGATGTAGCACTTTGATATGCCTATGCGTACATTAAAACATGTTGTATGTAGATTTTACAGTAATATTAATGTTTTGGGAAAGCGGAAGATTTGTACTTCATCTTCCGCTTTCCCAGTTATTGTTTCGATTCACTATTACCGTCTTTGGCTGGATTTATCCTATATTTTCCTAACTCTCTCGTCCTCTAGATTATTTTCTTTATGATAATAAAAATTACCTTTAAATACGTGGTAGCCCGATACGTGTTTCTTTCAACCATTGCTTTGGATGTGGGGACAACAGTTTTTAAACTAACGACAAATAAACAAAAAAAAACATACTCAAGAGAGTCCTTAAGTATCCTTTAGTTTTGGTTCTTTTTGGATCATATGTCGAGCAGTTCACTTGTTTCCTTGCTGGACATCATCAAAGTAACATCTTAATGCTACAAAACAATTTTGATTGCAGTCCTAGGTTTGCCATTAAGAGAGAGCACGATGGTCGCTTATCTTTTCTCAGCACCGCCGCGACCACCGGGCCAGATTAAGGTAGTACAGAAAACTGCCAAATTCCAATAGACTACTTAACTTTCAGAGTAATTGTATATTCGTACGTTGCTAAAAAATAATATTTGAAAATGTTAATACAAGGGTACCTTTTCCTTTCGCGTTAAATGTTGAACAGCTTTCCTCCGAATTAAGAACCTCATTACCGATTCAGCAAGATAACCATGTTGTATACGCTGTAAAATGTGCAGATTATTCTAATATTTTCATTGAGCAAACGAAGATGGTGAGACTTTAGTACTCAACATCAAAGTGATAGTAGAGTCATTATTTCATTAGAGTCAGTATTTTTATTGCCAATTTCTTTTAATAGATATTTAAATAATTTGGCATACAGCAACTTCAGACAGCAAGCTTGTAGATATCTTAACGTGCGTTCGCACTCTTGCTCTTTCCGCATGAAAGCTGATTTTAGCTTTTTTCAAATTCTCCAACCAAAAGAGGGCTTGAATTGACGGCATCTCGCCTAACAACAAATAGTTTGGAAAAGTCGTCGTTGTCGTAAGAGAATTTTTTATTTTACCATTATTTTTCTATTTTCTATCCACAGTTTACACTAAATCGATTAACTCAAATAAGACCCTTAATGTAGGAGCAACCATTTGAAATGCTTTGCGATTTTATGTATACGTCCTGGTATGATCTTGTTAGGCACATCGAAATTATATTGGTTACTATTAGTATGCCATTGATTTGGATTATTACATACAAAGAAATATGATTCTGACTTAGCTAAATAGTTTGGATTTCTCGCAGTACAAGTTGTTTAATTGACTCCTTCATTTTTTTAAATATAAAAACTTATTTTACTAAATATATAGGATAAGAACAAAAACGCAACATACGAGAAATGGAGAGATAAGGTCATCAAACCTGTTCCGCCTCATATTTAAAAAAGAGCTAAGAAGACAAGCCAAAATAAACAATATTATAACAATATATTTCGAAGGCATCTCAACGCTATGACTAGATAGGGGCAAGTAAGTATTCTTAAAAACTGTTTGGAAGAAACACATTTGGGCGAATGATGGTAACGTAATAGATATCTCGTAGTCCATTAGCAATAGACGTATAAAATCTGTATTGCTTTGGTTTATTTCTAGAGAAGAAAACTAAAATGTAATAATATACAGACTGTTTCATTTAAGATAATAAAGTACTTAAAGATAAGAAAGATAAAGATAATAAAGTTTGCTGATTAGCGATCAGCTTGTATATACGAAAATAGTTTTTGAAGATACATTATAAAGTCTATAATGTCATAAAAAAACTTTCTATTGCTCATATAATTGGCAACTTTTTACGATTCCAATTGAGACACCTTGTATAGATTCATTTAGCGAAGAAGTTCTAAGACTTTGATTGCCGTAGTCGGTGTTATTTAATAATATGGCTTTGCCTGCGATTCAGTTGGCAAATGAAAACATTCGAAGTTCTCAAAGCAGTTGGTGATTTAATTTCGTAATCGGTAACTCTTTGATGTTTAAGTGAAAATTACGGCGTCAAGATAAACTAATTTTCAACGTATTTTTAATACTTGCCATAAATAAACGCGATTATATAGATTAATTAGTACACTTTACACGAAAGTCTAATTAGCAGTAGAGACAAACTAATTTAAATTTAAATTCGTTCAGGTAATTACTTAGGAAACTTTCCACGGGTTCGATACCTACACCCTAAAGCGCAGAAATAACCGTCGATGTACAGAATTTGTCCTTTCGTCATTTGATTTCAGAAATTCGCTTACGCCGAAACTTCGCTATTGTGTAAAGCTTTTTAACGGGGGGTATATAATGGAGGAACTGGAGAGGCACCAATGGACAAATATAATTGAAAACTCGAGACGCCATTCCTTATAGGCGGAAAGAGAAAGTTCCAGGCGGGATCGAAAAACAATGGGACGTAATTATTAGGCGAGTTCACTATTCGAATTTCGTTCCTGGTGATTTCCCTATAGTTAACTTGTTAACTGCTTTAACGGAAATATTAATAAACCGTAGGAGGGTCGAGAGAAAATATTATTCTTGAAATTTCATAGCTGTTATCCTCATATCCCTGACCACTACGAACATAAAGGAGATTCTAACGATATTGAACAGTTCTGATATGAGCCAATATCCATAGAAATTAGTATTAGTAAGGCATTATACAAGTGTCGTCATTGGGATAATAAGCTTCGAATTAGTAAATCTGTCTATTGTATTTAACGTTTACATTTACAATTAGTTTTATTATGTTGGATTCCGGCTTTCGTGAGATAAGTTTGTTATTTCATTTCTTTTTAACTTTTCCTATTGAACATTTTGCATTTCGGGAAGGTTGAGCAATTTCGAAGAGCCACCTCCATATGGCAGATCTCTTGTTTATGTTGTTGATTATTGAAAGAAACATCGGCGCACGAAACACCTAAAGATATTGCAACCTCTGGCAAGGATTTTTAACGTAGCCAACCGGGATAAATTAAAATAACCTTAATGGTACGGTAGGAGGTAGCTCCAACTCATCTCTTATATATAAAATTGTCATAGCTGAGACTTTTTAATTTTATATGTGGCGTAATAGCAAACAATAGATCGACTTTGAGATGGCTTATTGTTTTTCAGAGCATTTTCCACGAAGATTGATGCATTCTTTCAAACATCCAGCAGTTATGCAAGTCTTTGATTGAAAAAGATAAAATTGCAATCTTCAAGGCATTGGCAGCTTCTTCGGGCGACTGGAACCGTTGATTACATAGCGCATTCTTGATTCTATGGGACGTTAATAGCTAGGCTAGGACAACACGCAGCTCAACTCAATCCTTTTTGGGCTCTAATAGGTTAATGATTCGTCACTACTCACGATGCCATAAACATCTTTGTTCGATCAATAGGTGTAGGATCCAATGTTAAACTAACATTTTTAAAGGTTATGCAGAATTCTTTGGGATTGACAAAGAAGCAACGCTTCTGTGAGCTGTTGCTACCTATGGTGATATAATCCCAGGATCGATGTGAAGGGTGACGAACCGGCGTTAATACGGTGGTTCATTGCTACTTTTATCCTCTCAAGTAGCAGGATAACGACGGATGGAGTTATTCCTTCTTTGTAGAGACTAGACAGACTCGTGTTTTATCGACTCTCGGGGGCACCAGGTAACACGAATCCATTCTCATGAGGTGGGTAGGCACGAGTCTATCTAGTCGCTGTAGAAAAGAAGTAATTGCACCTACCTTTGTCATCTCTATTCATTACCAAAACCAGAAACCAACTCTACGAGATATTATTGCTGACTCATTTTGTCGGTTTGACAAAATTCCATTAGTGGCACCGTCCATACAGCCTACGTACAAAACTAGAAGCTCTCTGGACCGTGCAACTTGTCCATTGTCATTGTGACCTTTAGCCAAACTATGCTGTTACAGAGGTCTCTGTGGCAATCTGGTGACAGGCTCAACATTATTTAATCGAAAATACCGATAGTCTTTGTTTAGATTCAATAAACTGGTTGATGTTTCTGCTTGCAATCTGCAAGTCATGTTTTTCTTAGCCCCAGAACATGTTTATACCAAATATAAAAGAATAATACCAAACATCAAAGAAGTATAGAACGTGATCAGCACGTTGCTCAATGCTTCAATTGTTACTCACTAAAATTTTAAAAAAATATTGAATTGAGCGGAAAAGTATTCTAGTTATCAAGAAAATAGAATAAATGCTTTTGCTTCAAGAGAATTACCTTAAATGTTGTTCTAGAACTAGGAAGAGACAGTTGTCGACGTTCTAACGGCATCGCGTTATAAAAATTAGCTACATCGTAAGAAGTGCACCCTGGATTAAGCTCTAGCTTTCGTATGTCGATGCAGTGTTATAGAACATGTTAGTGTTGTAGGTATCAGTTTTGTAGGAGATCTTATGGCACAGATGTACTGGTGCCTTCTCCAAAATGCCCTTAAGTAGTTTATATGCGTGCTTTATTGTTCTAATTCCATAGTAAGTCAGTAGATCAAACAAAGAAAGAGATTTAACAATTACAAGCGCAAACTTCTCGGAGTAGTTAATTCCATAAGAACGATTAAAGAATAGGTGCTATCGTCGAAGTAAACACAAACAATTTTATCTGTAGCCGCAGCTCTGTAATTAAAAGAACATCTCTTGAATGAAAAGGAAAAACTAAGCAATTTCTTTATGTTTGGCCGCGTAGATACACGAGATGGTGGCCGTTAGATGAGCAGAAAGGTTTAACGTATAAAAAGCTCCGAATTCCATCTTAGAAACGAATCCACCAGCTGCAACATATCAAGATTAATAAGACATCTAAGCGAATGACGACGGTCACGTAAGCCGTGATTAATCCCAGGTAATATTTGCGGACCTCTACGGCGAAAGATTCTATTAAAGGAACGGCGATCTTGCTGCAACAATCTCTCTTCGTGGGCAATTCCATTTCTCTTATGCTAGGGACTTGGATCTCGTGCGAGAGGAACAAATCTCGCCTTTTCTCGCCGTCTTTCTTTTATCCTTTTTTTTTGATAAATTGCTGGTTGCAATTTATCATTGGATCTGGATTTGGAGCTTCTGGTGATATTGGTATTGAATTGAGCTTTCGATAATCACTTGTTGGGGAAAATGTTAGTAACGGAGTCTCTTTAGTTTGGGAAATATATTCGCAAAGTGTAATATACGCGTCTATATTTCTTTCGCATCTATTGGAAAATAGCGGTAACTAAATGGAGGATTACAGTCTGGATTTTGAGCTGCGGCCTATTTTGCGATGAAAATTATAAACTTCTTTATTATCAATAAGGCTGTTATATCTTGTTGCCGACGCTACAGGATCGAATCCGTTGTACTGAATAGGTAGGTGCATATGTACGTAGATATAATATGTATGGTTGAAAGTCGGTTCTATAGTCGCATCTACCTTTTTTTACTTTTACCCAATTGTGAAAACAGCCAACTGAAAGCTATGCTATGGTCCAATACAAGTTTGAGAAATGAACAAATATCTTATCTACCCTTCCGATTACATCTCATCAAGGTAGGTGCGACTACAGGAAACCCTCTCAATTTGTATATTGATGTAATTGACGCAATCAGTGGTTAACATACAAAGAAATCTACAATGAGAAATTGAATGATGAACTAGATTTGAAAAAAGCAACCACAGACGACAAGCCAATGACTGCTGGAAGTGGTAGTAGATTACCGAGGAAGGAGGGTGGAAGAACCGAGTCAAATGCGGTAATGATTTCTTGTCACGCTATGCAAGAAGTTAAAATGAAAGTAATGAACTACTTATTTGTTGAGTCATCACTAAAGCAAGGTGAATGGAACTATTTCTTTGTTGATACGCAACAATCTAAAGTAGCTAAGCGAAGGTTTTACTTTACGTAAATTATTCACAATTTCAAACATTTCTTTCAATTTGGGATTAGATCTCTTTGAAACATTCCCTTAATTTCTGTGAAGTGTGAAGTGACGGTTACCATTGCCTTTCTAAAACATTATAATGACCTAAATTTCAAATTTCAGGCAAAAGGAGAGCTTGCGTTGGGGCTTCTACGAGAAGCAAAAAATTCCTCATTGAAAATCACCTCTTGCATAATGAACGTTTACACAATATGAAAATACTGAGAAGTAATCACAAGATTCACGCGAATCAATGTAAAGGATCTTAAATTAGAATCTGAGAACAGATTTAACGACTTAAGAAACGAAGAAAGCTTTAAGGAGATCTTATGCAATTCTGATGTTGCAAATGTTTTCTTCATCATGGATACAGTGAAGCTGGTTTACGGGTGGAAATAATCGATTTTAAAATGAATATCGTTTTGAAGAGAAGCAATCCTTCCCAAGAATTCCGAAAAACTTGGCTCTCATTAGAAATTTCGAGCTCGGTTTATCAATAACTATCTCTAACTTAATTGGAATAAAAATTTCAGGACTTCAGAGAGTTAGCTCAATGTAAAGGTTCTCCCACTAAATTTTAAATAATGTACAACATAACTTAAAATTGTTATTAAAAATGTTTATTGATTGCTGAATAAAAGTTAATCAATCTGTGTGACTTCCTAAGTTATGTATTGTTTGACAGATTAATTAAATTTTAAAGTTCAAAGCTTGGGTGGCAACAACAGACAACCTTCCGGACTGCGACAGTCCTGTAAATCTTTAAAACGGACCTTCACTAGCGTGAGTTCTAATATAAAAGATGTAGTTTAGTGTTGACACTTCTAATAAGCCTATAAAGATACTGTTGCAAAGATATTCCTGCATGACAACATTTCCATATAACAAAGCATAAAATTCAAAGCATTCCGATGCAAAGGGAAAAAATGCATTGATCAATATTCTGGAAAGTAATCTCTCTTGTAAAGTTTTGTTTACCTTTCGAAGCGACGCAAAAACGTGTTTGAAAGTTCCATAAAACCAGGCGCTAAAGTTTTAGACAATCTTCATTAAAGTCTCCGAATGAACTTTGCGGTGTTAAGAACGTACCTCAACATTTTGCAACTTTCTCAATTACAGTTGTGGAATCTATTTAAAATTCTTATTCCGAAATCGATTCAGTTTCTTTGGAAAAGCATTCCATGTATTCAACGTTGAAGTGAAATAACATGAATATTAATGCTTAGGTACTGGATAAACAGATAAATAATAATACATAAATATGAATTAACAGAGAGCAATGGGATTAGTCCGCATCGATAATAATAATAATCTTGTTTAATATTAATTCCATTCAAAGAACGTAAAGTACCGGGAGATGTATCGCGCATTATTCGCTATATGCTGACGCGAGGCAAACCTAAGATCGATTTTTTAAGCAAATAAGTCGTTTCCTTTCCAATTCAGTATCATATCATCTTGTTAGGTAGCATTACAGAATTAAGTGTTTTTTAACTAATGAGGTAACATGAGTTTGATTACTTTTCAATTTTAGTTAACTAATTACGGCCGATTACATATTTAATTTAGATGTTATTCAACAAAACAACAACGTAATAAAATAGTTCTGAATTCATATTTTCAGTTCGCTATTACAATATTTATTTAGCTTTTTTAGTAATTAACCTGTAAGTATGAGTGAGAAAAAACAATTTAACGTCTATCTAGGATTTTCATTTAATGAAAAATTCTAGATGATCTAATTGGTTAACGTATTGTGCGAATTGCTACAAAATTTGGGACGGCTTCTGGAAATTGACAATTAAAATTTGATAAAAAAATTGGAAAGAGGGTCCCTTTTTCAATTCTTTTCTATCAAGATGATTTCACACAGTGTCAACCTCAATCGCTTTAATTAAAATTTGAAAAAGGCAAAAGGAAGTCTTTATTAAAAATGCAATTTAATAATTAAAAAGGCGACTAAAGTTACCGTTGATACTTGCTAAACACTTCATTTTTTCCTTATTTTCCTTCAATTATAACTCCTGGCATGGAATCAATGAGAGTGTTTACATATTGAAAATTACCAACGGCTGACAACTTTGAAAACCTAAAAGACGAAATAGTCCGAAATCCGCCAAGAGATTTGCAACTTTGTAGAGCTACGTGCTAGTTAAGCACTATCATCTGCAGAACAATGTGCGCTTTTTTTGTTGAAGAGGTGGTGCACTACTGACTACGACTGGTTATCTTAGATTTCGCAGGTGAATTTGCTACTCCAACGAAAAAACTTTAAAAACATTTTTTTGCTAATTGCCTTAAGACCAATTAGACTGGAGCGAACTAGCGTAGAGTCTTATTTAGAGTTAAAGGAAAATATCTTCGGCATTTTTTACCTCCCGCTATTTATGTTTAAAGTGGTTAATAAAGGTTCCAAAAGAGGGCAGTTTTGTGAAAATTCGATCGAAAATGATGTAGATAAAAATAAAGAAGCTTCTAAATTGGTAAAGCCAGTTAGTAATCACATCTCCATTATTTAATATAAGGCGTTGTTTAAATAACCCTATAGCAAGATGGAATGACTCTACATTAAGCTAATGGCGTGCGCAAGTTCTTGAGTATAATATCCGAGAAAAGATCACGATGATCACCATTCAGGGCATTATAATTAGAATTTTACACCTGCTTCCCTAAATATTTAAAGCCTCAAACCAAACGAAGATTGCAGTCCTTTAAATTATGATCCTTTTTCAAAAGAGAATATATTTTCATATGATATATTCATAGATATGGTTGTAGTATTCCTTTTTTAAAAAGTTACATTGAAGTTAACAACAGTTCATAGACGATTTATATTTTATCCACGCATTCCACTTACCTATGCTGGTATCGTAAGCGTGCAGATACTCCGACGTCATGAACTGCGACACCAAAGAGGATTTTCCGACAGCCGGTCCGCCCAGCATCAGTACTTTGTAAGGCATAGGTCCCGGGGCGCTGGTCGACGACTCCCTCGACGAAGCCAAACTACAAGAAGCAGAAGTTCGAGCCGATCCTGCAGTTGACACTGCGCCAGGTAATTGTTCGGTGCTGAAAGGCGAGGAAATAATAATTATTGATGATATCGATTTAATGATAATAAGGCGAGAAGTACTGAATTAAAGATCAAGTCAACACATCTAAAGTCCAGAGGGTATTAAATCTGAGCATTCTACGAGCGTTCTATTTGTCTTTTAATGTGAGAGGATAGTTGGTGTTATTTATATGAAGGCAAAAAACAAATGTGTTTGTTTGATTTTTACATGTTATTGGCATATACTAAGATAAGTCTTAGTAATATTAATTAATTAAAATTAATTAGATTATTAATATGTAATATATACATTAGAGACCTCTGTAAGTATTATTTCGAGAAAGTAACGTGTATTAGTGGAAGAAAAGTATTTGCATAGCAAGGATAGAATTCGACCACAAGCACGTTTGTACGCACTGGCTTCGTTGAATCTACGGAACGATTTGCCGTGTGCACTAGGTACAAAAGTACAGTACAATAGTTTACATGAAGCGCATATCCAAGAATAAAAAGACTGCTAGCGGACCTAGCGGCCTTTGCAACATTTACCAACCTTCATCCGATTTAACTTTTCTGTGCTTTTCTCGACGGGCTTCGAAATAAAAAGTGTGTGCTTCAGTTGTTTCCTAATTTTACTATATCTGTACTAGGGTGGATCAATAAGTACCCGCCTATGAAGAATTTTAGGCAAATTCATGGGCTAATATTCATTTGGTAGCTACTTGTATAAGAAATACTACCATTCGATAATCCGCAGCCTGTATTATTCGAATTAACCTTAATTTGCAATGACAGTTTGCATTGAGGTTAATAATATTCGAATTATCTCGTAGAGTCGCCTAAAATTTTTTTAATTTTATATACGGGACTTAGACGAGAGCACAGGTTATATAACGAGAATACTGGTATAATAATACATTCCGCATTGATTCAAACTTATCTAGCGGACTGCTTGTCCATTTTGGGGTTTCAGCGCAGCGATAATCTTAACTAACACCTTTAAAGCTCAGTAAGAAACCCTTTCCAATCGTTTTTGAAAACGATTGGAAAGGGTGAGCCAAGCTCTTTGCCGGCTTCTAGTTCGTAACATATAATCTTCCTTTTGCAGGAAACGTTAACCAATATCTATAAACAAAATATTATTGGAAATGTAGACCTACATCCATTTTTATAACGACCCTACGCTGTTGCCTTTACCAAAACAGAATGTACTGTCACTTTCGAAAGGTAGAAAACACATTGAATAGAGGGCATTTCAGGACTTAGATAAAGCGTTTGACATAATGCCGAGGAAGATAGTGTGGAGAAGTGTAAGAAGAATGGATGTTGGTGGTAAATTCCAGAGGAGAATAAAGAGTATGCACCAAAACAAAACAAATTACATAAGAACAAGCAACTCACAACTAGAAAGGTGTACACTAAACGGAGGAGTATTCAACCCGATTTTGTTTCTAATATTAGTGAGTCATGTCTTAAAAGTGTATAAAGCAAGAATACATAGAGATAAGTTAAACTAGTCAAGAGCGTCTCAGCTATCTATCTGCCAGGATGTGTGATAAGTGAGTCTAAACTAGTCAAGAGCGTCTCAGCTAACGATCTGCCAGGATGTGTCATAAGTAAGTCTTAACTGTGAGAGAAAACTTAAAGATGAGGTAAGCGGAATTGAACAAAGAATTAGGAAGGTAGATTCAAGTAAAATAGAAGTGATGGTAGGAGTAATATTTATTATTTTTGAAGACATATAAATATCAAAATAACTCAATAGGTCAGTTGGTTTTAAAGGAAGGAAAGTCCGAAATATTCAGAAGTACGAAATACGAGTACAAAAATATTTTTTTATAGCAAGGCATATGCGCTTATTGTCCGATACAAATTTTAGCCATGCTAAGATGCTAACTTAATATTTATCTACTTCGCCCATATTCCGATGCAAACATGTCGGGGTACTTTTGGAGTAGGCATTTTATTCTACGAATTTAATTCTTAATACTCTCGTTTACAATTAGTGTCTAAAATACAATTTAAAGGAACAAAAACTAAATTTTAACGTGTTTATTGATCAGTCTGTATGGTGTACTCCATGTATATTTTGTGATGTTAGAAAGCACTATATATAGCATTATCGAAAATTCAACCTATTAATTCATGTCATAATAAAACATGTACGTATTTGCTCAAATAATATGTTCCAATAAAGGGATTTTGCTTAGAGCAAGTACCTCACGTTCTCATTTTGACGTTTCGTTTCTGTTTTACGTTTGAAAGTTGCTTGTCTTTTAAAGTTAAAGGTTAAATTTCGTAGAATATAATGCATTGGCCTATCCAGAAGGCACGGAAAGCTGTAAAGCTTTAAATTTAATATTTTATGCCTCGCTATGTTGAATTTTTTGTCCCAGGCTACGTCGGCGATAAAATCAAAGTAAACAAAGATAAACTTCGGATATATAACTTTTTCTTAATATGTCTGTCCAAATATATGAGGGTGAGGCGTATTCCATTTTTTTTATTAAATTTTCAAATCGGTTCTACTTTATTGGAGATGTATGATATTAGAAGTACAAATACCACAGTTTTCTTTTCTTCATTGGTTGACGGCGAGCATATTAGAAAATTCTTTCTTGATTATTGTTATCCTAAAATTCTTTTCTGCATTCAGTTATGATTTATGAAAATTTAATATAAAGCCGTATAGTCTGTTCTCTGAAGCAAACGTGAGGCTTGAATTTCTAAAGGTTCTTTTATGATGATAGAAGGATCTGATCTAATCCGAACAAACTGTCGCAAACCATATTAAACTTGAGAAATACTCTGGAGATCTCGTTTACTGCGGGATATGGAGTATGAGATTTTTAAAATTGCTAGATTTAGGCAAAAAGCAGCATATATCAAATTTCTACTAACTTCGGTACAAGGGTATTATCGTAACGACGATTCTAAGCTTATATCCTGTGAAACTTTTTACGTAAGATACAGTGAAAGTATCTATCCTTTATATACATATCTATTCCTTAACGTTTCGGAAATGCTTTCGCAGGAATATTTTCACAACTTCAGTTAAATGTTATATGTAACCCTTTGTAATTAACACACTCGCATTTAGCTGGTCTCTTTTTAAAGGGGTCTCAACTGTGTTTTTTTTTATGCCCAGAGCCTATCTATTATAGTAACATAAAACATATCCTGCGAAGATAATTGCAACAACGTTGAGACCGATTTTATATTGAAAATTTATACAATTGTAGAAAGCTGCTCTATGATTAAACTTTGGTAAACAGGACATTCAAAAATTAATGGCCTGTTTATCAAAATATAAGGATTATTTTATGCAATAAAATATGCTTTGAAATAGCGAAAAAATGCAAATTTTTTGTGAAAGGATATTAAACGATGCTAATAAACATTAAGTTAATAACAAAGAAAAGACCGGGAATAGCATTGCGTCACTTTGTACGTCCTATTAGCGAAACAACACCTCCAGAATTTGGGGTCTTACAACAAATGTAAAATGAGTAAATTTATAAGCAAATCACTGTTTACTTGTACAGAAAATTTTACTTTGTAAGACATGAATTAAATGCTCACTGCCTCAGGACTAGACCCAGATAGGATTGGTTAACCACCAACAGGTGCCGCAGTGAAAAATGTCATTCTTTTCTGATAAAGGATTTACTTATATACTTAATGATATCTGATACCTGCACCGCCAAGTTAAATTGTAGCAAATATGGGTAGGTTTTCCTCCGCTCCTGTTTCTTACAATTTCGTTTTACTACAACTACTTGCATTTCTCTGTACAATCTGCGCAATATCCATCATATTAGTGCACTAAGCGTAGTTTGAAATTAACAATGAAAAGAAAAACGTCGTAGCCAGTAAAAATTCGTAAATAGTTTAGAAACCATTGGAAAGGAATGCCATATGTCATGTTCAATAAGTTATTATCGAGTAACTTTACGTGTGGCAACGTATTTCTCAATATAGTTTTAGTAATGCGAATACTTGCAAGAATATCCCAAGTAAGATGCGTGTGGCATGTACCAAAACTTTTCTAATTATGTCTACATATATGTAGTAAAGTTCGGATGCAACATCCGCAGTTGCAATTAACCTACATAATTTCGCTTAGTCTGCTCACCAAAGGTAAATTCTCATCGAACTCGGTTAGTTTCTGTTACCATACGTGACGTATAATTGATTACAGGAAGGTAGCATTAGTGCGAGACGTCAGCCGGTGGCAGCTACGCGTACAGGAACCGTTTTGCTGCGGGCCACTTGGCGAATCCATCACAGCTAATTTATTGGTCTTGCCGCATCATAAATTTTGAAGAGATATACGAGACTATCAGGTTGCTTGTGTTCTAAATGTAACATCAAAATCCTGAGGCTTTTATGGTGTTCAAAAATTTCTCGTAACACAAGAGACGTCGGGGTTTCTCCTTCAAGTTACAACGATCGTTGCAAGGACCTTACTAAGAAGCCAACAGAATTGATGATGTTGTCTACCGAATAGAGAATAATCCAATAATAGAAAATCGAAGATAGTTTAATCTACTGGTTCCTCGAAAACAACTGTAATAGCGAGCAGGAACAAGTTGTATAGTAGTGTAACCTACCGATGATAGAATTGGCTTCTGATTAGTTTATGGCAAGCTAATACAGGAGCAGTCAAAAAAATCTATTCTTGAAGACCCATACTCGACAGTAGGGTATTGTGCACAATTAGCATAGTACTTGGCCTAAGATCTAAGATTAGATAAAAGAGTGGCCAAAGCTTTTTGGGAGAAATTCGGCGTGCTGAAAAACCTTCGACGCAATGATTCTAAAATTGCTAAGACTCTGCACTTACATCATAAAGAATGACATTTGTTATGTTTGGCAATTAAGAAACTATTTCATCAAAAGCCCACTTATCGTATGATCTCGGAGGACCTAACGAGCTTGAACAATACTTGCCGGTCGCTGAATATTCGAAAATTAGGCATACCGAAGTTGAGCTGCGGTAAAGATGGTTTGAACCGGAAGGTCGTAAAGAATATAACTGAGAAGCTGTTTCGGTAGACGGGCATCAAATTCAGGTATCTTGTTTCGGACGAGACGGTCCGAACGGTTTAGAACGGGTGTTAAGGGCATTACGAGCAATTCCAGAGTAGAAAGAGGACTGAAAACGTAACCATCGCAATTGGACGGCTAGTTACTTTTTTTTGATCGTTACAGTTTCAATCATTTTTAGCGGGTTTTCAGTTTGGAGTGTCAATTGTAATGTAAACGCAAATAAATAATTTTTCAAACTTCTTTAAATGAAGCGCACAAAAACCTAATAGCGAGAGAGGAGCCGCACATTGGAGGATAAAGAAGAACATGGGCTTTGGTTTGATTCGGTGGTGAGTTTCTATAAATACAAATATTTTACAATATATGTATTCTTTTAGCTTTATACGAGATAATATTGACACGGCATAGTGGTGAACGTGTATGTACTTTTGAACTATATAAATGGTTATGTTCACTCGTATCGTACGAGCTTTCACACTACAGGGACGTAGCTTGTCAATACAAACAAATCGAATATATTAAAATATTTTTTTTTGCGAGAGAAAATAGGACAAGCGGGTAGGCATATGCATTGAACTTGAATAATATAATATTTACATATAAAAATCCTGAAGTATAATCGTAAAAAATATTATACAAGAGAAATATACGGTCCAAAACCAATAAAAATACAAATAAAAATTCATGCGTTATATAAATAACGAATACAAGATTTCACATGCTGCCCTATTTACATAAAATTGGGGAAATTATTATATTATATATTATTAATACATATAGATTAATTTCTTTGGGGATATGATTTTGACCCGGTTAATTTTATTTCGAAGATACATATAGACCGGCACAATATTGAACAAGCCGACGATTTTAAGTATTTAGAGAGTATTATAAACGCAAAAGCAGGCAAGGGATAGAAGCGAATGAACGAATGAAAGCTACAGCTAATATCGATCGATCCTCGAGCCAAAAGTTCATTAACAAGAGAAATATCCAGACACACGAAGATTAAAGTGTATAAATTGATTTACAGGCTCATTTTACGTTTTAGTTCCGAAACGTGGGTGTTGTTGAATAAGTCAAGCAATGATGTAAGAAACATCTGAGAACAGGGATTAACGAAGGTAGCAAAAATTAGAAACCCAGAAGGTAAGGAATGATTTTGGTGATAGAACTAATTTTATAACTAGTAGAACGGAACTATTAAAAAGAGTTTGGTCGTTTAAGCAGAATGGAGAATATAAAAAAGGGAAGACAACTTGGGGAAACCCCAAAATGACGAAGACCAATAACCAATCTGCATTCTAATTTTTATATAGATACAAATGGACCTTAACGGAGGGTCACAATGTGTATATTTGCTGTATATGCGCCGCGGCCTTACTGCTCCTTTTTCTTCAATTTTGTTTGAAAACAAATGTCACAAAACCTTCTCGCGCTCTCGTGATAAGGGGGCCATAGGAAACCGATTTTGCTGTCAGTTTATAGTTTTTATTTGATAGTATATGAAGATTTTTCATCAAACTTCGTCCAGATATGAAAGCTACAGCTAACTAAATGATCACGAAAATATTGTTAGATTTAAAGTAAATTAAAAAAAAAAACGGAAAAGTACATGATAAAAGCCTACTTTGTTTTAAATATAGATTATTCTATGTCAATAGCATAACCAGGTTTTTATCGAATATATAAAAAAAATTATAGTAATAATCGCTGGTGATCCGGGAAGAGGAAAAGACGCCAGAGACTTGAAATCAAGCAAGACTTATAAGAATAAAAAATGTGAATAACTACACAAGAATGGCATTCATAAACGTCGCGTATTATCTCTAGCAATGCTATTAAAAAGATGTCTGGATAAGTAACGAACAAGTAAAAGCATACCAAGCGGGATCCACGTCATGTGGGTTATTTGATCAATGATTCAAAGTTTTATGATGAAATGAACAAAATCTGGGGCAACACTTAGTGTTCATCGATTAGCGACAAGAGTATGACATTGTCAAAAGGAAAAAAAAATCAATGGTGTCAATGAAAAATTAAGAATACCGAAAAAGCTAAGGAAAGCCGGCGGAAATGACTGTTAGGTAAAGAGCAAACAAAGTAATAGTGGGAGGGGAGTCATCAAAAGAATTTGTAGCAAGGAGGGCGCCCTACAACAAGGGCACTCAATGTTTTCAGTCCCATTCAACTTTATTAATGAAGTGTTCCATCCTAATATTAATTGAAACAAAATCTAGAAGATACGAACTAACGATACACCAGAAGATGACAAAATTTATGGCAATGAAAAACATTAGCAAGAATTGTCCACCCTGATAGTTAATTTCGTAGGAGATAGACAATAGAAGATAGAGGAGGAAGAGCAAATAGATTACTTCGAGGTAGCACTAACATGTAGCCGCGAAGAAGAAAAAGGCATGGACAGAAGTTTGGCAAAAGAAAGTAAAGATGTTGGATTATTAAAGAAATTTAAGAATAAAGATAAGAGCGTAGGAAACAATATTAAGGCTAACTGTAATGTTTGTGAAACATAGACAACCAGCAAAAAAAGCAAAAGCAAACCTGAAACATGGAAAAGGAAAATTTTCAGGTAAATATATGGATGAATTAAGTGGACGGAGAATACAGGAGAAGAACAATAATACCATGAAAAGTTATGTAGTCAATATGGTAGCAAAGACACAGAGAACCAGGTGGCTAGGAGACATAACCAAGAGCTAGAATAACAGGTAGCTTAAAAGCATTTTAATAGAAGGAGATGGACAAAAAAGCGAGCGGGCAACCCAGTAAGAAATCGTTAACAGCGGTAAAGGAAGTCGTAAGGAGAAGTAGCATGTATGTGCAACGTTGTATGAAAGGCTATGTGCTACAAATTTATGTATTTGGAGGAAGATGTAATTTTTGTTGAATTATGTAGTATTTTCCAAATGCCTCCATTAAACTGTTTTATAGTGTCTGAAAGGTACTAGCAGCTTTTTAGGAATAACAGATATGAACAATTAACATTTACAAGGAGAACTGGAACTTGATGGGTTAATTCTCACCTCTGCATTCTATATTCATTTATTAATTGTTTCTTTAAATTAAATAGCCTTATTTTACGGAATGGTGGAAGAAAGTCTCTATATCCAAGGAAGTAGAGAAGGTTTGCAAATATAACCTTTCAAAAATCGCATTCGTGGAATACACATGAAAACGATCATGTGAGGAAGTAATAAAAGTATATAATCTAATTAGAACGCGAGAACTTTCTTATCTACACGTCCCAATCTCGCGGTGTTGTGTGTTTGTTAGTTTTAATTTTATTGAAGTCACGAACTATAAATAGAGACTTCTGCTACAAACGATGTCGTCTTCGTTAGCGATACACCAATTAAAACTTCCTACCGCTTCGTTTCTATTTGCTCTCCTCCTAGTCTATCTGAAAAGGCGTTCGTGCTGAACTCACCCGATAACATCTACTATTCTTACGCCCTCCTCGACGCTACATACGCCGGTACTTATTAATGAACACGTATACATTCGTCGGTAAATATAAACACTAACGAAGCTATCCGTTGCAAGAACGACCCATCTCGAAGCGTTCCTCTTTTAGAGCTGCCTTGCTACGACGATGTTAAAGCGTCTGGAACTTTGTTTCGCTTCGCAGTTCAGTTAAATTACTACCGGGGGAAAGGCGGGGGAGGCAATTCGAAGCGAAGAGTGAAAAATGAAAAGTTTTTCCTCCTAATGAATCCTGAATACCTGCTTTTACGACGCACTTTTGGTAGTAAATTAAATAATTGAATCGGAATTAATCCTATTAAAGTAATGTAATTAATGTGATAAATGATTATCAGCGCCGCGCTAAACGTACGGCGCGTTTACTTAACTTGCAGCACGTAGTATACGCTTGTTGTTACGTTGCTAACATTATCAATGCATAAATCTATTTTCTTTTGTTATCTTATTTTTTGATAATACATAACAAAGAACTACTGTTCCAAGATAATTAGTAGAGAGGACAAAAGCGAGTGAAATCATACCTTTTTTGCAACGACTAGACAGACTCGTGTCTGTTCATCTCATAAGAAAGAGTTCGTGTTGCCTACTGGTTTCCCCCGAGAGTCGACAAAACACGAGTCTGTCTAGCCGCTGCAAAACAGATATGTTTTCATTCGCTTTTGTCCTCTGTAATAATTAACAATTAAAAGTACAAGGCTGTGAACCTTATAATTCTAACAGTATTTAAAATTTTTTTATTAACAATTAAAATAGGCTTATTCAGATTTTAGTAGAGGCTGTCGCAAACTCAAGCGTATAGCAGGAGACCCATCAATTTTGAAATTTCCAAATTTGAATTTCGCTTCGAATTTAACGTACGATTTTAGCACTGAGCACTTGAAAAATAGAACACTTAACAAACACGTGACAAATACAACGATGCTTTGAACTAAATTAAGAAATTGTTAAGATTAGGATATCTATAGAATCGAAATGTTATAATCAATTAATATAATTTTTCGCAGGTAAAAGACGGACTCTATGATTTTTGACCTTTGATGATATAAACCTTCAATACAAAATAATTAACTAATTAGATAGCTCCTAACAAAAGATATCTAATTTTCGAAATTATGATAAACATTGAATTTATTCTGTTTCTACCTGTTGGAAGATATTCCAATAAAGATTTAGGATGCAAAAAAAATGGAGGGAAGGCTAGTTATTTAACCGTTTCACTATAACCATCGTTGTAGGGAGATATAGTCTCCTTTCAACATTCTAAGAGACAAGGAGCAAGTCTGAGAATATAAAATCAGCTCAAAGCACTGAGAAAGGAGAAGCATGCGAGGGCGTAGATAGCCGCACCAAATCTGATTGAATATATTATATACGCTGCTAACCACATCTCCGTTCGATGTTGTTTCGATGTCGATTTGTTACACTATACTATGTATTTATTAGGAAGGAATAAAATGATACGCGTATACACATGTATGTAGTTCTGTATCGCTAGATTCGCCAGGTTCCCCAGTATGACCTCGTTGGATTAAAAAGAGCCGAAGATTTTCCGAACTTGTACGATTACAAATAATGAATTTCAGTTACTTTTGAAAAGAGCAGCCAGAGTCAGGAGCCCAGTTCTGTATGTTTTTTGTTTTTCCTTTTACATCTAAGCGAGATAGAACACCTAGAGACGCCGCATCAGCAAAGCTACTAGCAGCATTCTTGGACAGTAGATTAACCTAGAGAGCTGAAATCGATGCTTTCTCTAAGAAGCTTTCATCTGCGCTGTATTTCATACGGAGAATTCGATCAGTTAGCAATAAAGAAGCAGCAGTACTGGTATATTATGCACTTTTTCACTCTCGAATGGGTTACAGCATTCAATCATGGAAAGAATAGAATACACTGTAGACAACTATTTATAAAAGATAAGATCATGTTTCTTCCATCGGCATATATTTATAAACAGCTACTTTGCGCAAGACTGCAGCTTTCGTCCCTAAAGAAAAAGGGAGAGGACGGTCTCTCTAACTGCGATATAAACAACATGTATTCCTTCTTTACCATAGACTGGCAACAACCGCGATGAAAACAAACACACACATACAAATTTTGTTCTGACATGTACATATACAACTATGTACATATGTTGTGTATTGCTGGTAAAATAAAGTTTATTATTATTATTATCACTATATGGATCGGGTTTTATTGGATTGTAGATATATCAATGGGTTTTTAATCTATTAATCTTTATTATTAACAATAATCTTTTGTTCGCGCGTATTTGGATGTAACGTCGATGATAGAAAAAGATACTTTCCAATTTAAAAATAAGTTAATTTACCATTAAGCTCTAGTGCTGCCCTTAAATATTTTATAGTACATTGTGTGCGTTTTAATGAGAGGGAACTAAGCCAACAACTAATTTTCTGCGCATTATCTTTTTAGTTTTGTTGTTAAACTATTATTGGGATTACATTATGTTGACTTGACACTCGTGATATATTATTTATGATAATAGAAAATGGGTGAACAAAAGGATATGGAGACTAAGCGGTATCAATGTCCATAGAATTTGCGAATTAATTATATCGAACACATGGAAAAAAATCAATTTCATCGTAATTTTTGCTTTCCGCAATTCTTTCATTCTTCGCACTAAATAATTACCGTCCGCTGAAGAAATGCTTGCTTCAGGCAGTTCATGTTCTGCAACAATAAAACTCAACCAAACGCAATTCCGCACTGAATACGGGCTTCGGCGTATTGCTGTAGTTATTTATATCAAAATCTAGCCGAAACCACCAAATCAATTTGTCCTGATACGTATTATTTGTTTTATTTTATTAAATTGAATACTGAATCGATCTGATCGGAACTGAAGTATCCATTAGTTAACGCTACATTCTAGCAATGATACGAAATTGAAATTAAAATTTAATTCGTGATGAATTAAATTACCATTTACATATACACTTTAAGCTGGTTTAATTCGTGAATATCTATCTAGAATTAAAAGTCCATTAAGAATGATTGGCAGTACAAAAATACAGGGTTACCTGTAAATAGCACTTAAGCTACCGAAATCTGAAG
Organism: Oryctes rhinoceros; assembly: GCA_020654165.1. Classification (NCBI taxonomy): domain Eukaryota; kingdom Metazoa; phylum Arthropoda; class Insecta; order Coleoptera; family Scarabaeidae; genus Oryctes; species Oryctes rhinoceros. The sequence continues at coordinate 2,248,999 of JAIOKQ010000001.1, forward strand.
ACTACCTATCAATGTGTTACTGAAAATTTAAAAAGAAATTCATTTGTAACATATACATTTTCTTCAAATTTTAGGGCCCAAAACGCAGGTAAAGCCGGTCCATATCTTTGTTTCTCCTACATTATACAAATACCGCTGATGAATCAAAGTTAACCCAGATGCAAATAAAAAGCGATAAAGCATTGTAGATGCTATGAATAGTGAATAGTCTATTGAAATGCATTAGTCTGTCGTACAGCTGATGTCGAAGTGTTTATGTGTTTACATTGAATATGCCGATAACCATATGATTTGCGTTCTTCATGTTTAAAGTTAATGCATCCGAAATGTCGGGTTCTGAGTTATTTGTAGTTATACATTCTTTTTCTTTTTCTGAAATTTGTGGTGGTCCTAACAAGGACCGATCTAGGCGAAACAGGACAAAATAATTTATTAATGTAAAAAATGTTCGAAATGTCCACCGTGAGCTCTAATACAGGCATCAATTCGGCGACGAAAGTTATTATGCACACGAGTAAAATTTACCATGTCTTCGCGAATGCGTTGAGCTGCAACATTCGATGCACCGTCGTTTGGGACACATTTGCTTGCTGGGCTAAAGTTGTAGTACTTATGCCTGGTTCCGCCTCAACGATGTTTAAAATATGCTCTTCTGCTTGCTGAACTCTACGTGATATATGACGGCCACGACCTTCGAAACGTGGAATTACTGATCCTGTTTCTCGAAGTCGATACACGGTTCTCACAATTGTCTCGGATGATGGATGCCGCCGATTGGGAAACCGTTCCGCGTACAAATTTTCTGCCGCAAGACTATTTTGTCCTGTTTCGCCATTAATCAAAATCATATCGGTGTATTCGATATTCGTATAGGATGCCATTGCAATTGCGTGTAATGACGGTGAATGCTATGTGCATACTAAATGGATATCCGAACGCTGCTTCAGCGACTGCCGCAGATTCGCATATGTTAACTAAGACAGAGTCGGACTCGAATAAAGAAAAATCATTTTCTCGTTACTACGTGCACATAGAACCATAATATTTTGTATTTAGGCATTACTCATGCGTTTCTTTCACGTAATTTTTTTTTCGTACTATATCCGTATAAGACTGTATATAGATATGTTAAGGTGTAACGACAATACCTATGTTGACGCTTATATGTTTTAATGTAAAACATTTCTTGCTATATTCAACCGATAACGACAATTTGTTTAATACCGTCATCTCCTTAATATAGCCAGATGTTAAACTGGTATTTGATTTTCATCATGAACTTGTTGAATTGATAATTAGAGCTGGGCGTCCGAAAATTAAGTTAATAAGAAACTAATTTGCTGATTCACGGCGAAATATTTCTAATTCACTTTTTGTAAACCCGGGGTTAATAAACCAAACTTTGAGGGTCGTAATTTCCGGAAATCTACTTATGATCCGGCTTATTCCAAGAGATGGGAGAATTGCTCTGCAATTTAAGTATGTATTACAAGTAGAGAGGACAAAGGCCCGTAGAATTATTCCTTTTTTGCAGCGACTAGATAAACTCGTGTCTATTCACCTCATGTTGTCTACTGGTATCCCGAGAGTCGACAAAACACGAGTTTGTCTAGTCTCCGCCTTTCATCGCCTTTCTCCTCTCTAATTATAAGGTAAAAGAAAGAAGTACGCACAGAATTGGATGAAAGCGGGGTTGAAGTTAGTTCTTACAGTATCCGATATCCTTCCAATTTAAAAGTCGGTCCATGGATAGACGACTTGCTTTGAATGGCGGATGTACGAACACATATCATCAGGCAGTTAAATTGGTATTTACGGTTAGTTTTGTTATTAAGTTAGCGAATGCTGAAATTGACTCCACGTATACATTCAAAATGTTTCCGTTAGCTGGAAATATCGTTGAATAGATCGCGTTATAACAAAGGAAATTTGTGCAATATCTCACACTAAACACCAATTTTGCACTACTTTGCGTGAACGCATCTCGGCTAGCCTACTCATTAGGAGCCGTTCCATCATTTTTGGTTGCCATACTCTTTTGTCCTCGCGCAACTTTCAGAATTTGATTGGTTTTATCATTAGCGTGTCCGTGATTCTTCTCCATTTTTTTTTCATTGTTAATTCAGACAAGAAGAACATATCTTTGTGCTTGCGAAAGGATTTTAAGTCTACCGTCAGGTGCGCTATGATTTATAGCAACAAATTCAGCGGTACTTTTTGTAAAAGCTGACTATTGTACAGTACTTTGATTTGACGATACGCAATAAAAAAAATCTTAATTTACCGATACAGGTACCTGACATATATTACGTTATCCATTAATCCTTTGGAGAAATAGAATCATATACGATCCAATAAACAATTTAAGTAACACACAAAATACAATATTAACACCCTTCTTGTCCGTTTTATTTAGGTACCCTTTTCCATAAATTATATCGCCATTCGAAGCCCGAACCGTCATTTATTACGTTTATATCTTATACCCGGCGATAACCATTAATATTTTACGGTCCGTTGCAGAGAAACATCCTTCCAGCCCTATTCTATAAAATTCGTTTCCACTACCTTATAAATTTTGCACGATATAATTAGAGGTCACAAAGGGACCAGTGAAAACGAACGGCACCTATAGAATACGTGGACAAGTGAAATACATTTAAGTAGTTTTTCAAAAAGCTTCACTTTTGCCTTCCCTCTTAATTAGGGGCACGTTATTGAAATATTGTTGAAAGTTGTTGCTTGCTTCATTGAAATACCCGTGGTTGATTGTGGGCAATATAGGCTTTTCAGAAATAACTGAAATTTTCAAGCTTTTATATATTTTAAAGCTTGTCGTAAACTTTGGAGCTTTTAGTCTGTAAATCATGTGTCTGAAATGTTTCTTGGATTTGTTATTGTTATATTTCTTAATATTTTAATTTATAATATTTAAGACGTTTCTTTCCATATTTTGGAAAGAAACGTCTTACTTCTCCCTATTTGAAATAAAGTAATTCATTTTCAAATTAATTTTTTTTAGTAAAAATGTCTTTCTTCTACCTAGCGCTTCTTAGAATGATCCCTTTCTAGAGTTGTATAACGCCTTTGCTTTTGATACATTCAATATAACTTCTGGCATGCTACAAGATTCAAATCTCGAGCTATTTCTTTTTAATATAGTTATAAATGATCTTCCTAACAGACTGCATTGCGAACTTTTGGTAAATGCAAATGACATGGAAATTTAATTTGTATTGACATGCGAACCAACCTTAGTAATATTGATGAGTGATTATGGTAAACAAATACTCGGTTGTTTCATACTGTACATCTTCGAACACTATTATATTTCAATACTCAGTCCAATAGCAACTAATCTCCTGAAACAACGGGATGAATGATTTGGTTGTGCTTTTCGATGCTCGTCTGAACTTTTCTGCTCATATTTCCGATATATGCTTGTCAGCCACCCGATTGTTTGGGTTTGTCATAATATCATGTCGTAACTTTAATAATCTTTTCACCATTAAAATTTTGTATTTCTCTTTGTTTGAAAGCAAACTAGAGTATGCGTATCACGTAATACTCGATAATGTACTTTCTTAATATTCCAAGAGCCAGAACAAACATTTTACTTAGATCGCCCGTATATCACATGCCTTGAAATTTTAACGACTATTGCAATGATTTTTTTACTTGGCCATTGAAGGTATTTATGTTTTCCACAAGCTATGTTTACTTTCATCGTATACAGTTTGGACTAGTTGTTTGACCTTCTCAGCGCCTTACGCTGTATTATGTTTTTATTGCTTTTATTTTGTCCTCTAAAGGATATTTACTGCTGGACAATAAAGACTATTATTTTTGCAATCGGCAATTAAAATGATACATTTGTTCTAGAGACTGCCAACTTAAAAGGCGCAAACATTGCGAGCAACAAGCATGAGTATATCATAACATAACTAATGCAGAACATAGCGACGATCAATAAAATCGTTTAAGAGATCGTACAAGGAAGAAAAGGCAATATTCTCACATCTGGTAGCTAGAAAAGTTATGTTAAATCTCTGCTAGAGGATATGATGATCAAAAGACCGGCAAGGATAAACATGAAGCTTTCAAAACCAAAGGAATCCGAAAAACTTTCACTGGACTGCTTCAATCTGCATGATATACATGCGTAATGGGGCAAGGAATCCATATTATTGCGGCATGTTCTATTTACTTTTATTCTATTCTAAAGCAGAAGTAAAGTAAAACATAATTGATTAGAATATCTAGCTGTAAATCATCAATATTAGCGTACATAGAGCTGTGCCAATGAGCTGCGAACTGCGAGACACGTCCACAGATGGCGGCGCCGGTAGTTTCGTGTTTAATTAATATTCCCTTATATTAAAGTGATACTATCGCATCATATCCAGACAAACATAATGCTGTTTGAATGCAGTAATAAGAGTGGAGCTTTCTCTCCACTGTGGTAATGGTAATCAATCAGTCTATTTCCAATGTAAGCTCCTGATAATACCGTATCTATATAGCTGAGAGTGTGGACCATGGAGGTTGTGAGTTTTTACGTAGTCGAGGACGTCATATGATTGAATTTGAAGTAGTAAATTACGAATGAAAATGTCAAAAGTAATTGAGGGGAATAGAAGTTTTTCGAGAATGACAATTTTCAACATTTCTGGATTGAAACCTTATAATTTAAGTATTGTCATAGGACCTTCACGACGAAGAAGCTAAGCAAACTTGAACTATTTCTGTTTGAAACTAAAAACATTAAAATTTCCATCCCTGGAACAGCTCCAAGCTCAGGATATCAAGATCGAATTTCAAGTAGAGTAAGTGTACAGATACCGAAAATTTAAATGGCAAATGTAAATTTAACTTCAAAATCAGTTTAAACTTTAAAAAAGTAAAAAAAGATAGCTGCTCGTTTGGAATTGTGGTAAAAATTGGCATTTATACTTGAAAAACAAGGAAACCTTCAACATTTTGTAAAAAAGAATTTTTATAAAATTTAAAAGACAATTTAAAACTTCATTGGAATAAATCTGTAACTCGCACTCTCTGAAATTTATTTAATTTGATTGCTATCATTAGTTTGACTTTGTTGTGTTGGAATCACCTTTTGCTTATTTGAAAATATCCGCGAATCCAAGAGTCTCACAACAATATATTGTTCAACAATATTGCATGAATATGAAAGTCACTTTAACATGAAACGTAGCGTGATAAAGTCAGGAACAATAATAATATCTAGCATATTGCGGTAATCAACGATAATATGCTTTGATTTTAAATCTATATGTTTCGTCATTGTTTAAACAACTTGCAGCCAACACATTTTATATACATACATACATACGTAGACATAGATAAACATATACATAAGATAAGTCTGAAAGGAGACTAAACGAATTGAAAAAAAAAGAAAAATATAATAGAAAACGAATACCGCATTATAAAATCCTCACTCCCACGCATTTGATCCAGTAGATGGAGTTTTACAGCCTTTAATGCGTAGTATTAAAATATTAAAGGATACGTAACACGTTGATGGAGGGTTTCCATACTGTTTCAAAGTGCTTTGTGTCACCCTTTGCTGGCCACAGGAGTTTCCAGAAATTATCCGATATTATAGCCCGTTCCCTAATATTCCATAACACTCAGCTTAGCGTGAACTTAGACCTTTTGTTACGAGCAAAATTAATGAAATTTGGAAGGTTGGTATAATTCAAATGTGTAATGAATATGGAGTTAACGTATTGCGTATAATTAATCGAATGAGGGAATATAGCTGTACTTTACTACAATATATTTTTATTAAACGTCTTTTGCGAATCGTATCAACATAGCAACAGTACTGATGTGACTTCTATCGCTTGGTTTAGTGAGTTGTGAATTGAAGTCCAAACCGCAGACTACTTTTTGTGTTAATTCTATCAAAGCAGGCGATTTTCCACAAAAATTTCTAGAGCTTTAATAGGGTTTACTTTATTTAAAACTTTTATTGTTGTGGATTTACTTTCATTTAATGTTGCGGCCAACATTTGTTTCGTTTTGAACCGTTCAAGCAATTGTCCGGGGTCGGATAGTTGTCTCTTGGCAATGTAGTTCTATTATATTCAAGTCTCTAAAGTGCGCGTTTTCATCGGGAAAAGCCCGAAGTCTTTATCTTTTTCCAATGCTCTATCTGCTAAAATAAGGAAGACGCAAACGTTAGTTTCTAAGCAAAAGTCCATGGATCGACATTAGGCATTTTGAAATACGTATATGGACATTGAGCGTTTACATTTTTGTATTAACGACTAAAATCAGTGGATCCTACAAATCTCAATTGTCTACTTACGAGCCTACGAAAATCGTATTAATTTTTCCTTCCGTAATCAAATCTAAGTTGGTGAAATTTTTGATTGAACCAAGATAAATAAAAAAAAATAGAAAAATATTTTCCATGATACACAATTGCATCAATCTACATGATAATAAAGAAAATGCATCTTATTTATGCAAGTAAAATTTACATTAGCCAGATTTTACTATAGTCGCGTTTTGAAACAATACAGTACCTATTCTATCAAGCTTCATGTATGGCAAAATAACCAATTTTCAGAAAGATTTTTTCGTGTACAATTAGTACAAAAATAACCGCCGTTTACTGTAAACATTTTGATGTTTACAGCAATCAACAACTAAATCGTTAATTTCTTCCTGGAGTTTAAATAACGTGCGCGTTGATTGATTCTCTGAAACTTTGCTGCGCACACATACACACAGTTATACTACTTTTTCAGAAGAGAGGCCTTATCAGGATACTTTGAGAATTGCGGAAAGCGATTCTATTCTCTTATCTACGGTCTATGCATTTATGCTGCTGATCAACATCGAATATGGTCACATTTCTAATACTTTGAACTATTGCAAAAGCCTAAATGGAAAACCGAGAGCATAACGTATGTACCATGAAATCATTGATACCAGGACTTACTAGGATCATATCTTTACAGCAAAATAACATTTCGCACCGACCATCATAGTATAAATATCAGGACACGGGTGCTAATTACTAGAAATGACAAAGGCAGATGGAATTATTCCTTTTTTGCAGAGACTAGATAGACTCGTGTCTATTAGCCTTATGGGAATGGATTCCTTTTGCCTATTGATGGGCCCCAGAGTCGACAAACCTATTCTCTGCAAGAAAGCAATAATTTCATCCGCCTTTGTCCTCTCTATTAATTACACCGACACTGCACCGCTCGTCTCTGATCGAGCGTTCGTCTTCATTGATACAAAACATACAACGCTATCTTAGACGGATTCGAGGGCCTGTCGTCTTTCACATTTAAACAGCAATGGAATGTTTTAACTGGATGAAATTTGAGAAAATTTTCGAAATTTTACGAAGGTCTTAAATTTACAGAAATTGAGGCTCGTGAATCCAGAAATGTCCCTAGACACTTCTTCGGCAAAATGAAAAATGGTTAGATGAAAGTTTTAAGACGTAGACATGAAAACAGCTAGTAACCTTAAGTCTTGTAACTAACCTCGTAGACGTTATTTTGTAACATCCTCCTCATCCATGCCACCTCATCCTTTGATAAGAAGCAACACGGTACGTCATTTTTCTGACTGCCTTCTCCTGAGCCACGCAGAATTCAGGTTTAGTTCAAGTTAACGTTAGGCCATTAGTTTTTATGTGTACGCATGTTTGCTATGATTCCGAAAGTAGAGATGGAAGAATGGTAGGCGGTCCTTGTACATGTACATATTTGGATATGTACTATTTTATAAATATACCGTGTGTGCAAGAAATAAAATAAACTTTATATGGTTATTATTGTTAAAGTTGTTTTTGGACATGTGTATGAATGTGTAAACCAAAATTTTGAATTTTGGTGTTAATATTTTTCGAAGAGAGTAGAGATACAGGCAAATGATTTGAAGGGCATAAAGATATGAGTCAAATTCTATTTAAAGACGATGAAAGGATAAATCAAACATTTTAAAATATAATCCAAAATTGAGGAAAGTCGAAAACTAAACCAAATACTTGTGGAATTTAGGAATTAAGAAAAAACGCTACATTCAAATTTTGAAATGTTCATAGAAGAACAGTCTAATAACGATAAAGACGATGAAGTTTTTGTAAATATTCCTTTTAGTAACACTGGAGATGAAAAACACGAGATTCAGTCATTTTCAAACGTTGAAGAAATCACAAAACGAAAATCTAATCTTAAAATATGAAAAACAAAAATATTGCAAAATAAAAGCAGTCAAGCTAACTAGCAGGTCCTACTACATATAGCAAAATAACCTTGCCGTTGCAGGAAACAGTGCTACAGCCAAATTAAGAAAGATTTATTGATATTAATTGATGCTATAAGTAAAGAGGATAAAGGTACGTTTTTGCAGAGACTAGACAGACTCGTCTTTTATCGACTCTGGGGGAAACCAGTAGGCAATACGAATCCATTCTCATGAGGCAAATAAACACCTCGCTGTAAAAAAGGAATACTTTCACCCGCTTTTGTCATCTCTAGTTATAAGATCGATTACTTATTTATAAAATATTAGAATAAATGCTTTTCATCTGGTCATTATATTTTCTTATTATTTATTGATGTCTATATTGGTTGCTTCTTAGAAAAGTTAGATTTTTATTGTTCCAAAACAAATAGGAAGACCCTGCTTAATATGAGTGTCAAAATCTTGTGATCTATGCGATCATAAGAGCACAATAGCGAGCAACATGCGCGTCGTAAGGTAACTGCAAAAGAATGCTTGAATTTTTAAATATAGTGTTTTATGATGCCTCCTCTTTCTCTTCCAAGCTACAGATTTGGCAAGTAATAATAATGCTATTATTCCTATTTAATATTCATGTTAACACAACGGTTTTAAAACATTGTTGCGACACTGCGCTTTTAGTTCTTCCACTGCTTGCAATGAAGAAATTCAATCACTTTTATGTGATGTAATAAATATCCTTGTATTTAATAATAATTACTGTACTGGAAAATTTAGGATGCGCCGTACGCTTAGCCAAAAAAATATATGATTTTATTTTATTTTATATTTAAATTAATGCCGTCAAACCTAATCGAGTAATTGACATAAATTTTGTAGACTCGTTCGACTTCAAAAAAATCAACTTACTTCTTTCCTAAATTAATTTCCACAAGAGAAAATACTTTAACCGCCGACAGTTATATTTAACAGCTGTAATACGTACCGCACTCGTGTTGGAAATGTACATGCAAAGGGGGAACATCTCAACGTAAAGGGAAAGCGAAGATATTGTTTTCTTCCGTTCCCACATCGACCGGAACTCCGAACGAAACTCACTTTTTTCCTTTCCCAACTTTACGACTTCCATCTTCCTCCGCATGAATATTTATTGCCCGTTCGTGATATTCTTTCCCCTCCTTCGACCGTTTTCGTTCCTTTGTCATTCGTAATACCAATTTTGCATTCGCGATCTGTCGGCGTCGCGTCACGCCGATTGAGGAATTATGCACAGCGCGAACAACCGATTACGAAAGTGAACGTTTTCGGGGTGTAAGGGAGCGCAAAAAGTAGGCTGGAATTCATTTATCCGAACTGCCGTCGACGATTAGCATTTAAATTTACCGTTTTGATAAGGCCGGGTGGATACGGCTCGGTTTGTTTTCGCGCGAGAGCAACTTCGTGTTTCGTGTTTATGCGGATAGAATCGACAATGCGATTATGAGGTAAGTTTGAAGGAAGGGACGGAAATAGCTATAGCAAGTTTTTTTAATTGAAGAATAAGAAATGATAATTTCTAAGGTTTACAATTGACGGTTGCTGATCATAGGCATCCGAAAGGAAAATGCATAACTTAAAATTTTGACTACGTTTGGCTAAACATGCCAATCATGGCGTATCTATGTCGTTTGAAAGAATATATTCATATAACCAAAAACCTGTTCGACATGTTGTGACGTAATGTTTGCGCAAATATAATGGTCTGATGAACAAACACGAAAATAGTTAACATCAACTCAGTGTTGTCAAAACCAAAAATGTTCTATTCTGCTCTTTAGACGACTTAACATCGTCCTGAGGACTCGGGCCTATCAGCCTGGAAACATGTAAATTCAAACGCCGGTCGTTAAAGTTGTTTTTATGCTACTCGAATACTAAATTATGTCGACAGTAACGTTATAAATGGCGATTTAATTAAAAGTTAAGAAGAAGTTTCATCAGACATAGATGAACATGATGAACAGAAGATAGGATTTTCTACATAACTCAAATAACACTCCACAAATTTTAGTTTGTTCAAGTCACTTTGTTCAAACAGAAACTACGGTTTTGCTGGAATAAGTACGTATTATATATACATACATAAGCTTTGCATTATATACATAAGAATATTCCCCTGAGCACTGGCGACCTTTTTTTTTTGTAAGTAGTTCCAATGTTACTCAAGTTCTCCTCTTCCCGAATAAAGGATATCGGAATTTACAAAGGATCATCTGGAATTCTACGTTAGATCAAATCACGTAAGATATTATTAACACGAGCATCGGTGGTTCAGTGGTAGAATGCTCGCCTGCCACGCGGGCGGCCCGGGTTCGATTCCCGGCCGATGCATAACTGTTTTGCCTTCCATATTAATGTCATCAAATTAATTTTGATTATAATTATTTTGTAAAGTCACTTACTACAATTGAAGCAAATAAAATAAAATAAATAAAAAATAAAAATTCCAGAAAGCATGCAGCCAGATACCAATTCAAAAGTAGAGAAAATATTGATTTCTTTTAGGGTTAACTTACAGCAGACGTCCCGAACTTTCTGAAATCGTTAAACATATTTTATAAGCTTTTTTATTATGAAATTTATAAAAGAATACAGACATGTGCTCATCTTTTCTACTTATGAATGCAAAACATTGTAACAAATGTATAACGAAATAGTTGTTTAGTTTACTCTTATTTATTATCTCCAAGTAGCATTTTCAACAAACAATAAAACAAGGAAACTAAGCAAGAAATTATCGCTTATTGAACTTTTAAATTGAGTCCGGTGAATGCATGTTGTTCAATTATTGTGAAGTGCTGTAAAGTTATTTATCCTATTTTTGAGTCCATGAGGGTAAGACATATTTATTTATATTGTATCATGAATCGTCTAATTTGGCGTTTTCTTTTATAAAAAACTCCGAATTAGATTACTTTTGGCTGCACAAACTTTCTTTAACAATTAGTAACAAATACTTTTTCCAAAAAAAATGGTGTAGTTTTCAAGTTTTGCTGTTAATATCCTTGTTTAAGTTATAAACAATTAATTTTTGAATAGTTGTGAATACTTGTTTGAATAGTTTTCCCGATTCAAAGGAGGCGATATGTTAATCGATGACAAACTTCGCTCTAGTCGCACTTTTACTACCCGAAACGACGAAGATATTGGGAAAATTCGCAAAATCATTCTGGAAAATCGACGACAATCCGTCGAAGAAGTTGCGGAGCTGCCGGTAGTAACTTGGAATTCAGTTCCACAATTTGGGCATGGCAAAGATGGCGAATTCGGCAAAACAAGATCGCGTGGAAGCATGCTGAATGATCCAAACCTTTTTCCAATGTGATCGTAGGTGGCGAATCACGATGACTGGTTTTTCCCTCTCGACAACGTTGTTGCTCTCACAGTCCTGTCTGTGCGGCAATTGTTAACCAGAAATGATACGGTCTCAACCATGCGACATATTTTTGTTTCTTCCTTTCCTTGTGTAATTGAACTAAAATACTTCCGGTTGTACAGGAAATAGCTATCAACTATTTGAAATAACATTTTAAATAGAACACTTCTATATATTATTACATTTTTCAATTCATAAAACAATGATATCGCTGTTTCTAACGATATTTGAAATATTTAGCTTTTTTGGACATTTTTAATAAATGGACGAGTGAGTGTGAACTTTCGTAGCTATAAATGCGCGAAAATTGAAATTTTGTGGATTTTTTACAGTATAGGATAGTATTAGAAAACGTTATGCAGCGTGTCAGATAATCGTAGCAATGGCGCATGCCGACTTTATATGTATATTGCCAAGTTTTCAGAATTTTCCAATTTTCACGTATCAATCGATAGGGACGCCCCTCAAATACAAATATACTTACTATCATTATTACTACGTCAATTTTTGTACAGCAGCCAATGTTTCGAGGAAAGTTATTTTTTTCTTAAACTCGTCAGATTTTTAAGCATTTATAAGCAATAAATTTTACATGCAGAAATACTTCTGCTCTGAAAACATAAAAAGCTGTAATTCGAAAAGTACTCGCGCGTCTACGATGTATTTCAAAGTGCAAAACCTTGGCGTCTGAAAATAATAATTATGAAATTACTGCTTTTGTTTTTATAAAATCGAAATTATTTTTTTAAATTTTTCTTTATTTTTATTTTTATATGAATGTGTAACCGGTTAATATTTATTATAATTTTTTTATCAAAAAGGTGTTGTTTATATGATCAAAGAAACGCCCATGTGGTTACTTTTCATCTTAACAAGACTAATAGCTGATAATCTATAAATGGTATACCTCCGCAAATATAGATTAATCGACCTCACATGTAGTTCGCTAAATACATTTGGCGGTTTAATAAAGGTATAAGGGTCATAGCGACAGTAATTAACGATTTAGTATATCATACAAATGGAGTACGTACCATGAGAAATGTAGGTAATATTCTGTTTACATATACATAGAGTTACTTAACATATTGCTGTTTGTAAACACATTGTTCTTCGTTGTAATCACACTATACGCGAACACCTACTACTTAGTTCATTAATTACGGTCATAGCATTTATTAATAGCGCGAAATACGCGCGCAATATGACTATCTACCGCGATAACCTTCTACCGTTAAATCCTGCGCTAAATACGTCTTGTTACGAGCCAGCGTAATGAGCACCGGGGATGATGCACTATCCGTCCGTATATGGGGTTGACCAAAGCGGAATTTTATGTCGCCGTTACACCAGTCCGGGTCCCTCCTGTACTAACATCCGTATGCCGTCGCGATAAAAGCTAATGAAATCTGTTTCGCATCAGTGGATCACCGTTTGTCACCTTTTGTCGAGGAAACCAGCTGCCTCGTACGTTTCTCTGATATACACATGATTCGATTTTACCGTTCGCCGGCTCTCCGCGGACAAAATCCGGGCGTAGGGTGGCGGAGGAGGTTAGTTTTCCGGATTTTAGGTCAGCCGGCACTAATATACACGGATAGACGGAGCCGTCGTATATATATATATATGATGAAAGATAAAAGATGCGCACCATGTGGGGCATGCCCTCGGTCGTGTCCGAGGAATCGACTTCGGAGGAATGATAATGTCGTGTTGTGTATTAGGAAAGTTTACGACGTTCTAATTGATCAATCGAACGTAAAAAATGAAACGAGGTTAATTTCGTACATATCGCGTGTGTTTATCCTTCGACTATTAGTTTAGTTTCATTGCTATGTGAAACGACCCCGATGATATGGGATGTTGTAATATATGCAACAGTACTCAGAAATGTTCTTTCTCCAAGAAGCGGAACTCCTAAAAATACGTTCCCATTCGATAAATTTAGATATTAATATGATCTAGTTTACGTTTAATGTTTGTAAAGGTGGTGAATCGACAGGAGTGATAGGATAGGAGGTTGCGACCAACGTTTAGATTAAAGTAGAATCAATACAAAAATGAAATGAAGTATTTGTGGCTTGTAAGACAAATACTGCAACAAGGCGAATACTCAATTAAATAATGAATTCGTACTTCCGGGTGTTGAAGTGGCCGGGTGGATTTGTTGAACATGTGGCCTCATCAATGAAGTGGACTTCTCAAACACGCGGACACGCTGACCAAGCGGACTCGTTAACCAAGTGGACGCGTCAATCAAGTGAATTCATCAACCAAGTGGACTTTTTAACCACGTGGTTACGTTGAGCAAGCGGACTCGTTAACCAGGTGCGCTTGTCAACCAAATGAACTCGTCAACCAAGTAGATTCGCATTCCACAACCAAGTAGACTTGTGTCTTATAAAATTATATCTGCTCGGCAAAGAGGAACAGTGCGATGTTTGTACGACGCTCAATACTGCTCAACTCGATGAATTTGCATAAGTATTGAGGTATAAAATAAAACGAATATTAAATAAGCTAAATATTTTAATATTTCAATTATGGCATTAATTTTGAATAATTCTAAACCTTCATATTGATTGGTTCCTCCCAATTATCTGCTAGTTCCACGTGAATGAGACATCTTTTTTTGGATCTACTTCAGCTGGTCTGAAGATGTGCCATTCGACACAAAACTGCTCAGCAAAATTTGTATTGAAGAGTTTGCGAGAAAAAATACCTAATTTCATTCATCTATTTATCAAAACACATAGCTTTATATGTTTCAAAAATTATAATATTCAAAGAAGTAATCTATGTCAGATAGACCTTCACCAGTAATCTATAGTTGTTAATAAACGTATGAAGCGTTAAGTAAGGAAGTCACTTTTTTTATTTTCACATTATAACTGTTAGTTATGTGGTTCCTTGAACCCCAGAATAAGAGACGAGCTACCGATAAATCTACCGGAACCGTCACGACATCAAATATCGCAACAGATGTTGTAATAATAAAGAAACAATATAAGCATTTCATCTTACCTAATCGGATAAACTATCTCTTCTCGTTTAGAATATGTATATAATAGTTTACTACAAATTTTAGACTACAAACAAATATCTTTGCTACAAACCAAAAGCCATCGTAACTTTCTTATTAAGCACCTTCAGACCGATAGTCTCCAAAACTCGTATATCAGTTGAACTAGCTCTCAAATTTTGAAAGTTATACCGACATTCCAAAGAAAAACAAATATTTATTCTTTTATAACTACATATTAACTTGCATTTACTAGTTTGCAAGTTTAACTGATGTTATAACGCCGAAGAAGTAATAGTGACCTGTTAGTTTGAATCATCCACAGCAAGCGAGCACATACTGCATAAACAGTAAATTGCTTTTAAGTCATATTTTAAGTTTAACATGAGCAACTACTGTTCCTGGACATTAGCAACTTTCTTTTCAATATTTGAAATAGATCTCACACTAACACGAACCTATTGCTATTAACCATCACTGGATTATTATTAACCATCATTGAATCAATTTAATTTGTCGTTCTACGATTTGTCGATTTTACTTTCTTCATTTTTTTCTGTACTTTGGTTTTTTACAATCACTTCATTTCTTACGTTTCATTCATATATATGTACAATCATTAGACCTTAATTATCCTACGAGTGTAAAGGTAAATTCCCTGTACTCTAATTCTTTTATTTCTTATTATAGATAAGCGATGTCTATTTTTTCTTATTTTTTGCCATTCTTCTTGCATCATTCCAACGATGTCCCTCTTTTCCTCAAGCTTTCTTCTATTGTGCTATCCCATGTTTTCCTTTGCCTTCCTCTTTGTCTCTTGTGTCTTGATCTTGCCATCCATTTTCCTTTTGTCAGTCTTTGTTCTTCCATCCGTACCATATGACCAAACCATTTGAGTTTCTGCCTCTCTATACTATCTAAAATCCACTCTACTCCTAATTCTTCTCTGATCTTTTCGTTTTTTAATCTATCCTTTCGAGTGACCCCTACATTAAAAAACAAGAAGATCAGAGAAGAATTAAGAGTAGAGTCGTTTTAGTCATTCGAATAAGATATCCAAACCATTTCAATTGATTCCTCTCATTTAGGATAGATTCCACCCTCAAGTTATCTCTTATCACTTCGTTCCGTATTTCTTCTTCGCGTGTTGTACCCTCAGTTGCTATGCTTCGTAAATATTTCATATCGACGGTTTATCGTATTATTACATATTTACGTTCAGAAAAATAGACCGGCATTAGTTTTTTATAGATCTTGTTTTCTGCCACTCTAATGTCATCAGAAAACAGCATGAACAACTTTAGACTCCACCGAGAGTTAACACATCGTTTATATCAAAGATGTCCGATTGATAATTATAAATCTAAGATACAGTGAAAAAAAAATATTTGCGATTGGTAGAGGTAATAACATAAATACTTTACGCTTTCAAATATTGCACACAATCGACGTTGAAACTACAGAAATCAAACTTTGATATGCCGTTACGCAAGGGGAGAATAGCCGTCGCTAAAGTGGCTTATTCATTTCTCGAAATTCACTCTTATCATCATGTATGCTCGACGTCGTAACGCATTTATGTTAATGTACGGCGCATAAACGTCGGAGAAAGCATATTTCGCCATTCCTCTATCCACCCATCGCACACCTACTCCTCACTTCTTAAATACAGGTCGACGAAGCGACTGCTGATCGGGAGTGCTTGAATATTCTAACCTACTAAGCGTACGAACGATGATTTTTTGCATCAAAAGGGAAAGCAAAAAGGTCCCTTCTCTCACATCGATAAAGGCGACGATGAAAAACCTTATGAAGGGAAACAAATTTAATTCCTTTGAAAGCGTCTCTCGCTCTACGTCTGCATGTGTATGCGTATATGAGGGTATGTCTTCTCACCGCTCCTACCCGCTTCACCTCGATCACCGCGACGGTGGCGGAAGCCTCCTCGCGAAGTTCACACACGAGAAGAAAAGGAATTTAGGTAAGTTGTTCGTCGCGTGATTGGTAGATGAAAGGCGTCGCGGCAATGGGATTTATTGAATATCGAATATTGAATTTTGATCTCCCAAAGGGAATATTCGCCTTTCTCTGCGAACGTAAATTATAGGATACGAAACGATCAAATGGGTAAAATTCCCGTTTCTCGTAAACTTTGTCCCGAAAAGTATATGCGGGTGAAAGAAAAAAATTCTCTTAGTTCGAGGTGAGTTTGAAATATATAAGTTTACAGGCAGGAGAGGAAAAATGTCGCAATTGTCCGCATTTTTTCGAATAGTTATAACTTGCGTACAGATAAAGCAAAAAAAAACCATTTGTGTTTATATATCTTGAAGGGATTTTTTTTCTTTTCAGTTTTTAGTTACTTTTTCTTTGAAAACCTTTTTTTCTAAAATGAGCAGGAAAGAAATCATCTACGAACTACATAGACACGCTATATAAATTCCAAATATTTTTCGTTGTTAAAACGTTAAAAATAGAAGAACAATCGAATTAAAGAGAGAATATGGGATTCTCCATAGTGTAACAGGCGACGGAACTTGTTTCTTTGTACACAGTTTTCAGTAGCCTGTAGTTAGGGGTTATGCAAGAACCGACCGCTGAGAAAACCGGTTACAGAGAACGCTCGAAATTCCTCCTTTCCGCCTGGATATATTTGCGCATTCATTTGAAAAGCCGTTCTCCGCTTTTCTCAGCGCATTAAATATTGTAGTTTGGAATGCCTGCGATATCGTTAAATTAATATTATCTATTTCTCATAAATAGCTACTTGAGCTAGTTAAGAACAGTAGCCTGAGTATGTTTTGTTTGCTGTTATCATGGTAACCAAATAATACTAATACAAGATAATACTAGATAAACTAAAGTACTTATTCTTTCTAAAAAATCACACTCAAATTACTACTAGTTCGGATTTTTAGTTGAATCTAAGAGTAGACGATCGAAAGTAGAGGAGCTACAATTATCTTGAAATTTTGATTTTTCTAGATGGAGAAACCAAATATATAATAATATACAGGATATTCCGTTGAAAATAATAAAGTGAGCGTACGGTTTTCTACTTATCGATCATTCTCTATATGTGAAAATGTTTTTTGAAAAGTCCTCTATGATATTTATTATCCTGGATCATCGAAAATTTTACCTTTCAGAAAAGGACTAATTTTCCATTCTAGAAATTTGGGGCAATATTATACGGGATGTTTTAGAACAAATCTCTAGTCGACGACGATTTTGGAAAAATCGGAAAAATTGGAAAAATAACTAAACTCATTTACGCTCTACATCTTTTTAGTTTTTAATTCTAAAATTCAGTAATTTTATACGCAAAGCGTGTGTAGAACAATAATGTCTAGCGTAAGATAATAATTCATCAAATTAAATGCGACTATTCAACAAGTTGTTAAGTTTGTTAGAAATGCGCTCATTTCCAGGCCGCTGATACACGATCATGATACTTCGCGGTAATGCTAGACGGCAAACCATACTATAGTATCACAGCCTGGAAGGGAATTTATTGCTTAAAATGATTTATACAGATTAAGTTATGCGAATTTACTTTATGGACAATCAATATTTTTAAATGGAAAACATTTCGTGGGATATTGTTATTGGTCCAAAAATTAACAAACTCTATCGATAACAAGTGAACGCTGCTGGCTACAGCAGATAAACGTTTTCAAAGCGTGAGCTCTCGTTAAAAGCAACTTTTTAAGTGTGAATGGTGTTCAAATGTTATTTCAGAATTGTATGGAAATTATTTCGAAGAAGTTAATTTTTATGTACAAAACGTCAAATCACAAAACTAGTTTCTTTTATAATATAAGGTTTACTAATTCATTGCTTCAGTTTTATAGATTAGTAGAATTCCAACGAGCAGCGAATGCGCCTTTTATAAGAAATAAAGTGCCACGTTACGATTTTTTAACGAAACCTTGTAAGCGAGTTTCGTCGCACAACTTTTCCTGCAAACGTATTTATTTTTAATGAGCAAAAGCTCTTAATCCCTTACATGAGTACTCGTTAATCGACTGCTTTGTTTTGAAATTCCAATGCCGCAGAATGATTGTTAAGCCGTATTTTTCTTTGATTAAAACCGTGCTAGTATTTACTATTACCGGAATATGTCTCTGAAAGTTATAAAGTACCCGTATAAGTATTATGCAAATTAAACACTGCTTCATGATGAATTTTACAGTTATTGCGACTTTCACCAAATGCAATAGGAAATTACAGGGAAACGGCGATTTCGAAGCGAAATATTATTGTGCGGTTTTTTATTTCACACGAAAAAAATAAACGTTCTATTTTCGTAAGTAAGCTTGAAAAAGCTTTCCAATTATTTTCAAGCATGTATTCTACTTGTTACCGATAAAATCTTTTTCATAGAAATTCCACATGTATTTCTGGCAAGTTTTCTCGCAAATAATATGCAGCGATGATATAGTTTTAATTTATGTCTATTTCTTATCTGAATGACGTTATCTTTTTTTCTAGAGAAATATTTGAGCTATCGGAACATTACCGTCTTCCCCGAAAGTACAATGAACATTCTTCTAAAGTGAACAGAAAATAATGCTGTAATTCTTATGTACCTTTTGTTAAAATCACATTTTGATCGAATTTTTATCACTTTTGAGATAATAATAGCAATTCGGAAAAACCACAAGAAACAAAGTGAATAACAAGTATCCTTGCATATTTGGGTCATTGGTAACGCATGTTTCATCCATTGGCATGAATTGCATTTCGAAGAAGTACTTCGCCCAAGCCTCCGAATATGTTCCTGAGTTAATTTCTCCCATCCTGCGAATAAGGCATGTGTTAATTATTGGAAAGCTGGGGATAGCTCTGAGCGCCTCTGAATACGTCTGTTTCGCCAAGGGTATTCAATTGGCTTCCACAGTTGTTTGGGTTTGTTTGGGCTGTTTGGGTGCTTACAGATGAAACAAATCCAACCAAGTATTATTATTGTATGCCAAAATTCATCGATGAAATCAGGAAAAGCAATCGACAACGTCGTATTATTTTTCATCGTGACAATGGATGCTTTCACATACCACGTCAAACAATTGAGAAAGCATTGAATTAATATCTCATTGCCCGTATTCAGTTGGTTAATCGCCTTAACCCACAGTGATTTTTATCACCCCAAGAAGCTGTTAAAACCTTCAAACAGTATGTTTTGGAGGTATTACCTTCAAGGTGGACAAAATGTCTCCAAAATTGCTCTAAGCATACGCAAAAGAGCTTAAATCTTCATGGTGAATACTTTGGAAAACAGTAAATCGGTTTGTGCTTTTCTATTCGGCGTTATCCATGCATTAGAATTAAAGCCATTGTTCAACACGACGAAAAGAAATCGATTAGATTTTGGGAAAATATGAAAAGAGAACAAAAGCTTTATGATATCACTCTACAGCCACTGAGTCATCCCTATCCACTAAAGAATATTTCAAATTAAGTTGACATCTGACTCAGCAGCTATAAGCTCTCCAGTCCATAAAACACGCTTGAATTACGGCCGAAACATTTCTTGCCTACTCCGTAAAGGAAGCAGTGGAACTTTGAAACATCGAAAACACGTGCTTAATGCCCGATTTTATTCCGCGATTAACATAGATTTGTTCATACCGAGCCCCGCATAATTATGCGTAGCAGATGCTTCCGACGACGAAGCCGTGATTTGGACCGTAATGAGTAAGGCGTCTATTGCTTGTGTAGAATGAGAAAACGTCTAATTTAATTCCTTTTGATTCGAAAGTCCAAATCGAAATAGGGCGTTTCGTCTGCTCGTAAGATTCGCGGAAACCTTTTAATATTAATCCGTGAGAAATGGGGAGCTCGAAGGTCGGCTGAGAAAATATAATAATTCGTCGTTGATTGAATTTATAACGAACAGTAAGTAAAGGACGCGGAATTGTGTAATTTTGAAAAGAATAATGGACCAGTGCCTACACAAGGCTTGTACCTAAAGATTTAGTGGTGTTAATGGGAAATATCGTTTAACTCAGAAATGCATTTAAACATATGTACAAATGTATTTGTATGAATGTTATGTATGAATGTCTTCATTGATAAGATGTCCATTACTTGTGTTGCTTTATGTTGTAGGCAGTAATCAATTTAAGAATGTCAAATTAAATTCCGAATAATAGTTAAAAATAACAATTCTTTTCACCTTATTTTGGGTAAATATATACGACCATTTCCTCACCTCTTCACTAACGTAACCTATTAATGCAGCAAGGTAGGCAAACGCATTGGTGATAGACGCAATAAGGAGGCTGAATGACTTCCAACGACTAGCACGTCTCTGTTACAGGGCTTACGAAGATCAGGCTGCTAGAAACTATGGAAAACTCAATCTTCGACAACACAGGCCAACAAGGCTTTCACTCTAAGTTAGTAATTGGTGAAATTGAACAGCATATATATAAAGTAAAAATGATTCGAAAAGCGGCAATATTAGCTTAGCTCTGGTTACAGAGAAAATGCCTTTATAGTATGGCCGGTAATCTGGTCTATTGCAACAATGTTTATAAACTTTCCGAAGCCTTTGGAATACATCATGATCCCGGTTGTTGGAGATTATACATAGACCCATCAAAGACCAGCCTAAAAGCGGTTTTGTTGAATAATGCAGACATTATCCTTCTATTCCGATAGGCCATGCTGTTTCTATGAAAGAAACATACGAAAATCTGGAAATTTTATTAGAAAAGATAAGGTACAAAGACTATTCCTGGAATATTTGTGCAGATTTTAAAGTAACTGCAATTGTTTTGGGCATGCAAACTGGTCACACCAAACATTGTTGCTTTTTATGTCTTTGGGACAGTTAACATTACCATAAGCAAGAGTGGCCATTACGACAGCAGTCTATACCCCAGGAAAAGACAATGTACAACATCAGCCTCTAGTAGAAAAAGAAAAGATCATAATACCACCTCTCCATGTGAAACTAGGGCTCATGAGAAACTTTGTAAAGGCAATGGATCTCGAAGGTGAAGGTTTTAAATACCTTCGTGAAAAGTTTCCGAAATTAACACAAGGGAAACTGAAAGAAAGTATTTTTGTTGGACCTCCAATATGAGAAATAGTAAACGATGAAATCTTTGAAGCCAAATTAACAGCGAAGGAAAAACCAGGTTGGCTCTCCATGGCATAAGTTTTCACGAATCTCTCGGCAAACAAAAAAACTGACAACTATAAAGCTTTAGTAATGGATATGTTACGAGCATTTCACGCTGTTGGTTGCAATATGTCTCTTAAAGTGCACATTCTACATTCTCACTTGGATTTTTGTCCGGAAAATATGGGCGACGTTAGCGATAAACACGGGGAGCGCTTCCACCAAGACATCACGGGAATGGAAAAACGGTATCACGGGAAATGGAATCCTGTTACATTAGCAGACTACTGTTAGGTGTTAAGAAGAGATGCTGTAGGTATTGTTTATAAGGGACGGAGCAGTATTACTTCACATTTCTAATTATAATAATTTGAAATATACATTAAATTATGATCTAATCCAAAAAACCTTTTCATTGAAATATTAAAAAGAATCGAGCTAACTTGACCTTCTACCTTTTATTAAAATAAATGGTTATATGTTTTCTATTGAAATTGGTATAAATTACTTTATGGCAAAATCAAAAGTTGCCAGTGTAATCAAGCAAGGTCAGATTGGATCAAGCAAGAAAGGCCGGCAATGTTACCAATCCCAAATACAGCTTAGGTAAGCACTATAGAATGTTAAAACTAGATAGAGAGAGATCATTCCACTAATTCTGTACTTATTTAATGCACAGTCGGAAGAATCAAACATTGAGATTGGAATTAGTTTCGTGATTAATGGGATTAAACCAAGAATGGCCTTGTCACTAGGTTTGAAACGTTATACGAGACGTGCTTTTTATGTATGTACCGTTTTGAAATTTGGCCGCTGCAGTCGGCATTGCGCATATGCGAGTTATATACCTACGTCTGATGATAAGTCTCGGATACGGCTAGGATTCATCTTCTTAGTGCTAAAAGCGCGACAATGATCAAAATTCGTTGTCAAGTCAGTGAGGTGTACGAAGAAAACAGTACGACCAAAGATGACAAAGGCAAGTGAAATTATTACTTTCTTGCAGCGACTAGGCAGACTTGTTTTTGTCGACTCTCGGAGAAACCAATAAGCAACACGAATCCTTTCTTATGAGACGAATAGGCACGAGTCTGTCTAGTCGCTGGAAAAAAGTAATAATCCCATCTGCCTTGGTCATCTCTAATTATGATTAATGAAATGATACGGAAATGGGTTAGAAGTTTTAAAGAAGGCCACACGAACGTTCATAATGAGGAACAACGTAGACGACATTCTTTCATTGCCGAAGATTTGTTGCAGAAGGTTTTACGATTTCGTCGATATTTGATGAGTTTCTTCAAGCCTCAAGAAGCATTTTTTATGCAACTGTGACCAACAGATTGTATTATCAAAAGTAGAGCGATACATTGAGGACGATGATGATTTCCTCGACCAGATTGTTACGGGCGATGAAACATGAGTGGCTTGAGTTACGCCGGAATCGAAGCAGCCGTCTATAAAGCGACAGCATTCAACTCAAACAATTTCAATCCCGAAAATCGCGTGTATTGCGTTTCGGGGCGGAAAGGGTTGCTGCTTGTGGATTCGTTGCCTCGTGGTGACGCGACGTATTATGAAAGCTTAACCGTGAAATACAAAACAAAGAGGCATGCTTGTCAGTAAAGGGATAGCGTTGCTTCGTGACAATACTCGTCTACGCTGTAGATCTCTTCACATGTCCTCATGAGTTCGCTTATGTGAACTCACCCTTAAAAAGTCGTACCGCGTTCTCCGGCAGCGCCTTAGATTGTAACTCATTAAATCGTTATTTATTCTTTCTGGCAAATATTGAAAACAGCGTACTGTAAATAACTCTTCAGTTTCCATCTCTTGACGGTAGAATTTCTATTAAAACCTGCACTTTTATATGAAACGTGTATTAATTTACTTCAGCTTGAGAGATATTGCGAGTTGTAGAGTTTAGTAGATTTAATGAAAATTAAAATTCTGGTTCTTACCTTATAACGTATAACGTATTAGAGTTACGCCGGTGTAGCGTCGAGGAGACGTTTATCCTAATAAAAATTATTTCAGAATGAGAGCGCGAATACGAAATTATTCTGTATCGCCGGGTGTGTTCTACCATTCTTATTTTAAGCCCTTTAAAACGTTGCGCGAACTTCGGCACTTATTGTTAGTTGCACCACTCGCTGTTTTATTTAAGAAACAGAAATGATTAAGCGGAACCGACGTGTCACAAAGGTCCGTGTTCCGTCTCCAACCAGGCGGAAACTTTACGGGATTTACGCTCAAACAAATCTGCTTAAATATGTATGTTGTACGCGACGGTGTGTAACGCAAAGGTGGCACTTGCGAAACACATTTGCATGCCTAGGGTTTCTAATAAATCCCTCCGAGGTGTTCCCGGTACATTTAAAGGGGATCACTAAAAATTGAGACATTTAGTTGTTGCTCGGCAATAGCGAAGGCTCCATTCTACATTTTTCAATGTCGACCCTTCTGATCTGATGGCGTTGGGAGTGTTGGTTGGAGTATATTACATTACTTTCTATTTGTTCGCTTGTACTTCAAGATGTTTTAAAATTGAATTATCCGGAAAAGTTCTACTGTGTAGAACGTGACATGCACAATAATAAATGATTAAACATTCAATAAACATTACTTGTAAGCGGATAAAGTCATACTGTTAATAAAGAAATAACTTTTTCGCAATGGTAATATACAGGGTAATTTATGACAATAGCTTATTATAGTACTTTTGGAAATAATCAATGCATCTTTTAGAAAATTCGATGGACATTATTGTAGATAGTGATGTTCATTCCTTCCTTCCTGAAACTATTTTTCAATTTCATAGCATTTAAATCGAAAACGAGTAACAATTTTCTTATCTCAAATGCTATACACTGTACAGCATGGATCCTTCGGTAGAGCTTTCAAACAAGCTTAATGATGTACAATATCATAGATACAGGACACAGTACCCCTGAAATATTCAATTATTTCTGAAATATTTGACAAACCCCGTGTAAACATCGATATCTTCTTTTCCGTATTGCTCATGTAAACTAGTTTTGAGGTTTTATTGGCAACATAAATTCTTCTTTATTGCTGCAAATACCCATCAAAAATTTTTACATAACGTGTTCCAAAAACCTAATCCGCTTCTCTTTAGATGGCGGCCTCTATTTTTAAGAATGCCTATGTACTATATTCGAAGAAACTCGGGTAAAACGTAATTTACTTCCTGCAGCTAAATTCGTTCGAATTATTTAAAGAAATCACAAATGTAACTAGTAAACCTAATGACAGATGAACGCTGTAGCATTTGGTTACCATGTTAGAGTTTATCGGATACTTGTTTAACCTACGTGCTTTTACTTCGGCATCGAATAAGTGAAGTTCATATTAAATAGAAGATTAGCTTACAGATGGCATTAATCAATAATGATTTTATTTATGTTTTATTGTTAAAGTACAATAAATGCTGAATTAAAATTAAATATTTAGTTGATTATTAACAACAGCGACATGGTCTAAAAAGAGGGCTACAAAAAATTGAATATGATAAACAACGCAAGACCGTCCTTACACGCTCTTTCAAGATTTACCCAGAATGAATGGGATCGTCCCATCGTTTTTATATGACCCAAAATAATCAATTAATGGGAGCCAAGCCAGGGGATCTGACTAGTTACCTACAAGCCCCAGAGTTCTTCACTCAACAATCATGCAATATTTCTGCTAATTCATCCGTAACTTAACGTGTACAATGTGCTGCAGCTTCGTCTAACTAACATCGAGAAACTTGATAATTAGATCGTTAAATTTTAATGTAATGCAATTTATATATTCATAGTGAATTTGGCAGTTAAGCTTATTGCCGTTTACAGCACAGAATACATTAAAATTTAACTTTTGTTCGAAATGTTGCAGTCTTGCTAAACGTAGATTAACAGTGACCCAACAAAGTTTACCTTTAGAGTTACACATCTCTTCCGGTGAAAATTTTATCAGTCCATATTGACAGAGACTCGAACTTCTTGTCTTATTCGCCTTTAGCTTAAACAAAACGAAACCTACCTTGACAATTTTAATTATTTATTAGTAATAAATAATCGATTTCCTGATTTTTTTTGATGACCCAGAAAGAAACAAATCTTCCCGCAATATAATGTGTTATCCGCATTTTTGTGAGTAGAATACATAAACATTTACAAAAATAGAGGTTATCATCTGGAAAATTGATTTAGGAGATTGGTAGTGTTTGGATTAGATCTTAGAACACTCTGTATAATACTTATGGTAGGTATTAGGAATTTATGTTGCCAAGAAAAATCTTAGGCTGGTTTACATGGATAGTATGGAAAAGATAATAATGTTTAAGTTAGACTCTACGTAAAATTTTTCATCGATCCATTTTCTATCATTTCAATTAAATTAAATTAATGTAATATCTTTCTACAATAAGTTTTAGGGTAAGGTTAGCTATATCAAAATAAAACTTCATCGATTAATGGTCGTTCGGTTTTCAACAAAATTCCCGTCGTTATATATTACAGTACATATATACATATGTAAATGATATCCATTGCTGCTAGGTATAAAGTAGCTACAGTTAGTTTTTCAGTTATAAGTTGTCGTCTCGTCGATGTTCTTTTACGTTGCATTGACGGCTTGTTGCTGTTTGACCGACGTAACACTCCCACAATTGTATTGCATTGCATTTGCATTTCAGCTCACATACGCCCTCCGTGTGTGGCTTTGGAAGTATATCCTGTGTGTTATAGCGTGTGATGTTATTTTTCTTCTTTAACATCTTCTCTAATCTGTCTCTATTAAACGCCAGACGACACCAGCGGTGCAATTGTAATAAACGAGATGGTTTTTAAATGCTGACAATGCACTAATTAGTACGTAATTAGATATAACAAGTAGACGTAATACATTGGATGCTTAGATAATACTTCAATTTCAATTTCTTTGCTTGCTTTTATGAATTTAGTGTTATAAGTTGAATGGTAAACGAGAGGTAGGGAAGCACTCGGAGCAACTCTGATAGCACACATTAGATAGAACCATGCCCGTTCTAACCTTTCTTCTTCACATTGCCTTCGCCCTGAGTGATTCCACCAATACCACAATTTTTGATTAGTAGTAGTGAATGTAGTTTAGTTATTTGTAGTAGCTGCCGCTAAAATATGTTAAAAAAATATCGGTACTTTATCCTTTCATCCTTTGCTTTCATCCTTTAACACGTCTTTCAAACGAATAGAATTGGGAAAGACAGGTATAAATGGGCCACGAAAGGTGCAGCATATGAAAAATACCATCCGATCAATGAATCATTCCATCCCACCGGGAAATCCATATAAGGACCGAGCTTAACCTATATATTTTCGAAACTATCTTCTCGAGTAGCTTTCGCGTTCGTAAGACGCACTTCTTTTAACCGAAGTGCGTTATATATTTTGGCCGGGCTCTGAGATCTTTTCGGCTAAATGAATTTATCACGCAGATTACATGAAAATATGTGCGTCTACTTGTTTATTTAGATTTATGTGGACGATGCGCCACGTATCCTTCGTCGGCGAGCTAATACCGTATGGTATATTACGTTTGCCTACATAAATTATGAATTGCTCTTTCTCTGGAAATTGCAGCAATGTCGAGAAAATAGCCCGGATACGTTACGAGAGAATAAGCAAAGCTAATATTTTATTGTACGGCTTCCATTCGTAGAGTTTATGAATAAATGCGCTTTAAAGTTGTAAAATAGGATCAATGCTTATTCTTATTACTGGCTGTTACGAGAGCATAATTTAGGAACCGCCGTTATCTAGAGCACAATTTACGATATGTCCTAACAGAAATGGGTGTACTCTTAATTAGATACCCCATCCGTACACGTTATCTCTAGCTTCATATATGTACAATTTCAATTAAAGCTTCCACATAGGTGCGCTGATGCGCCTTATTACAAAGAAACGCGTGTCCGTACGTGGTGCATGCTGGTAGCTCGTTTCATTATTATAAAGCTTCTACTTAAGAAACAATAACAACCGTAGTTCTTTTCATTTCGTCTGTAATTCATGGATAATAGATACATTTTGTACGGTACTGTGTAATATCCTTTACGGATGGAGGAGGTAAAGCGTTACTCTCTTGTATGCAAAGGGGTGTAGCTTTACCTTCTTCTGATTACGTTCAACAGCTTGAATACAACAACTTTCCTGGATGACAAACTTATGAATAAATTTTCTGAATGACTTGCGGTTATATAAGTTTTATCCGCGGATGGAATTTCTTCTATTTGGGCTTTAAGCAGTTTCTCTGGAGAACGTTTAAGCTTCCGCAGTGCAGGTCTGGAGATTTACAAATTCATTTTCGTGTATACAACCTTTAGTTCTTCCGTGCGTCAAGCAGCGTTGTTGTTGAAAAAATGTTTTCTAAAAGCTCCTTCGGAAAGCTGCTATGTACGATTGGTTATCCAAGCTATCGTGATATGTGCACACACTGCGATAATATGTGCTCCCATATTGTGTCTGCGTGCTTGGAAGTAGGAACGGCGAAGGATTGCGTCATATTTCAGGTTAACTCCTTTATTATACGTTAAAATTAGCATTATACCATGCGGTTTGTAAGCAATTTACATTGATTCCGTCGAGCCATAGCACTCGCTCCCAGCTTTCAATAATACAATGTTACCTGTTTTTTGCTCATTAGAGCAGTTCTTTCTGTTAATTTTGGATAATAATGGCTCTTGTTAGTCTTGCACTTATTGAAACGTCTCCGAATCGTTCTAGCCAAAACTTTTCAACCATCTCGTGGCACTAATATATGCGGAGATCTACAAAGAGATTTCTTCCTATCTTGAAGTGACGTTAGCTCTGATAGACGTTTTGTATAGGCTAGTCCTACACCTACTTAAGGCAAACTAAATAGCAAACGTGAGCAGTCTAACTGATCGAGGCAATTTTAACTTACGAGATTTCTGTAGAAAATGAAATCACAACGTCTCTAATTGATTAGCAAAAATTTACAGGTGTTCTGTTTTATTACCCAAAGGGTGTATATACGAGCGTTCATCTATAACAATCTGCTCAAGTTTAATTTGTAATCAATAATTTAGTATTCATGCATACATAGTAGCTTTTCGATCTGTCCTCGTGCGGAGGTCCCTTGAACACTTTCTAAAGTTTCAGGGATCCTGGTGAAATGCGATTTTATCCTTTCGCTTCCTTAATATAATTAAACCCGACCATTGGTTGGTTATGTATACTTTACAACTCAATTTCTGTTGGTTTATTAACTAACTTACCGCACCAGTGACTCGATATTGTTCTAATAAAGCGTCCTTAACCGCGAAGTTTGCCACTCCGGTGCCATTTGTTGGAGCGGTGCGTACGCAGTTACGGGGATAAACCTTTACGCAAGAGCTCTCGAAATCGTATCAGAGCACATAATACATAATAGATTCGAATCATGCGGGCTACAAATTGTTTTCCCTACTTCATATGTTACAAAGCTCCGACGTTGCGGTTAGGAGCCAGATGTTGACTGGCAGAAGCTTTTGCGAATGCCGTACATTGATAATCGCACTACATAACATCTTTATTAAAGCGTCGACGTGAAATTTCGCTGTAAATTGAAAAGACTCGTCATATATTCCATAGTGCATTGTATTAACACGTATGTGTCGACGTGATTTTGTTATAACAACAGTAGAAGGGATATCGTATATTATTAATGAGAGAATATTGAGTATGGCAAGGTTGCCGTGGTGAGAAAATAAAGTATTCTTAGAATGCGCAAGCTTCAATTTCTGTTTGGAACTACTTCATTCTTAAAAGACTTTATCCAAGTTATGCTAAAAATTGTTTAGTTAACTTATCTAAGAAATGGTTTAAGCGGAAAGAATCATAATCATGACATATACCAAAGTTTGGCTGAATAATAATACTTAGCACAATACAAGCATATCTTGCTGTTTTTTTGTCCTTATTGCATCTTTTTTCTTGTTTTTCTTTCTTATTTTATTTCACAACTGATACAGACTCCATCAAACAGATTGTAATTGATTCGGTGTCTAACTCTTGGGAAAGGAGCAGAATCTGGAGACAAGCCTGCAGAGAACATGAACTGAGGTAGGAATTAGCTTTCTTCTTGTACACGGAAAATCGCGAAAAAACCAAAGGACTTCTTTATCTCCAGCACCCTCATTTGACTTTACAGCAAACAATAATAATAATCGAGACTAACAATCAAGTATATGTTCTAATAATTAGACATTTTTATTAACGTACGAACGTCTACGCCTTTAGGCATCTGCCTTTTGTGCGGTTCTTCTAGGAATGGCATCGAGGACATTGTGGTTTCCCTAAGTTTACCTCGAAGTTCGTCAATTCTTTGTAAGATATTAACTTTATAAGTATTATTTTTAACAACTCTCTAGAAAAAGAAATTCAGATAAGTTAAGTCAAGGTATCTCGTCGGCCAATCAACAACTCCAACTAATTTTCAGTCCAACGGTTTATAAAATATCCCGTTGGTTTTTGTTCAATTTTTATTGAACATAAAAATTAGCTTAGTAAATAATCCAGTCCCGATCAAGTTTCCATGGATCAATCATTCTGAAGGCCTTCAGAATGTTTTTACTTTTTCTTATAACATCAGATAAAAGCCTGTTTTCGTTTTCCTTTTTTTTCTTTTTTGGTGTCGAACGTCATTTGTTACAAGTCTATTTTCTCTTCAGGTTATTCTTTTATTCAGAAAACCCATTCGCTCCTAAATGACATTACATACATGCACAAATGAAAGCATAGCCCATAACGTGTTTTGATGGGGTAATAAAAGCTTCTGTTCCCTGCAAAAAATTACGGAGACCAGGATTTTACGTATACCCACTGTAGCGCTAGATGTAATAAAAATTGAAGCGTCATATTAGCAAAGTCACGAAACAGCACCAAGCGAAGTAAAGAAAATGTATTCATTCGACCTCCGTGAACGTTCCGCCTAGCGCTGGCAACGTGAGTGCGTGTTTAGGAAATTAAATTTTCAACCTGTTCACGCGCCAAAACATTCGCCTACGCTAATAAATACCTATTACAGATAGCGTTAGGCACGCTGTACGACAGCTAAATAAGTATTGCGTCCGTCTTTTATTTGTTGTTTTATTGAACCAGAAAAGTTCGTAAAACTCGGCACGTTTTAAAACGAATCGAATATTTTTATCATCCATCATTTGGGAGAACGCGCGACAGTGGCGGAAACTTTAGCGCAAAATTTTCCGGTATGTATAATGGTTCTGGTGAACTATGATTAATAGGTACTGCTGAACGCACCTTGTTTCCTTAATAAACGCTAGTGGCCATAAAAGACAGAGAAGCATTTTAGAATTATGGGGTATTTAATTATATAAATATGTATGAGGCGGATCGCGCCCATATATCATCTTCGGTCTCTTTAAATTTATACATATATCAAGTTTCTTATTGCATATGCGCGAAGTTCGTAACGTATTCATAAATGAATGCTATTAAGATTTCGTGTAAGAAGCAACAACTTGGGCTAAAACCTTTTTTGCACTGCAGCTTTGTATGTGCTCGTTCTGTTAGGCGCCAAATTATCTTAAATAAAAAATGTCTTACCAAAGACATGTCTTCTCTCTCATTGGCAATTTTTTCCTTTCTAGGTTATTGGGTACTGTAGAAGCCATGTGCCGTAACAGCTATAAATGCATGTATTTTCAATTTTGCTACTTGCAGGTGTTTATGCTTTGATGGTCGTTCAAGTGAAAATGGTTGATAAGTAACTTTTTGGTTACTAAACATTAGTACATTACACATTAGTACTACATACCTGAAAGACTTCTTTTGCAATATTTGGTCTGGGTTTTAGAATTCTGCTAACGACTTATATGATTTTTTGAATGGAATAAGTGAAGCATTGGCTGAGGACTCTAAGAGAGACTGAGGGAGATGATGATGCAGACGATAATTCTTTATCATCAAACTAGATTGCATCAACTCCAGGATCTTCGGGTAAATACTCGAGAAGGAGATCTCTTCGGGCTTCAATGGCGAAAATTATGCATTAAACCCGGGGTTGCGTTCCTCCAAGGAAAGAATCTGATGATGATAATGTGGATAGTGACAGTGATCAGAATGGTTATTTATATTACGGTAGACTGAGGAAGAGACGAACCTAATAGACAACCGTCGTGATTCGAAAATTGTGCAGTCCAATGTAGCTGATGCAGAGAGTGACGAAGATGGTGCTAACGATGCTGATGACTCCAATGTGGGCATCAAATGGGTAAAAGTATGTGATACACGATTAAAATAGAAAAACCGCTTGTTTGGTCAACCCGTTTGAGAGATACCAACTAAATACCAATATTTATTGTATTTAGTAGGCTTTACCAAGGAAGCCACCATCCATGATAAAAGTTGAGTGGACTGGAACGCTTAGTAGCATGTATAACAATCATCTCAAAATTAGGAAGAGAAATAAAATGTAACAAAAGACGCTTTTTGGCATGGAGGTGGCATAAGAAAACAAAAAAGGCCGTTACAGGATTATTTAGTAATTATTATGCTTTTTTCAAACAGATATCGTTATTGTGATAATACTATAAATGTTGTCGCTATGTTGCAGATTGAAAAAAAATAAATTTGAAGAAAATGTGTATGTATGTAGTCACTAAGAAATGGCTTAACAGAGACGGCGTTTACTAAAAATTTTGTCCTATTTGCTTTAATTCGGGACAACGAGAGCGGGAAAGACCAACAACGAAATAGACACTTATCTGAGGATAGATGTTGGAGGAGTGTAGAGAACACATTAGGCTATATCACCTATTCGTTGATTTATGGATTTCAGGAGGTGAGGACATCCATGGAGATTGACAAGACTGGCTAAAGCGTGTATCGCAAATGCTAGAGCAAAGGCTAGGTATTCGGGGCGTAAAGTTATCGAACAGAAATTTTCTGAAAAGCGAGGAAGCTCAATGCCCGCCACCGTGGTTAATTTTACTTTGGAAAGAATAACCCGAAAAACTAACGATACCAAAAGACAACATCTTCGACCAAATACGGGTAATTCGATGTTTCTCTTCTTCAAACAATTAATTGTTTGACGTGCTGGATGATAACTGGCATTATCAAGATGAAAGGTAATGCGGCGCTGTCGATTGCTTTTTCTAATTTAATCGATGACTTCTGGCAAATAAATTGTTGTGTACCATTCTTCGATCCACTAAAGCAAGGCATCACGTCCAGTGCAACGAAAGAAACAAGCAATAATTTTCTTAAAAGTGCTTCGCGAATGAACAGCTTCCGTTAGACTCGATTTTTCGGGGGAATACCCAAAAAGTTGCTCAATATCCGGCACGTTCACATATATTTTACTAATTGTTATTGTTGTAGCTCTTTTATCTGGTATTGTTTAAAAAGTTTCTTTTCTTTTCGCGTCTCTCATTTTCTAGCGTTGAAAGTAGAAGCACATTTCCTCTTGATCCTGATAATTGAACAGCGTTAAAATAAGTGGCTTTCTCTAATGTTCATTCATTTTTTTATGGAAGTGGACGATATTCGTTGGTAGATAAAAAAAAAAGTACTGGCGTGTTCGGAAGAAACCACTCAGCATCTTAACGAACTAGTAGCAATTACTCGCTAACGACCAGAGAATTTGGAGGAAAACTCGCCTTAAGAATATCTCTATCTCACGGTAAGTACTCTTCGATCATTGCAATAACCGATTTTGGTAAACTTTCACGATATTCATTACTGAAGGAAGCACAACACTCTTTGGATATTTCCGCATTTAGTGTCTGCTGAAATGAATGAAAATCTAATGATTGTTGGTAAAATTTAAGACGCTAATCCTGTAAACAACTCAATATGTAGATTCCATTGGAATAATGACACTGGTCGTATGGCCTGCATGACTTTATCTCTTTTGGATAATCTATTGGAATAAACTTATTTAATATGTATCAATACATAGCATCATAATTTTTATTATATGTCGTAGGAGTACTGAAAATTATGAAGTTAATATTATTATTATTATTAATGTAATACTGTATGGAAGAAATAAAACAGTATTGCATGCAATATCATGCTTATATGTGCCATGGCCTTGCAGTACGTTTTAGTAAAAGTTTAAACGATGCAATCTTCCAAACTACACATTTTCGGAAACTTTTTTAATGCTATTTCTATTTGCCGGATTGCGCGAATGCAACCGAACACGTCGATAAAAGGTGAAATTGAAAAAGTCGCTCTACATCTTTGCGAAGATTGGATTAATATTGCCTCAACGTGGATATTACGTCTTTCTGAATTTCTCCCCTTCTTCATATGATTTTTATGAACCTTTTAGTGTCTTTGTTTGACTTTCTTCGCGAAAGATTTAATAAAGGTACATTGCAACGTAGAAGAACTCGAATCATTTTAAACATATAGGCTCATAGGATGTAAGAAAGAAATGTATTTTATTTTACACATGATGGATCTTTAATACATACTATTTCGAAAGCAAATGACCTCACCAGCAGTTTTCAAAGGCGTTACTTACAAATGTTTTCGTAGCACAAATATCTCTTGCGACATGCTGCAGAAAATATATGTAGGTTAATTTTTAATAGTCTGTGATATCACTCGTTTAGTAATCTATGACGTCAACGCGTTTGATACATTGACTTGTATTCAAAAGTGTCCTTCTTTCGAAAGTGATTACATCTTATGTAGGTTAGCGCTTGGAAAATAACTGACGATGCCAAAAAAGTGAAGTAATTAAGGTTGTTTTAATTAGGGAAATGCACCAAAAATGTAATACAACCATTGTTCTTAATTATTCAATCCAGTTCATGTTTAACAATTGAAGTGGACAAAGAAATATTTTCTAAAAATTTAATGCTTAAATAATTGTACACTTTATATATTGTGACACTTCTTAATTTATTAATTTAACGAACAAAGCATTGATAAAAGCAACGTAAACAATAAATTTGCCAAAAAGAAGCGAAACCAATAGTTTTGTGAGCTGTTGAGAAGTAACTTTAATATTATGTTGAACAACCTCTGGTTAACCGCCTCGGTGCTAGTACCCTAGCTGGGGCACTTATTAGATGTATTTGACGTAGTTCGTGGCAGGTGAGCAGCTCGGCTAATCTATTTTTTCATTTACAATCCTGGTTTCATTAATACCGTTAAGTTAATACGCTCAGCGAAACATATTCCAGACAACAGACACAAACAGATCCCTCACCGAAAGACATTGATACCACAACATTTTCGTTGTATCGCTGTCCTCTTTCGCTCCACACTAACACTCGGTTATTAGAAATATACAGACGCAATCTTGAGCCGTCGGTGAAAAGGCAACACCTCCAATATTACAGATTCTCAGTATTCAATTTTCCAATGATTTCTGCACAGTGCTTCCTTGCCAACAAGAGTTGTGCGTCACGTTATCCTGCTCTTAAATTACGTGCCTACAATACAAGAAGTTTTCCCTTTCCAGCTTCCTAGCTAGAGGGGAAAATTAGAATCCTCATCAAATCATCAGACATTCCTCCTGATCACTCTCCTGAAGAAGCCCCACACGATTGTGGACGAAACGTCGAGTTTTTATATTAACAACGACATGACACGGTTCAAACCCGGAACACGTTTAGTTTCAACAGACCCCGGCCGTGGAAGCCTACGTTTTTACATTAAACTTAATTATTTCTCTTACCGTTGCAGTTGATTTGTTTTATTAAATATTAATACTTTGGTGTCGGTAAGTAATATGTATATGTGTCCTGAAATTTCAGTCTAAATTACGTGTTTTTCAATTTTTATTTATTTATAGTTGTACTGTTTTTCGCTCGCTCACTAGGAAGCCACGCTGTTTAAATGCCAAGTTTATAAATTATACACAACAAAAGCAATATAGAAATGGTCTTTGTATCATTTACGTTAATTTTACAAACGTTTTATAAGCGATTTACAAGCGTAAATAAGAAGCAAACATATATGTATATAATTACCTTGAATTGCTGGAAGCCACCGAATTGTTGGAGCGGGATCTTCTGCTTTTCAGACTGTCGCCTCGGTTAACTACGCCCTTGCCCGTGATGGAAAAATGTCTGAGTCGATAATATTCCTCTTCGACGCCCGTATTGGGCATGGACGCCACTCTGGATCTCTGTTGCGGAAGACAGAGATAGTTTGGTCGACCGGAAGACCTCCCCGGAGTCTTTACCGACTGAGAACGGTTATGATGCGGGCTGCCGTATCTGGAAACCGAAATAGATAGACGGGTGATTATCATTTCGTATAATGTAATTTTAAATATCGTTATCGTCATTATTTAGGCTGCGACCACGTCTCTTTCTCTCTCTGACGACATCCGTATTAGATTCTGATACGGAGCGCTCATTTTCAAAATTTCACCTGTTAAATACATATATCGTATTTGCTTAATACCTGCAAAGCATTATTTCGAAATGACGGCGGTGCAACGTAAAATTCACTTTTCCGACGGCAAACTTGCTGGATGCTCTCCTAATAAAGTCACATGGACAACTGTCGAATATCGGAATTCGAGATCTCGTAAGCAATAGCCAATTTCGAAAAGCAATTTAGTTTGTCTAATTCTAGTCGGTGGTGTTTGTTGACTTTACATTTTAGTTTGTTTTCCAGATCTGATTAATTGGAAAATTTCGACGCACCGCTTTCCAACACAGACGTAGTAAATTGCAACTACCGCTGCAAAATTCATTTGTTACGTGGCATTTTGTAAATATTTGGAATACTTCTAGTGAGATGAAACCTGCGCCAAGTGAAGTTTAGAAGGCATACGCCGCCAAGGTGATTGCATCGTTTGTTTAACCCAATAGGAAGTATGTATTTGATAAATCGCTTCCTTTATGAATAATAGCTTGCTGAAACGTATTTCTGCGCGGTCATAAATCTATTTTGAATAATTCTATTTGCTTGGACTAATTGTAACGACGCCAAACGGTACAAAATTCTCAATTTTGATGGAGATATTTAATGTAACAGTACGGTAAGTACTAGAACTACACAAAAAAAAGTTTTGGGGTAGCAACCTTTATCGGTTTATTTAATCTAGCAAAGTATATAGTTGCCCTAACAAAAAAAACAAAAACAAAAACTTTAGACGGATTAGCGCAAATTGTTCTTATTTTAAGGACGTAAAGGATTAGCATAACGGAATATTATTGATCCCTTGCACTGGTTAAAGCCTCACTTAAATCTCTTTGAATTAATAATTTATGAAAGTTGGCAATAATAAACACAATGTTACTAAGGAAGATTTTAACGTGCCAAAGGGGAAATCCGTAAACAGTGTGGTATTGGTCGGTTTAAGTTGTGTATAGTTTAACAATGTAAACATGTAAGTATCTCCTTTCTGATATATGTTCTTGCTAAGTAATCACTTCAACTCAATATCAACAACTTTTGCTTGTGGTTACCATAGCGTAAAGATATGTTATCCTTTACCAGCGGTTAAGAATATCGGATACATTTGCACATTAATAGTTCGTCTAATAATACAGATAAATACAGATAAGTGATCTTTGCTGTTTTCGCTGTTACCTCTTCGTTTTATCGGATTCTATATTGATTATATTCTGTTTTGATAAATAATAGGTTGTTAGTTTTAGGATAGCTTTGATGGTTGGCTCAGTTTTAGTATTCTATAAAATGTGCAATAACTATCACCGTATTTGCCATGGTTACCTAATAATAATCTGAACTTTATTATTATTTGCTGTCAAAGCAGTTCGTTTTGTCGCTAAGTTGAACAGTTTCCTGCTGCATAAGAGCAACGTTCATTGTTTCCCTCTTCGTGGTAATTTTTATTGTATTCATAAAATTTACAAATATTAAGATTACTTGATATTTACGGTACACAAACCTTAATAAAATCTGTGCAAGGAACTAACAAGTAGCGCATTCTCTATTAACTAACAGTTTTAAACAAATCTACCATAATTAGTTAACTCCCGCCCCTAAACCCTTAAAATGTGATTGATTATCAAAATAGCAGCAATTAATATAACAAGTAAAAAGTAATGACTACGGTTGTACTGGAGATGATGTGCTGGAGCTGCTGGTTGTCTGAGCAGCTAGAAACGTAGAAAATCGAAGTATAGGTATTGTATTACGCAATTTGAGTGGGTAAAATAATTTTTTTAAATTTTGAGATATTCCACTTATTAACGCGTATAACTTACTCACGCTAAGAGGTGTTAAGAAAAAAATCGCCTGCTTTAATAAGTTTTCTGAAGCAGTAATGAATTCGATCAAGGAAAGAAGGTTATAAACACATCAACATTGTTGCATATACTGCTTAGCTGAAGTCGAAAGTGAAATCAATGAAATTTTCTTATGCAGCACGTATGCCACCTATTTCATACTACTACGGGAAGTATTTTTCATTTGAGAGGAACTTTTTTATACATTGTACATTGTACAATTAGTTTCGTATAAAAATGGAGACATTGATCAAAGGAAAATTAAATTAGAAAATCCAATTAAGGGATTATGTGCATTGATGGAGCGAAAAATTTCAAAACTTCAGAAATTAATTTCACCCACTCAGAGTGTACACTGGCAAAAAGATAAAATTCCGTAATATATATCTCAATATGTGCGCTCCACACGTTCTCAAAGTTTCATGTTTTTTTTTTTTTTTAATATTCGTGTTTGGGATCATCCCTTGTTAGCAGAATATGAAGTTTCTATATGCATAATTTTTAATAACACATACTTTGTTCAAGAATGATCTTGCGTTCCTGAATTTATTTGTTCATTACATTTACCTCTGAAAATTTATCATGTTTCCTTCCATTTGCTCCTAAGACAACGAGATGATTATATGTAGACAAGAGGAACTTGTAACACATTATATTCGTAACTGTGTAGTGAAACAATTGATTAGTAGTTTTCTTTAGTGGTTAATAATTTATTTTTTATATCAAAAATTTTACAATGACGCTGTTATTTTTGTTCCCTCTCTAATAACAATTGTTTCTTTGCATCTTCTTTAATTGGTGTAACATAGTTAGAGTTCTGAATTAAGTAAGTAGGTAAATCTTACTTAATTGATTTGCATAATATTCTTTAGACATTGGTGTGTTCTTTGTAACGTCGGATTTATGGCAGATCAAATCAAATAACCATACCTTGTTCCCTCATAACTACAGAGGACAAAGGCGGATGACATATTACTTTTTTGCAGAGACTAGACTCGTGCTTTTGTCGACTCTCCGGGACAACAGTAGGCGACACGAATCCATCTACGAATCTATCTAGTCGCTGCGAAAAAGGAATAATGTCACCTGCCTTTCCCATCTCCACTCATATCACCACTAATGAATACAGCTGCTGCTACCAAACAAACTCATTTCACCTATTTGTACAAAATTACTTCGATTTGAAACCAAAATTGGAAAACTAAGGTAGTATAGGTAAACTAACGATACGTTTAACGTGACAATATATTAACAAGCAATAATTTGCAACTAGTCTTACCTATACGAATTAAAATAAATATGGTGAAAATAGAAGTTATTATACACACAAAGATATTATTTATATAGTTTTTAGTACATCTAATAACCTAAATTCATTGATAATAGTGCTTTAAACGCTACAGGCAAGTTTCTTTATACCGGTTAATGGGACGTATCTCTTGTTTCAGAAGGATATCAGTGGTCTTCCTTCTAACCTTGATAAGTGTTGAGATATTAAAACAGAAAAAAGGAAAGCATTTCAAAAGAAAATCTGCCTCGGAAATTTTAATGCTTTACGCCCAAATACATTTTATTAATTTGTAGACACAATGGAGCATTTTAAGTTAATGAGAGGACATATAGGATAAAATGTTATCACCTATCAAATAATAATTCAAGGCAAGCTTTGCACTTAAAGCGACCACTCATATTTTTTCAAATTAAAACATAAATCGCGTAGTGCTGGATCCCTGTCATGAAGTTGGCATATTTCAATATTTACCCTAGAAATTTAATTAGAAAAGCTGCCCTGGAATTAAATACAAGATATACGAAAGTGCACATAATTAAAAAAAAAAACATAATTAAAGAGCCCATTAAGTAGGCACAATTTATAATTTTCTTCCAAGCGATGTTATGAGAAGACTACATCTTTGCAATTATTTAATACTGCAAAATATTGCAAATTCAAATTTTTTAAATAAATTTTTATGGCCAGATAAATTCAACGTTTCCAGCACTGGTACATTAAATAGACACAATACACATTATTGACGAACAAAAGATGCAAATCCACGTAGGACATTTAATAAAAATTGTAAAATACGCTTCTTAATTAATGTATGATGCGGAATTATAAATAGTACCAATTTGGGTCCATTTCAAAATTATTCTAAGGATATGCCATTAGTAGTTGCACGCAGAATGGTATTTTAGTACAATGGTGAACATAATTCGATAGATGAAACTAAGTATTTAAATCAAGAATTTCCAAACTTTTGGATTGACGACAGAGGTTCTACAGGGTGGCCTGCAAGATGCTAATCATCTGCTGCGGTACAAGAAAATAAGGTTTTCGCAACGTTTGCTGCTACGCTAGATGAATTAAAAGATAGAATAAGCTCAGTTGTTATCTTGTTAAATACAAATAATGCAAACTAGAATTTGTTAAGGCTTTATTTATAACAATTTTTGTAGTTTAATGGTCCTGAAAGCTCATCTTATTTTAAAGGGAACAATTTTTTTAATATCTCAAAAACTATCACGTTCTTTGATTCTTCCTTTACCAGATTTGTAAAGAATTAGATAGTTTAAGACTGATAAATAAAAAGGACAGAAACGAGTGGAATCGTACGTTTTGCAGCGACTAGACAGGCTCGTATTTTGTCGACTCTCGGGGAAACCAGTAGGCAACACGAACCCTTTCTTGATGGGACGAATAGACACGAGTCTGTCTAGTCGCTGCAAAACTCGCGTTTGTCCTCTCTATTAATAAACTACAAAAATGATTTCATCGATTAAGCTTTAACAATTTCATTATTATTTACTTGTAAATACTTCATTAGCCTTATTGACAGATATATTTCAAAGTTTAAAGCTATGAAATAGCTTTAAACCTTGAACATTAGCAGTGTATTAGTTTATTCTAAGATTAATAGAACCGATACATCCTACCGCGACCGAAATCAATACCTCGTTTTAAAATATAAAAAAAGAAGGGAAGAAAATGGAACCCTCATCCGCTCACATTAATTAATTTTAATTTTCGCAGCACGGACGGATTGCATATAAATCACACTTAAACAGCGGGCAGGTACCTAGATACTCGTAAAAAAAATCGCTTTTTAAAGCCAGCGAGGTGTGGACGTCCGGTTTTTATAGCTCTTCATTTCATTTACGTTGACCTTCGCACGACGAAGGTACACATAAGAAATATCAGCGACCGCCGTTATTATTTATAGTTTGATTAGTTTATCCTTCAGTTCCTGTCGACCGCGAACCGCTACCACCGCCGCCATGTCAGCGGCAACCGTCCGTTCAGGCCGTGTTTAATTAATGGCGTTACCGTGAGCGTGTAAATAAACACCTACAAAACGTATCGATATTTGAAAATCTAAGGCACGCGCGTCCTATTTTTAGAGAGCAGAATAAAACGAGAATGGAACGGATCTCGAAATAGTACGGACACTATACAAAACTCCCATCTATTTTTGTCATTAGGAAAGCCATATATAACATTTGTTTCAGTGGTCCATGAACCGATGCGCGACGTTTCATTCTATTTTAAGGGCAAGCGTCTTCAGCTTTCGGAATTTCTTATGAGCAACATGTTTGATAAATATAAGTAGTTGTACGTGTATTCAAGAATAAAGACAATAATAGTTATTAATAATTTAGTAAGATTTCATGCGAAAAAAAAAATATTCTGAATATAAATTCAATATTTTGAATATGTCCGAGTTACACTGAAATAATAAAAAAATAAAGAGATATTATCTGAATAATCTCTATATTTCTTACTTCATGTTTATAGGTTCGCTAATTGTTATGTATTAATATTATTTTCTATTATTTATTATATTATTAATTTATTTTCTATCCAATACATGATATTTTCCGCTTCCAAAATGAAGTTTGCCCTACAAGATCATTCTATTCTATCGTAAGGAAGCTCCTCCTTCTGTTAGAACGTTTAATACTCACAGTTCTTCACCGTCTCTACTGCCACTGATATGATTGACTATATCCAAATTAGTTACATTTGTCTTTGATTGTCTCACTTTCAGCAGCACTGTTTGCATTTATCTGAGTTTCAGGTGAAGTTACCTGTTTCAGTAAGAGGATTTTTTAAATCGTAACTATTTCTTCTTCCAGTGTTCCATCAAATATGTATCTGTATCTGCTTTCCTGCTACCAACTACCTCGGCACTAGTCCATTTATTTTCTTGTATCATTATCCTATCTGCTATATTGGATTGCTGTCTCTCTTCTCTGTCACTCTTTCTATCACAATAAATCTTAGGTAATGTTTGTTTCTTAGCTAACTCATTTTTTTACTTCTTTATTGTTTCTGTTTATTTTTGAATTTTGAACAGTATTCGTGATGGAAGCAATGCTGCACCCGTAGCTGGAGTATTTCAATAATTAAAAAGAGCTGTAACCTTTTTAAGTATTGATGCCAAATTTTACAGCACTTTACTTAGACATTTGATCTTGGTTATCTGTGACTACTACTTTATACGTGAGACTCCGATCTCGTTCACAGAAAACAAATAATACGTTATTCGCAATCAACACGTAAGGTATTCCATGTGTGAGAAAGATTAAAATATTAAAATTAATTAATTTTAAAATCAATTCAAAGCAATGTTACTCTAGATAGTAACTACAACTAGCCTTTTTATCGAAAACTGCTCGCCGCTCAATTTGTTTTCGACAATGTAGGCAATGAGTCGTTAATTCAATGTTATTCTCCTCTAAATAATCGATTGTTCGATGTGCTGTATGAGAGTTGGCGTTATCGTGGTGAAGGATGATGCGCTGATATCTGATTTCATCGAAGTCTTGACGCAAACAAATTGTTACCGGTTACTGATTTTCAATACGCAAGAGCAACCGTAGCCACAGGCCCAGTTTTAAGGAAGAAAAAAGCAGCCATGTTTTTTTGTTGTTGTTGGTTTCGGTTCACTTTAGAACACACAAACAGTAGATTTGTTCGTGCGAATATATCCAGGTTTCGTCACCTGTTACGATACTGTATACGTTGGCACAAGCGCGGCGATTGAATTTTTGAAGCCTTTTTTGCACCAATTCACACGAGCAAATTAGCTAAAGCCAAAGCCACTAAATGCTCATGTAAAATCGTTTGTATTTGACTTTCGCCAATGCCGAAGGATCCTTTATCTCTCGATATGCCACACGTAAATCCGTTCCAATCGTTTCTCGCACAGCTTTAATGTTTGTCGAAGAGAAAAGTAGTTGATGGACGATCTTCGCAAATGTCGTCACTGATACTAATAAGGTCCACGCTTAAAATTTCCAAGCCAATCATAAGCTATGGCTTTGAACGATGTTTCACCACGAAAGGCAGAACGAGGTCGATGGATGCATTGTTGTTGAATTAAGCCACCTTTAAAGTCGTAAAGAGTCATCGCTTGAAAATGTCCTGGCGAAATATCATTTTTTTTCAATTAAATTAATTCCTCTGAACTGCTTTTAATTCTAAACTAAGCGGCCGACTGTTTTCCTGTCAATGGTGTTTATCGTACTAAATATCACAGTTTAAGGCAGCCAAATTCAATTCAGCAAGCGCCGTCTAATGGTCAATGCCGGCATTTTTTAAGGTTTACCTCGTATTGCAATGAGAAAATTCCTCACAAATAGTAGCTGCTCTTTGGAGGAAGGCTTAATCGGAATTTTGTGCGCGATTAGGGATTCCTTAATATTTGGCGGTCGAAATTTCTCGCAAATATA
Source organism: Oryctes rhinoceros (assembly GCA_020654165.1). NCBI lineage: Eukaryota > Metazoa > Arthropoda > Insecta > Coleoptera > Scarabaeidae > Oryctes > Oryctes rhinoceros. The sequence continues at coordinate 2,292,782 of JAIOKQ010000001.1, forward strand.
ATTTTTCAACGAACGTTTCGATGTCGTTATTGATATCCGAACAGCAGACATAAGTTTTTATACAACGTGAAGGTCGTTGCGAATGTTATAATAGTTACTTAACAGTTTCCTTAAACTTGTCTTTGTCTATCCGTTAATGGCATCCAATTACTTTTGTTAATACTTTTTGGGTTTTAATCTTCTGAATAAATTCTTTTTTTTTATCGATTGTAATATTTAGGTAACTTTTAACTTTTTAAAACTATTGATTACTTTCAATAATTCTTTGTTTTTTTAAGGACGCTCTAATGGTGTACCTTAATAACTTCATGTTCATTCTTTATAGCTGCAGAGAGCTAATATTATATATATTTTTAATAATTATAAAGACTAACGATTTATGATGCGTAGATTAAAATTTTATAGATCGAATACTATGTCAAAGAGTTCTTCAATTTACTCATATTTTCCTTATTGGTTTACCATTTTGTATTAAATAACACCCTAAGCTACTTTGTTTGCATCTGTTTGAACGATAATGTTATTCTCATTCAAATTTGCCAATGCCGCTGCATTGCACAACGAATTTTCTTCGCTATTAAAGCAATTCTCAAGAATCATTCTCCAACAAAATTGAACTTTGTTCTTTTAAACAATTTAAATTTTCTGGTTGAAACTGCATCGTAATTATATGAGTCTGCCGACGGTGGCTGCTGTACGTTATATGGCTGCTGCCAGACAACCTTCTTTGTTCTTTATCAATTCTCTAATTGGACGTAATGTGGACGTGGAATGAGGAAGAAAATGGCATTATTTTCTTTGCTATTTCAATTACTTGCTATATCAAGACTTTGATATCATCAAAAACGTCTTGATTAAACCTTGAAAATATTCCGGGGTTAATATTAAACCTTAATGTTAACCTCTTAAAGACTACAACCATAAAGACCACATGTGCATAAAATGCTTGACTCCTCATCTAGCTCTACATTGTAGAATAACATGGTTGGTTACGTACTTTACAAATACTAATTAATAACGGCACATATAAATGTTTTATTGCGCTAGTATTTCTGCACAACATACATTTCTAGAACATTTGGAACGTTTCTAGCGTATCTTCCAAGTTTTTCGAGTTAAACAATTTCATCTTCTTGAATTCCGTTAAATGACGGGAATCAGCTTAAAGTGTTATGTTAACATTAAGCTAGTTACATGTGAGATAATAATAAATCCGAATTAAACACGTCGTGTAGAAGCGTGTTATAGGAGAAGAAGCTAATAATTCCTTTTCTTAATGTAAATATTTAACATTTTTAACGTTGCAGTAATGGAAACAGCACCGGAATTGAAATCGCGTTAAGTAATTATTAACATTCGAACACGGCACGTCGTAATCTTACACGGCTGCAGATCTCTCGCGACCAGAACAAGACGATTGATCAATAAGCGAAACGCTGGCAGATGCCTTCCTTCAGTTCGCATCTTGGCATTGAGACAAACCAATTTTGTTTTGGAAGCGGTTTGTGCTCGCAGACGAAAACAAATTCAATTTATATAAATCGGATGGTCGAAAAAATGGTCTGGGGAAAATCTTAAGTAGCGTTGAACCATATCAATCCGCAAGTAACTGTAAAATGTAATAGAGAATCTGGTGTGTTTCGGTTAACTTTCGTGATCTGTCTATTCGAATCTTATCCGTCGCTCACGTATTGCTTAGTGTTGTAAATACTTCAATTTCTTTCAACGGTTTTCCTTCCTTAAAGAAATTTTTCTATCATTTTGCATTGCTCGATGTTCGATTCTCTACCTTGAAGCGTCATGTTTATTTGTTTCTAGTGACACCATTCTCAATTGAATATATGCACGAGATGTATTTTCCAGGAAAATATAGAGCGTTTTGCAGAATTATTGTTTACTACGTCTTTAAAAATATACAGCACCATGGCATTCAACGTGATAAACATTGAACAAAGAGTATTTTTGAGATCGGCTAATAGAAATGAAACCTTTAATGAGTTTACTGGATGGAATCCTACATGATCCTTTGAACGCTTCCGCTGAATTAATATCCTTACCATTGTCCATGATTGTTACTAAACGATTTACCGATGGAGCGTTTTCAGATGTGCTAAAATAACCATTCGTACCAATTTTCAAAAAGAGCGGCTGGCAACGTCCATCTAATTATGGCCCGAAATCTACCTTGTTCCTCAAAAATTATTCCAAAAATAATATTTAAAGGAATTGTGTAAATTCTAAATAAATTTAAATTAATAACAAAAGCTCAATTTGATTTTGTTAATTTTAGATTAACGTAAATGCAATCGTTGGAACCTTTAATCGTCTACATGAAGTTCAGAAAGTTTATGGCTTCCCCTTTGCTCTTTGATTCGATGTAGATTTATATTTTTTTAGTTACCAACTATTGTTGCAAAAATTCGGTAGAGTGAATAGCATCTTATTTAGACAGAATTACTTCGATTAATCGTTTTTGTCATAATCTTTGTTCCTTTTCTAATGATGTTCGACTGCGTGCGCCACGCGGATCTGTTTTAGATCCACCTTTATTTATATTATTTTTGTTATTGTTCGATCTCTGTAAATGTTTTCCTCAAAGATATTTATATAAGTTTCCAATTTGTTCAACAGCATGCCGCCTGAAATAAAAGTTTCAAATATATGAAGATGTAAAAGCATTAAAAATGTTGAAAATGCGGAGAAGTACGTCACTTTGTCTGTTTGCTAGGGTAAACACATATTTGTGGCAATTTCCAGGCTTAATATATAATAGTACAGATACTAGGTGTTTTATTTGCGACAAAAATTTATTATGTTGGTAACCATATACATATGTCTAGGAACCATGTAAATAAGGCAATACACAAATTTAAGAAAACTGAAAGAGACCGTATAGAGAACTTTTATATAATTTAACAATAAAGTTAAATACGTGCAATATACCGCTTGCAAAAATCGTACAAACATTGTTTCGTCAGTTTTGGAAGAAATACAATCCTACTTAAGAACTACCAAGTCCGCAGACGACATGCAGGTATTTGCCGTTAATACGCGAGAAATTTGGGAATTATGTGAAAGCCGCAGCAAGAAATGAACGGTTGTAGGTAACTGTAAGTGAAACTACTGTCGTTAAGAAAAATTCCGTAGTATCGATGGCAGCACGGACAATGATCTTAAAAGGATCGTCACACCCTTATTTACTAGCCTGTAGAAGACAGCAAAGATGTACTGGCGAAGCTGTTCATAATGTATTAGTTAGAGAACACGAAGCGTTCTCACGAAAGCGAAGCTGTTCAACCGAATTTGCCACAAATTACATGTCTGCTTCATGCTTTACACCTTGTAGCAGATGCCGTACGAAAATGTTATCCCGATGTGGATCAACTAATAGCAACGGAGGAAAGCGGTTCTTCTTAGATCACCAAAACGTATTCGTTTATTTCGTTCACAGCTGCCGAAACAGCCGTAACCAATTATTACACGATGGGGAGCAGCTCTCCATTATTTTAAATATATTCAAAGATCAAATTGTGTATAAAGGGATTTTACAATTGGATACTAAAGGCGCAGCGAATTTAAGACCTATTAACGAAAATTACGTTGTGGTAGCCGACGCAACAAAAAAAACTGCTAAACGCTTCGTTGTCCTTACGAGATATGTGTGAAATTGTTTACCACATACAAACAGTGTTACATATTTTAGATGTCGTGTGTTCCAGCCAGAGAAGAATTTAATATTATAGTACGCCATGATGCAGGTGTTGAAGGCTTCATTTCCAGATATCTTTTCAGCTGTCTAATTACATTCGCTATGTTGTTTACTATGTTTCCATAAATGCTCTTATTGCTTTTTTTTTTCTAAATATCGGGCACGTTTATTTCAGCGAACCTAGCGCAGAGACGTTACCGCTACTCGATCGACTTGTTGCGCTCTAATTATTATTATTGTTAGTACTATTACGTCAGTCCCTTCCCTGTTGCACTGTTACGTATTTACGAATACAATCATTCCACTACGTAAGGCAATAACAAGTAAACAGCTTTGATAGTACACTATTCAAATGTTTGAAATTAAGTAAATAAATAAGAAATTGTTCTTATTTAAAGATATAATCGTTTAAAAGCTACAAAGCCATCAAGGCCGCCAATAATAATCATCGATCCGTTCTATTATTGGCGAATTATATAATTAAAAGTTTTATTAAATACGAAAGCAAACTAACCTACAAAAGGGGAAGCGACAGTTCGGAAGCTATATTATCTTTGAGAGGACGTAGTAAAGTGTAGAGCTAATCAACTTGGAAGCTCAAACACACTCTAAGTAATTACTAGCTTTGAAACTACGTTACAATGGTCGATCATTTCTATATTTAGACACCTATAACGTTAGCAGGTAGAAAATAGCAATAACGGTTGGAAGTAAGAAGTCGACATTAAAAACTATTTAATAACAAAATTCTGCAGTGCTACACGGAACCAGGAATACCACCTGCAGTTTGCTCATCCCAGGATGTTTCCTTTTAAAAATCTGGACAAAATTCATTAATCTAGGTCTTTTTTTTTTTCTTCAACTGGAACTAATAAAATTCTGCAAAATGAAGTGCTAGATATCAAAACCTTTAAGGTGCTTACTTCAGTAAGTAATAGAAACATAGTACAAGTTTAATTGCCTTACAAAGCTCCCAATAGTAAACAAAGGAGAAAGTTAGACGAACGTATTTTCTTTAACAATTCAGATATGGACATCCCCTTACATGCTAAAAGTCCGGATGTAACCCTATATATTAGTTAACATTAAAATAGATTGTGTTGTTGTAACGATTTTAACTTATTATGGGAGGTGGAACATTCAACAAAGAGCTGTATTAATAGGCATCAGTACTGATAAAATAAATCTCATCCAAGGTGACTTATTGTATTCGCATTGGGATGTTAAATACAACAATACTGGGTCTCATACAATGGCATTATTTAAGTACTGTAAAATAGTCAATAAGAAGAGAATGTACAGTATCAAAGCAATTTAAAAGTTCACGTAAACAACAAGGGATATATTCCTGAGTGTATTTGCGTAATTTTTTTCCAAGTTCAAATTTTAGGAATCCTAATACAAAGGCATCGCTTGTAACTTTATTTTACTAACGCTAAGAACAACCATCTCGGTACTTGCTTTCTCGGAACGGCTTTCCTTCGTTTGGAGGATATTTAGTAAACGAAAATGCTCGTTGCTACGTACAAATAAATTGCACGTCTTAGCTGCCGGACAAAGAAAATTAGCGAGGACAAAATCAAGATTAACGTAAATGGCATTTTCCCAAAAGCCTATTTTACAATAATTGTGCTTATTTCTTTTATTTCTATAATTATAAGCGACGCATTATAGTTTCAGGACGTCATTTGATGTATATGTTTATCCGTACTGAAGCTGCGCAAAAAGTTTCTAAGAAATTTGAATGTTCTAAGTAATCTTTTAGGAAATCTTTTTTGGAAATCTTCCACCGAATTTAAGTCTATTTATTTATGTGTCATTATAAAATTGAACGCACTTTTTCAATATACGGTTGCTGGATGTAGCGTTCAACGAATGCTACATCCTTCTCGAACGCACTTTCTCATATTTGATTCTTGCTGCATGATGTATCGTGCCCTTTCTTTTGATATGCCTAGAACTGGGCATCCGCAAACAAAGTATTCTAGCGTTTCCATGATACGTCTCGGCTCACATACTTCTCTTTCATTTTCTACTCTGTTGCTTGTCTGCTGATTTATCTCTTTTTCTCTGCTACTCAATTCAGTTTCAACAATAGCATACAGATAAGCTTTGAGCATGCTCCACCAGATTAGTAATTTAATACCGCTTCACTGAAGGACATCAACGCTGTGTTTTAGAAGTCTGTCGTCAGCTATTACTGTATTACCCCTAAGTTTGATTACATAACTAAGTATTGTAGTGGGACAATGGAATATTCTTTGAAACTATTTTGCTTGTTTATTCTTCGTTTCAAGGCTTATGGTTGAGCGTTTTAAGGCTCAAGGTATCCGACATTGACGCAACCATATGATGACCATATGATTCTGTTATTTTTTTCCAGCTGTTTTGCCGTTCCGTGCAAAAGTAGTCTGTAACTCTGTTAAACGTTCCACCGTCAGAGGATGACACTCCAAACACGATGTAGTTCTTAACATATTTTAGGAATATTCCATCGTAGCAGATAGTCCAATTAACGATGAAATATTATCATTGCAGATTTGCTGGTATTTAGTGTTTCATGGTTCTTTTGCAAGAAGGACAAGATTTTTTGTGTATATTGGCATCAGAAGAGAATCACCGGCAGTTGTTTCAATACCTTTCTATCAAGTTTATTGGAATAGTGAAGAGGTGGTAATATTAAATTTCTCATGATTTTTGCTTCACTCAAAGAAAACCTAGTAATATAATGAACGCAAATTATTGAAAAAGCACGTAACAAACATTAACGTAACAAACAAACATTTATTATAATATAATTATAATAAAGCTTAGTAACATGGTGATAACTAAAGAGTCCAAACGATGTGACCAAGCATTGGCGTTGCGTGGAGAGTTTACCAGAATAACAGTGCGCTTATTTAAAAATAAATATATTGAATCACTTTACAAAACGTTAAGAAAAAACATAAATAACTTACCTAACATGTTTACATTGTTGCAGAAATATCCGGATGTGCGCGAAGAAGTAATTGCACCATCATATATGTTTCTGTATTAGTCTCGGAAAAGTTCGTACGTAGCGACGTAAATAAATGCTTATATGCTGAAAAGGATTGTTCGACGTTGAGAGATGTTATATTTGCATAGTTAAAGTGCTCTTTGTATCTGTACAACGTATCTTCAGTATTGGTAAAAAGTTGCCGTAATTTTGTAAAATCTACATTTTTATCTAATACACTATTAAATTTTTCACGAACACAAACACTTTTTTCATCATCAAGGATATGCAGCGCTAATTCTACGTGGTCAATAATTGCTAATGAGTCCGATAAGGACAGCGCACTGTTCTGTAACTTTTTTATTGCATCCACTATTGGAACGTAACTGTCGTAAATAATTTTTAAATTTGCTGCAACTTGAGGATGTTTAAATTGAACCTGACTGAGCCTTATTGCAGCCGCTTCTTTGCCGTCTAGTTGTAAAACTACCGATTTAATTTTTTCAAAATGTTTATAATAATAGAATGCTGCTTCTAACCACGTACCCCATCGTATAAGAATTGGTTGCGGCGGCTCGGGTATGTCAGGACACTGCGAATGAGATAGGCGAATACGTTTCGGAGATTTAAGAAAAACCGCTTTCGTTTGTCCTATTAGTTCATCCACATCAGGATAACTTGTACGTATAATGTTTGTTACAAGGTGTAAAGCGTGAAGCAAACATGTGACGTGCAGCATCGGTAACTAACAGTACAATCTTGCATTCGTTTACAGGCTAGTAAATAAGGGTCAGAAGATAGGATGGACTGTTTTTTAATATCTGTAGTTTCGTCCATTGTCAACCAAAGGTATTTATTTTTCACCGTTTTTTTCGTAAAATTTACAATCCTTTCACGCACTGATGGTACGTAATTGTTGTGACACTGACTCGCTTTCCAAGATAATAAAGTTGTTTCACAAACTGAACATTTCACTGCCTTACCGTCATATATTAAATCGGGAAACCGATGTATAAATTTATTTACTACGGTAGCAGACAACCGATTTGACGCATTATTTTTACGACCTCGCAACATTTTCAACGTATACTTTAACACGTTAGAACGGCAACTAAATGCATCGTTTATTTTTACTACTTATGCGAGAGCGGAGTTTACTCCACTCTGCTCTCGCATCGACGCTACTGGTCGGGCACATCGTTTGGACTCTTTAGTGATAACAGTTATTAACATATTATTGTTGCCTACGTTTTATTATAACTTTTTTTTGAGTATAGTTTTTCACCTAATCCAATGTCGAACAATTTCTACTACGTACGCTCGCGGTAGTCGAAGGCACGCTTGAAATCAATAAATGCACGTAGATACAGCGTGATTTGAGTGTTATGTTGATAGTAACTACAGCATTTAAGATAAACGAATTATCTACACCTGCTCTACCTCGTCGTTATCATGATTATCCCTCTGGAAGGATGTCATTGTCCTCGCACACAAAGTATATTGCATATGATTTATTATTGAAAAAATTTGGAAACCGAAATCAAAATAACCATTTTTCAAATACTGGATTTAACTGTAAGCCTACTACGTGACATGGAAATTGCAACACCATTGACCAAATTTGGCAGAAACGAGTAACTGTTTCAGGATAATTTGTTGCAGTACTTTCGGAGGATTCTCAATTTTCTTTCCATAGTGGCACACACGTGTTCGATTGATCTGGGTGGAACCATGGCAAGGTATTGACATCTCTCTTATCAAACCGGTTAAGATGGATCTTCGTGCTGCTGAAGATTTGGAAAGACGTGGGATTCCGTTACGTTATTAACGTAACGCTACGCTTCATGGTGTCTCAAATGGACAAGAATCGAGACCAACTTCGCTATGGTATAGCATCCCATATCATACGTTATACTGCCCTTGGATCGGTGGACACGCTTTTCAACAGAAAACTTAATATCGCGGAGTTGCCGTTTATCTTATGAAGGAGATCGAGATTAATCCCTGAACATTACTCTGTGCCATTGTCGGTGATGAGTAGTTAGTGGTAACACAAGATATGGTCGAGATGATTGCAATCCGAAAGATATGACTCGGCAATAAGTGGTTTTTAGGGTCATCGGACGATCTTCGTTACCCAACCATAGATCAGCAGTTGATCCGGCACCGGAGGAGCGGTCCCTTACAAGGGAACACCGGCAACCAAAAAATGCAGAAACTCGGTGAAATTGTACTTTAGCCCCATAAAAAAGGATTTCAAGTATATTACATACCCTATATCCCCCAAATAATTCCTGCAATAATGGTAGTCTGTATAAAAGTGTTGAAAATATTGCTTTTGCACCAGGGATGACGCACTACAATAGCTTTGTTGCAAATATTACACAAGAGCGTCGTCTCCATATCTTTGGCAATACAAAATACATGATTTTCAAACAATTCCCGGTCATTCATCCACGTATCTACTCTGCTAGTAAGAGTGATTGAAGAAGTCGAAAAATCTTGTTGAAGAAAACTGGATCTTTAATGTTTGACTATCTACATTTGTTACGCAACATCGATTTGTACGTAGTAACTTTATATTTATGTCGACCCCTTGTTGTTTTTTTTTTTTTCGAAGATAGTTTACTTACTTACGTCATCCTTTTGTACGTATATTTACCAGGAAATCGGTGGAACACCCTTTCAGTCTACAGCTTCATCGAAATCAAAGGTGACGATCCTGCATTTCATTAGTACGTTTTCGGCAACTTTCCTAGCATAAGCTAACGATTCCTTCTCGGTCGGATTCGTTCAACTAACCGTAATTTCCAGATTGCCACATGATACTTATTGTTAAATTTACAAATTTAAAGAGCATGCTAAGGTAAGAAAAAATATGAACTTAAACAGTATTCCAAATTATATACTTCACTGAAAATACACGTCGGATCACCTTTACTGAGAAATTTTGTTTACATTTCCGCGAATTTTTTCTCCAAACTTACTACAAAAATCGTTTCGCTACAACAAACTAAAACATTCTAAGCATCTAACTGTCAGCTCGTCAGTTTGAAACGAGAAAAAAAAATTATTCGACTCACTTTTAAACGGATCTCCGAGGATTTGTAAGTCTAAAAATAAACGCACACTTACGATTATTTATTTATTTTCATCACGTAACCCCAAATGCCAAGAATAAAGTTTGCAGTAAAGACTCTCGATAAAAAGTGTATTTGGGCGAGGAAAGTAAAATTATATTTTTCTAGGAAGGTGTTTCTAGTTAGCCGCCCGTTTTAAAATGACAGGAAAGTATGAATTATTTTCAAACTGATCAAAAGACGTACGCACTAGATAGGTAGGTATTTTTACGTGTATTTCATGGAATTCCGTTTTACGGATTATGCTCGGTCATTTGTGAAAATAGCCGAGCACACGAGATTCTCCACGAATTATGTTCTTTGAAACGTAATTTTGAAGAGATTTATTTAATTTTTGTGCTTCTGGTTGTTACTCCAAGCTGGGCTTTCGGATTTTTTGAAAATTTTGCTAGATATAGCTTGCTTAGTATTTATCATACTTCCCGTATATTGTTATTATATATAACTAACAATAAATTAATCTTATGAAATGTTAAAATAAATTTTTGCCACTGGTATTTTATAGAGAAATATTTTTTTAAAAGAAATTTGGCGTAACATTATTGTGCGTGTAATGTAATGACTATAATGATTCCTTTGGAAATAAATTTCCTTGTTGAGAAACGTTGTAGAACGTTATATGTGGTTTAGGATATGTAAGTGTGATGATTAAAGAGTCCAAACGATGTGCCCGAGCATTGGCGTTGCGTGGAGAGTTTACCAGAATAACAGTGCGCTTATTTAAAAATAAATATATTGAATCACTTTACAAAACGTCAAGAAAAAACATAAATAACTTACCTAACATGTTTACATTGTTGCAGAAATATCCGGATGTGCGCGATGAAGTAATTGCACCATCATATATGTTTCTGTATTAGTCTCGGAAAGGTTCGTACGTAGCGACGTAAATAAAAGCTTATATGCTGAAAAGGATTGTTCGACGTTGAGAGATGTTATATTTGCATAGTGAAAGTGCTCTTTGTATCTGTACAACGTATCTTCAGTATTGGTAAAAAGTTGCCGTAATTTTGTAAAATCTACATTTTTATCTAATACACTATTAAATTTTTCACGAACACAAACACTTTTTTCATCATCAAGGATATGCAGCGCTAATTCTACGTGGTCAATAATTGCTAATGAGACCGATAAGGACAGCGCACTGTTCTGTAACTTTTTTATTGCATCCACTAGTGGAACGTAACTGTCGTAAATAATTTTTAAATTTGCTGCAACTTGAGGATTTTTAAATTGAACCTGACTGAGCCTTATTGCAGCCGCTTCTTTGCCGTCTAGTTGTAAAACTACTGATTTAATTTTTTCAAAATGTTTATAATAATAGAATGCTGCTTCTAACCACGTACCCCATCGTATAAGAATTGGTTGCGGCGGCTCGGGTATGTCAGGACACTGCGAATGAAATAGGCGAATACGTTTCGGAGATTTAAGAAAAACCGCTTTCGTTTGTCCTATTAGTTCATCCACATCAGGATAACTTGTACGTATAATGTTTGTTACAAGGTGTAAAGCGTGAAGCAAACATGTGACGTGCAGCATCGGTAACTAACATTAACAGTTGCTCCGGTAAAATTTCAAATTTGTGTAGTGTTTCTATTAATACACTACGTATCGCCGTGGCAGTACAATCTTGCATTCGTTTACAGGCTAGTAAATAAGGGTCAGAAGATCCTTGTGGGGTCAGCGTCCTTACGACAATGGATAGGATGGACTGTTTTTTAATATCTGTAGTTTCGTCCATTGTCAACCAAAGGTATTTATTTTCCACCGTTTTTTTCGTAAAATTTACAATTCTTTCACGCACTGATGGTACGTAATTGTGTAGCGTATTTTTAGATGGTAATTTCCACGTAGGATTGTATTTATTCGAAAACTGGCGAAACATTGGGTGTTGGACTTTATGTATTGCTATATTGGTCGCAATTAGCATCATTGTTAAATCAACCACAAATTCATTATATGATTTGCGTCTAATCTTTTTCAATTTATGTTTGTCACTATTTATATGTCTTTGACACTGACTCGCTTTCCAAGATAATAAAGTTGTTTCACAAACTAAACATTTCACTGCCTTACCGTCATATATTAAATCGGGAAACCGATGTATAAATTTATTTACTACGGTAGCAGACAACCGATTTGACGCATTATTTTTACGACCTCGCAACATTTTCAACGTATACTTTAACACGTTAGAACGGCAACTAAATGCATCGTTTATTTTTACTACTTATGCGAGAGCGGAGTTTAGCCCACTCTGCTCTCGCATCGACGCTACTGGTCGGGCACATCGTTTGGACTCTTTAGTGATGAATCATCAGTGATGAATCATCACTGATGATATTGCTCGTATGGATAGAGCATTGATTGTTTGGCTAGTGCAACAGAGTATTAGTGTTTTTAGTGATATCATTTTTCACGTTTCGTGATAATAATAATTATAATCTTATTGTCCAACAGATACTATTTTTGTTGTTGGAGTAGAGGCCATTAGCCGACAGATACTTAAATCTAATCTAAACATTTTTTCGCAAACAAATATATCAATTTATATATTCCCTACATGTCCTGAAAAAATTACTATACATACTACATATAACAAAGCAACCAACAAAAGCGAGCTTCAGGCAAAAACAAATTAGCTGAAAACTGTTACGAAGTTTAAATTTTCCTTCATAACCATGGGGAATATGAACCGGTGTCAGTTGTTATAGCTGGCGTATAAAATGTAAGGGGCTGACAAAGTGATATTCTCGGTAGCTAGAAAATTAACTTGGGATGTTACATATGCAGAATCAATCTTATTGCTTACAACGTTATACGAGAACCTTAAGCCATAAATTTGGCCCCGAATTTCCAGAGAATTCATAGCAAAGAATTTGAGGAGAACTTTCAGGTCAATTTCTTGTGGTGGGTAAACTCCTCATGCTGTACAGAATAGGCATTTAAGAACTTATAGAACGGTTTCTAAATTGCGTTCATGTGATCCAACTTGCTGCTAACATATCGCATATATTGTAGGTACACAGCCGTGCTTATTTGATATAGTATTGGAGAGTGAAATTCAGGCTTGAATCAACGTTTACGCCGATCTATTTAATAGAAATACAGCGAGCAAAAGGAACGACGATAACCATATCTTAGTGGATCCACTTCTTTTGTTGGTACTTATATGCAGATCTTGTTTTCTGTACACCACTGAGATATTTAAATACCTTTAGGCTGTCAATAAACATACATCCATTGCAATCGATCTTTTTCAAGCAAATCATTTATGGACAAAGCCAAGAAAAGCGGACATCGAGTTAATCCTCGTGAGAGACTTGATATCATTGAATTAACGTTTTCTAATGTTACTTCGCTATAATATTGAAGATCTGTTGGTGATTTTTCAATGACATCGCAAATGATCGCTCTAATAAGGAGATTTAGATGGAGATCCTCATCCAATGATTCTAAACCATGTTTTTAAGCAATCTTTACAACCGTTTACAATTAGACGATTAGGAAGGACAATAATCGCCGTTTGCAGCCAATTTTTGGATAATTTTCTTGCTTTTTAAAGAATTTTATAACTGGTCGATATCAAAGTTTAGACAGGTATTAGAACTAACTCTTGCTGCAATAATTTTTCAAATTGTTAAATACATATGTATGTTATTCAGGTATATGCGATAAGAAAAGCCGTATAATGAAAAATCACTTTAGAATCAGAGTTCCAAAATATAAAAAGCGACCCTTCGTGTCACACGATTTTGACGAACTAACCTTTATTTTCAAATATCGCAACGCATATCTCTTAAAACAATTTTTTGATAGATTTGTTTGGCTAATTCAATAATATTTATCGGATTCGGTTTGTTGCTAGTTGTAATTTTATTTCAAGAAATTAAAAAAGTACTTAAAAAATGCAGAGTTCATTCAGATGTTCTTACTGTTCGCTCGATCAGTTCAATTAGCACTAAACTGAGTTATTCTGAATTGAATGTTGTCGCATATTACTAGGTGTGACAGTGACTAGGCAGGGCAAAAATTTATTCGTACCTTTTAGAAACTGAGACATTTTATTGCAATTTTGTCTAAAAAAATTTTTGCGATTGGTATTTCTATTCGAATTTGCTGTCACGTTTCCAAGTCGGCTTATCTGTAAGTTATTTAAGCTTATTATTGAGAACAGGATATTTATTGATCAAAGCTAACTTTTTCTTCATCCTTTAGGCGTAATTAAACAAACATATTGTATGGAAAAAATCAGAAAAGGAAATGGAGATTGAGCATATTTCCAAAGTTACCTTATACTATAAACTATACTATATATACTATAAACTTTACAATTTCTTTCCTATCGCTATCATATTTCTAAAGTAGATTACACAATATGAACTTCAGGCTTCGATATAGAAAAAATTACTTCAGAGTACTTAATACTACTAAATAATTATTCGAACTTAAAGAGGTAATCCCATAAATTTACGCGACCTTTCTACTTTCTGTTGAAGAAGAGATCATTTTGGATGGGAGCCTTGCTCCTGCGTATCTATTACCGTCTAATCGATTGTATTTTCGTTCTCGGCTTATTCAGAACGGAATCAACTGTAGCAAACTTACAAGAATAGTTACTGCTATTTCTCGCCATCAGGGTTATGTAATCTGCCCTAAAAAGCGCGTCCAAGCGAACGTTGTTTAAGAAACGACTACCGCGTTACATTGAAAATGTTCGTAAAATACGTGTCCTTACTTTCAAATTTTAACGGTGCGTGCAGTTTTATGGGTCTACAAATTTTATTTCAAAGCTCGAGTTGTTTGTAAGTATGCAATACAAAAACGAGAATTAGGCAATTTCGGTTACCTTCGTCAAGGATGTGCTCTTGAAGTATATTTTTAATTAGGTAATTTGTTTATGCATCGATCTTGAAGCCATGACTAAAGTTGAAATAAATCAATGTTGTTTTCATCAACCCAAGGAATAATGGTAAATTAACATTACCCAGTTAACCGTATTGTACATTTAAATCAGTTTCTAAACGAAATAAAATAAAATAAAATAAAATAAAATAAAATATATTGCGTATAAATAAATCCTAGCTTCCGCGAAGTGAGAATATTTTATTTCGTTCTATGTATATACACATGCGTTATATTTACCCCGAATGAGATCAGATCGTCTCATACCTACCTACGTAGGTACTGCTGATTATACAGGAGAGCTCCCCCCTCGTCGATTGACGTCAATGTTTTTGTTTGAAACACCTGGAAATGGATCTCCGCCACCAAGGAATTATTGTTTCCAGCTATTTATACGATTCGGATTCAGTGCAAGTGGACATTATTATGATAAGATATGCTAAACATTTACGTTCGCCGTGCGCCTAATACACGGCGAATATTCTAAGAAACCATAGAACTGCATTTCGTAGTATTGGACAAATCATCAAACTCTGCGTAGCTACGTTTCCTACGTATTGTGAACATCCAATGCAGTGGTGATGTATAAATGTACCAATAAATGTAAATATGTAGAAGAAGATTTATGTCGGTAGGCGAAAAATGAAAATACGCGTTTCGAGATTGGATACTAAGTGAAAAATTCGAAATACTAGTTTTCCGATCGGCTTTTGTTTTGAGGATATCGTGGTTTAAACTTGGTAAAGGTATAATTTCAAGTTTCAAAGGAAACAAAAAGTAGGCGATATGACATTTTATTCTTCTTTTTCGCAACTATTCTACATCGTAAACGTTTCTTTGCACGACCTACCCTTTTTACGAGGCCTCAGAAATAAAAATCCAGATTCAGATCCTGGCAACCTAGCAGGCCGCTGAATTGGACCGCTTCTACCTATCCACCTTCTATTAACCACGTGTTAACTTAAAAAAATATGTGTTAAAAACGATGTTTTCTGAATGTTTGAGGATTATGTAGTAACTAAACATGCTGATTATGGCAATTATCGTCCCTGGTGAAGGTAGCTTCGTCTGACCACAAGATGAAGCGAATTGAATTAGGAGCTTATTGCTTCCTCTTATTAATCCCTGGTATTGGAGATGCCACCGCGATGGTATGTCTTTTCCTGATTGCAAGTCACGGTCGCTGATGGTGGTAAGGATCTGTTTAAAGTCCTCTAAACGAGAAATTTGCAGACGGGAAGCAATTGGTCTCGTACTAGTACCTTCCTCTCAGCGTTCTGCAACGCTTTATCGTAAACTTACGCCATCGATATAACGATTACCGATTCCCTTGGATATGCATTGATAAATACAATAGAAATGGCTGACGTTTATTGCAAAATCGTCTTTGATACTACCGACGACCTTCTAAACCATTTCCGTTGCAACTGGCGTAAACAAAACTAATGTCGGCATGTTCTTCATTGCTGAACTAGATTTAAAAATTCGGGAACACCAAAAGAATGTGCTTTCTCTAAGATGTTTCTGAAGGCATCACGTGAAGTCCTTGACGTCCACTGCTCGAATTCTGGACGGAAGGTTAGTGCAAAGCAACAATCCCACATAACTAGTGTTCATAAATGAATTTTGTACTAGCAACGATAGGATTAATTTTTATATTAACGTTGCAGAAGAGGCGCTTCTTTTGACAAAAAACAAATATAATTTTGTACTTAATAGCTCGAAATTGGTTACCCGGATACTCGGGTGCTCGAAATACCTAGCTTTGGTTCTACGTAATTTCGAATATCTGCTTTTGGATACCTGGATAATCCGAAAGCCTATTCACCCCTATTCAACCCTATTCAATAGCTCACCCTATTCCTGAAATAGACGGTTTTCGACAGTCAAATTATATGCAATTGTACATTGTGCTATTTTCTTTCAAGCACACGCAAACGGTTTTTGAATCAAGCAATTGAGTACCCAGTTCCAGATATTCGAATTCGAATGCTGGGTAGAGCGTTGGACTGGTACCCAGTTCCTGAAAAAGAGCAATTCAATACTAATGCTTGAAATTAAATGTGGTCCAAGTTCAGAACCTGTCATGGTTAAACGGAAAGCCGACGTTTCACCCATGGGAGAAAGCGATAGGTACAACGCAGTATGCAACGACGCCCACGACAAATTAGTTGTTACGTAACCATATTTCATTACTATTGTTTCCTAATCTACATTATGCGAGTGTTTGTAGCTATCTTTAATAAAAACCTACCATATAGTTAGTTGTTCGTTAACAATCAATTGGTTCAGACGTGATCGATCAGATTTCAAATGTGGTGTAAAACATCGTTTATATGCTGTAGTCATCGACTTGTTTATTCAAAACTAATTATAATTTTTTAAAGTGTTCAAAATGAGGCGTTTTGGATTGTTACTCTCTTGTTACCAACAGTTGCTAAATGGAAGAAAAAATAGAAAACGATAAATGAAACTAGAGGACTTCATTACTAAAGAAAAAATTTAATTTGAGCAGAGCCCTTGCTTCGATAACAAATAAATTTTATATTTCCCTATATGTATTGTATATATTTCCCTTGGGTTTCCAGTAAATTTGTTAAACCTTCAATTTTCAAGATGGAAAACAGAAAGGACGAGAGGTAAAAATCTATTCAAATAACGTTGCAAATAACTCAAGGTTAAATTTTTTTTTTTTTTTTGGAAGAAATAGATGTATTAGTAGCATTATAATACTTTTCCTTTTTATCTAAAAGCATTATCTTTACGATAGACGTGCCTAAATTCTATTGTTTAGCTTCACCTGCGTAATTGTCACTATCTTTACGTGTTACCTTCACATTTTTATTTTATTGACTGCCAAGGATAACAAGTTGATTCTCTACAAACTTTAAGAACGACATTAGAATGTACTGTTACGGAATTGTTAGACGAATTCTTCCAGTTATAGTGTTATAGTACCGTGTGTGCTATGAACAGAAAGCGTTCTAACAATGATGGTCACGCAACTCATGTTTCTGGTGTGTTATAGATGTGATGACTGGAGACGACAGAGGCAGGTGGAATTATTTCTTTTTTGTAGCGACTAGATAGACTCGATGTCTATTCGCCTCATGAGAATGGAATCGACAGTCGACAAAACACGAGTCTGTCTAGTCTCTGCAAAAAAGTAATCATTTCATCCATCTTTGTCCTCTCTAGGTATGAAGAATGAAGCTGATGATGAAGCTGTAAATTGTAGTACATTATTTTTTAAAGTTCTTTTTTTTAGGAAGAGTAAATTTTTACCTTTTATGACAACGTTTCCTTCAAAAAATGTAAATATTTCTAATATATTAGAAACAGTTACGTTAGGATTGAACTAACAATTCAAAAATTTAATAATTTGTAGGATGTTCTATCTAGAATAACAAAGTTGACAGCAACTTCCGGCGCAACCGGAAGTCTTAGATAACTGAAAAAATGTTAATTCAATAGTCTACGTAGGCAGCACATATCGAGAATAGTTTGTACTTGTCGTGTAAAAAAGGTTACCTTGTACTTGACCGGATGCTCTCAGTTCAAAATGGAAAACTGAAATATCTCTATATAAATATACGCTACAATGTTATGTTTAGCCATATATTACGGCTGTATTTTGGACAAGTTAAACATAATGGTGATAAAATATTATAAGAAATCCTTATAACATACGCGTAACTATAATCGAAGCGCGATTAGGAAGCAGTAAATTTTAATCAGCGACGTCTTGTAGAAGATTGTTTCCTTTCATACATTATCTTGTTAAACTAAAACCGTTATTTTTAACCCGAAAACATTCGTGGATATTTAGACATTACACGCAACAAAATGTTACATTTTTCAGACGTCTAGGCCTACTATTATACGTGTAGGACGGATAATGTAAACGATTACGCGAATAATTTCGATCCTAAAACTAAACTAGCACATCTGCATACGGAGGGAGTCGCAGTAGCACGTTTATTTTTCGATATTTTTAGCCGGTAAGCAAAATAAACACGCTGATTGGCCGATATAAACAAACAATTTCAAGATCAATTTATATGAAGTATTACGGTTATAGACGAGTTTGATGGGTGTAAGCTCATTCTTGACGTATAACCGCGCACCTTGCCAATCTCGCTCACAATTACGTCGGATTAGTCAAGTGTTACTCAAGCTCATCGCAATTGTATGTATACTACCAGGTAAAAATAAGATACATGGAAGGGAAACTTGTCAGATTTGGATGGTGTTTACAAGTATCGAGTTGCCATTAATTTTGGTAGGCGAAAGATGTATCAATATATTTATCTACAGCTTTTCAACGTACAGATTTAAATACTTTACTGTCGAAATGTGCTTACAGTGTATTTATTATCAAAATATTTAGATGCCTTGATTCTAATTTAAAATTAGCGTAACTATTCAAGTATAAAATAAAAATACTTGACGATATTTTTTTCTATTAATTTACTCAACTTCTTTAGAAACTTTTAGATAGTTTAAGCGCTCTCAAGGTAATACTTAGGAATTTGCTGATTTATTTCATTTAGCTTCGTACATGGAAAACTTCTAAAGAATTCGAGACTCCTGCAAACAGAACGTTCGAAAAAGCAAAACATGATAGCAACACCAACATATTTATTTACAAGAGTTGTCACGCAATAAATGTTGCTGTAGATAATTTTAGTGGTTTTGTCTCCAAAGTAACAGATGTGATAATTTTACACATCTACTACATACCTACTAGATTTATTTATATAAATAAATCCAATGAAATGTAACTTTAGTGAATTGTTATGAAATATGCTGTTAGAGATGACAAATATCAAGGACGGCAATTTGATTAATGGTTTCTATAGTCAGAATATTTTTGAAGATCAAAGATCAAAGTGTAAGCTGTTACAAACCGTTTAAGTTTGAACAAAAGATTAAACACCAATAACTTTATTTGAAGCAAATTGGCTATTTATGTTTGCAATGGGAAAATTCCTCTTTGATTATGCCAAATTACTTTTGAAGTAAAATTATTAATGATGTTACAAAGAATCAATGATTATATAAAGAAATGCATCATATCAGGATACGGATATCTGTTCTTCGTAACTTGCGGCAATAGTCACGCGGTGCTTACCGCAGTCACGTATCAATTGTTAAGGAAACGAAGAACGAAACGATCGTTCAAGTTGACATTCAGAATAATACCTACAAAATTTAAACGAAATACTCCAACAGATGGTGTATTTTTAATTGCAGCCAGTGTTTGAACGAATTCGATCTTATATCTCAAGAAAGTTGATTTGCGTGTTTTTCCAAAAGAGAGGCAGAAAATATCGAATGCCTTTTTCCCTCGTAAATCTATTTTCCTACGTATCTAGTTAGAACCCGAGAGAAATCAAAACAAAATGCAGTAAATCCAATTAAAACTAGGATAACGTTGTAGCAGCTGCGATAGAACCAAGAGCGACTTTGGAAAGACAATGAAGAAGAAGACAACGAGTTTATCCAAGTCTTTTTTCCATCATCTTTAACTACAAATAAGGAACTAAAAGGAAGTAATTACGGAAATGTGCATGGCGGTTTATTTCCTAAGCAGCAGTTACATAAGAGAAAGTCGCTTACCCGTAAGAACTACCCTTTCTAAAGTTTTGACAACCACACAGAAAAAATATTGTTCGAAATTTTCAAACAACTTTATGTTACCCAATTTTTTGCATTTGTGTCAAGAATATGTATAATTGCAAAAACAATAGGTAGCGCTGTATGCGTGGAACGTGACCGAAAACATTCCCATCATCTTCTAACATAACACGATTACCGTGTTTTTCGAAATCGCTCTCTATCCTGGCCCCTTCTGTACACTATGTTCAACTATTCTTACTAATAATAACATTTCTTGTATGAGTAGCCTCTTATCTATCCTCCTCACTTGATTTTCAATTGTACCCTTTGTAAAGAACCTTTATTATTATTATTACTTTTTTTAATATCAATGTAATCTGCTAAGAAACTTACTATCTGTTTCTCTTAAAAACTATACCTTGACCAAAAGATATTTCCCAGACTCTTCCCCGCCTTTCCCCGACAATTAATGCACACGCAACACAATTCTATTAAAATTAGATTATAAATAGAGGCCAAATTATCTGATCCTACATTCACCAGGTTGCCAACATATTGCTGCAGACACACGAAATCTATAGCCCACAATAGAGAATGTTGACAGTTGGCCCTCAATCGGTACAACAACGTACGGTCGGCGCAGTACCCATAACGGATAGTGTTAGTAAGATACAAAACCAATGGTACTTCTCCAACGTTGGGTGCCAGTTAAGCATAGCTCGACAATCGGGAAATTTAAATCAAACTGCGCTTCGCAGTAAACACTTGAATGACATAAGCATAAGTCGATATTGAACCAGTTAGTGCAGTGTCGATTGAAGATCACTTGCCAAGTGTTGTAAACATGCGACGCCAACAGTGACCCGATTTTCAGGGAATGTTCACTAAAGGTCGTTGCACGAAAAATTTCGCTGCTTGCTCCAAATATCACGTAAGTGTAAAATGTTCACACTTTTACATGAAGCCAACATCGTTGCCAACGCTGAACCAAGCAATCCGCAACGTTGCGCTAACAATCTATGTTATTAAGGTTGTCGTAACATCAGGAACTTTCAGTGTATAAATGGTGTATGTAAAATACTCCATGAAATGTTCCATTTGTAGCCATCACTTCCTAGCCGGGAAGCGTAAAGCCCAATTAATTATTCTCTAACATGCATCGCCATTAGAAAAACGTGCCAGTCAGAAGCAGGTAGCCCAGTCAACCGTTATAAATGTCGTTTAGTAAGCAATAATACAAATTTTTCTTTGGCAGTTGGTATTAATGCCATTAACTACTTAAGTTTATTAAAGGAACGAAGATAAAATCATTGATTCTATTCTTAATTATATTATTATGATATTTTCTACAAGCAGCATGTTGCTCGAGAGTTATTGCCGTCGCACAAATTTATAATTTAAGTCAATTATACGATTCAAAGTGTGCGTCTTACGAAGATCGTCTAAAATGTAATTTTCGTAAATAAAGTAAATCTAGCTCCGTATATTATATCCTTTATAACGAATTGCATCTAACTTTGAATTATATATATTATCACAGATATTATATTATTATAGAACAATGCGGAATAACAAAGCGTATGGCAACTAGATCTTAATAATCTCGTATCCATTGTACGTATTTGGAAAGCCAAAACCATTATCTCATTTTCCTCTTAATAAATTGCCATCGTAAACATCGCTAGAAACAGATAAAACTTGGCCGATGCAGACATGCCGGGGTTATTCTTGGACGTCGACCGAAAGTACCCCGACAGAGCTGTTCCAAACTAGTGATGTGCAGAATTTATATGGTTTTTAATGATGCAACGACCGATTCGGGATAAAAATATGTGAAAAGTATTATAGCGTAAATAGTTATCTAGCTGAACAAATATTAGTTGCAATATTAAATTTATAATTTTAGGAATTGTGCTGAGTGCAAATGTACTACAACATTTCAAAAGATATAAGTTAGACCGATGAATAGTAAAAAAATCCATATTTGCTTGATTTTTACCCATCTAATTAAATTTAATTAACAGAACAAAAATCTTATTAGATATCGGTTGTTTTTTAGCGTTTGCATTTGGCTGTGTTGTTCGTTGATTCACGATTTTCCCTAACATTGAAGATAAAAGAAGGTAAGGAAAGATAAAGGCCCTAGAAGGGACCTGGTGGGCTATGTAAACGTAGTTAGAGCATGTAACAGTTTAGCAAGACTAGAAACTGTGAAAAAGAAAAAGAAGGATATGAAAGTATTGAAGATGAAGCTAGTTAACAGTTCGCCAGACAAATAAAAAGGCGTTTGTTAATTTCTTGCTAATACCTAAATAAATCTATCAGTTCTACTACTATATCTACTTATGCACTATCAGGAACAACGCTAGATGAACGAGATGCAAGTGACAAAGAAATCGTGGTTGGTTCTTGGTATCTGTCCCAGATTGTTTCTCAAGAATGAAAAAGAAAGCGTAGCAGCGCAAGGATACCATTTGCGACAAATTAGGAACTTACATAAATTAACCATTATCAATAGAGTAGTGATGCTCTATTGATGCAAGTATAATGTTTTAGTAAAAATAATATATTTTGTGAAAAGGACAGTACTTGGGAAGTACTTCCTCTTTCAATGCTTTCTACTGCCTGAAAAACTAACAACTATAAATGCTTATATTAATAAAAGCTCAGGTGCATTTAAATCAGTTTTCAAATATTATATTTAATGCTTTTACACTGTTGCAGAGCATAGACCTTCCACAAAGGATCTCCACTGAGTTCTGTCCTTACTCGTTACCGATTCTTCTTTCCAGCTCTTAATCATTTTCTTTCCTTCCTTTTCCGCTCTTCTCTTCCAAATGATTTGGGCTTTTCCTCTACCTCTGTCTCCAGTTCTTTTCCATTTCAATGCCTTTGTTATATTTTAGTTATTCTTTTCTAATGCATGTCCTATCCAGTTCCATTAACGTTTTTTAATGTCCTCTTTTATTGGTACTTGTTGCGTTCTTTTTCGAATATTCTATGTCGAGGATTGTATTTTGCCAAGTTATTTTCATAATCCTTCGCCAGGATTTTCTTACACGCTCGTATTTTTTGGGTTTTCCTTCTATGTAACTCGTGTTTCACTTTCATACAATAATGCTGACTTCACATTGCTGTCAAATACTCTTAGTTTTACAAACCTAAACCGAAATGAGGTATAGAACGAGGAGCAAAAGACAACAATATCGGTCGTTAGCTTATGCTGCTTTTTATTGATCGTAAGAAATTAGATAAGGAACGATAGCTTACCCTTAGCTTATTCCGTCAGCCGTCACTCGCAGTAGAAGCTACAGATTTGTCACGAAAAGAAATTAATATCTGCAAATGGTGCTTTAGCTTAACCTTTAGCTTAATCATTATAGCTTATCGAACACGTAGATTACTCATAATTTTCCATTCAGATTGTAGCAACACGTAATACTTCGTTTCAATTTTTTCATGTTTTGCTTTCGCTGCTTCACGAACTACCTGTATAGTATTCACATGATATTATAGCCAGTGATAGTGTATCAACTGTAGTCAGTAATCATCAAGAAGAACTACTTCGAAGTTCCTAAATATTGCTCTTCGGCTAGGAATTCCATTTTGAAGGCGTAAAAGATGTTTTCTCTTGAAACTCAATATAAAGTTGTCATGTGGTCAAAAGCGGTATTATTAAGTCTAACGGTGTATTACGATACAGCGAAAGCACAAAGTATGTTCTTCATTAGGTATTTGTTGGTCAAACATTCTTTACTGGTAAAACTACTTTTAACGCTGACCGGTTCGATAAAAATTAACTTTAAATTTGGCTTGGCGGTGTTTTGCTTCTTGAGTTTTTAATCGTTTTTGTTGTTAACAATATGTATCTCCAACGAGCACTGATTTCTTTGTACAAAATAATCCGTTTTTGCCCGTTTTGTTTCTGTTGTCTCTTCAACCGTTGAGTAGTATCACGGCCAAGCATTTTCTTTGATAAGGTCTTTTCTCCGATTGGGAGTGTTAGCAAATTTCAAATCTTGGCACTGCTCCTAGATTACTTTATATGATGTAATACAACCACCGAGGTCTATTATAAACACCTTACGATGATTTTTGTAATAAATTCCGTATGTTTTAGCAATTTTTTTAATTAGTCGGACGATAACAATTATATTAGAGACAACTCTGTGTGAATTTGTTTTAATCATTTTGTGATAACCAACTCTAATATACAACTAACAGAATTACGACCAGCATTCAAGCTACATAGTTTACTATAACGCGCCAATAGAACGCATTGCATTCTCTCCTCAATACTTACTTACATTTCCGAAATAAAATGTACTAATTCCTCTTGAGCGATAAATATATTTGCCTTTAAATTAGTATCAAACAAAACAAAAGGCGATTTCACGAGCAACGCAGTAAGTTTAATTGTTCCGAGAATAACTTATCTCGCGACATTCTTTGTGTTAGATTCTCAGTTGAAAGATGAACAAAGCGGTATAAATCGTTCGTCCGACAATGAAGAAGGAGTGGACAATGCTTTAGAACCTCCTGTGCGCCTTACCATACCGACGTGTAAAGAAATGGAAACACAAAGGTGCCCTACTTCCAGGGCTTTTAGTTATGAATCATGTGTAATGTTATTTTTAAATTTATAAATAAATTGGATTATGTGACGTAACTTAATAAATTAATTTAATTCAGGCACTAGATTAAAACAAACGAGCATAATGGCTACGATTATTGCTTGAATTGAATTGCGTAATGTCTGGCGTTTTTCTTTTTTTTTTTTTTGGTACATTTCCAACTTAAACCATATTTCATTAAGGGCGACAGAAACGAAACAAGCAAAATCTATGTTTGATACACCAATCCTCTTTATCCTTTAATCTGTTTTCTAAATATTGTTGCGGAATATTCATGAGGGTAATTCCGAGTATTTAAATTCAAGTTACAATTACAGTTACCGTTTTAATCAAAGTTGGGATCGGTATAGCTGTAATGAGAAGAACAAAAAGAGAGGATTGAATTCAAGTACAAAATAATTTATTTGCCTGCTATTGAAATATGTTGAAAATAATACATATTAACTTGTTTAAGAAATAAAGATGTTAGAGTTAGCAAATTAAAAATTTTTGTTGTTAACTGTTAACTGTTTTGCTTCGAATTTAAAAAATATCACTCTTCTTTGATGACAAGTACAAACAATTTTCTAAGAACGAGTTGTAAAACATACAATTATAAAGACGTGGGTGATTTGAATTTTGCTCTTGTCTTTTGATCTACTTTATTATTGATACCTAGTTGTAAATTCCTAAAATACGTACTGTGGCTCTTAATACCTCAAATAACCCGTCCAAGATATATAAAGTTAAAGGAAAAATTAAAGGAGGCTTGAAATGATAAAATACGTGTATAAGGGAAGGAAGATTAGCGACACCCAAGATTATATCATCGGCAGAACTAAAGAGTTCAATAAGAATGAAGTACATCAACGTTTTCCTCAATCGAGGAATGGAGAAAAATATTCTGAAAGCGACATTAGAAATTACTCTACAGAACCGGCTTTCGATCAGAGAGATCCGCGTCGGACTTGGTATTCATCACTAGAAAAACATCCTGTATATTTCGCTTAAAAGCATTGTAGGATATTGTTCTTTTGCTTGAAAAAATTGTGTGTTGTTTATCTTTCCTATTAATTTAATATATGTGTCTTAATTTCAGTTCCTTGTTGTCTCTCTCGTTGAAATCTATTCACGTCAAATTCATTTTGCTCACTACAGCAACTGTTAAATTACAATACTTCGGAAGATCGCAATCGCAACAAGAATCTATATCTAGATATAAGAAATGGGGAAATCGGACGAAGAACTGAAAAGACTTTCCCGTGCTTTCTAATGAGAGGAGATTAATATACAAAAAGCTTGCATGATTTGTCCATAGGGTACGTACGGGGGAGGATATAACACTGAAAATAAGGAGCGATACAAAAACTGAAGGTAAAAAAAAGAGAATTACCTAACTCTTTTCTTCTTAGTTAATAGCAACTAAAATAAATGCGAGGGCTTTCATGATGCTTCTTTCAGACTATGAAGATGACAAAAATATTTTTACTCCGTCTAATTTAAAAGCTTTATGCTGACAAAAATGAACGATATTCCAAGCCAAAAACCCAGGAAAATTACTTACCATTAAAATTGGTCTTTTGTCGTGGTAGTGATTTTAATTTATCCGTATTTTTTAATATATTATACATGTGAAATGAATCACATTTATACTATATAGAAAACAATAAATCATCGCCCATGACTCCACATATCCAATAAACTAGGTTATAAAACGGTATTGACAAAGGATCGGTCATTAATATTTAAATTACTGCCAGGACGATAAAATTTTCGAAATAGAAAGTGACGCAACAACCAAAACTACTTTGTTTCACAAGACTTTCGTCTTAACGCCGCGAAATTTTGCAGGAAACGAACATTAACATGGGAATGTTGCAACTACAAAATCTGACGTTAATCATCGCCAATATTTTGAAATTTTCTGTTATTGTATGAGAAGCCTGTTCGTGTATTGATGTATGTATATACTGGCATTCATTGTTATAAATAGGTATTAAAAATGTGCTCAAGTAATATTATTGCAGTATCATTACCAGATTTTGAATGTGCTGGTTTCATTGGTTACGCCATCGTTGCAAGATATGTTCAGATTAGAGGAAAGAATTCATTTACTTAAGTGTTAGAAACGATGATCATTTCTTACCATCTGTCGATTAAAATTATAAATTTAATGAAAGGATACCTGTATCAGATAGTACCTCAAGTTGGCCAATTGTGGTTCTGCTGCTAGAAGGAAGGAAATCCAAAGACAATGCAATAAATCGATAATTTATCCAAATAAATATATATATATATATAAACTGGATGTTGTAAATTGTTAATCAACGCTTTCACAAGAACGAGACGTTGGAATTATATTGAATTTGGTCCTTTGATTGCGCGCGTAATTTCTCTTTGCAGAAAATGCACAGTAAAAGGTTTTCCCATCTCATTTCAATTCGTACGTTCAGCTGATTTCGTTTCTTCTTATTATCTTCCCTTTTGTTGCATGTATCTGTTACGGTATACTATTTACAACCAGCCGTGCTAACTAATATACATGTATATATACACATTTCTGATTGCTAATGTTCAATAAACATGATTAAGTCTATTTGTCGATCAACACAACTACATCCAGCCGTTGATTCTTATTAGAAATTAACACAATTCAGGTCTAGCTAATGTAGTTATTGTGGACCGTTTCTACTCACAAGCGTTGAAACTAGAGGTATAAATAGGCCGACCCTGGGCGGGACGGAATAGTTCAGACGGGCTCAAACCGGACTTTTTTTTAATGAGACGGATCTGTTCAAGTCCGCTGAACATGTCCACTTATGTACGAGGATGGTATGATAAATACTCGTGTTAACAAATTAAGTGTATTTCTCTACATAATCTCTTTGCAATTGCTTTTGGACCACCAATTTTGCGATTTTTTTAAGCCGGTCATCATTTGACGTTAATCGCTTCCCGTCAAGCGGTTTTTTCAAGTTTCAAGAGGTCAAAGAATACCAACTCTGGCTAATACGCTAAAAGGCGCACGTAACTGGCTGGGGCGATAACAAGTTGGCAGAGAATTATTTTTCTCCTTAGTTCAGCGTCGACTACGTTCAATAAGTAAACGTAATACTTGTCTCATGGTTGTCCGCCCCTTCTCCAAGTATTTAATAATTAATTAAAGATTATATCTTGGAAATATTTTAGCGACTGAACGTTGATTGATGGCGTGTAGTGATGTATCCATGACTCATCTACATTACATAATATCGCAGAAACCCGCTCGTATTGCATTTGGACATGTTCAAACATTGCTTCGAAGTTCACGCGTTTTGATCAATCGTCAGTAGACGCGGCATCCATCTCGTCGATTTTCAATGCTTCTCAAATGATGTTTCGCGCGCATTCAATTGATCAAATTTACCATTTTACCAACTCATCTTATCTTCACCCGACGATACCACGAGCTTCGTTGGTGAAGTCGTCCGTGTCCAACATCTCATTATTTGTTACGTATGTTTTGCAGTCAAAAAAGGGAAAAATCGAATCACTGACCGGTACCCAACATTTTTTTTTTTACACGACTTCACAAACATATAATTTGCTTAGTCTTAAGACCGCTCTTACTATTGGATGAATCTCTCCGAAAATTTAACAACGTCGGCTGCAGAGTAGTATTTACATTTGCTAATTTTGACACAAAGCGCCGTCTACCTTCAAACACGGGTATTTGTTATAACATCCTCGTATTTTATAATTTGTCGGATGATTTTTACAATTTCAGCTGTATGTTCACTTAGACGGACAAGTATTTTTCATTTAAAGCAAAAGTAGATTAATTATTTTTTATTGTTCGCTAGCATAGGTTTTTACAGAAGATACTTGCCCATGTTTAATGCTAGCCGTAAATGTTCACGAAATTTTGGAATAAGCACTGGTTTGAAAAACACTATTGATGATTTTATATCAAAAAATTTAATTCTCAACTAATTGTAAGACAGCGATGTTATAAATAAAGGGAAATTTCATCTAATATTAATGTATTTAAATTAAATAAATCATTGAAATTATTGCTAATTCTTTGATACTGACAATAGTACAATGTACATTAAATTTATTTCCTCTATTTATTTATTGAAGTCAGATAAAATGAAGTTGATCGGCCGATAATCGGCGAATTTGCCGAGCCGATGCCAGATTGGCTAACGTGACGCGCCAGCCCGGGTCAATTTGACAAACATGTCGGGCCGGATCGGCCTATGTTAACAGTCACGTCGAGTCGGGCTTACATAAATCTTAAAATGTCCGCCACTAGTTAAAGCCCGTAATATGCTATTAACGGCTACGGCCGCATATTATGACCTAATCGCATTAGATCAAATCGGCTATTAATTTTAATGACGCTGTATATTTCGCGAATGCCCGTCAAATCCAATCGTAAATTTAGATAGATAGCAGGAACAGACATTAATTGTTGATTTATTTCGCGCTGCACATCCATCGCTTATCAGCTTAAATTTAAAGCATTATTTCTTTCGCCTACGAGCATGTGGTCCGCTAATATAAGCGAAATTTCGAATTTTTATTTATGGCTAATTTAAGAGCACCTAATTTATTTATTTATTTAACTAATTCTAATTTAGTACGCGTTCGAAACATGCAGCGTCCCACTCGTGTTTTGAAAATTTTAGTGATTCATTCAACGCCTATTTTCATGCGACGTACATTCATGCCGTTTTATTAAAAATAATGTTTCGGAGGACTTCATCACGATAAATCTGGGACGAATTTGTTTTTGTTTGAAGCGTTTGGCGAACGCTAGTAAGTGAGCCGCGGTACAAAAGAAATTAGTTGAGTACGACGACGACGACGTCGCAACTGGGCAAACAAACAAAAACTGATCTACCGCATCGTAAAACACGACGCGAAGTATCCGATTGCAAGGTGGCTACAGTTGTTGAAAGTCACAAGTGTTGGTGATCGATGTAAGTTTTGAATCAAAAGAAGAATTGAAATATGCGGTGCAAAATTTGTGCTGAATCACTTAGAATGAAATATTTATTACGATGTCGTTGGGAACGATTAAATTTAAATAACTCAGAACAACGTAGATGGAAAGGTCTTTTCAATGAATCGAACAGTTCGAATAATTTTAAAACAAAAGCTCTCCTTTATACCACATATAAAAAAATGTCATTTGGGTGCTCAAACAATTGAATTCAAACAATTAAAGAA
The DNA here is from genome assembly GCA_020654165.1 of Oryctes rhinoceros. NCBI lineage: Eukaryota > Metazoa > Arthropoda > Insecta > Coleoptera > Scarabaeidae > Oryctes > Oryctes rhinoceros. The sequence goes on from JAIOKQ010000001.1 coordinate 2,322,968, forward strand.
CACATTCTAAAGATGAAAAATTGTTTTCGAAAGCTTAGACATGTTGCAATGGGATCTTGCTGCAAGCAGTAAGCATCCCAATAGCGCAGCGGTTAGAGAGATCGATGGGTCAAAGAAGAAAAGGAGACATAGGAAGTTATTAACAATCAGATAATAGCACTAACGTTCAGACCTTATCGCTGAAAGTAAAAACAAAAAAAATTGGACACATATTTTTTTTAATTATATATTATTCATGCATACTAATCACGCCCGGATACTGTTTGCATAAGGAGGTCTTCCTACTATTGCAGATGCGTGTATTTCCGAATACAACATTTACCTAGTAGTAGTGCAAGAACTACGTGTAACCTAGACATAAATTGCAAATAAATTGCTTTACTTACTGAAATGCAGATCAAGTACAACAGCTTTACTGATCATTTGGCCTGTATAAGTCTGTCCAAAATAATATTGCATACGATGATTTGCAGAACACGCGGGTGGATTTACTACTTGGGCATATATTATAGTGCTTTAGGAAGGGAAAGGTCGCGACAAATTTCGAAATTTAGGGTCGTGGAAGTCGAGGGCGTCTTTACAACAGTCTCTTTCGACAATTTAGATTTGATTTGAATAGATTCCCGTCGTCTTATGTACGAAAAGCCGTAAAATATTTGTTTAATATTTTTGCTTTTTATATGGCTATATACATATGCTCATTGGAAACAAGTTTTAAATTTGTTTTGTCGAAAACGGAATCGCGCGAGCCTCGAAGCAATGTTTGAACGTGTCCAAGTGCAATATTCTATTTGATGTAAGAAAGTTATTTGATTTTAATGATAGTCTAAATCAAAAATAATTTTTGAGGACCATCTTTATTTTTTAATTTTATAATTTAAATATGTAAGATAGTAGGCATACCTCTTAAATTTTGGCCTATCTCTTTAAATATCTTAATCAAATTTTCAAAACTTGGCCGAGTAACTTTTTTCTGACCCACACAGTATGTATCAAAATAATTGTTAAAACGTACTCCAAATCGACCTGCATAGCCATCAACAAAAATATTTCTAAAATTTGGCACCGACTCGAATGTGGTGTGCCACCCTTTAGATATATCAGCGCTGTAGGACATAGGTCTATAATTTCTGCTGTTAATTTTCTCCGTATCTTCTTATTTTCGGCTTTTTCTCTCCAAAATTTCATTTTTCTTCATCTTGCTTGTGGGCCTCCCAGCTTCTCCTTAGTAGCTTTCTTAGTATTTGTTTTTGAACTCTATATTCGCATATCCTGCCACCATGTGTTTTACGTATCACTTTTTTCCTTTGCTTTTGTTAGTATTCACACTTCGCTGTCGAAAATGAGTCCATTCCGCCTTACTTGGTTTTGTTGCAAACACAATATCCAGAAATACGAATTTTATACTTTTTTCCAATTTGTATGGTTTACCTCTATCAGTTGCTATTCTTAAATATTGGTTTGAGTAACTAACTCCATGTATCGCATTTTTCATCTACAACGTTTCTACAACGCTTCTTGGTTCTCGCTTACTTCTTGCTAAAACTACTGGATCATCTGCATACGTCAAGAGCTGATGTTTTTTTGGTAAACAGGCTTATACATGTTTGTGTCTCATTTTTTTAAACAACGTTTCAGTTCCAGATGTACGCAAGCCATTTGGAAGCTTATTTACAAATTTTGCACCTGCTACTATAGCTGGTTTTGTGAAAAGAACGCTTTGCTCTAACATAAGTGAATTTACTGTTCGTTTTAGTGATATAACTGCGTTTATTAATTAAATTATGAAGGGAATTTTGTGCTGGTTTTTCAAATACAGTGTGGTGACCACCTATGGAACGAACTATTTTTTACGTTATTTCTAGTGTTATGTGAAACTATTGAACAAGTTAGTTTTAATCTAAACGCAATTTGCAATATGCAAGGTGATTCATGTAAATGCAGTGCAAGATAGGTGTTTCCTATTGGAACACTGTATAGAATATATTTTGAAAGTCTCATTAAAAGCGAATTTCAAAAACCTGTAAAACCTATGACTTCAATAAGCTGAAATCGGAGGATCTGTAAGGAACTTAAAACGTTTGACACCTACTTTTTTACGAAGACTTTTTACACCAAAACGAATGTAACCTAGGCAACTAAACAAATAAAGTCAGTAGTTAATGATCTGTCAATGATTTCCCCTCTAACTACACGTCGCATATCAAGATTTAAGTATTCGCTAGGTTACTTTTCTAAGTAAATACGTACGCTAATGTGCATCTTTGATGTCCGGAATTTAGTATCCATCGCACTCATTCCATGCATCTTTAAATGCAGTACAAACTGGCTAACTCTAATGGTTTATACTTATTTACTAATTTTTATGATAGCAATCAAAGATATATAGTAACGTGGAGGATCTAACGTATGTATGTTAATAGCTTGTCATTATTAGAAACGGTTTAACAAGCACTAAAATTTTTTATACGTCTTATTAAGAAAGAATTGAGATGTTCGTAGTTTCAGATAGGATTCTTTTTCTATTTTTATAATCGTACTATTAATATCTTTCCAATTTTACGGTGAATTTATATATAACTTTTATTATTTCATATCGTTTTAGAGTGTGCTCTAGATATTTTTAGTTCTCGATTTGCACTTATTTATATCTAAAGTTCTCCTCGTCATAATCGTTTAGTTTGATGTGTTTGAAAAAGTGAAAGATCTAGAAGTTTCTTTACGTTGAAGATGTATATTCTGCGTTTCAGAAGAAATGAACCACCCCGAGGGAGTAGACGCAGAACCTTGAAATTACGTAAAATGAGTTAGTACATGGGGACAAACAAAGAATTAAATTTTAATGTCACTGCTGATAGAAGTTATCCGTCTGTTAGGATCTGAATTTGCGTGTTGCTGAATAGTATTTTTCTGAGTAATCCGCCGTTTGCTTGTGATTGTTGTTATTGCGTTAGTAAAGTTAGTGCATCAGAAATGCCACGAGTTCGAACAACGGGCAAATTTTCGCCATTTTAACCCCTTCGAAAGAGAACGAATTATCGGGATGCATGAGGCTGGTTTAAGGCTTCGGGAAATTGGTAGACGCATGGGCCGACCTCACGCCACCATCGGTCGGATTTGGATGGATTACCAGGAAGAACGCTTAGAAACTCGTCGTAGGGGCAGTGGACGTCCTAGAGTGATAGCAGCACGCGAAGATCGGCTGTTAAGGTGAAGTGCAATACAGGATCCAGTAAGTCCAATCCAATGTAACTGTATCCAATACAGTTGCAATCAATTGGGTATGAGCAATTGATTACGTTCATATCGTCCTTATTTTCATCTTCCTATGACTCAACGACATAAAGATGCCAGACCGCAGTGGAGACAAAACCGACAAAATTGGGAAGATGAATGGAAAACTATCGTCTTCAGCGACGAATCCCGATTTTGGTCATGAAATTTCGACGGACGTTTACGGATTAGATGACCTAGGTGTCAGAGGCACAATTTACAGTTTGTTTAGCGTCGCTACACGGCTTAAGATCCTGGTGTAATGGTGTCGGGAGCAATACGCCACAGTGTCAGGTCTCCTTTGACATTCATTCAAGGCCCTCTAAATCCGTGCCGTTACATAGGCACTATTCTGCAGCCCGCGTTAGTGCCATTCCAGAGGCCGTCTTCCAACAAGATAATGCGGGGCCTCACATTGTTCACGTAACGTTAGAGTTCCTAGCACAAAACCATGTTTTGCAATTGCCTTGGCCGGCAAGATTGAACATGGATATGATGGACAGAAAATTACGTCGATTACCCCATCCTCCCAACACTTTAGAGGAATTACGTCAACAGCTACAGATAGCCTGGAATGAGCCGCCCCAAGAGGCAACCGATCATCTGATTTCCAGCATGCCACGAAGGGTTACTGAATGCATAAATGTACGCGGAGATGCAACACATTATTAACGATATTGTCATTTGTTTTTGAAAATTTAATCATTTGTTTGTCTCTATACACTAATTATTTCTACGTAACTTCCAAATTCTGTGTCTCCTCCTTCGGAGTGATTCATTTCTTTTGAAACGCCGTGTATGTTAAAGGTCGCTATAAATAGTATTCGGGAAGTCATTTGTCTTTTACTAAAGAAAAATTTCAAATACGATTCAAAACCTCAAAATTTAAGCACTATAGGAGTGTCGCCGATTATAAGAAAGAGATCATCGGTTCAAATTTAGCACTGTAGCCAAAATTAGCTCTGAAAAACAACGGATTTCGTTAAATCCCAACGTTTATATCTGAAAAAAAAAACGGAAATTTCGCGTTTACGATCTTCAACATTGGAAAAATTGTACAATGTACAGAGCATGTTTATGTACTTTGTACAGACATCTCGGGAATGCCGGGGCATCGTCGCTATTTAATTTGTTTTCCAATTGGATAACGGTTTCTTCAATTGCAATTATATAAGACACATGTATATTACTGACAAAACGTACGTGTTATGTATTAATCACGGAGAGCTTTTTAAATATTTAGAATGGAGGAAATTGAAAAATAAGATATAAGAGAATAAAGAAAGAGATTAAAATTTAGTTGTAGACATTCCAGAAGCAACAGAATATTCATTGTCGATAGATCAAAAGGTTTCGAAAAACTTCGTCAACTGTTTCTATCATAACAGCTCCAGAATTATGTCAATTACAATTTGCGTATCAGCATATTTTGTTAAAATCGAATCTACTCTTAACAAAGAATATCAAATCTAGAAATACATTTTCGAAGTGATTAGCTATTACACAAGTATATAACTTTAGATGTTTTTTTCTTATCTAAAGCTGACATTACTGATTTTAGTACTTGTAAGATATCAAATATAAATTTCTTTATGTCTGTAATAACGTGGCGCATCAACTTAATCTTAGGAATTACATATTATTACGGATTTTGCAATATTAAAAATATTAAAAACGCATCGCAAGGTTTTCCGAAAAACCTAAAGGACTACGTGCGTATTCTGACAAAAACGTTAGCCGAAAAAAAATTAATTCCGTAAAAGAGCCAATATCTAGGCACCTACCTCATTTCAAAATCATGTATCTCCTCCAGGGTAAGGTTATTGGCCACGTCTAGTAGCTGCTTCATGTTCTCCTCCTTCTGTTTCTTCAGTGATATCAACTTATTACTACTGTTACCGACACTTTCAACGTTCGACAAGAATTCACTACCGTTTTTCAACAAGATCGTGGACACGTTGCTGTGATCCAAGCTCAAGGACGGCTGTTGTACGACAATCGTCGCCTGTGGTACCTTGCGTCCGCCGAAATGCACTGAATTTTCCAACGGATTTGTAGTAACATTTATAGGTGATGTTGCGTTAGCCTCCAATTGCGCTCCCACCTCCCTCAGACATTTATTCAGACAGACACTGCCGCGTTTTTCGACGGAAATCGACGTCGGAACGAACAGTGATTCTCCGCCGCTCGTCGTAGTGCCTCCTCCCAACGCTGTCATCGGATGCTGCTGTTGGCAACCGTCCACTGTTTCGTTGAAGAAATCCACGCGCAAATCTGGCAAAGGAGGTGTCATACGCGCTTTTTCCCTGTACTTCGCGATATGCTTTTCGTCGTACGTGAATTTATCACCTTTCGAATAGTGGCTGGGTGAATGATGTTGCTTCCTGCTAGTTTTCTTCTGGCGGTGTTTCGGCTTCGGCGAAGATATCATCTCATTATCGCACCTATAGCTGCTCCTTCTGCTCTGGCTCTTGTAATCGTCGTCGGGTATTACTTCTATCTTATCGAAATCGTTCTGTGCAGCTTTGTAGCTGTTTCTCCTTCTCGCATCCACGCGTAAAGCTTCGATCTGCTCGTTCATCAGCGTATCCACATCTTTGGTCGCGTTATTCTCCTCGATCTTCGGCGGTTCCTTCTTCTCGTGCGATTCCTCCTCTTTATTAGGGGTTTCATGTTTGAATAAGAATTTGGCCGAATCCAGCTTGATGGCCGTAGCCGGTGGCTCTTGATGTTTGGCCGTGAGAGGAGGCGTTTGATTTAGGACGATAGGCTGTAAAACTTGCGTTTTGCAATCGATTATGTTGTCGGTGTTGAGATAATCTAATGGTTCGTTTATATCTAAGCTATCCTCGGTGTCGCCATCCGTTGCCGTCATCGTCGTAACGATTGTATTTGAGCTGTCAGTACTGGTATTGATCGTCGTCTCAGATGCTGTGCTCGATCCCATTACGACTAATTTTGGTACGTTTTGACCCTGAAATGTAAGAAAAACATGAAATGATATTAAAATCTGGGAAAACTAATTAGAACTATTGTACAGGGTCACTCACGCTTATGATATATTATCTACCTAAGTACCTATCTCTAGAAATGATTATCTTCGTAGAATTTGAGTGGGAGATGTAAATAGTAACGTGTATGACAATAATAAGCATTATGTTTTTGGAATATTTGTTTAAGAATTTACATATACGAGGTGACATAATAAAAACTAGAATGCATAGTACCAGGCAATGGATGATCGTAAAATAATTAAAAGTAATCTTATACACTAATGTCCGTAAGCCTTTCGTCTTCAAGATATAGGATTTTCTTACAAAAAACCAACTTTTAAATTTTTACCAATTGTTAAGACAAAACCAGTGTGTTCGGGTATTATCACGGTATTAACGCATTGCAGAACGCTTATGTTTCAAAAAAGCGAAAGTTAGTAATCAGAGCACATCGTACTGTTGCAAATGAAGAAGCTGCTTGGAAATAGTAGAAAATAACCCAAGAATAAGCGCTACCAAAATAACTTCAACTGTACGAAATGTTAGCCGCGAATCATTTAGACAAGTTTTCAAAGAATAACTGCTCCAACCGCTTCATTTCCAAAAAGTTCGTCATCCATTAGAACATTATTGCGACTATTCCGAAAGCAAGTGTAAAATATTCTCATTAATCCCGTTCGCAGATGAAACAGGTTTTAGTCTCGGTGGTGCTTTGAAGCTACGTAATATGCACTACCGGAGAGTCAAACATCCTCATGCAGAATTACCAGTATTGGTTTTCCATTAATGTGTGGATAGACGTAATCTAATTGGTCCATCTCGATTCCGCAGTCGATTGACAGGCGAATTCTATTGATATATTTTGTATACTACACGTATTCCGATGCCCCAACCCACTTTTTTCTGGCCAGCTCGTACACCGCGCTTTAATCGCTTTAATGACGGGTCAAGTGTACGCCGAAGAACTAAAGAAGGAAGAGCAATTATAGAACAAAATTATGGAGCAAAGATGTTGTCAACCATTAACACAAAAGCCACAAAGCACATTGGAAAAGCGAATCCAAGAACTGATCCTTCAATTTGAACACTAGAGATTTCTTTAGAGCGGTATGCCTTACATTTTTTTAAATTAAATCGTTGTTTTTCTTTGTTATATTGTATCTTTCGCAGCTTATGTCGGCCACGTCCCGATCTCTTTATAAGATATCGTAAGAGGAATAAACTTTCTAAAAAATTAAAAAAATTTTAACATCCGGTATCTTGAGAACAAAAAGTTCACGGATATTAATTGCATTGTAATTTTATCAATGCCACCATGTATACATACTTTACAAAAAAAAAAAAACGATACTGTTTTGTATGGATTTGTTAAATTTATTGCGCGAATGTTTCTTTTTAATGTGAATGCGTTTAGATAGCATTTTCTAGGGGTTTGCCCTGTATATACATATGTCTAATATTTAAAGAAGAAACGAAGTAAAAATTGCCATCTGGATGTTTCTTTAGAAAATAATAACGGTAACATTGGAGATTGTTAAAAGATACGCCACAACAACAAAAGGTAATGAAAAATTGATTGACAAACAATTATTAAATTTGTGGATAGAGTTTTGCACGAGAGGATGCATTTCCCCTTTTTAATACCTGGATTGGTTGCTACGCAAGCGCCTTTCGGTTTCAATCGTTGTCTACTACCCTCGAGATATTAAATGACGCAGAAAGCTCCACAAACTCATAGCTTAACTTACATATTTCTTCTATTCTGTAAACAAGTTTTGAGATTTTTTATTTTGGCAACATGAGTTCCTCATTATTTCCGTAAATATCATACAAAAAGCATTCTAAAAACACTAAAATCCTACTCGGGGAAATGTGGGCGAAACAGACAGTTACTATATTTTATATTTATAGTGTTATATATTTATTTTATATAAAAAATTTGATCGTTTCCCAACAATTTTTTAAAATCACCAAATCAATTAATTATTTATTACCAATAAACTACCAGAATTGTCAAAGTAGGTTTTGTTTTCCTGTTTTTAACTTAATGACAAATAAATACTATAAACAATTATATCTTGTTTGTACGAGTACATTTATCAGAGTCTATTGGTCATTAAGTTTATTTTGTGTATGTAAATATGTACATAGTGAATGTAATAAAAATAAAATAATCAAGTTTGTAAAGAGTTTAATGATGGGCGTCCTCATTTAGCAAAATTACGGGCGTAAAAATTAAAAAGAAAGACACGAAATTTTTTGAAATATGGTAGAGTAAATACTTGGCCCGTTAAGAAATGGCGGTTACTTCAAGTAATGACAACATTATAAATGGATTGCCATAATTCATTGCGCATCCTGAAGCATTAGTCTCTAGTGCGAAGGCGAATTTTATAGGCTTTCGTATCCTTCAATACAATGCAAAGTTGCGAAACCAAAAAGTGCATAATATTCCATTAATATCAGTTGATGAGACAAATGTAGAAAATGTTGCTAATGTGCTACAGGAGTCTCAATCTCTTTTTCTAAATTGAAGCGAAATTTTCAAGGGAAGCGACGTAGTATTCTGAAAGTAGACATTATTGGGCCGCCGTTAATCTACATTTAGGAAGATCACAAAATTTCCAATTTTTTTTAGCTTCGATGTATTTTGTATTAGAATAAACCACAAGCTTTCGCAGCGTCCCTTTATCTCACAACGTTCCTTTATCTCACAACGTTCAACCTTGTGATATGAAGGCTGGTCACATTAACATCGACTAAATGTTTGTTGCTAAAAAGATATAAACACTTGGTGTAGATTGAGTAACATCAAAAGAGTATCCAAGAACGTTTTATTAACACACTTCCAAATACAACTCAAAATAAAGAAGTCTTCTGTTTTACGATGTTCTCCGTATTATGTATATGTATTTACAAGAATGTAAACATATCAAAGTACTCCAAGTCGCAAATACCTTCGAAATGTTGGTCAATGTTCGTCAACAAACTAAACGAATCTAAAATACTAGGAATTCTTAGAGGAATAAATTTGTTGAGAAAGGTGGTACCATAAGGAACCTGACAATGAAGTAAGCGTTGGGAGTGTATTCACGCTTGAAGATCCAGGGCGTTAAAGAACTACCCAGAACTACAGCGCAGATTAGTTTAATGAAAAAGTATTCTAATTTACCACCAACAAACTTCACAAACTTGCTTCCAAAAGGGACCAAAACATAAATTGCATAATATACAAAATATAAAGGGCTTCGGTAACATATAAATAGAGAGAAAAAAATAATAAAAGAAAATCTTAGTAAACTGTGCTCAAAACTAAATGAAGTACTCTATCTTGAAACAATATCCAAGATACTACTCTAATATTTTTGACGCAATCTGATGTTACAGATACATCTTTATTGGAAAATGCTTCATTTTATGAATTCTATTACTTCGCGGTGTCTGAGAGTTGACGGGATTAGAAAGGAATCTAAATAATTGACACCTGGCTTCAAGTATTGATAGCACTTCTAGATTAAATCTTCCTAGGATCCTTAGAACCAACGATAAGAAATTTAGTCTTTTTCCAAAGGAAATTAATAGATCGAAGAATTTATTTAAACATTAAGATCCCTTGTTTGAACTCAAGAGTGTACATATATATGCACACCAAGACATTACCTTTATAAACTAAGGTATACATACAAACGCATTAATTAACCTTTTTTTGATTGTATATTTGTGAGATAAAATGTAAGATATAGCCTTGATAATCAACATTGAATCCTGTGTACACGTGTTGTGGTTTCTTTTCGGCGAGTAAGCGTCGTATCGGACGCGTAATCAAATGAGTCCGAAATCCAAGCAACCTTGAAGAAGATTTGACACCACGAAGTACTGCTGAAAGCGCGTAGAATAAATATCTTTAAAATGGTCGTTAACCTTGAGTGATTTTTCGTCATCTAACTCATCTGGTAAGATGTTATATTTACAACTTAGTTAATGTAAGTTTAATATATACATATGTATGTACTTTTACAATTAGTTTCATCATATAACATAAAAATAGAATAAAACTGAAGTATACCGGAACTGTTGTCCACTTCGAAGTACTCGGCGAAATAGAAAGTAAAGAAAATCATGAATTCCTAGCGTTGTTATTCATTTGAGCAACGAAGGTTATGAAATAAAAAAATTATGCGATTTTTTTTCTAGATTCAAACAGATAAAAGCAGATTAATGTTGAAACCGCTGTTGTACCGCTTCTGCAAGCTTACATTAGGGGCAGTACTACACGTACATTTACTATCGAATGCTCTTTCTTGTACATCCAGCTCTACAGTACGGTTTTCTTCGTCGAATTTCATTTGTCCCCTCACACCGCGCTTTTTGAAAGCTTCGTATTTATTTTTACCAAGATCATCTTTATCAATCTTCACCATATAAACTATGTTATTAGTATGTCAAAACAAAAAATATACAATGAAAAAGGGCCCTCCACCATCATTCTGCATGCACATTTTCAGTAGTCACGTGTACATCTGACCGGAAAAAGTTAGATACTGGGTACTCCTAGCTGGTAGATTAATTCGCGGTCAATGTTCTTTATCTTTATCATCTTTATCTTTTCCAATGTCCTTCTTCAACTAATTATCCTTAACGATAATTTGTGCAATATTCACATATTTTGCTGTAATTTCGTATACTTTGCATTCAGTTTACAAAACTTGTTTGGGGATTGGTAAACACCTGGCGTTCCACTTCTTCCTCGTCCAATAATTGGGTCACGTGTTTGGAAGACGCTGTTTTTCACGTGACTCGTATGAAAAAGTAAAGATGATTATTATGGATCCTAATGACGATTCATTGTCTGTGATGGGTGTCCAAACGTTAAGAAAAATCTCAACAACTGGCTTTTATCAAATCCAATTGCGGCTTCAATTCGAGTTCTACATGTATTGCTGCTGGAGAGACGGTTGCTGACCGAGAGCATTGAAGTAATAAAGAAATTTTAAGTCATGCTCTGAAGTTAAGACAATAGTGCGAAGCTCCAAATATGGGAAATACATCAGTGTATTAGAAAAATGAGGGTTCTGAAAGCCCAAAAAGATATTGCCAAAATCTTGAGAAGTATTTTACTATAAAACAATAAGTCGCAAGTGCATCACATTATTCATCCTACGTAAAAAGAATTCTTTCCTTGTGCAAACCCATGCTTTTAAACAAAAGTCACAATTTTTCAAATGAAAGTTTCGAAAATTACTTAGTTGTATAATTTTGTTTATAATCGATCGTGTTGCAAAAATATTGTGAATGAACTTATAATAAACACAAAAGAATATTTGTTTGCATATCTTTACGGTCGTATTTTTCCCATTTTTTGCATGTGTTTGTCTTTACTGATAATTCAATTTTGAGTATAGCAATTGCTTGCAATGTTCTTCATGCAATGTTTGCTTAAAGCTGAATAAAAAATGGATAGTCTTATGTCGTCACGTGTAGAACTCATGACGAACCTATTCATATCTCAGTCTTCCTATTCGTCTTTTACTTGATCGTAGCATTGTTCTAACGGAAATCACAAACTAGTCAAAGCCGTTCATATACTGCTGAATCATCCAGATCTTTTTTAGCTAATCAAATCGCATCTGACTGGTTTTGTAATTTTTTTGGAGCAAACTTCAATATCTACTCAAACTATAGATTCATCAGGAAGGAAATAGACCTTTTTCCTGAGACTAGACTCAGGAAAAAGGTAATCATTTCATCCGCCTTTATCCTTTGTATTTATGAATCGACTCCAAACAGTCCGATGTTCTTTGACGTGGCGTAATAATTAATGTCGTGCATGTGAGCATTTCAATCACCTATCATTACTAACTTCACACATTTATTTTATCTAAAGTGTTCTTTCTCTATCTTGTAGATAGAGTCAACCTGAAGTTTCTTCACATTTTAGCGTAGGAAGCGCTTAACTTGTAATATCTTCGAGACATTTGGTATATTCCTGAAGTTCATCATGACTGTTCGTTATTAGATTTCTAACCCAAGCAAGGTACTAACTGTCCAACTAACGGCGGAATAATCGCTAATCACATTTCAGTATTTCTAGGCAGATAGTGCGTAATGCAATTAGCTGTTCTGCAGCCCGCCAAACTATACCTAAACTAATTACTTACATAGGGAGGAAGAACATGTATATTTAATGCGTATTACATATGAGGCTCCGCGAACGAATCGCGTCTTTAATTCGATAATCTGTTTAGAATATTCCAATGAAAGCTATGTGTTCACGCAGCAAAGCGCTGTTTGACTAATTATACAGTGTACGGAAGGATAGATTATGGGATGTAAAATTGTAAGATAAATAATTTATCCATAATAATATAATTTAATTATTAATTAATAATGCTCACATAATTAGAAAGATCATAGAAAAGCATTCCACGCGGGTACTACGCTTTAAAAATGCCCATCCATCATCAAGATGGATTCCTTCGTTTAGCCTTGCTCGACACTTAGCAACGATAGATTCATTTGAAGCTTCTATGCTGCGAGGTTGAATTTCATAGATCTTGGGCATCAGGTGAACGTGGAGGCCAAGTTACCATTACAAGGGATAAACTTTCCTGGAAGCAGTAGTCGTATTGTTTGTATTAGGAGGTATTCGTGTGAAATTATGCAGCGTCAACGAGCGTAAATCAGCGTTGTGTTGGCTTAGCATTAATCCAACGTTAATCGGATAACGTTAACGGTTATCGTAACTGCTCATCCATTGGCGTCTTGAAAAAAGTATGGTGCAAAAATTCCCTCAATCCACATCCTTCTTGCTATGCTAAAAAGATTGATACAGTTAATGCAGTTAATTTTGTCCATTCGTATGACCTCTTAATGGAAATAGGCTTCATCTGACACAACAGAATTGGATAGGGCACTGCTGACGTAGTGCTTAGCCGGCAGTGCTAGTAATTTCGGGCTACCGGGCTCGCCATTCATGCTGATGTTCGACTTCGTAAAACGCTCTGCGGGCACAGGTGTAACAATAACTCGTAGTCGACCGATGTCCGCTGTAATTGACGAAAGGTGTTGCGCGATGTGAAGACATGAATTACTGTTATTATAAAATTGTGATCGTGCCCAAAAGCACTATGCAAATTTCCATTTAACACTGAATTTCAATACTTTCTACTGTGTGAACAGTTCGTGAACGGATAGAATTTTTAGCCAGCAATACAGAAGCAGTTCTGCACTAAACTTCTAAACTTTCCTACCAAATTTAAATCATCTAACGCATTGGAACTTTTTACTTCTTCCTACGTTAAAACTACATCTAAACTTGCGTTGTATTGCAGTAGAACTTTTTTAGACGGTTAACCGCAATTTAATGGCCCTTTGGTGACTGAAGGCTTTAGGTTGGCGTCCAAACTAGCGATGCGAATATGTACTACGTAGTATATCCGCGTGTGTTTCTGGCGCTAATTTCAAATCAGCTAATCGGTTATGGCTCTTATGACTATTTACTAGGATTTGCCGTATTGTAGCTACTAATAACACTTTTGGCACTTTATGCGGAGGTACTATCGGCGCATTACCGCGTGGTATCTTTTTGGATCTCAGTAAAGCTTTTGATAACGTAAATCATGAAATATTGTTGTCTAAACTTAATCATTTCGGTATCAGAGGTATTGCGAACAGGTCATTAGCATCATACCTTGCAAGGAGGAAACGTTAAACTAAACGGCAGAGCGCTTTTCTCAGAACACCAAGTGATATCGGGTGGAATACCACAAGGCAGTGCACTTGGGCCTCTACTTTTTAATAGATACATTAACGATTTACATCGTATAACATCTAACACGTCGCATACAATTATCAACCATGCGGACGGCACAAACCTCCTTGTGCACGGTCAGAATTATTCACATTTACTTTCTGAATGTAGTAGATTGTTTACGGGCTTAAGACAATGGTTTGAGATGAATGAACTAACCCTAAATGTTGATAGAACTGCATGTATAATATGAAAAACCACTAACTCGAATAGAGCTATTACATCTTCAAACTTAAATGGTAACGCCTATAATCCTATAAGTTCTATTAAATTTCTGGGAGTTTATCGCGATGAGTATGTGAGTTGGAATAAGCACATTGATAACCTGCGTTGTAAAATAAATTCAATCTGCTACGGTATTACTAAATTAAAAGACATTGTTGATATCTTTGCTCTGAGAACGATATATAACGCTAGTTTTGACAGTTATCTAAGATGTGTTATTGTACTATAGGGACAGAGTACGCGCATTGGTAGAGTCCTTGTTGCCCAAAAACGAGTTATCCGAACAATGTCTTCATCAACAACAAGAACCATGTAGAGATGTCTTCAGATATTATAATCACTTAACCGTATATGGCATTTACATCTGCGCGTGTATAATGTTACTAATAAGATATAATAAGCGTTTTTCGATCTACAAGGCTAATCATGACTACAATACACGGAATCGAAACTTAAATTATATATTCCCCGTTGATAGACTATCGCTCACTGAAAACGTTCTCCACTATTCTTGTTTAAAACTTTGTAATAAATTACCTGTTTCTGTGAAATCAGCCGAAACAATCGCATTGTTACGAAGAAGGCTATTTAGATATTTAGTTACCCTGAAGCCTTACTCGCTAAACGAGTACTAACTTTTGTTGATTGCAGTTGTGGCAAATGTTGTTTTAATGAAATTATGATTTAAATTAATGTTTGACGTTTTCATGTATGTATCTATCATGTTTGTATACAGCTTGAAATCAATTTGTCTATCTATTATCTATCTATCTATCTCTTGTTCTGATATCATATTTCGACATTTATAATCAAAGGTAGATTATTTCAAAAATAATCTAGAAATGTTTGCAGAACTTACACACATTACTGTGCACCTCTTTTTTTCAAATTTAAACACTATAGAACCAACTAAGGGATTTTTCCATACACCACAATATACATTAAAGCCGAAGTGTTCTTGGTTGTACCTACGTATCAGTCGAACGGCGTATATCATGTCAATTACATAATTCATCGAAATTTGCCAGTACGTAGAACACAATTAATAAGATCGTTATTTCATCTTACTGTATTAATGAACGGTTTGCCTTTCGGTTACGGTTACCTTTTTTTACCCTTTCGACATAATTTTTCTAATCGTCGAGGCATCCTTCCCCTGGTGACACTAGCTGGAACATCCCTATACTATTGCTTGCCAAATTAATTGAGGCAGTTTAGAGAGTCTTGCAATTCATTTTGATCCATATAACGTTTCTCTGCAAAAAACTTCTTTAAAGGTCCGAATAAATAATGATTCGAGAGGGTCAAATCTGGACTATATGGAGAATGCTGCAGGATCTTGCGCCGACCGTAGCTTAGTTTGATTTAATGTGTGGGCTCTTACGCCATTGTGCGAAGGTTCTTTCGAGTAATAGTTACTGTTAACTGTAAGCCTTCACTATCACAGAATACGGAAACCACAATTTTGCAGATAGATGACGAAATTTTGTTTTTGCTCATAAGTGGAGAAACTAATGGTCTTTTGTTCATCTTGGTGTATTTTCGGCAATCACCGGGCTGACACTTTGCGGAAGTTCGCATATGATTTCACAAAAGATGCGACGGCCTTTCCCAAATCAAACGTTGGACAATTGCGCAGTTGTTAAACGTTTATAAAGTTCTTGAACAGCCTTCTTTCTTTTCTAGATCATCGTTTAATTTTTTTAATGGAATTGCGATCTGATTAACTTCTTCGGCTTACAAACGTTTGATAATACCGGGTACTTCACACTTCGCATTATCTGCAATTACACACGCCGCGTTTGATTGTTTCGATACTCTGCTACTATTCAAACGAATGGATAACATTCAAGGATTATTCTACAGTTTACAACAACCGTCCAATCCGACACTCGATTTATCAATACTAATAAATGACGACGTGAACTGATCAAATTTCAAGAACTAATTTGACTGGATAGTTAATCTAATTTGAACATAAATCCCAAGATATGTTTTTTCACACAAAATCCAATATGGCGTCCGTATAAAATGATACAGTTAATAACAATGCTTTGCAAATACTGCAAGTGTAGCAAATTTAACCAAACCAATTTAATTGAAGCGTTCTTTCTACGCTTTTATATCTGGCGAAATAAATTATTTTAAAAGAAAAAGGATTCATTTTTTTTAACAATCTCTGGGCTGCTCAGATTTTAAAAGCTTTCCCAACGGAATCTCACTTATTGTTAATGCTCAAAATACAATTTTGCTATTATAAGCAAAGGCTTGATAATATTAAAGAAAGTTAAAGATACGAGAAAGTTAAAGATAAGATAAAGATAAAGTTATAATTATACAAGGTGACCCCACCCAGACCAATTATTGTTTACCTTTGAGACGCTTTTTCTTTAGCTCCCTCCTCTTTGCGTAGTCCGGGTTAGAAATGGATAGTTAAATTAGAACGAATTGAAATTAGTATTCTTGGTTGTCCTTCTGTAATTAGATGATCGTCGGTAATGGAAGACCTACGTTGATTAATAACAGCGTGGGCATTTCGGGGCATCGTTAAAAATTCACGGTTAAGTTAACAAATTAATAACTGCCGGAAGAGTTGTTCCCGTGATTACGTTATCTCACTGCGTATAAAATGAAAAAATTAAAATACGTAGGATGTATGGATACAAAAAGGTAAACACTTCACTGGACTACTGACGTCAAACAGAACCATTAGTTTTAAACGTCACTTTATGCTTCGAAGAATACTATTGTACTCACAAATTACTCCATCTAAAAAAGAATAATATTGGGATGTACCACATTCAGCGTAGTATGTTACGAAGAAAAGTAAATGTCAATTTGCCATTCTCGCATTCCATAATATACAGTTTTGCGCTCTGCATTTGGGAAAGCTGACACGTACAGGTTGGTCCTTTTTGCGAATTTCAGGGTGGTGGCGAAATTCGAAAATGCTTTTTATTAGAGATGGTGAGTAGGCTTGAATTTGATAAATTTCGTATTTGTTTCGGATCCGAAAAGGAAATTGGCCTGTGACAAACGACGTTCCTTTTTGCTCGTTTCCTTCTTTTATCTCCATTGCCTTTGTTTGACATTGCAAAGAAAAGATAAAGTCACATTTCCGTGCAACTTTAGATACTCTGCCTCATTCTATAGCCGAAATGTTTATATATCTGACATCTCGGTCCTTTCTGGCCATCACTAACTTATTTCTTATCGAAATAGAGCAGTTATTGTGTGATCAGCGAGATCTCTTCACTTAAATCCTCTGGATTATTCTTTATGGGGAGTTGTTAAAATAATATTTACAAAGTTGAAGAACTTTGAGGTAGATTCCACAACACTGACGTAATTCCTAGAGGAGCCAATTGAAAATCACTGAAGACCTTTACAATTATGTATTAGTGAAAGTGGCCAGTTATTTGAACGTTTACAGTAATTGTTTTGTTTTATATTATTATAATTATTATTGTTTTTATACATTGTTGCAACATTAGAACGACCTTTAATTAAGGATATTGGCGTATTTGACAAATTTCGTTTTCTCGAATATATTAAGGACGATTTGTCCGGGTTCACCCAAAATATTAAGTTTTATTAACCGATCTACCGGAGATTGCAAGAACACTAATCCTTAGAAAACCTTTGGTACGCAGTAAATTAAAATATCGTTCAATTGTTTGTGAGTCTGTGTAGCTAAAGTACATATGCATATAGAATCAGTTCAGGCAAATAAGCTCTATTTCACAAGACACCATCATTACCTTGAGCAGCACATTTCATGCACAAATATACCAAGGGATTGACTTGAAATGAGACAAAAGAAAATTGATTGTCTTGAGTTTTCATACAAAATTATTCGTTATTATTTTCTATAAAGTAAACTTTCATTTCCACGTTTCAATTGCCGTAAATGGCCTTTGTACACTATGCGTCGTATCTACAATTTAGTTAGCTGTTCACTGGTTATTTTGTATCTAACTTCCAGAAAGTATCAGCGCGTCTATTAAACTTTCGGTTTCACCGGAAGTAATGTACATTCCATTTTATTAAATGGATTGTTCCAACTTTTATAAAACATTTGAATTCGGCAATTGAATTGACGTGAAATCCATGTACTTCGTACTACAGTACATCGATTTACCAGTCTTTCCTTATTTTTAATGTAACAGGTTTCCTGCATTTATTACATAGTTAGCAATAAGTATGTTTCTGTTTATATACAATATGTAATTAGTTATTGTACCTGCTAAGTTTAATAAACTATTATTATTATTATTAAAAATTCACCTACAAGCTACCATTTATGAAATATACCGCAAGTATCTATGTATTCACAAATAAAGTAACACCGAAAAAGAATGAAAAAATGACAATGACCAGAAGTAGCAGACATTTTGAGTACATCGCTAGATAACAGATTCTTACAGTAACGGTTCTTAAGAATGGTTCTTTTTTGTTTATATATGTGAGGCCAATTAAAGGTACCAAAAATAAAAGAAGGACATGTGTATTTTGCCATTTTTAAAAGAAAGCTCCAACGTCATTTATTTATTTATTTACTACAAGTCAATTTTTCTCTGCTGGCTCATAACAAACATACTATTTGTCAACGCATTTAACCGACCATCTATCCGCAATAATAAGCAAGATCCTTATCGCGAGGTTCGAAAACGAACTAATCTATATGTGAATAGCAAAATACTGATTATACACCTCTGATTAACAATTTTAAACTAGTGAAAAGGAAAATAAACAAAAATGAATCGAAATAAAAGTGATTAAAACTTCAAAGTTGAAAAATCAAGTCAATCTAAAGATTTTAATAAAAACGGTCGTTTTGAATACTTGTGTATGTTTTAAAATCAAACAGTCCTTGACAGGAATGGAACGGTCCTTAAGAAATGAAGTGGGCACTTAATATTACATTGATTAGCTATTGTATTATTTAATCCTACTGTCTGATACGCACGAACGTATTTCATATATGTTGGTTCGAAAGCGCGAGGTTACAACTTACTGAAGCTGTGTACACACTTTTTCAAAACAATATTTCAATCGATGTCATTGTAAATAGAGGCGTTCTTTGTTAATGAACAATTTTCCATTGTTGTATCTACGCCTCTGTAACCAGTTCTGCTTTAAACTCGGTAAGAATCGAACAAACGAATGATAGCAAAGTTCCTACCGCGACAGTTAAACGGCGAACAGAAGTAATTGCGAGAACAGTTTCGGATTGAATGACATTTTCTTTGTAAAACCATCATACATTATAGAAGTTGACGTTATTGATACGATGCCAAAACTAAACAACAATCGTCACAATGGAAGAATCCGACTTCACCTCAGCCAAAACAATATCAAATCGACATCCAATTATCCACAGAAAATTTGTACCTCCAAGTCAAACCATTAGTACTGAGTCCTTTTGAGAAGTACTAAGGCGACTGAAGAAGGATAGGAGGAGACCTCATACTTAAGAACCTTGTCGAGTTTACGAACGCAAGAGAAAGGACTACCAGGGGGTCTGTTGACCAAGTGATTACTATATCCATTCAAATTATACAAGATCTTCCACTGGAATTACAATTATCGATATCTGAAAAGGTGTGAATTGGAACAAAAATATTCACTCAAAGTACTCGAACCTACACTTTCTTTTTGGTCCCAAAAGATAGTGCGACAGGTACAATTCAGAGGATAAGCATTAGATTTTTACTAGTAAATCCACACCTTCGCCATTTTGTATTCTTGCGGTATAAGTCGATACTGCGTTATCGTGATAACATATTCAAAAGGAACAACTACTTGAATTTTAACGATCTTCTTCCTAAGTTATAATCTCATCTATGATCTAATTATGTAATTTTAATAGGACAATAACCTAACATACCTGTGTAAAAATCTAAAGAAGCATTTCGTACGAGATAAAAATACAGTCAAGTCCGTCAGAAATGATTGATAGCTTAAGCTTAGACTAAACATGAAGTGGTCGATAACTTTATGAATATTTCTAGAAAATAAATTATATCGCAAGTAACTCTGTGCGTTTAAAACCGACTAGATTAAATTTTATTGCTTAAAATACTAATCTCAATAGAAATTGGGAGCTTATAATATCAAATTCCACCGATCCTCTTTCTAGGACTAAGCACGTAAATTCGTCCAAGTTTTGTAGTTGTTCTAATTTGTATTAAAAGAAATACAATCCAATTCAGCACGAAATCTGTATGTACCGAGCAGATGCGCTCAGATATGTGTTTGTGAAACCACTTACAATGAGAAACCGGAAGACCGTATATTTTTACCTACATAATAATATATACACGAATGGAAACCAAATATTTTCGGTGCGTCTTCAATCAATATTGACACAAGTTGTCAATGTAGTAGTGAAAATCCGGGGATCAACTTTAAAATATTTACGACCTATAAACGAAAATTAATGTGTCACAGAATCAAATAGTAAATACCTATATTCTGCTAAAGGATCTAAAGAAGACAACTAAGCAAGTCAAATAGAAATTCGATTGTAAAATAAAAACGTAACATTTCAATCGAACTGTATGGCTCAATCATACAGCGGAGAAAAATTTGCTTCATACGCAAAGCAGAACAAGAGAATTAAATGAAGTGATGAATTGCTCTTGATGAGACGTTTCTTACATGATCAAATAAAACGACTTGGTAATTATCTCGCAAAATCAAGTATTCGGTATACCTTTCGCCTTGCGGCATAGTTAGCAGATTAGACACTAAAACTAAAGTTTTTACATACTTACAAATACTTAAATTATCTTGTAAATTAGTGAATCGAAGCGAAAAAAATCTGTGTAAATTTAGTTTTTAGCTTTCATTAAATATTCCTTTTAAGATAATTAAAAGCCATAGAACGAACGTCCTAAGATGTAATAAACCCCCGTTTTTTTCGCTAACAGTTCTGTCGTAGGTGACTTCTTCAAATTACGTTCGTAACAAGCCATGACAAAACATAATCAAGTGTGCGCGCTAATAGGTCTCTCTTTAACGCCTAAAGTCGCGTTTAACACACAACAGCGCCTGCAAAAACACATGCAATTAGATAACTATCGAATGCTGCGAGTTTCCTTTCTCTTGCATTGAAAATTGGACACTACGAACCGACAAAAGGATAAATTGTTTATGTTTGACAAATAAGCTACTTCTCTTCGTACTTTTCATTCGATAAAAGAAGGGGCGGCGGGCGCTCTTTTAAGGAATGATCTTTAAGAGATAGCAAGAATCGCGGACAGATTATTAAAAAAATATTCGTACTGCACCAGTGCATAGATAATATTCAATAAATTCAACCTATTCTATTCAATAATGAATAGAATAGGTATCTCTAAAGATATGCCTACATAGAATTACCGTCAGATAACAATTTGTAATTTCGTCATACAATAAATCGAAATGTTTTATTTGACTTAAAGAGTCTTCTATTCTGCAGTAAGCATAAGATCTAAAATCTTGCTTTATATTTTAAGTTCCTTTAAACATACTAGCATCAATTAAAAGAGTAGTATTTAAATGGTTTCAATGCGTCCGATACAATTTAGCAGAAAAATCAACGAAAATCGAATTTTTCGCTACCATCATGATCTACAAGGACCAGTTCCAAACAACAATAAAATTTAATACAACATATTAAACGTTTCTTTGTACCGATCAATCGGAAATGGCTCGAATGCTGGGTTTGCACGCCACACTGCGGGAGTGCGACGTATTATTCGAACTAATAATTGATGGTATTGAAGTTTTTACTAATTTTTAAAGAGCATTCTTAAGTTTTGGGACTAAATAACTACTAATTACAAGGCGTACCAGAATCTCCATATGGTATAATAAAATTTCTTAACTTTCTTGTTATAACAACATGTTGTCGATAAACTGAGCTCTATTAGAATATTTGTCATGCTAAGTAAAGCAAACGCTCTAGACGCATTAATGTAGACGAGATTCTTCATTTTTTCTTTATTTTATTCTTTATTTATTCTTTATTTTCGCAATAAGTCTGTATTATAGATTACAGTAATTTTGTTTATGAATTCGTCGAGTTGAGTCGAGCTTTAGACAGGCCAAGAAGGATGCGTGATGTGGAAATACCTCCTCTGGTTAAGGCGTTCCCTCCTTAATCAAAAGAACTGAAAATATTTTTCCAGTTCCCTTGACTGTCTTGATTCTCAGAAAATGGATCGCTATCCAGAGTATCGTCCACCGTAATTCCAGTTTCATTATTTTGAAAGGTACAGCTAATAAGCGACATATGTTAAATAATCCTGTTCACTATAAAATATTCTCTTTATTATTAATACTACTAGCGTTTACTTCTACTGAATGAATACGTGTAACTCGAAATATTCACGCAAACACATCGTTCACATATTTTATTCTTTATCGATCAAACCGTCTCCTATGAAGTCGGCAGTTGGAACAATGCCGCAGCCTGGTCGAATATCGGAAGTGAGGGTTAACGAACTTTGAACAGTTTAGGGGAAGCTAAAGCGTTACACACAGATATAGACTGTCTAACGCGATACATTGCAGACTACGTGCCAAAGGTTGCGCACAAAATAATAGCCAAAGAACTCTTGAAACTTATGAAAGTGATCTTATTTGGTTGGAGGAACAAATAATTAAAATTGAAATAAAGTAATCTGTTTGTTAGGTTGGAAATAGACCCCATAAAACAGTATCTAATCGAAAGCTTTGACATAATTTAAACGTACGAGATCACGGCTTCGAAAATACGATGACCTTTATTTAAAAACAGAGTGTAACAGCTAGTTCGACTGCATTTGCACAGCGATGTAATTGAAACTTGGTTGCCTTATTTTAAAGAGCCTCTAGTATTTGTCGTAAACAGATGACAAGATACTTCCAATATCTAATTAAAACGCGATAATACTATCCTTACCAGTATCATTGCAAGAGGTATCCCAGACTGCAGGGCATTATTCAACTACGTATTCAATTTGATAACTGTGTAGCTTGCTGATTGTACGCCACAATATTTTGCGCGTAGATTAAATTAAGTTAGCATTTGCTCCTTACTATGAATTAGAAAGATGTATAAAGGCTAAGAACGTCAGAAACAACAAGAACACCATTGAGGTGTCCTTGCTGTTGAAGCGCTAGGACGTACAATGTTTAATTAAACAAAAAGAACCGTTAATATTGTCTTTAGAAGTAACGAATCTAGAATCCTTATGTTAACTGTTTTTATCAATTAACGAGGTTTTTACTCTAAGTTAATAACTGATGAAATTGAACAGCATATTTAAAGTAAAAATGCCTTTATAGTATGGCCGGTAATCTGGTCTACTACAATAATGTTTATAAACTTTCTGAAGCTTTTGGGAAAAGATTATTCAGAATCTTCAGTTCTTGGAGATTATTTATAGATTTTGTTATGACATAGTTTTGTTGCATAATGGAACCTTCTGTTCCGATGGATCATGCTGTTTCTATGAAAGAAACTTACGAAAATCTGAAAGTTTTATTAGAAAAGATGAAGTACAAAGACTATTCCTGGAATAATTGTGCAGATTTTGAAGTAATTGCAATTATTTTGGGAATGCAATCTTGTTACACCAAATACCAACAAATGTTGCTTTTTATGTCTTTGGGAAATACATTACCATAAGCAACAGTGGCCACTACGACAACAGTTTATACCAGGAAAAAACAATGTACAACATCTTGAAACTTGGGTTCATGAAAAACTTTGTAAAGGCACTGGATCTCGAAGGTGAAGGTTTTGAATACCTTCGTGAAAAGTTTCCAAAATTAACACAACGGAAACTGAAAAAAACTTATTTTTGTTGGACCTCAGATACGAGAAATAGTAAATGATGAAACCTTTGAAACCAAATTAACAGCGAAGGAAAAAACAGCTTGGCTCTCCATGGTACAAGTTTTCACGAACTTCTTGGGAAACAAAAAAGCTGACAACTATAAAACTTTAATGATGGTTATGTTACAAGCATTTCACGCTGCCGGCTGTAATATGTCCCTTAAAGTGCACGTTCTACATTCTCACTTGGATTTTTGTCCGGAAAATATGGGCGGCGTTAGTGGGCGAACACGGTGAGCGCTTCCATCAAGACATCATAGGAATGGAAAAACGGAATCAGGGGCAATGGAATCCTGTCATGTTAGCAGATTACTGTTTGATGTTAAGAAGAAATGCTGTAGATATTGTTTATAAGAGACGGAGCAGTATTGCGTCACAATTCTAATTATAATAATTTGAAATATACATTAAATTATGATGTAATCTAAGAAACCTTTTCATTGAAATATAAAAAAAATTGAGCTAACTTGACCTTCTACCTTTTATTACAATAAATGTTTATATGTTTTTTATTGAAATTAGTGTAAATTATTTTATGGCAAAATCAAAAGTTGAAGTTTGTTGGCCATTGTTATAGGTTATCCTTTTCTGCCAAGGTGTACAATTTATTGTTGAAACCAATATATGTAAGTGATATCTATCGTCGTCTACCATATACACCTCAATAAAACAATTAGTTCTTGTTAGGCAAAATTCAGTCATAGCTATATATCTATATTAGCATTATCTAGTACATATATACATACTAGATAATGTAGCCTTATGTAATATTTTGAGTAACTTCCTTTGAATATGATATTAAAAAGGATTTGAACTCTACTTGTTAAAATTAAATCACGTGATCTTCCTTGTAATATGTATTCTTTAATCGAGGATAATTATCAGTAACATTAATTTTGAAAAGAACTATCACAGAAGGAGAACGTGCCAAACTTCAGGAGTGTATCGTAGGCATGAAAATAATGTCAAAAAATGTCCGTGTTCTTATCTGATTTTCATTTGTCTTTAAGCAAAGTTAAGTAATTACAAAAACAAAACGTTTTACATTATTCTTTATGTAATCAGCCCTCTCTTGTAATAAATGTTTAAAAGTATCTTCATTGACTTCTAAACATGTTATGAACCGTTTATATCTGCTGCTCTCCTGATTGTCTTTCTTAAATATCGTCCGTATTATTTGTAATAATACTAATATAATGCATTGAATTTGTGCCGGCTTTCACCTTGTAAACTTTAGTTTTGAACCAGCGTTATATATGCATTAGTCTAGTGGTATGACGTCTGGAAATCTTGGACGCCAAGTAGTATACCCCAGCAACCAATTTAAAGCCTTAACCTATCGTCCAAATGTTGCTTGACCTGACGGACGAAATGTGCAGGTGCTCCGTATAATGATGAATGAAATGAATTATAATATATATAATTCATTTAATAAAAAATTTAATCATTACCCTCCTGTAAAGCTCTCCAGATCGAAATGCCAATTAAATAAGTAATTGCTATATATCACACCGCATATTTACGCTGAGAATTATTTATTCGACTGTTGCATGGGGATTTTCGTCTGAGTACTAGTTCTGTCACAAGCGAATGTTGCTTCGTTCGAAGAAATTATGGGCGATTATAATTTATCCACCGACAAATTTTCATGCGCTTAATACGCTTAGCGTAATTCTCCGGTTTTAGGTGCTGCATATGCTGAATAAGTCCTGCCTGTCGGGTGTGTTTATTATTCTTTTTTGCTGAACGCCCAATTGAGTGCTAGTTCCTCGGAAATTTGTCGATTGGCTAAT
This sequence comes from Oryctes rhinoceros, assembly GCA_020654165.1. Classification (NCBI taxonomy): domain Eukaryota; kingdom Metazoa; phylum Arthropoda; class Insecta; order Coleoptera; family Scarabaeidae; genus Oryctes; species Oryctes rhinoceros. The sequence goes on from JAIOKQ010000001.1 coordinate 2,348,933, forward strand.
TCAAACGCTATTTTAACACTAAAAAGCGTTCATGTCTCGGACAGCTTGTAGGAAACTCTGGTAAATGCATGGCTCTTGACTCTCAAAAGTGTTACAATATGCGGTCTATTTTATGCTCGATAAAACATCTCATTTATTTCTGCATTTAAACTATGTAAATGCAGTAATGTACCCTTTTTCTGTAGATGGTTGTTTTCATGTAAAGCTACTCGCTGTTCAAAATAGGTTCATTCAAAAAATCTAGTCTTTACTCTCATTGATGATTATACAGAGTTAGGTAGGATGGAAGTAAATAGGGTCATTCAGTCAATCACATTGAAGTTCTCCTAGATTCTTTCTATAAATCATCAACTATTTTCATCGGCCGAACGTCCATCCCTTTAACTTCAAAATATTTTATCTATCGTTAATTTTATGTTCAAAATTTAGTAAAAATACAATGAATTTCAGAAGTATATAACGGCGTACGTGACCCTTCCTTCATATATTTTCTTTTAACATAATTTGCTTAATCTTTGAGATTATATAAGACGTATCAAATTACGTCCTAAAAAATATTTCTTTAGAAGGTACAGCTACTTAAAGACGGGAGTCGTAGATTCATTAATTGAATTTAATTTCGTCGGAGAAACCAAGAAAACCCGTTTTTCACTCCTCGTCGAAGGAAGCCATTTTATCTTTTTCATAGCTTCCCAAGAATTTACAAAAATTTAAAAAGTTCGCGAAATTTCAGGAAATTCAGCCGCAAAAATAACTGTGTTCTTTCAGCAAGGTACTAGCAAGGTAATACTGAATTTTCGGATTGCTGGTGTTCCATAGTTAACAATTTAATAGCTATAAGTGTGCACGTTTCATGTAAGATTCGGTTTCTCTATCAGTTCCGATATATCGTGAATAAACACTTTGCTTTATCTTTAAATAGAAGACGCTAATCTCGTTTAGTCTTTCTCCATTTTGCCGATTAAGGGAGTGTCCTGTTAGTTCATCTTCGATCAATGGCCGATGTCAACGAGCTCACCAAGGGTCACTCGCAGTTGGGGTACAGTGAACTCTAGTTTTTTGGGCAGAAATATTAGGAGGGAAGTTAACATGTGATTATATCATCCAAGCGCTTTTTGTAATAAAAACGAAGATTGTAAAATGTTAGGATCTATTTTGATGTAGCGTTTCTGTTGTGCGTATGTAATGTGACGCATCTAACGTACGTACGACTTTATTTACTTCAGAACAAACAGTAAAGGTACAATAATGGTAAATAATGATAGCAAGAATTGCGAGGCAGAATGGTAAATAGCACTAAAGTATCGGTAATCCGCAGCATACAAGTTAATTAATTTATTCGGCACCGCAGTTTCGGCGATGCGTCCATCTTCATTCTTAACCGATAACTGAGTGATTTGAATGTAAATATTTAATACGAACTTATTACTTACATTTTCGCAACTAACAACTTCTAATTGTGTTTATCCATTTACTATAAATCACGGCCAATTACGATACACTTCCCATATTTTCCAATTTTAATTTTAAATGAAACAAATTGCTTTTTAGTAACATTACCATATTACAGCTTGTAATATGCTAATGGAGTTCATGTTATAACATTCAACCAATTGACAGTAGTGAATATCGGTAATCGTGCGTCTTAAAGGACCTCGAGACAGGAATACGAGACGCAGCCATAACTATGTGTATTCAGTGACTATCAGGCGGTTTTAAAGGCCATTAAAACCTATTCACACGAATCTAGTTTGATTCACGAATGGCAAGGGATCGAAGGCAAAAGGCAGACAAGCTGACTAAGGAAAGGTCCTAGCCCCGTCTGTGGCCTGTAAGAGACACATTAATTTGAGAAATTATAATAAAGTAGCATCTATTCCGCAGATGTCTAGAAAGAAATCATATCAAAACCAAAAACTTTAGCACCCGAGGTAAATAAAGTGAAAACAACTAATATTGCCGTTTCGCCGGGATTATCGTTGGCTAGATAATAAATTTAACTAATTAAACACCGGAGGTAAAGCGGATGCTTTAGTGACTACATAAACCGTTGCAAAAACCGAAAAGAGATCAGAACGGTTCAACCCTAATACATGCTGACTGAACGTTACTCCTCATGGTGCTAATATAAGCGAGTGTAAGGTCCAAACAATTTGCCGCTCATTTCCATACGTTATCTCATAGAACGATAGCTAGCAACGTTTTAAAAGTAAAACGGAATAGTATTTGGTCAAACTTCAGGACATAACTCGAGAGTGATCAAACTACAAGGAAAGTGAGGATACGAAGCATGAAGTAAGATGTTCTTCAACAATTGATAACAGTGAAACGAATGATCGAAACAGATTAACCGTAAAAAATTATTTAGATCTTTTAAAACTCACGCTAGGCTTACTATTCGTTTACTTTAACGCAATTTCGTTCTTCAAAAATTGAAATCCAACGATTTCTTCGAACAGCAACAGGAAAGATGAGGAGGAATGTGATTTTGAGCAGCTATCATAAATTGTGGACAGTATCATGGAAAACGAAAGACTGATATCACAGCAAAAAGCAGCATTATTGGAAGCTCCGATTTTTACATTGCTTTCGTTATTTATATATTGAACCGATTCTAATTCCAAAAGAAATTACCGCATGGATCAATATTATTCAATCTCTTCATTTTAACAATGTAGAATTTCCATAACTACAATAAAATTTTTCAGCGTAACTAAGTTATGCCAACTACCGCTGATAATATACATAGAAAACTACATGCACGTTAAAGCTTGGCTAACGTTCTATATTGAATTCCTAACTCACTCGTTAACTTTGCGTTGTTCTCGCTATGACCAGTATTACACCGCACATATTCCACTATACTAACAATAAGAGGAATTCCAATTCTAACAATAACTTCCCCATTTCGTACACGTTACACGTTATTCAGCATTCATAACGAGCCCTGTCCCTAGACAGCGCGATCATTTACTGCCGCGACGGTCAAACTTTCCCCCTGCATGTGTCGTGAAAGGGGAAAACTTCGCCCGCGAACGTTTCACGCAAGTCTTTCCTATGCGTTTTACGTAATTTCCCTCCTACAAACATTAATAATCGAAATATTCACAGCGTGACAACGTCTTTACTGCACATCGTACGCCATGGAGGATCGATCGGATCGTGCTTCGGAAGCCCGATGAGTAGGAGATGTTGTTTACCCGAGTTTTGTTTATCGAAGAGGGTTGAGACAACGAAGTTCTCTACGTACGTACGTAGGTGTAGGTAGTGCACGGTAAAGCACATGCTGTGCCCTTTTGATCGGCGAACAACAAGGGTGTATTGTAACACAATTTTCATTGAAGATAAGCTTAACAGTATTTCGTAGAAGAAGGAATAATGTGAAGTGCATATTGCTGTAAGAAAAGCATTTTTATAGTATTCTATTTATTTTACAAGACAACTCGAATGGGAAAAGTAGAAGGTCAAGTTAGCTCGATCTTTTTATATTTCAATGAAAAGGTTTTTTAGATTAGATCATAATTTAATGTATATTTCAAGTTATTATAATTAGAAATGTGAAGTAATGCTGCTCCATCTCTTATAAACAATATCTACAGCATCTCTTCTTAACATTTTCCCTGATACCGCTTTTCCATTCCCATGATGTCTTGGTGGAAGCGCCCACCGTGTTCATCGCTAACGTCGCCCATATTTTCAGGACAAAAATCCAAGTTAGAATGCAGAATGTGCACTTTAAGGGACATATTACAGCCATCACCCTGAAATGCTTGTAACCATTACTAAAGTTTTATAGTTGTCAGCTTTTTTGTCTCCCAAGAATTTCGTGAATACTTATACCATGGAGAGCCAAACTGTTTTTTCACTTCGCTGTTAATTTGGTTTCAAATATTCCATCATTTACTATTTCTCGTATCTGAGGTCCAACAAAAATACCATCTTTCAGTTTCTCTTGTGTTAATTTTGGAAACTTTTCACGAAGGTATTTAAAACCTTCATCTTCGGGAGCGCAGTGCCTTTACAAAGTTTCCCATGAGCCCAAGTTTCACGCGGAGAGGTGGTATTATGATCTTTTCTTTTTCTACGAGAGACTGATGTTGTACATTGTCTTTTCCTGGTATAAACTGTTGTCGTAGTGGCCCCTCTTGCTTATGGTAATGTTTGTCCCAAAGACATAAAAAGCAACAATATTTGGGGTAACCAGATTGCAAACCCAAAATAATTGCGATTACTTTAAAATCTGCACAAATATTCCAGGAATGGTCTTCGTACTTTATCTTTTCTAATAAAATTTTCAGATTTTCGTAAGTTTCTTTCATAGAAACAGCATGACCTATCGGAATAGAAGGATAATTGTTTCCATTATGCAACAAAACTGCTTTTAGGCTGGTCTTTGATGAGTCTACGAATTATCTCCAAGAACTGGGATCATGATGTCTTCCAGAAGCTTCAGAAAGTTCATAAACGTTGTTGCAGTAGACCAGATTACCGGCCATACTATAAAGGCATTTTTCTCTGTAACGAGAGCTAAGCCAATGTTGCCGCTTTTCGAATCATTTTGACTTTATATGCTGTTCAATTTCATCAGTTACTAACTTAGGGTAAAAACCTTGTTAGTCAGTGTAATAGATCCCGCGCGCCTTAAAAAACCTCGGGAAAGGCAACTATAAATATATTCAGCACATGTGCTTTGATACTCGAATATGTACACGGTGTAAAGTAATTGGAACGCAATACCGCAGGAAATCATGAGCCAACAACGTGTCGAAGGAAGTGAAAAGGCAGACAAGCTGGCCAAAAAGGCAGCAAGCAGGCCTTCCTAAGTTCTAACCCATTTTGTGATCTCCAAGAGAAACCCACATAGCAAGTAATTGGTATATAGGAATATAATTGAAATAGGAAAAATGTTCCAAAACAAAAATAAACAAAAACTCTCATATCAGGCCGGCCAGACATAGTAAAATGGGCACTATCGTTCTAATAAAGAGCATTCAAATAGCCCTAAATGATTGCTTATTTAAACTAAGAAAAACTGAAGATCAATCGCCTGTGTCGTATATGTTAGATATAGGTCTAGAAAGGGCGAAATACGTTCTATTTAAGTATGTTGCCATCAGTCACCGACGAAGAAAAGCTTCGGTACTAAGGTCGATTCAATGCCTACAATTATATTAACATATAGAAGGGCATTTTAACGCAATAGATCTTTTTTGTATTCCATCTTCTCATTTCCCATAACATCTGAACTAATATAAAGTCTTCCTATAACAAGATCTCGTGTAAGTTTAGACATATCCAAGTGTAATACCATAATTAGAGATGACAAAGGCAGGCGGAATTATTCCTTTCTTGCAAGGACTAGATGGACTCGTGTCTATTCGCCTCACGAGAATGGATTCGCGTTGCCTACTAATGTCCCCGAGAGTCGACAAAACACGAGTCTGTTTAGTTACGGAACAAAAAAGAATAATTTCATCCGCCTTTGTCCTCTCCAATCGTAATAATCGTTTGTTTAACAATCGTCAAAATTCTCAATAAAATTTGTGGTCGATTGTGTAAAACTCATAAAATGTATGGGACAGTTGCGCCCGTACATCGCTTGGATAATGCTAATTCTAAAATTAATAGTTTTCGTAAGTATTTTATTATATTATTGGTAAGTATTTCTTTAAAATTATGCACGTAAATAGTTTATTCCAAATAAAGATCTACCTGCTTACATATTTTTAAATATGAAAATTATTAAAATTTGACGTGGAGACGTTAACTAGACTAGCTTAGCTTCTCTTTGATTTTCTAATATTCATTAAAATATCTTATTGACTTTTTTTAGAAATATTCCCCGACGATCCCATGAACCCTAATTTCAATCTAATTAATTCTTTAGTTGCCAATTTAGTTACTACGAAGCAAGAGTTATATTTCCATGCAACTCTCTCTTCGTAATTCTTTGCAATGTTGATTTTAACGTGTAACTAGTGTTATTATTATCATTTACACCGAGGGTAGTACTCATAATCATATCATAATATAATATAATATAAATATATCATAATCAGAAAGATTCACACTGAACCTAATTAACCGCCCACTACACTCCGCATCTCGGATAACGCGAGGCTTAATTCGTGAGGAGGCATTATTTCATGTTTCTCGAGCAATTTGAAAAGTGTTACCGACGTTATTTTATATTTATAAATCATCACTGAAATCAAGACTCCATCGATCCTGCATATCCAACATATATTCAGCGTGGGTAGCGGATAACAAGCTGGCGTGTCGTAACAGAAAGAAGAAGAATTGAATTTGCATCAATATCCGTGATTTAAACACTAATCACGTCTATTGACTCAAATGTTTGATTATGGCGTTCTTTATGGAATGGGAAAAATGCTTTATAGCAAATTTTATGTAAAATGAAATTGTAAATACAAACATCGCACAAAAAAGAAATTGTGTGAAAATAATTGTAGCAACATTGTAGGATTTACTGTATAAGGCTGTACCATCGTTAGAAAGTAATGTTTACGGAGAAAATGGGTGAGTTTGTAACAAAATCATCGTTAATCTGTTCAAGTGATTCGTTACCGCAGTATGTCTACGTGTACGAACTAAATGTTTCTTGTCTTATATTATGTCTAATATTTCGAAGTATTAAGTTCGAGCTCGCTCGAGTTCTTCATGGTTTACTCTGTTCCTCCAAATTTTCACGAATACTGAGAAAACGAATACCTTAAGACGTGATATTGCCTGGTCCGATAATGCTGACACCCTCACAAAGGTAGCGAAGTCATCGACTAATTATTTATATGTACTTATAAAAACACTGCTTAACGTAGTCGCTGTTAATATAAAATGCTTTGTCTATTCAAATAATTATTGTCGTGTTTCTTGGAATTATCATGGAGCGAACAGTGAACTGTAAATATTACGATTCTAATAGCTGTTAGCTGTCTAATAGTTGCCGAAAAATTTATTAGACAAATACATTAGCTTCTTAACAAATACAATGCATAGATTTATAGTCTTGTAGAAAATGGGTAAGAATATTGTTAGTAGCAAACCTTGTAAATTTTGCACCATTCGTATTGAACAACAAATTTTACTTACTTACTTTTTTACTTTTACCATGTAAAAGAATTCCATTATCTAGAAAGTCGACAGAAATATCGATAAAAACAAATATCTCATTCATATGTGGTAAACGTACTACTTAATGGTATAAAAATTCAAATTACTAAGTAGAAGTCGATAGCTCAATATTCACTTCCGTTTGCAGCTACGAAAGTACTAAGTAAAAGAACAGTCACCCATAATTGACATATTCATGAAGTCGTACAGATTAGCATCCCGTTTGTATTTTCATTTGTGCCTTTTTATTTTTACGCCCGTTAACCGAACCATTAGCTTAATTCGCGACTATTTCCATTCGAAAAATTCAATCGATTGCTTGCGTTTGTATTTCATTGTAAGCTAAACAGGTTTATGTCACCTACTCCATCTGTACAAGATACACACACGCCAATGAAAACAATTTTAACAGATCAATCATTTTAGGTCGCTCTATGTACGTGTAGAGCGGGGCTGCTTTCTCGATTATTGCCATGGGGATCTCATTATTAGTAATAGGGCGTAGGTTCAAATTTGGCAACGTTATTAAATTTTGCGTTTGTGATGAAGCCGAATAGAAGATGGATCTGCGGCAAATGAGTTTCAGATTAAAAAAAAAGCAATTACGGTAAGTGTTCAAATAACTGGCCATTTGGGTTAAAGCACAGTTCTGGTATTTTGAGTGCTTTTTCAGGGTTCTTTCAGGAGTCGCATTTTAGTATTCTGGAATTTATGTCGAAATTCTTCGCTATCTTATGATAGGATAACAACTTTATAAATATTATTTTTCAACAACTCCTCACGAAGAATAAATAGTCCCGAAGACTTCAGTTAAAATATCTCATACAACCCTATTATTTCCAACACAACTGTTTGGAAACTCCTGATTTACATTACATAGTTCCTTACAATCCCCGCATTGGCCGTCTTGTTGCCACCATAAATGCTGTAGCTCATTGTAGTATATGCCAAGAAGGTTTGTGTATTTTTCTGTAACGTCTCTACATATATAGTTGATTCTGTCAGGCTATTAGAGAAAATGCTCGTCCAGACGTTTTAATGTGAAATTATGCCGTGGTCTCCTTATATTATTTGTCTGTAATTCTATACTGCCCATTCTTCAGTTAAAGACTTTAGAATTGGTAAACTTCGATTCATCTGACCGGATGGAAGACAAAAACATTGATACATTCAATTTACCTACAATTAGTTTTTAGGATGTACCATAGAGTTTCAATGAAATTTCTACTAACATAATTATTACGCGATTTAGTAGATGATCCATTCTCGACCAAGTTCCTATAAAAATCTTGAAAAATTATATGATGTAGCTGTTGCCATTCTATGTACAATTACAGACATCTTTTACTCGCTATTGTTGTATTTAAATTCGAATGTAGCCCATTTCGCTTCTCTTCGTTAATTTACAACATTTTTCGTTATTATTACTAATGAACAATAATTGAGATATTTGACAATTCAAAATTCCATGGCTAAACTATTTCATTGTAAAATTTTCCTTCAGTAATTAAATCGACAATAAATAATGTGACAAAATCTAATATGGCGACGATAAGGAAAAAGAAGGTTTCCTTATCGTAGGATATTAGGGAGAGATCGAACGTGTCTTCTGTTTTCACGCCAAATAGAGGTTCTAGCACCCAACACAAAATTTCGACCAGTTTAAACTTGCACTTTATCAGCAATAACATAAAAGATCCATATGGCGCGATCCAAAATTGAAAATCAGCCTGTATACGGAAGATAAGAAATTAATTCGTACAATTTATTGCTTATTTATAATCGTAAAGGTTTAAATGAGAAGTAATAATAGGTGTTAACGCAAATAGGCATATATTATCGCCTCTTCTTCTTCTGTTAAAAGAAACAGCGGGTCAATAAGTACTTTAGCGTAGGTGCGAATACACCTTTTAGGCCTACTAGTGTAAACATATCTGCTTCAACGCTCAGAAAACTAGCTTCTCAGCATTCTAAGCATTGGCCTGCTGATGTATTCTTAGCAAAGACTACAACTAATAATGTTTTGCCATTGAATTCCTAGAGCGACTGTTATCTGCGAAATGTTAAAAATTTAGTACCGAATAAGAATGTCAAAATCGTCACAATTCTAAATGAAACGGCATCAATGGTGCAGCTTTCAGATGTTTATGGACTTCAATTATGAATAATGTTATAACTATAACAACGCGTTCAGATCAAGTTCCACTTAATGAATTAAAATATAGATCTACATAAAAGCTCATAATCACCTCTGAGCTTCGTTTGTTTGTTATTTAAATATTCATGGTATAAAAACAGATATATCGATTCCCAGCGTACACCTCAATACGATATTTGCGAAGAATCTGCATTTATTCGTTGAGGATGGTGCGAACAATTTCTTTGTTTTCAATATTTTTATGAAGATTGTCATTATTGGACGAATTATGTAAGGTAAGTCAATTGCTTATACGGTTAGCTTATCGTCCGTATTGTTGCCATAAAAACAATTTGTATGCATTGCGGATTACGTCATACTGTATTTCTTTAACATGCTTGTAAAGTAGTTAAAAAGCTGTACAAAGTATTTTAAAATGCTTCCCTTTTTATCGGAAGTATTAAGGCAAATAGTTAATGGTTCTCTCGTGGCTAGGTAAATCTGCACCCTAACAAAATTTTGCTTAAATGGAGGGTTAGAGCGGAAGATCTTGGGAGCTAAGCACTAAAATCTCTACGACCGATCCATTGTTCAAAAACATGTACATTCGCTATAAATAATAATATGGAGCGACATTGAGTCGAAGCTACATTTGTTGACGATCAAGAAGCGAAATGAACATAGTTTTTGATCGTTTCAAAAAGCATTCCATCTAGAAAAGTTCCATAATGTTCGGCATTTAATCGATGTGATGAAACTTCTAATTCAAACAGTCCTTCGTTAGTGATATCGGCTCAAGTACTCACATTGAAGAGATGTTGAATCGCGATCGCCTAACACCGTGTGGATTTTGTAGATTCGATAAATGGCAATTGTGAATGCTACTAACACCATCTCTTCTCATCTATCCATAATTTAGGATCAAATTTAGGATTCTACACGCGCATCTTAATCTTCGCGCATCTTTGAGGAAACCAAGACTGCGCTGCAATGCGTACAAATCTCAGGATTATCCATCACCGCATTCATTGTATTTTCTTTGTTGTTTACATTTCTCCCTCTGGCGTAATTACTTCGTGAAAGAGCAGGAAAACGAATTTCCCTGAGTTGTTGAAGAGCGGTCTTCTGCGATTCTCTGGATGAACCGTAAGGACCGTTACCATCACAGTACCCATATACATCAACAATATATGAATATTCAGCCGGAGTGAACGCATTCGTTTTAATAACTAATTAATTAGGAGCTTATACATCCCGTTGGGCCGTCAATATACTAACAAACGGATCACTTATAAATATTAAATGAGTTCCTAAAGTCGCGATATCAACCTATTACGTAGTATCGTAAAATATCTTTTCCAAAATTCAAGTAGAAACACTCTTTACCACTTTTTATGCTAAAAAATCTTACCTTTGAAGTGATTTTGATTCACGAGGTTGCTCAGGATGATAAAATTCTATATCGTGTATTATACTAATCAACAATCCTCGTACTTAAAACCGTTCTTCACCATATTGCGCACGTTAATTTAACAAAGCATCAATGCATTTACATTTTTACCACTTACAACAATATATGCACCACAGCCTCCTGACTGGCACATCGGATAGGGTAACTTTCGCGTACATTAGCGGTTGCAAGACTAGGACACAGCGTTTGTCTGCTTGAAAGCGGTACCGTTGTCGGTATAGGACGTTATCGGAAGATTCACAGCGTCGAAGTAATACTGCGCCACATACACATATGGCTAGATGGCTGGCACAGGACGGCGCCGTAATGAAAACCAAAGTGACATTTAAATTAATGAAAAGCCTTCACTGAACTGAATAGATTCACCTTTATACACTGCCGGTAATACCTGACGTTCGATACTTCAGGTTTATTGAATTCAGCGACGCGCGCGGGGAATAGCACGAGGATGATACACAAACGGGGAACAATACGATTAGGAAAGGACGGCTAGCTTAGTTTATACACTCGTTTTAGGTGTCCTGCACGTTTGCGATAGCCGCTGAGCAAGCATTACAATGTGCAGGTGTTGTTCTGGATGTGCCATCACGGGAATGTATCTCGAGCTGAAGTTTCATGAAACACAGCAATAAAATATACTTCCGCTTATTGAAGTTGTAACAGTCAGAAAAATGCAAACGAATAAATTTTGCGGACTCACTGAAGATTATTAAACAATTACATGGCTAATATCATGCTATTCGATATTCGGTTACTTCACTTCCGTTTAAATTCTTCATAAACTGTGGATACCGTTGAGCATTGAGTGTTTTGAAATTCGATACATTTTGGACGGGCGGAAAGTGAAATAAACGGACTAGCTGCCGGGCTAGCCATGAAGCTTTTGGCGATCACACGTTTCATATCCAGGTGCCTACTGAGAAGTTGTAGCGAGGATGAAAGAAAGATGCTCAGCCGTATTACTTAGTACCTATTTGTTATACATGCCCGATTGAGAGGCATATGAATGAGCAATTCGGTCAATTGTTACGAAGAAGGATCGACTCATCCACGAAACGGCTGTCCCGGCTTGATTAATTAAACTCACGTGTGTGATAAACTTATTAAGTATATCTGAACAACAAACAAGATCCTAACTTTTTTGCAGTAACCGTTAATCGTTAACGTACGTTGCCCATATTAGTTGCGCTTACTTTTTCCACAGATCATACGCTAGCATTTCTAGGTGAATGCATTGAATTACTACAAAGGTCGTTTCCTCAAAATATACAAGCGGTCCACACACACGCTTTCATCACTTGAATCATTAAAGGAGAAGTGGTCATCACTTTCTAATGACGATGAGAGCGCTATTTGAAATACTGAAATTATTGAATTCAATTGACTTATTGAAATACTGAATTTGAAAGCTCTATTATTCGTCGGATTCAGTATTAATTCTCGTAATTAAAGAAGCTCTCTTCTGAAGAAATGGTCGTTGTTTCCCAACTTACTTTGCTACTGTTTCTTTCTTCGTATCCTTTCCCGTTTTTACTGCGGGTGATTGTTTCTTCTTGTGCTTGCCTCTTGTAAGATTATTGAAAACTATGACCGCTGGAACCGGAGAAAAATTGTCCAAAATTTTCACAGATGTCTACAATACTGGATGAACCAGGTCATTTCAGATATTTGGAACAGCACAACAAAGAAATATGTACAGGGATCGCAATAGATTTCAGAGGATAAATGTCCGTCGCCAGGAAACCAGAAGTCCCATCTTAAGAAGTGAGTGCACGAGTCCAGACATTAAAAAAGAGATTACCAAAATGACGACGTCCAATACGTTCGGATTTACTTGTGGCACTTGGTCGCTGATTGAGAAGTAGGAGACAGCAACATGTCTCTGTAAGTGCACATATGACAAACAAACGATGCCAATAATGAACACAGCAAACAGTTCAATCATATAGAATATGAACATCTCATCAGGTGAACTTGTACTTTGAAACAAGCATCAGTGGGCTTGGACGGTAAAAAGAAAATAAAAAAAAGCCCAAGACGGTTGTAAATAAATAATTAATATCTTTGAAAATGGCCACAAATTTCTATTTTTTAGAACTTATTATAAGTAATTGAACAAATAATTGTAGCAAGAATTGTTCTTTTGGAAACCCTCTTCCAAAATTAATTTCTTAAGAAATACTATTAGTTTTGATATATTTGATCAAACAATCCTAGCAATACAAATGCGCTTTTTAAAAGTAAAGTAGAAAGCTGCGTTTTAAAATTGTTCAAACTATTTATATCAAACGCTTGGGTAATTAACGATAACCCAGTAACATAGGTGTGCGACATTTGACATCACTTAGAACCTTCAACAAATCGTAGATAACCTATTTCTGGTGAAAATGCATTTCCAGAAGCTCCAAATGCAAAGATCCTCGGCTAGCTTAAAGCATTTTTGCTCTTATTCATGCTGTAGCTGTTGTACATGTTTCGCCTCTAAACATGCAGACATCCTAAAAATAGGAAACGTCATAGCTAGATTATCAGAAAGTGTACATAACGATTCATGAAAAATATTTGCGTGGTTTCTTTGCCTCAGAGATGAAATATCGTTGGTATTAAAAAAAAAATAGGATTGATGTTGTTTTACAAAAAACAATATAACTACCGTAGATAAAAAAGGATAATATTTTCTTCTTTTTTGTATTTCATGCAGAAATTATGTGTAAATTCTTAAAAGGCTCCCGAATAACTTTAACCGGTGTTGTTACATGCAATGAGATTTAATTCGTGATTAACTAAGCGCAAAAAAAACAGTATATAGATCCTAATATATTTAAATATAAATTTAGTTTTAATCCGAGATTAACTAAATTCTGGATGAGAGAATGCTCTGTAACGGCTCAAATATTTCGTTATTCAATACGTACGAGATCTCAGCTTTTAACACACGAATCAGTGCTTAATCTGTAAATACTACGTTAGCGTTCGAAGTTATACACAAATGTAACAGTATTCGCTTCTCCAGTGCATGCTCCACTCTATGCGACACGATCGATGCAACGCGAAGGTGATGTATTACAGAATTATACATTGAGCAGGATCCGTTTTGAAGGCTGAAAACAATACTCTTGTGTTTGACGCTGCGAGAATACGTTCGAAACTTCCCGGAAGTGGATTTTTTTCGTTATTTCCGTTTGAGTCCCATTCATTTGGATTTGTAAATATTTGACCTATGGAGCTCGTCGATATTGGATGACATATCGTTCCCAAGCTTTTATCGACATTGATGTAGAAATGTAACCGTTTCGTTCCTTTTCGATACCTATTTTACTTTATAAAGGAATATTCTCATTTTGGTAAGTTTTAGTGAAAAAGTGAAATAAACAAGAGGAATCTCCTGAATGGCAAATAAGACTTCAACGGTACGTTGTGGAAGTGCGAAGCGTATTGAGGTATACAAATGACGTTTACACGAAATGCAAATTAATGATGACGTATAATTACTAGTGATTGTAGAAAATACTACTTCCACTAAAATTCTTGATTGTGGAACGATTGTTATCAATGTGTATCATTTTTTTTTGCTTAAGAAGAAACACCGTTGCGTTAAAAAAATATATTTATATTGCCGCAACTGCATTAAACGGACTATTACGAGAGCCAGGCTGATATTGTTAAGAATAAAAGAAAAAACGGTTAATACATTTTAGCGTTGAGCCTTGTCAACCAAGCTCTTTTAGGAAAACTTCTGCATAAGGCGACTGCCGTATAAAAAAAAATACGTTAGAATATGAAAATACGCAAAAAAATTCCAGTTGATCACCATCCAAAGCTGAAGGAACATGTTGTTATACTTACCAAAAGAATTACACCAATATCATGCTTACGTTCATTCAAGGTTAGCGCACTGAGTCATATTTCGTAGATGGTAAAGGTATTTTCACGAATCTTTCATCTAAAGACGTATAAATATAAATTAGAGCCATGTATACGGTAAAAATGTTTATGAAAGTTTTTTTTTTCAAAAAGAAATAATATAATATGTACTTACGTACTCATCTATGTTACTCAACCTATTTCACGTTAAAATTAAATTTAGACTACCAATCTACCTACTTCTTATCTTGCCCACAATCACCTGGTAGTGGAAGGAATCTGTAAAATACGGTCGCAACACGCAAAACGATTTTAAAAATTCTCGCAAAAGTTTCGGAAAGTTGTCCGTCTCCAAAAGGCGGATTTCCTCGCTTGGCGAGTAAAGGTATTTATAGAGTAACTTGTACGTGTGAATTTGTGTATTTCGGCCCGAACGTTGCGCTAGAAAACCTCTCCCATCGAATTCAACTCCCGCTTCCACTCTAACAATCAGAAAATTAGAGAGTTCATAGAAATCTTTAAACATCCTAATATTGTCGGTAAAAATGCAGGTTACATCCTTGCATGCATCTGTCATCTGCAACGACTGATCGCGACATTCAGCCACGATAGGTCCTGTTTGTAGTGCTGCCCCCCTCGTACCCTCTGCAATTAATTTTCGATTCTGCAATTGTTTACACGTGGGGTTACCGTGCTAATTAAGATCTACCACCAATCTTTCTCCTGAAGAAACCAATAGGATTATAGACGAAATCTTCAGTTTTCAGTTACCCATCGTGATACGGCGCAAGCTATTTAGTTTTAACTAGCTCTGGTCCTAGAAGCCTAAGTTAGTATCATATGTTATTTACGTAACAAGCAGGATGAAACAAACAGCAATTATACCACCAGCAAATTTCAGCAAAAAGAGGTGCGTTTTTGTTGAGGATGGAACCTAAGCTTTTCTTGCACTTATAACCGCTTAAACTTTGTTTAAATCATGACAGGAGAAGACCAAACCGAGTGAAATCATATCTGTTTTGCAGCGACTAGACAGACTCGTGTTTTGTCCATTCTCGGAGAAACTAGTAGTCAACACGAACCCATCCTTATGAGACGAATAGACACGAGTCTGTTTAATCGCTGCAAGAAAGGCATGATTTCACTTGCTTTTGTCCTCTCTAGTCATGACATGTTAATTCAAACTTATCACTAGAAAGGACAAAGTAGGTGGAATTATTCTTTTTTGCAGCGACCAGATAGATTCGTGTTTATTCGCCTCATGAGAATGGATTCGTGTTGACGAAACACGAGTCCGTCTAATCTTTGCAAAAAAGTAACAATTCGTCCGGTTTTGTCCGCTATACTTATCTTAAAAAATTGAAAGCTACATTTCTAACTAACGCAAATATAAAATAAAACCTCGGACAAACAAAGATTTGCCTTAAACAACGCTGTATGTTTGGTATTTCATGACATATTAGACTGTTTGGTAGTCCATATCATGTCGACCCTTGCGCGAGGCCAGCAAGAAATCTGCATAAAAAAGTTTTTGTTGAATAATTCTAATCTAGTGTTCTAAAGTTTATATATTGCGCTTGGCACGAGGCGAAAAATTGGACTATGTCGTTCTTTTTAAAAGCCCATTACAAGAACAAACCCTTACCATAAGTCTAAGAGCATACTCGCGTCACCGGTATTGAATATATCATTTTAATTTACGCAAATTACACGCTATTTCAATTGAAAAACCTTTCCTCTTCTTCATTGCGTTTAAAAGCTGAAAACGACAGATATTCAACACGATTCTGGCGTTGGTGCCAGCAAATGCATTTCGTCTTGAACTTTCTTAGTCTATTTGTTTCAATTGTAGTCATCTTGCAGTGCATTACACTTCGCGAAATAAGAGGAAACACCGCGCCACAACATCTTCAAAAGGGGACAGGCTTTCGTTAATTTCTTTCGAAATACGTCGTGTCATATGTGAATATGTTCGTAAACGTACCAAAATGCTTTTGCTTTTTCCTTTTCAGTGAACGTATCTGTTCTTTCATCTCGTAGAAAGGTTACCCCGTTCGCCGAAGATTAGCTGCTCTTGCTTTTATCGTAACAACGTGGGCGATTTTCTCGGCAACAATAAGAGAATTGCTTCATGATGAATGATGAATCATCTCCGCAGGGTTGGAAGGTTGCTATTTTACGAATACAACGACCTTTCGCGACATGTTTTCCTTTGTTCGTATATAGCAAAGTTTTGTACGGAGTTCATTTTAAAACTGTTCACAAGCATACCATCAAAATGCATGTTATAATAAGTATTACTTATAGCATTTATTGTTCAAAAAAAGCTGCAGTATTGACGTAAGCTTAATTTACATATCAATGAAAAAAGAAAACGTATGATATACTAAAGCGTGTTACGTAGTTACTAATTTACTTGTTTCCTTGTATGTACACAGGGTGAGTCGGGAGGAAGGGACCAAACTCCGGGAGCGTATTGATACGTAAAAATAATAACAGCAAGTCATATGTTCTTACCCGATTCTTTTGATTCATGTTTTTCTTTAATATTGGTTGCAGTATTTTTAATCAGTGTACCTGGAGTGCCGACATTTACCTTTTAATTTCATCTATTAACCAGCCTCATAAACGAAAACCTAGTGGTGTGAGTTGCGGAAGTCTAAGGCTTACTAATAAGACTACTACGAAAATAGTTTAAATGTTCTTCTAAGAGCTTCTGTTAGTAGGTAGTAAGAGTAGTCAATGCAAGAATATGTTTACTTTATTTAAGACTTATTAACGTGATACAAGGGAAAGAGCGCTAGCTAACATTTTTTAATGAAGCTGTAATTTGAAAATAGACAAAAATCCAATAAGAACATGTCTCCTTTTACTATATTGACGTATATTATATTGACGTGTGTGATACGCTCTTAGAATTTGATTAATTTTCCCGACTCATTCTGTACATATAAAAAAAGAATTAAGAAAAACATATATGAGACGGTGTTCTATTGTATAATACAGGGTTCTTCACGGAAGTCATTCGTTAGGTTTCTGTTGTTACAAACAATTGAATTTTTGAACTACAGAGTTAGTTAAGATTCTCTTTCATTTTTCAATATTTTCAAGGCTATACCATTCCCTCTTATACTGAAAATCGCCATTAAGTTCCCTATTTTAAATGGAACATCCAATACATTATCTAATTTTTAGATTGTTGAGAAAATTTCGTGACGTGTTCTATCTGGTTTTCCCATATCTATGTTTTCATTTGTTTCTTAGATATCTTGATCAATTTGAAAATTTTGTAATATGTAGCCTTGTTTTTAATACTGCGACTTTTACACATATTTGACTGGTGGTAGGCGCATTCGGAACGGAAAACGGACGGAAGCATAACAATGGTACTTTCGATTTATCGCATACAGACTGTCCAAAATTTAATGACCAATCATATCATCTTCAAAGTTGAAAAAGTTCAGTTTTTCAAACGCGATCCTCTATATTCTATTCGATGGTCGGATGCAGACTTTAATTCTGGGTGGATTTGTTATGCCTTTCCCTATACCTACTTCGAAGGGTTTCCTTATTAATTCATATTTTTTATTAAAGCATATTTAACAAATCTTGAGAAAGTTAACGTCGTTGTAAATAGATATCTCAAACCTTCGAACCTCACGAATCCAAAACTGGAATAATAGAGAAAGAAGTTAATGATGACCTCCGATATAACCAAGAGTGGTTCGATCTTCAAAATATTTAAAATTGAAAGAGAATCTTGACTAACGCCGAAGCCTAAAAATTCAGAAGTTTCTTTCTAACCACGAAAACTTCTAACTAACGGCTATCCTGACAAACACTGCATAATTAGTTATAATATTTATATATAAATATCTTTCATCAGTTTTAATCTCATTTCACCTTTGTTTAGCCAAAGTCAAGCTTTCCTGTCATAAACTAATTTGGATGGAGTAGGTCAATTCACGAGCTGACTAAGCTTACAGAATAGGTCGTGCTCTTCTCCTTTCTGTTTCTTCCGGTACATTCTTCGAAATTCTTTTGAAATGTTATTCTTTTGCTTTTACCTCAAATTGTGTAACCAGAAAACGCAAATGGCTCTTTAATCATTACCATCATTTGTTTCTGGGAAAGCAGTTACACGTTTTTCACGTATCTTTCAAGTGAATAAAGATATTATTACCAATGCATTTGATTTTCAATTTTATGGAAAAAATTAGAAATATACCGAATTCTGCAATAACATTATCTTCTTCCACAAAGCTCAGTTCCACCTTATGGCCTATGTTAACAAAATAAAATTAGAGAATTTGGGGAAATGAAAATCTTCGAGTGACAGAGAGTAAACCTTTGTCCACTTACCGTGGGATATGTATTGTGGGCCAGAGTGACCAGAGAGCAATTTTGCATGAAAATAATGTTGACGTTGCAGTAGATGATAATGGCGAGTGCTGCCGCAATATACTAACAAACTTTTTAAAGGTTCAATTGGATAATGAGCATCTTAGCAATATGTCTTTCTAGGGCAACCGAAACTTTGAGCTTGTTAAAGATAGGTTACCCTGGCATTTCCCGAAAGGACGATAGTTGCCTTCAAAATCGTCCTATCTTAGCTTCCTCGACTTATCCTTGCAGGACTTCCTCAAAGACCTCAAAATCCTGTTGAAATAGTCATAGCGAAATAGATTGGGCTTTTGGCGTCGATTAGTAATCGAACAAATTTCGATACATCTGAAACCAAGGCGCAGTTACCCGAAACAATGGACACCGAAGTATCAGCTTCGAAAAACGTAAAAACTGTTCCATCGGCCGGGAAGGTGGTGACCATTGTTTCTTGGGATAGAAAAATGTTTAAATCAGGGTGTCGACTGATATGCTATTTACCTTATTCACGAAGTCTTGCCCGGCTGATTATTAAATTCTTATCTCCGACTGGAGATAAGAATTTCAATTGCTATTTTGCAAAATAGGGTGCCACCTACTATTTGGACGGATTAAAGACGTCGCAACGTCAATGGGAAGGGTACATCGACTCTGAAGGTTGAGATACTCATCTCTGTGTTAGACAGGAACATTTTCAGACTACGCTCGTACACAATACAAATGTTTCAAGACCAAGGTGAATAACCCTTCAAACTATGTACATACATATGTACGAACAAGCTTCTCACTCGACATACTTAAACAACATTATTCTTTTTGTCCCTGTCATACGTCTTCGTGTCTTTTCGTTTTTAATTCTTCGAACGAGACCACGTTGCATTCGCGACCACAATAAAGAAATTCTGTGGAAGTTAATTCGGCCGAAATGTGTTGTTGCCTTTTACATATTAAATGCGCATTTCACGGCGAGCAAGGTCGCCTTTTATTAGTCACTTAAACATCCGCTGGAGACTGACATGCTACGAAATGCTAGAGTTAAATTTCGAAACTGTCGATTTTAAGTTATTGTTTACTACCGCGGTGAATACGCATAAATGCACCATGCGAATGCTTTAACACATGTTTTCCTAACGGACACTTTTAGTAATCGTCTATTTTCAGCGTGCGGAAACGAAATAGAGGAAATTTTGAAGGCGTTGCATGGCGTTATGCAATTATTTATGCGATTATTTCCAACTATTCCTGCAATATTTTCTGCCAATAAGTATGCGCGAGACCTGTACGCTGTTCGGATTCCAACATTGAGTTATTTATATCACTTTTTATTAGGCGTTCCGTACGTATCCCCTCCTGATTAAACTCAACATTGAGACTTAATAACTAAGTACATTTGACAATTATTGACAAGTTTAACAGTTAAAATACATTTGATGTCCTTCTATTTATTCAACACATTGCAAAGTATATTTATTACCGATCATCAAATATGTATAATTGAAAAATTATTTTCGTAATCAACAAAAGCATGTACGGACAATGTACGGATAAATTTTGTAAAGAGGCGTGTTAATTGTTCTCTTCACAAATCAATTCCTGTAAAGCTTTTGCAGGAAAAGACCTTGAAAAATGTCCATAAAAAATCGTATTCTACAAGACTTCAAGGCCACTGATCACACAGTGACAATAGAATATTGTAATTCTTTTCAGAAGAAGCTTGGTGGAACATTGCTGATTCTATTGACAAACATATTATTCGTACGTGGTCTGATGGAAACCCTTATGTTATGGTACAGAAAGCATAACATTCTGAAAACGTCGGCGTTTGTATAGCAGCTCGCGGAGAAAAACTTTTAGTAAAATGTTTATGAAACGATAGACACAGAAATATGCTGCGTGTAAAGGATGATAGTAAAATGCTTGAAGTAAAAAATTGAAGACTACCAACATTAGCCTGCGATATCGAAGGTTTCGGCAATCTCCTGACGATCCTCAAAGTGAGAGCTGACTTGAGTCGTTCACAGAAGCGTAGTGAGTTTCTTTTTTTTTTTGTTTCCTCTGGTCTCACCAAGACTGGCGAGGCCATTATAATTAACAGACTAAAGATTCAGAAACACGAAGTATTTTCAGTATATCGGCTTCCTACTCCGTTTAGCACCATAAATTGGCGTGCAAATTCGTCTGAGTATGGTCCAAGAACTAAAAGCTGTCAGCGATCATACGTCTAAGTGTGTAAACTCTCACTTCCGGCTAACGACCCTGGAGATGCTGTTGGTGAAGCAGAAAGCGTGATATGTCCTTCATGGAGCCAACAACATCTGAACTTTTTTGACAACTGAAGAACGCTTTTTTGTTGAAAAGAAAACATTTATTATTAAAAAAACAAATACATATACCGGACCTGGTTGCCTGGAACCTACGTATTAAAAACATCATCCCGGTCGTGAACATGACTATGCCGGTGAACCGGTGAACATATGCCTCAGTGAGCTAGCACTGATATCAGTATCAACTAGTCAATGCGTACTACTGTAACAAAATGCTCTTATATGTGTTAGAATAGGTGACGCATCTTAATAAACCTTAATATTACTATAGGATGTTCATAATTCAGTTCAATAGATGCCAGAAATAGTTTACTGAAATGTTGTCGTGTGCGACTGATGGCAACACATTTCGCATAGAATGCGTCCTGCTGCCTCCAGATCTTCTTGGCGTACACGATAGATCTGACCTTTAACTTTTCCTAGATTGAATAGGTGATATTTATAAAGCAGCGTGACCTGTCAGAAATCCTGCCAATAATCTAAGGTCCCCTTTGCTGAACGTAGCACTATTTTTGCTATCTTAGGCGAGCCTCTTTTTATCATAGAACATTTTCTCAGTACAGGGTCTCTTGATTGTCCTCCCATGTTTGACTTGTTTTATGTGGCTTTTTTGTAGGCCACAGAAGGAGCTAGGAGTGATGAGGGGTATACACACGGTTTCTCTAACCAGCTTGTCTTGAGTTATTTTTACGTTAGATCTCTTGATGAATTAGAATTCATCGTTAAATATCGTGGTTTTTGTGCCATAAATGTTTTAAATTGTGTTTACATTGGCGAAACAGACCGGCTTTAGTAGTCTTTAGTATTGGACCTCAGAAAGTGACTAAAATCGATATTTGTTTGAATTATTGGAAGGCCAAATAAGGTACAATCTTGGACAATACTTTTAAATACTTTGAAATGTTAATGTTGAACAGTAGTAAACATTGTTGAGAATTTTATAAAGGACTATAATATTCGAAATTTCAGGATGCGATTTCAAAGAGTTTATTTTAAATACAATTAACCGCTCAGAATAACTATAGGTATCAGTAAGACGCGTACAACGTATCCGGAGCAATTTAGTAAAGTATCTTTGTAATGATTTAATTCCGTTAACATCGAATTTAAAACAATGGTCATCATATAGAACAACAGCACTATAAATGTTTTCTGATATAAGATACGAGTTTTACTTTCTAAAGTTTGGAAAATTTAGAACTCGTTACACATCACTACGACAATCTTTTGGATAAAAAGCTTTAAGCAAATGCAAGGCTTCGAACGATTTTATAACCCAAATAAATTATAAGGTGATATGGGGAATAACGCCTACTTGTATTGAATTGTACTGAATTATAAGCTCAAAGCGGGAAATTAAAATAACACGTTCAGGACATGTTTAGAATAAAATAAAAACCATTTGGCGTAGCACACATCTTAAATTTAGGAGCCGCTATTTAATTTTCCTAATAATAATTTATCTTCGTAATGTCGTGATGAGATTTTAAATTGCGAGCTTTCAATTGTGATAAATTCGTACGTAAAGAGGAATATATTTAAAATTTAATTGAAAGGAAGCAACGTTCAGATAACTGGAAACATTCCTACATTTTTAATACTCTAATGAACAAGCGCAGCAATCATGTAATGGAACATAAAAATTTATGCCTACAGAATCAACACTCAACATGATTGCCTAGCCAAGCAATTCCTCGACGACCGACGCTACCTATTACGATATGTGTTGCTCTCTGTTGCGTATATTTATGATTTCCTCTCGAATACCTTATTTGTGAATATGGTCGTATTAAACTCCATTATTAATAAAATAAAAAAATATCAGCTAGAGAGACGGCTAGAAGATCGTCTTGAGGAATTATTACGTTATAAATTATTTTATTGATCGTTCTGGCGATGGTGCTGTTATTATTTCTTGCGTGTCACAGCTGATTTCATCGTATAAGAGAATACATCTACGTACACATAAAAATGTCGATACAAGTTGCTACGCTTCGAACCATTTTAACAATATAGGCAAGGTTATGTTTGAAAAAGTCTTATTAACTTGGTTAGATTAAATCCTATTGTTAGAAAAGTGAAAACGTTTCATTCCAACAAAGGAAAATTTCAACATCATCTTGAAAGGAAGCTGCACAAAATGAATTATTTGAGTAAGGCTCATTGTAAACTACTCTGCACGGTAAACTTTCTAATTGCCAAAGAGACAACTATTGTAACTTTTTAATGTAAAAGAAAGAATTTGATGCTTGTGTAACACCAGTGGTAATTAGAGAAATGGCTCCAACTATTATATTACACCATACATTCTTTGAGACGACAGATGTTGCTAACGCGCATTTCATACAATATTTTGCAAATTAACAGCATATATGAGCAGCATAACAAGAAACGCGTCATATCCTTTTTCCAATTTAAAATTTTATGCGGTTTTGCTTCATAATATTTTTGTCGTTAAGGTTCGGATCTTTATTTCAACTTTCCCAAGTTTCTCTGTTGCAAAGTTTCCCCAAAGTGCTTTCCTCCATTTCTATTTTAGTTTAGAATTTTTGTACTTAGACTTTCTTTCGTATTCGTTTTACTAATTGTAAGCTTATTATAATACTCTTGTTGGTTAACTACATCCTATAGTGACTTATATTATAAGTAGGAGCAAATAATTAAAACATAAAATATTAATTTCAGAATTGGATGAAATTAAGAAAAATTGTCTTATTTTTTTTCTTGTCTGAATTGCATTTGACAATCGTCAAGTATCACTGCCCTCTTTATCTTCTTATTTAAAAATAAATCCGTGATTTTGAACTTGACATTGTGCTTGCACCTATACCAGAATTTCTGCCAATCAATTCGATACAAAATCCAAGAATATGCCACCACCACATCCAAAAAATAAGGACAAAAATCGTTTTCTCAGACCATTTGTTGGTGATTACACTGAAGAGTAACTTACCATAAGGCATATTAACTGTGACAGCGACTATTATATAGGACTACTATAGGATCCACAGAGATAGACTTTTAAATATTTTCACAAATAATTATGAACCGCCTGTGCATTAAAGTAGATGCTGCATCTTGGGAAGATACAAATACTTATTACATATACACCCTAAAACATACGTAATATGCCAAAAGGTTTTCATCAGTAAATCAATGGGAGATCAGTGGCCAATTGAGCCTTTTTCTGCGTTCAAAGATTTGCTTCCTTTTTTTTAGAAATGATTTCGTGCTGATTTAAGTCTCGCGACGAATTTGACATTTGCTAGGTTAAAAGCATTTAAACTATTATTATTATCCTTTTTCGGTTGTCAAAAGTTTAATTTAAATTTTTCTATATATTACTGTTTATGCCCTAGTAGCACAGTTTTCAGTAAAGTATGTAAAACGAATGGTACTTTTCTAACGTTGGGGATCGATTGCATTGGTTGACAATCAGGAAATGATAATCAAACTACGCTGAGTAGTATACATTGCAGTCGGTACAAAAGTAGATAATTCGTTAGAAGGTTGGCTGAATATGGAAGAATGTTCCAAAATCTAACAAATTAGTTTGCTAAGTTAACATACATGGTTTCCATTGGAGAGTGGTTAAAAACCGATAATTCCTGGATTTTACGGATGTAATTAAACTTAATTAATCAAATAAAAAAAACATAATTAAAATTAATTAGGTGAATAAAACCAAGGAAATATATAATTAACCAGGTCTTGTTTAAAATAAAGGGCATTTGTATTACCAATATTAATAACGATAAAATTTCAAAAATCGATATAACTAGAAAATAGTTGATATTAAAGTCACAGCATGTAATTTTTTGTTGCCCAGAAAATAGAAATTAAAGCAATATACAGGGTGCTCTAATAGAGAAAAAGACTTTTTAACAAAAACACGAAGCTAACATAACCCAACATTACGCGTACTCCAGGACTAAACGAACGCGTATGTATCAGGTCCTCTTACACAGAACATCACATGTCTAAACCGCACTTCCGGAGAAACTAACTGTTTCAGTAAGTACCGGCTTTTCAGAAATATCTTTTTTTTTTCAGAAATATACTTTTAACAATATAATAATCTGTAGGAGGTTCCATTTAACAAAATGCAACGTTGAGTAGGTAGAAATATACGAATCGTCCCATAAGTTTCGGTATAACTTGAAACCATGCCTCCTACCGGGCACCATAACAAGAAAAAGGTCGTACTGAAACATTTCAATTCACGAAGGTACAATCCTCCGAGCTCACGCAGACGCACCAGTCTGTATATGGAAACTTAATCTTCTAACAAAGATACAATCAAAAGCACCAACACATGATACGTATATTTGCAAAAGCTGAGCTTACTAATGGCTTCCTCTATATAGATTTAATAGAAACATCTAATTGCAACTGAAGGTATCACATTTTATATACTTAATATAGTCTCATTAATACATCTTATCCTGTAAACAACATACAGGAAAGGATATAAACAGCTTTTTTCCTGCCGCATTATTATAGTAAATTAAGATGTTTGATTTACCTGTGTTTTGGAGGTGTTTTTGGTGGTATAGCGTCCAGTCTTGAAATTGAGGCGTCTGAGAGCTGAGGTGGCAGTGGCGATGAGGTCATCGGGGGGTCGGGGAGAGCGGGGGCCCGACTGCGAGTTGACGGTCATCCTGGAACGTGGACTAGGGCCACTAGGGCCGCCGTTACTGGCGGAGGAAGAGCTGGAGGCAGAGGCAGCTGGGCAGCTTTCAGGCGAAGCTGCTCTCTGTAAGGAGAAAAAATCGGAAAATAACGTCTACCGTCTAAAAGTTTCGTCGAACGGCGGAAGTTTAATGGAATGTTTAGTTTTACTTTAAAGATAGTTGCGATAAAATGAGAACCAATATCGTATACAACGTTCTGTCTGACTAAATACGCCTTTAAATGTACTCCTTAAAACTTGGGAAAAGATCTAATTGGGACTATGTTCCAACGAAACTGCTTCGATTTTGCCAATACCGATTTAGCTTTGCACAGTATTTTTAAGTTTTGTAAACACTCAGGAAGATGTATCGCACTTCTGAATTTTCTTTCACCTCCTCCACCTTCCTCGATTATTTAAAAAAGAAACTGCTAGTAACGATAAAAGGTGTAAAATTACGTACAATTCAATAAAAATGTTGCAAGGATGAGATTTCGTATTATTTTTAATAGAGGAAGGTTTTAATTCAGCAAGTTTCATCTGTTCGGGAATTACCTAGAGTATTGGCGGCATGTTAAATTACAATTCCGCGATGGTTCGAAATGATAACAGGTGAAACCTATGAATTTGTTGACGTTGAAGGCAAATTTAGCTGCAGAAATTGTGTAATAGGTCAGGTTTTGGAGTTACTTCAGGTTAAACGATAAAAAGATATCAGCTTTAACCAAATTTATTCGGAGGGAACGGATCATTTTTTATATTTCCAAAAATAATATAGTATTATCCTGAAATTTTGTAGAACTTTTGCCTTCCTTTGAAAAGGATGCTCAGCTATGCTTTAAGAGTATTATTGATGGATTTCCAACAACCCTCCACGCTTCAAAGTTACGACACTAGAAATATTGAATAGTTACAAAAATGTTGCGCAACATCATAGGTAGGAATCATTTGGATTATTCTCCAGAAATTTTAGGAATTTAAGAATTAGGCGATGACCAACTCAACAGAGGTGCCGAGCAAGGCAGGATGTTAATATGCTGGTAAATTGCTACTAATAATAAACGAAATCATTCGCTACCCTTACAGCATCATCGAAAGTCGTCTTTTTAGGAGTTTGGGCTAAAAGTTACTTCAAAGCCTGACATGTTAGACAATTTCTACGACGAGATTCACTTTTAGTAAAATGTCACATATTTCCCCCTTGTCGTTTCAGTAATTGGCCAAACCAGTTTTGTAGGTCTACGTCATCTTACACCTATACATAATGTCGCGTGGCCGCTATTAAAGATTAAGAGAGATAACAAAACTAGGTACTAGAAATAGAAACAAAATTATATAAAAGGTTGCGTACAGATGAATAGCCGTAAAGCAGCCAGTAAGTGGTAACGCGAGTAGCGCCACTCTGTGGCCCGTGTGAAGAGATCTGATCTCAGCAAATTTGAAAAATATTGACACTTTACCATGACTACATTTTAGGTTTTGATATAGATAACCTAAGTAAATTTCAGTATATAATATATTCAAATATATAAGCTTTACATTATCTCGTCTACACCTGGTAGAGCCGTAAATTCGTCCATTTGTGCCCGTCCCAAAAGGCAACACCTACCCCAAACGCTGATTTGGATCAATTTTTGCTTTTGATGTAAAATCATTATTTTAAATTTCGTCCTTCTTCCTTTTGTAATAGTACTCCTTGCAAATATTCTAAATAAAATTGCGGGGTGAATTTGAAATTTGAATTTACCATTTGAAAGTTCTTAATTCAAAGAAATAAAGATGATCCTTAAGAAAATCAAATAAAAGGTTAATCATGCATTTTTCGATGAATTTGCTAATAACGTCAATCTTCAATATTACAATAAAAAGTGTAAGGAACGTAACAGAGTGAGTGTAAAATGTGTAAGCATTGACAAAGTAGACGGAGGCTAACACGCCAAGAAAGAAAATGTTATTCTGCTTTTCTTTTGTTTTGCATTTTTTAATAAGACCTTATTGATAGAATGGTTGACAGTGAGCATTTTGATAAGTCTTTAAAGCATGGTGTTTGTTCCATTCTTTGCATTAAAACATTCATTGTTGAATTGAAATGAAATGAATTGAAAGCCTTTGTATCGCCCTGATAATTCCACGAGAGGATCTAGAGTAAAACACGAGGAATTCAAATTTTAGTTTTATGTCGGAATTTATTAAAAATTCAAACATTTCAATTTGGCCGAGAAATCATCTAATGGTATCTGGGGATGATTTGTTGTTTCAATAAACGCGTACTTAACAAAAAAATCAAAATTTAAACTTAGGCATTTTTATTAGGATGTTAGAAATAAAACAACTTCTTGGCATTATACATTGTCCACCTATCGAGTATAACGACCGCATCGTTTATAAAAATTGTCCATAACATTATTTTAAGACGTATTCCAGATATTATCTTTCGAATGGGAGGTGTTATTGCATTTATTTCTTTACTATAAGTTAATGGTGTAACTGCTGAGAGTCGCCGTATACCGATTTAACCCGGACTTTAAATATTAAACAGTACTGAAAAATGTAACAGTATACGCGGATGATATAAAGTATATCTACTTATGTTTACGTGCTCAACCATGGGATCATCGTTACTCCAAGATTGACCTACAGAAAACATGTTTTTTATTAGTTCCATAGTTGAGTGTAATAAAATGGTAAAATAGAAAAACGTATATTTTGTTAACATTTCTTACTATACTACCTGTTTGAGACACAAATCTAAGGGTACCTAACATTTATTCCATTCTTCCATAAAATTCTTTAAATGCGCAGTTTCCTAAAGTGCTCCTTGCGTCGCTATCTCATGGTTAAGTAGTCCAAGAACTGCTTGAGGAATGAGAGGGATAAAAACCGCTGTTAGAATATTAACAGACTTACGATTTGCCTAATTGTTATCTACTTCAAAAGTGGCTTTATGCTGTTTTGATCGGTTTTCAAACATCTACGAACATTGGCCAATTTAGTAGACTTGATAATTATTATAATCGATATTTCTTACTGCTAGTTTGGACATTTTCTCTTGTAGATTAGTGAATATGGTAAAATTTGTAAGATATTGATATCATAACGAACAACCTAATTTAAAATATTAGTTAATCTTTTTAACGACAATCAACTTAAATTTTTCTTATATTAGAATCCGCTTCAATATCATCCAGACTTGGCTAATAGAACTACATATTTGCTTATAGAATTTAAATAAGCTTCTTTTTTTACAATCAATAAAAATCATAGGCGTGGATACAACTTGGGTTCAAAAGATGTTAAGAGAGCAATCTTAAATATTTTGGTAGAGAATTATGTAAGGAAAATATTTACTTAGTCAAAGAACGTTTAAAAAGTTCAAAGTGATGAAGAGGTGGTGATAAGAGATGTACAAATTGTAAATTCGAATTGTGAACATACGTTCGAAACTCTGTTTTGTCGTACAAGTAAGCAAGTTGCTTCAAAGTCGCAACTTTATGATATAAACACATTGAGCTTCTCCTGCAACGCATGTTAAGCCATCCAACATTTTTCAGTGTATTAATTCTGTTTTACTTCCTAATTCCAATCCTTATTGACGAGTCTTCTACTTATTGAAAACGTTGACGGCAGAACTATACAGCGGTTCGCACACGATAATTAGTTTAATGAAACTTCAAATAAATCAACTATTTTTGCCGATGATATATCTGTTTTGGCCGTTGATCGTGATGCTTCCAATATATATATAACCGTCTATAATAAGTTTTAATACCGTTGCTCTCTGAAAATATGTTGTTGCTTAGTTTAGAAAAAACGAGTGAATTTTGGAAACCTCGTAATGGATGGTACTCGACTGCAACAATCTTATGTATGTATCTAAGTTTCTAGTTATCACTTTCGAAGCCAATCTAGGCTCGTCAGACTATTGTCAAACGATAGTTCAAAATTACGTATCGAAGAAACCTTGTTTTTCATTGTATACGATCACAGATTGCATCACCTTGCATCAGGTCACTGTATTTTGGTGAAATTAAGTCAGGGTTTCAGTATGGCTCGCTTCTGTGACAGCTATAAAGGAATTGTTTCTAGCGCAGAAGGCGATATTTCGTAGTGCGGTGGGTGCTCACTTCACGAATTCTCAATTCGAATCAAGAGCAGTATATCAAAAGTGCGGACATAGACAATTACGCTACACTAACCATAGCTGCTGACTATAGCTCGATCGAAAGCGAACAGTATCGGTATAACTATACATCATGATCCCAGTTCTTGGAGATTATTTATAGACTCATTAAAGACCAGACCTAGAAGCAGTTTTGTTGTATAATGGAAACCATTATCCTTCTATTCCGACAGGTCACGCTGTTTCTATGAAAGAAACTTACGAAAATCTGAACATTTTATTAGAAAAGATAAAGTACAAAGACCATTCCTGGAATATTTGTGCAGATTTTAAAGTAATTGCAATTATTTTGGGTATGCAATCTGGTTACATCAAATACTGTTGCTTTTTATGTCTTTGGAAAAAAACATTACCATAAGCAAGAGTGGCCACCACGACAACAGTTTGTACCAGGAAAAGACAATATACAACATCGGCCTCTAGTATAAAAAGATCATAATACCAGCTCTCCACGTGAAACTTGGGCTCATGAAAAACTTTGTAAAGGCACTGGATCTCGAGGTGAAGGTTTTAAATACCTTCCTGAAAAGTTTCCAAAATAAACAGAAGGGAAACTGAAAGATGGTATTTTTGTTGGACCTCAGATACGAGAAATAGTAAATGATGGAATATTTGAAACCAAATTAACAGCGAAGGAAAAAACAGTTTGGCTCTCCATGGTATAAGTATTCACGAAATTCTTGGGAGACAAAAAAGCTGACAGCTATAAAACTTTAGTAATGGATATGTTACAAGCATTTCAGGCTGATGTCTGTAATATGTCCCTTAAAGTGCACATTCTACATTCTCATTTGGATTTTTGTCCGGAAAATATGGGCGACGTTAGCAATGAACACGGTGAGCGCTTCCACCAAGACATCATGGGAATGGAGAAACGGTATCAGGCGAAATGTTAGCAGATTACTGTTGGATGTTAAGAAGAGATGCTGTAGATATTGTTTATAAGAGACGGAGCAGTATTACTTCACATTTCTAATTATAATAATTTGAAATATACATTAAATTACGATCTAATCTAAAAAACCTTTTCATCGAAATATGAAAAAAAAAAAAACGAGCTAACTTGACCTTCTACCTTTTATTAAAATAAATGTTTATATGTTTTCTATTGAAAATTTGTTGGCTAGTCTTATTATAGAGAGCAGGACACCATTCTATGTTTCTTTTTTTGCCTGTTATTATACACATTTGTGCCACACATAATCAAGTAAACTATCTAGATAAACTTCAATCTAAAAGTTTCAGTAACCGTATCAGCCATAGTTCCTCTTCATTCTTGTAAGGATAATGTTGAAGTGTGTCAGTGTTCCACTACCACAGCATTCGAGTACGTGATTCATTCTTGTTATGTATTGGAACAACTTATTTCTTATTTTCTATTCCCGTTAAAGCAACACATGCCTTTTGCTGATTTTTTCCCCGAAAAAGATGATGGGCGTACAATTCAAAATATTCGTAAGTGTACCAGTCCACCCGAAATAGTTACAACTTTAAACCTCGAGCACTGTGGCCGTTGGCCAACTTCACTGGAGTTTCATTCTGGACTGTTCCAACCTGCGGTAGAGATTTTTAACGTATTGACCATGCTTCTAGTCTATACGTATAAATATAGGTTTATTGATCCAAATAACAAAAGAAAAAACAAAATATGTATTATAATTTATCCGTAATTAAAAACTGAACATTTCAACCAGAGCTTGAACAGCAGGTGTGTAAATGTCCTGATCTTTCGACCACCGTCCTGCTTTATCTTGATATTTAAAAAAAATTTAAAGAAAATTAACCGCTGTATTGAATGTCGTTGTACTTAGAAAATAATAGAAAATTCATTTTTGTTAGGAATAACAGGTCTACTATTCAAAAAAAATAGCAAAAAAAAAGTGTAGTAACAAAGTTATTGCTTACTACTTTTTTACTTTTAAGTTCTTTTTGTTGTTCAGTTGGTTATTATAGTATCTACCGTATTTTACGCACTTGCAGATTATGTTGCATTTCATTTAATATTAATTTCGCAGGCGTCAATTCCATTGAAAAAATTTGTTTTTAAACCAACAATTACGTACCGCACTTTCCAAATTTCCAAATAGAAAACATAGGTCCTCTATACTTAGAAATAGTCTACGCAGAATATCCAAACAAAAGCTTCAAATAATACATCATAAAGTTAAAAAGATGTTGAAAAGGAGGCTTTCCTCTTGAAGGTTACCTTTTCACACTTTCATCATTTGTGAAAAGCTTTCAGATTCATGTTAGACGTTTTCCGGGAACTGCGCCTAGACAGCAATTCGTAGCCAAACTTACATTTCAAAATAGCTACCTGATTACGAAAGATTATTCAATCGCACTCGCGCATTATTTTTGTACACAACACACGTTAACATTGTATGCCCGTAGTTTTACTACGAACCACAAATATTATTGTTTGGATGTTACGGGTATTTGGCACGGAATTTCCGAA
The DNA here is from genome assembly GCA_020654165.1 of Oryctes rhinoceros. Classification (NCBI taxonomy): domain Eukaryota; kingdom Metazoa; phylum Arthropoda; class Insecta; order Coleoptera; family Scarabaeidae; genus Oryctes; species Oryctes rhinoceros. The sequence goes on from JAIOKQ010000001.1 coordinate 2,381,553, forward strand.
TTGTAAGCGTACATACACAAATTCGCGAATTCGTAATTTGAATTTTGTTTTTCATAATAAATGAATGCGTTTATTTTAATCCAATGTAGTCACGTTAAACACCTAGTTACATAGTGCAACAGAATATTATGTGCCGCAGCGTTTTTGGCTTTTAGTTGGCCGTGTTACTTAAGTGAGTAATTAATTATTGAAGTGCGCTGATCGATTTATACCAACTACGTACTAATATCTTAACGATTCGCGGAAATCAGGTATATGGAGTAGTTAGTAGCCAGAGAAATAAGAGGCAAACGTTATTTTTGGAGATAAACCGAAACGACAATAAAAATACTGTTATTTATTATTCATAGAAGTAAGTGGCATTATTATTTTAATGTATTTTTGTTACACAGGGTTAAGTTAAAAAGAATAGATCAAACACCGGGAGTGTGTTGTCCACGTGAAAATCACCATCAGCGGCATCAGTTGCATTTTTACTACAAAAACATTCCAGATTCGAATGAACAGCAAAATAAACAAACTCGAAAATAAACGTTAAATCACTGTTACGAATTTATGAAATTATTTAGTCTTGAAAAGATCGATTCAGGCAGCCAGCATACATAAGTAAATAAATATAGAACGTACCTGGCTTCTTGGTTTATTTGGGTAGTCAGTACAAGTACCGTTTGCAAGAGTAAATATGTGACTTTTCACTGTTTTATGGGCTTAAAAGCATTTGTGAAGTACAGCATTCGTTTGAGAAAGAAATCGATGCGATTATTCAACACTATTCCGTAAGTATTTCAAAAGAAGATTGGTTGGCGGCCTTTAAGAATTAAAAGGAAGGAATGGTGAATTGTATTATTGCTAAAGCGAATCAAGAATGCTTAAAGTCAGTATTCTTTTATTTCAATAATCATCTCTTGTGAAATTGGTAATAAATAAGTGGATTACAGCGTATTTTACCATGCATACATTTCAGCTTTTCACCAAACGAATCAAACAAGAACTTTTGATACAAATCACCACCAAATGAAGATGGTAAAATATGGTTCTGAAAATTTCAGCAGCTCCTTGATGTGACAAGAAACGCTCCCTATGCTTTTTTTCTTTTTCCATTTGCGTGGGAACAAGAGAAAGTCGTGATGCGATAAGGTGAACAGAGGCAAGAAAATATAAACTCAATCATCTTCTTCTTCAAATAATCATTAAAATGTGTGAAACCAGCCATTGTTATGATGACTTTTTTCCTGATTTCGTCGGTGACTTCTGGCTTGTTTATCAATAGGTGTTAACTTCGAAAGCAATGCAGTACAACGAAATTAACAAGAAGTCATTTTGGAAATACTTCGTGAACGTGCAACATTTATTGGATTCGGTTCCTCTGCGAACCAATCAGTTGATGAGCTCCTTCTTGTATTTAGGTGAAGCTATGCTTATGCCGTCTGGGGCAGGTCTGTTTCATGCCCTAATGTTCATGTAAAATCTAATGTCTAAGTCTAAGGATGATGATGACTACGACGAAGATTTTCGAATCAATTGTAAACAACTTTTTCTATTTCGTTACTAAAAGTTGAATAATTGAATAAAGTGACTCGAGGCATTGTTGTTGTAAGTAAGCCTTTATCGACATCGCAATGAAAACGTTCACGTAAAATTTCCACAAAATCTTTACAAATTCAACAAGGAAAAGAACTCGTTCCAGGTTAAATTCTGAATAATTCCAAAAATAATTCTTCAGGAAATAAGATGTCTGATCCTTCCCTTAGGGGGCAATACAAACAATTACGGTTGCTTACAGATTCCCGAAGAGAAAAATAGCAAAATGTGAAATAATGCATTTTCCTGTAAGTGCATACTGAAAAAGGTACAAATCGCATGCATAACAAAGTGAACGTTTTTCCAGGTGTGATTTCTCAAATACTGCCCGTCGAAGTGCACGATCTTAAACTTGCGTGCACGAAATAAAATAACGAGCGCACAAATAATACTGTTGGCGTAAAACCAAACAAAAGAACATATCGTGGTGCACGAATTCGTAGTAGAACACAAAATACTAACAATGAGAGTACATAAATGCGCACGTAAGTAGCTGTAGAAATAAGAGTGCAATTTCTTGTTTATGAGCTTCGAGTTTACGTCTGTTTATTTTCTAATTGTTTTTTCCCGAATTAGACGTCGGTTTGGTTTATTTTTAGCCGCCAAATTTATTATTAGAACATGTTAGATAGATGTGAATTAGTCACTTATAAGATATACAACGCACTTCTCGTTCTTTGTCAGCTTACTCCAACGATCTTTTCATAAACGAGTTAAATAATGGTTACAGTTACGCGCATGTATTAAAGTTAAAATCAACCGTAATATTCCCGTCATAACCATTTTTGAGAACATCTATTGCATATAGAGAGTCCACCTAGTACGCGAACGGAAAAAACAGAGTTCAGTTGCTCATATAAGCGATGCATGTTTAGGTTTTTAAGTGGAATATTTTACGAAAAATATTGGCAATACTGAAAGACGCGGGAAAGGTAAATGCTCATAAAAAGCCACCCACGACAGCGAATTGGCTTTTCCAAAGAATTTCGAAAAATAAAAAAAAACAATTGCAAGAGGTTCCTCAGTCTGGGCTTGGTACCCAGCGATGATAAAGAGAAATACAGAAAAGGATATTCAACGATAGCGGCGAACTAGCGTGGCATGCGCATGCAGAAGTTACCATAGCGCTTACAAAGATGCATCAATCGACATGGTGGGTTACGTAGGAAAGCAGATAATTTAAAGAATTTGGGTTTCCAAGCTGAAACCGCGTCGTAATTGCAAGAAAATGCCGACGTTTCGCTTCTAATCTTGTAGAACATCCTCTGGACTGCTGCATGTTGCGCAGGTCAGAGAAAGCTGACTTTTCTGGCCAAAATTCCAAAATCCAACTAGTTTCAGTTGTTTTGGACTTTTTTCCTGGGAGGTTATTTACCTTTTGCAAAGCTTTTCCTCGATAAAAGATTCATCGTATTTAATATAGTTAATTTGCATGTTACAGAATTCTTCTCTGCTGCAAACAATATTCTTGTCTGCAGCCAGTACCTACGCCTCTTGTAAAAAATTATTTTCTAAAATTGTCAAATACAGGTGATTTTGTTTATTTATTAATGGTGGCATTCTTGTGCCAATGTTTACTGTTCACTTACAATCGGTTAAGGATTTTGATGATTTTTTCAAAACGTCGATTGTGTTTAACATATAAAGAACGCATTCATAATTCTTGTTAATCTAACACGTCATACTAGAAATTTATTTTATTCTCATTAAATTTCCTATGACTCTTAAGATTACGGGTTTCCGCTCTTGCTAATATTCTAACTAACGTTTTTAATGAACCACTATCACTACAACTTATAGGATTTGCCAACTTCAAACGTTTTGCGCTCTCTTTTTAAATGTGGTGACGGTCCAGCAGGGTATTTGGACTATACTAGGTATTGGCTGAGTACAGGCTTTCACGACCATAATCTATAGTAGAAATTTCTTTCGGGTGTTGTAGTGTAAGTGGAAGTAATTGTTCGATTTTGGTCAGCGTGTTGAATTGTGTGGTGATGTTCTTTTCTCGTAGGACTTTCTTTAGCCTGATTGATGACTCCGGCTATGTACGGAAGGTATGCGTATGCTACTGGTTGTTGTTGGTTTTCATCCTATTTCTGCTCTCGCGGCTTCCTTATATCTTTCGTATTGTAGCAGTTCTTCTGCAGGGCGTTTTTGACGTGTTGTTTCTCACTACTCCCGTGATGTTCGTCGCTGATTTTTTCCGCAAGAAACTAAACAAGGATCCAACTACGAAGGCGGAAAAGCAAACCAGGGACGCTATTAAGGAGTCATCAAGCCCAAAGAAATTGACCAATTTTATGTTACCGCCATTTAAAACTACGTAAATAACTGTTTTATGCATTTTTACTTTCTGCTTATGGTGATATCCTAAATGTCTATTCTTACTCTGGTTTTAGTTTTCTATAACTATATTCACAATAACACGGCAGAGAGAACTTAAGAATCCAATATTCTTCCAATACACAATGCATCTAGTTATACAGTGCAAATAAAATTGAATAAACATTAATAGATCAACTTAACATTCAGGACTTAATTTAATTTTTTCTTTCCAAAATTTTAATAAGATGAGGCTGCGGTAGGAAAAATTTCAAACAATTGAAAATTATTAAGGATTTTTCAAAATTCTTATACAAACAAGTACGAGTTAAATATTTCAAATAGAATTACACATTCTGAAGTTTTGATTGAACTTAATCTTTATGTGTGTATTTATGTTCAGGAGTTGTAGAAGATTTGGCAAACGTTCAAAGAATGCGAGAATATAGGCATATATTCCATTGTTTAATGTGTATTCCATTGTTTAACGTGTGAAAATTATCTGTGCCCATAAAATTTTAGCAATTCTGATGTTACATTCTGTTTCGTGCAAAAGATTCCGTACCACCCCAAGTTAAGTACTTCAAAATCGCTTTTGTCGGGCTTATTGTTAATCAAATTAAAAATTTTGCGTTTCATGGAAAGCTTTATGAAAATAGGCTGTTTTCAGATAATGTGGGTGCGTTGCCCCGGCCGCGTTAAATATTGATAGTAGAATTCGCTATTGGCGATCTTATCACTGCGCTTACGGAAATTCTGGCCAAAATTGAATGTTGTAAAATAAAATAAATTTTTATATGCCTGTTGTATTGTTACTCCCAAAGTATCCTGTCAGTACACCTCGAATACCTAATCTTAATCATTAATAATAACACATATACGCTATTTGCTTCTGATCTTCAGTGGTGAAATAAGTTTAAAGTTGTTGTATTTTCGTTGCTTTATCTATTCAAGCAAATACGATTCAAGGAAAAATCAAGAATTTTTTTCAAGTAAACATATACGTTGAGTAAATGTACACCATTTAACCGAATTCAAGTAAAACTTTTGTAGTACATTATAACTTACCATGTTCAGTTTATAAATATATAAAAATTGTTTCAAATAATGCAAGTTATGAGTTTATTCATGAAGTACTCGTGTGAATATAGCTTCTTACATTTTGAGCATAAAATAACAAGATAGTGTTGACTTTTACAAGATCCCAAGATGAGCATAAAATTTAATGGGAAATTTAAACATGTAAGAAATTACTATATGAAGTACCAAGTTTATTAAGGTTAAAATCAGAATGGGTCCTATATCGATTTCTTCGTCTTTACGAACAGGCTTAACTTTAAAACGTACTTTCCATAGAAATTATAACTTTAAGTACAGGAAACTAAGGAGGACTGAAGATAGCGTTTCCAGCAGCAAATGACAGAACTAAGCGTAAGAAGACAAAAACAGTGCGAAAGCCACTGACATCTTTGTAATTATCCTATGCTACTCAAATAAGTTTGCGTAGTACAGGCTACTTAGCAGTTGCCAAAGAAGTTCAAGATATTACTCGCACAAATCCCACACGCGCTAGTAAATACAGGCTTGCTATAAAACTAAGAGAAACCGCACAGTTTTCTACTGAAATAGTTTTATGTATTCTTGTAGATGGCCAATTGTTAATGTAACATTATAAGAGAACCTGCGAAAGATCGTTATCCACCATATAATTTAGTGAGAACGCGAAAGTGTACCATCTAGCTAATTTAAAAATGGAGACAATTGCAGAAGTAAGTTTGCAACGTTTACTAGACCATACTACTGAAGGAATTATTCAAGTACAAGTAGATGTTCTACCCTCAATAAATGATTTCTTGGAAGAAGTTCAGCTAATTACCCATTACGGGTATATTATATATCGACGCACTGCATCCACAAACAAAAATTCCTACGTACCCAGTGGAGTGGTCAGAGTATATTTATTTAATCACTTGTTCCGTTGATGTTGTCAGTTGGCAAAATTCCCAACACAAAGAAAAAACTAATCTTATGGGAAAACCAAGAGACTTCATCTAAGAGATATTGCGTGGCAATAAAGATACAGTTTCCTAGAGAAACATCATTGCAGAAAATCAGCACGCTGCAAAACAAATAAACGCTCCCGTACCAATGAATATTACGAACCAATCGAATCTACCAGCTAACAAAGAGTTTAAAAAGGCTCATAAAATACTATTTACCCTAGTTGATGGTAAGTATCCAATGGTATGGCATCAACCACGTTATCTCAGCATTATTACTTACGTGGAGCAACATCTGAATTAGATATAGGAAAGAGTAACTTGCTTTTATTTAGGAAGTATTATCAAAATATACAACTTCAAAGCTTATTCCTGATGAACCTACATACATACATAGCTCTGAACGTATTTTAAAAATATTTTATTACTTTTCGTATACACGTCGACATGAACGTAGTGTTCTACCCCGACGTACATTCCACTTCGTTTAATTTATAGCCAAACTAAGGGAAAATTGCCAGCAAAATTTGATTCTTTCACACTCGCTACGATAAATTTACTCAATTTACAAGATTAATAAGTTTATAATGTAGCTCATTTTCAAAACACGCTAATTTTTTTGGCATTAAACGTACACGTATTTATATAATTGTAGTATACGGAATATACATACATACGATGGAATTATATCACGGAAGAATTCTTAAAGATGCTTACGCTTCCTTGGCGCATAATTTTTCACTTTTAATTTTGGCGGCCAGCCCATTAACGTATGTAGGCAACGGATCCGCTCATTTATATGTGTCAAATTAAGCTGTTTAACGGAATTTGCGCATGTATACACTTCACTGAACCGAAACAAAGCTCACGCTAATTTTCGAGTTTTTATTAGTTGTTCTAGGAATGGTAGATCTGAATACTATCACATGAAAAATTTATAAATTTCTATGTCAAGAGCGTCTAGCATTCTAGCATATGTCTATGCGTCAATTTAGAAGAAAGATCTTGTTTCATTTTATACATAAATGATTGGTTCTATCACATTTTGTTTAATTGCATTAGGCTAACTATTTACATGGGTGTATGGCGTGTATCTCATTGTCTGTTTTGTCAAACTAATTGCCTCAAATGTTAATCACTGCTGCGTATTGTAGTAATAAATTCGCACTCGGTCGTAATTAGCGCAACGCGTTGTCTCTTCGGCCAATTACTCATGTCCTCTCGTTCAACGGTGTAATCCATGCAACAATTTTCTCCGCTCCCAGTCACTTTTGTACCTTCGAATTCCTCTCTTCCTGGGAATGGAAGTGTTGAAAGGTAAGATTTATCCATAAATCTTTGTGTGTAATTAATTTAATAAAACCAAAAATTAGAAAAACCATGCGCCGATCGTATTCTGGCTGGTTGGGGAATTCTCTGCATTCATCCTAACGTCAAGAGCTCCTTACTAGAACCCTAAACCCTGAAGCTAGTTGCGCTTTGACCCGATCTCAGGTTTTTTAGGTAAGGAATACTTCTGTAGATACAATTTGTCAGAGCCAATTGATCGGTATCGTTTCCTTCGCCTGTTGCCAGCGTTTGACGGCCGAAACTCCAAGGAGCCGGTAGTTAAAAACAAAGCTTGAGCATGCGGGAAGGAGATGCGATCAGCCGGTCTTGTTCCAGAGATTGTTGGACACCAATAAACAAGTTTTCCTGATGGAGAAAAGCGCCAATTACTTTTGTATAGTGGATGAGGTAAAACTTCAACTCCTTTCATCCTTTGAAACTTTTCCTGGGTCAAACGGGATCTATGGGCGGAAGCGTTATCCTGGTGCAAAACTCTGTTCCTGTTGAGTTCTTGAGAGAAATTCTATTAAGCTGCTCGCAGCACAGTTTTGCATTTAAAGCTCTCCCCTCGGGAACCAGTTCAAAACAAAAGAAAACGCCTTCAACATTCTACCAAACGCACAGCGTGACTTTTTGTCGATTTTATCCTGTAGCAATCAGCATTTTTGTTTCATTTTGATTACGTAAAAAGGCTAGTTCTCATCATTTGTTACGATTCTTCACCAAAATCGGCCACCTCTAAGATTTTGAAGCAGTTCTTGACAAACCTCAATTCCGCATTGAGTTGGTGCATCACTCGAATCAGACGGATCCATTCAAAGCATTTCAAGTGTTAATCAATTGTGGACTTTGAAGGGTCAACTTTCGCTAACAATTCACAAGCACTTGATTGGAAATTGTTCTGATCTGCTTCTCTCAGAGGACCTTCGTCGATATAAAACGCCAGTTTTATATCACTTGTGTACCAATCTTAACGTAATCTCACTCAATATTCTTTCGACATAAAGTCAATAATAATCAATAATTTTCTTTAGTTTCCCGTTGCCAACGATTTTGTTCCATTGATTCCTATGATAATTTTTAATGATTTAAGATACATAATTATTTGATTAGCTTCCGAAAGAACTAGTTTGCTGTGGTGTTACGGAGGGACGCAACTGCTTACGATATTCTGTCTTCTACGAGGACATAGTTGAAAACATGCAACACTACAACGTTAAATTGTACTGAGAATTTAGATGATGCGAGAATTGAAACAAACTGATATTGATACTGGCTTTCGACTAGCGTATCTTCTAGAACATGCTGTTGAATTTTCTTATATTAAAGGTTCTCCAAAAGAAAATGATATCTTTGAGCCAAATATCTTTGAAAGAGTCAATGCATGTAAGTAGTTAGTGTAAATCTTGACATAAGCTGGACTTATACTAACTTGTATTAACTCTCCTAAAGATATTTGGCTGAAAGCAGGGTTCTTTTCTCTAGGTGTCGGGCTTCCACACATTGAATTTAGTAAATAAGAAGTGACTACAGGGCTGATGACAGTTAGCCTCGTTCACGTTATTTAATAACATTACAATATATAAATTAAACTTGTGTGGCGCAGAGGTTGTCGATACTTATGTGTTGTTTACCATATTATGCTACAGTTCTTGTTATGATTATTCATTATTCACCTGTCCGTTTTTATCGGTTAGTCTAATGTGAGCTGGAAAAAATGTTCTAAACTAAATTGCTGACATATCATTACTCTCCTTGAATATCATTAATGTGCTCAGTTGCCGCTTTTGCACTGAGACTCTTTCTCCAATAATGACGCAATAAAAGTGTAAGTGCTATTTTCTCCTCCATTATGATTAGCAACTGTTACGTATAAAAATAAGTAAATTTGTATTACCAACACGTCAAATGATGATGTTATGCCGCTACTACCATAGGCGACTAAAAATACTGAAAAAGTTAATTCATACAAAGTTGCAAAGCTGCTACTGATCTTTATGACTTATAGAGCAATCTATTATCCCGCTTCAGCGACGATTATGATGAAACAGACAAATAACTTCCTTCCCGTACATTTTATTCATCTTCCTAGAATAATTTAAAGTATTATTTCAGTCGCATTCAGTCCTTGTAAATTACTAATTTCTTGTAAATTACTCACCACAGCAACTTGCAGCAATTCTAATGTTATTCGTCAAGAATAACTAGTCAGTTATTTCGAAGGAGCGAAATTTTCATCGAAATTATCCACGCCACGCGAATCTAGCTCCAAAGACTATACGTCGTTTAGTCGAGCAATTTCATCTTGGGGCGACAACGGCGTCTTTGCATACTATTCAAAATCTAAGTGATATACTTAATGCAATAGAGAAACTGATAACAACGCTTGCAATACGGTCAAGAATTGCTGAACAACGCGACCGACAATTTTTTGGCATTCCAGTTAAAAGAGGATATGTGTCTGCAACGACTCACTCGTGTTGCTGACAAATGTTGGCAATTACGCAGAACATGTTGCTTACGCGCTCAATTTCTCGATTTGGTAGCATATTTGGTCAATTCGTCAAATATGATGCCTCCTGATTTTTTTATGGGATTCCCTCAAAGAAAAGACGTAAAGTTCAGTTTCCCGCATTTCTATTTTACATTTTAGAAAAATATTAACATATTAAGAAGACATCGGTGAATAAATTTTGGTCAAAATTAGTATCCGCATCTGATTTGATAAAAAGTGCCATGAAATTGAAAATATTTTTCTAAAAATAGATCTTTATGGATAATATTGTCCACCGAAGATTTAAAAATATATTTTAATTACTTTCAGAGATACGTCTACTGGGCGGTCGCCATGATTAAAGAAGCTAGCTTTTAAAATGTATGGAAGATTTCAGTAAAATTATTTAAATGAAATATATCCATCCTCAGCTTTTTATTTAGTCATTGGATAATTTTTTAACAGTCTGATGTACATTACATGGATAGGGTCTATCTACTCGCTGGAGGACGCCTTAACTAAATTACGTTTTAATTGTTAACGGTATTCGCCCCGCCGTATTTAAGCATTTATTTCTGTCTGAACTTTTTGTGAGTAATTACCTCTCAGATAAACCTACGCAGGATATATAAAGCTCTTTGTAATTTGTGTACTTAAACTAGTGCGTTCTCCACGTAATAGTTCTAATGAAAGTAGATAACGACAGAAATCGATCTATGTTTTTTAATCTATCTGGAGGATAGAAATTAGGTATCATATGTGTTTAATAAAGGCATTAAATCGAATAAAACGTGCACAAATTCGCCTGAGAGCTAGCAACGTATTCGATTCTGACCAAATCAAGCCCTGGTTTTTGGATAGTCTACCAAACAACTATAAAGCTTCGATCAATATTATCTTAATTTATTGTTAATACCGGTCAGTATATTTGAATATTAATCACGCGAGCCATTATCTCTCAGGAACGAAAGTGCTTAATCAACATGTTATTAATATGAGAACGTGGCACGTGGCGCAACCTACACAGAACGTTCAAAAATTAAAGGTTCCGTCGAAAGGAATTTATGTCTAATTTCGCTGAAATCGGTACATGTTATTCCGCTAGTACGTATTTGCGTTCACCTATCTTGTATGTATGTACATCGTGGAACAGTTGAAATATCCATTTAACTTAGAATTATGGTTTTATTACTTTGTTGTAGATGCAATCGGATAAAGCCAAAGAATTAACACGACGTTATAGTTTAAACGTTCTCGGCGAAGTGCTCTCTTCGGCAATCAATGTGTTCATATTTGACAGTGTGTTACAGCGCTTTTGTTAACCAAAATTTTGGTAGTTTACGCAGGAAGAAAGTGACCACTATACACGCCGACCATATTGTACTAGCGCGTGAACTACTGGTCTGAAAAAAGCTAAATTTCGCAAAGAAGCAACGCACACTCATAAGTAAATTGTTGGCAAAATAAAGATACTGTTTGCAGGAAACACTTGTCGACGAGATGCACGAGCTGGCTTTTGAAATTTACTGCGCAGGCATTATTTCTGCAATATGAAGATACCGCGAGAGTTCACAGAGTTACCCCAAAAGATTTTGTCGTATTTTAGTCTTGATTATGCATAAGTATAGTTAGCTCAAAGTCCCGCTTCGATATTAACATAACGAGATGTTGTTTCCAGAGCATAGTTGTAGGATGATAAGATTGTGGTCACGGAATTCACGTGGAAATTTCAATTAAATTGGCAATCAATCAATACGCCAAGAAGGTTTGTAGAAATAAATAGTTTGATTTAACAATTTTTGCAACCAAATCAAAGGAATTAGGTTGAATTAACCATGACCATTCATTCGTAACAACAATTCCAGTTGCGTGGAATTCCAATAATGGGTCAAATTCGAGTTAATTTTTTCCCGACTCAACATTATAATTGTCTTCATTGAGCCAATCAGAAAATAGGATGCGGCTTCGTAAAATATTTCGTTCGAAATTATCAACAGACGCCGTTTATACCTCATCGAGAGCAAACGTTGTATTAGTCGTCCTCCAAAATACATAAATTTAACCCTGTACACAGCTAAAAGTGTTAAATATTAATTGAAAGTTAGGTTCGGTTATTTAATCAAGTAGTACATATTATCTACCCGAGTTCCAGTTATGCCTAATTAAATACAGAGACCAAAATTCCCAAATTTACTTTACGAAGATTTCCATTTTAGTAATCTCGGACTCGTCCCGTTTAGATCCCCATCGAGTCCGCCCACGCCGTTCGCCGCCGAGTGCTACGCTTCCATCCCCGATTCCAGAGGTTAGTTCTACGGTACTTACCTGATTTGCATATTATTCTATTGTTGTTATTTATACGTTGAACTTTTATTCAATCAAATCACGCGTTCCAGTTTTTTGAAAAATGGTGTCGCTGGAAATTCAAAATCTCAATGGAGATGCTAACCATATTCCGTTGTTAGTGAATAAGTTAAATGTAAGCTCCTTACTATCTTAGCCTGCTGTGTACAGTTAAAATCGTTTATGCGTTGCCCTATAATTATTATTTCTTAATAGTTCTTCTATTCATTTATAGCATTTGCTAAACAAAAGAAAGCTTGCTGACAAAACGATGAAGCTCTCAGAAAAATTTATCAGGTAAAATTATCCGGCTAAAAATTCCAAACAATACACTACACCACCATTAAGCACCTCAAAACATACATTTTAAACAGGCCTTTTATATATCATAGCTATGTTATTTGTTTCTACTATCCCCCTACCGTTTGCTTTAAATATCCATCATTTATTTGTTATTATTCTGGGCCTCCCTTTCTTCCTTTTCTCTTACAGCTCTCCAACCTATTGTTTTCAATTATCCTTCCTTATATCACTTTTTCCAAATGTGATTCAACAAATATTTCTTTATATATTCGTCTTTTCCATCGATTTCCCTCCAAAAATTCAGCGTAATAGTTTCCTCTTCGGTGTTTCTACCTTTATTAGTTCTCTTAAGTTCATCGCTCATATCTCTGTCAATTTTATATAGAAACATCTTTCGACTTTAACACTATTCCACTAGTCCATCTATTACGTTTTGTTATCCTTAGATGTATCTCTGTTTGTTCGTTATATTTGTTACTTATTACTGTTTAGTACGTAAAGCTGTCTACTTCCTCAAATTGCATACTTTCCTCTTAGTTAAACTTAACTTGTAATCTTGCTTGATCCTAGCTGTAGTTATTAGCTGTTTGGTAGGATTCATTAGTTCTTCTTTTCTTCTAGTAATCAGTACAACATCTGTGTAGACTAAAAATTGTTAATAATACTATTCCTTTTATATTGATTCTACATATTCCACGGATGTCGCATGTCTTTCGACCTTTTGTTGGCACAATCTCTGCGATACTCAATTAATCGTAAAGGATACACAATTTGCAGCACATAAGCCAAGCTACCTTAGCTCAGCTTCTTTCCAGATTGGATGGAAAATTGTGCTAAATACTTTATGAAACTTTAACTATTAACACTGAAAAGTCTTAATTATAACCCAAGTAACACTCAATATCCCAAATTATTCAAATTGACGCAATTTTGGCCCGATGTTAAGATTCAGCGACAAATTTTGTACGGATCCTGTGCCTTATATAATCCTCAGTCCGGGCCTTCTAACCATCGTTATAGGTTTTTTCCAATCATAAGTCCAAAGTGATTTAATAGGGCTAGCTTGATGCATGTTTGGCAGGTTACGCATAGTAAACACAAAAGATACGTTGTGTACTTCTAACGATTCTTGTTTCTTGGGTGCAACGGCTAATTCGGCTACTTCCTCATCAGGTACCTCATCAATAGAGAGGAAAAAGGCAAACGAAATTGCAGCGACTAGAGAAACTCGTGTGTATTCGTGTATTCGTGTTAATAAATAGGGCTAATAAATAGGGTAACCATTAATATATTTAGTCATTGTTCACTGTTTCAAGTTATTTCTTAAGAATGTAATTCCAAAACTTTCCACCAGTGACTAATGTCCTAAGAGTGAAGTACCACCACACGAAGTATGCTACCAAACTGAATTTCATAAACCATATTTTACTTCAATTTCGTGACTGTAACTCATAAAGGGTACGTAGCACCGTTTGTACATTTTCAGCTTGGTATGGGAATTAAAAGATACAGCAACAACAACAAAATCTTTTCAGCAGTTCCTTGTCCTCTAAAATATTCTTTTGGTATCTTCACAAAATTATTATAAATGGTTGACTGATCGGCTGTGCTTGACATAATCAATCGATTACATCTTCTGACAATTCCGAGAGGGAAGCAGCAGTATGGGGTAGGGCATGCTGTGGAAGCAACGCTGACGACGCAGGATAGGAAGAGACAGGTAAGTTGGTTGGCGATCCTTCTCCTCATACGGCGCTCGCCGTAAGCAATTTCACAAATACCACGAGCAGCTGTATCAGCAGCACTATTTTGATTATTGTCCTTATGCATTTTTTGAAAAGTTCTTATTCTCGAAGAATTATTATTTTTACTACCTATTCCATATAAATAGCTGACTCAAGAAAATAGTTAACAAAACCTAAATGATGAAGTTAAATAAGCTTTATTAAAATATTAATAAGCAGTTACATCTTCTAACTATCGTAACGCATTTTAAAAAAATTTCAAGCAGCATAATACGAGAGGGAAATATGATGGAAACGCAGACAGCAATGTTGACCTTAACATTTCATTCCAGAGCTTAGACTGCAACTTAAATCGATCACTTCAGTTGTTGCTCATAGCACATAGATATATACCTTAAGTAAATCACAGAAAATGTAAACATAGGTTTACTACGCGAACAACATTAGGCAGGGCACGTGCTTCTTTGTAAACAAGGCTCCGTTTATACAAAATTGAACTTCCGAAAACAACTTGTTGGTATAAGTCGGCTGACGTCATTTCAACTCATCTATATCATGTTGTATAAGGCTTGAAGGGAACATATATAGGCGATTCATTTGCAACTTTCGTCATGAGAATTTCGCTCATTAATTGAGATAAGGCTTAATTTCATCAAAGTTGTTAACTTTTGTGTTTGTTATGAACTCTACGAGAGAAGGGATCTGTATGATGAGATTCGAGATTAAAAAAAAGGAAGCATTAGCCGGTTTATTTGACTTTATACAGGAAAGCCAAAAACATATTGTTACTGCATAATCGATACTTTTATAAGACGTCCCAGACGTCCCCCACGATCACTGTGGCAAAATGAAGTTAGCCAATATACAAGGAATGCGTTTTATAGTTGCCTCATAAGAAATAGAGACCAATCTGTATTGAAAATCTTTTCTTACATTTCCAGCTGTCTACTAGACGCTTAAAGTATTCCAGCTTTCAGTTCTTCTAAATCTGGAAGCTTGACTTTAATACTATCAAACGCACAGCTAGGTAACCGCAATACGAAAGTCCAAGCTAAATTTCAAGGAAAACTTCTAGCTTGCTATTTAAGAGATCCGAATCGCCAGTCTATTCATGAGGTAACTAAGTGTCTCAAAAACCCTATAACTTCTCGTTTATTAGGATTCTTTCTGTCAGATAATAGCTGGAGGTACTTTTTACTATTCTCACTTCTGAATACTGCCAGTTGATGAACGCTCGCTAGATAATTAAGCAAAACTTGGAATCTGTTATAATTACCTAGAAATTTTCCTTGTATTTAATCCAGCGACTCAAACAGAGTATCTAAGTTTTAATAATACCAGAAAATGAATTGTTCTGCATATACGCTATACATATATACGCTCCACCTTAAAGCGACAATGCACACAATGTTATCAGCTGCGTTTGCTCAGTTAAACATCTACAGCCACTAAATGTTGAATCCGCGAAGTCTATTCGCGGTGGCGATGTAATAATGTCCTTGTATAGAGAAAGCGACCTAGCGACGTAATGTTGGCATAATTAAACTAACCATTGTGCTTTAAATAAAAAGGAAACCTAATGAACATATTTAATTGTCATCTTCAAGTACTCGTTTCTTATCTGACGAGGGAAGGTAGGCAAATGTATCTCGCCGATTTAAATGAAACTTGATGGGTTTGTAGACCAATCTAGTGTAAGACCAACCACAACTATCTTACCAGCCCAATCGCCCGCTAGGAGGTTTCGACCACCCTAACCTCAAGACTACCCTTCGCTGTTTCACTTAATAACTCACAAACTACAAGAGATATCGAAAAAAAGCTACGACAAGATTTTATCCGTTATATATATACAGGCTGTTTCAGAATAAGCGCCTTACTTTTTTTTTAGCCATACTGTGGGTGGCTATTTAGCGGTCATGTTTCAGGACATTATTTCAACGAATTATTTCAAAATGGCGACTTTCAACTTTTTTTTTTAACGGAATGCCATATTTTTTTTTACTATTGAGGTCCTAGAAATATTCTTCCTACGATAGTATTTCTTAAAAATTCATTTCTTTCCTTATCGAAAAGCAAATAACTTTTTAATCCAGTAGCCCATGGAGGCTTCACACTCGCTGTTATTTTTGTCCAAATATCAAGTAGCGATAAACGCAAAAGAAACAATTAAACTTTATTTTGTAATGCGCATCTACTTTTTGAAACTTAAAATTAAAAATTTACATCAAATAAAAATTAGGTGTTTATAATAAATGTTCAAATACATAAATTGAAATGTCCTCCAATGAAGCCAATAGATTGAAGGATAATTTCCGGAAAAATTTTGTTTATGCAAGTACGAATTCTTTCTTGCATATTTTCAATAGTTGTTGACTGCTTCTGATGGGAAGGAGTAACCCCATGTGGGTAATTATTGAGGCCAGGTGTCTCTTGCATATATTTGATATAATAGCTTGCAAATTAATAGGAGATAGATGGACAGATCAATCACATATATAACGTCATAACGAAGAAAAAGAAATGCGTAGTGAAAAATCCTCCTTCCAAAGATGTATTTTCAAAAATCCCTGTTGTCTATTAAATTATTAACTAAATTCTAGTTGTAAATATCGAAAACTTAGTTACTTCTAGCTAATGGTACTTTCCTGGATAAATCTGCCTCTGTCGAAGAGACTAATCTAAAAGAAAATACAGCGAATGACGAGCGAATAGAGCAGTCTAAATATGTGAATTTTCAACGCGTAGAATATAAGTACTTATAGTTATGAACTGTATTTTCCGGCGGCGCTTAATTTTCAAAATTTGAATGGAGAGATTCGAAATATTTTTGTTGTGTTAAACCGCCACCAAAATCTCAAAAAATTATTAAAAAAATCATTTCCAGAATTGGTTTTCTCAACGCTCACTGTAAACAAACATTTCCGATTTCTATATTATCACTAAAGAGTCCAAACGATGTGCCCGACCATCGCGCACATCCGCATATTTCTACAACAATGTAAACATGTTAGGTAAGTTATTTATGTTTTTTCTTAACGTTTTGTAAAGTGATTCAATATATTTATTTTTAAATAAGCGCACTGTTATTCTGGTAAACTCTCTCAGGCTCGGGCACATCGTTTGGACTCTTTAATTATCACTCCTTCAGCGAATTGTTGTAAATTAAAAATATAATTAAATTATTTCGATCACATCAAATTTTGAGCACTGAACTCCTTTTTTTATTCTAGCCTACCTAATACATATATTTAGATAATTATTCGAATCCAGGAAATCAATTTACCCGTAGTTCGTAAGCGCGTCACGATATTTATGCTACTCGGATAATATCAATCTATTTCTCTCTTTAAGTACAAACTTTCAGTTTTCTAGGTTATCGTTCTGAATTATTTTTCAACATTTAACGAGCGAAATAAACAATCTTCAATAGAAAATATTTATAGCCAAGGATATTTATTTGAAGCTAATATGTACGTATCCGCGGCTTGCAGCGCCATTTGTAATATGTCTCGTTTGAAAAGGAAAATAAGATTATTTGCTTATTCTACTTAAGCGTAGACGGTAAGCGAAGTACCTGAAGAGAAAGTAGCGAATTCCCCGTTTATTTATTTTAGATTTATTGTGAGCACGAATAGCCTTGTTATAAAAATAACGTTGTTTCTATAAAGAACGAGGCAGATTGTCAACGGGTTGGATACAGAGACTCGCGCTTGTGCACGTAGATGAATAGGTACATTTACATTTCCTTTGAATATATCATTACGGTGTATATGGCACTACCGGGAACCTTCTTCAATTGTGCAAATATTTACGCTACCGGCAGCGAGAATACCCGCATATGTGCAAATGCAAGTATGTACGCCTTTTATCCTTTTGACCGTCGCCGTCGTCAATCGATTCCTATACCTTTGTGCTTGTATTTTTGCCAGGTATTCTTCCCGCTGGATTTGCTACCTTTGTTAAGAGCCATCCCTACTATTTATTTAAAGAACCCGTATGTGCTTTTATTACGTAGAAACATAAACGTAGCTGACGTAATACAAAGACCATCAGTAGCACTTTTTTATTCGATAATTTTTATATCGTTTCCTCGTCATTTTAGTATCTTCTCTTCTTAGTATTGCGATTATTGATGACGAGCTGAATGATTTGATGGCATTCTTGATTAAATCAGAAATAGATATGAATTCCTATTTCAAATAGAACGTTTACAATTGGTGTACTAAGGAATCCTTTCATAGCATTCTCAAGACAGTTCAATGGCATCCATAAACCCTCCACGAGGCTCCTTGAGGTTGTATTTCTTTTGAATTGAACTAGTTTTTCTT